>JAPTHN010000017.1:6919869-8281667 GCA_026936325.1 Platynereis dumerilii | reverse complement strand
GCTCTATCACTAGAAATCTTCCCCTGGTTGTCGTAGACTTCCATGGGGATTTTGTTGGCTCTCTTCCTTTAGAAGCTTCCAAAATTCCTTTGGATTCGATGTGCAAAGAGCTTCTATTTCTACTTCTTTATTTCTCTTAAATTTTCTCTCCTCTCTCCTGTACTCCCTATCAAATACTCTTTGAGAGTTTTTAAATAACATTCTTTTCTCTTTTCGTGAATTACCTTCTGCTGCCACAAATTCTTTTTCTCTTACTGCCAAATCATTCCAAAGTTGTTGTAACCTTTCATTCAAAAATGGTTTGCCTCTTTTAGTGAGACGTTTTCTTGAATTTGGATGGACATTTTTGGATTTAAACCATATACCCATTTCGTTGTGATACAGATTACAAACCTTCTCATACAGAGTATCAATGTCATCTTGCGTTCCCCTATACTTTTGTATTCCTTCAATGAGAACAGCTAAATTGGAACAAGATTCTTCTGAGCAAAACGGACCATTGAGCACTTTATCACATTTGTATCGAGTAAAGTAATTTTTTGATACGTGGTCCTGTGCAATATCACCACTGTGACAGCCGGAAACTTCTGGAGTAATAGCTTCAAGAGGAGCTGTATTTTGCCCACCAACTCTAATCACAACTGTTAACAACGAATGATCAATGTTTAGTAATTCTGACTGGCCCTCATTAGAATTATCTAACTGAGCCATTAACTGGAATGGTCTTGTTACAGAAAAATCCAAACAAGTGCTTAACTTATCCATACAAACAACAAAATAGTCAACAACGGATTTGCCCCTTGATGAAACATAAGTATAATCATTTTTGTTTGGGCTAATCCTCCCATTTACAACACATGTCTTACTATCAATAAGAAAATCATGAAAAGCTTCACCATGCTTGTTGCTACATTTATCCAGTATTTGTCTTTCGGCTATTGGGTCGACTCCCTTGATGAAGTCTTGTTTAACCCCTAACCTGCTATTGAAGTCGCCACACAAATAAATGCCATCAACAGAACACGAATATATATGAATGAAATTAATTATATATGAAAAGAAACTACACGCATCTCTGCCCCAGGGTGAACGTTCAGGCGGCAAGTAACAAGCTATTAGGATCAATGAGTATCTTGTGATCTTCTCAGTTAATTTCACAATATATATTCCATCTTTGTCAACTTCCTCAACATCAAAATTATTGAAAATGTCACATCTTATCAAAATTGCAAGTCCACCAAAGGTTCTGTGGGAGTTTATATTACGCAATTTTCTGTTATGTAGATATGTTTTGTAATTTATAAGATCAATAGAGTCATTTGCACTGAGGTGGGTTTCACAAAGGACAAAAATGTCCGAGTTTATACTGTTTAATATGTCACTTTTAATGGCACGAGTTCTTGTGCTCCATCCATTAATATTCCAGGAGGATATGGACAAGGTCTCAATCCAGGAGGGCTGGTGCACTTCCTAGTGCATAGGGGTGCTAAAGGTGTCACGGAAATTAAGATGACCTCGAGGGGGGCCACCAAAGGCTCCTTGTGATGGAGATATCCAGGGGCCACTCATAGGGGGATAATCAGAATGTTGTCTTCTGTTGTGAATGTTTGAGGGGATTGAAGTATTAGAAGTCTTTGGAACTATTCTGCCATTGCCAGTTAGCATGAAGTTAGATCCCCCAGGGATTATATCCAAAATAGCTTTGAAGTTTGTTTCTGCTAATCTCTCTTCATGGGATTTTGAGGATCTAATATAGACATTCCTATATTTTTCACTTTTCTTCAGATTCATCTTCGCATTTAAAAGTTTCTTCTTGTCATCAAGTGAGGCAAGCTGAATTTTTGTAATACCAGGTTTCCCATTTCTGCCCTTGAGACGCAAAGCTCTCACAACTGGGACGCCATGTACAAAAAGACCCCTTTCAATAAGATCGCTGGCCTTAGCTGTAATGTCCTCATCAGACTCATGGGGTAAATTTATAGCAACCATAGTATCATCATAGTTGAACATCGATCGATCATTTTCCTTGCATTCAAGTATTTTCACTTTTTCCTGGATTTCATTTATTCTGACATGTGGTAGCAACACAGCCAATTCCAAAGATTAATCTCACCAGTAGGACTGTTCACTCCCATTGAACCCTGTGAAGCCTGTGTCCTGCCTAGCTCCCTCTGCAGCGTGGAGTGGACTGTGCCTGCTGCAGCTGCAGTCTCAGCATGGGAACACAGGTACTGGCCAAACAAACTCTAGCAAACTTTTATGTTTCAGATCACATAAATTTACATTGATAAATCAAAATAGCTCAACAAAACCATTATTACAAACTTCTGTGTATTAATATACACACAGCCATTTAATGTATGGCTGGCTTTATCTTCATATATCTGTGAGACTGAACACATTTCTGACAGTGTTTCAGGAACTAATGTTTCCTAAACAACACATATAGGCATAAATGTCATATTTATAAGCCTACTATCTATCTATCTATCTATCTATCTATCTGTCTATCTATCTACCTATCTAATCTATGTATCTATGAATCTATTTATCTATGTATCTATGTATGTATGTATCTATCTATCTGTCTATCTGTATATCTATCTATCTATCCATCTATCTATCTATCTCCTAACCATGTAAATGGCATTTATGTTCAACAGTTCAATGAATGGGGATAGCTTTCATCACAGTACCTCCACAGGGAATCACCTCATATATTGCCCCCCAGGCCATTTTTAGATACACCCCTGCTGTCTATCATACTGCTTAATCTGCCAAATACCAATCAATCGATCATTCAATCAATCAATCAATCCATCAATCAATCAATCCATCAATATCAATCTATCTATCTATCTATCTATCTATCTATCTATCTATCTATCTATCTATCTATCTATCTATCTATCCATCTATCTATCTATCTTTGTATTTGTCTATCTATCCATACATGTTACTTACCTTTGTGTTAATACCATGATGAGGTTTATCACAGCCTATGGCTTTGGATTGTATTTTTTGTAGAACTATCTATCACTGACCCTAATAAAGGTATTATAGGCCTTTTTCAGCTCTAACTTCTAAGCCCAATTAACTGGATAAGAAAGTAGGCCTACATGATTTCTTCATTCGATGTAAAAGTGAAATTGGTGAGTAGATTGCCAAGCCAAGTTTTACCATGTAATAGGATCCAATGGTTTCTGGGTTAGGAGTACAAAATAGGAATTTTAATGGAATTCAGCTGTATTACTTTGTTCTTATTTCTTCAGAAATGTGTTGTTGACAGACATTGATCAATGTGCCTCTGAAGTCTACTTCAACCGAAGAACCTGGGTGACCTGGTGCATTCACTCAATTTCACTGTATTTCATGCAACCGATTAACCAGATTCCAGTGGTGCATCAAACACGACATTGTGCAGCAGCACATTGTGCAGCAGCGAGGCAGCCTGCTGTAGTGGACAGTGGTGAAATGTCGGAGGCAGAATAGTTGGAATATAACACAGTTAACCCCCTTACATAAGTCTGAACATGTGGGGGAAAAACTGTATGATATATAAAGAACATACATGTGAAGGAGAACCGTGAAAGTGATGTCAGTGAACCAGGAGCTCACACATAAAATTTGCAGCAAATGTTAGTTGACGAATCTGGAAGCCTATGAAAACAAGGCACTGCTAGCCACCTAGCGGTGGGCTGGCGCAGTGCAATAAACAACTGTTTTACACTGTAAATACAGATTAAACTGACAATCTTTTGGAATAGATCGGTTATTCATTAAATTTTGTCTCAATAATTCAAATTTGCGACAAGAATCATATAATAGGTGGCGCCAGCATAGCAGGCTGCCACGGTTTTGACAAGCTCTCCATCAAGCAATTAAATTTTTACTTCTATGCACTTTTAGCACTTAACACAGCAAAGCCTGGTAAAGCGCCGGGACCAGATAAGATCTGTGGTAAAGTAATCAAATACTGTAAAGATTCATTGGTGGAACCTGTACTTAAATTGTATCAAGCTTCGCTAGATCAATGTGTTGTCCCTTCACAGTGGAAAACCTCAGCAATATCACCAGCACCAAAGGTGAAGCTCCCCCTGGTGGATAATGATTATAGACCTTTGGCTTTAACTGATGTACTCATGAAATGTCTAGAATTTATTGTTAAACAACATCTACGCAGGTATCTGTCAGATGAATTTGATACTTTACAATTTGCTTATGTTGATGGTAAATGTGTAGATGATGCTATACTCACACTCATAGATGTAATATGCTCACATTTAGAAAAGCCTAGAGCGTACTCGAGAGTATTGTATATAGATTTCTCCAGTGCATTTAATACTATACGACCTCATGTGCTTTTACGTAAATTACTTGATATGAATGTCAACAGCAACATTATAAAATGGGTACATAGTTATCTCACTGCTAGACCTCAGTTTGTCAGATTCAAAAATGTTGTCTCAAATTGTATACTCACGAACACTGGAGCCCCACAGGGGTGTGTACTCTCCCCTCTACTATTTACCATATACACAAATGATTGTAGGAGCCATTATGAAAATTGTACCATCTTAAAATATGCTGACGATACAGTCATTATCGGAAATATTGTTAACAATGATGAATGTATGTACAGAAATGAGGTTGATGCTTTTGTTACATGGTGTGATATGAATTTCTTAAATTTAAATGTGAAGAAAACTAAGGAAATGATTTTAGATTTCCGACGCGACAAAGACGAATGTGATCCACTTGTTGTATCAAATGAAACTGTACAGTTTGTCAGTAATTATAAATATTTGGGTGTTGTCATTGACGATAAGCTGAACTTTAAAGACAATTTACATCATGTCTATGTCAAATGTATAAAGAGACTGCACCATCTAAGAATTCTCTATAATATCCATCTAGATAGGAACATCTTGTCATTATTCTATAAGTCAATTGTTGAGTCTGTAATGAATTTTGCTATTGTAACTTGGTATGGATCATCACACAACAAAGATCGTAATAAGCTTGTAAAGATAATCAGAGCAGCTAGGAAAATGGGTGTAGAAACAAGAAATTTAAATGGAATATATGATGAATCTTGTTTGAAAATGTTGACAAAAATACTAAAAGATGAAAAGCACCCACTCAATTGTAAATTTAATTTCTTGAGATCTGGTAAAAGACTCTGTGTGCCAAAACATCGCACCACTAGATATGCTAATACATTTGTAAATCATGCCATCAAACTATACAACCATAAATCTAGTCTGTGATCCTTTGTATATATATTTACTTCAGTATTATAATTTATTCTTGTCATATCATATTTATTTATTTGCACTGCTTGGTGTGCTTGTCTATTTATGCCAAATTGAGTTTCATCATGTACATATGTTTATTGATGATACAATAAAGTAATATCTTATCTTATATCTTATCTTATCTTATATAAAAGAGGGAGTCACATGTTTCATGGTGCTTTTGGAAGAATGATTGCCTCAAGTGACTTCAATGAAGCTGTATGTCTGGGTCCATATATCCCAATGGGCATTCTGACTTTACCCTTTGTCAGGTTGATGACTGCGACATCACACTGATCTCCTCTGCCGTCAAAATAGGTCAAACTACAAGTTTCACAGAACACTGATTTCAAGGGAGCCCTTATGTTTGTACATATTTCAGCATACATTCTGGGGCCGTGTACAGAGGTAGTCAATAATATCATTACTAAATGGCCAATCCCAATAAATTAATTTTTGTCATTCTTTGGGCCAGATACATGAGTAAGAATATGGAGTTGATAACATACAGGTTTATATTATGACACCAGTATCAGTTCTGATAAATCAGACAATAAACAAAATGTGCAACTTGCTTACACAATTTTGTATGATTATGACATTCTAACAATGGCATAAAAAAATTTTGTTACCATTGCGCCATGTTTAACTTTGTGAATGATAGATATAAAATTTGCTGATAAGTTTTTATACGCCCGACACAACAACATTGTCTGAATTAGAAGGAAAGCCTTTTTTGCCTTGGACGGCCAAGTTATTTTAAGTAAAACAGTGAATGGTACTGCTGACGTCATTTAGTTGAGCTCCATATCTGTAGATAGCACTATCTGGTACTTAAGGTTAAATAAATGCAACTGCAGTTAACAAATGCAAGCATTGTGAGGCAAGAACCTGGGGAACAAAACACAAAATGGTCGCTCTTCAATCACCTGTCTCTTTGTTGCTTGTTTTCACACTCATTCAATGGATCACTGCGATCTCGATACAGAATGTGGACAATGTTGAGAAGGTGCCAAATCAGTATATCATAAAACTAAACACAGCAGAATGGGATTTTAAGAACCCGACATTATTGGAGCAGAAAATTGAAAGCATGAAAAGTGAACTAAGCAGAGCTGTAACAAACTTCAAAGTTGTGAAGAAGTACGACTTCGGGAAAATCATCTTCCTTCTCGTTGAGGGTGAGTTAGAAACAACAGAAGCATACAAGTTGGACGTACCAGAAATCAAATATATGGAGGCTAATATCATCGTCAGAGCAAGCCAAACATGTAAGAATCAAACATCAGCAGGTTGGTCGCTGTCTCGGATAAGTAGTCGAGAAAAGACACTTTTCGACACTTACGAATATCAGGAGGCGGATGGTGAAGATATGTACGCTTACGTGCTTGACACTGGCATATTTATAGAACATAATGACTTTGGAGGTCGTGCGGAGCATGGATTTGTTCATGAAGATGTCGACAATGGTCGCCATGGTGATGAGAATGGCCATGGAACACACTGCACTGGTACGATTATAGGTACTACCTACGGGGTTGCCAAACGGGCTCGGGCAATAGCTGTGAAAGTATTAGGAAGTGTTGGTACCGGAAGTTTAAGTGGCATTATTGAGGGGTTTCTTTGGGTCTTAAATGACTTTCAAGCTCGTGGTAATGACTTCAAAGCCGTGGTATCCATGTCACTGGGTGCTCGTTTCTCAACTGCTCTTAATGATGCCACTCAGGAGGTGATTGATGCTGGACTAGCAGTAGTTGTGGCTGCTGGGAATGATGATCAAAATGCTTGTTTGTACAGTCCAGCGGTAGTTTCTGATGCCATAACAGTTGGTGCATCAGACAGCAATGACGATTTAGCCTGGTACTCGAATCACGGAAGTTGTGTAGATGTCCTTGCTCCTGGTAATTCGGTCAAATCTGCTTATATAGGAAGTACTAACAGAACCGCAACTATGACTGGCACATCCATGGCTACCTCTCATGTGACTGGAGCACTCCTGCGTCATCTGTCTCAAGTCAAAGCGCCACGATCACCTGCTGCATTGAAGGAATGGCTGTTGAACTCAACTTCTATTGATCGAATTGACATTCGGAACACTGAAACTCCCAACAAACTACTCTATGCTCCCTGTAATGTCAGCGAGTCAATTTATGATCCCACGATGCCTGATTCTGATTAATTCCTTTACTGTCTACACAGTGAGGTCTTTCAGTATTGAAAACAACAAAGCAAAGAAATGTTATGTTGCAAGCATGAAAACAATTCTTCATGTCTCCATAATGATAATATATTGATAGAAATAATAGAAACACAAACTTGTATGCAAAATTATTATTTGTGAGTATGGCAAAGTTCGTAATTGAAATATAGATAAAGAATTAATATACAAGGTCATGAAAGCTACCTTATATAAATGTAATAGTTCTAAATTGTACTTGTGTAAAGATTGCACTTGTGTAAGGGCCGGAGAAAGTTTGTGACATACATTTATCCTACTATTGATTCCGCTTTATATTATGTCGCTGTGTTTTTCATAATCACATAATTGTATTTGTAGGATAATGACTATTTAGTTGTTTATGGTAGGCCTACAGACTGTGATTGTTTGAACTGACTAATTGATTACATGCTACTGGTGGGCTTATTTGTCGACAACTTGGTTTTTTGGTTTTTTGTCAAAATTTTTACCAAATGTTATCTGGCTCAATGTATCTCCATAAATGAATAAACAAAATTGAATATTTTAACAAACAACATATATCTTTGCAATTTGATATACCAAGGCTAGCCCAAGATATTAAGTTGTTGTTATTTCTTTTCCACAGATCTTATATTTCTGATTGATCAATTGCGAGTGCAACAATTCTACTTTCATAGACCAAGTCTCATAAAAAAGTTTTGCAAAAGTTATCTTTTTTCACCTTGTATTTTAAATGGATGCGAGACTCAGCTATATGGCATCTCCAATTCTCCATTCTTTTATATAGCCATTTTAACTGCACAGAGCTACAGTACAGGTAAAGGTTCATTAAAGGTTTTCAAGAGGTCAGTGACCTCATGCTAACTTGATATATATCCCTTCTGCATGCATTATTCATTTCAATGGTCCCTTAATAGTAACCTTCCAATTGAAAACTGAAGCAAAAAGAAATTTAGCCAAGCATCAAGGGAGAAACAAAAAAGTGGTGATGTTGGATTGGTGAGCTCGTTCGCAAGAATTATACATCCCGGGAGACTGAGGGCGGTTAAAGTTGCCCCTTTTGTCGTTTGCGATATCCTCTAAGGGTAGGTAGCATCTGTGTGAGATCGATTGGGATGGAGCCTGCTTGGAATGCGAAAAATAGTCCTGTTGGAGTTGGATGTAATGACTGCATATTGCGGTTTTTCAGGTTCTAATATCACTGCTTTATTGAAATTTAATGATTCAGGAAGAGAATATATTGTTGTTCTTGTTACAGTCCTTGTCATACTTACGTGGAATCTCAAGTTTTTTTTCTATGCTGTTGAACTGTGATGTCAGAGATGACTCTATTCTAGCATTGCAATATATGTAAATTAACTACCGGCTGTGATGTCATTGCAAACTGGCTCAGATTCCCCAGCTTCTAGCCAATGTTGATCCTCCTGAACTGAGCATCACAGTTTCAACACAGTGTCAGAGTAAGAGTTTTATCTGGGATAGACCCTACAACTACGTCATCACAGCTTCATAGCCAATCGGCTGAAAGTAAACTATGCATCACAGTTCAAACATTGATATATTGAAGGAAGCATTACATTTTTGATCTCAATGATTTATCACAGCAATCAGCAGTCTAATCCTACCAAATGGCAGCTTTTTGAGCATTCACAGTATACAACTGTTATTGTCTCCACAGAGTTGTTTGATCAATCTACAAACTTGATAACTTACAACTTTAAACTTTGATGGAAGTTGGTATAAACAGAGGGCTTTGACAATTTGTTTATAAACACACGGCTTATGTATATTTGTTCTGGCAGCCCATTGGCTGATAGGCTATGATGTCAAACTTGAATGGGTTTTCCCAGACCCAATTTTCACTCTGACAATGAGTTGAAACTGTGATGCTCAGTTTGGTGGATTCGCATTGGTCAGAAGCTGGAGAATCTGACCCAGTTTAAAATGACATCACAGCTTGTAGTTAATTAACATATACTGCAATGCTAGAATAGAGTCATCTCTGACATCACAGTTCAACAGCATAGAAAAGAACTTGAGATTCCACGTAAGTATGACAACGACTGTAAATTATTAACTGACAAATTTGTTTATCTCTATTGGTAAGAGTTGCATATCAATATTGATATCCATGACTTAAGTCAGCATTATCTCTTATTATTTCTTTCCCTGAAGTATTAATAAAGAACTGCTGAACTGCTTAAGTTTTGTGAAGTTCTTAGTTCAGGATGCTGAGAAAATAACCCAATTGAAAATTTTGTACTTGCCTTCAGGATGCATCTGCTGCCTTTGATAAACTGCCAAATGTTGTGATATTACATGAGCAAAAGAGCAAAAGAGGAGGTACACAGAAGTGAAAAAAGAGGAAGGAAGAGTGAAGCGAATAATCGATCGAGTGCTGTGGGGCATTAACTTTGGGCGGAGCAACATACACTTCCAATAAGGCTTCCAACTCTACTAATAAGATTATGCTCCCCTGAGTTGTGAGATCCTGTTAGAAGTGTATCGAATAATAACATTGGGATAGGTAACTGACCTTTTAATCCATTTAAGTGATCTATGACCAGCAGCCAATATGTAGATGGTTTGGGACGAAACCTGTGGATTATTTTTCTAGTACAGTTTCGTCTTGAATTTGATGGCCCCTCTTCTTTTTTTTCTTCTTTTTTGATATCTCTCTTTGAGGATGCATGCATGCATGATGTATCTCACCTGCTCTGTCTCTGTTGTTATAAGATTTCAAAATCTTATGTGTGATTTTGTTGAAGCAAATTATGAATAGGGGATGATGTTTTGAGGGCGCATTAGCAATGTGTTTAGGAAAGGGTCGGACTGACCACTTTATTTAACACTATTTGATTATTTAATTACCAGGTATATGAATACATGAATATAAAGATAAATAAAGATGCACTTGGTTAGAAAATTAGTTACATTAATTCCCAAAACTCTTGCGAATCTTGTACTCATCCGATACGAAGGAAGTTGGTAATTTAGGCTTGAACATTCAATGACTAATCTTAAGATTGCATGTGCATAGTTAGGAATAAACGCTCCTTGCAGAGGAAAGGCTATAATCTTTCTCTTTCTTCTGGAGGTTTGGCATTTAGTATATGCTGTAAAGCAAGGCCGGATAAGGAAATAAATATATAGGTTTGCAGACTCAACTCACAGTGACAGATAAGTCGCATCTGTTCAATTTGCTGCCAAGTGGTTCATCTACAGAATGGAGTGACAGCATAAATTGGTTGTTGTGTTCCTCAGAGGACTGAGACTGCAAACGGTAGCACCAGCAGCTGGGTCCAATTGAATTGCAAGGCAGCAAGATAGACACGGATGGAAACTTGGATACTTATAGGTTATTTCATGGGTTGGACCTGTATTTCCCTGATATTTTCACCCGAGACCCTGTATTTCCCGAGACCCGCAGGGTTGAGGGAAATGCAGGGTAGAGGGTGAAAATATCTGGGAAATACAGGTCCAACCCATGTCATAACCTATTTATTCCATGTAAATGCCATGATCATCTTTTCTGACAAATGAAAAAATTTAGGCCTACGAGCAGATTGATCATCGCGAAAAGTGCCGTGCGAAGTCAAAAACGATCGTCGGACAAAATCTGATGCAGTCAGTTTTTTAAGCAAGAATTGGCCTACCTGTGCAATTTTACAGATTTCAAATCGGAGCGTTATTAACCGAGGAATAACCAAAAACGTCCAGTGACAACCATTTCACTTTTTCAGCAGATTTTTCTTTGTTGACAGTGCCACGTGTATTGTGACGTCGTGACGTCATGGTAACGTCATTGCTCAGGCTGCTTCTGATTGGTTGAATCTCGTATTTTCCCTCTCTAGCTCATTAAGTCTGTATTTTCCCTCGTATTTTCCCTCTTCTGTTTGTATTACCCAGGGAAAAAGCTCAGTATCAGGGAGAAATGTCTCTAGACATGGAATAAAGAGACAGATTCAAAGTATTCCGCAAAATAGCACAGAATCAACATCATACAACTGCATATAAGGATGTAATAATGTTTCAACGACATCTGGCAACAAACAGCCCTCTGACTTTGTAATCATATGAAGCCTTGCTGGGCTGCCAGTGGGCCTACCGTGTCTTTATGAGGCAGATGTGTCAGATGGATGTTCCTGTCTGGCCTTGTATGTCAATTGATAACATATCCTGTGCATTTGTATGCCATTAGTGTCTCTATGTGACATTATGACAAGCCTCAGCTGGCTTCTTCTTATTGTGCTGATACTGCGACAACATAGACCAAAAACTAGACACAGAAAAAGATCAGAGGAAATGGTTTTGGATTTTTCTATGTTTGTACCACTTCAGGTGTGTCATATAAAATATGTAAGTTTGCATGTGTGTTGGCGCGCTTTGTTGTCTGAGTATGTTGTTATGCTGAGTAGTCTACAATTGATTCTTTTTGTCTCGCTATGTTCTAACATGACTTGCCAATCTACTTCCTATCAATTGCCAAATTCCATATTGTAAAAATATAAACAAATATTATGAAAAGAAAGGAATTTATTTTATTTTATTTATTTTTTGTTGCTGTTTGTTATATCAAACAGTCATACATTGTATTGTGGGACATTACATGTTATTGCAAGGCTGTCGGATCTTGTGGCATCATCATGATCAAAGACTCATCTCCCCCACTTCAGCAAAGTAGATTCTCTGGGTGATCTCCCCCTCACCTGTACCACATTAATCCTGCTTAGCCTCATCTATTGCATACAGGCCTGTCAGTTACCACACACAACATGATAATCTCATTAAGTGTTATCGGGTCAATGCGATAAGCTCTCCAGTGATCACTGCACTTGGCAGGCAAATACAGTGATCATGATAATTTGCAATAAGATGGAGGATTAATGAGTGTCTCAGTTCATCTATTCCTGGCTTGTTCCGTCCATACTTTACATCTCATTCCATCTCAGAATGCATTGATCACATGCTGATGTGTCATTTATGTCATCTCTCTAGTGCGATGGGTGATTATTGGGCTAACGGTGTGGTTATCAAGCATCAGAATGCTAATTAGGACGTGATCTATTCTGCACCATGCTCAAAACCATGTGATTGACCTCATTTTCATGAGGACCACAAAAAAAAATTGGCATAGTTGTATTTAGTCTACATGATGCATAATGGCTGCAAAAAAATGTGTACGAAGGTTTTTTTACTTTAAAAAATGAAGCAATTTCGGCCCTATGCCAAAAGGAGTAATCCATCATAATACTGGTCAATTCTAATACATCACTTAAAAGTAACAACTTACTTAGCAAAGCAATAGCTTGCTACAATATTGCTACCACAGAGCCCAATGCAGATTCATTGCTGCTGGAATATCTTGTTTATCGGACAGGCCCGTCCTCTCAGTCGAATCGCTGGTTCATACGTTATGACAAATGGAGCAAAAATATAACTTGTTTATGGGGGAACTGCTAAATCAAATATTAAAGTTTCCTGAAAAAGATCTTGATAGGATGATATCATAAAGACAATCATTTTAAAATCAGAAAAATCCACTTGATGTAATGCACTCCAAACAAAAAGTTTTAAATGGAGCCTTAAAGTGCTCCATAAACTGGTATTATTCCTTGAAAAGGTTCCAACAGGGAACAAAAGCAACACTTAGATAATCCAGCTACACTTAACTCCTACAATGAACCCTTCTCTCTACTTGGGAGCACCGGGGCCTTCCCACCAGCAATGAACCCTTTCAATTCAGTTGAACCCTTAACAAAATTTAGAACCTTTTTTTTTTTCATATATAGATCATCAAGAAACTTTTGGGTTCAGAGCGCACCACAAACAACTCATCACCACAACATATTGCCAGACTAGGACATAGATGCATGTACAGCACAATGTGCATTTTAAAAACAAGTTGGTCCTAAAACTGCACTGGAAAAACTGTCGCAAACACCTAAGGCTTCTTGAAGTTCCTTATTTTCAACTGCATGGGGTGTGATCAATTTGAAATAAATATATATATCAAGGTCAATACTGAAGGTTTGGAAAGACGTTTGCAAAGCCACCTTGTAAACTACAACTTAGTACAAATGTATAAACAGTCGACCATTAAACATGTTTATGACATCTTGAATCATTGTGGCTTAAGAGTAAATCAACAGGTTATATCTCATACTACATACTGATACTGAAGAGTTATACAGGCACAAATCTGCTATAAAATGCAATAAAGGCAGAACTCCTATCAGAAAAGTACCATAAAAGAATTACTGAGTGCATTTGATGATATCCTTGATAAAGAATTCAGAAGTCATCTACATACAAACAGGCAATAGCTTCAGGTGACATTTATTAGGAACTTGGATTGCTATTATTGGGTGATATCACTGCTAGACTGTTGCAGAACAATACATATACACTCTAAAAATTTTCAGACAAAATTGGTTTTTTAGATTCAAAATGGTTTTTTGAAAAACCAAATTTCAATGCAAAAAACCAACATGGATTTTTAAAAAAACCAATTTTGTCCCGACATTTTTTAGAGTGTACGTATGTATCACTTTAGATAGATAGATATATAGAAGGATATGGTCAGCAGCCCTCTAAGCCCAGTTCAGGGCGCTCAAGAGGGTTAATGTATGGAGGAGAGATTGAGCAGGAGTGCTCAACATGTTACACATTTACCCCATGTGAGTGATCTTTTGCTTGCACAGCACAGACACTTATATAAGGGTTTGCCAATTTAAAGTCTCATCTGAATGACATCCAGCAGGGATTTTGCTCGTGAAGGTTCACTGAAAATTTTGGCTTCCCCAACCAGGGTTTGAACCCAGACAGACAAACAGACCGTCAGGGGAGCAGGGGGGGGGGCCTTAAGCACTCAGCCACCCAGCTGCCCGACATGAGCAATTGTGGACTGCTTTCATCCTTATAAAATTAAAAGATCTTTGACTTGACTTGACATGATTTGGCAAAATTTCTGTAAAGATTGTCTCTAACTTGAATGAGAAGAATAATTCAACTTCATCTCCTAATCCATGCCATTCATGTATTCAACAAGTGCCTCATGTGTCGGAAATCAAGCCACACAAATCAATGCACTTCTCGGAATTGCAAAAGAGTATTGACTGTATTGTAGATGCAGGGCAAATAATCTCTATACATGTGTCTATTGGCTGATGTAATAACCCCTCACACAATGTGGTACTGCTGGCCTATACCTGCAGCGATTGTATATTCTTGCTGTGATTGTATACATACTTGTTGAGCTGCCCAGTGCCCACCTCATGGACAAACATGAACCTGACACTCAACAATCTGATGCTTATTCTCTTTTCACATCATGCAGACACAGGGATGCCATTTGCATGTGGAGTCATGACCCTAGCAAAATTGAACGAAAAAAGGGAAAGTCTTTCATTTATAGTATTATTAGTCTGGTCCTGGGTTTTGTCTTTTATCCATGGTTAACTGCATAGCTGCCATAGCAGGTTTTATCTGTAGTGATCTATCTCTTGTCAGTGGTCACAGTACATAATGATCAGTTGGGTTTTTGTAGGGGATTGCTGAGAAATGCAAACATCGCAGAAACATAATGTTCTGAATCATATGGAGAATAAGCAGCTGTTTCTAATATATAATTGAACTGATAATAGAACGTCTACCCAGGAAATATGTAAAGGTGACTAGCCCCCTCAGATGTTTCGGGGTCTAACTGAGTCTCTTGCCTGGAGTAGCTCTTTCTTTATATTAATATTATTTTATGTTATATATTATTTTATGTTATATATTTTTATATTATATATTATTTTATATTACACTATATATCATTTTTAGCTCTTTCTTTATATCATTTATTATTTTCTTTATATCATTTTATTTTTTATTAGTATAGATGGAATATTTTTGTAGCTGTGAGGATTGAAAAATTGAATATCTAGAAAAAAGGGAAAAAGTAGAGATGAAGAAAGAGAGGCAAGTTATAATGTCAACAAAGACAGACTGGAAGGGAAATAGGAGCAAGGACCAGTGAAGCGAATAATCAATCGAACGTGTAATAGGGCGTTAACGTAGGGTGGAGCAACATACCCTTCCAAAGCTTCTATCCTCTGCTAATGGAATTATACATGGCTGATGCACTTCGAGCTGGGATACCTGTTAGCGGTTAGCCCAACAATAATATAGAGATGGTAACTGACCTTTTAATCAATGTAAGTGATCTTAGCAAGCTCATGTTAATCTAATAAGGAGAAGCAGCTTCCACACACTGAAAAAAAGGTTTGTGTAAAACAGACAAAATGAACGTTAGCTGGTGTCCGTCCAAAATTTTGTGTGAATCCAGACAAAAGTTATGTGTATTTTTGACATTTCATTGTCAATCTTGATCAATTTTTTGTATGATTTGATCAATGAAATGTCAGAAATACATATACCTTTTGTCTGAATTTACACAAAATTTTGGACGGGCACCAGCTAACGTTCATTTTGTCTGTTTTACACAAACCTTTTTTTCAGTGCAACATAGAGCTCTACCTCGATTACACCAACCTTCATACTTAAAATGTGTTACTAAATTAGATTAACCCAAGGCTACTTCAAAATCTTCCAATACAGGCACAACCCTGAAAGGATTCTGAGTTAAAGGACAGAATTATTTGGAATTATTTAGCGAGGGAAAATCAACAGATATTCTGATACTTCTTACATGATTCACTGCATCAAGAACCAGTGGATCACACTTCTACAGTAACTTTTTGGTACACAAGAATCTTAATAAAGCTTAATGTCAAGATTGTCAAGTTAGTTATGGAATAACTTGAATGAAAAATATGCACAAAAAGAAGGTTATTTCTTCCATCATTCTGCATCTAAATAATTTGAATTCAATACGCACAGAGTAAAAGTAGTAAGTTGTTGCCAAAAGATTGTTCTGAAAAGCATATATATTTACGCTAAATTCAGCAACTTACTCTGTGTCAAAAATGCACACCTGATATTCGTTCTCACAATACAGGACACATTTCCTTTTTAAGCTAGGACATTCGGTGGTTAATCTTAGTATTGCATGTCTATTAAGGTAATGCACTCACTAGCAGCAAGAAGCTTTCAGTATAACCATTCTTCATTCTTGTTTCATCTTTTATACTTTTACTCCATTTTGAAATGATTTTTTTCCTGTAAATGTGTGAGCCCTCTCACTCCCTTTGTATTTTTTTTCAGGTGTTTGTACAAGACCTAAGGGCATGCATTCTCTTGAAACAATTTTTTAGACAGAGTGCAAAGGAAATTAAAACTAAAAATTATCAAAATAAAACCATTTACACTAAAAATTAAAATGTAGATTGGAATTACAGTTTTTGTGCCCGTTGGTATCTACCAATTTACCTACCTACTGGTTAGTACTGAAGACAGATCACAACTTCACTTGCTTGTAAGGTTAGAGTCTCATCTTTTTCTTTTTAGAGATGAAAATTTACTGCCACATCCTAAGGGCTTGGTTTCTCTTGAAACATTTGTTAGACAAAGTGCAAAGGAAATTAAACCTGAAAATCACCAAAATAAAAGCATTCGCACTAAAAATTAAAATGAACATTGGAATTACAGTGTCTTTGCCTGTTGGTATCTACCAATTTACCTACCTACTGGTTAGTACTGAAGACAGATCACAACTTCACTTGCTTGTAAGGTTAGAGTCTCATCTTTTTCTTTTTAGAGATGAAAATTTACTGCCACATCCATTCTGCCTTGCCTCATTGGACACAGTGCAAAACATGTCCAAATTGGCATGCAGCTAATTATATGGGCAATAAGATACTGGTGACAATATGATTAGCTCATTTGGTGTTTCTGGGTCAGTGCAATAACCTCTTTAACAATCACCAGATTAATAATCGGCCTGCAAATAGCGTGACAATGGTGATCTGCCTCAGATTAAACCACACATGTGTCTATCTGTGAGATGACTTAATATGTGCCCAAGCTACGTAGCTCATTGTTGGGTTTGATATGAGGCTACAACACTGGTTTATACCATTGTTCAAACAGATTTGGCCTAATACTTTTAGTAGAACTGGAAATAGATTTGATCTGGAATATGTATCAGACAAGAATTGTACAAAAAGTTTTCTTCCTCATCTGTCATAAAAAAGGAAGATTTTCAAAGAAATTGTGGCGTCAAGGCTGATACAGACAAATTTCAAAATTTCCATTGACTTCTCATGCCTAATCTCTTTGCCATTTTCTTGTCCTTGAAGAAATTTGCTCACAGGCTGCCATTGTGATGAACCTAATCTGAAATCATTAAACTTTAAAAGTTCTTCCAAACGTAAGGAAGTGAAATGAGTTGCTGGGAGCATTCTGTCTAACCACTAACTAGCAGTCCACAGGAAAAATGAAATTAATCAAACTTATTGAATTGATATAAGTTGTGTTCATGGTTTAGCTTGAGAAGCTATACATCTTAGCTTAATTTCAAGGTTTGACAAACACAGTACTGCTATAGTAAGCCCTACAAGTACAACCTTCACAAAATACTATAGGACAACCTTCACAAAATACTAGTAGCAAGACGTATTTCGATTATTCAAAAATTTGCTAGGTGACACATCTTCACAAAAGGTTTTTCTTGTAGCTATATATAATACCAAGAAGTCATCATTTTGAAAAAAAATCAGTCTCTACCAATGAGGAAAATGTGCGATCCATCATAACACTGGTCAATACGTCAATTAGACGTAACAGCTCACTAAGCACTACAATATTGCTACCCACAGAGCCAAAGGCAGATTCATTGAAACTGGAATAATTATCTTGTTTATTGGACAGACTGGCCTTGTCAGTAGATTATCATTCTGGTTTATATGTTAAGACAAATTAAGGAAAAAAAGAGCAACGTACGGGGGAACTGTCAAATCAAGTATAATAGTTGCCTCAAACGGATTCAACGATTGATGTTAACATGGGATTCCTGAGGCTGGGCAAATTACAAAGGCAGTACTAGGGAAATCAGAAACATCCGCCTGATATAACACCACAAACAGCTCATCACCACTACATATCAAGCAAACTTTCTTGCAAAAAACTAGCAGAAACTATTCAGAAGATATTTTGAAGTTCCTTGGTTTTGATTACAGAGTGCCTGATAACTTTTAAAAATGAACGGTAAAAGTTTGGAATGGCTTGAAAAGCCTCCATATTGGCTAAACAGTTGAGCACTGAGCATTTTTATGACTCCTTGGATAATCCAGGCTTGACACAAATGGCACATCAACAGGTCATATCTGGTGCAAGCACTGATACTGAAGAGAACTTCACACAACCATAAAACTACTATAAAATGCAATAAGCTCAAAACTCCTGTCAAAAAGTGCTATAAAGGAATTGCTGTGAGAGTTTAAGTAAAACAAACAACACGAACCCGGAGCATGAATTGGGACGCATTGCCATTTTATTGGCTCAAGACAAGACAATCACAATTACATTCATTCAGACATTCAGGCATGACATCACATGGGATGAGACAGACGGGACGAACACATATAGACAAGACAACACATAAAACACGAAACATATAATTGAACAGTATTGTTAGGAACTGATCTTAAAGGAGGCCGTAGGTGAGTATGGATACTTACTGAGTAAGTTATCTTAATTTTATTAAGTTAGAAAAAGGGTTAAAGGTAAGAAAATTAATTTAGAATGATTTATAAATTAATTTTGAAGGAAATTAATAAAATTAATTTTGGAGGTTAGAAAATTAATTTTGAGTAAAATTTTGAAGGAACTTGAAAACCCACTCCAGAGAATAATGGGCGGGATGGTGGGTGAACGAAGGTGAAGGAATGAGTGGCGGGAGCGAGTGAACCTCCACTATTTATGTGGATTGGTATGGTTGACTGGAGGTGGCTATTCGGACCCTCTAATTGGCCTAAGGATCGATGACGCATACGCAATCGGCGGGAAGAGGGTCGAGGAAGACGCTTCGGCAGCCATGTTTACTTAACTGCCCTTACAAGGTAAGTAATTATTAAGTAAAACAAACAACACGAACCCGGAGCATGAATTGGGACGCATTGCCATTTTATTGGCTCAAGACAAGACAATCACAGTTACATTCATTCAGACATTCAGGCATGACATCACATGGGACGAGACAGACGGGACAAACACATATAGACAAGACAACACATAAAACACGAAACATATAAGTGAACAGTATTGTTAGGAACTGATCTTAAAGGAGGCCAAGAAGCATGGTCATGCAACCCTTTGAATGAGAATCCAGTTTTAATCACATTTAAATGGGTGTCAAGTTCAGAGTCTATTGACCTGAGGCTCAAGACAGGGGATTATAGCCAGCAATCAGTGCAAAACAATACAACAAGATTAAAATCTTGTCACCTGTTTCTTGAAAGAGCCTCATGAACACTGTCAAAGTAGAAGATATCAGAGCTGAGCCATGGACTTATTGCCAAAAATATCTCAATTGAGACATTTTCAGGTCTATTTATCAACATGGAATTATCTATTTACTGAACCTTCATTGCAAGGGATATACCTGGAGAGGGCAAAATAAACGTATTGCCCTGTAGACGACAATATGCAAGGTAAGAGATCAAAATTCTCCTAAAACCATGTCAACACAGAAAACTTTTGCCAACTTACCTGGCAACTTTGAAGCCATTTAATTCAGTATCAAAGAAGTCTGATTGTGTACTTTAGCATAGATATAACCAACAATGATTACATAGAGAGTTCTGCATGGTGTTATGTTGCTGACAACAATTAGATTCATAGTAATTTGACTTTTTTTCAAACATGTGCTTTTCACAAGACATTGTTATGATCAAACAGGAAGTGGAACAACAGTGCCACCTTACCTACACATGAAGAATAGACCAAGATCAGTGTTAATAGAGTTTAGTCAACGTAATGTTAGTTGAGATGATGGTTAATACTAGCGAGAAAGTAAGTACAGATAGAAGAAATAATGAGTTATGAGATGAAGTGGTTAAGAGGAAGTGGAAGTGCTAAGCGCGAAGCTACGGCCGCCTGGGCTCCCCTGGTGGGCCTGAGATACCTGCGGTAACAAAGGGATGCCCATCTCCCCAACTGTTGAATTTCGGCCTCCGAGCAGCCTGCTGCTGCTGCGGTCGTAGCCGCACCCGCTCGAAGAGAGTGTAGAGTGTAAGGTGTGGCGTTAGCTCCTATGAGACCTAGTAGAAATTTTAGCTTAGCAGAAAGATATGAGTAAGACATAGGGGCGCCGTTTGGCATAGTAAAGAGATGAGTATTAGGAGAGGAAGGATAATTCATGAAAATACATTTTATGAGACACACTGCGCAAACTGGAGATCTGGAGCAGCCGACGTGAACTACGAAGCCCCTGTGGTTCGTCTTGGAGCGGTGTACCTTGTAGTCAAATGCGTCCATGTCTCTGGTGAAGATGATGTTGGCCCTCAGGGGGGGTGAGTTTACTCCCCTAGTAAGTAAATATTCTGAGGGACGGAGGCAGGCGTAGTAAGCAAGGGTCATGGCGGCCATGGACATTAAATTGTCCTTATTAAACGGAGCCATGACCAGCATAGTAAGTAGGTGATTGTAAAGAATTGGGGGAGACTGGACCGGCGTGTGTGCTCGGTCAAGTGCCCTAAGAGCCTGGCTTAGAGCCGGGGAGTAAATGTATGGGACAGGGAGGCCCAACTCAATGGACCAGGATCTGAGTCCTGACAAATATACCCTGATGGTGGAGATAACCAGCCCATTATCGGCCAGGTAAGCCACAAATCTCAGACAATTTGACTGTGAGATTGGGATAACTTGAAGTGAGTAGGATTGGCAGAATTTTTTATAAAACCGCCGCAGAATAAGAGGCCCTTGAATTGGAGGCAATGCCCTGCTTTATAAGGGATTTTACCTTGGAGTCCAAACCTGGAAAAATTTAAAATGGAATGAATGAAGGCCAGGTAGGAGTAGGGGAGGCGGTGGGGCGACGAAGCTTGAACTGCTCGACTGCCAGTCTGCTCAAGTCATCGGCATCAACGTTATCTGTGGTATTAATGTACACGGGCTTAACGTTGATGTCAAACTGTACAATTAAGAGGCACCAGGACCTGATCAGAGCCATGAAGGAAGGAACGGGGGAATACTTTTTCTTGATGGCTCCGACAACCGACTGATTGTCGATATGAAAGTAGGTGTTCTTGCCTGCAAGGCGAGGTGCCCATGTGGCTAGGGAAATAAGAGCTACATAAAATTCCCTCCAATTAATAGACTTGTCTTTGGTGCAAGCCAAGGTCCCCACAAGGGGGGCTGAAAACCATTCAGGGTGTTAACAACCCCCTTGGGCCAAATTCGAGGCGTCTGTGTAGACATGCTGGGCTGTCTCGTCGTCCCAAGGGGCAGGGAGCATTGATACACCATTGTGGCTCTCCACGCAGTCTCTCCACCACTTGAGGTCTTCTCTGGCGCCCTCTTTGAGCTTAATTTTAAAGTGCAGGTATTTGGTGGCTTTGGAAGCCTCAATTAAGCGACCTAAGAAAGCTCGCCCCACGCTCACCGCGCGTGACGCAAAGGCGAGCTTCCCAATTAAACTCAACAGGTGTCTCTTAGAGACAGTACGCTGAGACAGAAAGTGAGACACCAAGGACAGGACCTCATCAAGCGGGCCTTGTCAATTGATAGGGTCCGGTCTATGGTGTTGATGGTGATCCCCAGAAACTTAACCACAGTGTCTGGGGCAGTGACCTTGGAAGGTTGTACCGGGAACCCTGCCCGCTCGCATGTCGCTAACATGATGGCCAAGCCATCTCGACATGTACGAGCGTCTGGTGATACAATAAGAAAATCGTCCACGTATCGGACTATGGACGCAGGTGCCCCACTTTGGTACATGAACAGCTGGAGAGCAGAGGCAAAGACATCAAATAGGGCTGGAGCCGAACGTAATCCAAAGCTTAAAACTTTGGAAAAGTAGTAGTGAGTGAGCCCCGCCCCATCAGGCCAAGATAGTCCCATGAGATGCCAGTCATCTCTATGAATTTTAATAAATTTAAAGGCATCCTGCAAGTCAAGCTTAGCAAGGTAGGGAGGGGTGGCAGAGTACTTGTTACAGTATGCCACAGCATCGTCTATGGATGCGTACTTAAGGGAGAATTCAGTAGGGTCAATAAGGGAATTGACCGACCCCTCGGCTGGAAATGAGAGGTCATGTATCAACCTAATTTTGTCTGAGTCGCGCTTAAGGAACGCGCCCAGCGGGGACACTATATAAGCCTGATAGGGCGGGGATCGAAATGGGCCATAGAGGCGACCCATCTCTAAATCTCTGACGATGATTTCAGAAACCTTGGACCGATGCTCAAGAGCAGATGGCCAGTTGGGGGACACAATAGTGTCTATGGCCCCCGGCCTGCCGATCCTAACCCCCCCCTCCAGCATGTCCAAAACGACGGACGCATAACCAGGGTCGTAAACTGTGTGCAGCATACGACGCCAATAAGACGCATTAAGTAGGTTTAGCTCCTGAAGAGCCAGCGGAACACTTCGGACAATTCTTGACCCCGATTGGGCCGGAGCAGCCGATACAGCAGTGAGTGCGGGGGCAGTTTTTGTATCTGCAGGTCCCATCTTGGAACCTGATGCATATCTCACTTGGGTCGATAGCTGCCTTTGCCTTGGGCTTATCGACTGCAGGCTGCGCCTTGGCTCCTGAGGAGGAGCCAGTGCCTCGAAAGGGGCACTCGGTGCTGGGGTGGTCTTGCGCGCCACACTTACTGCACTTGTTAGTAGCCCTCATGGAGCTCGCATCAAAAATTGTTACAAATAATTGTTGGTCGAATCGCGTGAACTCAAAGGACCGGCTCTGCCTAGTGCAGCCCTGTTCCTCTCGTCATATGTAAGAATAAATGGGATTTTGTATTTCTCAGTAAGTGAGAGGATGAAAGCTCTGTAGCTTGCAAGTTCCAGATATAACTCAATGCCATAATGGCAGACCAGCAGCACCTCATATTGGCCCCACGCCTCCATCCATTTATATAGACTAGTTATCAACTTTCTGGGCCTGGTAGGCTTCAAATTCACACCTAAACCATCAGAGAATCTGGTCTCCTCAAATTCGTTAGTCTTACAATTAAGGAACAGTTCAAGATGAGCGAACTCACCATCCAGGGCGGCCTGAGCCACCCGTGGGTCAATGTGATCAGGTGCCCTGGCTGCAGCATCAGCGCCCAGTCCGGGCAGTCCGCTTCCACGTCCCATGCGGTCCGGCGTAGCCCTGGCGTAGGCGTAGGGTGGGGGTTCACTGAAGTCCGTCCTCGGTCGTAGGTCCCTCCTGGGCTGGGGCACCAGTCTGCCGTAGGGGTCCATCCTGGGCTGGGGGTCCATCCTGGGCTGGGGTTCCATCCAGGCGTATGACTCCATCCGGGCATGGTGGTCCATCCTGGGATCCATCCTGGAGTGGGGCTCCATCCGAGAGTCCATCCTGTGGTCCATCCGGGGGGGGGGGTACCATCCTAGGCTGGGGTTCCATCCTGGCTTGAGGCTCCATCCTGTACCGGGGCTGCATCCTGGCCTGGTGGGGTCCCTCAGAATATCCCTCCATCCTGTCACCATATCCATAGGGGGGCTGGACATCAGGGGCACGGAACATCTCTGGCACGCGGTTGCGTGAACTTTGTTGTCCGGGCCTGGGTGCACCCATATCATGGTATCTGGGCCTGCCTGCGCCCACCGTGTCAAGGTAACTAGGTTCACTCATATTTATTGCATGGTATCTGGGCTCGCCTACGCCCGTTTGGTCACTGTGCCTTGGAGCACTATGGTCACTGTGCCTTGGAGCACTATGGTCACTGTGCCTTGGAGCACTTTGGTCACTGTAACAATGGTATCTGGTAGCATACGGATTACTATATGGTTCACTGGGTTGCCAGTCATGCCTCTCCTGGGCCTGGTCAACTCCCCGACTGATCACTGCCTCGCGGGAGGCCTGGCCGTGGCGCTGCGTTCTCTCACTGGGCCCCGTACTGGTGGCGACCCCTGGCGCTAAGTTTCGAGGACCGGTGGCGACCTCTTTCGGACGAGCGCCTCCATGATTTGTTTTGAGTAGAGCCGGGAGGCATGAGGTTCTTGCAACATCGGACATGGATTTTACGTTCTGGGACTCTCCATGGATCAAGTTACTGGCTTGTGGGTCTCGGTAGGGCCACCCTGTACTAAAGGGGCCAGATTGCGTATCGTAACCACTGCTAAATGCGTCATTTGGGTCTGAAAGTACACGACTTGCGTAGCTTTCGGAGGGCTGTACACGTGGCCTATCGGATGGGGTGCCGCCGCTAGGTGGCATGCCTCTAGCAGCCTGACGCTCAATCTCAACCAAGTCGGACCGGCCACCTTCATCCACCACGAAGTCCATCAAGCAATGCGTAGGAGCGTTAGCCCTCGTCGGATCGGTATTGGGCGGCCCCCGGTACTCAAATCCTTGGCCCCCAAAGCTTCAGGACCGCAAAACTCATCCCCCCCCCTCGTTAGCTGCATTAAATTCACCAGAGACCACGGTCTGTGAGGCTCCTGAGGCAGGGTCATAATCTACATCATCGTCAGCATAATCATTCAAGGTATGACAATTTTTCCCCATTGGGCCTGGGTGGCCCTTTGCCGGCTGTAGGCAAACAGTACAACGCCTATGTTTTGTCATCGTGGGGAGGAAACTTAGCAGTGTCAAATCAGCCGGTCGCATGAGATCAGGAACGAAGGTGAAGGAATGAGTGGCGGGAGCGAGTGAGCCTCCACTATTTATGTGGATTGGTATGGTTGACTGGAGGTGGCTATTCGGACCCTCTAATTGGCCTAAGGATCGATGACGCATACGCAATCGGCGGGAAGAGGGTCGAGGAAGACGCTTCGGCAGCCATGTTTACTTAACTGCCCTTACAAGGTAAGTAATTATTAATGGTACCCTTGATAAAGAATACAGGAGTCATCTGCATGCAAACAGGCAATACACGTAGATGGCATTTATTAGGTGCCTAGATGACTATCATCAGATGATATTACTGCAAGAATAGGTAGGAGCAATTTTGTGAAATTGTGAACCACTTCTAGGGCTTATGGTTTTACTTGTGTTTGTCCTATGAACTCATCTATCCAAATCCATATGTGTAAAGACTGAATAGGAATTTGGGAATATCTCAAAACTCCATATTATATTAGCTCCGCTCCTTGCACACAATACCAGCCAAAAGGCGTACCGGGTTGGGGGGCAGGGTAGGGGCCCCCCCCAAAAGTTTGGGAAACAGTAAGATTCGGGCAAAAAGGCTAAAAAATTTGGGCAGATGATTAAATAAATACTACTGAAAATTAGTGATTTCCAGGCAATTTCATTGGAAATGGTATTAAATCTAGATCTTGAAATTCGGGCAAATGTCGCTCGCCCCCCAAAAATCGCGCACGTCATACGCCTATGTACCAGCCATCCCTTCTTATACAAGTTCATCTACCTCCAAATCTATGTCATTCATGTATTCAACAAGTTCCCTTAAAGTCTGGAATCAAGCCACAAAAATCAATGCTCTTCACAGAATTGCAAAAGAGAGTTGACTGTATTGTAGATGCAGGGCAAATAACCTCTCTGTGTGTCTATTGGCCTTGTGCAAAATCAGATGCACAATGTGGCACTGCTGGGTTATACTTGCTGTGATTGTATACATACCTACTTGCTGAGCTGCCCATTGCCCACCTCATGGACAAACATGAACCTGACACTCCACAATCCGATGCTTATTCCCTTTTTACAGAATGTGGACAAAGGCATGCCATTTGCATATAGAATCACAACCCAAGCAAAACTGAATGAAAGAAAAGGAAAGTCTTTCTGCCTCTCTTTCTTAATTGTGCAAAAGCCGTACATGTTAAAACATGGCAGGTTCTAGGTTTTTTTGCTTTATAACCACTGCTCGACAGTGCTGTCGTTAAATTCATTGAAACAGGTTGCATCAAAAGTAATCTATCTTTGGTCATAGTGCAATGTTTGTCTGGGTTTTCTGATAGATTGCAGAGAAATACAAAAATCAGAGAAACGTATTGTTTTGAATAATATGGAAGATGCATTGAACCACCTTCATGCCTGGTAGATATGTTGGTATCTTTCTGCAGATGTAAGCAAACGCTTCTAATTCAACTCTATGCTTAAGATTTACGTTGGAAATATGTAAAGGTGACTATCCCCGCTCATATGTCTGGTGTCATGCAGACTGAGTCTCCTGTGATAAAAAGTTCATATCTGGTAGATATGTTGGTATCTTACTGTTCCCCCGTGGCCTAATGGTCTAGAACGCTTGTCCACTGGCTTTGAGGGCGTGGGTTCAAATCTCACCCCGGGAACTCACTTTAGTCCGAGCCCATGGGACATTAAATGGAGGCGGGTTGTATCCAGTATTCTATGCTGGGGCAACTGAAAGACCCTGGGCATCCCTGAATTAATAGGGTATGTTCCAGACTCCCAGTCTTCTCATCTCATCATCATACGGCGTTCACCAAAAATAATGTGCAGCTCCCTCCACAAAAGATGGTGGTTGAGCTGCCCTGGCTGATCCGGGGTATGCCAGCACAACACAAGTCAAGTCAAGTCAAGTCATCTTCTGTCTGGAATCACAATATTTCTTTAGTGCAGATGGACTTTTTTTAGAGACATGAAGATTGAAAAACCAAATTTGGAAAAAAGGTAGAAAAAGCAGGGATGAAGAAACAGAGAAAACTTATAATCAGTAGGAAGGCATACTGGAAAGGAAAGGTAAGTAAAGACCGGTTAATCGAATAATCAATCCAGAGTGCAATAGGGCGTTAACATGGGGTGGAGCAACATACCCTTGCAGTCTTCTGTCCCTGCTAATGGAATTATACTCCCCTGATGCACTTAGAGCTGGGGTATCCTGTTAGTTCTGAGTCAAACAATAATATTGAGATGGGTAACTCACCATTTCATTAATGCAAATTATCTAGCAAGCACCTGTCAATCTAATTAGATGCAGCTTATACAACATAGAGTTCTGCCTCAATTACACCAACCCTCTTACTTAAAATGTGTTACTAAATTAGATCAACACAAGGCTACTTTCAAAGTGATCCAATACAGGCACAACCCCGAAAGGATGGTCAGTCAAAAGGGAGGTGATGGAAAGTAAATTATTTAGCAAGGTAAAATCGACATATTGATAATATTAGTATAGGGGGCTTTTCACCAACGATAAGTACTTGTTAGAGATATCCTCCCTCTCTACTGCAGTAGGGGGAACGGGGGCACATTGGGACGCTTTTAACGTCTACTAATTTTGCTCAATGCTGAAAGCACTGAAGAACTCAGAAGTTTGCATGAATATCACCAATACCATTGAGCTTAAATGCAAGGCATAATAAACTAGACTTCACATACCCTTTTGCAGCCAGAGAGAAAAATTTGAGTCGCAAAAATGACTGTCCAAATGTGCCACGATGGGGCACATTGGGACATCAATTGAAAAATCATTTTAACACTCCATATGCGATAGATATTACATATAAGTAGTGCGTAAGACAATATACAGTGCATTAACACCTTGTAGTGCCAATAGTTAATAACTTTAAATGTTTAACTTAAACTGTCCTGGGTTCGGACATCTATGTAAGTAATACACAGTG
The DNA here is from genome assembly GCA_026936325.1 of Platynereis dumerilii. NCBI lineage: Eukaryota > Metazoa > Annelida > Polychaeta > Phyllodocida > Nereididae > Platynereis > Platynereis dumerilii. Next base: position 8,253,509 of record JAPTHN010000017.1, on the reverse strand, counting down.
CTTTGCGACAAATTTTTCACAGAGCATGGTAATCCTCTATTCACTGTGGCCTGAACACCTGTTGTGTGCTGTCCCAAGTCATTCAGTTGCCTTGGACACTTAAATTCTGCCATATTAAGTGTGTCCCAATGTGCCCCAAATTCACTGTCCCAATGAGCCCCGATATGACTTTTACACCAAAATGCTAATTACTCGGACACCAGTGAGTGTGTTTATACGGATAGCAATTGATAACTGTTCGTTAGGATATATATAAAATTCATAAAAGCACTGAGAAAGCTTCATTGTTCATGGTTTGTCCACAGAATGGTTTGAATTGAACCTGTCCATATTTACATCAGTAGTAGCAAAAACAAACTTTTGCTCGCCATACTTCTGCATGTGGCTGTAATTTGTCTATAAAACCATGGAAACATCAGGATGTGAAATTACAAGATATGATGGCACTACCATATCATATACCTTGCCAGGATTTAAAAAAACCCCACTGTCCCACAGTGCCCCACGTCCCAATGTGCCCCCGTTCCCCCTACACTATTTCAGAAAGGAATAGAATATTTTGAGTCTTACAAAAATCTTGAGTCTTAAAATATTTCAAGGTAACTGACTCAAGACTCTTCAAGTCACTACCCAATACCCATGGCCGAAGTGAAACTTTGAAAGTTGTTGGCAAAAGTTTATTGAAAACAGCATGATATCATGTTCACTATAAAATTAGTATGTATTCTTCATCCTTCTATGCATGAGAGATGCACCTGACAAGGAAAGTATGTTGCGTCTCTTTCTCTTGTGCAACCTTGAAATACACACCTGACATTACTTCTGATAATAAAGGACACTGGCCTTTTAAACTAAGGACATTCTGCGGTTAATCCTAGTATTGCATGTTTGTAAAGATAATGCACTCTATGGCAGAAAAAAATCATTCAGCATAACCTTTCTCCTTTTGTGTTTTCCTTCTTTTATACTATACTACTTTTTAAAGGACCTTTTTCTGCTTGTAAATGTTGTAAATGGTCTCTTTCCCTATGTATTTTTCAAGTTGTATTACAAGCCCAAAGGCCATGTATTCTTTAGAAACATTTGTTACACCGAATGCACAGGAAATTTTGAGAATATGACAGGCCATTTGGGTGCCATTTTTTTACTGCATTTTTTTAATTATAGATGTACTAGTACACGGATTGCTAGAGCTTGAGAGCGAGTGAACTAAAAATAACCTAAATTGGCAATAAAATGAATATTGGAATTCCAGGTTTTGTACCTCACTTACATTTGGACGTACAAGAGGTCAGAGTCTCGCTTTTTGGTTGGTAGCTGTATGATCTGTCCAGTGTCCACAACCAAAGTGGCGTAACCAGGGGGGGAGCAGTTGGGGGGCAAATACCCCCCCCCCTGTAGACATCCTTGCCCCCCTCTTGCCCCTGTGGGAGTTGATGATATTGAGCAATTCTTAATTTGCTTTCAAATGCTATACATACACTCACTTTACTGCATTCTATTTCTCTATTTTCTCTCTCATTCTGCTATGTAAATCACATGTACTGCTTCCATTATAGTATTTTGTCTAGTATACCTTTAAACATATTGATGGTGAAAGTGCAAAACCTCGTATGTCAAAAAAAGCCATTTTTCAGAAATTGGAAAAAGCTATTACCCAATTTTTTTTTTATGGTAATGTTTATCAATATGTGAGTTAGGCTCAACTTGATTTATAGAAAGTGACACCCTGTTTTAGCATAACTTTTTGTCAGAGGTCGTTGACCCCTAGCATTGATGTCACCATCAGTTATAATTGAAAATGTTGACTTACAAGGTTTTGCACTTTCACTTTCTTACAAGTTAGTAAGGTGCAAAACCTTGTAACTCGACCATTTATCACATTTTAAATCAACTTGCAGCATTGAATTAACCTCTAATCTATAGGTAAACGGTAAAATATATATTTTGACCATGATAAATGACAACAGCTAATTTTAATTAGTGGCTACAGTGACAAGAATGAGGAAAATGACCCTTTTTCAAATTTTTTTGCATGCTCTTTTTCAATAGCCTATATCACCACAATATAGGGAGGTAAAAAAATTTTTTAAATGAAATTTCCTGTAAGCTTTAAAAAAAGTACCACAATCACAATTTTGCAAAAAAGGTTGAAATATCCTAAATATGTGCTTCAAAGTTCTGATTTGAGTTAAGAGGTTTTGCACTTTCACTCTTTGGAACAAATTGACATACAAGGTTTGGTGAAATCACTCTGTTACAGCTTCCAAAAATAGCAGAGAGGTAAGGTGACTAATTGGCAACATGTATTGGATGTTGAATTAGTCATTCCACTAAAAATCTAAAAATAGCAAAATTTTGACATACGAGGTTTTGCACTTTCACCATCGATATAGGTTATAAAAATTTCTCGCTGACGCATATTCGCGCGAATGCCCCCCCCCCCTGAAAGACCGCTTGCCCCCGTTTTGCCCTCGCTCTTGGAAAAAACCTGGTTACGCCACTGCACAACCACAATGACAGCAGAAATTGTCTGCTGTTGCCGTATTCCGAAGACAACTGAGACTGGAAATGGTAGCATCAGCTGAGTCCAATTGGATAGTGAAAGGTAATGAGATAATTGTAGATTATCCTATGGCTTTGGCAATATTTCCAGATATTGTCACCAGAGATTCAGCATCTTTCTGAAACCTGAAGGGTTTGAGAGAATCCTGGTTAAGCATGACAATATCTGAGAAATAAAGCGCAGGCCAATTACAAGTTTATATGACATTCCCCTTTAAATACTGCATTCAAATCTATTTTCCCTGTCACTGAAAGTGTTACAAACAGTGCTACATCTCCCACCTGTACCACCACAGCCATTCCACCTTGTCTCATTGGACAGTGGACACCACTGCAAAATATGCCTAAATTGGCATGCAGCTTATTGTTATTCTATGGGCAATAAGATACCAGTGACAATACAATTAGCTCATTAGGTGTTTCCGGGTCAGTGCAATAAGCTCTTTAACAATGACTGCAATAGTTACTGGTCTGAAAATACGGTGATCGTGATAATATGTCTCAGATTACCCGACAAAAGAGTTTGCAAGATGATTTATTATAAATGTGCGTGATCAAAATGGCTCTGGCTTACGTTGAATTAATCTCCATATCACATTTAATCAGCTGTACGTGTGGCTTGAGTACATTCTATCTCACTTTTGGTACAATTTATGAGTGGATCATCATGAGTCATTTTGGCTGTGATTATACTGATAGAATACCGCTGTTCATGCACTATATAAAACTCATCCGTAGAAACAACATTTCTACAACATTGTCAAAAACCAACCAGTTAGCTACTGATTTCATGCGTTTCTACACAAAGTTCTTTCTCATCTTACATGTTTGTTATCAGATCTAATTGGCACTCTAACATTGAACATATCAAACTATCAAATGTCTCTAAATTAAGTTGTTTTTAGCTTGTTTCGAACAATGACAACCAAACTGTCAATTATAGTTGTTGTTGTTGTTTTTCTTCACATGAAAGATGCTGGTTGCCTCATATTTCCTTAATGCTTTATTTTTGCAATTCTCATTTGTCAGGGTGTGGTTGCGGTGCCAATCCAGTTGGCATAACCTAGTGAATTAATGGGCTCACAGCTTATCCAGGAAGCTTTTTTTTTTATTTCATTGTCAACATGTGTTATTTTCTTTTAGTGTACTGTGGCATCCGAATAAAGAATTTAAGACTTTATTTAGAATATTAACTTTCATTTCAGCCAGTCATGTTTTTATGGTGAAGGAGAGGGGAGTTTTTGATGGCTAATCTCCTCCCATTTACTCTGTCCTTGAAGGAATTTCCTCCTATCCGGCCATTATGATGAACCTAATCAGAAATAATTAAACTTTAAAAGTTCTTCCCAGGGTGAGGAGGAGTAATGAGCAGCTATGGGCATTTTTTGCTAACCACTAACTTGCAACGACTTGCTCAACTCATGAGTATGGAATCAAGTGACACAAATCAATGCTGTTCACAGATTTGCAAAAGAGATGCAGAACAAATATTCTCCATGTTTGTCTATTGGCCTAATGCAAAACCCCTCACATGATGTGGCTCTGCTGGGTTATAATTGTGGTGATTGTGTACATACTTGCAGAGCTAGCCAGTGGACAAACATGAACCTGACATTCAACAATACAATGCTTATTCCCTTTCCACATCATGCAGACACAGCCATACCATTTGCATGTGGAATCATGACCAAAGCAAAATTGAATAAAGACAAATAGTCCATGAGCCAGAGGGTTGGTCAGGCTCACTCAAAGGGAGGAATTCTCATAGTGATTTTATGTTAGCCCTATTTCTCTAGTTTCAGAAAATGGGTGATAGCAATCTGTATCTCTTAGCCTTCACCATGCTATCACCCTGTTTTTAAACATATGTTGAAGCCTCGGAAATTTCCGTTTTTTTGGGTTCCGGTTAGACTTATATCCATAAAAACTGTTGTAACTTCATCAATATTGCACTAAACTGCATGAAATTTGATATGTGACATCTTCACAATATACAGAAGACATATCTGCCACAATCAGAGCCATTTGCATCATTCAATGTTTACAAATAAAGGAGTATTTTTATTTGAAGTTGCACGCCAAAATTAAAATATAATTAAAACTGAAATCTTCCTGTAACTTTGGTATATCACTGAAGCCATATTTCTTAAAAAATCCAAAATTATTTCATTTTAGTAGCAGGATGCCCTCTCAATCATATGGCATAGTCTCAGACAATTTGTACTGACATTAAGGTGATATCAAGATGTTTATCATAAGCACTTCATGTCCGAAAATTGCTTAATTTTCACTATTCTGAACAGTTTGTTGCTGATATTCTCAGTTTACTTGCAAGAAGAAGTAAATGCTGTCAATTATAATTGATGAAATTGTTTGATGAATTACAGAGCATGATTTTTAGGTTAAAATTTTTAGATTTTGTATAATTTAAGTCACATTTTGAATACATAAGTTTAAATTTTGACGAAATTTAATACAAAAAGTTAGAACCACACAGGTATCTCCTGATGAATGATCAGTTCAGAATAGCTGAATTGCATGATAAATGCATGTTGACGATCCAAAATGGACAGTTAGTTAGTTTGTGAGCTTGTTTGCATAATTTTCTTCCTATAACTTGGGTGTGAGGTGACATAATATGAAGTTGCGTTGCATTGCTTGACAAAATCATCTGATCCTCATACATCTGTAGAACAGTAGCTCATACAGCTGCCAGGTGGTCTCATTGGTTGGCTTTTTGCTTTAATGAAGGACATAAATCCTATCTTGGCATGTCTGTAAGGCTGATAAGGAGATAGAAACGTAGAAATGACCTATTATAGTTCAATGTTGCACTGAAAATGGAACATAAGCATACCCAAGGAAAAAGAACATCCATTCCAATAGCACAAAGAGAAGGCACTTAATCCGAGCCCAAGGAACATTAAATGGAGGCGGGTTGTATCCAGTATTCTATGCTGGGGCTACTGAAAGATCTTGGGCATCCCTGAATTAATAGGGTATGTGCCAGACTCACAGTCTTCTCATCTCATCATCATACGGCGATCGCCTGCCTCGATATAGCCCACTAAGGTGCTGCAGAGGCGTAAAACACAAACAAACAACAAACAAACAGCACAAAGAGAAGGAGGTTGTACCAGACATTGCTCAGACTATTGGGTCAGGAAGCAATCCCAGAGACAACGCATGCAAGTCAGGAGATAACAGGATGGTTAGACAAAGGCGGATAAGGCACAATCAAGATGTACTGGTAATGACTGCAAGTAAATATAAGGCAGGCACTCAGGGATGAGGTTTTCACAGAGCATTGTAGTAAAGAATAGGAATTTTCTAAATTAAGAGTCAATATCTCTGAGATGCCCCTGTGACAGCACCGGGGTTGTCCCTAACTCAACAGTCTCCCACCATCAATGCCTTGACAGCCTGTATACTGGGGAAGGCCAGACAAGCCTGAAGCTACAGGTGGACAAGCAAGGAGGAAACCACAACTTCTGTGAAAAACCATTTGCTTTTGAAGCAACAAGGCAGAAGATCCTGCATTTTGATGATGTGCACACACCAAATCCTATGAAAAAATGGGCAAGAGATGAGCACCCACTTCCAGAGAGCTATGATTTTGCAAGGAGCAAGCTCAAGTGGAGAAAGGCATTATTCAGGCAGGCCAAGAAGAAGATTCAGAAGCTTGAGGAGAGTGATAGCATCAACTGGGGGAGGCCAGACAAGCCTGAAGCTACAAGTGGACAAGCAAGAAGCAAACCACAACTTCTGTGCCTGCACCAAATCCTGTGAAAAATGGGCAAGAGAAGAGCACCTACTTCCAGAGAGCTATGATTTTGCAGGAGAGCAAGATCAAGTGGAGCATGGCATTTAGCTTGAGGAGAGTGATAGCCTGAACTGGGGGAGGCCAGACAAGCCTGAAGTTACAGGTGGACAAGCAAGAAGGAAACCACAACTTCTTTGAAAAACCATGTGCTTTTAAAGTAACAAGGCAGAAGACACTGCATTTGGATGATGTGCACACACCCGATCCTGTGAAAAATGGGCAAGAGATGAGCACCCACTTCCAGAGAGCTATGATTTTGCAAGGAGCAAGCTCAAGTGGAGAAAGGCATTATTCAGGCAGGCCAAGAAGAAGATTCAGAAGCTTGGGTGGTGATCTAGAAACTTGAGGAAAGATTAAGGAAGATGCTTGGAGTAGCCCCTCTGTAAATCCCAAAAGAGAAAAAGTATTGGTGAAAGCTTTGAGCAAGACCAATGGTGGAATGGAGTCCAGAAAGATTGTCTGGTTGACATTACAATGTATGGCTACTGTCTACAGTGTATATCCAACAAAATGGGGCTGCATAATCTATGCAACTGAGTGTACATGGTCTGAGGAATAGCTATGTTTTGTAACAGCTACCAGTATAGAGACTGTGGGCAGGCCAAAGTGTCATCCTTAGCCTGCAAATGTGACCAAACGAGAGGCTCCAGGAGGAATAGTAGGAGCTGAAACCAAGGAAGCAGCTGCTGAGAGTCTAAAAGAAGCTCCAAGCAAACCTGATGAAGGCTAACGGACACTTGCATAAGCCAACAGTCTAGGGTGACAATTTTGAGTTAGAAATAATTATGACCCATCTTAGTCTGGAGCCAGTCTGTTAAGCAATCAAGAGGCCAAATGGAGCTTCTGACATTGAGTGAAGGAAATAATAGAAAGCCAAAATCAGGTTTCATGGCAGATTAGTTCAGAGAAGCTTCAGCAGGACAGGTCTTGGCTGGCAAAACAAGCTTGCAGAAGAATGTACTCACAACATGAGCTGATTTATGAGAGACAAGTCTGACCATTGTACTCCCTAGTGGCCACGGTTTGGTCATCAGAGGGTTGAAAAATAAATGACAGAAAAAAAGATAATATACAATTTTGTTGGCTAATAAGAGAAATGTTGTACAGTGCATGCGGACAGAGGGCAGCATACATCTTGTCTTTGGACAACCAGGGCGACTTCAAGTATGATTTTGTTTAACAGCTGAGGGAAAGTGAGGGTGCAGGATAGCTATCGACTGTGGGTAGGTTTGAGACTTAACTTGAAATATATAAAGTGAAAATGCGGCTGATTATGAAAATTCCTTTGGGGACTGAAAGCAATGCAAAGACACACATAGACCTACCCACATTAGGAGTGTCTTGGTTAGGACACCAGGGACGATGCATTGGCTGAGAAAATGGTTGATAAACAGGCTGTGGTGAGGCAATAAGCTTGAACCTCTACTCTCTGATGCCGATCTGAGATCAGCAAAAGTGATGACACATTTAAGTCATTGCCCAGAAGACTAGAACTGGGATTGGTGCTTGGGTCCTACACAACCAGTCTGCGGCAAAAGAAGGCATAAGGTCAATCAGGTGTATGTTTCAGGAAACTGTAGCACAGTTTGGAGTCGTGTGGCGATGAGCTCAAGGGGGCCAGGGTGAACAGGTGAAGCATATGAAGTTTCTAACAAAATAGGATCTGAACCATGTGACAGAGTAATACAGTGATGATGAGGATATGACAATTTATCAACATGTTTTGACAATGTGACTTAATTTTGATGGTTAGCTGTTTTTTTTAAAAGGTGTATATTGATGAGAAAGGTCATAAAGATTGAAAACGTTTGAAATCTGATAACCTTTTAAGCTTTTATTTTTGTTGAACATGCCTGCATTATAATGTCACTGTTAGTAAGCCAATCCATTGTAGGTTCTCTATTATAATTAGTTCATTATTTCTATGAAGTGTTGTGATTAAAGGGTAATTATGGTACAGGTGCAATCTAAATATTGCAGTTATCATGCAAATAAGCTTTTCAAAGCTCTTACAATCATTTTGAGAAATTCGCATGAATCCACGTTTTCCTGTGATAGGCTTTGCTGTCTATATATTCAAAATTTAACTAAAATTATACAAAATCAACACCCTTTGCCCAGTAAATCATGCTCTGTAATTTATCAATCAATTTCTCCAATCATAATTGACTGCACTGACTTCTTCTTGCAAGTAAACTGAGAATATCATCATCAAACTGTTCTAAAAAGTGAAAATTGAGCAATTTTCGGACATGAAGTGCTTATGATAAACATCTTGATATCACCTTAATATCAGTACAAATTGGCTGAGACTATGCTATATGATTGAGAGGGCATCCTGCTACTAAAATGAAATAATTTTGGATTTTTTATGAAATATGTCTTGGTGATATACCAAAGTTACAGGAAGATTTCAGTTTTAATTATATTTCAATTTTGACGTGCAACTTGAGATAAAAATACTCTTTTATATACAAACATCGAATGATGCAAATGGCTCTGATTGTGGCAGATATGACTTCTGTATATTGTGAAGATGTCACATATCAAATTTCATGCAGTTTAGTGCAATATTGATGAAGTTACAACAGTTTTTATGGATATAAGTCTAACCGGAACCCAAAAAACGGAAATTTCCGAGGCTTCAACATATGTTTAAAAACAGGGTGATAGCATGGTGAAGGCTAAGAGATACAGATTGCTATCACCCATTTTCTGAAACTAGAGAAATAGGGCTAACATAAAATCACTATGAGAATTCCTCCCTCTGAGTGAGCCTGACTGGTCAAATTTGGCTGCCTGGCTCATGGACTAAAAGGGAAGAACTTTCTATTGTAATCTTGGTTCAACCTACATCAAAGCATGGCTGTCGGTATCACGTTTTTATTTTTTAACCATTGCTTGACAGTGCTCAGCAGTTTACTGCACAGTAGGTTGTATCTGGAGTAATCTATCTCTTGTCAGTGATCCCAGTACAAAATGGTCTGTCTGGGATTTATTATAGATTACCAGGACATGCCATATGTTGTTATCTTTTTGTGAGAAATATGTGAAGGGGTCCTTGTCCATACGTTTAGGGTCAGAAAGACTCTCTTGTCATAAAAAATTTTTCGCCTTCTGTCTGGAGTTACAATTGATTTAGTGCAGATTGACTTTTTTAGAGACATGAAGATTGAAAAACCGATTTGGCAAAAAAGGTAGAAAAAGCAGGGATGAAGAAACAAAGAATACTTATAATCAGTAGGAAGGCATACTGGAAAGGAAAGATAAGTAGAGACCAGTGAATCCAATAATCAATCCAGAGTGCAATATGGCGTTAACATGGGGTGGAACAACATACCCTTGCAGTCTTCTGTCCTTGCTAATGGAATTATACTCCCCTCATGCACCAAGAGCAGCTGAAGAGCTTGGATATACTGTTAATACTGAGTGCAACAATAATATTGAGATGGATAACTTATGTTTTAATCAATATAAATGATCTAACAGTTCTAATTAGAACAAGCAGCTTCTATAACACAGAGTTCTGCCTCGATTACACCAACCCTCTTACTTAAAATGTGTCACTAAATTAGATTAACCCATAGCTACTTTAAAAGTGGTCCAATACAGGCACAACACCAAAAGAATGCTCAATTATAAGAAGGTTTATCGAAAGTAAATTATTTAGCAAGGTCAAATGTACACATTGTTAATATTTGTTGGGGGGGGGGGCAATTCACCGGCAATAAGTACTTTTCTTAGAGACTTCCTCCCTCTTTACAGGAACAAGCTACTTCAGAAAGGAATAAAATATCTTGGGTCCTAAAATATCTCGTGTCTTAAATATCTTGAGTCTTAAAATATCTTGTGTCTTAAAATATCTTGAGTCTTAAAATGTTTTGAGTCTTAAAATATCTTGAGTCTTAAAATGTTTAGAGTCTTAAAATATCTTGAGTCTTAAAATTACTGGAGTCTTGAAGTGTCTTATCTATTGATTTATGTAATATATTTACATACTGGATAAACAACATTCAGTAAAACTGTTTTTCAGGTTGGTCCTGCATAAAAATATAAATGAAACAATAAAAATTTAAAAAATGATAAATTAAATTTTAAAAAACATATTTGTAAACACAATAAAAACATACATAAGCTGAGCACCATGGATAAATCTTTTTAACTTTGTCTTAAACGTATTTATATTAGTAACAGTCTTGAGATCATTTGGTAAATTGTTCCATAAAACCCCTGCGGTACATGTAAAAGACCTAGTTTGAGACATATTCTCAGTAATTGGTAGATAAACATTCATGGTGTCATGAGATCTAGTGGTTCGAGAAGCAACTTCACATTCCATTATAATATTATTTGCTAGGTAGTGTGGAGCAAGTCCATGAATACATTTAAATAACAATAGTATATTAAAATATTGAAACCTTTGTCTAACATTCCTCCACCCTAAACTCTTTACAATATCCAGACCTCGAACATTTATATAATCAAACTGATTTGTTATAACCCTAGCTGCGTAGTTTTGTATTCTTTGAACCTTATCGATATTGACATTTGTAGTATTACCCCAAACACTTAAAGCATAATCAATTGAAGGTTGGACACTTGACATATAAATTTTACACATGATACTGTATGGAGTTGACTTTCGAATCCTAGACAACATACCTACTTTTTTAGTTAGTTGAGTACAGACTTTAGCAACATGTAAATTCCATGACAAACTTTGTTCGATTTTAATACCAAGGTAATCAGTTACTTTTACTTGTTGTACAAGGTTGTTATTTAACCTAAAATCAAGAACATTTTCTAGAATCGATTGAAATTTATGCTTGGAAGTTATAAGCATACTATTTGACATCTCTGCATTCAGTACTAGCTTATTTCCAGCATACCAAAGGCTAACATCATCAATACATTTTTTGCAAATTAACATCGACTTCATTTACCGAAGAACCAGTACAATAAATAATACAATCATCAGCATAAAGATTGGCTGACCCTAAATGAATATGTTGGCTAAGATCATTCACAAAAAGCATAAATAATATAGGGCCTAGAACTGAAAGTATCTTGAGTCTTATGATATCTTGAGTGTTAAAATAACTTATAAGTGACTAGATCAAGACTCTCAAGTCTCTTACCCATGACCCATTTCAAGACCCAGCGGATGGCACTTCTTCAGTCACTTAGTTGAACTGCATGGATTTTTGTGTAATGGAGAAACTTGAATGCAAAATATGCACATAAAATAAAAATAAAACACATTTCTGTTATTATAAAATAGGTATAAAATATAAAATTAATCACAAAGTCAATATGCACAAAGTGAAACTTTCAAAGTAGGTGGCAAAAGATTATTTAAAACTGTGTGATATGTTCACTATAATACCTTCTTCATCCTTCTCTGTGTCACAGACACACCTGACAAGGAAAGTCTGTTACGCCTCTTTCTTTTGTGCAACGTTGAAATACACACCTGACATTAGCTCTGATAATAAAGGACACTGGCCTTTTAAACTATGGACATTCTGTGGTTAATCCTAGTATTGCATGTTTGTAATGGCAGAAATCTTTCAGTATAACCTTTCTCCTTTTGTATTTTCCTTCTTTCATACTAAACCATTTTTGAAAGGAGCTCATTGTAAATGTTATGTATGGTCTCTTTCCCTTTGTAGTTATACAAGACCAAATTCCATGTATTCTATATAAACATTTGTTACACCGAGTGCACAGGAAATCTTGAGAATATAACAGGCTATTTGGGTGCCATTTTACTATATTTTTTCTTTAAAGATGTTCTTGTACATGTATTGCTAGGGCTTGTGAGCAAGTTAACTGAAAATAACCTAAATTGGCAGTAAAATGAATATTTGAATTCCAGTTTTTGTGCATTACTTACATTTAGACGGACAAGAGGTCAGAGTCTCATCTGTTTTATTTGCAGCTGTATGGTCCACAACCACAATTGACAGCAGAAATTGTCTGCTGTTGCTGTATTCCAAAGACAACTGAGACTGCAAATGGTAGCACCAGCTGAGTCCAATTGGATAGCAAAGGTCAAGAGATAATTGTAGGTTATCCTATGGCTTTGGCAATATTTCCAGATATTGTTACCAGAGACTTAGCATCTTTCTTGAAACCTGAAGGGTTTGGGAGAATCCTGGTTAAGCATGACAATATCTGAGAAATAAAGCGCAGGCCAATTACAAGTTTATATGACATTCCCCTTTAAATACTGCATTCAAATCTATTTTGCCCTGTCACTAAAAGTGTTACAAACAGTGCTACATCTCCCACCTGTACCACCACAGCCATTCCACCTTGTCTCATTGGACAGTGGACACCACTGCAAAATATGCCTAAATTGGCATGCAGCTTATTGTTATTCTATGGGCAATAAGATACCAGTGACAATACAATTAGCTCATTAGGTATTTCCAGGTCAGTGCAATAAGCTCTTTAACAATCACTGCAATAATTACTGGTCTGAAAATACGGTGATCGTGATAATATGTCTCAGATTACCCTACAAAAGAGTCTGCAAGATGATTTATTATAAATGTGCGTGATCGAAATGGCTTTGGCTTACGTTGAATTAATGTCCATATCACATGCAATAATGAGCTACGTGGCTTGAGTACATTCTATCTCACTTTTGGTACAATTTAAGGGTGGATTATCATGAGTCATTTGGCTGTGATGATACTGATTGAATATCGTTGCTCATGCACTATATAAAACACATCTATAGAAACAACATTTCTACAAAATTGTCAACAACCAACCAATTACTTATTTCACGCGTTTTGACACATAGTTCTTTCTCGTCTTACATGTTTGCTATCAGATTTAACTGGTACCCTAACATTGAACATATCATGCTATCAAATGTCTCTAAATTTAGTTGTTTTAGCTTCTTTGTTTCGAACAATGACAACCAAACAGTCAATTATAGTTGTCGTTGTTTTGTTTTTTTCACATGAAAGATGCTGGTTGCTTCATATTTCCTTAATGCTTTATTTTTGCCATTCTCATTTGTCAGGGTGTCGTTACAGTTGCCAATCAAGTTGGCATAACATTAATTAATGGGCTCACAGCTTATCTAGAAAGCTTTTTCTGTTTCATCATCAACATGTGCTATTTTCTTTTAAGTGTTCTGTTTTCATCCGAATGAAGAATTTAAGACTTCATTAGAATATCAACTTTCATTTCAGCTAGTCATCTTTTTATGGTGAAGCAGAGAGCAGTTTTTGATGGTTAATCTCCTGCCATTTACTTTGTCCTTGAAGGAATTTCTTCCCATCCTGCCATGGTGATGAACTTTATCAGAAATAATTAACCCTGAAAAGTTCTTCCCAAGGTGAGGAGGAGTAATGGGCAGCTATGGGAATTTTGTCTAACCACTAACTTGCAACAAGTTGCCCAATGCTCATGAGTCTGGAATCAAGCGACACAAATCAATGCTCTTCAGCGATTTGAAAAAGAGATGCAGAGCAAATATTCTCTATGTTTGTCTATTGGCCTAATGCAGAACCTCTCACACAATGTGGCACTACTGGGTTATAATTGCTGTGATTGTGTACATACTTGCAGAGCTAGCCAGTGGACAAACATGAACCTGACATTCAACAATACAATGCTTATTCCCTTTCCACATCATGCAGACACAGCCATACCATTTGCATGTGGAATCATGACCAAAGCAAAATTGAATAAAGACAAAGGGAAGGACTTTTTTTTGTAATCTTGGTTCAACCTACATCAAAGCATGGCTGCCGGTATCACGTTTTTATTTTTTAACCATTGCTTTACAGCACTCAGGGGTAAAGTGCATAGTAGGTTGTATCTTGAGTAGTCTATCTCTTGTCAGTGATCCCAGTACATAATGGTCTTTCTAGGATTTGTTATAGATTAACAGGACATGTGAAAATATTGTTATCTTTTTGTTGATGAATGCAAACATTTTTAATTAATCAGGTTTTTGAACCATTTGCTGAATTTTTATCCAAGAAATATGTGAAGGGGTCCTTTTCCATATGTTTGGGGCAAGAAAGACTCTCTTGTCATAAAAAATGTCACGTCTTCTGTCTGGAGTCACAATTTATTTAGTGCTGATGGATTTTTTTAGAGACATGAAGATTGAAAAACCGAATTTAGAAAATGGTAGAAAAAGTAGGGATGAAGAAACAGAGAATACTTATAATCAGTAGGAAGGCATACTGGAAAGGAAAGATAAGTAGAGACCAGTGAATCGAATAATCAATCCAGAGTGCAATAGGGCGTTAACGTGGGGTGGAGCAACATACCCTTGCAGTCTTCCGTCCCTGCTAATGGAATTATACTCCCTTGGTGCACTTAGAGCTGGGATATCCTGTTAATACTGAGTGCAACAATAATATTGAGATGAATAACTTACGTTTTAATCAATATAAGTGATCTAGCAGCCTCTTGTTAATCTAATTAGAACAAGCAGCTTCTATTACAACACTTCGATTACACCAACCCTCTTACTTAAAATGAGTCACTAAATTAGATTAACCCATAGCTACTTTAAAAGTGGTCCAATACAGGCACAACCCCAAAAGGATGCTCAGTTATAAGAAGGTTTATCGAAAGTAAATTATTTAGCAAGGTCAGATCAACATATTGTTAATATTTTGGGGGGAGGGGCAAATAACCGACAACAAGTACTTTTCTTACAGACTCCTCCCTCTTTACGAGAACATGCTATTTCAGAAAGGAATAAAATATCTCGTTTCTTGAAATATCTTGAGTCTTAAAATATTTTGAGTCTTAAAATAGCTTGAGTCTTGAAATATCTTGATTCTTGAAGTATCTTGAGTCTTATGATATCTTGAGTCTTAAAATAACTTATAAGTGACTTGATCAAGACTCTTAAGTCACTTACCCATGACCCATTTCAAGACTCAGCGGATGGCACTTCTTCAGTCACTTTGTTGTACTGCATAAATTTTTGTGATGGTTCATGCCAAATTTGAGTAATGGAAAAACTTGAATGCAAAATAAGTACATTGAATAAAAATAAGGCACATTTATGTTATATTATCATGCATCTAATAATATCATAGTGTACAATTGGGATAATATAGAAGTAAAGTCAATGTGCGCGAAGTGAAAGTGGTTGGAAAAAGATTCTTTAAAACTGCATGATGTTATTTTCACTGTAAATACATTCATCATCCTTCTCTGTGTCAGAGATGCACCTGACAAGGAAAGTTTCTTACATCTCTTTCTTTAGTGCAACCTTTAAATACACGCCTTACATTTGTTCTGATAATAAAGGACACTGGCCTTTCTAACCTAGGACATTATGTGGTTAATGTTGGTATTGCATGTTTGTTTATAGATGATGCACTCCATAGCAGAAGTATTTTCCTTCTTTTATACTGTACTATTTTTGAAAGGTCCTTTTTCTGCATGGAAATGTGGGTAAATGGTTTCTTTCCCTTTGTATTTTTCGAGTTGTATTACAAGCCCAAAGGCCATGTATCCTCTAGAAACACTTGTTATGCCGAGTGCACTTCCTAGGAAATCTTGCGAATATGACGGGCTATTTGGGCGCTAGAGCTTGTGAGCAAGTTAACTGAAAATAACCTAAATTGGTAGTAAAATGAATATTGGAATTCCAGTTTTTGTGCCTTACTTACATTTAATAATCCACAACCAAAATTGACAGCAGAAATTGCCTTCTGTTGCTGTATTCCGAAGACAACTTGTAGATTATCCTATATGGCTTTGGCAATATTTCCTGATATTGTCACCAGAGACTCAACATCTTTCTGAATCTGAAACCTGAAGGGTTGGGGAGAATACTGGTTTGGAATGAAAATATCACAACAACCAACCAATTACCCACACTTGTTTTGACACATATTTCTTTCTCATCTTACATGTTTATCACCAGACTTAATTAGCACTCATACAACACATCAAGCTATCAAATTTCTCTATTAAATTTAGTTATTTTCAGCTTCTTTTTTTGAACATTGGTATATATTAACTGTCAATTATAGTTGTTTTTCTCACATGAAATAAGTTGTCTGTATCATCTTTCTTTCTTGTTTTATTTTTGGCGTTTTTCAGGGTGTGGTTGCTGGTGCCAATCAAGATGGCAAAAACTGTGAAATGGGCTCACAGCTTATCAAGACTGCTTTTTCTGTTTTATCATCACCTTGTGTTACTTCTTTTACACGTAAGTGTTTTGTGGCATCCGAATGATAAGACTTTATTTGGAATATTAATTATTATTTCAGCCAGTCTTCTTTAATGGCGAAGGAGAAACACTTTCATTCAATTCCTTTGTTTAAAATAAGATAAAGGTTATGTGTGATCATAGATTTTTTTTTTACTTTCTGGCTGATTATATTCAATTATTAATTGTGCACTACCATATTTTGTTGCTCATCGGCAAATAATGTTTGTAAAAATGCCATTTCAAATTACTTGTCAACTATGTAATGTAAATCAATAGGCAAGAAATTACAACTTCAAAAGTTTTCAAGACCAATGCCCACGGGCGATACTCAAGAATTTTAAAATTTCCTATAACTTCCGATGGCTAATCTTCTCCCATTTTCTTGTCCTTGAAGGAATTTGCTGCCAGGCTGCCATTGTGATGAACCTAATTAGGAATCATTAAACTTTAAAAGTTCTTCCCAAGGTGAGGAAGAGTAATGAGTTGCTGTGGGCATTTTGTCTAACCACTAACTTGTGATCCATTGGAAAAAAGAGATGACAGAAATTAATCAAACTTTGTTGTGAAAGTTAAGCATCAGAAACAAACTTAATATATCAATATGTTGTGTTTTCAAGGTTAGGCATTGCAAACAATCTTAGTTGGATTTCAAGGTATGACAAACTCATATTGGTGTATTCCCCCAACTATTACATGTTTGAGGTATCCAGCTGGCCTACATATATTTCTTGAAATATATCTTCCGATAAGTATGAATTCTAAAGATTTCAATACAAATGGCCACTTAGTTGTCTTTGTCATTGGGACATTGCACAGAAACAGTAATATGTACTCCTATAGAGAGCTCTACCAGGATGAACTACACAAAATACTAATTTCTACAAGATATATAATCACTCTGAAAAAAGAACAGTTTCTGCCTTCCAGAGAATGGACTGATCCATCATAATACTGGTCAATTATAATCCATCACTTAAAAGTAACAGCTTACTAAGCAAAGCAATATTTCGCTACGATATTGTTACCAACAAAGCCCAATGCAGATTCATTGCTACTGGAATATCTTGTTTATTGGACAGACTGGTCCTTTCAGTCGAATGTCTGGTTCATATGTTATGACAAATGGCGGCAAAAATGTTTATGAGGGAAAGTATTAAATCAAATATAAGAGGTGCCTGAAAAAGATTTTATGACTGCTGTGAATATAAGATTCCTGTGGTAGACAGATTACAAAGGCAATATTAGGAACCTGGATGACTATTATAGAATGGTATTACTCCCAGATTATTGCATGACAATAATGCTTTAGACCGGCACAATTGTTGACTGGTTTTCATGATCATATTATCATGCTTGCCTAAGGAAATTCTTGTCCTCTTTCTCTTTTTTTAAATTTCAATTTGTTACAATAGCGATATTCTCTTATACAAATTAATTTTTTTCAGCACATCAATTCAGCAAAATTTCCATAAAAATTGAGTGTAACAAAATGAAAATGATAAAACCACCAATACAACCTCCCTGCACACAAAATACAAGCCATTCTCTGAATCTGTGTCATTCGTGTATGCAACAATTCCTCAGGAGTCAGGAATCAAGCCACACAAATCAATGCTCTTCACAGATTTGCAAAAGAGTATTGACTGCATTGTAGATGCAGGGCAACTAAACTCATATAAAAACCGGCAAAAACTTCAGCTTCATGGAAGGATACTTTAATTTAAACAAAAACAAAAGCTGTACCCAGTCATCATACAAGAATAAAATAATTTAAACAATAGTTTGGCAATAGCGAACACAGAACCTCAATGTAAAAGTAAATGAACAACAGGAAAATGACACCCAAAAACATGAGAAATTCACATTAAATTCACAGAAATAAATAGCATTGACAAATGGCTCATAGTAAGTTAGTCCTAGCAAGAATACAGACACAGGTCTACAAACAGCGATGAAATGAAATATAAACAATGGGCTCATCATCAGTTTCCCTCATTCAAACAGGTTTACAATAACAAATAATTAGTTTTCATTCTTCGGTTTCTGTCTGCCAAAAAGAGTTTCAATGTCAACATTGCATTTTGTGGCTTCATGTACGAGATTTCCTTACTGAGGTTACGGAGATCTGAATTCGCCTGCTCATTTATCTGTGTATTCAAACTTTTAATTTTGGGATCAAAGTTATAGGAGTTTGTGCTGTATCCTAAGGTACAAGCAGAATGATCTTGAAAGTGGAGACGATCCACTAAGAAAATTGTTTCTGAAAACCGAGCTGGCTCCCTGTTTAGAGCATATGTATGCAAATTGCATGAATTGTCATATATTATCCTGAGCTGGGGCAAAAAGTCAACAAAACGGTTCAAGAAGAGTTTAAAAGGTGTCTTGGGACTTTCTGACGACGTCATTAATGAAAATCCTAAACATACTCTGTGACGACAAAATATTGTAAAAACTCCCGGACTGAGAGTTGGGTGGCTATTACTAAGTTTCCTGCAGAAAATGTCATCTGTTTTGGCTTGACACTCAATCGCATAATAACATTTTCCTAATTTTGAAGGGTAGCAGGGGAAATACTCGTATGGGGATTCAACAACTTTGCCATACTTTTCCTTTGAAGGAATCTCACATGTCTCAAATAATGACAGAATATGAAGCAAGATAAACTCAATAACATCAGAGGTATACTTTGAAAGGGAACCACTAGTCATGTTATCAACAATAGCATTCGCAATGATTGGGACATGTTTCTTTATCGCCTTGAAGTGGGATGAAGCAGCAGAGTCTCGGATGTCAACTGCACCGTTTATGACATCAAGAATGGCTTCTTGGGCATCTGGATGGCCGTACAACTGGAACGTCCCGCAGAGTGGAGAACTTGAACAAAATGCTGCCAGTAAATTTCGAGAGCTGAAAAAAAAAAAAAAAACAATTATATACATTGCAATATGTATGTATTTTCAGAGTAAAGGACACTGGTAACACAATTTTTCAATAAGGAAGAATTGCTGGGGCAAAGTTAATTGCATAATAATGATATGTAGATTAAATAAAATATTCAGTGGAATTAGGCTAAAACCAATGTCCATATTCAATGGTACACACCTTTGATGACAGAGAGAACCCATATGGTTCACCCACTCATAAACCGGGTCACATTCTTTCTTCAATTTCTTCATCATGTCATCATATTCACTTTGGGGCATGGACAGCGGATTCTTCAACAGAGTACCCTTGACAAGTCCAATGTAAGAGGCCAGGAGCCTTCTTGTCTTTGCAGATAGTGGACACCTGCAAATGAAAATCAAGAATACATAAGTTCTATAATTAAAATTATTCATGGATTTGGTATTGTATGAAATGAAAAAATTGTTATGAGACAGTAATTATTGCTATTTGATTTTATAACTGATACACGCCAAGAGGAAAATTGAATTAAATTGAAGGAAGATCTGTGTATCAATTTAAAATAATGATAATACAATCTCATTTACCTGCTGGAGTGTTTCGTTCCTTCAATTGGGGTCGGATCAATGGGTTCTTCAGTCTGAATCTCTTCAAGGTAGTCCTTTTTGCACCCCATCATGATACCGTCGCATATCAGGTCAATGACTTAACCATTTTTAAGAGCCTCTTCACATTCAAAGCACAAGAAGCCTCTTTCTTCATTCCACTGCAGAAGCCTCAGAAACAGTTTGGGGGGTGGAAGCAGTAAATGGGGTGGGAAGAAAAGGGGGGGGGGTAGGATGCTTTGGTGTTCGACCAATCTTGTACCAGTGAGCAGCTACCCCTGCCAATCAGTGCAGCAGCAGCCTGTCTGTTCACTCATGCATAACATACCATGTGACCATTTTGGAGACAAACTTTCTGATTAAACATTAGCATCATTTACCACATTTTGTTGGAAGGAGGAAGACATAGCAAAGATGCCTGACAAGAATGATATGAAAACAGTTGCAATTAACAACTGTCTAAAAACACTGCAGAAAACTATGGACAAGTTACAATCATTGGGAGTTTTGATTAATACCACATAAAGTTTGCCTCACAGTGGAACTACTTACACTGTTGGATGGAATACTGTATCAGAGATAGTAAAACAAGCTATTAACAGCAAGGATGATGAGTTTCAAAACATGCTCAAGATGGATTATGCCAATTTAAATGCAGGACATTATTCATCAGCCATGCAAGTTTGCAGTATTTTGCCCACTCTGTCCACAGCTAAGGAGTGCAGGAGGGACCAACTCAAGCCATTACTTTTGGAAATGATCCGGGTTTCACAATGCAAAGGTAATTACTCTAATGTATCGCATCTACGTAATTATTTTGGTTTTAATTAAAATTGCAAAAGTAAATTTACTTCCTTCATTTTTGCAGTATCAGTGATGTTTACAAATAATTATCATTTACTAGATTTTGTATGTGCTAACCATACATCAAATACTACTAAACAACAAGTAATTGAAATAAATTGAATTCAGAGGTTCTTGGTATTGCTCTTAACCAGGAAGAAGATATGGCTGAAGGGTGTCTGATGGAATATAAATTATTTCCACTTGTTATTTTGGTATATTAGATATTCTGTCACCTGGTTGATTAGTTAATAGGGTTTTCCCATAAAATTAAGGGATAAACAACATTTCAATTCATTATCTTTATTTTTTCAGGGCAAGCAGCAAAACGGATTGTGTACAAGCGAGAAGGCAAGCCTGTGGATCCCCCAGAGTGGTGGCCTGAAAAAATTGCTTTTGCTCATGTATCTGATGTGATGCTTGCTGATGATATAAGGGTGGCCTATGAAGCTGGACGGGATTTCTTCATGAAAGCAAGAATAGAAAAGGTATGGGATGTGCAGATCTGGTGTTGATAGTAATGCAATTATTTAGCATGAAATGCATTAATAACAAAAAGGTCATTTTAATAACTGTGTAGCCTGTAGGTTAGATCCTGACCATTTAAAGTCATGAATCATTTGTGTTAATGTGACAGGTTATTAGGATGGGATGTACAGATCTGTTGCTGAGAGTAATGCAATTATTTAGCATGAGATACATTAATAACAAAACAGGACATTTTAATAACTGTGTAGGTCAGATCCCAACCTTTCAATGTTATGAATCATTTGTGTTAGCGTGACAGGTTATTATAACCTCTGATGTTCACTTCTCCTTCTTTACAGACTCAGGATCCTGAGACACCGATGGATGACAGTGAGGCATCAAGAACGCCTAACTCTACTTCAAGTCATTTCACAGCTACGCCAGAAATAATTCAACCACAGCCCACTAGTGCAGCTAACTCAGTGAGTTCACCCATCTCTACTACCCCGATGATCACACAGCCAGAACATAGTCGGTCTTCTCCCCTCAATGAATCTGTGGTGGTGACACCTGTATCTGCTGTCAGAGTAAGTTTTTTGGCATAATATATAACATAACTAGATTACAGACTTTCATGTGCCTTAATTTTTATATTGTATTTTTCCATGCCTTTTTGTAAATAATTGATTATGTTATGTATTGTTTACTTTCAGGACTTGTCCGACACAAGCAGGAAGAATAAAAGGCAAGCATTGCTCCAGAAAATTAGAACAAGAAAGAACCAGGAAAATGTTGAGGTAATTATGACATTATATATGATATGACTGGAGTCTCGATCTACTCGGTGCAAGTCGGTGCAAGAATGACAACTTATGCTTTGATTTTCTATTTTCAGCCACAAACCAGTTTTCAGGAAACAAGAAAGCGCCAGCACGAAGAGAATCAGATACAAAAGGTAGGGATAATAAACGTATTGTCCATTTTACTTATTATGATAGCAACTGTAAGCAACATTGTTCAAACACCATGAAAAACACAATGTTGAAATGAATGTTGTTAACCAGCTATCTTTGGTAGAACCCTTTGCAAGCTCTTCTCCAATAAATGTTAAAGAGATATTGTATTTTTTCAAGAATATAATATAAGATATATTTTAGGCCTATCATAATGTACTAATAAAATGTGTGTTTGTCTAAACTTTAAAGCATGACACCATATAATGCATGTGGAATTCTATCGCTTTATCGAGTGGGAAATTGTCCATAAAGTTTAAATTATCAAAACGTTTGCATCTCTTATTTTAATGATAATTGATATATCTTTGATTTATCATTACAGACGCAGAAAAGGGTTCCAGATAAAGTTTCAAGTCCATGTTTGGCGAAACGTAGGATGAGAAGATGTGCTGCCAAGGGAATAAATTTGGTTTAGATGTATTATTGATGTTGTACCAATTGTACCAAAATGAGTGCTATACATACATCCATCCACTATCAAAAGTGCTAATAAAATTTTGTAATTACTCATTTTGTTTTATTGCAATTTTCGTTGGTTTTCATGGTGTATGGCAATATAAGGGCCTAGTTGCCTAGAGTCTACACTGGGTCTTGTTGGAATTAGTGAAATCGGGATGGTCTGCAAGGCTAGTTGGCTAGCTGATTCTCATAGTCTATTTTATTGAAATTTTCGCTGGTTTTCATGGTGTATGGCAATATAAGGGCCGTAGTTGCCTAGAGTCTACATTGAGTCTTGTTAAAATGAGTGAAATCTACATGGTCTGCAAGCATCCATAATATTGTTTGAGCCGACGGTCTGTTCAGTAACTAATATAAAGTGTGAAGTCCCAGATTTCTACAAGGTCATATTTTGTATCAATAGTAGACGTCTGTATGTGAGAATAGTACAATTCCTGCATACGTCTGTAAGTGCAAAAATAGGTAGTGAACCAGACATTCTCTATCAAGGGAAATAAGTGTCTGCAGGAGGGTTCTTTTCCCTCTGTACAGACGGTCTGGAAAAATTAATGCTGATGGTCTGTTGTGCTATGAATAGCAATAACAACAGACGTCTAGATAACCACTAAAATGATCTTTACCAGACGTCTGTTATAATGACACCAGACGGTCTGTTGATCTATATATTTCAGTAATACCAGACGTCTATATGAGGCTAAAAAGAGACTTAGTGGACGTCTATAAGGTCTGTTAGACCCTACTTTTTGGCCCGGTTTTTAGCTGACTAAACTGGATGTGTGTCTATTGACCTAATGCAAAACCCCTCACACAATGTGGCACTGCCTGGTTGTACTTGCTGTGATTGTAAGCTTGCTGAGCTGCCCATTGCCCGCCTCATGGACAAACATTAACCTGACACCCACCAATCCGAATCTTATGCCCTTTTCACATTATGCAAATACAGGCACATAATTTGCATATGGAGTCATGACCCAAGCAAAATTCCATGAAAAAAAGTGGAAGTCGTTTTGTAACTACAATACAGACCAATGTCAAGACATCATTGATGTATGCTCTGGCAAGTATAGGGTTTTCGCCTTTCAACCAGTGCTTGCATGTCAGGTTTCAACAATATAATAAGCTATGGTTTCTCACCCAAAAATTCAGTAGAATATATTTTTCATCCAGCTTTAGTCATAGTATATTTTGTTCTGTCTGTGTTTTTCCACAGATACTACCTCGTTCGAAATTGGCAGTGTCAGACATTGTCCCGAATCTTCTTAGGACTTAATTTCAAATCCTTAAAGAGGTTCATCAGGTTGGTAAATCCATAATGTTAAAATACTATTTTTTTTGTGAAAAAAATAGTATTTTAACATTAGGACTTAATTTTGTACATTAAACCAGAAAATTTAATGATTATTTTGTTTAGGTGCACATCCTTTTGGAGACTCAACCAATCATTCTGATTAAAAAACTTTAATTATTTTTATGCAGAAACTATACCCTATAAATATGAAAAGAAGACTCTCCATCCACATAATTTGGTCTCAAGCGACTGAGATTGAATCTCCTCGTTGCCTGTGGTGTCACGTCTTCTGCCCGAATTGCTAGCTCTTATAAAGCAAGATGGCATGAAGTACTGAATAGAAAAAAGATGAAAAAGTTGAGGTGAAGAAAGAGAGGCAATTTATAACCACAAGACAGACAGGGAGAGAAAGAAGAGCACAGACCGGTGAATCGAATAATCAATAGAAGGTGCAGCAGGGCATAAACATGGGGTGGAGTTACATACCCCTTCCATCCCCTGCTAATAGAATTATACCCCCTTGATGCGCTTTGAGCTGCGTATCCTGTCAGTGGTGAGTCCAACAATAATATTGAGATGGTAACTCGACTTTTAATCAAAGTAAGTGATCTAGCAAGCTCCCGTTAATCTAATTATGAGAAGCAACTTCCACAACAGAGTTTGGCCTCTATTACACAAGCTCTCTCATGGAAAAAAGTGTCACCCAATTAGATTAACCTTAGGCTACCTTTAAAGTGGTCTAATACTGGAACAACCCTGGAAGGATACATACAGTGTAGCTAAAGAAGGTGATTGGAAGTAAATTATTTAGCAAGATCAAATCAACATATTGATAATCTTTGGGTTTAGTAGGGGGGCTTTTCGCAAGCGATAAGTACTTGTCTTAGAGATATCCTCCCTCTCTACTGTAACATATTATTTCAGAAAATAATAAGATATCTAGAGTCTCAAAATATCTTGAGGCTTTAGAAACTACCTCATTGCATATTTCAAGAACCGGTGAATGGCACTTCTACATTAATTTTATTGTACAGTAAGAATATTTGTGATGCTTAATGTCAATTTGAGTTATGGAATGACTTGAATGCAAAATATTTACATACAGAGTAAGGTTATTTCTTTTATTATTATGCATCTAAATATATTACAGTGCACCAATAGAATAATATAGAATTTGAAGTCGATATGCACAAAGTGAAAGTAGTTGCAAAAAATTGTAACAGTTCTTAAAAGCACAATATTTTATTTATGATATATTCAGCAACTTTCTCTTTGTCAGAAATGCACTGACAAGAAAACTGTGTAAAGTCTCCTTCTTCAATGTAACCTTGAAATACACACCTGACATTTGTTCTCATAATAAAGGACACTGGTCTTTTAAGCTGGGACATTCTGTGGTTAATCTTAGTATTGCATGTTTATTAAGGTACCACATTCTCTAGCAGAAAAAAAGCTTTCAATGGTAACCTTTCTGTGTCTTTATATGTTCCTTCTTTTACACTGTATCATTTTTGAAAGGATTTCTTTCCTGCTTGTAAGTGGTCTCTTTTCCTTGTTACTCTTCCCAGCAGTTAAACAAGACCTAATGACATGTATTCTCCAGAAATATTTGTAACTGGGTGCAAGGAAATATTGAGAATATGACAGGTGATTTGGGAACTGTTCGCTGCATCTCTATTTAAAGATCTACAATGACTACATGTCTGTATTCTATAGAGTGTTTGGTACAGTTAACTGAAAAAAAAAACCTAAATAAATTCATTTAGAGTAAATGAAGATACAAATTGAAGTTTTTATGCCACTTAGTATCTACCAGCTAACCTACCTTTGAAGTACTGTGGTGGCCGCCAGGGGCGCGCCAGGTCGCCGTGGTCTCGGCAGCAGCGAGATGATGCGAAGGTGAGACGAGACAAGACCGAGAAGCGAGACGCACGCTGGAATATCCCCAACGCTAGAATATCCCCGACGCCGTGGTATTAGATGGTAGGTACCAATCCAAATTACCACATTGGCGACAAGGAGTTAACAGATTCATGCTGTATGTCTTTCGGTTGCTGTCTATCGAAAATAGACGCGAAAACTAGACATTTTCGCGCTGTCACATGTTGAATTAGGCGGCCGCCATATTGGATTTCGCCGAAATTTCGAGCAAAAATTCACCAGAAGGAAGCTTAATTATTGGTTTAATGCTTGCTCTGGGTGATATTTAGCTCAATAATCTTATTAGAATTATAACACAGTGCAGTTTGAGCATATTTGCTCGAATTGTCAGTGTCTGAGATTGATAGTGGGAGTCACTCTGTTTGAGCACCCCACCTGTCAAATCTGGACAACTGTCAAAAGTTTGTTTATATTGTAGCATCGCTTGCTGTAGGCTATTTGTTGTCATTATAGGCTATATGTTCAGCGTGCTATGACTTAATTGGGCATTTTGAAGCATTTAACTGATTATTTATGCTTGTGACACTTATGAAATTTCGCCAGCTATTTAATTGAGTGTCAAGTTATTAATACAGAACATATTTGCCAATATTAGTGGAGTGCTAACCGAATAAGGTTTCCTGCATAATTTGACATTGCTGTGTGTGCTGTATATAATGCATTAATGCCAATTGTCACTGTGTGTACCCTTGTGTCGTATAGCCCTCACATTTTAAGGTTTTTCAAATTATTAACCTTAGATTAAGAGTTTCATGACATAAGAGAACAAGTGGACCCTGTTTGGAGTTCTAGTTGAAAAACTGCGAACCCAAATACCACTTGCTGTGCCTTCTACTAACAAATTCTGGTGCTTATTAATCATCCCGCTCCAGGGTTTGCTTGCTAGAAATTAGCTTAAGTTATAATAGCTAGGCACTAACAACTTGTTGACAGCCAAAATGGCTCCAGTTAATCTGGATTCGGCATCACGTGATGAACTGATGACTATAGCTGGAATTGGAACAGTCATTGCTGACAAATTAGTTGAGGATAGACTTATTGGTCCAATAACATCATGGAAAGCGTTCCATAACGTGACCAAGTTCACTTTTGAGAAAACTCTAGAATTACACACAACCAAGGCTATGGTATCCAGTATCCAGATTTTCAAAAACATTGATTGGGACCCTGCTGTGGAATTGGATGTTAAGCTGATCAAGTACAAAGACATTGAATATTTTGAAGAGCGAAGAAACAAGCATCTTCACAGAATCATGTCAAGCCTTAGGGACAAGCTAGAGAATAACATTACTGTAAACAATCGCCAGTTTGACACAATTCAAGAGAAACTAGACAAAACACATGTAGATCTTCAGGCTAAACTAGACAAAACACATGATAATCTTGACAAAAGGATGAATGGTCTGGAACATTTAGTCAACACTAGTAGCGATAACACATCTGCTGCAATAAAAGATCTCCAGGCAACAGTGATGTCACTCACTAACAAGTCCCCAAATTTGAAGAGTGAACATAAGGAAATGGGGAGCCCAACCCGGTCCAATGATAGTGACGACGGATTGGGCCCTGCAGCCCATAAAGAGGAACACTTAGGTCTGGGTTCAGAAGATGATGCTGATCATCGAGAACTTGGAGGTGCCCCTAAGTCATTCTCCATGTTACACACGGAGGATCAGCCTAATGACCTTTTGGGAGGCCCTAACTTTGGTAGAGGCTCCCACATGAATGCATCCAATGATATGCTTAAGGGCATAGTAAAAGATAGTGTCTACTATCCAAACCGCGATCCCCGGCTCAGTGGGATCGGGAGGGGTTCTAATATGAAAGTGAATCTCTCAATTCCCTCCCTTCTGGCAAATACATTAAACCTTGGGGCCTCGGCAGGAAAACGGAGGAGCCGCTCGAAGGATCCCCCAAAGGGACGTCGCCAAGTATCAAGTAATTCTTTGGGGTATTCCGCGTCCGGCAATTCTGAAAGGTATTATGACGAGGAAGCGCCTGTGGGGGACTTCAGCGACTTCTCCGCCTACGAGGAGGAGGATGAGCGGGGCCCCCTGGGTTACTCAATGGATGCCAGGAATATCCAAATTGAAAAATTTTCTGGCAAAGTAATGGGTGAGTGGGACCCCTGGTTCCACCAGTTCAAATTTATTGCCAGGGCGTGCAAGTGGACCCCGAGGGAGAAGTTGTTTCGCTTAACAACTGCTCTCACGGGATCTGCGCTTAAGGCCCACATGAGTCTGCCACAGGAAACTAGGGCACGCTTTGGAACTCTGTGTGATTTCATGCAGAAAAGATATGGGAAAAGCCGGAAAAGTATGAAAGCCAATCTTCGTGCCCAACTTGAGAACCTTGAGCAGGAAGAAGGAGAGGACTTGGAGGAATTTTCCGATAGGGTGATGACGATAGTCACTTCAGCCTATCCTACAAATACTCCTAAGCCAATTTTGGAGACCCTTGCCATAGACAAATTCACCAAGGGTTGCAAGGACAAGTCTTCGGCTTTGCTATCTTCTACTGTGGCTATGCCTGTTTCTATGTTTGATGCAGTGGAACACATGCGTCTTATCCATGCAAATAAGCAACGATTGGGCATAAAGGTGGAAGGACGCCAGGTAAACTTTGACACTAGTGATACCTCTGCTAATGTTAGGTCTATCAGTCATGGCAGATCTGAAACTTGTCACCACCATTGCGGCAACTATGAATTCCCATGTAGTGTCAGAGCCCTAAGTGCTACTAGGTCTGAAGCCTGCCACAGGTGTGGCGTCAACAATCACTTTTCCAGGGAATGCCCTAACAAACGCCGCAGATCACCTTCTCCATTGAAATGCTTTGAGTGTAATGGCAAAGGCCATGTGGCCAGGGAATGTGTTGCCAGGAGTAGGTCTTCACCGTCACGAAACCAGTCACCTGACCGTTCTAGTCGTGACAAAGGAAAATGGGACAGATCACCTTCTC
Organism: Platynereis dumerilii; assembly: GCA_026936325.1. NCBI lineage: Eukaryota > Metazoa > Annelida > Polychaeta > Phyllodocida > Nereididae > Platynereis > Platynereis dumerilii. The sequence continues at coordinate 8,224,423 of JAPTHN010000017.1, read as the reverse complement.
CGACGACAAGAGGCAGTGATTCACCAAACTGGAGAGCTACGTCAGGCCCATTGGGGGGGGGGGGGGGATAGAAGGACATCCAGGAAGGACTTTGAAGACAAAAAGCCCTTCCTAAACAAACATCGTGAAAATTCAGGGAGCAATCAGTCCAGGGATTCTTCACCTGCCAAGCCTTTAAACTAGGTTCGGTAGGTTCTGATGGCCACGCACCTACCAAGACTTCTGAACAAATAGGCCAACCAATGGTAAAAGTTCATGATGTTGTCAGAACTTTAGTTGACCAGACGACGGGGTATACCATCTACATTCCGACCTCAATCAACAACAGTAACTGCTCTGCAATTATTGACACTGCTGCACAAGTGAGTGTCATGAATGAAGAGACTGCAGCTAGGCTAAAATTGGAATGTGACAGGGAAAATCCAAGGACCATACGAACAGCAGAGTCTGGGTCAACAATGGAATGCTATATGATTCCACAGGTGAGCATTGTTGTGGGCAAGCAAACTTATGTCCATGACATTGTTGTCGGAAAATTTAATGACCCCTTTATTCTTGGTCTGGACTTCCTGTTGAAATTCCATTGTGTTGTTGATATTCCTAATGGCAGCCTTGGCCTTGATAAGAACAAGGTAAGGTGCTGGATCCAGAAGAACAATCCTGGTGGAAACTATTACATCAGCCAGGTGACAACAACTGAAGCCTGCAAAATTCCACCATTCAGCAGTGTACTTGTCCCTGTACAGGTATTATCACCACCTGGGACAATTTTGGTGACATCACCAAAATGTGCTGTTAATCTGTTATTGCCATCCGTCGTCTTTGAAGTAGGTGAGTCTGAACTCTCCATTTTGATAACTAACGATTCAGCTGCTTCAGAGCATGTTGATGCCAATGTTATTGTGAGAGAGGCCAGTGAGGTTGATACATGAAGTTAGAAGAGTATCATCTGGCAAGGATTGTGAAGATATCCCTTCTGAGTCTAAATCAACTGCAAAAGACACGAAGGCTGCAGAGGACAGACTGCCATCTCATTTGGGAGATCTCTATAAAGATGCCACTTCACGGCTCAACAGCCAAGAGAGCTTAAAATTATGCAATCTCCTTTGTGACTATGCTGATGTATTTTCGTCTCACAAGAATGACTTGGGTCAGTTCACCAAACTGACACATAGAATTGAGACGTATGATGAATTTCCAACAAAGGAGAAACTTCGAAGAACACCAATCAAGTTCCAACATGAAGAGGAAAAAACATTAACGGATATGTTGGAGACAGGAGTCATTCAACCATCTACATCAGAGTGGGCATCAGCGCCCGTACTAGTTAGGAAGAAGACGGGAGAAGTACGATATACAGTTGACTTCAGGAAATTGAATGCCAAAACCAGGAAGGATGCTTATCCACTGCCATTAATCAATGAGTGCACTGACACCCTTTCAAATAGTATTTGGTTTCATACTTTAGATTTGAATGCTGGGTATTGGCAAATAATGGTTGAACCTGAAGACCGTCACAAAAAGCTTTCCTAACTAAATTTGGCCTATTCCAACACGTCAGGATGGCCCAGGGTTTATGCAATGCGCCTGCGACCTTCCAGCGTGTCATGAATTTGGTCCTGAGGGGGCTAATTTGGAATATAGCCCTGGTAATAAGGCCTGGTATATTTGGATTATGTAATTGTGCTAGGCCATGCTTTTGAAGATGGGCTAGCCAATTTACAGGAAGTCTTTGTAAGACTTCGTGAACACCAATTGAAACTGAAGCCGAAGAAATGCACTCTGTTTGGTAATGAAGTGATCTTTTTGGGTCGTCACGTCTCGAAGGATGGCGTGTCCGTGACGAAGAGTCAGGTAAAATCTGTTCTGGAGTGGCCCAAACCTACCAACGGTTTGGAGGTGAGCAAGTTTTTAGGCTTCATCAATTACCATAGGGATTTCATTCCTGGCCTAGCAGGAATTGCCCAGCCTCTCTATCAGCTAACAAGGCCAAAATGCACTTTCAGTTGGACCCCTGAATGTGACATGGCCTTTGCTAAGCTGAAGGAGGTCATGACAACAACACCTGTATTATCTTTTCCTAATGCCTATGATACCTACATTCTGGATACTGATGCTTCGGATACAGCAATTGGCTCGGCATTGTATCAGGTCCAGGAGGGGAGGGAGGTGCCCATTGCATTTTCCTCTGTCCTCCTTACCCCAGAGCAGAGGCGTTATTGTTTTACAAGGAGAGAACTCCTTGCCATTGTGATGTTTACCAGACATTTTCGCCATTACTTGTTGGGCCAGGAGTTCATCATTCGAACTGATCACAGTTCATTGTCCTGGCTGTTCCGGTTCAAAGAGCCTTCCGGACAGTTGGGCCGATGGTTAGAGGAGCTTAGCCAGTACAATTTGAAGATTCAACATCGGAAGGGGAATTTGCATTCAAATGCTGATGGCCTTTCCAGGATGCCTGCTGGGATCCCTCAGTGTAACTGTTACCAAGCTGGTAAGAAGTTGTCTACACTGCCCTGTGGAGGCTGTAAGTACTGTACCAAACTACATGACCAATGGTCCAAATTTGAGGAGGAAGTAGACTATGTGGTTCCCTTGGCAGTCAGGAGTCTGGAGGAGGAGGAAGAGGTGGAAAGCACTGCCAGCCCAGAAGAAGAAGCCTTCTGCGCAGCCTACCAGAAGCAAGAGCTGCGAGCCAAACAACTCGCTGACAGTGACATCTGCCCAATAGTTAATTGGCTGGAGTCTGAGGTCTCTCCAGAAGAAGGCGACCTCAGGGCTCATAGTTACTCTACCAAGGTGTTGTGGCGAGAAAAAGACACCTTGCTACTAAAAGATGGTGTACTGTACCACAAGTGGTACAACATTGATAATTCTTACAATCTTCAGTTTGTAGTGCCCCTGGAGATGAGGGAGGAAGTTTTGCACATGCTCCATGATAAGCATATTGTGGGTCACTTGGGCAATCACGATACTTACAGCAACTTGAGGAGGTCATTTTACTGGCCATGCATGAAGACAGATGTGAATACGTATGTCAGCTCCTGTGGTGTCTGTAGGAGGAATAAACAGGCCAGGAGCCCAAGGGCACCTTTGCAACATTACCAATCTGGGTTTCCTGGGGAGCGGGTCCATATAGATTTTCTTGGTCCCTTCCCAGAGAGCAGTTCTGGTAAGAAGTTCATCATGGTGATGATTGACCAATTTACAAAATGGGTCGAATTAGCACCGCTGAGTGACCAGACAGCCCTGACCACTGCTAAGTGCTTCTTTGAACAATGGGTAGCCAGGTTTGGGACACCGACCTTCGTCCACACTGATCAAGGTCGTAATTTCACGAGTGACCTGTTTGTGGAACTTTGCCAACTGTTGCAAACCAGCGAGACACGTACTACCCCTTACAGACCCAGCTCGAACGGCCAGGTTGAGAGAATAAATACCACCAGCTTGGCTTTCATTCGCTGTTTCCTTGAGGACAAGACCTCTGATTGGGACAGCCATCTTCCAGCACTTGGCATGAGTTTGGGAGCTACTGTGAATAGGTGCACTGGATTCACTCCCAACATGCTCAGGCTTGGGCAGGAGGTCAGCTTGCCATCGGATCTTCTATTTGGGCTGACGACCATGAAGCCCCAGGAATCTGACCCTGCATCATTCCTGCATGGGCTGCAGAAGAGACTTCATCTTACATTCTCTGAGACACGAACCCGTCTCCGGTCAGCCCACCAAGCCATGAAGAAAAATTATGACTCCAAGCCCAATGTCTCTACTAGAGGATTCAGCGCTGGTGACCTGGTATATCTTGTCAATTCAGCATCCCCACCCGGGGAATGTAAGAACAGGGCCGGTCTTAGGGCAACGCAAGCAAGGCAGCTGCGTTGGGCCCCGCTCCCTAAAGGCCTCGCACCCAAGCTCAGAAGGGCCACACACCTCCTGTCAATCACTTGGCTCTGGAGCCTGTCAGCAGACATGCGAGGCCCTGGCCCAGCACAACTCAAAACAATGCACTCATGCACACCCTGGTGAGCAATGTACAAGTTGGGGGGGGGGTGGATGTAACCAGCAGCATCAGCAGCAGCTGAAGTGCAGCCAGTGACCAGCCACAGTATGCTTATCTCAGGGTACAGCTGAGATTAATGGTTCATCCATAGAGGCCCCAATCGAGCACTTAGAATTCCCAGGGACAGTTTCTGAAATTCGTGGGGCCAAATGTGTGACCCCCAATCACCTCAGACATCCACACTTGCTTGAAGGAGATTGTATGTCACAGAAGTTTGTCGCATGTTTTCTTGGTTTTCTGCTTGTCCAGCTGTCTTGTGTTCTTCATCTCGGTTGTTGATGTTGGCAGGTTATTGAAGGGGTTGTTTTGGAGGTGATTTAGAGCTTTTTTTGGCCTGTTTTGTTTTCACAGAAGTGTCACTGTGTTGTCACACTGCAGTCTTGGTTTCAATTGTTTGACCTCGTGGTATTTGACCTTGCTGAAGTTGTCAGATTTGTTGGTTGTTCAATTCTGGTGTAGTGCCTGTCTGCATGACTGATTTGCTACAACTATTATTTTTGGGCCTGGACAATGAAAATATCATTTTTACAAATTCTTAAAATTTTCAGTGACGTGACATACATGTCAATGTTACAATGTACATTTGTTCCTTTTTGCCAAATGATTAAGCTGGGTTTGCAGATTTCTGCCTAGGGCCCCGCACCTGCTAGGACCGGCCCTGTGTAAGAAATTGCAGCCTCTGTTGAAAGGACCCTATGTAATCAAACAGACCCAGTCTGAGCATCTGTACATTATATCCGACAGAAAGGGAGACAGCGTGAGACATATGGACAAGCTGCGGCTGTGTGAAGACAGGGAGATACCCCCTTGGATGCAACGTCTCCGATCAGCCATTCTCTACGGACCACAAATTGAGGAGGATTTGGAGGACACACATGACATAGAGTGGCTCTTCATGGACAAGCCAGTCGCCCACACTGAACTGGACCTATTGCCAGATTTGGAAGGGACTTCAGAGGGTCCATTACCGGATGTGGAAGAGACTCCGGAAGATCCATGTGATGAAAAACGCTTAATGGAGCCAAGATTCACCAGACGAGGGAGGCCTGTGAAGGTCCCCCAACGGTTCCTAGATTAAGTTGCTAACACATTAATAAGGGCCTACTGGAAGGGTGCATTAATATGCAGCCTTCTGATTTTGTTTTTTTTTGGTATTGTTTCAGATGGCCGGCAGGTCGGATGACGACATCTTAATGTCAAGCGGAGATGAGGGTAGGAGCCGAGCTAACCGAGATTCGCCATCTACCGGGCCTAGGGCCACCCCTACTATAGGGAGCCCTAGCCCACAGACGATGCTAGACCGACTACTCAGCGAGGGGTACGCCCTGGAAGATATCCGGGCCCTCCTCGCTGAATACGATCGCTTCCCGAGACCTTTCCGAGGATCCCTACTGCTGAGAACCAGGGACCTGGTGTTGCCCCTTGATGTCTGCCATGAGACATTGAGGAGGGACCTGGAGGGGTGTGAGAGGTCCGCGGAGCCAATCCGTCCCACTAGTCTAGTGGGACATGAGCGGCCCGCGGCTCCGATCCACTCCTCTGAGGTTCCCCCCTCGTGTCAAGTGGATGTGGCGCCAGTAGTGGCTAGCACTTCTGGCGCTACTTTGCCGGGGTTGCCTGAGGCACCCAGTCCAGGCAGCTCCATTCTGAAAGTGACTTTTTCGGAGGCTGCTGGGCGGGTGTCAACAGTGACCCCGGCCACAAAGCGTCCTTTAGACGCTCCTTCTAATCCTGCCAGTCAGGCCCCTAAGCTTGCATGTGCAGCCGGGGCCTGTGGCATTTGCCATGTGCCGCTTAAATCGACATCATTGCGCTACCACATGCTGTCAGAGCATTTGCCGTGGTTCTTTTTCGGAACCACGGCATGCTTCACATGTCGGGTGGCTTTCAGCACCAACACGGCGCTGCTGCGGCACATGGCCCGTCACCATGACGGCGAGGATGTTAATGTAGAACAGGATTACCTGGTGTGGCTCCATGGCATGATGGACCTCCTGGGGGTCCTAACCGGCCTCCTGGGGTTTGTGGCCCCCCACATGCTGGTTACCCTCTGCTCCCAGAGAGGTATCTCAGCTAGTGGGGGCAGCCACTTCCAGCATGCCATGGTGCCCAAATACAGGGACCTGGCCCTTGTAATGGGTGACCCCTTGAAGGGCCCATTACGATCAAGTCCTCCCAACCACCCGGTGGCCGTCCTCCATTGGGAGGTGATTTACGGCCTACTATGCTCGGCGCCAGGATTGGACGACAAGGGCAAACTGCGGGACATCCCCGTAGTTTCGCCCCCGCCCAATCTTCTGGCCGCCGAGCCTAGGTGGGCCACCGGAGGCGACGGTCATTGCCATCTTCGGCTGGCCGTCGCCAAAAGTGGTTTGGATTTGGACCAGGCCGTCAAGTCCTGGTCCGCGGGGACCCAGGGATTCTGGATGGACTTCCTCATTGACAACCATGTCTTTGAGGGAGACTGGACGGGTCCCTTCCCCGTGGACCTTGACTTGTCTGGGGAGGTTACCAGCCACTCCATGGGCGTGTACCATACCTTTGGTCTGCACCCCAGGTTGGCTGGCACCGACCCAGTACCACTCACCCTCGCTAAGTTGCGCGACCTGGCCTCCGGGCCCAGGTGCGTTGGCGTGAGTGAGTTCGGCCTCGATAAGTCGTGCCCCCGGACGGCGTGGGGATCACAGAGCCGCATGTTCAGGAAGCACGTTACTCTTGGCGTCTCCCTGAACATGGTTCTCGTCCTGCACCTCCGGGGTAGCACGACTATCACAATTGGTGAGGTCTTGGATGAAGCAGTGACGCTCCTTAAGTATGAGGGTGTTCCCAACAGACACCCCATCCATGTCCACTGTTTCACAGGCTCCCTGGCAGAGTCCCAGGCTTGGCTGAAGGTGTTCCCGAATACTATACTAAGTTCGGCACCTCATCCAAGTCTCTGGAACCGGGCCAGGGGCTTGACTTCGTGAGGCGCACTGGAATGGACTTCCTGATTTTGGAGTCCGATGCGCCTTACTTAGGTCCAGGGCCTGCCCCCACTTCCCCCTGGTGTATTTACCAGCTGGCAAAGTTAGTCGGGAGGGTGAGGAATCTGCCCGCGAGGGTAGTACTCAGCCTCTCGGCTTCCAATGCCAAGGCCTTATATGGCATCCCCTAGGCCAGTAAGCACCTAAGAGAGGAGGGGAGGGGGATTTGAGGGGTTTTTGTATATATGTTGGGCAGTTGGCCCCACTGAAATATGTTGGGCAGTTGGCCCCCTGAAATATGTTGGGCAGTTGGCCCCCTGAAATATGTAAATATGTTGGTCAGTTGGCCTCGCAAAATGTTGGCCTGTTGGCCTCGCAAAATGTTGACATACATAAGCATGTAGATTTTTGAAATTATGATATTAAATGGCAAGTAAATCCAACCCACTGTGGGCCCGAGTCCCCAGGGAGCCCGGCCCCCAGCTGGGTAAGTTAGTAAGTTACATGGGGGTTTTCCCCCACGCTGTGCACAGCTAAATAAATATGATGGGGAGGAGTGTGGTGGCCGCCAGGGGCGCGCCAGGTCGCCGTGGTCTCGCCGGCAGCGAGATGATGCGAAGGTGAGACGAGACAAGACCCAGAAGCGAGACGCACGCTGGAATATCCCCAACGCTTGAATATCCCCGACGCCGTGGTATTAGATGGTAGGTACCAATCCGAATTACCACAGTACAGAGGGCAACGTCACAGCTTGCACTGCAGAACCCCAATGAATTATATAAACAGACAATAGGTTGGTGCCTCATCACTTTGATTTGGTTGTGCCAACAGCAAAAATTGACTGCATATATTTCTTGCTCTTTTGCACATATGAAAGATACTGTAAAAGGTAATGGCCAACCGGACAGTGAAAGATCAATGGATAGTTATAGATTATCCTATGGCTAGTATTTCCTGACATTGTTAACAGAGACTCAGCATCATTCCTGAAACCTGAAGGGTTGGGAGAATGCTGGTCAAGGATGACAATAACAGAGAAATGAGGCCAAATCCAAGGTTTACATTTCCCTTTAAATGTAATATTCAAATCTGTTTTGTCCTGTCATTATTATCTTAGTACCACATCTCCTGCCTGTCCTCATAGGCGTAAAAGTTTGGGAAACAGTGAGATTCGGGCAAAAATGCTAAAAAATTTGGGCAGATGATTAGGTAAAAACTATTCAAAATTAGTGATTTCCAGGCTATTTAATTTGAAACGGTATTAAATTTAGATCTTGAAATTCGGGCAAATGTCGCTCGCCCCCAAAAAAGCGCGCGTCCCGTACGCCTATGCCTGTCCTGCCACACCCATTCCACCTTGCCTCATTGGACACAGTGCAAAACATGGCCAAATTGGCATATACAGCCTATTATATGGGCAATAAGATGCCGGTGACAATATGACTAGCTCATTTGGTGTTGCCGGGTCAGTGCAATAAGCTCTTTAACAATCACTGCAATAATTATTGGTCTGCAAATATGGTGATAATGGTAATCTGCCTCAGAGTATACCACAAAGGTGTCTGCAAGAGGACTTATTATAAATGTGTGAGACAAAAATGGCTCTGGCTTATATTGAATTCATATCCATATCACATGCAATAATGAGCTACGTGGCTTGAGTAAATTCTATCCCACTTTGGGCACAATTCATGGGTGGATCATCATGAGTCATTTCGGCTAATTACTAATTAACATGTTTTGATACATATTTCTTCTCATCTTACATGTTCGTCATCAGAATTAATTAGCACCCTTATGACATATCCAGCTATCAAATATCTCTATTAAAATTCAGTTATTTTCAGCTTCTTTGTTTTGAACATTGGTATATTAACTGCCAATTATAGTTGTTTTTCTCACATGAAATAAGTAGGCTGTCTTATCTTTCTTTCTTGCTTTATTTTCGTCATTCTCAATTTTCAGGATGTGGTTGCTGGTGCCAATCAAGATGGCTTTTTCTGATTTATCATCACCATGATCGTGTTATTTTCTTTGAAGTGTTTGTTGCATCTAAATGTAGTTAAGCCAAATAGCATCTAAGGCTAATTTTAGTACATATTAACACATATGTATATATATTCATTACATCCAGTCCACTTTTTATGGGATGGATAGGTCCGTTTCATTCAATCCCTTTGTTTAAAACAAGATGAAGGCTATAGCACTGTAAGAAATGACCGTGTTTTTCAGACTAAAGGAACCGTAAATTTATTGCTATTTTACCAGTATTTTTTTGATACAGACTTTGTCCGGGAATTTACAGTTCTTTGTCAGTAAAAAAATGGCTACAAGATAAATTTACTGTGACATGTCATTCAACATTCAGTTCACGTTAATGAACAATTACTTCAACCGTTAATTTACTGGCAACTTGTAATATGCAGACAAAACATTTGAATTGGCCAAACAATCAATACACCTGGTCAGATTAGGAACTATAAACAAGAGATTGCATGGACTTCAACCACAGAATATGTGGTGCCATCTATAACTTATGCTTTACACAGCTGTTAATCAAACTTAATTTATAACTTATCTGAAGGTAAGGGAACATCCTCATTCATATGATCTTAAAGATGCTGTCATTACGCAAAAGTTGTAATGTCTATATGTGACATTGACATTTGTGTGAGTCTTATGATGTGATCTAAAGAATGACACTATTAAAACCAAAATAACCCAAGCGCAGTCTGCATCAACAGAACATACTTCAATAAACTTGACACCTGGTTCTCTTGGAAAATATCCATCCATTTTATGGTTTGTGAGCAAACTAATTGATGGACTTACTTCCCTGCTGTCAAGCAAGAGATGAGCAAGGCCGAGCCTGGAGTCACTGGCTCTCTCACTCTCTCAGCTGATTCCAGCTTCGATACATCCCTACAGCTATGCGACAGTTAAATCAAATACTATCGGTATTTTTACAGTAGATTCTACAGCCCCTTGCATTCTTTACATTCTATGTTTGACAGATGATATAACTGTAAAATATACTTTAAATAAACTGTTTTATATATGTACATTACACCGTAATATCACTTTGTTGAATCCGCAAAATTACAGTTCAATGTACCAATCTGCATTTTACGGTTCATTGTCCTGTTCAGGTTTATTAGTACTTTTACAGTTCTTAGACCTGGAACAAAGTTGCCAGTTAATTTAACTGTAAAATTTAACGGGAATTTTTTGCAGTGTATGTGTGATCATAGTTGATATGGCTATGTGTGATCATAATTGATTTTTTCTTCTTACTTTCTGACTGATATATTAAATTATTAATTGTCTACTACCATTTTCTGTTGCTTTACGCAGATATTGTCTGAGAAAATACCATTACAAATTGCTTATTAACCATGAGAAGCAGCGTCAAAAGTTTTCATGGCTAATGCCCACAACCAAACTCAAGAATTTTGAAATTTCCTATGACTTTCGATGGCTAAGCTCTGCCCATTTACTTTGTCCTTGAAGGAATTTGCTTCCAGGCTGCCATTGTGATGAACTTCGTCAGAAATCATTAAGCTTTAAAAGTTTTCCCAAGGTAAGGAGGAGTAATGAGTTGCTGTGGGCATTTCTCTAAGCACTAACCTGCTATCCGTTAGAAAAAGAAATGACGAAAATTAATCAAACTTTGATATATTTAGTTTTTCAGCCTGAGCAAAAGAAGCAACATATCTGAGCTAGATTTCAAGAGATGTCAGACAAATGTTTCACACACCATCTTCCTCCTCCTCCTCCTCCTCCTCCTCCTCCTCCTCCTCCTCCTCCTCCTCCTCCTCCTCCTCCTCCTCCTCCCTTTCCTCCTCCTCCTCCTGTTCCTCCTCCTCCTCCTCCTCCTTTATCTTTTTCCTGTTTCTGTAAAGACACACCTGTCCGATTGCGACACTAATTTTCCTTTTCTCAGCATATTTCTTGTAATTGTTCTAATTGATTTGACATTCCTTGATGAGCTTGTGTCACATGAAAGGCATTTGTGGAACTCCTCCCAAATGCCAAACTGACATTGTGCCAGGGTTAGGCTAATTAATAATTGATAGAAGGCAGCAAGAACTCATTCTCAAGTAAGAAACCGATTTAGCATACCTTGCTTGTGAAAATATCAAAGTGATAGAAATAGATGTATTGTATGTTGGGCTGCCATTAAGTTAACACACATTCTTCCTGACCATTCCTGTCTTTCTTGAGGAGAGGGGAATATTTTAAGATGCCTATGAAAAGCTATGATGTTTGGACGGCCAATAGATGTAATTAATAAAGAAAACAAACAGGCTGAGTTTCTGCAGGTCAAAGGTCAATCACCAAAAGTAGGTCACAGGCCAGATACCCTCCAGCAGGTCTTTGTGACAAATACCCTTGTGCAGGTCTCACATACCACATACCCTTGTGCAGGTGACAGGCAAAGGGGTAGATACTATCATCATCATGGGCAGTCTATCTACAAGCATCTCTTAAAGTGCTTGCACATTATTTTTTTGTTTTTGTTTCATTATTGTGATTTTTGTTCACTGCCTTGAGTGCCTTCTTATTATAGCATTTGGCCAAGTGCAAATTTAATTGCCTCAATTTTGTCCATGCATATTGCTCTTCATTTAGTGGACTCCACCAAACCTCAATCAATATAAACCATAAATGAACCACAAAAAGCTCCTAATGAGCTCTTTGTGTGTGAGATTTAATATTGTAATATAAGTTGGTTGATTGACGTCATGTGTTGTTCTTTTTGTGGCAGCAAAAATAAAATTTGTACCTGTGGTGCATAAATATTTAACTCACTTCATGCCGCTTTATGCACAGAACAAAACCATTTTAATACCCCAGTAGATAAATTATATTACTTTTTTTGTTGTTTTTGCGTAGAGACACCGAGTAGGTTATTGGTCTTCAGCTGTCTACAAGTGGACTGCTCTTGCATTGACACAGATCAGAACATATGCTGTCTTGTGTTGCCACCTAGTGACTAGTGTGCTATTCTGCGAGCTCTTGCGAGCAGTCCACCAACTTTCAACCAGTGGAACACACACAATTTTGTCTGGAAGACACCGGGGCTGTTTCTGAGCGTGTTGATGGCCTTGTCTACTTCCTTAGAGAATGTGGTTGCCAAGTCGGACTCTGGTATACATCGATGTTGAATAGATATTTTGTGAATGTGCAATGAAATTGGAACTATTTCTTGGGACTGCAATGCTGTAGCATAGGAAATCAACTTTTGTGGCAGGTGGCAGCAGCATGCAGGTCTTAGTTTCACCAGACTGGGTCTTCAGAGTAATATTTCAGACCAACATCAACTTGATAGCTTCAGTTGTATTATTGCTCTAAGATTAGACAGTCGAAACTTCAAACAAAAACTATCGCTCTATTGAAAACACCTTGGAAATACATAGTTATATAATTATCAAATCAAGAACAGACTTTAGTAACAAGCATGGTGTTGCTATTCTTATCTACCCAAAAAATTATTTTGGTCTGCCATTCTCGTTGGTTTCAGTGAACATCTTCAACTACCTCACTGTGCCTTTTGTGAGCTTCTGCATTCATTTACTCTGTTTCATTTGTTGACTTTCATTTTTGGTGTGAAAGACATGCTGCAGGTGGGTGGCACATGATGGAGTTCCATTTTCTCCGCATCAGTTTTGTGTGTCAAAAGCAAACATAGCTCTTTGCAGCAGAAGCATGTACTTCATGCTTTTGAGAGAATTAGCGAATTGGCAGTGAAAAATAGGCATCGAAATAATTCCATGGGTAGGGAGTTTTATGGAACATAAGAACTACAAGGAAAATGGGACATATTTTGGTTGCTTCATAGATTTTGCTGCCTATATTACTTGTCCACTCCTTTCACATCTGTCTAATGTTGATTGTTTATCATTAATCAGCATGTTAAGGTTGTTAAACTGAACAGATGTATATATACAAACCCAAATAAATGATTTTCAATTAAAATGAATTTGAGATACGTTTCACATTTTGTAAACCTGTTTTGGTAATTTTGTATAAGTATTACTAGTTATCTTTAAGGGTCAGGAGTCACCATTTCACCAATTCAATTTTCGATTGGACGACTCCGATTTTGATTCCACCTGAAGATAAAAGTTAACCTCAGACTCCACGACTCCGACTCTTGAATCCAACTCTGACTCCTATTTAAAGCCCTGATATCAATAGGGATGACTGTATCTTCTGTTTTGGACATAGTCTCCATTGACCGATAATATTTGACATTTTCCAGTTGATGAGCTTACAAGTGTGAATGACCAGGGGCGCCTGAGTCAAGATAGGATTGGGGGGGCAAGATCAGAGTCAGAGCCAACAACGCATATACAGCAGGGGGCCTGGGGGCCGCTTTAGGCCCCCAGAAGCCAACGGTTTTTGCATTGCTGGAGATTGATTCTGAGCAGTTATGAGGGTTGTTTGTCACACATGGAAGGTCTGATATAAACATGCTATAAAAGTAAAATTGTTGTTTTTTTTCATGATTATTTCTGTAAGTTAAAAAAAAGAAGTAGGCTACTGTTATTTCTGGTATAAAAAAGAAGAACTTCATGTAGATTAGTGATAAAGGGAAGACCTTAATGCTGTTCTTCAAGTGGAGAAGTGTTCAACCTGCAGCGCAATATGAAAAAATTAAGATTTGTGGGGCACCAAGAACCACGAGGAGACCGTCATTCAAATTTGTTATGCCTACTATTGTCTGTTGTCTATTTTCATTTCCTGTCTTGGTAAGCAGGCGCCCTATAGACATAGGGCACCAATAATTGCTTTTCAATGAGCACAGCTCAGTCAAAATTTTTGTTTTTGATACATGAGGCGGAGATAATTTTGAGCACGGTCGCTGCATGATCGTAGTAGAATGGTAGATTTAGCTGCCGATAAAGGGTGTTTTGGGCCCCAGAAAATTTTTGGCCAAATTATAACACGGAAAGTGCTTTCATCTGTGTGAAAAAGGTCACAAGAAGCTGAGAAATATCCCATATTGGTGTATTTTTTTCTTTATTTTTTGGGCTAGGGGGCGCCTCTTGGACATTGGGGGGGCAACTGCCCCCCCTGCCCCCCCCTCTCAGGCCCCCCTGTGAATGACGTTTATTGCACGCTCGGGAGTTGAGCCCTCTAGCATTTAGAGGATATACATTGTATCATATACCATACGCCACCTCTGTCAGCCAATTACATTACAGTATTACAGGGGAATAATTCCCATATTCTTTGTTGTCCAGTTATCCTCTCATGTTTGACTGTTTGAGTGTTGGTCTCATGGTATAAGCCAGTTATTCACCATGGGATCAGGAATATGTGTTTATCACACCTCGGCCTAAAAGCCTCGGGTGATAAATCACATACTCCCTCTCCCGTGGTGAATAACCTTTACATATCCATAAAAATTTGAGCATATGGATTCTGTCAGCCAATGCATCCCAGTATTTTCCTTAGATAAATCTTGTTTTCTTTATTATTATTAGTTTACAAACTGAACATGCTTGAGCGTTTGTCTCAAGGCATAAGTTGGTAATTCACCATGAAATTGGCGGTGTCTGTCACAGCTTTGGCTAAAGCTGTCATATGAGGAATCACTTATTGGGTGAATAACCCATAGCAATTTGTAAACTGTTTTTACTGTCACGTAACGTGACATCATGGAGTAAAACTGAACAGTTTTCAGTTAGAACTTTGCAACATCTATCCCCAACCTCCGAAATTCAACCAAACATCAACTGTGAATTTATAATAAACTAGACTCCGTGAATAAAATAGAAAAAGGAGCATGCAAAAAAAAAACTTTCACCATATACAATTCATGTTCAGAATCCATTCAGGCCTGTAAAGGCAATCATTTCAAACAACCATTATAAATTAACTGCAGCACAATTCCATTTACGTTCTAGTCTAATATTTTAGATCAATCTACTTGATACATGCAATAGCCAGTTTAAATACCATTAGCTTTTTGAACATCATGAAAAGGCATTGTCGATTTATGGAATAATCAACTTTCATTTGCTTTGCAAACTATAAACGCTGGCCAAAAGTAGCAAAATTGCTGTTGTCAATTTGGATTACCATATCTAAATATTTAAATTGC
Organism: Platynereis dumerilii; assembly: GCA_026936325.1. NCBI lineage: Eukaryota > Metazoa > Annelida > Polychaeta > Phyllodocida > Nereididae > Platynereis > Platynereis dumerilii. The sequence goes on along the minus strand of JAPTHN010000017.1, from coordinate 8,209,284 downwards.
TTTGGGGTCAGATTTGGTATATCTTTTTGAAAATAGGTACATAATTTCATCGTCATATGAACTTATATCTGCATTATAGATAACTGACTTGTGCCCAGCTGAAAATACGGTACAGTCACATTGTTTCTTTTTTTTAAGGGGGGGGCTTGATAGCGAGATCACTGATGTCTTAAAGAGGTCACCATTCTTGGAGCAATTTTTTAAAACATTTTAACATATTTTGGGTATGAAATTACAGTCCTCGTTGAATCTCAAGTTCTTTTCCATGCTGTTGAAGTGTGGTGTCAGAGATGACTCTATTCTAGCATTGTAATACATGTAAATTAACTGCAAGCTGTGATGTCATTTTAAATTTGGCCAGTAAATGAGGAACATAACACTTTAACAACCGCCATTTCCTTGCCACATAATTACACCCCTAGGAACGGGTGCAAGTGCAGCCCGGCAGCTGTGATTGGAGATAAGGGTGACACAGTTTGATAACGGACTCATGGGCAATAGTCCACAGGGAACTGAAATGAAGTACAAGTGAGGCAAGCAGGATAGCAACATGGTAATAAGGAAAAATTAACTCTCATGATTCTGTATCAACCAATACTATATTATGTGCTGACTTTCCCGCATCAACATTGAACACAAGGATTCTCATGAAGAGTTATTTTATGCAAATAAATATGTATAAGGTTGTCATAAATAGTTTGACAATTTTTTGTTGGGGCTGGAGTCATTTGATTCCGGAATTAAGTAACCAGTTGCTTTTCGGCCTGAGTGCCGGGCATTACAGCCAAACACTTTGATATAGAATAAGAGTGGACTGGAACTTCGTGTATCATCATGCTGATGATTTGTCATGATAAAATCCAATACTTTCAATGTTAATTTGATTAAAGGAGACTTATCCTGCTAGTTGGTGACAGCCAAACAAAAGGATTATGCATATGATTTTCACTCTAAAATCCATTATGAGAGGTCAAATGGCTTTCTCTTGATCATGACTAATCAAACAGCCTCTATGTTTCCCATGTTGAAAGTAGAGAAGATGACACTTCATCGGCTATCATGAGTCACGAAGTGCCATTTTCACAGTCCCACCGTCCACTCTAATTCTATATCAAAGTGTTTGGCTGTAAACAATTCATTCGAAGAGTTGCAACTCTTGTCAATAATGAAATAATTCTAAGAAACCATGATATCAGTAATGAATAACAAAAATATCCCACATCAAGTGTGTTTATGTCAAACAGAATTCCATTCATGCAGAATAATTTTGGATTCCTAGCAAATTGTGAATTTCTGTTGCCCTCAAGCTCAACTGCATCAAGTGCTTGGTCCTTCAGAATGGTGTCCCCTTCTGCTTAAAGAATTCCATTAAATCTCATTGATTCCTAGCAACTTATGAATTTCTTCGGGCTTGCTGCTGATTTAGTCCTTCAGAATGTTGTCAAGATCTGCTGACAAGGCAGCTGGCAGTGTGGCCAGAGTCATAAAAATTGTCAATAATCTCAAGAGAGCAAATATCATTGTCTGGAGCAGTTAATTAATGTTGATGGAAAGCTGTTCGCAGTTGACGGGTTAATGGGAAGCAAATTTTGCTTTGTCGGGTAATAATAATTTGTTAATTTTGTCTTTTTGTCATTGTTTTTGTTGTTTCTGTTTCTGGACAATGGTGTGAAATAGCAAGACAGAAGTCTTGAAAAAATCTATCTATCTAACCAGATGATTTTGCTAGGATGTTTTATGATAAAACTTAATTGGAGTGTCAATTCAGTCAATGATGTACATAAAACAAGCATTTTGTATATAAATAATTGCCTCATACTGAATATTCCAATTTTTCCTGTTTTCTTTGAATATCATTTATTGGTTTACCCATCAGGGAAGACTATAATATACCTTCCACATCCTGCTATGTCTAATTCTAAAGTAAATATGCCTGTATCTTCCCTCGGTTTCAGGGAGGAGAGTTTGGGATCTTTCCCACTCTAAAAATATCACCCAGCGAAAAAGGCTTGTATGACGAAAAAACATGCTTGGTCATGTGATAATAATATATATCATATGGCAAGCCAAAATACTCGCTGTTGATTGGCAGACGGTCGTGCCATGTTTTACAATATTGCGCGCATGAATCCATGATATTCCATGGTCACTTTTTAAAACATGTGAAAGATTGGACGGACCTGAAAGGAAGCACCTTAACTGCTGCAGCACAAGCAAACAACGAAAACCCACAAAAAAATCGGCAAAAATGCCGTTTTTCGGCCACTTAATGCTTTATTTTGATAAAAGAAATAATATATAAGTAAAATTCAGTCGATATTCGATTAGCCCTTTAATAAACGCATCGTTTGCCGCAAAAATCATCTTCCTATTGATTTTCGACAAGATTCATTTTAAACATGCAGGTCAAAAGAAACACAAAACGAGTTTGGATGTAAGAATCCTAGTCCTTTCCTTGGCATTTGACACAAAAACCATATGATATAACAGTTATTGCACATCACCTCGTGCAATATCAGTTTTTATGGCACCTCGGTGACTAATATTGCACTCGGGCTGCGCCCTCGTGCAATATTAGTCACCTCGGTGCCATAAAAACTGATATTGCACGAGGTGATGTGCAATAACTGTATAATATATACTGGGCATAAGTCTCCAGTTACCAAGTCATTTGATTTCAACTTTTTTGATATAACAATGCAACATTGCAACTTGTGAATGTCTATTTCCTTCATCCCAAGCAATTGTTCTGTCCATAAGGTTAATCTTGAAGTCTTATCAACTTGTGAATTCATATCTTCTGTTTTTAACTTCAGCAAATGCTCAGCCCTTCAGAATGTTGTCACGATCTGCTGACATGGCAGGCAGTGTGGCCAGAGTCATAAAAATTGTCAATAATCTCAAGAGAGCAAATATTATTGTCTGCAGCAGTTAATTTCACAGTTAGCCGAACGGCCTTAAGGCCTGATGGCTGACTGGGATCTTATAGATCGACACAAGCCCTGATCCCCCCCAGAGTACTAACATGAGATAGGCCACCGCTGTCACGTGCTTCACACTTCAAAGCTGGAAATTCTGCGATTTGTCCACCAGAGTACTCAAGGGTCGTGGTGGGTGGGCATGTTAGTACTCTGGGGGGGATCAGGGCTTGTGTCGATCTATAAGATCCCAGTCAGCCATCAGGCCTTAAGGCCATTCGCCTAACTGTGAAATCTTATTTCACTCCACAAGCTACCTGATCCCCCCATCGTCCTAACATGAGACTTGAAAGCCAAATCACAGAATTTCAAATTTTCAGACATACCACCAAATGACCATCATAAACCATCAAAAGATAACCATAAACCATTTTCAAGTATCAAGTTTTTTATTAATAAAAAGGATTTACCAGTTGTAAAGGTCATAATTTGTATGTCATCATGTAAAAACATTCGGATCGATTATCCTTAAATAAATGTCCATCGATAGGATTAATTATCCGTGAATAAAATTCATCAAGAAAGGATTGATTATCCTTGAGTAAATGTTCATCATGAGTAAAAGTTCATCAATAGGATTGATTATCCTAAGTATGGAGCTAAACAATTGCTCCTTAAATTGTTTACATTGTATCAAATTCAATAACAAAGGTACAAATCACAAATAAATAAATTAGGCAATAATAAGTAGATTTCATAACAATCAGTGTTAATTAAAGCAATTATCTAAGAGGGAACAAACATCCCAGTAACCCACCTATCTGTGGTCATATCCATAACAGTCTGCCCCCCCCTTTTTTGTGACCGACAAACCAAGTTGTACTATGTCTAACAGTTAATCTACTCCAAAACATTCTGAGCGTAGGAGGCAGTTTTGGTTAAAGGTCTATTATAGTACTTGCTGAAAGTTGATTGTCTAACCCAACCTGCATTCTTCATGATCTCCTCTATTGGAGTGCCTTGCCGAAGGGCTTTACTATTGGCCGCAGCCCTAGTACTTCCCGGCTTAAAACTTTGGGTGTCCACCCCAGCATGATTCAAAACTGTTTTGATCCATCTTGAAACAGAATCAGCCGACGGCTTGACATAAGGTTTCACCGTGGTAATGAACAGAGACTTCTCTGGTCCTCGTAATTCTAACGTTCTAGCTAAATAAGCAGTTAAATACCTATAAATACACAAGCGTTTGTCTGCTGGGTATTTTCTCAATTTTAATGGGTCAGGCTTGTAATTAAGTCTGCCTTCTTTTAGATCAGTTTGTTCGAAAAAGAATGTGAAATGATTGGCACTAATTTTCATATTATCCACCGAAAGGTTTCTAATAATTTGCGGCCGACGGCCTGTGACTAGTAAAAGTAGCACTACTGTCTTGAATGTTAATAAGTCTAAAGATAATCTAGTCGCTGGAGCCCAAGTGCGGAATAAATCCAACACCAAATCTGGATTCCAGGTGTCAAGATATCTAGGCAAACTTGGCTTCATTTGATTAATTCCTTTCATAAACCGAATGACTTCCTTATGATCACCAAAAGATCCCTCACTAGTTGTAACTAACAAAGACAACGCTGACCTAGCTGTATTAATGGCGGAGTACCGCTCCACCGAATCTGTGATATCTGGTCCTAAGAGACGTACAGGGGCAGGTTGGTCTTCTAGCGGCCCCTCAGAACGGCCCCGACTAGGGTCAGTCGGCCCATCAACGGATGGTGTCGGTCTGGTCTGGAAGGCAAATATAAAATGCCATTAGTAACATGAAAGAACATTGGTTTTCCGACCACAAGTTTCATAAATTTACTATACCAAGGTTTCGTAGGCCATTTTGGTACAATCATCAAGACCTTCGCCTTCTCCAAATGGATTTTCTGTAAAACAGCTGTAATCAAAGCAAAGGGAGGAAAGGCATATCAAAAAAAGGGTGTCCAATCAATACTAAAACTATCAATGTATGCCGCATCCGGATCAGGCTTCCAAGAACAGAAAGGCTGCAATTGACAATTTAAACGCGAAGCAAACAGGTCAATGTCTGGATAGCCTAAGTTTCCACAAATCTCTAGAAATTTGTCTTTCGAGAGCGACCACTCTGTCTCATCAGCAAACTTGCGAGAAGCATCGTCTGCCTCAACATTCAAAACTCCTGCAATGTGGGCCGTGGATAGCCAAATGTTACGGTCAATGGCCCACAACCAAATCTTTCTAGTAATATCATTGCATGGCTTGGAACGAACAGAGCCTTGGTTTTCAATCAACAATTTAGCTGTAGTGTTGTCTGTCATAATACGAATGTGTAGATCCTTCATGTCTCTACAAACTGCTTGCAAGCTGTAAAGAATAGCAAGTAATTCAAGGGCATTAATATGCTTATGAGATTCCTCAACAGTCCATCTTCCACCAAATTTCTGACCTAAAGCTGGGAAATTGCAGCCCCAACCTGCCAAACTAGCATCTGTAAACAGAACATAATCAGGTTGGCCAACGAACACAGGAGCATAAACTGTAGGTAAATTGACAGGCCACCACCTCAAATCTGCTCGCACCTCAGCATCTAAAGTCATGTTAGCATAAAAAATGTATTTGGCTTCAGAAAGAGCTTCATTCTTAGCAACTGCCAGACTCTTCGTAAACAGAAGGCCATATCTGTTTGCCGGCTTGGTGGCCTCCAATGTTCCCAATACCTGTGAAACAAATCTAATAGACATCTCATGTTTACTCAAACAGTCCTTGACCAATTGAATAATAGCTGTAATCTTAGCAGTAGGTAAAGATACTTTCATATTCACTGAGTTAATAACAAAGCCAACATGTTCAATGCATTGTGTGGGAGTCAGAACACTCTTTGGGCTTATAAGAAATCCCAAGTTTTCAAACAACCGCGCGGCCTGTTGGCCATAGTCCAAGCATTGGCTGAATGTAGGATCAATCAAGAAAATGTCATCAATATAGGCTGCAATGTCTACGCCCGTACTCTCTCGCAAATGTGCAAGCGGCACTTTAAGTATCTTTGTGAAGAGCCTTGGGCCTGAACTCAAGCCATTGGGCAAACAAGTAAACTGATATAATTGCCCTGCATACTCAAATCTAAGAAATTTCCTGTGGCCAGGACGAATGCGTAACGAGTAATAAGCGTCCTGAAGATCCAAACTAAGCATGTAAGCATCTTTAGTGACAAGTTTCAAAATTGTCTCTAAAGTATCCATTTTGAAATGATGGTATTGAACACCGTCATTCAAAGATTTCAAATCTAAAATCAATCGAAATTTCCCCTTTTGTTTTTTAGGTCTCAGAAAAATACGGGAGATGAATTCTCCTGGAGCGTGTTTCGCAGTCTCAATCACCCCCATGTTCAAAAGCCTTTGAATCTCATCATTTAAAAATTTTCGCTCCTCAGAGGAGAAGTGCAAAGGTTTGGGCGCACGGATCTGTTCAGGAATGTCAGTAAATTCAATGTCCAGGCCACGGATATGTTTCAGAATAATCGGATCAGAAGTAATTTCAGCCCATGCCTGTACATGATCAGCAACAGAGCCTGCTTTAAAAGATAGACAAGGTGTAACAGACACCTGAGTACCCACCTGTAAAGGGGGGGGGGCAGCATCATCGGCTTCTAATTCTGAGTTTTCTTGGTGGTGCTGGCATTCGCCTTTCTCACTTTCCTGAACCTCCCTCGGGGAGCTGTAATGAGAAGAAATTTCACAATGAACAACAGAATTCACAGAATCAGTTTCTGAAAGTTGAGGCAATGATGCTGGCATAGGCTCTACAAAATCTAAACAATTTTCATCAAATTTCTTGTCTGATATTAAAGAAAATGTCTTAACTTGACCATAGGAGCCATAGGAACCATAGAAGTTACGCGGACGATGTGTGTAAGGCATGTACCGGGAGTTGGCTGCTCCTCGTCCAAACGAACGTCCACCTCGCCGAAAGGCATGGCCGGTCCGGGCCACCCTCACCGCTTGCCCCATCACTTTAAGTCTGTCATTCAAGTCGGACCCAAATAGGAAAGGTGAGGGTAAGGTTGACCCATCCTTGCAAAGGCTGTGGTACTTGGGATTAACAATAGTCTTAAGATTAGCTTTCCTGAAATTATTCATCTGGAGATTCGCATAGCTCAAGAAGCGAAGCGATGCCACCGACGATTCGACGATCTCCGGCATAAGCTTTTTCATGTCTTGAGGCCGTTCATCAGCTTCCAACTTCGTTAACGAATTTAACGTAGACATCGTGGCCCACGCAGCCCCGGCCACAGCACCTTGTCCGGCCCTCAACTTCATGTCACGTGTACGCACAGCTTTATTAGCATCCTCCCCCATGGGAATCAGGAATTCTTCATTCACATCGGTTTTGTAAATGTCGGCATTTGCCGGCCTTCAAATTTCTCATAGACATCACCCAACTTCTGCTGAGTACACCAAATCGAGTTAGCCAACGACGCAACGTCCTCTCTAACAGCAGGATGACATTGTTCGTCTTGTCTGTAGGTCGCCAAGAGGCCATGCAAACCGTCCGCCGGCCCGGGGAGGGGCCCCTGCGCGATCTCCGGGGCAGGATTTCTCACCAACATAGTCATCCTCCATCATGGGAATATCATCCTCGTCATATACGAACTCGTATTCGTATTCGTCGTCATCTTCGTCGTTATCCACGTAAGGCCGACTCAAAATCAAATCGTTGGGGAGTGCCAAAACATTGCGCCTAGTCCCCGGCGGGGGCACCGATGGAGCGGCCGCCCGCAAAAGTCCTGCTACATCAACGGTTTTGTCACTTTCGTCCGACTTAGGCGCTTGCAAACGCGGATCTGGATCCATGGCAATTCCCAGTCCAGGGGAGGCTCTCCCCGTAGCAGCCGAAGGAGTCGTGGGGTTAATTTTCCCCCGATGGAGTCCTTTTTTGGCATTTTGTGTTTCGTCCGTTGATGCCTGTTTCGTCTGTTTTTCCCCACGCTTCGATGAGGGAAAGAGCGGGAAGCCCGCAAAGGCCTCAGCCAATCAGGGCGCCGCGTCAAATGACGTCACGCCGGGATCTCGAAATCAACCAATCAGAGCGCAGCGTGAAATGACGTCACTGTGGAATCCCGTATAGGGCCAATGAGAGCGCCGTATCGAATGACGTCACACGCCGAATCACCAAGCGGCGCCCCTGAGGTTCAACCAATCAGAAAGGGCCGTAGCAGTCACGTGATGACGCACTACCAAATAAGGACAGGAAAGTTAGTTTCGCATACTAATGATGGCGCGATTATGCAAATGAGCGCGCTAACGCCTGTAGCCAATCAGAAGCGTCAAAACGCGGTAACCACCTTGATACTAATCAAGCGGAAAAAAGAAAAGTGCGACAGGCAAAGCAGAAAAAGGAGAAAACCATCGATCAATCGAGGTCTAATTGTGAACAAATGTAACCAAAAAGGTCGCGGTACCAAGGGCATCTAATTATGCAACAATTGGTTCACAAAACAGGTTCTAGTCGCCTCTAATAAAGCGAATAATACAGAACCAACTGGTCTCGTCAACAGCGGAGAACCAAGTGAAGCACGTGACAGCGGTGGCCTATCTCATGTTAGGACGATGGGGGGATCAGGTAGCTTGTGGAGTGAAATAAGATTAATGTTGATGGAATGCTCTTCACAGTTGACAGGTTAATGGGAAGCAAATCTTGCTGTGTCAGGTAATAATAATTTGTTAAGTTTGTCTTTTTGTCATTGTTTTGGATGTTTCTGTTTCTGGATAATGAGGTGAAATAGCAAGACAGAAGTCTTGAAAAAATCTATCTATCTAATCAGATGCTTTTGCAAGGATGTTTTATAATAAAACATAATAGGAGTGTAAATTCAGTCAACGATATACACCGAATAAGCATTTTTTTTATATATATAATTGCCTCATATAATGCCATGTCAAATATTCCGCCTTTTCTGTTTTCCATGAATATCATTCATTGATTTACAATCAGGGAACTATAATATGCCTTCCTCATCCTGCTATGTCTAATTCTAAAGTAAATATGCATAGATTTGTGTGGGATAAGTTGTAAACCAAAACAGATAGAAATTGTGGAAAATTTTTATGGTGACAGCAGCTTGAACTGATGATAAACAATCACAATATTTTCAAAGAGCCAGAGGTGTCAAAATCAGACCACAGTGATTTCTTATGAATATTGATATTGCAAAGCAGCATGGTTGCTTCCAGTTGAGGTAATGAAAAAACAATGTGGATATGCTGATAAGCATTGATTTGATAATTGCTGCAGTCAAAGCATTTTAAACAGTTATTACAGTATTGTGGTTTTTCATTGGAGTTTGGAATAAAGCTAGGATAATTGGATAAGCCAAGGATTGTTTGTTTGTTTGTGTTTTACGCCTCCGCAACACCTTAGTGGGCTATATCAAGGCAGGAGATCGCCGTATGATGTTGAGATGAGAAGACTGTGAGTCTGGCACATACCCTATTAATTCAGGGATGCCCAGGGTCTTTCAGTTGCCCCAGCATAGAATACTGGATACAACCCGCCTCCATTTAATGTCCCATGGACTCGGACTAAAGTGAGTTCCCGGATAGGATAAGCCACGGATATATTTTGCCCTGTTTCAAAGTCATCTGTAGTATTAAGCCACAAATCAACTCTCTGAATGTTAATTATACTTCTGTGTCCCTCTCAATATTTTTTTCCATAGTTATTGTTGACTTTTTCTTTCCGCTGCCGGATAAACTCCTGCCTTGCAGCGTGGGTGCATGGTCGGGCTTTCATTTCTCAGCATTTGTTTTGTGTGTCAAGAGCAAACTCAGCTCCTTGTAGACAAAGACATGCAATTCATGATTTCTTGATAATTCAGGGATTACCATCACAAAGATTCAAGCCGATAGAAAACGAGGAGTCAGAGCAGCGGTTAGTATAGAGAGAAGAGATGTCTATTTATAAGCAAAGCCAGGAGTATCATATTGCTGTCAATCAGAACTATAAGAATTACAACAAGGCAATGGCAGACAAAACAAACAAACCCTTGTTTAAGTCATCCTGGTGTTTGTGTATAAGTAGATAATTTCTTTTAAAGGCCTACATTGTAGGTATAAATGAAATTTTTATCAAATATTGTAATTTTAGATTTCTGGGACAATCTTGCGGTGCTGATGTTAAGTCTGAAACATGTTATTGCTCTAAAATATTTTATAACCCCAATGTTTGCATTTCCACCAATCTAAGCACTACACCCCTACAAAGCCTCTGTGTTAGCAATTCCAGAAGGTTAAGGAAACTATCAGAAATTTCAACAGCAGACCCGCTGGTCAATCAGTGGGACATGTTGCAGTGGACAGACTATTGAACACCAAGTGACCAATTTTCGTGATTTGAATACAAGATTTCTGGGCAACTGCACAAATGAGTCACTTTATCACTGGTTTGGGGGTAAGAAGGTGACCCTCCCCCCCCACCAGTAAGCTGAATAATTATTGCTTCCCAAGACCTCATTATGGGGTTGAAATGTCTGATGGTCTTGCTGATAATAACACATGTATAATATACTGGGCACAAGTATATAGTTACCCAGTCATTTGATTTCAACCTTTTCAATATGACAATACCACATAGCAACTTGTGAATACATGTATCTATTGCCTTCAACCCAAGCAATTGCTCAGTCCTTAAGGTTAATCTTGGAATCTTAGCAACTTGTGAATTCATATCTTTTGTTTTTAACTTTGATAAGTGCTCGGTCCTTCAGAATGGTGTCAAGATCTGCTGACATGGCAGCAGGCAGCGTTGGTAGAGTCATAAAAATTGTCAATAATCTCAAGAGAGCAAATATTATTGTCTGCAGCTGTTAATTAATGCTGGTGGAATGCTCTTCACAGTTGACAGGTTAATGGGAAGCAGATTTTGCTGTGTCAGGTAATAACACTTTGTTAAAGTTTTTTTTTGTCATTGTTCTGGTGGTTTCTGTTTCCAAACAATGTTGTGAATGGCTTACAAAGATCTGCATTGATAGATACAGTAATACATAATGGTTACCAGTAAGTCTCTTTTGTCAATGACAATTGCTAGAATTTAAATATAGAAAATATAAAAGCCATCAAGAAGAGCTTTGTCTTGGGATGCAAATGTTTCAGTGGCACGTAATAACACTTTACTGATTTTATTTTTATTTTTGGCTTTGTGTCAGTCATTTCTGCTCAATTAACAGTTGGGTAAATTGACAAAGCGCGGCAACGATAGACTTTCTTTTAGCAAGGATAACCGGAATGAAATTAATTATGATTCGACCTATCGGGAGAATCATCTTGTTTTCTTTGATTTTATTATTATTATTAAACTTCACCTATACCATAGGTGAAGTTTCTTATTTTCGTAAATATTTTTATTATTAAACTTCACCTATACCATAGGTGAAGTTTCTTGTTTTCGTAAATATTTTTATTATTATTATTATTATTATTATTTTTCTTTCCGAAAAATGTTCTCGAAAAATTTTCAAATAATTTGTGTACATAGTCCTATATGACCTAATTAAATTGTCCAATGTAACCCTATACCTCTGACCTATTTTTCAAGGTCATTGACCCCTTTGAAATAAATTTTTTCTATATTTCAATTGACCATTACTCATATATTAACTGATCAATTATAGTTTCCTAATAAACTATATATAATAGACTTATACTAAATAAACTGACCTAATTTTCAAAAGTATAGGTCAAGGTCAATTTTTCGGTGAAATTTCATATTTTTACCATTACTTCAATCAACTCTATCTCGGGTTCTAATAAAGTCATATGAATGATACAAGCCGTTTTGGAAAGCTCAGATTCTCCTCTTATTCTAATTTGTGTACATTTTGTTGTGTCGTGAACAGGTAAAAAGATCGGTCAACCCTGAAAAATTCATCTTTTCCTCACCTAACCGAATGACTGTACTCAGACTGGAACACCAGTGATTACTAAAATTTGTGTAGTAATTGCCTAAAAGATGTCAATAAACTAATTTTAAACTAAGGTAAACTAAATAAATTAAACTAAACTAAATAAACTAAGCTAAACATGCATTCACCGGGAAAGGGGGGGGCTGTCCGCTAGCTTCATTAACTTGTGCATTGCAATATATCACAAATAAATAAGGTACATTTTTTATGCTATTTTTTGTACCATTTTATACAATATTTTTGATACTATTTTATATTTTATTCATATAATATTTTATGTATTATTTTATATCTTGTTTATATACTTGTTTAAATACTTGTTTATATACTTGTTTATATACTTATATACATTTAGACTATTTTCACCCACTGAACTAAATAAACTAAACTAAACATGGGCATTCACTGAGCAAGCTGCTTAAACATGTACAATATACCTTCATATACTTGTTCGTATACTTGTTTATTTTTATACTTAAACATATTTAGACTATTTTCACCAACTGCTCGGTGAAGTTTTATTACCGCTAGCGGTTATCGAAATCTAGTTATTATTATTTTTCTTTCCGAAAATAATTTATGTACATAGTCCTATGTGACCTAATCAAATTGTCCAATGTAACCCTATACCTCTGACCTATTTTTCAAGGTCATTGACCCCTTTGAAATAAATTTTTTCTATATTTCAATTGACCATTACTCATATAATAACTGATCAATTACAGTTTTCTAATAAACTATATATAATAGACTTATACTAAATAAACTGACCTAATTTTCAAAAGTATAGGTCAAGGTCGAGGTCATACAGGTCAATTTTTACTCTCAGAGGTTTGCGCGCCTGATCTCTATATCAGCAACTTCAAAAATTGCAGAATTCAAGCCAATTGTTACAGTAAATGACTAATCCATGGTAAGCGATCATTTTTATTATGATATCATGCTTAGTTATTTAATTATGGAATTTTTAGTGTCAACCGCGTCGTCAAAACTGGTGACCTTGATTACTTGACACTGAAATATCGATTTTAGGCCAATAAAATGTATTGTGAACCCCCCCAAATATGCCCATAAAACCTCCATAGCCACCTTCAAATTTGTCCTTAACCTCATTTTTCAAGGTCATTTGACCTGTTTAATGTTCAAATCACTCGATTTTCAAAAATTCCAACAATTATGTTATTTCCAGCATATCGGGTTCATATTTTAAAATATAATAGCCAGGAGCTATATTGTTGGAACCCTGAAATCGGAATTGATTTATCTCTTCATGCTGATTTATAAAAAAATTCCAAATATGGCATACCGCGCGACATGAAAAATTAGCCTATTTTTGCCAATTTGAGAGGTAAATATTGATCCTACATAGTTCAAATAATGAAATGACCCCCCCTAAGTCATACACCGCGAATCTGTAGAAATTATAGATTTTGACCTTGAAAGGTATTTTCAAGGTCAAAATCAAGGTCAAATATTTGACAAAATTGGATATTTGAGATATTTAATTTTTTTTAAGTAGGAAATAATAAAGGGATTTTTCCAGTCTTTTTACAGGTCAGTCCTACAATACCCTAGAAGAAATGTGTAAAGTTTTAAGTCCATCGGATTGACCTACATTGCACAATAAATGTCACAAGGTCAAAAAATTACTGCAAAATTGACCCTCTCATTTTCCAATTTCGCACTTGCACCCAAACTTTGATGGTCTGTATCTCCGGTTCTAATTAAGCTACAGAAAAACTGAAAGCATATTCAGAAAGTCCAAATTCTCCTCTAGTATTCATTTTCTATACATTTTAACGTATCTCTGCTAGTTAAAAAGATCGCCGGACCCTGAAAAATACATGTTTTTGGTCAAGATTTCACCAATTTACATTTTTTTGACAAAGAAGTCAGTCTTCAAAAAATTTGATAATATTTCGAGATATAGTCCTAACATATTTACAGTATTTTGTGCTATTTTAAGTCTCTCCTTCAAACCGTTTACCTTTGGGAGCAATTTGGAGTTCAAAACTTGATATTTTCAGAGTCAATTTTTCGGTTAAATTTCATATTTTTACCATTACTTCAATCAACTCTATCTCGGGTTCTAATAAAGTCATATGAATGATACAAGCCGTTTTGGAAAAGCTCAGATTCTCCTCTTATTCTAATTTGTGTACATTTTGTTGTGTCGTGAACAGGTAAAAAGATCGGTCAACCCTGAAAAATTCATCTTTTCCTCACCTAACCGAATGACTGTACTCAGACTGGAACACCAGTGATTACTAAAATTTGTGTAGTAATTGCCTAAAAGATGTCAATAAACTAATTTTAAACTAAAGTAAACTAAATAAATTAAACTAAACTAAATAAACTAAGCTAAACATGCATTCACCGGGAAAGGGGGGCTGTCCGCTAGCTTCATTAACTTGTGCATTGCAATATATCACAAATAAATAAGGTATATTTTTTATGCTATTTTTTGTACCATTTTATACAATATTTTTGATACTATTTTATATTTTATTCATATAATATTTTATGTATTGTTTTATATCTTGTTTATATACTTGTTTATATACTTGTTTATATACTTGTTTATATACTTGTTTATATACTTGTTTATATACTTGTTTATATACTTGTTTATATACTTGTTTATATACTTGTTGATATACTTGTTGATATACTTGTTGATATACTTGTTGATATACTTGTTTATATACTTGTTTATATACAAATAGACTATTTTCACCCACTGAACTAAATAAACTAAACTAAACATGGGCATTCACTGAGCAAGCTGCTTAAACATATACAATATACCTTCATATACTTGTTCGTATACTTGTTTATTTTTATACTTAAACATATTTAGACTATTTTCACCAACTGCTCGGTGAAGTTTTATTACCGCTAGCGGTTATCGAAATCTAGTTATTATTATTATGATTCGACATAAATGGAGAATCATCTTATTTTCTTTTATTTTATTATTATTATTATTTTTCTTGTCCAGTTAACTTTGAAGCTAGAGCCTTGAAACTTTGTACAAATATAGTCCATGGTAAGTACTTCATTCTGGTAGAAAATATTTGACCTTGACCTTGAACTCAAGGTCACAGGTCATCTCCAAGTCAACATTTTCAAATTTTAAAAGTTGATTAATTCATTAAATTTTATAGTTACAGACATGAGATTGAAATATATGTGTACAAAAGTGGTTCTCTACAAATGTGGGTAGAATTTTTTTTACTGATGTGACGAAAAAGGGGTATTTACCCGATTTTGATAAAAACCAATTGCTCCTGTTTTTAGAGAAAACTACTTCACATAGAGACCCAGTTTTTGCTGTGATTGGTAGCCTGACTAAATATCCATGGTAAGAAACCTTTTATATTTTGATTGAATAAGGGGTTTTTGAGTAACAGGACTTTCAAAAATGGGTGTTTTGACCAAAAAGTTAAAACATTTTTTAACTTTGGTTTGAATGGAGGGAATTTGATGAAACTTGGAGTGTATATGGTATTTATGAATTAGAGTCATATCATAAGATAAAAATGACGTTTTGGGGTAGTTACCCCAAAAAGGGGTACATGATTATAATTTGTGATTGACATTTACGATTTACTTCAAATTTTGCAAGAGTTTACTCTTTTGACTTGAGGACCTAATGAAAGTGTAAATTTGAAGTCCTGGAGTAATTTACCCTCATAACCAAGGTCAAAAGGGGTAAATATGTATTTTGAACAGTTCTTAAGTTTTTAATGGTGTATTAGACATCGATTGGGTCTTGCCTTTTCATCACTGATGTTACTGGATAAAATTTGTGAGTTTTAAGTAATTACCCCCAAAAAGGGGTAAATAGCTGTAACTTGTGATTGACATTGACGATTTTCTTCAAATTTTGCACAGGTTTAGCATTTGGACATGGGGACATGATGAAGGTGTAAATTTGATTTCATGGGGTAATTTACCCTCGTAATCAGGGTCGAAAGGGGTGAATGTGTATTTTGAACAGTTCTTATGTTTTTAATGGTGTATTTCACATTGATTGGTTTTTGCCTTTTCATTACTGATGTTTGAGGATAAAATTTGTCAGTTTTAAGTAATTACCCCAAAAAGGGGTAAATAGCTATAACTTTTTATTGTTTTGAACGATTTTCTTCATTTCTTGCAAATGCTTAATATCATGGTTTGGAGACATAATGAAAGAGTATATTTGATTTAATGGGGCAATTTACCCTTATAATCAGGAACAAAGGGGGTAATTATGGTTTTTGAGCAATACTTGTTTTTAAAAGGTGCATTTGGCATCGGTTACTTCTTGCCTCTACACTTGGGATGTTAGGGATGAAAATATGCGTATTTAGGTAATCACCCCAAAAAGGGGTAAATGTCTATAACTGCTGATTGACTTGGACGATTGTCTTCTAATTTTACATAAGTTTATTATGTGGTCCTGCGGACATGATGAATTAAATTTTTGATGTTAGAGGACAATTTACACCATAAATCTTAGTCGGAAGGCGTTAATATAACATTGTGTTGATAATGGAGTATTAGGTTTTCCACCTTGTTCTACGCATATTATCGAATGTTTTAATGTCGAATCATCCCTTTGACCTTTTAAGGTTGAAGTCCCCTGGGACCCTAGTTATTATTATTATTTTTTTCTTGGCCAGTAGGTTTTTGTGCTAGAGACTTGAAACTTGGTACATATATAGTCCATGGTTAGTACTTCATTTTGGGAGAAGATGGTTGACCTTGACCTTGAACTCAAGGTCACAGGTCATCTCAAAGTCGAAAATTGGAAAACTTAAAAGTGGAATAACTTTTTTAATATTACAAGAATCAATTTGAAACTTTGGAATATATATATAAACATGTATCCCAACATTTGTAACCCATAATTGTTTTTGTGCAATGAGGGTAAGGGGGTAATTACCCCAATTTGACTAAAACAGGTTTGCACAGGTTTCCAGAAAAACTAAGCAAGCTAGAAACTCAGTTCTTTCACTGATAGGTAGCCTGACTAACCATTCAAGGTAAGTGATATTTTATATTTTGATTATGTGAAGGGGTAACTATGTAATGGGGTGTTGAAAATAGGGTGTTTTGCCCCAAGAGTGAAAACATTGTAAAACTTTGGTTTTAATGAAAGGATTTCAATGATAGTCTGGTAATATATTAATGGTTTCTGTATTATGTAATCCTTGTTGCCCGAAGCTTGGTAATTACCCCCCAAAAAGGGGTAAATGTCTATAACTTGTGATTGACCTGGACGATTTTCTTCAAATTTTGCACACGTTTGGGAATTTGACTCAGGCACATATTAAACGAATAAATTTAACAGTATTGCCAACATAGGGTATTTACCCTCGTAATCAATGCCAAAAGGGGTGAATATATATTTTGAGGAGTTATGTTGTTCAAAATGGAATATCAGCTGTATGTTTGGTCTACGGGTATCCGGTTGGATTTTACTGGATGAAAAGTTTCTGTTTTGGGTAATTACCCCCAAAAGGGGTAAATGTCTATAACTTGTGATTGACATGGACGATTTACTTCAAATTTTGCACACGTTTGGGATATTGACTCAGGCACATATTAAACAAATAATTTTAACAGTATTGCCAACATAGGGTATTTACCCTCGTAATCAATGCCAAAAGGGGTGAATATATATTTTGAGGAGTTATGTTGTTCAAAATGGAATATCAGCTGTATGTTTGGTCTACTGCTATCCGGTTGGATTTTACTGGATGAAAACTTTCTGTTTTGGGTAATTACCCCCAAAAGGGGTAAATGACTATAACTTGTGATTGACATGGACGATTTACTTCAAATTTTGCACACGTTTGTGACATTGACTCAGACACATGCTAAAAGGAAAAAATTCACAGAATAGGGTGATTTACCCTCGTAATCAAGTTCTAAGGGGGTAAATACATATTTTGAAGAACTTGGTTGTTTAAAATGGAATATTAGTTGCACGTTTGGTCTAGGTTATTCGTATGGATGTTACGGGATGAAAAGTTTCGGTTTTTAATAATTACCCCCAAAAGGGGTAAATGACTATAACTTGTGACTGACATGGACGATTTACTTCAAATTTTGCACACGTATGGGATATTGACTCAGGCACATGTTGAAAGAGAAAATGTTACAATATAGGATAATTTACCCTCGTAATCAAGGTCAAAGGGGGGTAAATACGTATTTTGAGGAATTTGGTTGTTTAAAATGGAATGTCAAGTTTATGTTGGATCTAGGCTTGTACTTAATGGATGTTACTGGATGAACAGTTTCGGTTTTAGGTAGTAACCCCCAAAAGGGGTAAATGGCTATATCTTGTGATTGACATGGACAATTTTCTTCAAATTTTGCATGGGCTAAGTGTGTCTACTTTACGACATAATATAAGTAGAAACTTCAGCTTACAGGGTCTCTACCATAATAGTCCGACATAGTCTCATATAATTTGTTTTACTCATATATTTGAGGTCGAATCATTGCCTAACCTTTTTAAAGGTTGAATACTAGTTGAAAGTTGTAATTTTTTTTGTGGTTTTCTCTTGTCTTGTTTACCATTTTCAATCTGATTCTTTTAATTTGATATGCTTCCTGGTAGTTGTCAAAAATTAATTATGACACTCAAAAAACCGAAAGGTTTGTGAATGTGTTTGTCTCAATAAAGCTGGTCATTGGTGTTCAAGTTGGTTGGATCATCAAGTAGTGGTGGATAATATGGTAATAGCCATGGGGGCATTGGAGAGCCAAATGCGATCAATAAAATGGACAGAATATACATTTTGGTAACTATATCTATAATTGCCTCATGTTATGCCCAACCGTAATCATACACCCAGAGCCAAATATTCCTCCCTTTTCTGTTTTCCATTAATGTCATTCATTGATTTACATTCAAGGATTACCCCAAGCCTTCCTTGTTCTGCTATATATACATAGCATCATAGAGTAAAGTTGCAAGGATTTGCTTGGGCTGAATTGCCAAAAAAGTAACAAAAATTTTAGTTTTGGCATCTAGCATTTAAACAAATAA
Organism: Platynereis dumerilii; assembly: GCA_026936325.1. Lineage (NCBI taxonomy): Eukaryota > Metazoa > Annelida > Polychaeta > Phyllodocida > Nereididae > Platynereis > Platynereis dumerilii. Next base: position 8,190,347 of record JAPTHN010000017.1, on the reverse strand, counting down.
ATTCAGGGCAGTGTTGAAATAAATAATTTCTGGCAGTGTTAAAATAAACTGGTAGGGGCTTTTCTTAATGAGTGTTGCTTGATTTAGGAATGAATACTCGGGGACTTCATGCACACGTAGTAAATAATTACTCCTACCATTTCTGTGACATAGATAATTTCTCCTCTCATCATCATTTTCTTGTCCTTGAAGGAATTTGCTCCCAGGCTGCTATGATTGTGTTGAACCTAATCAGAATCGTTAAACTTTTAAAGGTTTTTCCCAAGGTGAGGAGGAGTAACTAGTTGGTGTGGGCAAATTGCATTGACATATTTTTTTTTTCTCAAACAAAAAGTTGCTGGAGACAGACCATATCCATTACTGGGGACAAGAATTCCTCAGATTTGGACACCCATACAACAAAATCCATATCCAGTTTCCTCTATCCTCTCATTTTTCCTTCACTCTAAACACGGGGTGGTCAAGATGACAACGCTAGAGTGGTAATTCCTGGTGCCTAAACCGACAACTCCTTGGGTCAAAATTACTAAAAGGTTGTCAATGCGACAAATATTGGATTAGTAAGCTGTGCCACTCTGATAATCAAAGCTACCAGATGGTGATCAAATTGACTACCCTTCGGACACTTACATACACGTAGTCAACATGGTCATTTTGATTATGATAGAAAGGTCAAAATTATTTTCCAGGAAGTCACTACCAAATGTTTGCAGCCATTACAACCCTAAAGTAGTAATAAACTAGTCACAGTGACATCCAAACGTTTATAGTGTTCTCTTTTCTGATTCCCTTACTAACATCCCTTTTGTCATGTTCCTTTCCTTTGTGTTCTCCTCTTGATTCTTATTCGTCTCATCTTTTCCTTCATCTCCTTTGCTTCCTTCTTTTCATTCTCATTCTCTTCTTCTTTCGCATTTTCGCATTTACCCTCACATTGTGCTTCTCATCTTTTCTCTTTCTCTTCCACCCTCTCTCATGTTCCTCCTTCTTCGCCACTCCTCATCATCCTCTTTTCACTTTCTTGTTTTCACAATGACACATCTGCCCAATTGTGACACTAAATTTCCTTTTCTCAGCATATTTCTCATAATTGTTCGAATTGCTTTGACATTCCTTGATGAGCTTTTATAATGTGAAACGCATTGGCGGAACTACTCCCAAATACCAAACTGTGATTGTGTCAGGGATAATTAATTATTAATTGAGTGCAGCAAGAAATCATGCCACAAAACGCATGAAATTGTTTATACACAAATTGGTTTTGAAAATGTCCCAAGTAGGTGCAAAAAGATGCGCAGGTTTGTTCATAGACTATACCCTTTAATGCTCATTGCTGAAACTCATTAGGAATTGACAAGGTGAGGGTGACATAAGACTCTCTAGCTGTTAAATGTTTTTCTGGCCCTATCATTTATTCCAATTTTGTGCTTTTTGTTCATTTCCTACTTTTTTGAGCATTTGTCCAAGTGCAAATTTAATGTCCTCCATATTTCTTTATTAATGGACTCCACCAGACCATAATCAATATAAACCATAAATGAAACACAAAACGCACCTAGTGTACCCTTTGTGAGATTTCATATTTCGCTATAAGTTGGTTGACTGACTTCATGTGATGTACTTTTTGTGGCAGCAAAATAAAATTTGTTCCTGCTACAGATGTGATTATATAAGACATTCACCCCCTTTCAGTATTTTTGCCCTGATATCACTCAATCGAAACTGGAAAAAACAATTGATTGGTTGAAAAAATCTCTTAAATACATATATACTATCGTCAAATACAGAAAAACTTAATTGTCGTTAGGAGTCAGTAGTCACCAATATAGTCAATGGAGACTATACTCCAGAAAAGAAGCTACAGCTATCCGTACACTCTAAAAAATGTCGGGACAAATTTGGTTTTATAGATTCAAAATGGTTTTTTGAAAAACCAAATTTCAATGCAAAAAACCAAGATGGATTTTTTAAACTGGAGTTGATAAATAAAATGAACAGATAAACTTCTGACGTTTGACACCTCTATCGGCCAATGACATGTTAAGACTTTCCTGCAACAAAACCGTTATGCACATGTTATATACTTGATTGTTTGTCTCATAAGCCAGTAACCCACCATGGAATTGGCTGTGTTTACCACAGCTCAGGCAGAAGCTGTCATATGAAGAATCACTCATATGGTGAATAAGCTATTATATCTCATAATTTAATTTAATTTTTTATAAATGAAAAAGAAAAGCTTTAACAATATCCTTCCTATGTACAGGATCCATGCAGGCCTATAAAGGCAATAATTTCAAACACCCAGTAAAATTAACAGCAGGAGGATCTCCTTTATATTCGGTTCCAATATTTTCAAACATTCTATTAGTCATGCAATAGTCAGTTTAAATACCATTGACCTTTTGTGCATCACGCAAAGGCATTGTCGATTTACAGAATCATAAACTTTCATTTGCTTTGCAGACTAATGTAGTGCAAAAGTTGTAACCTTGCTGGTGTCAATTTGGACCAGCATACGTAGACCTACAATGTACATTGCTGTGAGTGACAATTGGTATATTTTTGTAAAACTGGTTTATCCGCAATTTAAAGGTTATAATGATATAGATTTGCTCCTGGTTAAATGTTGTGTGCCAAAATGCTAAATACATGCATAATATTCAGCCTGCCATGCAATTGAAAAAAAAAAACCAGCAATTCAAGTGAGTAATTCCAAAGAATTTGAAATGTTGCGTCGTATGGAGTGCAGAAAAAACAAAATATAATGAAGCTGTTGCTGTAAATGGGAGAGTCCTTTTCCTCCAATATGCATTCAAACTACACTGTGCAAAGATTCTATTCCTCCAGCTGCCAAGCCATTTCAAACCACTTCCATGGAATACAAAATGAAACTAAATGCCACAAACTACCGGTTCACCGACACATTCTTCCAGCTGTCCAGCTACTTCAAGCACTTACTCAGAATACAAAGGGTCAGTAAATGCTGCATACTGTTACAATGAGTGAATGACCCCATTCGGTGGATGGAATCCGCAATCACGCTTCCAGTATAGAAATGTGTCACTGGCCTTAAATGTGATTGTCTTAGGCCTGTATTTCAATTAGACATCACATTTACCCTATGTATAATGTATATGGAACGTATTTGCATCTAATGCCAACTATAATTTGCCACATGTTACAAATGCTGATTATAACACTTTACCAACCGCCTTTTCCTTGCCACATAATCACACCCCCAGGAAAGGGTGCAGCAGCAGCCCGGCAGCTGTGATTGGAGATAAGGGTGACACAGTTTGATAACGGACTCATGGGCAATAGTCCACAGGGAACTGAAATGAAGTACAAGTGAGGCAAGCAGGATAGCAATACGATAATAAGGAAAAATTAACTCTCATGAATCTGTTTCAATCAATACTATAATTATTATGCCATGACTTTCCCTTTTTTTCAACATAAGGATTCTCATGAAGAGTTATTTTGTGCAAATCAATACGTCTAAGGTTTTCATAAATAGTGTGAAAATTTTTTTGTTGAGCCTGGAGTCATTTTATTTGGTGATTAAGTAACCAGTTGCTTTTCGGCCTGAGTGCCGGGCATTACAGCCAAACACTTTGATATAGAATAAGAGTGGACCGTGGCTCTGTGAAAATGGCATTTCGTGTGTCATCATGCTGATGATTTGTCATGATCAAATCCAATACTTTCAATGTTAATTTGATTGAGACTTATCCCGCTTGTTGGTGACAGCAAAACAAAAGGATTACGCATATGATTTTCACTCTAAAATCCATTATGAGAGGTCAAATGGTTTTCTCTTGATCATGACTAATCAAACAGCCTATAGGTTTCCCATGTTGAAAGTAGAGAAGATGACACTTCTTTGGCTATCATGAGTCATGAAGTGCCATTTTCACAGTGCCACAGTCCACATAATTCTATATCAAAGTGTTTGGCTGTAAACAATTCATTCGAAGAGTTGCAACTCTTGTCAATAATGAAATAATTCTAAGAAACCATGATATCAGTAATGAATAACAAAAATATCCCACATCAAGTGTGTTTATGTCAAACAGAATTCCATTCATGCACAATAAAAATTAAAAAATAGAATAATTTTGGATTCCTAGCAAATTGTGAATTTCTGTTGCCCTCAAGCTCAACTGCATCAAGTGCTTGGTCCTTCAGAATGGTGTCCCCTTCTGCTTAAAGAATTCCATTAAATCTCATTGATTCCTAGCAACTTATGAATTTCTTCGGGCTTGCTGCTGATTTAGTCCTTCAGAATGTTGTCCCGATCTGCTGACATGGCAGGCAGTGTGGCCAGAGTCATAAAAATTGTCAATAATCTCAAGAGAGCAAATATTATTGTCTGCAGCAGTTAATTAATGTTGATGGAATGCTCTTCACAGTTGACAGGTTAATGGGAAGCAAATCTTGCTGTGTCAGGTAATAATAATTTGTTAAGTTTGTCTTTTTGTCATTGTTTTGGGTGTTTCTGTTTCTGGACAATGGTGTGAAATCATAGAAATACATAGAACGGGCATGAGGCTCTTGCAGATGAAGCAACCAAATCCACCATCTTGGAACTGCCCTGTATCCAGACACAATGATACAGTGACGTCACCAATAACAGTGATGTCACTTGTAACAATGGCATGACGTCACATCATAATTAGTCTATTGTGACGTCATGTCTCAGGGCAGTTCCAATATGGTGAATTTTGGTGACCTCATCTTGAGGTGGCTTCATACAGCCTCATGTCCGTTCTATTTATTTCTATGGGTGAAATAGCAAGACAGAAAACTCGAAAAAAAAATCTATGAAATCAGATGCTTTTGCAAGGATGTTTTATAATAAAACTTAATAGGAGTGTCAATTAAGTCAATGATAGACACCGAATAAGCATTTTTGTATATATATAATTGCCTCATGTTATGCCATACTGAATATTCCGCCTTTTCTGTTTTCCATGAATATCATTCATTGATTTACAATCAGGGAACACTACATGCCTTCCTCATCCTGCTATGTCTAATTCTAAAGTAAATATGCATGGATTGTGTGGGATAAATTGTAAACAAAAACTGTAGAAATTGTGCAAACATTTTTATGGTGACAGCAGCTTGAATTGATGATAAGCAATCACAATATTTTCAAAGTGCCAAAGGTGTCGAAATCAGACTACAGGGATTTCATATGAATGTTAATTTTGCAAAGCAGCATAATTGTTTCCAGTCCTGGTTATTAAAAAACAACATGGATATGCTGATAAGCATTGATTTGATAATTGCTGCAGTCAAAGCATTTTAAACAGTTACAATATGGCAGTTTTTCATTTTAGTTTTGAATAAAGCTAGGATAACTGGATAAGCCAAGGATATATTTTGCCCTGTTTCAAAGTCATTGCTAGTTCCAAGCCACAAATCAACTCTCTGAATATTTATTCTACTGTGTCGCTCTCTATATTTTTTTTACATAGTTATTGTTGACTTTTTCTTTCCACTGCTTGATAAATTCTCAGCTTTGCAGCGTGGTTTTGTGTGTCAAGAGCAAACTCAGCTCCTTGTAGACAAAGGCATGCAATTCATGATTTCGCGATAATTCAGGGATTGCCATCACAAAGATGCAAGCTGATGGATGACGAGGAGTTGGAGCAGCGGTTAGTATAGAGAGAAGCCATGTCTATTTATAAGGAAAGCCTAGAGTATCATATTGCTGTCAATCAGAACTATAAGAATTGCAACAAGGCAACGGCAGACGCAACTCAAAAAACCCTTTTTAAAGTCAGATACTACCCTATTCATCCTTCTGTTTGCGCATAGGTTGTTATTTTAAAAGGTCCACATTGTTTGTACTGTGGTGCATATATATATATATAAATGAAATTTTTGTTTTAAAAATTGTCATTTTAGATTTCTGGGTTGATCTTGCGGTGCTGATGTTCAGTATCGAACATGTCATTGCTCTAAAAAAATTCTTAACCCCAATGTCTGTATTTCCACTAATCTAAACACTAAACCCCACAAAGCCTCTGTATCAGCAATTACATAAGTTAAGCGTCACTTTATCACTGGTTTGAGAGTAAGAAGGTCCACTCCTCCCTGTAAGCTGAATGATTATAGTTGTCCAAGACCTGATTATGGGTTTGAAATGCCTGATGGTGTCTTGCACATGATAAGATCTAATATAATATATAGTATATAGTTACCCAGTCATTCCATGTCAACCTTTTCAATATGCCAATACCACATAGCAGCTTATGGATTTCTCTTGACTTCAACCTCCGCACATGCTCAGTCCTTCAGGTTAATCTTTGATTCCTAGCAACTCGTGAATTTCCTTTACCTAGCTGCAGATCTATAGTCCTTCAGAATGTTGTCATGATCTGCTGACAGGGCCAGAGTCATAAAAATTGTCAATAATCTCAAGAGAACAAACATTATTGTCTGCAACGGTTAATTAATGCTGATGGCATGCTCGTTACAGTTGACAGGTTAATGGTTAGTAAATGTTGCTGTGTCAGGTAATGATAATTTGTTAAGTTTGTCTTTTTGTCATTGTTTTGGGTGTTTCTGTGTCTGGAAAATGGGGTGAAATAGCAAGACAGGAAACTTGAAAAAATCTATCTATCTAATCAGATGTTTTTGCAAGGATGTTTTATAATAAAACTTAATAGGAGTGTCAATTCAGTCAATGATACACACCGAATAAGCATTTTTGTATATATATAATTGCCTCATGTTATGCCATACCGAATATTCCGCCTTTTCCTGTTTTCCATGAATATCATTCATTGATGCTGTGCTGCCTCCCACCTCTCCTCTCATGTACCTTACTTACAGTACAACCAAAATAAAGTAAGAAAATTTTCTGTAAGAAGTCCTCTGTTTACCTATTTTGCCCTCTTTTCCCCTCTCCACCCCAAATCTCCTTACAACTCCCTTTGACTCCTTACAACAACCTTAGCCTACATTAAGAACTCTATTTAGACAGCTACCAATGTAACTGCATTTAGCAGAGGTGCAACATATCAAGTAAATCAAACTCAATGGGGGTGATTGAGTCCAAAATGGTGTTGTTTAAATTTGATTTTAATGTAATTTTAAAAGGTAGTTCAAGTTGGTAAAAGTAGGAAGTGATTCAGAGGTAGTCAAAAGGTTTGAAAGGGTAAAGTAGCGGCTGATTCTTCCTTCCTGCTGGGGTAATCGTACTTTATTTTGAGTTGTACTGTACATCTGGAGGCCCCTACATAGCTGTCATTTGGGTCTCTACCATTTATTAATAATTACCGTAAATGTATTACTTTGATGACAAAATATTGGAAATAAATTATATCTGAATCTGAATCTGAATCTGATTTATGATCAGGGAACACCATAATATGCCTTCCTCATCCTACTATGTCTAAGTCTAAAGTATATATGGTTGGATTTACGTGGGATAAATTGTTTAAAAAACTGTAGAAATTTTTTAGACTGACAGCAGCTTGAATTGATGATAAGCAATCACAATATTTTCAATGTGCCAGAGGTGTCGAAGTCAGACCACAGTGATTTCTTATGAATTCATATTGACATTGCAAAGCAGCATGATTGCTTACAGTCGAGGTAATTAAAAAACAACATGGATATGCTGATAAGCATTGATTTGATAATTGCTGCAGTCAAAGTATTTAAATAGTTATTACAATATAGTCGTTTTTTATTGGAGTTTAAAGCTAGGATAATTGGATAAGCCAAGGATATATTTTGCCCTGTTTCAAAGTCATCGCTACTTCCAAGTCACAAATCAACTCTCAGAATGCTTGTTCTACTTCTATGTCACTCTCAATATTTTTTTGTGCGTGGTTATAGTTGACTTTTTCTTTCCACTGCTTGATAAATATCAGCCTTGCGGTGTGGGTGCAATGACATGTTGAGCTTTCATTTCTCCGCATGGTTTTGTGTGTCAAGAGCAAACTCAGCTCCTTCTAGACAAAGACATGCAATTAATGATTTCTTGATAATTCAGGGATTACCATCACATAGATGATGAGGACTCGGAGCTGCAGTTACTATATAGAAAAGCCATGTCTATATACAAGCAAAGCTGGGAGATCATATTGCTGTCAATCCGAACTATAAGAATTGCAACAAAGCAATGGCAGATGCTAAAAAAAACCCCCTTCTTTACTCAGATACTACCTACTCATCCTGGTATTGGTGCATAAGTTGTTAATTCTTTTAAATAGGCCTACATTGTTAGTACAATGGTACGTAAATAAAGGAAATTTCTTTAAAAAATTGTCGTTTTAGTTTTCTTGGATGATTTTGCGCTGCTGATGTTTAGTCTGAAACATGTTATTGCTCTGAAATATTTTATGACCCCAATGTTTGCATTTCCACCAATCTAAGCACTAAACCCCTACAAAGCCTCTGTGTTAGCAATTCCAGAAGTTTTCCTTAGACGTTAGTTAAGGAAACTATCAGAAATTTCAACAGCAGACGCGCTGGTCAATCAGTGGGACATGTTGCAGTGGACGGACTATTGAACGCTAGTGACCCATTTTCGTGATTTGAATGCAAGATTTCTGGGCAACTGCACGAATGAGTCACTTTATCACTGGTTTGGGGGTAAGAAGGTGACCCTCCCCCCCCACCTGTAAGCTGAGTAATTATTGCTTCCCAAGACCTCATAATGGGTTGAAATGTCTGATGGTCTTGCTGATAATAACACATGTATAATATACTGGGTACGAGTATATAGTTACCAAGTCATTTGATTTCAACCCTTTCAATATGACAACACCACATAACAACTTGTGAATTTCTCTTGCCTTCAACCCAAGCAATTGCTCAGTCCTTAAGGTTAATCTTGGAATCTTAGCAACTTGTGAATTCATATCTTTTGTTTTTAACTTTGATAAGTGCTCGGTCCTTCAGAATGGTGTCAAGATCTGCTGACATGGCAGGCAGTGTGACCAGAGTCATAAAAATTGTCAATAATCTCAAGAGAGCAAATATTATTGTCGGCAGCAGTTAATTAATGCTGATGGAATGCTCTTCACAGTTGACAGGTTAATGGGAAGCAAATCTTGCTGTGTCAGGTAATAACACTTTGTTAAAGTTTTTTTGTCATTGTTCTGTTGGTTTCTGTTTCCCGACAATGTTGTGAATGGCTTGACAAAGATCTGCATTGATAGATACAGTAATATGGTTACCAGTATGTCCCTTTGTCAATGACAATTGCTAGAATTTAAATATAGAAAATATTGCACTTCAGAAAGCCATCAAGAAGAGCTTTGTCTTGGGATGCAAATGTTTCAGTGGCACGTAATAACACTTTACTGATTTTATTTTTATTTTTGGCTTTGTGTCAGTCATTTCTGCTCAATTAACAGTTGGGTAAATTGACAAAGCGCGGCAACGATAGAGTTTTTTTTTTGCAAGTTTAAAACAAATTGATTGAAAGTTGTCAATTTTTTTTTTGGTTTTCTCTTGTCTTGTTTACAGTTTTTAATCTAACTCTTTTAATTTGATATGTTTCATGATATTTGTCAAAACTTTTAATTATGACACTCAAAAAAGCGAGAGGTTTGTGCATGTGTTTATCTCAACAAAGCTCAGGGTCCATGAAATCCACACTTTTCAAATTCAAGCTGGATGTATTTCAAATGAGACATAAAATTGGAGGCCCCTTGCATCAGTGTATGTATATCTATTTAAACATATAATGTTCAAAATGATCAATGTGGCCAGTTTTGAACACCTCTAAGCACTTCGGTACAATTTTCTGCTAAAAGCTAGATGCCACTACAAAAACCTATGCATTTTGAAGAAATTTTTGTGTCTCTTTTGTGGCAATTCAGCCCAAGCAAATCCTTGCAGCTTTACTTTGTGATGCTATGTATATATAGCAGAACAAGGAAGGCTTGGGGTAATCCTTGAATGCAAATCAATGAATGATATTAATGGAAAACAGAAAAGGGCGGAATGTTTGGCTCCGGTTGTATGATTACAGCTGGGCATAACATGATGCAATTATAGACATAGTTACAAAAATGTATATTCTGTCCATTTTATTGATCGTATTGGCCCTCCAGTGCCCGCATGACAAATACCATATATCATCTGCCAGTTTGTACCCTACTCCACGAATTCTGAATTGCAGGCAATGGAGGTTAATTATATGGACATTTATTCTGATTTTTATCTGGTTTGTAATAACTTTTTTCTTTTCCCATTGTAATTGTTGACTTTTCGTTTCCACTGCTTTGTTATAGATCTTCCCTAGGCAGCGTCGGTGGATGGGGTTTAATTTTCTCAGCATCAGTTTTGTGTGTCAAGAGCAAACACAGCTCTTTGCAGACAAAGGCATGCAATTCATGATTTCTTGATAATTCAGGGATTAACATCACAAAGATGCAAGATGCTTAATAATGAGGAGTTGAAGTTCTCTGCAGTTTGTATAGCGAAAAGTCATGTCTATTTATAAGCTAAACTGTGCATGAGCCTCCAAGACCGAGACCGAGGCCAGGACCATCGAAATTCGGCCTCGAGGTGGCCATTGGCCTCGAGGTGGCCATTGGCCTCGAGGTGGCCATTGGCCTTGAGGATGATGCCGTTCTTGAGGCCTGCAACACTGGCGCAAAGACACACGATACTGAGCCAAGGTCAAGGATTGGGCATCTGAGACTGAGGCCAAGGACGAGGCCGTGATATATGGTGCCAAGGCCGGCCTCGGAGATGACGCCAGCCTCTAGACCTCCAATGCTGGTCCAGGGCAACAATAATTGTTCATCTAACCAGAGGTGACCTTCTCACTCTTGAAGATGTGACAAACCCATTTTGTGCAGCTGCCCAGAAATCCGGCATTCATATCACGAAAATGGGTCACTTGGGTTTAATAGTCCGTCCACTGCAACATGTCCTCACTAATTGACCAGTCAGTCTGCAGTTGAAATTGTTGATACTTTTCTTTACCTTGTATCTAAGGAAAGCTGCTGTGACTAGTAATATAGAGGATTTGTGTTGGTTACAGTTTAGATTGGTGGAAATACCAACTGTGCGGTTATGGAAACTTCAAAAGAGCAATTATGTGTAGTCCCCTGCTGAAAATCAGCACCTCAAGATTGTCCCACCAATCTAGAATGACGTTTTTCATTGAAATTCCCTTTATCCATTTACCCATTCACCCTGTGCGGCCATATCTGCTAAAATGCAGGGCCACGGCTGCAGATAATAGTATTATACATGGTTTGCAACTCGTCATTCTATGGAAATTTTTTTAATGTGTTGGAGGTGTCAATAACAAATTTGCATTATCTGAATTCTCAATCCTACAGATTTCCAAGTCAGTTTGCACTAAATTAACCTGGGTCCATTATGTTTGGCTGGAATATTTAATTTATAACCTGCATTGCAAATTTCTGCACACACAAAAAAAGACATGCTTTTCTACAATCAACACAGACATCACAGCACTAAACACAATACCAACAAAAGCTGACAAAAAAGGCAAGTCCATAAAATGTAGGGCTAAAAAATCCACACAATTCTATTCGCATGCAAGCACTGACGTTATTCTGTTAATGTTTGTTATTCGATTCCAATTTTTTTCCTGACAAAAAGCACAATAATATTCTTAATTCTGTTGCTGATTTTTTGCAACCATGCACTTCAAAATGATTCAGGTGAGTCATATCTGTGGCAGAGTATTCTGTAATAGAATAGAATACAATAAAAAATATAGAATAGAATAGAACGGATCAGAATAGAATAGAATAGAATTCAGGTCTTTGGAGTCATGGTGAGGAGTCTAGGTCATCGATTCTGAAGTTTTCTGGTTGAGTCAGTCTTAAATAAATGTTGCTTGAAATGGAAGATACATCCTTTCTCAGACAGGAGAAAGTTTATCTACAGATCATTAGGATTCAATATTTATCCAATGGTGGAAAAGATATTAATGAAGCTGATTCTGTGAGCTATAAATACAAGTTTCCATGCAAAGAACAATGAGAAGCTCTTGCTAATGGCTTCAGATAACTACACGAAGCCATCATTTATCAATCTGAAATTAAAAGCTCTTGTTACCTTCACAATGGCATGCCAAATTTTCTCATTATGAATCTATCTTTATACCTGTAAATACTATTTTTGCCAGAGCATGTTCAACCATTTCATCAGCAAGGATGCTTTCTAATTAAAACTGCCTTTCAAACATACAAAGATATGGTCAGATTCCTCAAGCAGGTGAAATCTGGCAATAGCTAATCATACATTGTATTATCCGGCAATAGCTAATCATACATTGTATTATTTTCTGTTTTCTACTTTGTTATTTAATATTACCCTATATGGCCGTTTATAGCCAACAATTATCTTCCAAGCTGGCATATTCTTATAAAGCTCAGGGAGAAATTCCAAAAAGTCCAAATAGAATAGCCCAAACAAATTCAAAGAAAAATTAAAAATGAAACTATCCAAGACCAAAAGAAACATAGCAAAAATAACTAATCAGCCCCAAGAATAGTTGTTAGTCTTTATTAGGTCTACATTCTAAATGTGGTGTTTAATTTCTTCACACGCAATGTCTGACAACAAAGAAAAACTTATTTATGTTTCAAAAGAATCATAAGATATGATGTAAATTTGCTTTAGCAAGGTTGTATTGGTGTTTATGACGAAGATATTTCTGCAGCAAAGTTGTGAAAAGGACGAAGAACAGTCTATCAATGTTGATTCAAAACTTCGGTTTGTTGTGCTGGCAATGACATTTATCCTCCTGGGGAGCTTGGAGTTTTCCTCAAAAGGAAATTATTTATTTCAGTGGCAGCAATCATTTATTCCAAGCACGCCATTTCCTCGAATATTCATTCCTAAATCAAGCAACACCTTGTTTAGAAATACCCCCAATAGAAATTATCCAATTCAAGGCTGACTTTTTCACAACTTTTCTGAAGAACCTTCCCAGTCATAAACATCAATTCAACCTTGCTAAAGCAATTTTACATCATGTCTTATAATTCTCTTGAAACACTTTTTTTCTTTCATTGTCAGATATCGCGTGTGAAACAAAATAAAGAAATATCTAAAGTAGACACCAACATTAAGAATGTCGTAAAGGCCAACTGATGCCCGGGGATAAAAAGCGATATTTGCTATAGTTCTTTTGGCTATTTTCATTTTCGATTTTCCTTTGGAATTCTTTGGGCTATTCTATTTGGCCTTGCAATTTCTCCCTGAGCTCTCTAATTGGATGAAGTGGAGAAATCTGTTAGTTTTCAAACTTCTTCAATCTCAATCTATGCAATAGAATTAATGAGCCACAGACCAATTATAAAATTGTGATAACTGCAAATAACGATCCGCTCAAAGCAATGCAGTTATTCATATCATTTTGAAAATTTATTCGAAACAAGAATATAGCCATGGTCTCCTGTATACAGACTATAATTCCTGACAATTTATAAAGATTGAGCAAGTATTTCCTTTGTTATGATTGTCACAATGATAGTGCCATGGTGAAGCGTAGCAGCTGAGTGAAAACTAACGGCCATGGTTGTAGGCAAATTTGCAAAACCACTATGTCTACCAGACTACCAGAGAACTGTCCATAGCTGTAGCGCCCTGCGGTGTTGGTGAGTATTATTCGATAATGTAATGCAGAGATGCATTCGCCAGCATAGAACCCCGAACACTACTCATCTCATTAAAATGCCTCATGGGCTCGCATTACGATACGTTGGGTTAGGTGTAATAGGTTGCTCCTATGCACTTGGTCTTGGATTTGGGGGTCGGCCCTTTATGTCAACTGGTTACGCTGCCACTTTCAAGGGGGAAGTGTAAAAGGATCCAATTGAGTCATTTTCTCTTACATCTTTCAAAAATATTATATGGAAAACAAGTCCTCAGCCTTCAAATTCTACCCATTGAATAGTTTTGAAAATGAATAAATACATAAAAATCAAACCCTGGTAATTGTAATGAAATTCAACAAACGCCATTTCACAATTGAATTTAATATTTATAAGTTAGTTTAAGATGTTAATTTTCAGGCCTCAGGTGTTAAGATGAACATTTTGTCTTCAAAAAAGTCACCAGTCATAGATTTCTTTATCTGTAGAAATGAATTCTTTAATTTCCCCTGGAGCTGTAATAACTGTGTATAGTGGCAGATGTGACAACATATTTCAAAGTAATTCAAGGAGACCCATTTTGTTTCAGAAATTCAGATTTTCTGGTCCCAGCTGTCACTTAAAACTTCTTACGCCTTTTTCTGTCTGCTTATCAGTCCGCGGCGAGAATCCCCAGGCGATGAGCTCTGTTGGTAAAGCTCTGGTCCTTCAAAGATTACATTGCTCGGCCCAGGGTTTCATTCCAGCATTGGCTCAGTCAGATGGACTTGATAAGCCGACCAACAGCAGAAATACAGGATGTAAAACCCCAATCATTCATCCATAGCATTTGGGAATACATTCTACATGCATTTTAAAATTCAGAACTCAAATACATCTACAACCCCAGCTGCAATGGCACTTCTTATTAATTTTGTCTTTTCCCCCTTTCACATTCTCTTTACCACCAGGCTATGATTTATTTAAGAGTAGCCTCCAAGACCTGCGGATGTTGTCCCCACACTACAAAAGGCCTGGGAGCAACTCTATGCATCTGTGATTATCTTCACAGCCTGAAGCAGAAAAGCTCACAAATATTTCATCTAAGACACTTCGCTGTAAACATAAGATTTCAGCTACATTCATGAATGTGTTGCTGAATACTTTCATTTATATAAAGGCTTTACTTTCATGTCTTTTTTTTTCTTTGTAACTTTTTTCTCTTTTGCAGTGCCTTGAAAAATACTGTTACACATTACCATACAAAGTCCACACATGACATCAATTAATATCTATGTCAAGTATTGGAAAATGTTTCAATCAATAAATGAGCATTATAAGTTTATCCTCCTGGGGAGCTTGGAGTTTTTCTCGGAAGGAAATTATTTATTTCACGGTAACAGTGGCAGTAATTATTTATTTCAAGCATGCCATTTCCTCGAATATTCATTCCTAAATCAAGCAACACCAATGGCGTATTTAGGGGGGGCCATTGTGCCATGCCCCCCCCCCTCAGGCCAATAATTAACTTGGAAGAGAAAGGAAAAGCCGCGGAGCGCTCTGTATTCACCCCATGTATTGGTCCCCCCTCAGGCCATTTCTAGATAGCCCCTGAGCAACACCTGGTTTAGAAATACCCCACTAGAAATTATCCAATTCAAGACTGACCTTTTCACAACGTTGCTGAAGAACCTTCCCAGTCATAAACGTCAATTCAACCTTGCTGAAGCAATTTTACATCATGTCTTATAATTCTCCTGAAGCATTAATCTTTTTTTTCATTGTCAGATATTGCGTGTGAAACAAAATAAAGAAACATCTAAAGTAGACTCTAACATTAAGAATGTAGTAAAGGCCAACTGCTGCCTGGAGACAAAAAGTGATTTTTTCCATGGTTCTTTTGGCTATTTTCATTTTTCCTTTGGAATTATCTGGGCTATTCTATTTGGACTTGCATAATTCTCCCTGAGCTCTCTAATTGGAATGAAGTGAAGATATCTTCTTCCAATTAATGTGAGAGAATTAATGGGCCACAGACCAATTATGAAATTGTAATAACCGCAAAATAATGATCCGCTCAAAACAATGTAGTTATTCATGTCATTTTGAAAATTTGTTTGAAGACAAGAATACAGCCATGGCCTGGCCTACTGTGTAAAGACTATAATTCCTTGAAATTTGGTGAAGATTGAGCAAGTATTTAAATTGTCATGATTGGTCACAATGATAGCGCCAAGGTGAAGCATAGCCGCTGAGTGAAAACTAATGGCCACGGCTGTAGGCAAATTTGCAAAATCACTATAGATGTCTACCAGACTACCAGAGAACTATCCATAGCTGTAGCGCCCTCCGACGTTGGTGAGTGTTGTTCGATAATGTAATGCAGAGATGCATTCGCCAGCATAGAACCCCGAACACTACCAATCTCATTAAAATGCCTCATTGGCTTGCCTTACAATATGGTGGGTTGGGGGTATAGGTTGCTCCTATGCACTTGGATTTGTGGGCCAGCCCTTTATCTCAACTGGTTACATTGCCACTTTCAAGGGGAAAGTGTTAAAGGACCCTATTAAGTCATTTGCTTTTACTTCTCTCAAAAAAGTTACATGGGGAACAAGGCCTTTGCCTTCAAATCCTACCCCTTCAATAGGTCTGAAAATAAATAAAAACATAAAAAGTCTATCCATGGTAATTATAATGAAATATTCAACAAACGCCATTTCACAATTGAATTTAATATTTATAAGTTAGTTTAAGATGTTAATTTTCAGGCCTCAGGTGTTAAGATGAACATTTTGTCTTCAAAAAAGTCACCAGTCATAGATTTCTTTATCTGTAGAAATGTGTTCTTTAATTTCCCCTGGTGCTGTTATCACTGTGTATAGTAGTCTGGCAGATGTGACAACATCTTTCAAAGTAATTCAAGGAGTCTCATTTTTTCAGATTTTCTGGTCCCAGCTGTCACTGAAAACTTCTTACGCCTTTTTCTGTCTGCTTCTCTATCTGCTTGGAGAATCCCGGGAAAGTAGCTCTGTTGGCAAAGCTCTGGCCTCTCAAAGTTCACATAACTGTGCACCGGGTTTCATTCCAACCTTGGTTCTGTCAGTAACAGTCAGATGGAGTTGATAAGCTGCCCAAGAGCAGAAATACAGGATGTAAAATCCCCAATCATTCATCCATAGCATTTGGGAATACATTCTACATACATTTTACAATTCAGAACTCTCATAGATCTACAACCCCAGCTGCAATGGCACTTCTTATTAATGTTGTCTTTTCCCCTTTCACATTCTCTTTACCACCAGGCTATGATTTATTTAAGAGTAGCCTCCAAGACCTGCGGATGTTGTCCCCACACTACAAAAGGCCTGGGAGCAACTCTATGCATCTGTGATTATCTTCACAGCCTGAAGCAGAAAAGCTCACAAATATTTCATCTAAGACACTTCGCTGTAAACATAAGATTTCAGCTACATTCATGAATGTGTTGCTGAATACTTTCATGTATATAAAGGCTTTACTTTCATGTTTTTTTTCTTTGTAACTTTTTTCTCTTTTGCAGTGCCTTGAAAAATACTGTTACACATTACCATACAAAGTCCACACATGACATCAATTAATATCTATGTCAAGTATTGGAAAATGTTTCAATCAATAAATGAGCATTATAAGTTTATCCTCCTGGGGAGCTTGGAGTTTTCCTCAAAAGGAAATTATTTATTTCACGGTAACAGTGGCAGTAATTATTTATTTCAAGCATGCCATTTCCTCGAATATTCATTCCTAAATCAAGCAACACCAATGGCGTATTTAGGGGGGGCCATTGTGCCATGCCCCCCCCCCTCAGGCCAATAATTAACTTGGAAGAGAAAGGAAAAGCCGCGGAGCGCTCTGTATTCACCCCATGTATTGGTCCCCCCTCAGGCCATTTCTAGATAGCCCCTGAGCAACACCTGGTTTAGAAATACCCCACTAGAAATTATCCAATTCAAGACTGACCTTTTCACAACGTTGCTGAAGAACCTTCCCAGTCATAAACGTCAATTCAACCTTGCTGAAGCAATTTTACATCATGTCTTATAATTCTCCTGAAGCATTAATCTTTTTTTTCATTGTCAGATATTGCGTGTGAAACAAAATAAAGAAACATCTAAAGTAGACTCTAACATTAAGAATGTAGTAAAGGCCAACTGCTGCCTGGAGACAAAAAGTGATTTTTTCCATGGTTCTTTTGGCTATTTTCATTTTTCCTTTGGAATTATCTGGGCTATTCTATTTGGACTTGCATAATTCTCCCTGAGCTCTCTAATTGGAATGAAGTGAAGATATCTTCTTCCAATTAATGTGAGAGAATTAATGGGCCACAGACCAATTATGAAATTGTAATAACCGCAAAATAATGATCCGCTCAAAACAATGTAGTTATTCATGTCATTTTGAAAATTTGTTTGAAGACAAGAATACAGCCATGGCCTGGCCTACTGTGTAAAGACTATAATTCCTTGAAATTTGGTGAAGATTGAGCAAGTATTTAAATTGTCATGATTGGTCACAATGATAGCGCCATGGTGAAGCATAGCCGCTGAGTGAAAACTAATGGCCACGGCTGTAGGCAAATTTGCAAAATCACTATAGATGTCTACCAGACTACCAGAGAACTATCCATAGCTGTAGCGCCCTCCGACGTTGGTGAGTGTTGTTCGATAATGTAATGCAGAGATGCATTCGCCAGCATAGAACCCCGAACACTACCAATCTCATTAAAATGCCTCATTGGCTTGCCTTACAATATGGTGGGTTGGGGGTATAGGTTGCTCCTATGCACTTGGATTTGTGGGCCAGCCCTTTATCTCAACTGGTTACATTGCCACTTTCAAGGGGAAAGTGTTAAAGGACCCTATTAAGTCATTTGCTTTTACTTCTCTCAAAAAAGTTACATGGGGAACAAGGCCTTTGCCTTCAAATCCTACCCCTTCAATAGGTCTGAAAATAAATAAAAACATAAAAAGTCTATCCATGGTAATTATAATGAAATATTCAACAAACGCCATTTCACAATTGAATTTAATATTTATAAGTTAGTTTAAGATGTTAATTTTCAGGCCTCAGGTGTTAAGATGAACATTTTGTCTTCAAAAAAGTCACCAGTCATAGATTTCTTTATCTGTAGAAATGTGTTCTTTAATTTCCCCTGGTGCTGTTATCACTGTGTATAGTAGTCTGGCAGATGTGACAACATCTTTCAAAGTAATTCAAGGAGTCTCATTTTTTCAGATTTTCTGGTCCCAGCTGTCACTGAAAACTTCTTACGCCTTTTTCTGTCTGCTTCTCAATCTGCGGGGAAAATCCCCGGGAAAGAAGCTCTGTTGGCAAAGCTCTGGCCTTTCAAAGTTCACATAACTGTGCACCGGGTTTCATTCCAACCTTGGTTCTGTCAGTAACAGTCAGATGGAGTTGATAAGCTGCCCAAGAGCAGAAATACAGGATGTAAAATCCCCAATCATTCATCCATAGCATTTGGGAATACATTCTACATACATTTTCTTTTCAGAACTCTCATAGATCTACAACCCCAGCTGCAATGGCACTTCTTATTAATGTTGTCTTTTCCCCTTTCACATTCTCTTTACCACCAGGCTATGATTTATTTAAGAGTAGCCTCCAAGACCTGCGGATGTTGTCCCCACACTACAAAAGGCCTGGGAGCAACTCTATGCATCTGTGATTATCTTCAGAGCCTGAAGCGGAAAAAGCTCACAAATATTTCATCTAAGACACTTCGCTGTAAACATAATATGAGACTTCAGCTACATTCATGTATGTTGTTAAATACTTTCATAAAGATTTTACTTTCATGTGTTTTTCTTTGAAACTTTTTTTTCTCACACACAGTGCCTTGAAAAATATTGTTACACATTACCACGCAATTTTCACACTTGGGTATTTAATTAGGTTTATGGGGACAGTGCAGCCCTCAAAAGAATGATCTTGCTGTTCACACAAGTTGATTGGCGAGATGCCATGGGAGAGAGAGCAGTGCACTGCATGTTGCATATTTACACCATGTGAGGGATCAGTTACTCTTCTAGCACAAACTTTTTGATTACTAGCAATGATTCCCAGTTTTCTCAACATTACCACAGGTACAGACAAACTATTCAAACGAAACAGAACATAAACAGGAAGTACAAGAACAACACAGAAATGTTATCCATGGGTATGGTGGCCAGGAACAACAATAAAAGATAGCATTACTGTAAAGCAGAAGGGATCAATGAATGAGCAAGAGTAGCTTGTCCAATTAAGCAAAATCAATACCACAGAATATGTTGCCCTCGGTTGGAGGGTGAAGAAGGTATTTCAAAGTCCATGGAACTGGCGTTTGGGCTTCTTCATGTATTCTTTGAATAGTGTTAATCTGTGCTTTGTTTTATCTTCTGTCTATTCATTCAGGTTTTTAAATGTAATTGTGATCTGTCTGTCCAGTTTAATTTGTCTGTCATCAACTATCTGTATATTTATCTCTAAATGTGTCTGTCCGCCCATTGATATAATATCTTGTTTGTTAACTACATCTTTGTGATTGTTTTTGTCAATAGAAAACTTCATGATATGTATAATCATTCTTATCTATCTATCCCCATTTTCACAATACATGCCTTCTGGCTGAGAATTTTGCATCCAAGGTCACAAACAGAAGGTTATTTGAGATAATATCGGTCACAGAATGTAAACAGTATTGACCCTTCCTCATGGCAAATGCAATCACCCCGTTCTTTGTGCCCCTGTCTCTCTGCCCTGCAAGTATCGATATTGTATCGAGTGAAAGTGTGTCACCCTTATCTACAATCACAGTTGCTGCGATGTAGTTGCCCCCTTTCCTGGGGGTGTGATTGTGCCGACCACTGCTAATAAGGGCAAGAGGTTAAAATATCACATTCACCATTTGCACCCACTATGACATGAAGGTCATTCCATGCACTTTTAGGGATGGATGGATAGGTGATTGACACAATATTGCCTGTATCCATGACTTGATTGGCCTATTTTGGACATTATATGATGCAAAGGATGATTGAAACTGCTGTCCAGTAAAAGTCTTCTTGACTATTTCCTAAATTATACTGGAATGATGAACCAGAAGAATCGCCTCCAACAAGAGAACCTGCCATACCTGTGTTGCAAAACTGTCACATATCAAAATACATGGACATAAATAAAGCTATACAGTTACAGTGTCATAATGAGACAGGACATGCATAGTTATGTCACATCCGTCAATATATCTAGCCAAAGGAAAGAAATTAATCTTGTGACTGCATGATTCGCTTCAATTTATCATTTTTAATTGCACCCTGACCCATCTTTCCATTTCTGTCATCTGTATACACTGCTCATATGAATTAAGGGAGCAAGAGGTTTTCTATTTTTTCCCCAGTTATGGCTGTTTCAGTGGAATATAATTTGCCAAATGCAAGAGACAATTGACATTCGAGGAGATTCATTACGAAAAGTTTAATTGAAAAAAACACTGGGTTAACCAAAATTCAAACCCTATCCTTAAACCTGACTCTGTTTGTTACCCTAGTCTTAAACCTATTCTTGAGTTTGTTTCCACATATGATGTGTAAAACCCTGAGCTGAAGGTCTTTGCCTGCATGGGTTCGAACCTCGGTTGGGGAACCCAATATTTTCAGTGGATCTTCATGAGCAAATTCCCAGCTGGATGTCGTTCGGATGAGACGTTAAATTGGTGGCCCCTTGTATCAGTGTCTATGCTGGGCACTTAAAAGATCCCTCACATATTAGGTAATCTAACAATAAAACTTCTGTTGTTTTTAATAGTCTTGTGTTATTCTGGTTAGGTAAACTCCTCTCAGACGAAACACCTTTAAACAGAAATAACCAGAATGTCATAAAACATCAATAAATCTATTTGCAGGATTGTAATCATAAAATGATCCTCTTAAAATTTCTACCTGACTTTTTCTCTCTCTTAACTCTGATATGAGCCCAGAGTGAAACGAAATTATTGAAGCTTTTTATTGCACATTCATGGATTCTATTAATGATGACCTATATGTCCTCATCAACATCAAAATACCTTATCTTGTCACCATTTTATGACAACTAAATTAACAGGTGATGACGTCATTACCAGCTAAACGTGACAAAAAATTTGTTGTTATTGCACATTTGGCGATAATTGATTTTCTTTTTTCAGATAGCAGGGAGTGTCATAATGCCATTCAGACAACAGAGACTCATTAGGCAATGTCAGAACAATGGAGAACAATTAGGAACCACATACAGAGGCAATCAAATGTCATTTTGTTGTTTTTTTTCAGACACACACACAAAGGAATAACAGTAACTTCCTGTTTCTGAGTCAGTTGATCTATCTGTACATGCAGCAGCTTACAATGTATCGACATATGACT
Organism: Platynereis dumerilii; assembly: GCA_026936325.1. Classification (NCBI taxonomy): domain Eukaryota; kingdom Metazoa; phylum Annelida; class Polychaeta; order Phyllodocida; family Nereididae; genus Platynereis; species Platynereis dumerilii. Next base: position 8,168,305 of record JAPTHN010000017.1, on the reverse strand, counting down.
GTTGGGCTGTCTACCGGTCTGCCTGTCTATCTATCTATCTATATATCCAGGGGCAGATCAAGAAAATTATCCTAACCCCCCCCCCCGGATCTGCTACTGTCTATTTATTTATCTATCTATCTATCTATCTATCTGTTTATCCATCTATCTGTCCTTCTATATATCTATCTTTCAATCTATAGATCTATCCAGCAGGCTGAGTATAGTTGCCCTACTGTCCATCGATGCTGGTTTATGCCTTTATCCATTACTGTCCATCGATGCTGGTTTATGCCTTTATCCATTTCATTCCTTCCTTCCTTCCTTCCTTCCTTCCTTCCTTCCTTCCTTCCTTCCTTCCTTCCTTCCTTCCTTCCTTCCTTCCTTCCTTCCTTCCTTCCTTCCTTCTTCTATTGTCTCAATTCTATTTGTTCATTGAATCATTGTACATGAAAATCTATGGCATCGTGCTGTATCCTTCAAAATTCAGAAAGTCAAACATTAATTCCAAGCTACTCCTTTTATAACAGCTGTAATCTTCTATAGAACTTACTGCGACAATGTTTTATGACCTAATTAAATAGATTGCGATTCATTGTTCCGCCTTGAGCAATATTTTCCAGAGACTGATTAACTTCACCTGAATTATAGACTGCAAGGCCAATGGCATTAACTCGTGGATGGAGTAAAATGAATGCAATTTCCACCATGAGCTATGGTAAGAACTTTGCTTTTGAATAATATGTAATATTTTGAAATCTTCTATCGATATGTCATGTAGCTTGCAAAGATTTTTAACTTCTCTTTGAATATTTTCCCTGCTTCTTTAGTGTCATAGTCATTGAAATACGATATTATAATGGGAAAAACTGGTAACAATTCCTATGAGCTGGATAGCTGTAATTAAATGATCTAATACATGTGAAAACTCCTTATACTCTATCAATCTGCAGACCTTTTGAGTGGCTAGAAACTGCCTTAGAGAACTGTCCACTTGTCCAAGTATAGTTGTATGTCAACTAAACCGGTTTAGACTTGCACTTTGTAGCATCATAACCAGATGTTATACTGTCTTTCACCCACAATATTCTCTCTGTGAGCCTTTTCACTTCCCATCCTATGCCAGCTAATCACCAAATTCCCATGAAAACATGAACCACATTTCTTTGTCTGCAAAGGGTTGTATTTGCTCACGGCACACAAAGCAGATGCCAAGAAATGAAACCCATTCCTCCTACGCTCTGATGATGGAGAATTATCAAAAATTTTAAGTCAACAAAAAAGTGGATCGATAAGAGAAAATACCAACAGAAAGGATGAGAGAATTAGGGTAAATATGCAGTAAAGATGGTATACCAGTTGCACAATCACAGAATCTGATGAATAGAGTTTCTCAAGATCTTGTGTACTACAGGGACAACATTTGTAGGCTGCTCATAGATTGGAAGCAAAGAGAATTAGGTGATGAAAGAAAAGACAAGAAAATGCCAAGTGTCAAAGTGTCATTGACATGTGGGCACCTTAAAATAGGAAAGACATATATGAGATAGCAGAGCTTGGCACAATCAAAACGTTTACTTCATATACTACATTTTTAAATAAATTGCTAGTTTTGGGACTGAATAAATGACAATGGCAAAATTGAGCATCTCAGGAGACTGATAGATAGAATTATACGTGTCTCACAGAGATAACAGTCATTAATCAGTGGCTCCCTAGGAACATTTGTAACTATCTTCTTGAGATGTAGTGAGCTTTTCAGGAATGTGATAGTCCAGGTGTCAGTTATTCATTGTAAAGCAAATTATCATTTTATCTTATTATAAGCAAGCTTTGTCTTAACTTTTGAGATGATGCAAACAGGAAAGTTAAGATTAGTTGTTTTGAGATGCAAAATAGTACACAACAAGCAGGATTCATTGTAATATATTTTTATTCAACATCACAAGGATAATGTAGGTATTTGCTTCTACATAATCTATGGCATACAACAAGTGCACACATATCCACCGTCCACAGCAATCACAGCTCCCGTCACAAACTCTGCTTTGTCAGATGCAAGGAACACAACAGTGGGGACCACATCCTCCGAGGTGCCCATGTAGCCAAGGGGAATGGACCGTCCAGCTACATCAAAGTACTGAAATAGCAAAGACAGATGTCAGACAAAAGAATTGAATTATACTGGCTTATTGTTTAAATGCGCTTTATACTGCTAGCTGTAGTATTATCAAATGAAACTCACTGTTTCCAACTGCTCTTGCTTGGTGAAGATGTCTCCAAATCTAATGTTGAAGTTTGACTTGAGTGCTCCAGGGCTTACAGCATTGACTCTCACTCCAAATGGGGCCAGCTCTGTTAAAATAAAGTTAAGCTACCGCTGTATTGCTGTAAATTCTTATAAATGGACATGAAATATGTATAGTTGTAATGACTATCTCCATTGAAGAATCCAAACATCTTACACATACCTTGTGAAGTACAGCGAGTAAACTGATCCACAGCTGCTTTACACATGGCATACGGAAGGGCTCCCCAAACTGGTCTCATGCCGGATACACTGCTGATGTTGACCACATTACCTGAAGGAAAAAGAAAGTGTGTCAAATAAATTTCTTGAAATGAAGTTCCTTTGTGACGCTGTTTTTCTGAATCTTCTATTTCTTTCAATTACCGTAACAGATACTTCAAGTATTCAACTATTCATCCTTGCGATAGTTCTCATAACATTGTAAACAGGTCAGGTAAAGCTAAGCATACCATTGGTTTCCTTCAAATGAGGCAGGCACTCCTGGGTCATGAAAAGAGTGGCCTTGATGTTTCCATTGATGCAGTGGTCCAGGTCAGAGTGGGACATATTCTGCAAAACTTTGATCCTCTTGGCACCCACCACATTTATCAAGGAATTGACTTTGCCCAATTTCTTGACTGACTCAGCGACAAATGATTTGATGTCTTCCATCTTTGTGACATCTCCCACTTGAGAGTAGATCTGAATATGAAGGACAACTTGTTATTGCCATTATAATTATGGTAAGTAAAGTTAATCAATTAAAATAATATCAATATATACAGATTATGTGATCCGCGAAAATCATCAATAATGTCTCACCCTATCTTGGTGCACATCCATCTTTGCCAGCTTCTCCAGAGTCTCTTGCAGTCGTCCCTCGTGGATGTCTATCAGGGCCAAGTTGGCTCCCCATCTTGCAGTTTCCACAGCAGTGCCACCTCCAATTTCACCTCCGGCACCTGAAATCACCATATCATACGTTGTGGTTGAAATTTCTAAGTACAAAACATGTACAAGGAGGGCAAAGAGGCTAAGCAATGCAGTTAGTTTATCTTTAAAGTAAAACGAGTTGAATGTGAAAATGTTAGCCACATGTACAAAGAATTTAATTTGTCTTACCAGTGATCATGACAACTTGACCCTTGAAGTTGCTGTAGTCCATGATTGTTTTTAACAGGTTTGTCTTCAACACAAAGCTCAATGTGATTCTGGATGAGATTGAGGTTGATGCCAGTAACCAAACCAAAGTTGCCTTTTATATCAAATGTAGACTGTCAGAACTGTATTCGAAGCAGGTGGTTTCTAAACAGCTGGGACTGAGCCCCTATCATCATGCATTGTGTGCACATGGTCATAGTCTGGGAATATCCAGTAGCCCCCATACCCTGTACCTTCTTGGGTATGGCTTAAGACAGGGCACCAGCATGATTTAGAAAGGATCTAATTATCGTCAACTTATAAAGTACAAGTCAGCAACCATGTGAGAATATGTTCATCATTTAGCATAAATACCCAGACAGCCCTACAAATCTGCATCATTCTCTCATCGACAGAGACCAAAGCTTTCCTCTTCAACTAACAAATATCTTTTCAATTCCTCCACTTTCATCATGGGAGAATCTTTGAGAAACCTTGTTGTCCTTATCTCTGGTAAGTAGTGTTTCTTCCTTATTCTGTCCTGTACATTTAAAAATTGTAATATGTGGCAACTAAACTTGTTCTGTCAAATTAATTGCATCATGTAAATTGTTTTACAGGTGCCAGCAGCGGTATCGGTCAGGGAATTGCAACAGAATATGCAAAGTATGGTCCTTACTTGGCACTGACTGGACGTTCTATGGAAAGACTTGAAGAAACAAAGAAGCTTTGCACGGAAAATGGCTTGGATGACTCTAAGATTTATCTTGTGACTGGAGATGTCACAGCCAAAGAAGATGTGGAGAGGATAGTCAGCTCCGTGGTCAGCCATTTTGGAAGACTGGACATTCTCATAAACAATGCTGGAGCAGGAACATTGACACCTGTGAGATCGATGACCTTGACTGGTGCTACAATGTCCTGGTGAGGTCAGTGTTCATGATGTCCAAGGCGGCCATTCCTCAACTTGAGAAAACCAAAGGAGCCATCATCAACATGTCCAGTCTTGCTGGTCTTCGTCCACTGCATTATGCTCTGCCTTACTCCATGTGCAAATGTATGGTGGACAGGTTCACCCAGGCGACCGCAGTGGCACTTGGGGCAAAGGGCATCAGGATCAACTCCATAAATCCTGCTGCAGTGAAGACGGCCATGTTTGACAAACCAGAAGGACCTGGTGGCAACCCTGAGAGGATGAAGAAGGTATTGACAAATTATCACATTAACACTTACAATCCAGTTATATTGTTAGGGTTCATCCTGTTCACTCTGTCCATCTGACCATTTGTTTGTTGAAAGCTCTCTGAATAACCCTGCACCCCTTAGGCTTTTTAAACTTGATGGGGTTAGGAGGAGTTTCAAGTAAGATTCACACAAGTGTTAAAGTAGACATGACTATGCTGTATAACAAGAGCAACCTTTTCATTTTCATCCTGTATCTCTCTCTTGCAGTACCTGGACTGGTGTTGTGCTGCCATCCCTCTTGGACGCATTGGAGAAGTTGCGGAGGTCGCTCGCTTGGCCACATTCCTGGGATCAAAAGAAGCAAGCTTCATCACTGGAACCACTTTCCCAATCGATGGATCCTACTCCAATACATCTTACATTCCCAAGCTCAAACAATAATCATTGCTTAACAGATGTTTTGTCATGGAGAATAAAAGCTTTTAAACTTTAATTATCAACTTGTTGTTTAGTCAACAGCAGAGGTGTATATCAGTTTTTATCGATATCAAAAGTCAATATTTGTAGATGCCAAATTAATGACAGTCCCTAGGGGCCCCTCTACATTTTAGCAACATTGCAACAACGTCACCCTGTTCGTCAAATGACATAGAATTGTATGGTAGAAATTACAAAGTCACAGCGTTGTGAAGCAACATCAAAGATATGATATAAGCATGTGCCGTTTTGGCGATGTTTTCGCAACATTGTGAGGCAATGTCAAGGGTTTGACATTGGCTTGCAACATTGTGGCAATGTTGTAAAAACATAATAACAATATCTACATGATCAAGAGACCAGCCCTCCATCAATTAGCAATGTTGTGTTTACATTGTGTGCCCATCGGGAGTGCTAAGTGCGATATTCAGAGACATTCTGCAACATAATTATTTTGATGTGTCATGGGGAAAGAACATATTTTAGCAATGTCAAACTCGGGAGTATTACTCTAGCCACAGACCAGGAAAGCACATCATTAGACTGACTTCATCTCATTCATTTTACCTGCCTTGAAAAGTTGAGCAACTTCATAAAAAAAATTGCAAATGATGGGAGACCTTCAAAGTTAAAGAAATCACAAAACGAATTTAAGAAGAGTTATTAGAAAACTGCAACCTCATATGGCCTTTTCAAAATTTATGGCAGTCTTTATGTCAGTTGATCATGCAATATTGTTTAAATGAAGTTGCCTGCTAGTCTTGCAAGCCAGGTTACTCTTGGTTTAACTTAGATTATAGGAACTATTCAGATACTTTTGATTCAAGAAGGCCATCACAAAGATGTCGCAGAGACTGTTTATCTAGGAAACCCAGGTTTCAATGTTAATAGCCAACTACAGAAATTGTCATGAACGACTACTTCTGAATGAAGACTAATAAATCGTTTCCTATACGTTAGAAGTGTGAGGAGCATATTCAGACACATTCTTTATGTGTTTTTGGAAATAATATTTAATGAATGATTACACTTAGAAGTTAGATGTTAACATAAACACAAAGCTCTATTCTATCTGCCATTTGCAATCTGGGTTACTCTAATCCGGAATCACAGAAATATTGCATAAGTAACAGAAATAAACTTTGGCTGGAAAATCAATAGCTTACCAAAAAGCTTTCAACCTCATCAGAGGCCTTGTTCACTCTGACACCTCAGGTGTTGTTGAGGTGTCAAGACTGTGTTGTTATCACTGTTGATGTGGTGCGCCCCCCTGCCGTCTGTCCTGGAGGAGGAGATTGGTCCATACTTGATGGAGATTGTGCCGTCCCGCATCCCTATTGAGAGATGGTTTGAGGGTCCTGATATAGATGGCCTCTTTTATGCCTCGCTTAAACCAATCTTGTTCTACTGCAAGCACCTTTGTATTGTCTAAATTCACACTGTGACCAGGGCACTCCAGATGAATGTGCTTTGCGACCTCAGATGTAGTACTACTGGGCCTTCTATGTTCCTGGAATCTGGCCTTCAATGATCTTTCAGTCTCGCCAACATAACTACTGCTACAATCCTCACAGGATATGTGGTACACTGGTCCTACTATCCTCTCTTTGTCTCTATCCTCTTTTGTATGGAAGAGATATGTCGATGACACGTTTACCATCATGAAGATCAACAATGCCACACATTTCTCTAGCTATCTCAACACCATAGATGACGACATCAAATGGACTTCAGAAGAACAATCGACCGTAGTTAATAGGCATGGTAAAGAGAGGCATTTAGCTTTCCTTGACACCTTAGTAGTGGCCAAAGAGGATGGAACCATCAGCACCAGAGTTTTCCGCAAGCAGACACACACCAACCAATATCTGAATTTTGACAGCAACCATCCCATTGAACACAAGAGAGGTGTGGTTAGGACTTTGTTTCACCGAGCGGAAAAAGTTGTGAGTGATACACAGGACCGGACAGAAGAGAATGAGATCATCAAAGATGCGCTGGACTTGAATGGATATCCGCCATGGGTTTTAAAGAAGTCAAAAACAACATCAAGAAGCGATGACGCACGGCAACAAGTCAGAAGTCACCTCCCAGCAAAGAAGCAATATCCTGTTGTTCTTCCTTATGTTAGAGGGGTGTCAGAACAACTCAGGAGAATCTTCAAGCAGTACAACATCACCGCTTATTTTAAGCCTATCAACACCCTAAGACAGATGCTCGTACACCCGAAAGATACCCTGGACAAAGAGAGGATAGTAGGACCAGTGTACCACATATCCTGTGCAAAAAACCAAAATGGATTTTTTTTAAATTTCATTTTTTGGTTTTGCATTGAAATTTGGTTTTTCAAAAAACCATTTTGAATCTAAAAAACCAATTTTGTCCCGACATTTTTTAGAGTGTGGACGAATAGAGAATAAAGTACAAAAAAAATCAACCGTTCATTCATCTGTCACTGCCGAAGCCAATGGTGACACAGCTGTACATGTTGAGGACTCCCGCTCTCTCTCCCATCTCATCAATCAACCCTCGTGAGCGTCCAGAACTGTTATTTGCTTTCACACCATTAGACGTTTAACTGATCTGAAAAATACATATTGATCATTCAATAGGTCTGTCTCCATTTGTAGTTCTGAGTTTATGTACAGGTGGTGTCTCCAAGCAAAAGGAGCTCTGATGGAATCCCCCTTGCCTTTCAGCAAGGTGATTGGTGTTGTTGACCAAGCCAAGGAGTCTGACTTATTGAGTGTGTTTGTTGAGTGTTTGATTGTTTGGGTCAGCGACACTGTATTGATTATGTTCTCAAAACAGCAGTTCAACAAAAAAGAGTGTTGTTATCATACAGATTTGGGGATTATAACATGTTAACAACTAGATTATTATAAACTGTTGGTTACAGGATTTCACTTACTTTGCAAACAAACCAGATAATATGTCATCAGGTGGGCTTCCCCAAGACAAAAATAGCACTCCTACCTTAAGGTTGCACCACCTACTGATAATACCTATCGTAATCCCCATATGGAGACAGACCTATTGGTGCTCTGAATCTTTAAGAAGTTTCACAACCTTTTTTGAAATACAATAGTCATTAAACAAACCATTCAAACTTTTTGTGCAAACCCCAATTTTTACCAATTCTAACAATAAGTTTCTTCTGATCTTTCTTTTGCGACGAACCAAACCATGATACAATGCTGTACTTTAGAACAGCTAGACCCACACTCTAAAAAATGTCGGGACAAAATTGGTTTTTTAGATTCAAAATGGTTTTTTGAAAAACCGAATTTCAATGCAAAACCAACATGGATTTTTAAAATAATCAAATTTCAATGCAAAACCAACATGGATTTTTTTTGTTGGTTTTGCATTGAAATTTGGTTTTTAAAAAACCATTTTGAACGTAAAAAAACAATTTTGTCTGAATTTTTTAGAGTGCACCCGAAAGATTTTCTGCCTGAGAAAAAGAGACAAATTTAGAGTATCCACAATTTTATTTAATTGACACTGTATGCATATGTGTCACTGTTATAAATATTTAACAATGACATTACATTTGTCAATAGGAACTTGTCCAAAACACAGTTGCCAACAGAATAGCATCAGCTGAGCAGCGAGAGTATGCTGCCGTGCAGTCTATTTTTTGGAACACAATTTTTCATTCAGGGAACTCCAAAAAAGTTCCAAAGCTTCAGGTTTTTGAGAATATTCCACAGAGCCAGATTGAATCAAAGTCATTGAAGCCCTGGACATATTCTTTGGGGGAATTCTCTCTTTGTAGATGGCAATGATTTGCTTTCTATCCATTGTGACAATCATTTCCCCCAACTGAAACTGGCACCATGTGTCTGAGGCAAAGGCCGGCGTTAGAACAAGAATGATTTTCCTACTGCTGGCTATGGCACTCTCAAAGTTTTCTAACTTCGAACCGCTGTCAAACATCCGGGCAGTTAAATAAGTGAATCCCCATTCAGTTAGCGTAGGCATCAATTCCTCTTCAACCCATTCGTCATCGTATGATTCGGCGTAGACCAAGAAATAATCATAGCCATAGACTTCCGGCAGCAGAATTTCATCGTTTGTTTGAACCTTGTTTTTAAGGTGTTTCCTGCATTTGTAGATTGACCATCTTAATTGCCATCTGTATCGATACGTCAGCAGCATGACTATCCCAAATGCACAGCATATGGAAAGAGGTAAGGTAACACCGAAAACCAATGACCCGCGATGACGACAACTTTCCGACATCAGCTTCAAGTTCACATCCTTAATGATAACTGAGTCATTTTTGCGAGAACACTTCAACCTACCTCTATCGACTATATCTACTTCAGTATTTTGAAACCACTCAATATTGTCCATAGCATCACAAGAGCACTCAAACCTGTTTCCGGACAAATCAACTTCCAACGGATGATGCAGACGAGATTGCAAAATGTCTAATTCCTTCATCAATGCGGAGGGTAGGGATTTCATGAGGCATCTGGAAAGATCCACATTCCTTATGAATGTGTTATTTCCAAAGGAAAGGGCGAAGTCGGTCAGGGGGTTTCCTTTCAGTGAAAAGTATCGAAGTGCGGTCAAATTTTGTAAACTGAGGGAGATGTTCTCGATGTTATTATAGCCGAGATCAAGCCATTCCAGTCTGGTTCCTTCACTGGTGAGCATATCCCAGTCAACCACATGAAGGGCGTTATGACTTAAATTGAGATACCTGAGGCTGGGTAAGTGAAACATTTGTTTTTTGTTCAAACTCTGAAGACCCATTTTGCTCATGTCGATTCCTTGTAGTTTGTTCAAACCTATTGTCAAAGGAAGTCTTTTTAATTTACTATTTGAGAAATCAATATATAATATATTATTTTCACCAAATCTATACTTAGGACGATGTAGCTTTGGAAAAACTATGTTACCTGCATATATAAAACGCACTGATGGAGGCAGATATTTCAAAACACCCTTAAGTCCAGTTAAATTCTTTACCTGAACACTGCTGTCATTTACCGTAAGGTTCAGAAATGTGGGGGGTTGTCGAAAAGTGTTTTTTGTGTTCCTGCAATACATGTATTCGAATCTCACATGAGTTGTTGGGACTGCCTGGTAAAGTCCTGTGATATCTATAGCTTCAATCTTGAAAGCATTAACTAATTTCGATTCTTCTTTTATTCCAATATGGTGGTTTTCATGAAAAAGGCTATTGTACCCAAAAGCTACATATTTTAAATTCATTAAAGCGTAGATGCCTTCAAAGGCAGCACCAACTGTATTTGTATGTTTAGCTGACAAATGAGTAATCTTGGAAAAATTTGGTGACTCGATTAAATCAGCAGCAAGGTTGAAAAAACCATGATGTTGACTGCCATCCAAGATCAAGGTGGTTAGACTCGGGCTTTTCATGTTTTTTATTGCCTCGAAAACATCAGCAATTTTCATTTCTCTGTTGCACAAAAGACTCAGGGTCGATAATTGGGTGAAGTGTTTCAACGCCATGGGGGAAATTCCATATAGTAGATGGGATATCTGGAGCTCTTTAAGATGAGGAACATTTTCAAAGGTTTTCTCCGTTATATCCAAACGGGTTAATGGATATTTTTTCATAATAATGAGGGATCGTAACATGTGCAATTCTTGAAACTCATCACCAAGATATGTCAATGGGGATACTGAATTTCCAGAAGTGGACATTTCCAAAGTTCGTAGATTATGCAGCATGCTCAGAGCAGCTGGTTCAAACTCGGTGCCATAGGTGTAATGTAGACGCAGTACTTCTATACTTGTGAGAGTGCTCAGCACATCTGCTCGCAAAGTTGGTGGATGGAATGAATGCCCAGAAAATCCTATTTCCAGGCGTTTGAGAAACTCCATACCTGAGGGATAGAAAAGCCAAGTAATAAAAAAAACACTCTAAAGCAAACAAGGAGACGTGCTTCATTTGTGTATCGTTAATGTGAGAGGCATAGGCGCACGGCACGCGTGATTTTTTGGGGGGGGGGCTTGGAGTTTTCCTCGGCAGGAAATTATTTATTTCAAGGCAACGCCAGCCATAATTATTTATTTCAAGCATGTGAAGTCCCTGAATATTCATTCCCAAATCAAGCAACGCCTTACTTAGAAATACCCCCTCAAGAAATTATTTATTTCAAGACTGTCCAAAAAAGTTAATTTATTTCATCAAAACGGAGCAAGAAATTATTTATTAAAAAAAACTCCAAGCCCCCCCTTAAGATTTAATGGTGGCCCCCTTAGATGCCTCTCACGGGAAGGGTGGGCAGGGGGGGGAACATCCTCCCAAAAAGACTTAAGTTTGGGAACAGCAAGAAAGACCAATTAATGGCTCTTATTGATATTTGAAAAACAGTAAGATTTTGTGCTGATGATTAAATAAACGCTACTGAAAATTAATGATTTCCAGGCGATTTCATTTGAAATTTTAAAATCTATATCTTGAAATTTGGGCAAATGTTGCCTGCCCCTGCCGATCATTAAATGGTCGCCCCCTTAGTAGCAATATCGTGGTTTTTTTTCTTCGCAAAATTAAGAAAATGTCACCTAAACATTGCGTGTTAATGCAATATATTTGACGTTGCTTCCTAACCTTGTGACAACATAATTTCTACCGCACAATTCTGCTTAATTTTCACAAACATTTTATTTAAAAACATTGTCACAATTAAGGTTGCTGCAACGTAGATGTGCCCTATTGGCATACATGTAGTCCTCATTTTGCCGGAATTACAGGGTGGGTACAAAATTGGCCTTTTTTGAGTTTTAAATTTGGTGGACATGAATGACTTAGTCAATTACAACAAATTCATATCAACAGGGTTGGAAACAAGACGATAAAGAAGGTTGGCCACTTACCTTTAAATGTTGCTTTGTTGTAGTTCATAACGGGGTTGTTCAACAGAATCAGTGTATTCAAAGCTGTGAGGTTTTGAAAACTCCCATCAGGAATGTAAGATATATAATTATGTGAGAGATCCAGTTTTGTCAATGTATTTTTTTGTTGCAGAAAATCACTAGGAAAGAGAGTCAGGTTACATCTAGAACAATCAAGAGAAGTCAGGTTACATCTGGAACAATCAAGAGAAGTCAGGTTACATCTGGAACAATCAAGAGAAGTCAGGTTACATCTGGAACAATCAAGAGAAGTCCCTGCATATTTGCAACATGTACTGGCCATAGAAGTAACTCTATGCAGACAATGTACACTCAGAAGAAAGTAATAGGTCGCCAGGGTGCCCATCTCTTAAATCATCCAGCTTTTATATGTTGTTATGTGTGAGAGATCAGTATAGAAAATGTTTTTATTTCACAAATTATGAACAAAAAGTAAAAGAAAAATGGGTCACACACAGTGAAAGTTGCCAAGTTGATGTAATATAGGGGAAATAACATTATTAATAACATTCACAAAATTCCCCACACCCTAAAGGCAACTGGAGTGCATATTGCTCAGTTTAGAGTTATTTCCTTTGAACATATAGGCCTTTTTAATGGATCACTGTATCCTTACTAGTCCTGAAGGACTTGTGTTTTCAATTGCATGTGTCTGCATGTCTGTTCATCTTGCTCTCCAGCTGTCCGTCTAACATACATGGTCAAGGCAATGCGCATAAACTACAGTGTTATGTATTCTTAAATATATAATTAAAGGTGCGAGAACTGCGATGTACATATATATGTTTACGTAGTTATGTTGTACCTATCAGAACTCATATTAATACCGAGGTTTATATCTCATACTGAAAATGAGTTTCAGCGCTGCGACTAAAACGTATTTATATGAAAACACAAGCCTGTAATTGAACCTTTGGCTTGTTTGTAGAGTAATTAATAAATATGTTTAAACCAAGTTTGTTTTTAGGGCACACAAATCATTTCTAGTCTTATTTAGTCGGCTTAATGCATCTGAATATCCTTGTCTTGACGTCTGTGTCACAAGTCACATTATATCTTACAAAAGTGTCTACTTCACTGTTTGGTGAACAACATTTCATTGATTTGCTGCTGTGTTGCCTGCTTGACATTGTCCATCATCTTCTTGTGGAATCTGTGACTTTTGATTTGTAGTCTCTGAAAATGGCAGTATTCACAGAAGTGTCTACTTATTACTTAACTAGTGAGCAACAAGGACCATTTGTAGTGAGCAACAAGGACCATTTGTAGTGAGCAACAAGGACCATTTGTAGTGAGCAACAGGGACCATTTGTAGTGAGCAACAAGGACCATTTGTAGTGAGCAAACAGGACCATATGTAGTGAGCAACAAGGACCATTTGTAGTGAGCAACAAGGACCATTTGTAGTGAGCAACAGGGACCATTTGTAGTGAGCAACAAGGACCATTTGTAGTGAGCAAACAGGACCATATGTAGTGAGCAACAAGGACCATTTGTAGTGAGCAACAGGGACCATTTGTAGTGAGCAACAAGGACCATTTGTAGTGAGCAACAAGGACCATTTGTAGTGAGCAACAAGGACCATTTGTAGTGAGCAACAAGGACCATTTGTAGTGAGCAACAAGGACCATTTGTAGTGAGCAACAAGGACCCTTTGTAGTGAGCAGCAAGGACCATTTGTAGTGAGCAACAAGGACCATTTGTAGTGAGCAACAAGGACCATTTGTAGTGAGCGACAAGGACCATTTGTAGTAAGCAACAAGGACCATTTGTAGTGAGCGACAAGGACCATTTGTAGTGAGCAACAAGGACCATTTGTAGTGAGCGACAAGGACCATTTGTAGTGAGCAACAAGGACCATTTGTTTGATTTGCTGCCATGTGACCTTCGTGATAATGTCCGTCAGTAACTGGAAAAAAAGATCTAGGAATCAGTGGCACCTCATAAAGTTGTAATATTTTCTATGATGATCAGTATATAAAAAATCAAATATCAAAAATAAATCTTTTATATTCAGTAAAACTGGTGGCATCTATTCAGTCAACAATTACGAGGCAGTATGTGCTTGTTTAGAAAATCATTTGACAGCAAGAATTTTTACCTTAAGATATTTACAATTATATGACTGCAGAAAAAGACGAATGAATGGTTGATTTTTTTGTGCTTTATTCTTTATTTGTCCATGAAATATTCAGCATCGTGAGTCAGGAAGTACAAGTTCCTTTGCATTCTATTTAACAGGATGGACAAGTGCAAATTGAATTGCACTTCCACATGCTCTATTTAATGATGTATATAGTGTAAGATTCCTAGAGTCGGACACTGACAGGGTGTAACCTTGAGTCGGACACTTTTTGTTGGGCTGTATTGGCCAATTGAGAGCTCCTTTACCCTTATATTAGGTACCAATCTTTAGCTTTAGACCTCCTCTATTTGTACCCAAAATATCAGCATGATACAAACGAGTATAATGGGTTTTCTACAGATGGGGTAAAAACCCCGTTTTTCTCTCAATTTTGTGTCAGAAATTTGTGAATTTTGTTAGAATATTGTCCTGTTTCAATTATCTGTTGCTGGCCTATGGCATTGATCTGACTTCTGTTTCATTGCAATTTGGTTATGAGCAAGATCAACCTATCCTGTGTTCTAATATGGGTTTTTTAAATTGAAAGGAAGACTCTAAAGCACCTGTCTCTTTGATTTCATGTTTTCAGAACACAGCTGTCCGACTCAAAGATACCCTATGTCATTTTTTATTTCAGAAATGTAGCCACTAATTTAGTTCTTGAGCTATGTCAATTGTCAATTATCTGTTATCTTCAGCAAAAACGTTTAATTTGAGGCCCTGGTTGACAATCGATAACCCAAAGACCAAGTAAGATATCCGTCTTTTAAAATGTACAGAATATTTATAAGTGTCCGACTGAAAGAACATTACCCAGTTACACACTATACCAAAGGCAGAGTATAAGTATAGGTTATTCACCTAGGGAGAGGCAATATGTGATTTATCCAGCGAGGGCGTTAGCGGTGAATAACTGGCTTATACCATAAGACAAAACTGAAACTTGTCATTTTGTTGCTGTGGTTTTTCACAGCTTCACTTATTATTCTCTCATGGGAGGATAACTGGACAACAAAGAATATGGGTTTTATTGCAGTGAAATACTGGCTCATGATTGGCTGACAGAGGTGTCGAATGGTATAAGCAGTAAAATGATGTCTGTTGTTGTCAGCTGCATGGTTTTTGGAATTTCACAGGTTGAAAAAGATAACTTACAATTGTTATTCATTGACTGCCAATGGCTTTATCTTTGTACTGGATAACTGTAAGTTACATACAAAACAAATATCCTTGTGTTAAAACCAATACAGTTTCAACCGACTGCTGTCCAAACATACTTGGCCTGATAGCTTGATTATTATCTTGTGTTTGACTGATTTCATGGTCATGTAATAAGTAATAAGTAAGTAATAAGTAGATTCATGGACGCAGGTCCTGACGGTCCTCTTTGTCCAGCTCGGGTGTATTATTCCTTAAAATGGGAAGCTTCAGTTGTCAGAACATATAACTTACTAATAACTTTTGAATGATTTTTTTCCAAACATGTTATCTCTTCTGACACGAAAAACAAAGTGTGAAACAGAGACGGCATATCTGGCAAGCAGTTTAATATGTTGGACACAATTGGTTTGTAATTCTTATTTTGTGTCATGGCTCTTTAAAAAAGGCTAATCCAGGAAAAGTCAAGAACAAGAACCTCAATTACACATAACTCTTATTCACCTGATATGATGAATAGGCTATATCATAAAAAAAGTTTTGATAATCAGTAACTATGAAAAAAAAGAAAGAAATGGATTGAATGATTGACAAGAAGGGGATACACTCTAAAAAATTCCTGACAAAATTGGTTTTTTAGATTCAAAATGGTTTTTTGAAAAACCAAATTTCAATGTAAAAACCAAAATGGATTTTTTTACAAATCCATTTTGGTTTTGCATTGAAATTTGGTTTTTCAAAAAACCATTTTGAATCAAAAAAACCAATTTTGTCCCGACATTTGTATCTATCTGAGTATATTTAATTTTTTGTTACATGCCAAAGAAGATAATGTGAGTTTGTATTCTCTTCAGCATATCATGTTCCTAATTGCCTTGACATTTCACAGTGAGCTTCTCTCTGTGAATGGCATTTATAAAACTCCTCCCAAATGCCAAACCTGCCGGATCAGTTATCGCCAAGTGTGCAACATGAAATTCCTGCTATGTTTCGGCAGCCAATAACTTTCGTTACTTGATTTTGTATCTCATTTTACCGCAAATGAAAAACATCGTGTGATGCAGCTAATTTATCATTGATAAATTACATAGAAGACATGATATTACCATCATTTTAACAATTACAAGGAATGTAATACACTATTGAACATTTTCACGCATCAGAGATTCTGGACTTTTAAATATTGGAAAATAAACATTTAGTTAGTTTGCAACCACAAATTCTTTTCATACAAGCCTAAAGGGGATTATTAAAAGCAGCTTTGATATACCTGAAAAGTTCAAGCCCAATGTGCGGCTGCACAAGGCTTCAAAAGCAACAAAGGCATGGAGTTTTAAAATCAAATATTGTAAATATCTCTGTATATATACTATTTTTTTTAAACATAATGTGTTCTCTCGATGATTAGCAATTATGCTACAGTTTTAATCGAGTATGAATAAAATTATTTGAATTTTGACTTTGAATCTGGAAAACTAGTATAGCTTATAATTATGCTCATAGCTCAAAATTCTGCCCGTCCTGGAGCAATTTCTACACTCTAAAAATATTCAGACAAAATTGGTTTTTCAGATTCAAAATGGTTTTTTGAAAAACCAAATTTCAATGCAAAACCAACATGGATTTTTAAAAAAATCCATGTTGGTTTTTTGCATTGAAATTTGCAAAACCGACATGGATTTTTAAAAAAATCCATGTTGGTTTTTTGCATTGAAATTTGGTTTTTCAAAAAAGCATTTTGAATCTAAAAAACCAATTTTGTCCCGACATTTTTAGAGTGTTGCAGTAAGTATTTGACCTTGCTCCTCACCCTAACCACCACCAGTCCACTGCTCACATTAGGGCTGTAACTTGTCCCGTACCAAGTACAGAATGATTTTCCCATTCATCTTTGCTGCCACGCGCAGAAGATGAACATGATCTTTTAACCCCTCATCCTGCACAATCACACATAGAGGTCTATGACTATGTACAACTGCCGTATATCTGTTATTCCAGATAAGCGTCGCCCAGATTGCAAATATGGTTTGGCTCAGATTAGTGAGAATACAGATTTTTGTTTGCTACACTATGTAACATCTTACTTCTAAGTGTTAACCATTCATAAAATATTATTCCCAGAACACTTAATGATTGTTGCTGATTATGCAATTCACAGTTTTAATGTTTTGGAAAAAGAGAATTAGTCTTCATTCAGTTCATAAATATTTCTGTGATTACAGATTAACATTGAAACCTAGTTGTCACAGAGTCTCTGTGATATCTTTGAGATGGCCATCTTGAATTGATAAGAATAGGATATATACTAAATGGGTCCAACATCTAGCTATTTCAAGCTTACTAAGCTTGTGAGACTTGCTGGCAACTTCATTTAAAGTACATTGCATGATCAACTGACATAAAGCCTGCCATGCCGAAAGTTTTGAAAAGGCCATCTGAGGAAGCAGTTCTCTATTAACTCTTTTTAATTTTATTTTGTGTCTTCTTTAACCTCCAAGTTCCCCTTTCAAGGCAGGTAAAATTAATGAGATGCAGTCTGTCTACACTCTAAAAAATTTCAGACAAAATTGGTTTTTTTAGATTAAAAATGTTTTTTTTTTTTAAATCCATGTTGGTTTTGCATTGAAATTTGGTTTTTCAAAAAACCATTTTGAATCTAAAAAACCAATTTTGTCCCGATATTTTTTAGAGTGTAATGATGTGCTTTCCTGGTGTGTGGTTGCGCAATACTCCCGAGTTTGACTCTGCCAAGATATATTCTTTCCCCATGACACATCAAAATATGTTGCAGAATGTCAGAATATTTCACTTACAGTACAACCCGAAATGAAGTACAACTACCCCTGCAGGAAGGAAGAATCAGTCACTGCTTAACCCTTTCACAAATTCACACCTTGTGGCTCCCTCCAATCACTTCCAACCTTTGCCTCCTTTAAACTACCTTTTAAAGTTACGTTAAAGTTACATTTTACCAAAGCCAATTCAAACTCCATCACCCCAATTTTTTTTTCTTCGATTAAATGCCCCTTTGCTTATTCCAATAGCATTGCTACCCTCCTAATAGAGTTTTCAACATGGGAGAATCAAGCCTAAGGTTGTGGTGTGGAATCAAAGGTAGTTGTAAGAAGATTTGGGATGGAGACTGGAGCGGGGAAAGGAGGGCAAAATAGGTAAACAGAGGACTTCTAACAGAATATTTGCTTACGTTCCTTTGGGTTGTACTGCACAATGTAGCACTGTTATTAATTTGGTATTTTCAAACATCGATTTTTGATATATACACTGCACATCCATCTTAACTGTTGTTGCCTAAAATTGTTTTGGTTGACGAAAAAACGAAGCTGGTAAATCAAGTTTGCAAGCTTTTATTCTCAATAACAAAGCATTTGTTAAAACTACAATATCATTAATGTTTGAGCTTGGGAATGTAAGATGTATTTGAGTAGGATCCATCAATTGGGAAAGTGGTCCCAGTAATGAAGCTTGCTTCTTTTGATCCCAGGAATGTGGCCAAGCGAGCGACCTCAGCAACTTCTCCAATGCGTCCAAGAGGGATGGCAGCACAACACCAGTCCAGGTACTGCAGAATAAACCAGAAAAAAATTTAAAAAGAGAAGGTTGTATGCTTATGACTACGGTATGAGTGCACAGTCAAACCTAGCTAAAGTTTAAAGCAAGTTGTAGCATATTACAAAGAAGAATTTTGAACAAATGACTAGAATGATTCTTAAAATACATGGAAGTTATGGCAGAGATATTTCTAATTTTGCATGAGTATAAACCTGTGAAATATTATGTATACGTTCTTCTGCCAATAAAATAGTATCTACGATATGGATCTTCATTGAAATTTCTCCTGAAGGTGATTTTAACAACCGCACCAAATTTCAAATGTAGCCGTGATGCGGTAGTCTTTTCGCACAAACAAGTGGTTGGACAAACAGAGACAAAGAGAGTGACATAACAACTAAACAGATTAATTAGATAATAACTCTAGCTTCTTTATACCTTCTTCATCCTCTCAGGGTTGCCGCCAGGTCCTTCTGGTTTGTCAAACATCGCCGTCTTCACTGCAGCTGGATTAATGGAGTTGATCCTGATGCCCTTTGCCCCAAGTGCCACTGCAGTCGCCTGGGTGAACCTGTCCACCATACATTTGCACATGGAGTAAGGCAGAGCATAATGCAATGGACGAAGACCAGCAAGACTGGACATGTTGATGATGGCTCCTTTGGTTTTCTCAAGGTGAGGAATGGCCGCCTTGGACATCATGAACACTGACCTCACAAGGACATTATAGCACCAGTCGAGGTCATCAATCTCACAGGTGTCAATGTTCCTGGCCCTGGTTGCTCCAGCATTGTTGATTAAAATGTCCAGTCTTCCAAAATGGCTGACCACGGAGCTGACTATCCTCTCCACATCCTCCTTGGCTGTGACATCTCCAGTCACAAGATAAATCTTAGAGTCATCCAAGCCATTTTCCATGCAAAGCTTCTTTGTTTCTTCCAGTCTTTCCATAGAACGTCCAGTCAGTGCCAAGTAAGGACCATACTTTGCATATTCTGTTGCAATTCCCTGACCGATACCACTGCTGGCACCTGAAAAAAATTTACATGATGCAATTAATTTGACAGAACAAGTTTAGTTGCCTAATATTAAAATTTAATGCACACTTGAGCTTGAGACAGAATCAGTAAGAAACACTACTTACCAGAGATAAGGACAACAAGGTTTCTCAAGGACTCTCCCATGATGAAGTTGAGGAATTGCACAGTTAGTTGAAAAGGAATACTTTGGTCTCTGTCGATGAGAGAATGATGCAGAACTGTAACTCTCTTGATATTTATACTGAATGATGAACATATCCTCACATGCTTGCTGACTTGTACTTCAGAAATTAACAATAATTAGATCTAAATCATGCTGGTGGTCTTTCTTAACACCTGATGCCTAAGAATGTAGAATGTATATAGGGGCTATTGTATGTTCCTAGATCACACCATGTGCACACTGGATCATAAATGCATGACAATAGGTGCTCAACCCCAGCTGTTTGGAAACCATCTGCTTGGATTACGGTTTTTTCCAGTTGACTTTTTGGTATAAAAGACAACTTTGGGCTGGTTATTGGCATCAGTGTCAATCCAATCTAGATTCACTTTGAACTTCAGAGTTGAAAGTCAACCATCATAACACAGCCATGGACTACAGCAACTTCAAGGGCCAAGTTGTCATGATCACTGGTAAGACAGCCATTAAATTATAGAATTTGTGTGGCCAAATTAATGACATTAACGTCCTTTTTATTTAACAATGAATTTAAAACATTGCCTGACATCCTTGGGCAATCATTTTTCTAGCAAAACCGTATTTTTTTGTACTTACTTATTTTAATCTCAACATATGATGTGGTGACTTTAGGTGCTGGAGGTGAAATCGGAGGTGGCACAGCTGTGGAAACTGCGAGATGGGGAGCCAATTTGGCCCTGATAGACATCCATGAGGGACGACTGCAAGAGACCATGGACAAACTGGCAAAGATGGGTGTGCACCAAGACAGGGTGAGAACATTTCAAGTGATTTTTCTAGAATCACACAACTGAGTGCTTTCAACTGATTGACTTTGCTTCAATAAAAATGGCCATAATTACTTTGCCCTTCAAATGCAGGTCTATTCTCAAGTGGGAGACGTTACAAAAATGGAAGACATCAAATCGTTTGTTGCCGAGTCAGTCAAGAAGTTGGGCAAGGTCAATTCCTTGATAAATGTGGTGGGTGCGAAGAGGATCAAAGTTTTGCAGAATATGTCCCACTCTGACCTGGACCACTGCATCAATGGAAACATCAAGGCCACCCTTTTCATGACCCAGGAGTGCCTGCCTCACTTGAAGGAAACCAAAGGTACACCTTACCTTAATCGACTTGAGTAAATACAAAGCTGGGTCATTCTCAAATTTCGGGACAATTTGCGTCACTCCAGTTCCCTGACATTAATTTGAATGCAATTGATATCTGAAGCGTCACTCCACATCTGTTATTCATATTTCTATTTAGAACCACTGCATTTGGAACAAAAAGTCATTTATTAGACCTTTTTTTGGTGCATTGTGTCCAGTAATCCGTGCCAAATCAGTGGTTTTTCCCTGTCACTGAACCTGGCATGACAAAATCAAGTGTTAATTTTCCTCCTAAAGTACTATCATTTCCAAAGTTTCTATGCACGATTCATGAGAATATAGACTTGAATTAATATATACACCATTTTTAACTTTTTTCTTGTTTCATTTCATGGAATTAATTGATGTAAAAGACGTGTCACTAGTTTATGTTAATTTTTTTGTCCCCTCCGTTACCAGACATAGCTCGTCTCGCTATTGTTTTTAATGAGCAATTTCCACTCGATTTCGTAAGATGCACATGCGCCAAACTGCCACAACTTTGCAGATTTTCATTAAACAGGTATTCAACAAGTTAAGGCATAATTTTTATTGGAACATTTTTTGGTCCCACTGAAATGTCCCCTCCGTTACCTCCAATTCCGAGCTTACCAGTGATGTCTTTTCAAAGAAATTTTATGTATATATTGATGAGGGTGACAGGATTCAATAGAATGCAATCAAAACTTTTTATCTCCCAAATAGAAACCACTATTAAGAGAAAACCAAACCGTTCCTGTCCACTCCGTTACCATTTCTGTCCAATCCGTTACCACAAAAAATCAATATTTAATTAAAAATACGATTGATCTGAGATGAAGTACTTCTGAAAATAAGACTTACATATTTTTTATATTTTTTTTATAAATTTTTTAATTGCTCAAAATGCAGGTTTTTTGCATCAAAAGTCCCCTCCGTTACCACATTTTCCAGGGCATTTTGTCCCGAAATTTGAGAATGGCCCAGCTACAGTATTTTTCTTAAACTGCTTTTAGATTTTTTAAATAACAAATCAATTTATTCTCTTCAGGTAATGTGGTCAACATCAGCAGTGTATCCGGCATGAGACCAGTTTGGGGAGCCCTTCCGTACGCCATATGTAAAGCAGCTGTGGACCAGTTCACCCGCTGTACTTCACAAGGTTGGTTACAGACATCTTTAGCAATCCCTCATATTATTTACTGAACAACAGTAAAAGCAATTTACAGTAATGATTTAATTTTTATTTTGATAGAGCTGGCACCTTTTGGAGTGAGAGTGAATGCAGTCAGCCCAGGAGCCCTCAAGTCAAACTTCAACATAAGATTTGGAGACATTTTCACCAAGCAGGAGCAACTGGAAACTGTAAGTTTTGCTCATTTGATCATAATATACAGTCATATATATATATATATAATTCAATTCTTTTGTCTGACATCTGTCTTTGCTATTTCAGTACTTTGATGTAGCTGGACGGTCCATTCCCCTTGGCTACATGGGCACCTCGGAGGATGTGGTCCCCACTGTTGTGTTCCTTGCATCTGACAAAGCAGAGTTTGTAACAGGAGCTGTGATTGCTGTGGACGGTGGATACGTGTGCACTTGCTGCATGCCATAGGTCACAAAAATGCATTGTCTTCTAAATTTTGTCAGACTATGAAAGAAATTAAAAAGATTGAGCGAGATATCTCTGTTTATTTATATTTTATGTTTTGCATATCTAGACTCAAAACCAAATATTTCCAGCTTGATAGAGACCTTTTTAGTGTATCAACCCATTAATCTAAGAAGTTGTTGATTTTGAAATAAAGCTTTATGAGTGTATTTTACATAACCTCATGAATATGTTGTGAAATAGTAAAAGACAAATCCTTGGATTTTATGGAAATAGCAACTGACAATTACCTCTTCATCTGAGCTACTCACATGTAATTCTTTCTGCCATATTCAGATTGAATATTATTTTTGTCATTATTCTCCCATCCATTCATGCTAGAACTTTGGTAAAAATGTATTTAAGATAAGCACAGATGGAACAATATTTGTGGTTATTTCAAAATATGCATCATTGGCATCTAGTTTGATTTTCCCTTTTTTTAGTTTATGCCTTCACATGACTGCTTTGCCTTTTCCTGTCTTTTCGATAGTCATCCAGTTCAGATTGCTACTGAGCTATGATTTATTTAAGAGTGCTCACACTTCAAAAGGCCTAGGAGCAACTCCGTGCATTTGTGATCATGTTCGCAACCTGAGGCGCAAGTGACGGACAAATATTTCATCACAGGCTCTCCGCTGCCAACTGGTAAATGGGATAACTGGCAGCCAATTTTTATTAGCAGCACAGCTGCTCTTACCCCAAGAATTTCATGCAATCTCGTTAGCACTCTGGAGGTCACTCTCTTTCACCAATCTCATTCAAATTTACTCTACGTTCTCTGTAGGTTTTTAACTTTCGACAAGTCACTTTTGGTGCCCTTCTGTGATGGAAAAAATTATAATGAAGCTAAAATTGACTGGCTTCCATGGGTCAAAGGTCAACCATGCCTTCTTCTTCTTCTTTTCCTTAGTACATGTATATCCGTGACCGGTGTGCTTGTGTTGGAACCATGCACTGTCTGTGCTGCTTAAAGTCTTTGTACGTTATTTTATTTGCTGTCATTGTTATCCTAACATCTACCTCAGATGATAATAATATAAAATATCTTCATTTAAAACCAAATGTGTTCATCTCATCGATGAGAATCCATGATTAAGCGGTTTGATTGAGGATGACCCAATGGCAATGGCAAAACCAAATGGCAATGGCAAAACGTCTTCAATTTCAGTTACTAACAGAAGGTACTGTTAATAAACTGGTTTGATTTTGATTCTGATTTGATATTTGAATCCACTTGAAAGAGTTCCATTAGGCTTACCAATTTCGAGAGCCTGTTGCTTGTTTTTTTTAGAACTGTTGTTTGTTTTTTGCTCCATAAAACAAATTAGCATGAAGAGGCCTACAGAATCCGCAGCAAGTAACATGAATATTTACCCTAATTTGATTTTCCAAGCTGAATATATTCATTCACTGTAGAATTATAGTTTTTACATGCACTGTCAGTTATACTCAAAGAACTTTTGGGTATTGGGAAAGTGTAGCTTACAGTGTGTCCTGTTCTTCCCCTAGTCACCAATGAAAGATATACTTACAAGACAAAAATGTATGTCAAATTAGTCAAAGAAAGTTATAACATGTACTATTCCTGTGTTTTATCATTTACTTCCCTCTGGGCACATCTACGTTGTAGCAACATTGCAACAACATCACCCTATTCATCAAATGACATAGAATTGCATGGTAGAATTATGTGTGTTGTCACAACATTGTAAAGCAACATCAAAGATATTTGAGGTTAGCATGCGCCATTGTGGCGACGTTTTAAAAACATTGTGAAGCAATGTCAATGGTTCGACGTTAGCTTGATATAACATTCACCTCAGCGGTTTTTTAAAAATATCTATCTATTTCCATGTGTGGTTGTCATTGGCCTTGAATTTTTTCCCGTTGCCATAATTCAGGTGAAGTTAATCAGTCTCTAGAAAATTGTGCTCAAGGCAACAATGAATTGTGGTCTATTTAATGAGGTCATAAAAAATTGTAGCAGAAACTTCCAAGCAGAAGATTGGAGCCATTATAAAAAGAATGGCAAGGAATTTATGTTTGACTTTTTCATAGGTTTGCCACAAAGGGAAAGTTCCAGAGGAGCAGCTACACTGTATATAGATAAATTACTTCTGCAACTTGCATTATAAGTCATGTGGCATTAATAAATTGATAGTCAGTTACATTTATGTCATCCAACAATGCTTTTTGCGAAAAATTAAGGCCTGATTTCAACAACACAGTCCAGACCTGGCCTTAGATGTTAAAAAATAAACAATGCATACAATTCCAACGACAGAATCATGGCACTTTATGCCCCATTCTTACGGCAATGATTCAAGGGTTTCTTGCCAGGGCAATTCTTCATTTTCAAGGAAAGTAGGAGATGATTCAACTAATTTCAAAACAATTCAGCGACAAAAATTTCTTTTACAGCGCATCATAAACTGCCTCATCAAAGTACGTAGAAATTACGTGACAAGTTGGTGAAACAAGAAATTTGCCTAACTAAAGATTCAACCTGTTGAATCTTGAGGAAGTACATATATGGATGTTGCTTCACAACGTTGTGCCAACATACTTGCTACAATGCAATTATACGTCGTTTACGAACAGGGTGACATTGTTGTTGCAATGTTGCTACAACCTAGATGTGCCCATAGGGAAATTACAAATATACCTCAGATGCTCAAAGTGTCCTAAATGTTTTTGGGCGCACTGCAGGTGGAGGCATAGGGGAGTTATTATTCTAAACTAAAAATTAAAGAAAAAAACACACAAAAGCACTACAACATCCTTCCTGGTGTCTTAAACTTTATAGAGAATACTCGAAACGGAAAAAGTTGTTTACAGCCTGGGAATTTGATATGCAAATAGAGTGGACTGTTGCACTGTGAAAATGGCACTTCGTGAGTCATGATAGGTGATGAAAGTTTCATATTCTCTACAATTAACATGGGCAACATAGAGGCTGTTTGATTAGTCATGATCAAGAGAAGGCCATTTGACTTGTCATAACTGATTTTATAGTGAAAATCAGATGCATAATCATTTCATTTGCTTGTCACAAACAAGCAGGATTATAGTCTCCTTTAATCAAATCAACATGAAAAGTATTCGGTACGATCATGACAAATCATCACAGCGATTTTCACAGTGCAGCAGTCCACTCTTTTTGCATATCAAATTTCTAGGCGGTAAAACTGTTTTGTTGGGATTGAGGCATGTGAACTTAGTTTTGAAGCTTACACTCTAAAAGATGTCTGGACAAAATTGATTTTTTAGATTCAAAATGGTTTTTTGAAAAACCAAATTTCAATGTAAAACCAACATTATCGATTTTTTAAAAAATCCATGTTGGTTTTTTGCATCGAAATTTGGTTTTTCAAAAAACCATTTTGAATCTGAAATTTTTTAGAGTGTCGGACTCACAAGTGATGCAAAACAAGGTTTAATCGTGTCATAATTATGTTGCTCATAAAATAACATGAAAACACATTTGGTTGAATTTGGAAGATAAGGAATCAAACAGAAAATGGCGTCAGAAGTTTTGTGTGACAGCTGGGACCAGAAGATGCAAAGTAAGTGTCTCCTTGAATTACCTTTGAAAGATGTCCTCAATTCTGTAGACAGCCGTAACCCTGGGGCAGGCCAAACACTGCAGCAGATGAAGAAATATAGTGGGACATTTAGTCTGAAGAATTATTTCTTGTCATGAAACACATGGAATTTGTCTTGGAACATAGCATGTTCACACCCGAGGCCTAAAAGTCAACGTCAACTTTAACTTATAAATATTCAATTTAATATTTCAAACTGGCAAAATAATTTCATCGCTTCTGGCCGATCATTATTTTGTGGTTATTACCATTTTTTAATTGGTCTGCGACTCATTAATTCTTTCACGTTAATTGGAAAGAAGTTTAAAAGATTACTCGATTTCTTTACTTCATTCCAATTAAAGATCTCGAAGAGAATTTGCAAGGCCGAATAGAATCTATAGCACAAGGAATTCCAAATGAAAATTGAAAGACAAAATAGCCAAAAGAAATATGACAAAACTGAATTTTCATCTCTGGGCGTTTAATAGTTGGCCTTAGTAAGTTTCTTAATGTTACTGTCTAATTTAGACCCTGCTTATTTTGGTCTCACATGCCACATCTGACAAAGAAATGGTGTTTATGAGTCTGGAGGGTTATAGAAAATTAAATCAGCAAGGTTGAAGTGATGTTTATGATTGAGAAGTTTCTGTAGCAATTTTTAGGAGGATGAGGAAAAACTTAGATGGAAGATTGCAACTCCCTGTGGCTCTATGCTGTGGTTGAAATAAGGGGGGGAGGGTTAAGGGGGTTTTTATCCCCCCCCCCCAAATACTCATGTGACTCCCTCAAATACATTTTTCAGAAGGACCAAGAGGGCGTCCTGAAACCCCCCCCCCCCAAATGCTGGATGTCTAATCAGCATAGGGGACAGTGGGGACCGATAAGCCGCTTGATGAATTATTGACCATGGAGCCAAATCTGCTTCAGATATAGGATTCACACTGTGCACTCTTTTAGCCAGTGTTATTCTCTATAAAATGATATAAGATTCATATAGATGAACCTGGGGAGAGAGATTAGAAGACACATTTTCTGTCAAGAAAGATGGTGGCCGATCGCTCTGCAACCATGCGGCAGTGGCGTCCCTATGGGGGGGGGGTCACGTGCCCCCCATATGAACTTTCCAACCCTGGCTAAAATATACAATTAGTATAGCGGGTGCCCCCCCCAGAGTATCGCGTGCCCCTCCAGGTGCCCCCCCCCCTGCTCGAGACCCACCAGTTACGCAACTGCCATGGGGTCCAATTGACAAAACAAGCACAAAGGGAAATGTCAAAATAGTAAGAAACGTACACTCTTGCTCATAAATATGCATGGAATACTTTTTTGGAAAAAAGTGGCAAATAAAGGTAGATTTCAAAAGTTTGAATGCTTGCAAGGTCCACTATAAAAGTCTAATTATCTTCCACATTCATTGTTCTGAATATTCATTGAAAGAATTTTGAGTTGTCACAAAGATCTGTAATGTATTTAAATCATTGAAAAAGAAACAAGAATGTAAGAACTATATATGAACAATCCATTGGGAATGTTGGATTTACAGATTTGGAATACATGGTCTATTGATGACTTGATTGCTTCTTTATAGGGACACTCATGTGGGTGAGTTAACACTTGGAATTTAAAAGCAACGAGGTTGTTTTGTTTTTACACATTCTAATAACTAAGCTCTGATTGGTCTTGATATCAAGATGCCTGTGATAATGGGCTTGAAATTTGTCATATATTATATGATTCATAACAGTATGTTAAAATCCTGATGTGAGTTTCTACTCGCAGAACTATATAATTAAGATCTTAATCCTCATATGGAGACAGACCAATTTAGGTCAAAAAGGATGTCACAGCTATTATGCAAATATCCGAGAATGAATTAAATAATACATTTCTTCACAAGGTTTTATTGAGAACACTTCATTTGACAAACAACACAAATCATATAGTTAAAAAGGAAAAGTCAAAATAGACAAACACACATCAACATAGGCAAACAACATAAATCAAAAAAAGGCAATGGATTTTGTGATGGCAATGACCCAAAGTTGAAAAAGTAACTGAAAAAGTGAACTTACACTAAAAATCAAAGTAACTGTAATCTGCGTTTGACAGTTTTTGAAAGTAATTGTATAGATTACTTAGTTACCTTACAAGTAATCTGATTATGCAAGCCAAACATTCTTATTCCGATTACTGATAACGCTGATTATTTCCCATAGGGTCAGTTTCTTGGCAGGTAGCTAGGTGAATGGCTATAGGTCAGACCTCAACTTAATAAATTGAGGTCTCAAAATTATGTCTCATCCATCAACCCTCATGAGCATCAAGAAGTGGACTTTGAGGGCTGCACTTGCCATTTTGTGTCTATGTATTTATACAGACAGACAGACAGACAGATTTAATTTATTTTGACCCAGATAAAGATTACAGCAATTATAAGAAGTTATCAATATAAAATTGGTCTAGGAGGCATACACCTTGGCTCGTGCCTCTATCGTTAGACCTGTTCAGAATACAAACAATTTAGATTTTGATAGCCTCCTGTTTGGTTTCCCATGCTTTTGGGTATGGGGAATCCAAATATCACATTCATTTTGGTCTGGGGTGAAGGGAAACCCTGCCTCAAGAGCCCTCAACATATGTTGTCAATTTCGACGGAAATCGCCTATTTTTCTATGATTTTATGTTACATTTTGTCTTATAACTTGATAGAAATTCATCATAGAGCCTTCCAAATAGTACCAAATGAAAGGAAATTAATTTTCCTACCAGGTAGATCTGTGATTTGGCATGAAAATGTTGTTGTAGGAAATGAAATATTTCATTTTTTCACAGAAATGGGCTCAACTCATGGCACCATATGACAGATTTAAAGTGTTATATAGCATCAGTATCCTGTTGCATATGTTGTGCATGCTTATTTATTCCTAAGAATTGATTAATGATTTGGTAATAACAAAACGAAAAATATCGATAATACTGTGCACAATCAGATATGTTCAGGGGTAAGAATACCAAGCTTCAGATCATGTTAATTTTTGTTACTTTGAATTTAATTTACTTCGATTTGCAATATTTATCAAGTGCCTACTTCCAAAATTGTACAAGTTCTTGCAATCTGATTCTAGTCAAATGAAAAACCATTAGTTGCAAGGGATTTTTAGTAAAATATTGAGCAAATCACTCATAATTTATTTCTATCTCATCATTGGCAACTTTCACTGGCTTCACAATTTCCACTTATAATATATATAGTGCCTTCAGGCATCAGATTTGCATGTATATACACATGTTTGTATCCACTTTTAATATTGGAGAATGAAGTGTGTCTGAGTCTGTTTTAACACACGATTCTCAAAACAAAAATGTCTGTCAGGGTCAAGAAATCTTCAGTTTAGGTTAACTCTGTCATACTGGTCTTCCCGTTCAAGAGCTCTCATCCTACTCACTGCAGGTGAATGTTTGTTCTTTACGGGATAGCTTAAGCAAGCCCAAGATCTGTTCGAGGTATTTCACGTTCAAACTTCATTTATTCTATCACCATTAACATGGACATAATCACAGCGTAGAGGTTCCTGCCAATACAAAGACTTAAATAGTGGCTTAAGGTTTGCTCATTTGGACACCAATTGGAGTATCTTCTTTAAGAAAAACCTATGTCATCTTATAGCCACTTCTCTTTGTAAGCTCTTGGGCTGCAGGAGTACATGATTCTGTCTCAAAGTTAAAATGTTTTTTCTTCCTTCACAGGAATCCATCTACCCCTGGACTAATATTCAATCATGGACATGCAATTTTGATCTTTATGGTTCTCACAACATATTCTGGATGAGCAATCTTTGAACTATTGCGTAGAAAACTTTTTCGGCCATGCCAAATAGGTATAGGTTATACAACGAGTTTGAGGTGTATAACTAACATTTCAGGTGGTTATGTACTGAGGGCTTTAGCCCGAGGTAAATAACCCTTGAAATGTTAGTTATACACCGAAAAACGAGTTGTATAAGCGACTTATACTCCATATAGTGTCTCTTGAAAATTTTCCATTTGAGATAGGGCAACAATATTCTTAAATAACGAAGTTATAAGACATTTTAAAAGGGACTCTTTGTTGTGCGTTCATGAATATATTTAAATTAACTCTGATAATGCTTCACAGCTTTCACAGTACAATTGTTTTGTTTTGTTTTGTTGCCGGATCAATTTTAGTTTGCTTCAGTTGACTTGTTGATAGGATTATAAAATTTAGCACAAACGGATTAAAGTCACTTAAGCACTGAATGCCAGAATAGATGGATGGATGTACAATTAAGTCGTGTCTGTGAGTATTTTCTTCCTATCCTAGCTGCAATGTAACTTTAAGTTATTTTTGCATTACTGACTACCTATATGCGTTGTCAATTATCTATCTATCAGTCTATTCATCTGTGTACATATATCTTCCCTGCCACTTAAGTTTCAATCATATTTCACCTCATTGTCTTGTTCCCCTCCTGTCCTAATTGCATAAAAACAGGACATACTACCACAATCATTGATCCATTCATTCGTCCCTTCAAGCTATCAGTCTATCTATCCGTCTGTCCGTCTATCTGTCTGTCTGTCTGTCTATCTATCTATCAATCTATCAATCTATCAATCTGTCTATACCTGTCTATCTGTCTGTCTACCTATCTGTCTATCTATCTGTCTCTCTATCTGTCTAGCTGTCTCTCTATCTGTCTCTCTATCTGTCCATCTATCTGTCCATCCATCTGTCCATCCATCTATCTATCTATCGATCTATCGATCTATCGATCTATCGATCTATCGATCTATCGATCTATCTATCTATCTATCTATCTATCTATCTATCTATCTATCGATCTATCGATCTCTCCTTCTCTCTATTTCTCTATCTCTCTATCTCTTTATCTCTCTATCGATCTGTCTATGTATCTATCTATTTATCTCTACCTCTTTATCTTATCTGAATGAAGATTCTAGTCTATAGACTATTCTTTGCCATCCATCTATCTATTCTATTTGTTTTAAAATTGAATATATTCTTCACATTTTTGTATTACTTTTTTTTCACATAAATGAAATGGCATTATATAAATGTGTCATTCAGTAATCAGTACATTATTTGTTCACTCGAATTTTATGAAACTTTAATTAGACTAGTTCACTGGTGTAAATCCTTAAATTATTGTTTGACAAGGATTAATAGCTGAAGTTTGTTGCTTTGTTGTCATCTTTAAGTGGATTGTTTGCCGAAAAAGTAGTACGACAGGCTTAAAACCTTAAGCCCCAACAGTGGTATAACTAACAAATATGTTGGTTATACCACGGCAAAAGACAATAGAAAAGTGGCTTAGTGGAGTATAACGAAGGATAGAGAAAATCAAGCCAAACAACCCCCACAATATTATGCTCGCAATGAGGTTTATTCACGATTGACCATATGGCCAGACACCTTTTTGAGTTGTGTCACAGTTATTGCAATTTTATTGTATTTGACCACTGTTTGAAAACTCTCTTTTATTTTTGACCACTAGCAGTTTGGTGTACAGTCATGCCTGGTTACTTTAAGAGGCAGTTTTTCTAAGATTCAGGCACTTCACCATTGGGGCTGATACTCACCCGACTCGGATGTTGTTCTTAATTTTTTCCTTGCTAACTGATTACTAAAAAGTTGGAAAAAATGCATTTTTAGACCTCCATACCTTTTAGGTAATTTTTGAGGGCACCTTGAAATATAGACCCAAAATTTGGATTGTGTCAAAGTCCAGATTTCAAATCCAATTATCTCAGTACCTTCTTGGTGTACCTCTGTTATATTTGAATGGTCAAATATATGGACCCAAAGGTATCATTTGGTATCGCATTTATGATGATTGACTCAGGGCGCAGGCAACAGGGGGCGCTCAAAGTTACTATTTCAGTCAATTTTAAGCTGAATTGATGGGGCCTATGTGGCTTGTGCCCTTGGTGTACCTCAATGTTTTGTGCATGTATATGAAGGAGGGGACCTATTTTACAAGTTTACATAAAAATTAGAATGGTACACTAAGGGCGCATCTCCACAGGGGGCGCTGCTTCCCATTAAGAAGTGAAATAGATCCTTTTTCAGGGCTCTGTAGCTCATTGCGCCCAGGGTCAACAGCACGGTGAGCATGCCTGTCATGTGCCATAACACCACTAGTTTAATGGGGTGTAAGCATCTCTGAGGTACTCTTAACCATTCTCTTTCCAGAATTTTTTTAAGGTACCACATATGACGATTTTTCAAATTTTCAAAAAATCACCAGGACGCCTGCAATGTGAATGGAGATAGTCTTGCAAGTCATTTCTCTAATGAATTTTGGTTGTTGGGATATATTTTGCTCCAAATAGTGTGTACACGCATGTAGGGGGCGCCACAAGTACCCCTAAAATAGATTATTCTCCTGTTTTTCATGCTTGCTGGTGCTGCATTGATGTAATTTATGGGACTCTAACCTACTGACAGTCAGTTTGTTTCAGTGATCAACAGACATCGCATTTATGATTGACCATTTTAAGCTCTCAGCTATAATAGTTTGGTAACACATTTTTAAGGCTCAATTCCATAAAATTTGTGTTCATTACATCTCAGACTTCACTAACTTTCCCAATGTATGGGGCATTACTGTATACATTTCCATGTCTTTGGTTTGGTATAGTTATCAAGACGGCTTATACTTAAATTCATACTTTGTAATTGAGTTTTAAAACTAATATATATACAAATAATGAATTTCCTATTATTTGTTATGATGATGCATCTTTTACATTTCTACCAACATGTGAACTGCTTTTCACACACATTTTTGAAATTTTACTTTCCTCTTTGTCTATAATCAAGTTAGTGCAGTCTTGGATGTAATGCGCCTAAATTTAAGGAATTCAGCTTTAAAAATGAATAAACAAACTTTCACAACTTAAACCTAAAAACGGTCTATTGTCAATGACATTTTGGCATATCGCTAGAGTAGAACTCGTAAGGAAGTGAAACTGGTGATGTTTGCCATTGCCTCTTCCACAAGCAGGATGACAGCATTGGGCTAATGGTATTGGATCAATTCTGTCATCCTGATTGTGTAAGTCTGAATTGACATTCAATGGGATAAAGACAAACTGGGTCATAAAGGCCAATATTTAAGGTGGATGGGATAACAATGGCAACCAATTTTCTTTGATGTACTCAGAATTACGTATGGCCAAGGCAAATTCAAATTTGAGGGGGGTTCACTCACTTAGATTATTTTGACCCATATGTCATATGGAACTGATGCCAGAGCAAGAGTAAAGACAAATTGCGACCATTCGTATCCCAGGTGCCTCAAATATCATTTTTTATAAAACTGTATGTTTTCATTTCTTCAGAAGAGTATGCTTGTTTCACTGAGCAATTAAGGTTGAGGATGTAAAGTATTCACCCAATGGCAAAACATTACCCATTTATTTACTTACAGGTGACACTGTATATAGAAAATTGCAGTGGCATGCTAAATTGCCTGTTTTGAGATTGGCGTCCCACAACTGAGATGAATGCAGCATCAGCAAACATGAAAAATGGAAGAAATAAAAATTTTGAGGTACTTGTGGCGCCCCCTACTTGCGTGTTCACACTATTTAGAGCAAAATATATCCCAACAACCAAAATTTACGAGAAATGACTTGCAAGACTATCTCCATTCATATTGCAGGCGTCCTGGTGATTTTTTGAAAATTTGAAAAGTCGTCATATGTGGTACCTTAAAAAAATTCTGGAAAGAGAATGGTTAAGAGTACCTAAGAGATGCTTACACCCCAGTAAACTAGAGGTGTTACAGCACATGACAGACATGCTCACCGTGCTGTTGACCCTGGGCGCAATGAGCTACAGAGCCCTGAAAAAGGGTCTATTTCACTTTTTTATAGGAAGCAGCGCCCCCTGTGGAGATGCGCCCTTAGTGTACCATTCTAATTTTTATGTAAACTTGTAATATAGGTCCCCTCCTTCATATACATGCACAAAACATTGAGGTACACCAAGGGCGCAAGCCACATAGGCCCCATCAATTCAGCTTAAAATTGACTGAAATAGTAACTTTGAGCGCCCCCTGTTGCCTGCGCCCCGAGTCAATCATCATAAATGCGATACCAAATGATACCTTTGGGTCCATATATTTGGCCATTCAAATATAACATAGGTACACCAAGAAGGTACTGCGATAATTGGATTTGAAATCTGGACTTTGACACAATCCAAATTTTTGACTTATATTTGAAAGGGCCCCTAAAAATAACCTAGAAGGTATGGAGGTCTAAAAATGCAATTTTTCCCACTTTTTAGTAATGGTTTACCAAGAAAAAAATTATGAACAAAATCTGAGTCGGGTGAGTAGCACACCCTGCCTGACTCTTAGAAAAACTGGCTCTTAAAGATATAACCAAGAGACAGCGTGAATAACAGCCCAGATTTGTGTGATTGCAAAACCTCAAGGATTAGAACTTGTTTTTATTCGACATTCAGGGAGCAAATTTCATATCAAGGGTGGGGGGGCTTGGGAGTTGTTTTTTTAGATAAATACTTTCTGTTCAGTTTTCGTGTCCTGTCTGGACAACCAATGATGGATCTATAAATGTTCCGTCGGTACCAAGAGTGGCACATAACATCTTACTACTGTGCATCCTACCCCAACTCCTCTCAACAGTCCTCCAGACAGGATTCACCCTCGTGCCGACATAGCCTAATGCCCAATGCACAGTTGCACACTGCTATTATATCTGCACTGGTATCATATGCGAGGCTGTTGCAACCCCAACTACCTCGGTGTGCACCAACTTGCGATGCTATTTAATTGACTTGCGATTCTGTCGCAGAATATCTAGCAGTGCTACCGTCGCAGGTTTTAATGGACTTTTTATTACTTTTCTGGGGTTTTCTGAGTGTGCATTGACTTGCGATACTGTGGCAGACCAAAAAGGGGTTGAAACAACCAAAAGGGCTTGATTTTACCCCATTTTTAATTAGGGGTTGCCACAAGCTGGTAGGCAGGTAATACAGTGTGCACCAACTTACGATCCTGGGTTGCAACAGCATCGCATCCGATGGGATCGCATCCGATTCTAGTGTGCATTGGGTAACCATTGTGATGATGGAGTAACCAACGGTCATTGAGGGATATATAGGGGAAAGCCGGGGGTAGTTGAGTTGAGTGAGGGACTAGTTGATGGTATTTGAGGCCAGGTGAGGGAATTTAAGGTAAGATGAGGGAATTTGAGGCTACGTGAGGATAAGAGGGGTTTAGGTTAGGGAATTTGTGGATTGGTGAGTGTGTGGCAGTGTAGGCCTATCCTACCATGAAGTCTCTTAATTGTTTCTAACATACAGGGCATAATATGAAAAAATTTAATTAAAAAAAATTGCTCATTTTGCCTCACATGAACCATGAGTAATTTTTGGCAATTCATGCAGGTTGCTACTGAATGAAAATATATTATGATCTGTGATTATGAAAAGAGAGAGTCAGTTCATATGAATTTTTTTCATTTGTGACAAGCTCTGGTTTGGATTTTTTTTTAAAATAAAAAATGAATAAACTCTTTCTGGTCATTCTTAAAATAATATTTCTGGTGGGGTTTTTATTAGCGGGGTGTTGCTTGATTTAGAAATGAAAATTTTGGGATATGGGATGCTTGAAAAATAAATAATTAATGTCGCTGTTACCACAAAATAGAATATAATTTCCCATTGAGGAAAAATTCCAAGGCCCTCCCCCCCTGAAAATCTGAATGTTCAACTCAATTCCAATCAATGCCCACCATCCCATTGTAAGAAATTTGTTGTTTGTCATTGTTCTGTGACTGAAACAAAACTGAGCCAGAAGTGGTCAAATACAAAAGAAGAATTGAAGCTGTGAAGTGAACTGGCTGTTGATAACACTTGAAGCTGTGAATCTGTGTCTTGACCATATGGTCAATCGTGAATAAACCTCAATGTGAGATACTCTCTTAAGCTGATCTTCCAAGATCTCAGAGCTCTGTCAGTTTGGTGCCCACTGATACTTGAAGCAGCATAAAAAAGGACCTAAGTCCTGTTTGGAGGATGGATGCAATGTGCATTCTGCAGTTCCATGCAAGTGACTTCTCATGATATTCTGGCACACTGTACTCACAACACTTAACATATCTATGACAAAGTTACAACCACCATGAAGCTTGAGATTGCTATTAAACCGTTCAGCATTGAGAAGCCAAGAGCTCTGGAATGAGAAGACTGATAATTCCTGTGTCAACGATTTAACCGAAATTGTTGGTTCATTCTGCCTGTTTCCCACATTGGATGTTGGACCATAAGTGCATACATGTACTTGCTAAACAAATATTATGCCTGATGGGAAGATCATGCAAAACAGATTGAAGTGAATGAGTTTGAAGTCACTGAAAGTTGTGAATGATGTGGCATGAAAAGTTACAATATGTTCTGCCAAAATATTACAACAAAGGTTCTGCTTCTTGTGGTAGAACTTAGTGGCAGGAATTTTTGACAATTCATGAGGGTATACACTCAATGTATGATTGCAACTGGTAGCTACAAAATCATTATAGGCAGAATTAATCGTAATTTGAAACTTGTACCATTATCTATTAATGAATCTTGCTGATGATACATAGCATTTTCAGTACTTTATCTATAGTTACTGCATCATTAATGAGTAATTAGAGATTAATAAGCATGCACAAATTAAAAAAAATGATACTGATCCCACATAATAATTAAAATCTGCTATTTGGTGCCATGAGTTGAGTCCAGAAGCAACTTTATATGGAGTTATATGTGAAAACATATCTGAAATGGTATGAAATTCGGCCATTTTTTACCAATTTCGGTGAAAAATTAAACATTTCATTTCATGTGTCACATTTTCATGACAAATCACATACCTATCTGATAGGAAAATTAATTGCCGTTCATTTGGTACTATTTTGGGACGCTCTGTGATGAATTGCTGTTAAGTTAT
Organism: Platynereis dumerilii; assembly: GCA_026936325.1. NCBI lineage: Eukaryota > Metazoa > Annelida > Polychaeta > Phyllodocida > Nereididae > Platynereis > Platynereis dumerilii. Next base: position 8,130,880 of record JAPTHN010000017.1, on the reverse strand, counting down.
AAGACAAAATGTAATATAAAATCATAGAAAAATAGGCGATTTCCGTCTAAATTGACAACATATGTCGAGGGCTCTTGAGGCAGGGTTTCCCTTCACCCCAGACCAAAATGAATGTGATATTTGGATTCCCCATACCCTAAAGCATGGGAAACCAAACAGGAGGCTATTAAAATCAAATTGTTTGTATTCTGAACAGGTCTACTCTATCGTGTATGACCCCCTATATAAACAATTACAAATTTAAAGTATTTCATACATTTCCGGAATTATGCTACGCTACTGGCAAATAAGTGGAGACAAAAAATGTAATAATGAATATACAAATATAAGGATTTTTTTTAACTACTCAAAATCAAATTAGGTACAATATACATCTGGTACGCGCTGCTAGGATGGAATAAGATATATTAAATGTGGGTTTGATAGGTTACTACATGATAGGCACAATACAAAAACTCATCTTTTTGTCAACTATATAATAATTACCAGTATACATTTTTGATATCATATCATATATATCAGTAGGCTACCTTATACCACAAATGTAACAATTTTGAATAGTACATTCTGTTTGGTAGGAATTGATTCGTATCCTTTTAATATAAAAACTCAGTCCCCAAAGACTGTGGGTTTGCAATTTATCTAGAATTCCAGGAGCAGTTTCATTCACAATTTTTGGTATTCTATTTTTGATTGAGCTGTCAGAAATATGGTAGTGCAGTCGTGGTACAACTAAGTTGTGTCGGTCTCTGGTAGGATAGGGATGAATGTCTGACTGCATTGGGAAATCCATGGCAAGAAAATATCTAGGGACATCTCGATTTCTTATCTTATAGTAAAATTTCATTTCTTGAATGTAAAGAATGTCTTCTAGTTTCAAAATGATAAAACAGGCTTTGTTTGGGAAACATTGAACAGCGACTCTTCTGGTAAGGTGTGACAATCAGCTAAGGCATTAGTTGTTTGTTGTTGATGTACACAAACGATAACATTGCCTGGCAGTTTTAATTTCCTTTGTCATAAACCGTGATGTCAAACTCTGAACTGATATGTCACAGAATGAAGATTAGACCAATCACATTCACAGATACCCTGATGATGTCACGGTTTAGCTGCAAAACGAAGTTTTCAAAAAACATGTAGCTATGAAAACGACAATAATATGAATTCTGATAGGTACAACATAACTACGTAAACATATATATGTACATCGCAGTTCTCGCACCTTTAATTATATATTTAAGAATACATAACACTGTAGTTTATGCGCATTGCCTTGACCATGTATGTTAGACGGACAGCTGGAGAGCAAGACGAACAGACAGACAGACACATGCAATTGAAAACACAAGTCCTTCAGGACTAGTAAGGATACAGTGATCCATTAAAAAGGCCTATATGTGTTCAGAGGAAATAACTCTAAACTGAGCAATATGCACTCCAGTTGCCTTTAGGGTGTGGGGAATTTTGTGAATGTTATTAATAATGTTATTTCCCCTATATTACATCAACTTGGCAACTTTCACTGTGTGTGACCCATTTTTCTTTATTTTTTGTTCATAATTTGTGAAATAAAAACATTTTCTATACTGATCTCTCACACATATGAAAGCTGGATGATTTAAGAGATGGGCACCCTCGCGACCTATTACTTTCTCCTCAGTGTACATTGTCTGCATAGAGTTACTTCTATGGCCAGTACATGTTGCAAATATGCAGGGACTTCTCTTGATTGTTCCAGATGTAACCTGACACATGTTGCAAATATCCAGGGACTTCTCTTGATTGTTCCAGATGTAACCTGACACATGTTGCAAATATCCAGGGACTTCTCTTGATTGTTCCAGATGTAACCTGACACATGTTGCAAATATCCAGGGACTTCTCTTGATTGTTCCAGATGTAACCTGACTTCTCTTGATTGTTCCAGATGTAACCTGACACTCTTTCCTAGTGATTTTCTGCAACAAAAAAATACATTGACAAAACTGGATCTCTCACATAATGATATATCTTACATTCCTGATGGGAGTTTTCAAAACCTCACAGCTTTGAATACACTGATTCTGTTGAACAACCCCGTTATGAACTACAACAAAGCAACATTTAAAGGTAAGTGGCCAACCTTCTTTATCGTCTTGTTTCCCAACTCTATTGATGTATGAATTTGTTAAAAATTACTAATAAGTCATTCATTTCAGCCAAATTTAAAATCAGTCAAAAAAGGCCAATTTTGTTCTACCCCCCACCGGGCCCACCCTGTAATTCCTGCTATATGAGGAATAAAATGTATGCCTGCTGGGCACATCTACATTGCAGCAACCTTGTGACAATGTCTAATGTTTGTGAAAATTAAGTAGAATTGTATGTAAGAAATTATGTTGTCACAGGGTTTGGCAGCAACGTCAAATATATTACGTTAACATGCAATGTTGTGGCGACATTTTCTTAATTTTGTGGGGAAAAAAACCATGATATTGCAACTTAGGGGGCGACCATTTAATGATCTAGGAGGGGCAGGCAACATTTGCCAAAATTTCAAGATACAGATTTTAAATTTTAAAATGAAATCGCCTGGAAATCATTAATTTTCAATAGCGTTTATTTAATCATCAGCACAAAATTTTTAGCGTTTTTGCCCAAATCTTACTGTTTTTAAAATATCAATAATAGCCATTATTATTATTCTGCAGAGCAATTAAGTAGGCCGTTAACATTAACAATCCCCCATGTTAACTGATGGTATTTCACACAGCACAGGGCGTTAATATCATTAATGCACGGTTTAGCAGGGCATTAATGAGATTGTGACACTTTCCACCAGGTGGCTACCATTAATGCACAGTTTCGCACGGCAATAATGAGATTATGACTTTTATAGCAGGTTGGAAAAAAAAATTTCAAACAACAGGAAATTCTAAAAAAACATTTAGAAAAATAAAAAATTATAAAAGAAAACAAATTCCAAGAAAAAATTTTTTTTAATTTTAGTGAAAAAAAAATAAAAAAATTCAATAAATTTTTTTTTTTAAGTAAATTTATAATAATAATGATTACGGCTCGGGCCGTAATGATACCTACCCTCGGTTGCCGGTCATTAATCAGCAGTAAGGCCCTCAAAAAAACATTATAGTATAATTAATTGGTGTTTTTTGCTGTTCCGAAACTTAAGTCTTTTTGGGAGGGTGATTGCCCCCCCCCTGCCCACCCTTCCCATGGGTCTATGGTGAGAAGCATCTAAGGGGGCCACCATTTAATCTCAAGGGGGGCTTGGAGTTTTTCTTAATAAATAATTTCTTGCTCCGTTTTGATGAAATAAATTAACTTTTTTGGACAGTCTTGAAATAAATAATTTCTTGAGGGGGTATTTCTAAGTAAGGCGTTGCTTGATTTGGGAATGAATATTCAGGGACTTCACATGCTTGAAATAAATAATTATGGCTGGCGTTGCCTTGAAATAAATAATTTCCTGCCGAGGAAAACTCCAAGCCCCCCCCCCCCCAAAAATCATGCGTTCCGTGCGCCTATGCCTCTCACATTAACGATACACAAATGATGCACGTCTCCTTGCTTGCTTTAGAGCGTTTTGTTTATTACTTGGCTTTTCTATCCCTCAGGTATGGAGATTCTCAAACGCCTGGAAATAGGATTTTCTGGGCATTCATTCCATCCACCAACTTTGCGAGCAGATGTGCTGAGCACTCTCACAAGTATAGAAGTACTGCGTCTACATTACACCTATGGCACCGAGTTTGAACCAGCTGCTCTGAGCATGCTGCATAATCTACGAACTTTGGAAATGTCCACTTCTGGAAATTCAGTATCGCCATTGACAAATCTTGGTGATGAGTTTCAAGAATTGCACATGTTACGATCCCTCATTATTATGAAAAAATCCATTAACCCGTTTTGACGTAACGGAGAAAACCTTTGAAAATGTTCCTCATCTTAAAGAGCTCCAGATATCCCATCTACTATATGGAATTTCTCCCATGGCGTTGAAACACTTCACCCAATTATCGACCCTGAGTCTTTTGTGCAACAGAGAAATGAAAATTGCTGATGTTTTCGAGGCAATAAAAAACATGAAAAGCCCGAGTCTAACCACCTTGATCTTGGATGGCAGTCAACATCATGGTTTTTTCAACCTTGCTGCCGATTTAATTGACTCGCCAAATTTTTCCAAGATTACTCATTTGTCAGCTAAACATACAAATACAGTTGGTGCTGCCTTTGAAGGCATCTACGCTTTAATGAATTTAAAATATGTAGCTTTTGGGTACAATAGCCTTTTTCATGAAAACCACCATATTGGAATAAAAGAAGAATCGAAATTAGTTAATGCTTTCAAAATTGAAGCAGTAGATATCACAGGACTTTACCAGTCAGTCCCGACAACCAATGTGAGATTCGAATACATGTATTGCAGGAACACAAAAAACACTTTTCGACAACCCCCCACATTTCTGAACCTTACGGTAAATGACAGCAGTGTTCAGGTAAAGAATTTAACTGGACTTAAGGGTGTTTTGAAATATCTGCCTCCATCAGTGCGTTTTATATATGCAGGTAACATAGTTTTTCCAAAGCTACATCGTCCTAAGTATAGATTTGGTGAAAATAATATATTATATATTGATTTCTCAAATAGTAAATTAAAAAGACTTCCTTTGACAACAGGTTTGAGCAAACTACAAGGAATAGACATGAGCAAAATGGGTCTTCAGAGTTTGAACAAAAAACAAATGTTTCACTTACCCAGCCTCAGGTATCTCAATTTAAGTCATAACGCCCTTCATGTGGTTGACTGGGATATGCTCACCAGTGAAGGAACCAGACTGGAATGGCTTGATCTCGGCTATAATAACATCGAGAACATCTCCCTCAGTTTACAAAATTTGACCGCACTTCGATACTTTTCACTGAAAGGAAACCCCCTGACCGACTTCGCCCTTTCCTTTGGAAATAACACATTCATAAGGAATGTGGATCTTTCCAGATGCCTCATGAAATCCCTACCCTCCGCATTGATGAAGGAATTAGACATTTTGCAATCTCGTCTGCATCATCCGTTGGAAGTTGATTTGTCCGGAAACAGGTTTGAGTGCTCTTGTGATGCTATGGACAATATTGAGTGGTTTCAAAATACTGAAGTAGATATAGTCGATAGAGGTAGGTTGAAGTGTTCTCGCAAAAATGACTCAGTTATCATTAAGGATGTGAACTTGAAGCTGATGTCGGAAAGTTGTCGTCATCGCGGGTCATTGGTTTTCGGTGTTACATTACCTCTTTCCATATGCTGTGCATTTGGGATAGTCATGCTGCTGACGTATCGATACAGATGGCAATTAAGATGGTCAATCTACAAATGCAGGAAACACCTTAAAAACAAGGTTCAAACAAACGATGAAATTCTGCTGCCGGAAGTCTATGGCTATGATTATTTCTTGGTCTACGCCGAATCATACGATGACGAATGGGTTGAAGAGGAATTGATGCCTACGCTAACTGAATGGGGATTCACTTATTTAACTGCCCGGATGTTTGACAGCGGTTCGAAGTTAGAAAACTTTGAGAGTGCCATAGCCAGCAGTAGGAAAATCATTCTTGTTCTAACGCCGGCCTTTGCCTCAGACACATGGTGCCAGTTTCAGTTGGGGGAAATGATTGTCACAATGGATAGAAAGCAAATCATTGCCATCTACAAAGAGAGAATTCCCCCAAAGAATATGTCCAGGGCTTCAATGACTTTGATTCAATCTGGCTCTGTGGAATATTCTCAAAAACCTGAAGCTTTGGAACTTTTTTGGAGTTCCCTGAATGAAAAATTGTGTTCCAAAAAATAGACTGCACGGCAGCATACTCTCGCTGCTCAGCTGATGCTATTCTGTTGGCAACTGTGTTTTGGACAAGTTCCTATTGACAAATGTAATGTCATTGTTAAATATTTATAACAGTGACACATATGCATACAGTGTCAATTAAATAAAATTGTGGATACTCTAAATTTGTCTCTTTTTCTCAGGCAGAAAATCTTTCGGGTGCACTCTAAAAAATTCAGACAAAATTGTTTTTTTACGTTCAAAATGGTTTTTTAAAAACCAAATTTCAATGCAAAACCAACAAAAAAAATCCATGTTGGTTTTGCATTGAAATTTGATTTTTTTAAAAATCCATGTTGGTTTTGCATTGAAATTCGGTTTTTCAAAAAACCATTTTGAATCTAAAAAACCAATTTTGTCCCGACATTTTTTAGAGTGTGGGTCTAGCTGTTCTAAAGTACAGCATTGTATCATGGTTTGGTTCGTCGCAAAAGAAAGATCAGAAGAAACTTATTGTTAGAATTGGTAAAAATTGGGGGTTTGCACAAAAAGTTTGAATGGTTTGTTTAATGACTATTGTATTTCAAAAAAGGTTGTGAAACTTCTTAAAGATTCAGAGCACCAATAGGTCTGTCTCCATATGGGGATTACGATAGGTATTATCAGTAGGTGGTGCAACCTTAAGGTAGGAGTGCTATTTTTGTCTTGGGGAAGCCCACCTGATGACATATTATCTGGTTTGTTTGCAAAGTAAGTGAAATCCTGTAACCAACAGTTTATAATAATCTAGTTGTTAACATGTTATATTCCCCAAATCTGTATGATAACAACACTCTTTTTTGTTGAACTGCTGTTTTGAGAACATAATCAATACAGTGTCGCTGACCCAAACAATCAAACACTCAACAAACACACTCAATAAGTCAGACTCCTTGGCTTGGTCAACAACACCAATCACCTTGCTGAAAGGCAAGGGGGATTCCATCAGAGCTCCTTTTGCTTGGAGACACCACCTGTACATAAACTCAGAACTACAAATGGAGACAGACCTATTGAATGATCAATATGTATTTTTCAGATCAGTTAAGCGTCTAATGGTGTGAAAGCAAATAACAGTTCTGGACGCTCACGAGGGTTGATTGATGAGATGGGAGAGAGAGCGGGAGTCCTCAACATGTACAGCTGTGTCACCATTGGCTTCGGCAGTGACAGATGAATGAACGGTTGATTTTTTTTGTACTTTATTCTCTATTCGTCCACACTCTAAAAAATGTCGGGACAAAATTGGTTTTTTAGATTCAAAATGGTTTTTTGAAAAACCAAATTTCAATGCAAAACCAAAATGGAAATTTTTGAAAAAATCCATTTTGGTTTTTTGCACAGGATATGTGGTACACTGGTCCTACTATCCTCTCTTTGTCCAGGGTATCTTTCGGGTGTACGAGCATCTGTCTTAGGGTGTTGATAGGCTTAAAATAAGCGGTGATGTTGTACTGCTTGAAGATTCTCCTGAGTTGTTCTGACACCCCTCTAACATAAGGAAGAACAACAGGATATTGCTTCTTTGCTGGGAGGTGACTTCTGACTTGTTGCCGTGCGTCATCGCTTCTTGATGTTGTTTTTGACTTCTTTAAAACCCATGGCGGATATCCATTCAAGTCCAGCGCATCTTTGATGATCTCTTTCTCTTTTGTCCGGTCCTGTGTATCACTCACAACTTTTTCCGCTCGGTGAAACAAAGTCCTAACCACACCTCTCTTGTGTTCAATGGGATGGTTGCTGTCAAAATTCAGATATTGGTTGGTGTGTGTCTGCTTGCGGAAAACTCTGGTGCTGATGGTTCCATCCTCTTTGGCCACTACTAAGGTGTCAAGAAAAGCTAAATGCCTCTCTTTACCATGCCTATTGTCTACGGTCGATTGTTCTTCTGAAGTCCATTTGATGTCGTCATCTATGGTGTTGAGATAGCTAGAGAAATGTGTGGCATTGTTGATCTTCATGATGGTAAACGTGTCATCGACATATCTCTTCCATACAAAAGAGGATAGAGACAAAGAGAGGATAGTAGGACCAGTGTACCACATATCCTGTGAGGATTGTAGCAGTAGTTATGTTGGCGAGACTGAAAGATCATTGAAGGCCAGATTCCAGGAACATAGAAGGCCCAGTAGTACTACATCTGAGGTCGCAAAGCACATTCATCTGGAGTGCCCTGGTCACAGTGTGAATTTAGACAATACAAAGGTGCTTGCAGTAGAACAAGATTGGTTTAAGCGAGGCATAAAAGAGGCCATCTATATCAGGACCCTCAAACCATCTCTCAATAGGGATGCGGGACGGCACAATCTCCATCAAGTATGGACCAATCTCCTCCTCCAGGACAGACGGCAGGGGGGCGCACCACATCAACAGTGATAACAACACAGTCTTGACACCTCAACAACACCTGAGGTGTCAGAGTGAACAAGGCCTCTGATGAGGTTGAAAGCTTTTTGGTAAGCTATTGATTTTCCAGCCAAAGTTTATTTCTGTTACTTATGCAATATTTCTGTGATTCCGGATTAGAGTAACCCAGATTGCAAATGGCAGATAGAATAGAGCTTTGTGTTTATGTTAACATCTAACTTCTAAGTGTAATCATTCATTAAATATTATTTCCAAAAACACCTAAAGAATGTGTCTGAATATGCTCCTCACACTTCTAACGTATAGGAAACGATTTATTAGTCTTCATTCAGAAGTAGTCGTTCATGACAATTTCTGTAGTTGGCTATTAACATTGAAACCTGGGTTTCCTAGATAAACAGTCTCTGCGACATCTTTGTGATGGCCTTCTTGAATCAAAAGTATCTGAATAGTTCCTATAATCTAAGTTAAACCAAGAGTAACCTGGCTTGCAAGACTAGCAGGCAACTTCATTTAAACAATATTGCATGATCAACTGACATAAAGACTGCCATAAATTTTGAAAAGGCCATATGAGGCTGCAGTTTTCTAATAACTCTTCTTAAATTCATTTTGTGATTTCTTTAACCTTAAAGTTCTCCCATCACTTGCAATTTTTTTTAATGAAATTGCTCAACTTTTCAAGGCAGGTAAAATGAATGAGATGAAGTCAGTCTAATGATGTGCTTTCCTGGTCTGTGGCTAGAGTAATACTCCCGAGTTTGACATTGCTAAAATATGTTCTTTCCCCATGACACATCAAAATAATTATGTTGTAGAATGTCTCTGAATATCGCACTCAGCACTCCCGATGGGCACACAATGTAAACACAACATTGCTAATTGATGGAGGGCTGGTCTCTTGATCATGTAGATATTGTTATTATGTTTTTACAACATTGCCACAATGTTGCAAGCCAACGTCAAACCCTTGACATTGCCTCACAATGTTGCGAAAACATCGCCAAAACGGCACATGCTTATATCATATCTTTGATGTTGCTTCACAACGCAGTGACAATGTAATTTCTACCATACAATTCTATGTCATTTGACGAACAGGGTGACGTTGTTGCAACGTTGCTAAAATGTAGATGTGCCCCTAGGGACTGTCATTAATTTGGCATCTACAAATATTGACTTTTGATATCGATAAAAACTGATATACACCTCTGCTGTTGACTAAAAAACAAGTTGATAATTAAAGTTTAAAAGCTTTTATTCTCCATGACAAAAAATCTGTTAAGCGATGATTATTGTTTGAGCTTGGGAATGTAAGATGTATTTGAGTAGGATCCATCAATTGGGAAAGTGGTTCCAGTGATGAAGCTTGCTTCTTTTGATCCCAGGAATGTGGCCAAGCGAGCAACCTCAGCAACTTCTCCAATGCGTCCAAGAGGGATGGCAGCACAACACCAGTCCAGGTACTGCAAGAGAGATACAGGATGAAAATGAAAAGGTTGCTCTCGTTATACAGCATAGTCATGTCTACTTTAACACTTGTGTGAATCTTACTTGAAACTCCTCCTAACCCCATCAAGTTTAAAAAGCCTAAGGGGTGCAGGGATTTAACAAAGCTTTCAACAAACAGATGGCTAGATGGACAGAGTGAACAGGATGAACCCTAACACTATAACTGGATTGTAAACTTGTGTTAATATGATAATTTGTCAATACCTTCTTCATCCTTTCAGGGTTGCCACCAGGTCCTTCTGGTTTGTCAAACATGGCCGTCTTCACTGCAGCAGGATTAATGGAGTTTATTCTGATGCCCTTTGCCCCGAGTGCTACTGCAGTCGCCTGGGTGAACCTGTCCACCATACATTTGCACATGGAGTAAGGCAGAGCATAATGCAATGGTCGAAGACCAGCAAGACTGGACATGTTGATGATGGCTCCTTTGGTTTTCTCAAGGTGAGGAATGGCCGCCTTGGACATCATGAACACTGACCTCACCAGGACATTGTAGCACCAGTCAAGGTCATCGATCTCACAGGTGTCAATGTTCCTGGCCCTGGTTGCTCCAGCATTGTTGATGAGAATGTCCAGTCTTCCAAAATGGCTGACCACGGAGCTGACTATCCTGTCCACATCTTCTTTGGCTGTGACATCTCCAGTCACAAGATAAATCTTAGAGTCATCCAAGCCATTTTCTGTGCAAAGCTTCTTTGTTTCTTCAAGTCTTTCCATAGAACGTCCAGTCAGTGCCAAGTAAGGACCATACTTTGCATATTCTGTTGCAATTCCCTGACCGATACCACTGCTGGCACCTGAAAAAAAATTACATGATGCAATTAATTTGACAGAACAAGTTTAGTTGCCTAATATTAAAATTTAATGCACACTTGAGCTTGAGACAGAATCAGTAAGAAACACTACTTACCAGAGATAAGGACAACAAGGTTTCTCAAGGACTCTCCCATGATGAAGTTGAGGAATTGAACAGATAACTGATAGTTGAGAAGGAAGACTTTAGTCTCTGTCGATGAGAGAATGATGCAGATCTGTAGGGCTGTCTTGGTATTTATACTGGATGATGAACATATCCTCACATGCTTGCTGACTTGTACTTCAGAAGTTAACAATAATTAGATCCTCCTAAATCATGCTGGTGGTCTTTCTTAACACCTGATGCCTAAGAATGTAGAATGTATAGGGGCTATTGTATGTTCCTAGATCGTACCATGTGCACACTGGATCATAAATGCATGACAATAGGGGCTCAACCCCAGCTGTTTGGAAACCATCTGCTTGGATTACGGTTCTTTCCAGTTGACTTTTTGGTATAAAAGACAACTTTGGGCTGGTTATTGGCATCAGTGTCAATCCAATCTAGATTCACTTTGAGCTTCAGAGTTGAAAATCAACCATCATAACACAGCCATGGACTACAGCAACTTCAAGGGCCAAGTTGTCATGATCACTGGTAAGACAGCCATTAAATTATAGAGTTTGTGTGGCCAAACTAATGACATTAAAGTCCTTTTTATTTAACGATGAATTTAAAACATTGCCTGACATCCTTGGGCAATCATTTTTCTAGCAAAACCGTTTTTTTTTTTTACTTAATTATTTTAATCTCAACATACGATGTGGTGACTTTAGGTGCTGGAGGTGAAATTGGAGGTGGCACAGCTGTGGAAACTGCTACATGGGGAGCCAATTTGGCCCTGATAGACATCCATGAGGGACGACTGCAAGCGACCATGGACAAACTGGCAAAGATGGGTGTGCACCAAGACAGGGTGAGAACATTTCAAGTGATTTTTCTAGAATCACACAACTGAGCGATTTCAACTGATTGACTTTGCTTCAATAAAAATGACCATAATTACTTTGCCCTTCAAATGCAGGTCTATTCTCAAGTGGGAGACGTTACAAAAATGGAAGACATCAAATCGTTTGTTGCCGAGTCAGTCAAGAAGTTGGGCAAGGTCAATTCCTTGATAAATGTGGTGGGTGCGAAGAGGATCAAAGTTTTGCAGAATATGTCCCACTCTGACCTGGACCACTGCATCAATGGAAACATCAAGGCCACCCTTTTCATGACCCAGGAGTGCCTGCCTCACTTGAAGGAAACCAAAGGTACACCTTACCTTAATCTGCTTGAGTAAATACAAAGCTATCATGTGCTCCCTGTTACAGTATTTTTCTTAAACTGCTTTTAGATTTTTAAATAACAAATCCATTATTCTCTTCAGGTAATGTGGTCAACATCAGCAGTGTATCCGGCATGAGACCAGTTTGGGGAGCCCTTCCGTATGCCATGTGTAAAGCAGCTGTGGACCAGTTCACCCGCTGTACTTCACAAGGTTGGTTACAGACATCTTTAGCAATCCCTCATATTATTTACTTAACAACTGTAAAAGCAATTTACAGTAATGATTTAATTTTAATTTTGATAGAGCTGGCACCTTTTGGAGTGAGAGTGAATGCTGTCAGCCCAGGAGCCCTCAAGTCAAACTTCAACATAAGATTTGGAGACATTTTCACCAAGCAGGAGCAACTGGAAACTGTAAGTTTTCTTCATTTGATCATAATATGCAGTCATATATAAATATATATAAAACAAATTAGCATGCAATATATAATTGCATTCTCTTATCTTACATCTGCCGTTGCTATTTCAGTACTTTGATGTAGCTGGACGGTCCATTCCCCTTGGCTACATGGGAACCTCGGAGGATGTGGTCCCCACTGTTGTGTTCCTTGCATCTGACAAAGCTGAGTTTGTGACAGGAGCTGTGATTGCTGTGGACGGTGGATATGTGTGCACTTGCTGCATGCCATAGGTCAAGAAAATTCATTGTCTTCTATTTTGTGTCAGACCATGAAAGAAATAAAAATGAATGAATGAGATGTCTGTGTTTATGTTTTTAAATGTTTTGCATATGTCTAGACTCAAAACTAATTATGTCCAGCTTGATAGAACTTTATAGTATACAACCCGTTAATCTAAGAATTTGTTGATTTTTAAATAAGACTTCATGTAGTGTATTTTATGTGATGAACCTCATAAATGTCAGATTATGGAATTACAAAACTTTTGTTTGATCATGTTCGCAACCTGAGGCGCAAGTGACGGACAAATATTTCATCACAGGCTCTCTTCTGCCAACTGGTAAATGGGATAACAATGACTGTGCCAGTTTCTTTGCTGCACTCAGAGTAAAGCGCAGGCCAATGTAATTCCAATAGTAAGTGTTCTTCATTTATTTACTGCTGATCAAAGATTTAAACCCACTTGTACCTCTGAGAGTGCTCAGCAAAGAAATTGGCTGTCATGGTTATCCCAACATCCACCTGAGATGATGATAAATAAAATATCTTCCCTTATGACCAAATGTGTTTCATCAGGTGAGAATCCATGATTAAGCTGTTTGACTAAGGATGTTTAGCACTGACCCAATGGCAAAACATCACCATTTTCCCTTTCTTACAGGCGGCACTGTTAATAAACTGGTTTGATTTTGATTCTGATTTGATATTAGAATCCACTTGAAAGAGAACTATTATGCTTGCCAACTTCGAGAGCCTGTTGTTCGTTTTTGCTCCATCAAACCAATTTCCATGAAAACCCATCATACGAACCAAGTTACATGAATATTTACCCTTATTTGATTTTCCTTTCTGTTGCCATTTTTCTCTTATCTATCTATTTTTTGTTGATTTTTCATTTTTGCTGGATCAATTCTGCAGTATCACAGACTGACAGAGAGTAGGTTGATTAATGGGCTTCACTGGCTTGGCATCTGTTTTGTGTGCCATGAGCAAATGTAACCCTTTGCAGACAAAAACAAGACTCTTGGTTTCTGAAAATTTAGATATGAGCAGCTATGAAATACTGAGATAATATTATTAAGCTTATGAAAAGGGTGTTGACGCTCACAAAGAGTGCCATAAATGAGAGGGGGGGGGTCCAAGCTGTATAATATTCATTCATAGTAGAATTATAGTTTATACAACAAGCAATGACAGTTTTGGACAGAGAACTTTTTTTGGTATGAGGAAAGAGTAACTTATTGTGTGGCCTGTCCTTTCCCTAGTCACCAATGAAAGATATAGTTATAAGGCAAAAAATATATGTCAAAATAGTTAAAGAAAGTTATAACATGCATTCCTCTGTTTACCATTTACTTCCCTAACGGCAAATCTACGTAGTATCAAAGTTGCAACAAGTTCACTCTGTTCGTCAAATGACATAGAATTGTATGGTAGATATGATGTTGTCACAACGTTGTGAAGCAGCATCAAAGATATTACGTTGGCATACGCCGTTGTAGTGACGTTTTCACAACATTTTGAGGCAATGCCAATGGTTCAACGTTAGCTTGCGACGTTGTGGCAATGTCGTAAAAAAGTCCGACGTCGTGTTCACGTTGTGGCAGCATAATATCTACTTGACCAACAGACCGGCCCTCCACCAATTAGCAACGTCGTGTTTACATCTTGTGCCCCTTGCATTGTAGTACAGCTTGTAGGCACAGGCACGAAGTTGATCAATTGGGAGGAAATCCCCCCAAAAAAATACTTAAAAAAAGAGAATGTTTAGCCAAAGTAACATGTTTTAAGAAATGTTTTATGTTATTGATAACATGGCTTAGGTGTGCTTCATATAACCTTTACTTCAGCGGGTTTTTTTAATATCTATTTCCATGTGTGGTTGTCATTGGCCTTGAATTTTTTCTCGTTGCCATAATTCAGGTGAAGTTAATCAGTCTCTAGAAAATTGTGCTCAAGGCAACGGTGAATTGTGGTCTATTTAATGAGCTCATAAATTATTGTAGCAGAAACTTCCTAGCAGAAGATTGGAGCCATAATAAAAAGAATGGCAAGGAATTATGTTTGACTTATTCATAGGTTGGCCACAAAAGGAAAGTTCCAGAGGAGCAGCTACAAATAAATTACTTCTGCAACTTGCATTTTAAGTCACGTGGCATTAATTAATTGATAGTCAGTTACATTTATGTCATCCAACAATGCTTTTTGCGAAAAATTAATGCCTGATTTCACCAACATAGTTCAGACCTGGCCTAAGATGTTAAAAAATAAACAATGCATACAATTCCATTCTCACGGCAATGATTCAGGGGTTTCTTGCCAGGGCGATTCTTTTCAAGGAAAGTAGGAGATGATTCAACTAATTTCAAAACAATTCAGCGACGATAATTTTTTTTACAGCGCATGCATCATAAAGTGTCTCATCAAAGTACGTAGAAATTACGTGACAAGTTGGTGAAACAAGAAATTTGCCTAACTAAAGATTCAACCTGTTGAATCTTGAGGAAGTACATATATGGATGTAATGTTGCTTCACAACGTTGTGCCAACATAATTTCTACAATACCATTTTACGTCGTTTGACGAACAGGGTGACATTGTTGTTGCAATGTTGCTGCAACCTAGATGCGCCCATAGGGAAATTACATTTATACCTCAGATGCTCAAAGTGTCCTAAATGTTTTTGGGCGCACTGCAGGTGGAGGTATAGGGGTTTATAATTCTGAACTAAAAAAAAGAAAAAAACACACAAAAGCACTACAACATCCTTCCTGGTGTCTTAAACTTTATAGAGAATACTCGAAACGGAAAAAGTTGTTTACAGCCTGGGAATTTGATATGCAAATAGAGTGGACTGTTGCACTGTGAAAATGGCACTTCGTGAGTCATGATAGGTGATGAAAGTTTCATATTCTCTACAATTAACATGGGCAACATAGAGGCTGTTTGATTAGTCATGATCAAGAGAAGGCCATTTGACTTGTCATACCTGATTTTAGAGTGAAAATCAGATGCATAATAATTTCATTTGCTTGTCACAAACAAGCAGGATTATAGTCTCCTTTAATCAAATTAACATGAAAAGTATTTGGTATGATCATGACAAATCATCAGCCATTTTCACAGTGCATCAGTCCACTCTTTTTGCATGTCAAATCTCTAGGCGGTAAAACTGTTTCGTTGGGATTGAGGCATGTGAACTTAGTTTTGAAGCTTACACTCTAAAAGATGTCTGGACAAAATTGATTTTTTAGATTCAAAATGGTTTTTTGAAAAACCAAATTTCTATGCAAAACCAACATGGATTTTTAAAAAAATCCATGTTGGTTTTTTGCATTGAAATTTGGTTTTTCAAAAAACCATTTTGAATCTGAAAAACCAATTTTGTCTGAAATTTTTTAGAGTGTCGGACTAATAGTGTCATATGTTGCTCATAAAATAACATGAAAACACATTTGGTTGAATTTGGAAGATAAGGAATCAAACAGAAAATGGCGTCAGAAGTTTTGTGTGACAGCTGGGACCAGAAGATGCAAAGTAAGTGTCTCCTTGAATTACCTTTGAAAGATGTCGTAAATTCTGTAGACAGTCGTAACCCTGGGGCAGGCAAAACACTGCAGCAGATGAAGAAATGTAGTGGGACATTTAGTCTGAAGAATTATTTCTTGTCATGAAACACATGGAATTTGTCTTGGAAAAATAGCGTGTTCACACCTGAGGCCTAAAAGTTAACATCAACTTTAACTTATAGATATTCAATTTAATATTTCAAACTGGCAAATAATTTCATTGCTTCTGGCCGATCATTATTTTGTGGTTATTACCATTTTTTAGGGACCATCTCAGATCTGTGTTACAAGCTCCAAATGAGGAAATACTTTACATGGGAAGTCCCTAACTTATTGGCCATAAAGCATCAGCAAAGTGCTTTGTCATCAGTTTATGTGTACTACAGTGCTGTAGCTACATGAGTTTCTGGAGGGGGCCAACAGGAAGTTGGACTTGCAGAGATACTTTCCCTATGGTAGGATTACCTTCCTGATTGACCTCCAATATTAGGAGAGTGTTCATGCCACAGAGGAGGTGTCTGTGAGTACAATTTTCAGATCAAATATATATTGCCCCTCTTGATATGGAAGTAGCTACACCCTCATAGCATCAAGGTCATGGTTGAGTGAGCAGCTGCTTGGTGTTCATGGTTGAGTGATTGGGGACCATATCCAAAGCACACCTGGAGCATATCCCATAGAGATTTCCTTCAGAAAATTTGTTAAATAATTACTGTATATATAAAGATTTGGGATGATATAATAGATGTGGCCAATCAACACTGTATGAAAATGTTATATAACTCCTCACAATTCCTGTGATGTTCATAAGCACATGAAAGGTGTAATAATCCAAATATGCAATCCAGCATTTTTTTTTTTGGTTACAGACATAGAAATTCATGTTCATGACGAAGAAAAAAGAAGGGCTTCTCATTGCCTGGTTTGCTGTCTGTGTTTGTAACACCTGTAATTAGGCATGCCTAATCAAGAGGTAACTTAGTGAAATCACAGTAGGTACATTGGAAGTATATATAACTGCACATACATAACAAATCAACAGAATATTATAAAAATAAAATATGTGTTTGAAGAAATCTCATATTTCAAGGTTCCTACAATTATTTCTTTAAAAGAATTTCTTGTTAATTGGTCTGTGACTCATTAATTCTCTCACGTTAATTGGGAAGAAGTTTAAAAGATTACTCAATTTCTTTACTTCATTCCAATTAAAGAAGAGAATTTGCAAAGGCCGAATAGAATCTATAGCACAAGGAATTCCAAATGAAAATTGAAAGACAAAATAGCCAAAAGAAATATGACAAAACTGAATTTTCATCTCTGGGCGTTTAATAGTTGGCCTTAGTAAATGTCTTAATGTTACTGTCTAATTAAGACCCTGCCTTATTTTGGTCTCACATGCTACATCTGACAAAGAAATGGTTGTTTATGAGTCTGGAGGGTTATAGAAAATTAAATCAGCAAGGTTGAAGTGATGTTTATGATTGAGAAGTTTCTGTAGCAATTTTTAGGAGGATGAGGAAAAACTTAGATGGAAGATTGCAAGTCCCTGTGGCTATATATATCCAGTTGTCGAAATAAGGGGGGGGGGGGGTTAAGGGGGTTTTTATCCCCCCCCCCCAAATACTCATGTACCTCCCTCAAATACATTTTTCAGAAGGACCAAGAGGGCGTCCTGAAACCCCCCCCCCCCAAATGCTGGATGTCTAATCAGCATAGGGGACAGTGCGGAACGATGGGCCACTTGCTGAATTATTGACCATGGAGGCAAATCTGGGTAGTATGGCTAAAATATACAATTAGTATAGCAGATGCCCCCCAGAGTATCGCTTGCCCCCGCCAGGTGCCCCCCCCCACTCGAGACCCCCCCAGTTACGCAACTGCCATGGGGTCCAATGGACAAAACAAGCACAAATGGAAATGTAAAAATAGTAAGAAACGTACACTCTTGCTCATAAATATGCATGGAATACTTTTTTGGAAAAAAGTGGCAAATAAAGGTAGATTTCAAAAGTTTGAATGCTTGCAAGGTCCACACTACTTTGAGGGCTGCACTTGCCATTATGTGTCTATGTATTTATAAGTCTTCCTATCAGGCCAGCTCTTCCTTATATATGTTGAGGACTCCAAATTACATCACAGCAATCATGAACACCAAGAACTGGGCTAAGAGGGCTGCACTTGCCATAATGTGTCTTATCTATAAGTCTTCCCATTCCTTCCTGATCCGCACACTTGGTAGTGATTGTGAGTCGCCACTCCGGTCTGAAGGAAAGCGTAAATGTGAATCCGGCATATCTTCCGGTCTCCTTTGTTCTTCTGGATAGTGTATCCGGTACAGCTGAAAAAAAGGGTCACAAGTGAGATATTTACACTAATTCAAAGGAGATGAAAATGGAGTGTTTGTTGGCCATTCTTAAAATATTAAATCTACATGTCTCGGAAAATGTCTCCCAACTTAAAACTTCCTTTAAAGAAGGATTAGAGCCATATTTACCTATTCTAAAGGTTCGATTTTTGTAAAAATAATGAAAAAAAACCTCTTGCTCTCTTAAAGGTAGCAAGTCCGCCGATTCTATGTAAAATTCAACTTGCATTTTATAGATCATAAACTGATATATTTTAAGTATGGTATACACTTCCAATCTGCAGAATGGCATGTTTTCCATAATTATGTGATTTTAATTGATTGTAAAGCCTTAAATTACTTGAGGAGAGCCCTGCATTGCTTGATTTGTGAACAAACAAAGACTTTTTCAGGGCATGAAAAACTGTTTGTTTACATTTTTGAAGGAATTTATCTTTATACTTTGAGCTTAGAATGGAAGTTAAGTCAATTTGACAGATTAAACAAGTTTAATAAGACTCTAAACTTCCTTTTGGACATCCACTATTTCAGCGTCATACTAGCTTTAATTTGTGTGAGCAGTTAAAGTTAATCACCCTGAAGTACACCAGAGACACCTATTGTTTGCTTGAGCTAGCCGGGTTGCTAACATGACTGTCTATTGTTCAATTGTGACATCAACACAGTTGATGAGATCACAGTAGCCAAGCTCCCATTGTGACATCATGCCCCTGGTGGATTAGAGACGGAATAGCTAAATTTGCCTGTTGTGTGTACTGTGTAGCTTTGACTGGCCACAGCTCAAAAATGGATTCGGATGGACCAATTCATTTTTTTGCCCGACAGTTAATAAAGTAAGGATCATCTGGTAAGAATTTTAAAAACATGGTAAAACTCTAGCTATTTTTTTATCCATAAAAATTAATAATTTAAGTATTTTTATTAACATTTTAATGTAAATTCAATTGGCCCTGCTGAAAAAGTAAGTGCGGATAGAACACTTCTTTTGCTGGATTTGTAGCATTTAGGCCCAGTACTGCAATTTCAGAAATATGGTAATACTTCAGAACTTTAGGGTGATTAACTTTAAGTGAGTTTACTACAATGGGCTTACCTGGGGAAGGAGTCACAAAGAAGTTGGCAATCCTCTTGGGTCAAGTAGTCCGTATATTTCAGTCCTCCGAGGTGTGCCTGATTCTCCTGTGTGGTGTACTCTGTCACAAACAAAGAAAACATTAAAAAACTATCCAAGACCATTCAATATTTCTTCATGGCTTTACGATAAGACTATTTCTCAATGAAATGTACCATAGGCGTAGAAACCACTGGGGCGGGGGGGGGCAGCTGACCCCTAAAAAACTGGCATCCTTTTAAATTGGCATTGCATTCGGGCAGAGATTTTAAAATTCAGACAGAAAGCCCCATTGAGCCATTTATGGATGGCCCCCATAAATAAATCATTTCTCCTATGCCTATGAAATGTACACTTTGCGATTCATGATAGCTGATGAAGTGCCATTATTATACTTCTAGCTTGTAGTTTTCCTCGGAGGAAAATTATTTATTTCACAACAATGACAGCCATAATTATTAACTTCCTCAGTGTAAATGGTGAGGTTGTTCCTGTGGAATGATTGTGTCATAAACGTGTGAAAGCTCATAACTGCCAGAGTCTGTTTATAGCCCCCTCTATCCTTCTGATTCATATGAAGATCAGGCTTTATGAACACTGAAAGGATGTCTAGAGCCACCACTTGAAGTTAGTCAATACACAAGAGGCAGCAGAAAAGATTCCACCAACAGGTACCACAAGTCGGCCATAACCGATCATGCCAATTCTCAAAACCACATTACTGACTGGGAGGGGGCTAAGATAATAGACAAAGAGTCACACAAGAAATGGAGACAAGTGAAGAATGCCATTATGGATTAGGAGGACAGAAGGGGCTATAAACAGAGACTCTGGCAGTTATGACTCTTATGTGCTTTCACACATTTATGACGCAATCATTCCACAGCAACAACACCAACATTTGTACTGAGCTTTATATTGAAAGAAAATTGTATATAATAGAATAGGTTTAATTTGACTGTAAACTTTCTTTTGGATATTGTTTTATTTTGGCAACATAATAGCTTTAAATGTGAGCTCCTCACCTCCATTGATGCCCTTATAATAGTACTGGTAGGAAGAACTTCTGATAGTCTTTGATGAGTATATATAACACGCAATTTTTCCATTTCCACTTTCATAAGTATAGCCCCAGCATTTAGTGTCATTGTTGCATATGTTCCTGCATTTTTCTGTTGTATTTCCAGCAGCGTTTCTGTTGCCGCCCATTCTGCGAGTGTAGGGGTAGAGGTGGTAGCCATTGATGCATTCTGAAAAACAACAAATCAAATGATAATATAAAAGATATATAGTAATATGATCTACCCCTAATTATGTGGTAGTCATAAAAAATGTGGATATGAAGTATGGCACTGTCAAGAAGGTTGTAAATCAGATGGATTGGTGTAATTACAGCCTGATTAATGCAGAATTGAAGGAATACATGTATAGAACACAATGAAAGGGTGCAAAACTTCTTTTATATAGTTGGATGACAAGAGTTGCAGGTTCAGAGCACTAACATACGAACTGGAAGATTCAGCAAAATGTTTATCTCCAGTCGCAATCAATCTACTAAATATTTGTGCCTAAATTAATTTTGTATTGTTACTCATGTCATTTACAGAGACAAATTTCATGTAATTCATATTCATGACCAATAAACAATCGGTTATCTGTTTTTTGTTATACAGTATGATAATCATACTATTAATTCACGCAGTGGTCGAAATAGCCAATGTTATTTAGGGGGGTCTCTCAAGTTCGAAGGCCCGAAGAGTTGAAACTCTTGTAGCCGGAATTCTGCGGGACGCCAGAAGCCCCTTAAAGCCGGAGTGTTTCAAATGCTCTAAAAGTGAATTCCGAACACTTTATAGGCATGTTTTATCTCAGAAAATTAGTTTTGAAAACCCTATTGGTGATGTATATAAATCACAAGAGGTTGTAGTATGCTGATTAATCTTTACATGCTGGTTCATGCTTATTCCTCCTAGCAAATTCGCTATTTGGGGAGGTTTTTTCAGGTACCCCTCTGGGTCCTTCTAAAAAATGCATTTGAGGGGGTTCAAGAGCATTTGGGGTGGGTCAAAACCCCCTTGACCCCCCCTTATTTCGACCACTGAATTCACGGACCTCTCCATGTTTCCCAGCCAGACTATACTGCTATGTCATAAAAACCTACAGAGTGAGACAGACAGATTTCAGCAGCAATTTAATGTCTCATCCAAGCAACATTCAGCTGGGATTTTGCTCATGAAGGTCAACTGGAAATTTTGGGTTCTCCAACCGGGTTTAGAACCCATGCAGGAGAAGATCTTCAGCGGAGCAGGCAGGAACCTCAACAACTTTGCCACCCAGCTGCATGAAAGATATATAGCAAGCCAAGGCTATTTTTGGGCATAGCTTTTTATTGCAACATCAGCATTGAGATCTATTGAGAATCTGAAAATGTCATAGAAATACATAGAAGGGACATGAGGCTCTGGCAGATGAAGCAACCAAATCCACCATCTTGGAACTGCCCTGAATATTGGCACAATGGACTGTGACGTCACCAATAACTGTGATGTCACTTATAACAATGACATGACGTCACATCATAATTATTCTATTGTGACATCATGTCTCAGGGCAGTTCCAATATGGTGGATTTGGTGACCTCATCTTGAGGTGGTATCATACAGCCTCATGTCCGTTCTATGTATTTCTATGATTGAGAATCTGAAAATGTGCTCTTCTCAATTTTCGAAATGAGATAATTAGAAAGTAGAAATCATAACACTCACCGTAACCAGGTGTGGGATCAAGTGTGGGACCAGGTGTGGAACTAGCTGGAGGTTGAGGTGCAAGAGTAGGTTTAGGGGTAGAAATGGGGAAGTCACGTCCATTGCATATGAGCTCAACTGTATCACTGGCTCTGTCGGCTAACAGGAGGAAATCTGGAAATAGAAAAACATCACCGGGGTTCGTCGCTATAAATTTAAGAAGATCGTTATTGACTTCATTTGTCGTACCGCCGGCAACGGCAATAATGCGGACGCCTTCCTTCTTCAGCAGTATGGTTTGTGAAATAGTATCAGACACTCGTATATTTGGTATGCCATCATTGATGAGGATTGCAAGCTTCAGAACGCCTGGTCGAGCACCTGTAAATACCTGGAACAAAAGCAGTTTACGTTTATTCAATTGTAAAATTTCATCTTCAGATACATCTTTATCTTTAATCATAAGACAGACATTTATTTTCATTATTGCATCTTCAATTTTTAATGAAGCGATAATATTTATGAGGTATATGATGTTTTTAAACATGAAGGAGGCTTTTCAAGTTTGATAAGAGTTTGAGAAGTCACTCTGGTATAACTGGCGAAAAAATCTCAGGATACAAGGTTCATAGTATGTTTTATAGTAGCAAATGCCCCGTGCCTCATTTCTTTTGTCCATACTTGTTCACCCTTATCAGTCCAAAAATATAGGACGTAAAGCTACACCACACGACAAACTCATCAAAAAACTTACTTCTGTTCGAGCAACTTCCAAGCCATCCGCCATATTTCTTTGTCCGGCAAGGTAAACGAGGTTACGGATTTTTGATAAAGTATCATTGATGTCCTGGTACTTGCTCAGCTCTAGGATGATTTTTCCTCTGTCACTGAAATAATTGCTTTGATCATGAACTGTTCACTAAAAAATATAAATATTTGGCAGGTTGTGGTGTGTTGCACTTTATCTCAGGACTGAAGAGCATAACAGAAGAAGACAGAAATGATGGAGATATATCCTAGAATACGATAGGATACGACGCGATAAGAATTTATTGTCATGTAATACATGAAATTTGTTTTGACAATTACACATCTGAACGTGCAAATCATATAAACAAAACAAAAAAATCAAATAAGTATATTAAACAATCGTAGTAGTAACAATAATAAGACAAGTTACTGGTTATTGAACAATAGTGCTTTCTTTGGAGCAATTGACGTCATTTATCACACGGTGTATACATTTCATTTTTCCAACATGACAAATTCAACTCAATTCACTAATTAGGCTAGACAAATTTAATTTACAGCTTCTCGTTTCTATCAACCCAACAGATTTCAGGCCAGGCATACTTAAATTACAGCTTGTCCGATCTATCAACCCAACAGATTTTAGGCCAGATTCGATCCATCCAATTTAATTTTCAGATCGATCAATGCAACAGATTTTCTGAGCATGGAAAAAAGACAGCTTACCAACAATTTTTGTCTAATTGGCATTATAAAATTTGAAAAAGTCAAACTTCAAAAGACATAATTTACCTGAATAACACCAGACCAAATCTGACATCTCCATATGAAGACAGTTGACGAGTGGTCTTGACCAGGAAGGATTTCACCCGATCCCAATTTCTATCATCTTGGTTGTTTATACTTGATGATGAATCTACCACAAAAACGACATCTGCTCTTTTGCAGTTTTGGTCTGAAATCAATCAATCGGTCAATCAATAATAAACCATCATTCAATCAATTTGTCAGTCACATTGAATCCAGTTTGATAATCGTTCAATCAATTGATTATTTAGTCAGTTAGTCAGTCTGTCCATCCGTCAGTCAATCAATCATTCAACCATTTTATTAGCCAGTCTAAGGTAAGCCTTGAGTTTAAAAAAATTATTTGTGACGAAAGCTTCAATTTGAAATTTTTGCAGCTACTCACATCCGTAACGTTATTTCAGTGCATTTAGAATAAAGAATAACGAATACAAACTTTATTTAAAGTCGGTATGGTTTAAAAACAACAGTAAAAGATAAGAGTCAAACGCTTTTCACCGACAGGCGAGAGACACTAACAAACCTGACTAGTAAGAGTATTAACATGGTTAAAAATTAACCTTGTGTAACATAAGTTTAAATTCCTTAATGCTACCAGCATTTTTGACCTGTCAAGGGAACTTGTCCTAGACGTTGGTTCCTTGATACCAGCATTTTTGACATGTCTAGGGAACTTGTCCTAGACCTTGGTTCCTTGATACCAGCATTTTTGACATGTCAAGGGAACTTGTCCTAGACCTTGGTTCCTTGATACCAGCATTTTTGACATGTTAAGGAAACTTGTCCTAGACCTTGGTTCCTTGATACCAGCATTTTTTACATGTCAAGGGAACTTGTCCTAGACCTTGGTTCCTTGATACCAGCATTTTTGACATGTCTAGGGAACTTGTCCTAGACCTTGGTTCCTAGATACCAGCATTTTTGACATGTCAAGGGAACTTGTTAGACCGAGGTCACAGTCTTCACGTTGCTGTAGGCAACGTAGACTGAGGACATAGCATTGACTGAGAACTCTTGAAATCATTGGAAGCAATAGGTGATAATAACAAACAATCAAACAAGAACACAAACAGAAAACTGCAATGTGCAAACAGAAAGCAACATAAGCAGTCATCTGCTTTTGTCTCCAGTCTTTGCATGTTTCAAACACAAAGAGCAGTGAAGTGGGAGGGAACATTTATTTCTGGACGTCCCTTTAAAAAATATCACAACATGTGTAAGTCCTAATCACTTGAGAAAAAATATCTATAATCCTATCTATCTATCTATTTATCTATCTATCTATCCATCTATCTATCTATCTATCTATCTATCTATCTATCTATCTATCTATCTATCTATCTATCTATCTATCTATCTATCTATCTACCTATACATCTACATATGTATGTATGTATGTATGTATGTATGTATGTATGTATGTATGTATGTATGTATGTATGTATGTATGTATGTATGTATGTATGTATGTATGTATGTATGTATGTATGTATGTATGTATGTATGTATGTATGTATGTATCTATGTATGTATGTATGTATCTATGTATCTATGTATCTATATATATGTATCTAGCTTCTAGCTATCTACCAATCTATCTATATATCTATATATCTATCTGTCTCTTGGTCCCTATCAACTGGGACCCTATCATTCAATCTAGGCCTTTCTATTGATTTTTTTTTCAATCTGTGAATATACGGTCTGAACATCTCAAATGTGGTCTTAGTCAATCACTGTTCACTGAAGAGTGTTTGGAATCAGCCAATCAGATCATGTATGAAATGCTTGACTGAGTATAACTGACTGCAAAACGTTTCAATCCAAGGTATTCATTTTAAAACAATTGAAGTGCGAACAGAGAAAATGGAATCATGAACAACATACTGATTAACAGTGATCAGTTTAAACAGAGGCTCCCTACCTTCAACCTGAAACTTGTGTCATTTTTTGGAGGCAAATTATCGAAAATAGGCATATTTTGACACTTTAAAGTTCAGGAAAATTATGAAAATGCCACAGAATACATTTTAAACCATTTCCTATCTTCCTATGTCTTTAATTTTGATGAAAATAGCTCCTAAACTGCTGCTACACGATCCTGTGTCGCAGATGTAGTCCTCAACCTATGTATTGTCTCCCATCCTTGACAACTGCATTGTCAAGGTGGGTCTTCCTATCTAGGAACTTGTCCTAGACCTTGGTTCCTTGATACCAGCATTTTTGATATGTTAAGGAAACTTGTCCTAGACCTTGGTTCCTTGATACCAGAATTTTTGACATGTCAAGGGAACTTGTCCTAGACCTTGGTTCCTTGATACCAGCATTTTTGACATGTCAAGGGAACTTGTCCTGGACCTTGGTTCCTTGATACCAGCATTTTTGATATGTTAAGGGAACTTGTCCTAGACCTTGGTTCCTTGATACCAGCATTTTTGACATGTCAAGGGAACTTGTCCTAGACCTTGGTTCCTTGATACCAGCATTTTTGACATGTCAAGGGAACTTGTCCTAGACCTTGGTTCCTTGATACCAGCATTTTTGACATGTCAAGGGAACTTGTCCTGAACCTTGGTTCCTTGATACCAGCATTTTTGACATGTCTAGGGAACTTGTCCTAAACCTTGGTTCCTTGATAACGTAAGCTATTAATTCCATATCTGACAGTATTTACAACAGTTCTTTCAAGAGTGGAGTCATTTCTCAGACCGAACACATTACTTTTAAATTTATAGAAATCCCTAGGAACAGGTTTCATAGCACCATTTACAATTTTGAAAACACTTATTGCGAGGTTTTTTGTTCTGATTTCATATAATTTCTTTCTGTTTGATCTTAATAACAAAGTGTCATAATCATTATCATAATCCTTATAAATACATCTTAATGCTCTCTCTTGCAATTTCTCAACCTTCCTTTCACGTTTTTTATACATAGATGCCATATGTAATGTTGGTAATAATTAAATCTTGATCGTATAAATGGCAAGGATGGGCATGAGTACATCCAAATGTACTCGAGTACAAGTACAAGTACAAGTACAAGTACAGCAAAATACAAATGTACTCGAGTACAAGTACAAGAACATTCTACGTGTACAAGTACAAGTACTGAGTACTTTTTTGAAAGTCGGCCAAAAAACCTATGTAAATCCAAATAGATTATTAATCTATCAAGTGTGATCTAACATACAAAGTATTCAATGAATAGCAGCATTATCACAACCCTGTTGTAAAGTATCGGCTATCTATATATACATTCAAACTAAATATGCTAATGACATGCAAATGAGGTCATCCTGGGTCACAGGCCGTTGTCCATCGATAACTCCCTCCACAGGCCTATCCTTCCCCTGCAGCCTTCACCTGCCCTTCTTTCATCCTTTTCTTCTTCTGATGACGTCATCAATAGCTGTTTCCCTTGCTGTTTAATGCAGTTTGTGTGTAACATCAAAGGTAGTTCCCTCTCTCTCCACCAGACCTCCACTATGCAAATGACCTACTGTCCCACAAATGTTTCGCCCCAAAAATATTATGCCAGATGGCAGCACTGTCAACATTTCAACTTTTCCATTGTTTTATTTCCTTCGGCCAACGACCAAATAACTCCCTCTTTACAAAAAGGTTACTCTCACTTTACAAAGTCGACCATGCTCTTGACTGTCTCATTTCTAATGTAGTACCATCTTCATCTCATAGAAATACCTGACTAACAATCTTTTATCAACATGCCATCAAAATATTGATTCACCTGTTTTTCCCTTATCGCTTTATGTGCTTTCAATGGGCTTTACTAGTTTCTTACAATGCTAAACAGAAGAATTGTTGTGCTATTTAGCCACTGGAGACCGTTACGAGGGTCATTAGATCACTAAAATGTCATTAAGAAGGGGTTTTTTAACTCATACTTGTGATTTTTCACACATCATTATAGTCTCATGAGAGACGCTGAGTGAACCTTTGATCTAGCCGGCCGTGCCCTCTTTCCCTTATAGCTCTATGCTTTTAATTATCCCTTACTGGACTGAAAGGACATTTATGGCATCCCTAGCTAGCTGCCTGAGGGACCATTTATGTCCCTAAACAACAGCTTGTGACGTCACAATCGTCCTGGGAGATTGTTTAGTTTGAACAGCCCAGTCCAGTAAGGGTTAATTCTGACATCAAACTAGTATTAAATGCATCAAATATCTTAGTCATACTCTCCTCTGACAATATTTTAATCTATACATTGCATTTAACCTATTTCCTGCCTTCTTACAAAGTTCTGCAATATGAACATCAAAAGTAAGTTGATTATCAAACTCAACTCCTAACAACTTAATACTATCTGTACAAGGTATAGAAATTCCATTAATTTTTAATTCTAAATTACAATTTTGACGTCGTGACATGATCATAGCCTGAAATTTGTTAGCATTGGCTTCCATAAAATTATTTTGGAACCAGTTCATGGCAAACACTGTTCCCTATTTACAAAGGGATGTTGATTTTTTTTATAAAGAAAGATATCGGAAGATATGAATGGCAACGAGTCATTGGTAGTTTAATTTCGGCCTAAAGAAAACCCAAGTTAGTACTGTGGGGAAATGCCCATTAAAACATGAATTCCATGGTAACGGAATCACCGGGGGGTCATGAAAATTGTACTTCATTGATACATTAATACTATCAGGAACAGATTAGGTAACCAGACTAATGCCAAAAACTATGTTCAGTCACGTACCGACTTCTCCTGCACAAAACTGTCTGACTTCACTAGTCTATCAGAAAGGGAGACTTTCAAAAAAAAAAAAAAAATGGCAGTTAAACATTGTGTCTTAGATCCACTACCTACTTGGATCATACTGGAGTGTATAGATGAATTTGTTCCCATTCTCACTAAAATAATCAATGCATCGCTATCACTTGGTCATGTACCTAAAATATTAAAACATGCTATCATCAAACCCCTACTGAAAAAACCGGGACTGGATACCATACCAAAGAATTACAGACCAGTTTCTAATCTGACTTTCCTTGGCAAACTGATAGAAGGCGCAGTGATCTCCCAATACACAAAACATCTAGAAGCTAACAACCTGCAAGATGACAGACAATCTGCGTACAAAGAGCATCACAGCACTGAAACCATCCTGACAAAAGTCCACAATGACATAATGCACAGCATGAGCAAGGGTGATATGGTAATGCTGGTTTTGCTTGATTTGTCTGCCGCATTCGATACCATTGACCATGATATCCTACAAAGCCGCCTTGCCAATAGAAATGGTATTCAAGGAAAAGCTTTAGCATGGTTCCGCTCTTATCTGTCACACAGATCACAGTCAGTAATCATTGGGAACTCGGAATCTAAAGCAGTGCCTCTTTCCTATGGAGTTCCGCAGGGCTCCAAACTAGGACCCGTTCTGTTTAATTCTTACATTGCCCCGATCAGTGAAATTGCACGCCAAAACTTGGTACATGACGAGAAATATGCTGATGATGAACAATTAATTCTTGCCTTTAAACCTAAATCTCCAACCGGGCAAACAGATGCTTTCAAAAGAATGGAAAAATGTATTGACGAGATAAGAGCTTTCCTTAATGACAATAAACTCTGCAACAACAGTGAAAAAACTGAATTCCTCATCATGGGTTCTAGGAAACAGTTAAACAGCTTGAAAGACAGTTCAATCACTGTCGACAACTCTTCGATAGACAGTGTACCCTGTGTGCGCAACCTTGGTGTCATGTTTGATGCAAATATGTCGATGGAAAAACAAGTTAACAAAATGTGCCGTAGTGCTTATTTCAACATTAGGAACATTGCAAAGATCCGCAAATGCTTGCCGACTGGGGATCTAAAGACTGTTGTGAATGCCTTAGTCACACCACACCTAGACTATGGCAATAGCCTACTTTTTGGAGTCAATAAAGCCTTAGAGAACAAACTGCAAATAGCCCAGAACAGTGCAGTCCGGTTGATAAATAAACTAGGTAAATACGACAGCGTCTCTAAACACAGGCGCGACCTCCATTGGCTTCCAATCCCTGCACGTATCGAACACAAGATCCTTACTCTAACCTGGAAAGTGCTGAATGGGCAAGCTCCGAAGTACCTTGAAGAACTGCTTACTCTTAGACAAAATGGTCATAATCTCCGCAACTGCTTGATCTTATCCATTCCAGATGTTAAAAACCACAACACCCTTGTTGACAGAGCATTTTTTAGATCGGCTCCAAAACTCTGGAATAGCCTCCCGGATGATATGAGGAAACATGAAAAACTGGAAAACTTTAAGCGACATCTGAAGACTCATTTATTCAGAAAATACTATAAATAATCTTTTGGATACAGCGCTGGAGAGCAATATAATTGAATCTAGCGCTATACAAATAAACTACTATTATTATTATTATTATTATTATTACATTACTGAAGATACGGAGGACAAAATCATGTAAAAAGATGATAAAATTTAAAAGTCATAAAATTTAGTGTTTTTGCTCGTGATTCCGTTACCCAAAGGTCATATCCTTTACTTGCGATGCCATCAGGGAAAGCCATTTGACGTGTCATACCACTCATCAATCAGGTCACAAGATACTGAATGACAAATTGACACTTCGTTTCAATGTATTTGACGGGGCATGTTGTGAGGTCATTGACGGCCACCAACAGCTGAATGTAAGTATCTATTCATAATTCATCGACTGTAACAAAGACATAGCAACATTACAACTCACCAGTTCTCGAGGCGGCTGGAACGACAGGTCCAATGGTGGCAGGTGTTAACTTAAAATAAGCATTAAAAAAATCATGCAATTGTATAAATTTATAAATGGGTATGAAATTAAAGTTGTTCAAATGACCAAACATATAGAATGAACACAATATGCAATATAGGGTAAGGTGGGGAAAATCCGCCCCCGGGGCAAATCCGCCCCCTTGAGGAGAAAAAGTTCCCTCATGGCCTTAAATACAGTTTAGGGACCGTTCATAATTTATGACTAGGGGGGGGTGGGAGTTTTGGCCGAGGGGGTACTAACTTTTCACAGCTGTTTCAAGGGGGGGTTTGAATTTTTGACAACACTTCCAAGGGGGGGTAAGAAATTTTAACAAAGAAAAAATGTTGAAAAACACGCATAAACTCATTTTATTTGGACTTTTTTACGCGCAAAAGTATGCGAATCTGTACGCATGGCCATGTATAACAGTATATATGTGTGTATTGCTTTGTATGTCGAGGGGGGGGTACTAAAAATATGCATGAAACCTACGGGTGGGGTACTAAAAATCCGCATGAAACTCAAGGGGGGGTATCAATTTTTAACGGGAAGTTCCAGCAAAACTCCCACCCCCCCAGTCATAAATTCTGAACGGTCCCTTACAATAAACATTTCTTGTGCTGATTAGTGCTACTAGATCTAGAGATTACTGAAACACAAATATTGTCCTGTAACATAGCTTTGTTTTGACTATAAGTGGGAAGGAAGCCAGGCATCTCACCACCAAGCAATTTCAATGTGCAACTGAAACTTTAAAAATGAGTTGTTTTGCAGGAAAATTTTGAATGAAAAAATTACTCATTGTCATTAATAGCAACGTTTATTCCACTACTTTACATGTACATGATATTTCACCAATCGATATAATGCATCTTTAGAAAATGGCAACTCATATTATTCTAGTGTTCAGATTCAGATTCAGATTCAGATAATTTATTTGTCTCATACAAAATAAGCACATTGGAGACCCCTCTAAGGCTCCCAAGAGCCGCTACCAAGGGGCCACCAGTCAAAATATCTCAAATTTCATATAAACAAGACCGTTATATGAGTTTTAATATATATAAAGATTAATAGACAGGAACTAGAAGAGAAAAAGTGCAACGTATTCGCATACTGACTGGAGTTTTCACACAGTGACCGGAGAGGGTGATGCAGACGTAGGAGGTTACTTTCTTCAAGAAGATGACGTTTAAAACAATTACAATTATGAAGTAGATAGATTATATATGATTTTGAGAACAAATATAACAATTATCATTATTACAATATGTTTCGTAGTTTTTTATCAGACTATTTTTTACATACAATTTGAATCCAATGAAACTGTGAGTGAAAATCTTTTGCCTAATAAGTTCTGTCATGTCATTATATCTTAATGGCAATCTATATTTTAAACTCTGTTTTGCAAATTCATGCTTTACTCGAGGTAAAGGTAAGGAGTGAATATCATATGATCTGGTTACATACCTGGGTCCAGGTCCCTCGTTCAGGACAACACAGTCCAGCAATGATTCCGGAAGTGTGGCATTAAAGAATTTGTAACATAGCTTATAGTCATGTAGTGTGCATATGTCTCTAAATTTAAGTATTCCCAAATTCTTAAAAATTACGCTGGTGTGGGCATTATATCTGCTCTTGCTGAGTACGCGTACTGCCTTTTTCTGTAAAATTTCTACCTGCCGATGTTTAACACCCCACAGAAAAACGCCATAGTTAAGATGTGACAGAATCAAGGAGTTATATATGTTAAGCAGGGGTTGTAGAGGAAGAATGTTTTTAAGTCTATTTAAGATACCTATTGTTTTTGATATCTTCTTAGTTACGTGATCTGAGTGACCTCTCCAGCTAAGATTTTCATCCAAAATTATTCCCAAGTAGTTGAATGTTTTAACGAATTCGATTTCCTGTCCATTTATTTGGATTTTTGGGGTATCAATTTTTCGCTGGTTAGTGCGGAATAGCATTGCTTTCGTTTTTTTACAATTTAATGACAATTTGTTAATCTCTAGCCAGCTACTAACCTTCTTCAATTCATTGTTGATGAGTTTATTTGTATTTTCATTAGGATTGATTAGTTTTATCGCTTTCATTGTTGTTATTAACGTAGAGTCATCTGCATAAGTTATTGGATAAAATATATCAGAAGCATTGGCCATGTCATTGACGTATATAATAAATAGAAGAGGGCCTAAGATAGACCCTTGAGGTACACCAGTAGTTATGGGCAATAAATTTGATTTATTTCCATTGAATTCCACATATTGATACCTATTTGAGAGATAGCTTTTTAACAGACATAACGCTGTATCTTTAATTCCATAGAATTTCAACTTTTCTAGAAGTATTGTATGGTCCAGTGTATCAAAAGCTTTCGATAAATCTAAATAAATATTCAAGGGAACATCATTGTTGTCCATTTCAGAAGTTAAACGTGCTACAAGTTCTATTGCAGCATATTCAGTACTGTGATTTTGCCTAAAACCATACTGACTTTTATAAGATAGGTTCATATCTGAGAAATATTGATAGATTTGATTGTATATGACCTTCTCAAAAACTTTTGATACACTGGGTAGTAAGGATACAGGACGATAGTTTTCTATACAGTTTTTCTCATTTTTTTTAAATATCGGATTTACTTTGGCAATTTTTAGCTTATCTGGAAAGACACCAGTTTGTAAACATTGATTGATTATTTTAGAAAGAGGACAGCTTAGTTCTTGTTTCAGGTGTTTTAATAATTTGTTTGAAATTTTATCTATGCCATATGATGTCTTAGGTTTCAAGTTATCTATTGTTTTAATGATATCATTTTTATTTACCGCTTCAAACAAAAAGGTGCAGTCATGCAAAAAAGGTAAATAGTCTTTAAAAGAAACATCTTCGGTAACAGGAAAATTGCTCGCAAGTTTTGGACCAAGTTCAACATAATATTTATTAAATTCATTAACAATCACATGATAGTCATGCACATTTGTTCCATTAATGCAAAATGATTCAGGACAGTCTGTTTTCTTTGTGTCTTTGTTTAAAACAGAGTTAATAATTTTCCAGGTTTTTTTAATGTCTGATTTTGTTTCACTAAAACATTTTTCATAATAAGTTTTTTTTGCATTCCTAATGCATTGTTTAAGAATTTTGTTAAATGTACCCAAATTTACTTTTTTGATTACATAATCCGGAGATGTGATGGATAGTTTCTTAAGATCACAATATAATTTATCCCTAACAGATATTGATTTAATAATTCCTTGAGATATCCACTTCTCTTTCTTGTGCTTATGTTTCTTGAATTTGACAAATTTTTGAGGAAAGGGCAATTCCGACACTTGTCGATGGGGCAAATCCGCCCCCTCTGATTCTCATGTTAAAAACACATAAACACGAGATATGCTTTATAGGTCACTCTGTTTTGCAATTTAGCACCACTGGTAGTGATCATGAGTTGAATTGAGATGATGTTAAAAATTTTGGCATGTTTTATGGTATGTTGAATATGTCATATGCAAACTTTTTCTGATGTCACGAATAAATTTATGAAACAATCCTTACACATTGTTAAATATACCATAGAGAATCAGTGCTTAATTGAAGAATAGAATTTACTTTAGAAGCCAATTTTTTCTAGTCATTTGTCACCCAACTTCAAAGGGGGCAGATTTGCCCCACACTTTTGGGGCAAATCCGACCCCTGAGTCTGAACTTTGATATTATGATGTCGGCTAAAATGTGTCAAATTAAAGCATGTAAGTTTCCAGATATGTTCAGATGTATACATTCTTTGATTTCCTGAAGTAAAATTTATGTTTTCAAAAAGGTGAAGGACTGAGCAACGAATATATGTGAAAAGGGGGGGGGGATTTCCCCCACCTTACCCTACAAAGTTTGTAGGATGTTAATTGGCTGTTGACATTATTATTATGAATGATTTCACTTATTATTTTGTATAGTTTCAATCATCAGTATGTCAGCAAAGACTTTCTGGAATATATTACAGTGAAACTTTTACTGAATCAATTTTGGTGGGAAATTTAAGTCACCAAGCACTGTAATAATGTAGACTACAGAATTTGGTAATGGTAATAACTAGAGAATGATTTGAGCGAAATCTGAATAGAAACAATATGAAAACTTACAATTGGAGATTCTGCCTTAACCAGCACTGTTTCTATTGCAGTTGGAGGATGTATGCATAAGACTGTCAATCCAAGGAAGAAGAGTGTCAAATGCTTCATACTGGTCATCGTGGTAGACTGCTTGGTTCTGAAGTTGCTTGGTTCTGAAGTTACTATGCAGTGTGTGCTTCATACACTCTAAGGAAAAGTAACTTAGACTTAGAGCACAATCAATGAGAATAAACTAAAGACTGGTCTACCTTGGCATAGGGAGTCCATTCTTATATAGTAAAGGGTAGCAAATTTCCCCCCTTGACTCTCATTAGCCAATGATAGTGCAGTAAATTTTACCCCTATCATAATCAATGCATGCAGTAAGCAATTAACTGATTATATCATTATACCTCTGAGTGCCAGCACCAGGCAGGTTAATTGGTATGACACAACTTACATGGGGGATCATTCAGATGGCAACAATACCCACCAAGATGCAAATTTGTCTTAACAACAATAAGATGCATCTCTTAATTAGTGTGTGGCTCTCTATACATGTCCCAGAATGTCCCCTTTGTGATAAATTCAGATTTAAAGAACACAAACCAGCTTAATGAGAACTTTGAGGAATGCAAAGTATTTTCCCAGGCAGCTTCAAAGATAGAGCTAAAGCGGTTGTGACAGCATAGGTAAACCAAGTGATATGGTTATTGGTTAATATGGTTAATACTAAGTATGGATAATTATCAAAGACTCAATTATGATTATGAATAGTTTTTATATAAATCATAAAGTGAAACTCAATGGATTATGGCTATCTCAGTGTAATATTAAAGTGAACATACGTGTAAGTGTCCATCTGAAGTAGTTAAATAAAAAAAATGATAAAATGGTAGCCTGGCAATTCTAACAATTTTGATCTGTCAATAGTTGCAAAGTAAATTATACAAGAACATAAATCACTAATCTTTCTGGATTCTTTAAAACAAGTGTATCTGATGCTGTGTACTGTTGAAGTGATTGGCCTGACAGAAAATGAAAGGAATGTTCATTCACATTCAGACAAAAAGCTTTGTACATAATTCAATTATTTTGCCCAAATTTAAATGCTTGTAAATAGCAATATAATACTTTTAAATGTATATCTTACGAATTTACATTGTTTGGAGTTATAAATTGCTTATGAAATAGTATTACTTAAACAATTGGAATTTTTTTGTGATTGTTATTTTATATTGGAAATATGTATATATACTTATATATCTATTACAAATTATTCCTTTTAGTTTTAATTTGTATTGCTCAATTCTGTTATATTTGTATTATTCTAAAGTGAATTGTAAGCCCAAGAGGGCTGGGGCTAGCATGTGAGCCCATTTCACAAAAATAAAGAATTTTCTCTCTCTCTCTCTGAGGAAGTGAGAAAAACATGATCATAACAGTTATTTTAGACCCCAAAAAGACAGTTTAAAAATTGGACATTGACCACCCAATAATACAAAATTTAGATAATTTTGGGTCACCATGAAGTATAATCATATAACTGTTATGATCATGTTACATATCGCTTAAATATGATTAAATTTTATAAACCCAGAAGATAACTCGGCTGTGACAATTTTCTATAAAATACCAAAATTTTGGATATTGAGAGAGGCCCTAAATATCAACAAAAATTACCTCAAATGACAAAATAAGGACAATTTCTGACTTCAATGTGACTTGTTATATTGTTTGATGTAAATATTAAACAAAAATTCCATTCAAAATCAAGTATTTTTAAAAGAAACTTCACTTATCCAGGTGTATTCAAACTTTTGGAAGGTAGTGTACTTGCATTGTAACACAATCAGTTAGTGCTCGGAAAGCATCTAACATCATTTATACATTTCTCCTTATGGTTTTTCCCTTTTTTGCATCCTGATCATTAAGATTTGGGGCCAAAATGAGCTGTTCGTCGTAGGCGATGACTCGGCATACTTTCAGTCATCAATATTGTGTTGTCTGGTATGTCACTTGGAGGTGCAATATATTAATTGAACAGAATTGGACCGAGTTTCGAACCCTGAGGCATGCCGTATTTAAGCTTATAAATTGATGTTAGATGCCTCCTGAGCGCTGAAGTTTTTCCAAGTCGACTTGATTTCTGGTTTTTCTCAATTTTGTCTCGGCCCTCCCTTTTGCAGTTTTCGCTTATTTTACAGCAGTTTTCGAGCAAGCTTGGTCGGTTCACTGAGAAGATCTTATGTATCATAAACTTAGACTGCCCAGACTAAAGCCAACAAGCAACTGACCAACTATTAAAATCACATCAAAATATCAGTCAAGATACTGCAGAGCTCTGGTTGACCTTGCAGAAATGTCTTTGTTTTAAGGCAGCCAATGGTCAACTTCTAAGGTCAAAAGAGTTAGTTTCAGTCTCAACTATCTTCTCGGTGAACCAACCAAGCTCGCTGGAAAACTGCTGTATGTCATCATTACTCCATGGAGTGGCATCGCGAGGTGTTATGATTTTTTGTTGTAGTGGGGCATGACGATCTAAGATTTCTACACATGATTCGTCAGTTTGAACAAGTGACTCTAGATATTGTAGCCCAAAGAGAGAGTCACATTTACCTGTGAAAGAACTTGGCGATATTAATGTTATGGGTTTTCCTAAAGCCAATGCGCTTCTTGTTTTTGGGGGACTTCCCTGTAGTTTGACATCAATTAGTATGGCATGGTGCATGGTCACTGGTCAGAGAGTAAGTCATTTATACATATAGAGCAAGCTTTTAATAGTTCACGTTCATTTCTCTTTATGGCAAGGTCAAGAGTATTGCCCCCAACATGTGTTGGTTCATTCATATGTTGAGAGGGGGTCCCTAAAAGTAACTAAAAGTTTTTTTTGTTTGTGTTTTACGCCTCTGCAGCACCTTAGTGGGCTATATCAAGGCAGGCGACCGACCGCCGTATGATGATGATGACTGAGAGTCTGGCACATACCCTATTAATTCAGGGATGCCCAGGGTCTTTCAGTTGCTAAAAGTAGTCTGACTAGTAATATATTAGTTACCTTGCTATCACAGGTAATTTGTGACATTACTAATTAATATAACAAAATGCTGGAATAAATCTGATTTTCAAACATTGTTGGCTATCATGACCAAGGTGTATCGTTTCAGCAATTAAATGACAATTCCAATTTTCTCAAAGACTAATAATAAATATTTTCACAAGTCAGTTTTCATGGGCCCGTTGGGAAAAAGTGGGGAATTAGCAAAAGCTATTTCCAAGATCTGGAAAGTGAGCAGAAAAGTAGGGAATTTTGATTCTTAGCAGGGAATTTTGATTTGCTGCAGTCTTTTTTCTATTATTTCAAACATCAATAAGCTGCAATATGATAACGTGAACTGTAGTAACACTGATACTTGTCCTGGGTAGAAACTAGTTAAACGGATGCCCCCTACAAAAAGGTAATTATTCAGAAACTTATTGGCAGTTTTATCTCTTCCATTAACCTGTCAACGGTGAAGAGCATTCCATCAACTGTGAAGAGCATTCCATCAATGTTAATTAACTTCGGCTGGCAATTATAATTATATTTGTCATCTTGACATTATTGGAAATATTTACAATCCTGATGACCACACTGCTAATTTATCAGCAAATCGTGACCAGAGTCTGAAGGATGGAGATTACAAAAGTAATGAAAAGTAATAAAATTCACAAGTTGCTTAGATCCTCGTCTTGATTATTCAACATTACATTGTAGATGTCGTTGTGCATTGTAATTCGCTGTCAGACAGTAATTTTGTGACAGACCAAGAACTGTATTTTAGGAAGATGAATATATCTGAAAAATGGTTTTCATAATTAGTATAAAATAATGGAAAAATCTAACAACTCCTTGAACATCTCAAATAATTGATCTGTGCAAATTATATAAGCACAACAGACCCCTCTCCCTTCTCTGTCCCTTCTCTGTCCCTTCTCTGTCCCTTCTCTGTCCCTTCTCTGTCCCTTCTCTGTCCCTTCTCTGTCCCTTCTCTGTCCCTTCTCTTCTCTATATTCATATTCCTTATGAAACCGTGTCACCCTTATCTACTATTCAGTGATGGTGCATACTTTTCCTGTGGGTGTGATTGTGCGAACAGGACGAGGGGTTAAAGGATCATCTGCACCATTTGTGCCATGGCAGAGATAGATGAAAAAGTCATCCATGTGTACTGTTGCTCAGGGTGGATTTACTGCCCTTTTGTGTGGTGAAGGGTCTCCAGGGGGTGATGGTGGAGGCACACGGGCAAGGTCAAGGGGAGAGAATACCATGTATGAATACTTTACGTGCACAAAGTAGTTCCAGTGTAATTATTGTTAGATTAGCAACATTAAAAACGCACTATTCTAAAAAGGCTTAAAATAGTACTTTCTCTTGAAGAATCAAGATGAACGTTTGCACACTTTGAGTAGTTTCCATCAGGCATATTCACAAAAAATTTCAAATCTCTAAGTGCATTCGTTTTTTGTCAAATTAAATCGTCGTGGTTACTGTCAAAAAGGCAAGTAACAAACTGCACTTCAACAAAACACGCCAATGGAAATATTGGTTTTGTGGCATACTGGATGGGATTAATCTTATGAAATTTTCACATAACAGGCACAAGACTCCCAAAAGTGGTCCCACGGAAGTTTTTGAAAAAAAAAAAATAATAACGCAGATTTTGATTTAAAAACTCAAAATTTACGAGTTACCATCTTGAAGTGAAGCACATGAACCAAAATTGTTTTAATAATGGGGGTTTTATGCATGCCCAGGGTAGAAACACTTACACAGACAATCATTCCATATCAATAGTCTCAAAAATCTGAGATTTTGACAAAAAGCTCTAATCTAAGACATTCAAGAGTAATTATAACCAGATACAGGTTTTTTCTTCCTAGTTTCATTGATCTAAAATAGAAGTCAACAACATATACATCCCTTTCCCAATTGACACAATTCCAGTAGATCATCCTCCACAGTCTACAAATAGTGGATATCCTTATTCAATCATTATCTTTTTTTCCTGCCTCTGACAGACCTTGGATAAAGTGCCTCAAAAAGATCTGGGAGGCTATAGAAGTCAATTATGTCTGGCGCGAGGTTTAACACAAGGATCTGTATTGAGCCCCGGAAATCATATTAATGTCTGTGTCAATCTGTGGCCTTCCTCTACCTCTAGTTTCCTGGCAATCTTGCAATAATGTTTCGTCTGTTTTGTCCAGAGGAAGCAACCGTAACCAATGTTTATCATATTTACCAGGACAGAACTGCATCAAGAAGGAAGAATTAATGGGACCTTTATTTGATATGATTCTTCCTTTTCTATATCTGAAGACTGAGACCTTTGCAGTATCATACATGTTCACAAACTGCGTTTGTATCAAAATGTTCTTTAACTTTTTTCTTTTGCATGACATCAATTACCAGAAGTACAAAGCGACAGTTTAGTCAAGCTTAACCCACGCAATGCAATTTCATACTGAGGTATGTAGTAAGGTCATGGCAAAAGCGTACAACTGTCTATGACAGACAGTTGTACGCTTTTGGCAAGACCTAAATACATATATATACCTTAGTATGAAATTGCATTGCCTTTTGATGTTTGATGTTAATCTTAGAGGAGTTACACATAGGAGTTTGCAAAGCAATGAAATGTGAATTGGAAAATATGGACATTTTGGCACACAAAGTAGTGAAGAAGTCCAGCAAAAGGACTTGCTCTCTTCAAAACTAACAAGGAAAAGCAGGTCCATGTCCACACTAAGATAATATTGCTACTGATTGACTGACAGGATATGAGGCTTTATAGTTGTGTATTTCCCATAGAAATCAAAACCTTTTATAATGAAGCAAATTCTACTAAGGTCCTTTTTTTTGCGCTGGAGTATATATGCTCCATGTCTGGGAGCTTTTAATTGTCCCAAAACACTGATGCAAGGAGCTGCCATTTTCTATCTCATCGATCTGAATAATATCATTTAGACAATGAAAATTGTGAGACTTGTAACTTGTAACTTGTAGTTGTAATTTCCTCCTCTGTGGCAGGAGAACCCTCATTGAATGAGGTAATATTTTAAAAGTCTCCGTGATAAAATTGAGTTAAAAAGTCCGAGTATGAAGTAAATTGAAGAGTTATTAAAATCCGAATTAAAACGTTATTAAAATCCGAATTAAAACGTTATTAAAATCCAGGTTAAAACGTTTTGGTTTAAAGGTTTGTGAAGTTAAAAATGTTATGTCACAAGTTTAAGAATTTTAAAAACACGTCAGCGGCACACGGCTAGTTGCCTCCTCTGCAGTCTCCTTCTAGCAGCCGTATTCGCGGAGCCTATTCCAAATAGAATGGACCTGTGATT
This sequence comes from Platynereis dumerilii, assembly GCA_026936325.1. Lineage (NCBI taxonomy): Eukaryota > Metazoa > Annelida > Polychaeta > Phyllodocida > Nereididae > Platynereis > Platynereis dumerilii. The sequence continues at coordinate 8,089,723 of JAPTHN010000017.1, read as the reverse complement.
GTGTAGAGTATAGCATAATCTTCGCGTCATATACTCGGCAGCTTCCAGTTCATTTTCTTCTGCACAGTGATGCGACGGGTCCAGAATGAACTTCACTTTCCCAGCGGCTGTGCGGATATTGTAGGCTTGAAAATAGGGACTCAGCTTACGCAGATATGGTGACCTCCACTCTTCGAGGGCTCTACAGCCAAGTATGAAGTGTGTCTCAGTCTCCGGCTCTTCATTACAGAGAGGACACGTGTCTCTTTGGTTTCTGCCAGAGCATCTTGCTGCCGTGAGACATTATGCTCTCTCTATGTATATGGCAGTTCTCCGCATAAACTAGCTGAATTCATTATAAGCATACACGGCACACTATCAGGACGAAATAATAATTTGTGGAAAGAGGCTGTCATCAAATTTCAAGATCATGTCATCTCAGCAGTTTTTCTATCAACATCGCATGACCTGAGACTTCATGACACATCACTTTTTGTAAATCTACATGCAGCAGTCAAGGATTTGATAAACATGCCATGAAGTCAATTAATTTCTGCTGTTGGCAGCAACATTTGCCCTCTCGTCAGTCTTGAGATCATCCATTATTAATACAAGGTCATGGTAAAATATTCCTCCATATTGTTATCCTTCTGTATCATCATCAGTTGGGTAATTGGTGAAGTTTCTGAAGTGTTCCTTCTATTTAGACTTAAAAGAGCAGCCCACTGAGGTCATACAGATCTGGCCACTCCAGGGTTGATTGATGGGATGGGAGAGAGAGAAGGGGAGTCGACATGTTACGCGTTTAATCCCACTGATCATGACTGATGGATCTTACAGTAAGTTAATTTTGCACAACCAATAGTTTAATGATACTATGTACATGTACATGTACCAGTAGTGTAATGATACTTGCTCTTTTGCAAAATGATTTCGTATCGAATGGCATGTTTTATGAATATAGTAAAATTTTTGTAAGTCTTGAGAAAGTTTTTATTCAGCTTTCGTCCTGATTTATCAACCATGTGTTTCCCTGTAGGTCATGTTGTAACTCAAAGTCATTTTTGTGAAAATGTGACAACTTAGTTGTCACACTCGTATGGCCTATCTAACATCTCTAGACATATTTTCTATAATCCAAGCTTGTAATACATCGGATTCCTTTTGAAAAAGAAAAAGGCACATCTTGTGAAGACTTTAGATGAATGCCATCATAAATCAGGGCTTATTTCTACAAGATAATTGCTTCTCAAATTGAAGGACAATGAAATGATTGAAAAATTTCTTTTGAAAAAGTCATTTTTAAGAAGTCCACATATCACATGACAGATTATACTTTCTTTCAACCACATCATACAAAAAGCTTAGAAAACAAACAGATCTTGAAATTTCTTTAATAATGACAGAACTGCTGCCACCTATAGCCTAGTTATAAGCATTGTGACAACTTGCCCCTGTGGCAACTAGCCCCCGCCTATCATCGTCACGATCATTAAGTCAATCCGATATCTCGGTAATCAAAAGAGAATATATTCTGTTTCCACTTAGAAAACACAGACAGATTGTTCACGGAGACTATGGATTAATGCCATCATGAATCAACGCCTTAATCTCCCAAAAATTGTCTCAAATTGGAAGACAATGAAAAATTTGAAAATGGTGAAAAAATTGAGTTTGAACTGTCATTTTCAGACATTTTCACATAGCACATGACACACTACACATTTTTGTGATATCATCACAAAAATATTCCTCATGTCAAAAAATATCAAAATCGATTTAATTGTCATGCAGCTGCTACTATCCATAGCTGAGTAATAAGCATTGTGACAACTTGCCCCTGTGACAACTAGCCCCGGTCTCCCCCCTATTGTCATTCCCAGAGCCAGCAAATCTAAAGCCACAGATGCCATAAGAAATTAATAGACAATATGAAGGAGACCACACAGCAGCAAATCACAGAAATGACTCTCAGTCCTTGTTGTTCACTAGACAGTGGAGTAGCCACTTCTATAAAGTAGTGCAATTCTCATAGACAGCAAATCTAAAGCCAGAGATTCCATAAGTTGATGGACAATGTCAAGGAGACCACACAGCAGCAAATCACAGAAATGAGACTTGGTCCTTGTTGTTCACTAGACAGTGGAGTAGACACTTCTGTAAAGCACTGCCAGTCTCTTTATATGGTTCATGATAAAAGGGAAAATGTATAAGATGCCGTAAACAAGTGGCACCGTATATCAAGGCTTGAAATGATTCAAGCGCAGTCAAGCGTTCCAGAACAAGTGGTGTTATGTCTACATTTATAGATTTTTTTCCTGTATTTGAAAGTGTTTGGCTACTTCAAGATATTCAATGGAATGAATGATGCACACATATTTAAAATAAGAATCCAATTCATTTTCAATTTATTCATGTATAATCTTTGTATATCCCCCCTTCCAATTTCAAACAATCTTGAAAGTCTGGAAATTGTATGTGTCAATACTGCTTTGACCGATTATAACCTTTCAGCCAACGATCAATGCTTACCGTATTAGGACAGTGACACATTTCTGGGCCAAGCGGGAATGGTGACTGGATTCTAAGATGGTATTCCATTCACGGAAAGAGGTCAATAGTTGCATCAAACCAGTTTATGGCCTTTAGTTACCCATCTTATTCTGGGAAGTGACCTGGAAGAGCTTGACATTGATCATGAACCAAAGAATCATTTGTTGGTTTCAAGGATACACTGTACAACTGGGAATTATTACATTATTGCGAAACCTGGAAAACCAAAGCGTACAATAAAGAAGATTGTTACCAAGGGTTTGTTCCTGAAGACTCACAGGGTCTTGTCCTATCTATCTATCTATCCATCTATCTATCTATCATTTGACCTATCTATCTATCTCTATATCTATTTATCTATCTATCCAATCAGACCCAGCCAGTGGTGGTGCCATTTGCATTGTCAGTCCCCTGTGAATTACGACCGGCTGTTTATGGTGTCACTCTTTTTGTGGTCTGACCACATACTGCAGCAAATCAAACAGATGAGACTCCGGCCTCATGCTCTTCAGTTTGACAAGCCAAAGTCAAGTCAAGCTGGCCTATCTATGCCATTGTACTTTACATAGACATTTATTTTTTATTTATTTTTTTTTTAAATATATTTACAAGCTGGATAACACAATCTGATAAATAAAACAGTTTTTCATGTGGTCCAGCCATCAATGAATATGTAAATAGATAAATAGGTAACATATAAAATCATTAATTAAAAACATTTCTGTCATTAGATTTAAAAACTTCAATTGACGATGATTCCTGAATATGACTAGGTATACTGTTCCATACATTAGAACCTCTATAAATAAACGATTTCTTTAAAATGTTGGTTCGGCAAAACGGAATCTGAACATTCATAGTATTGTTACTTCTAGTGTTAAAATTATTAGTCTCACATGCCATAACAATTGAATTACATAAATAGTCTCGTGCATTTCCATAAATACAGTTGTACATTTGTGTAGCTAAAAAATAATTTATTCTGTGGGTAACATTTTGCCATTTAAGTTGTCTAACCAGATCTTCACCTCTAACATTTATAATATCGAAATTGGAACAGATTATCCTGGCAGCTCTATTTTGTAATCTTTGGATGGTACTAACATTAACATTACTACAGCCCCATACAGTACAAGCATAGTCAAATATAGGCTGAATATATGACTTATAGGTTAATATTAATACAGATTTGGGAACAATGCGTCTAAGTCTACATAACCAAGACAACTTTGCTGAGATTCTTTTAACTAATTCATTTACATGTATATCAAACTTTAACTGATCATCTACCATAACACCAAGATACTTTGTACATTTCAGATTTTCTATCGTGGCACCATTGAGGTTTATCAAAAAATCATCACTGTCATAAGAATTTGAAATTAACATTGAATTAGATTTATTTACATTGAGAACTAACTTATTTGCTTTATGGGCAATTCCGTAAACTCCGATTTGCAGATTTGACACTTTAGCAGCTTGTGTAGCCCTACCACCATACCTTAGCTATTTCATTGCTACCCAGGCATGAGGCCAGGTAATAGGGGTATCAGACAAGCCATCAACCAAAGCTCCAAGTGCAACAGGAGCTGAGCTACGTCAAAATATCAGCGTTTCGGACGTACATCGTGTGATGTACGTCCGAAACACAGATTTTTTTGACGTAGCTCAGCTTCTGTTACACTTATAGCTTTGGTGGATGGCTTGTCTGATACCCCTATTACCTGGCCTCATCCCTATTTAACAATGAAATAGCTGAGATATAGTGGTAGGGCTACACAAGCTGCTAAAGTGTCAAATCTGCAAATCGGAGTTTACGGAATTGCCCTTATACCACTGACTAACATGAACTAGGATATCATTTAAATCATTATTTACATCAGCAACATTATCATGACTAGTATGAATAATGGTGTCGTCAGCATACATTGTACATCGACCATTGTTAATATGCATAGGTAAATCATTTACAAATAAAACAAATAACAGGGGTCCTAGAGTAGACCCCTGTGGTACACCAATAGAAATATCATTAAATTTTGAAAGTTTGTTATTATAATTAACACATTGGCTTCTGCCACTAAGATAGGAATTAAACCATAATAATTCAAAATCTGATAAACCATATTTTTTAAGTTTCTTCAATAACAATTCATGATTAATAGTGTCGAAGCACTTAGCAATGTCTAGAAAAGCGACGCCTGTACATCACTTGTCATCAATATTTTGTAACCAATCATCAATAGTAGAGTGTAAACAATTAGATGTTGAATGGAATTTTCTATACGCAAATTGATCTAATGATATAAATTGATGATTTATTAAAAATGACATCAGTTGACACTGAACTTCTTTTTCTACAATTTTGGCAATATGACCCAAAACAGATATTGGCCTATAATTAACTGCGTCATCATGACTACCCGAACCTTTATAAACAGGTGTAACACGTCCAATTTTCCAATCCCTTGGGACAATACCAGATAAAAGTGAGGCATTAATGATATACATAAATGATTTTGCTATAACATTACTAGCTATTTTTATAAGCTTACAGTCAAACTCTAGAACATCCAGTGAACTCTGACTTCCCATACTTTTAAACAGTTTACAAACGGTATCTTCAGTAACATTATTGAATTTAAATTTATAAATACTCTCAGGACCTTTCCATAATAATTCATTTGTGTCAGGTAAATCTTTAGTAACGTTATGACCAAGAGTACTGTAAAAATCATTAAAAGCATCAGTTTTTAAATTAGTTTTTGTGTCCATTTTTGGCACACCACCAGATAGCTTCTTAAGCTCTTTCCATAATGTGTTACTATTTGTTTTTCCTTCACAATACAATTTTTCATAATACAGCTTTTTTGAATTTTCTATTTTTACATTGACTTCATTTCTTAAAGATTTATACTCATTAGCAGCATCATCATTAGATGGATTATAAATGCTGAGTTTATGCATATACCGTATTTCCTCGAATAGAAACCTGGTCTCAAATAGAAGCCTGTCTCGTTTAGAGGCCGGGGTAGGGGCCTAGGATAAAATAATAGACGCCGGGCTCAAATGCACGCCGGGTCAACAACTGTATACACTCCTAATTGATTGCCTTGCATCTTCCCAAGTGTTTCCATGCAAGATTTACTTGCGTGCGTAGCACTAACTACCCTAGCATACCCAGATGTTTAGTAATTGCTATTCACTTTAAAACAATAAACGCCGGTCTCAAATAGACGCCTGTCTCGTATTAACGCCGGGGCAATTAAGGCCTGTAAAACAATAAACGCCCGGGCTTGTAATCGAGGAAATACGGTAGTCTCTTCGGAACATAAGTTTTAAAATGTCACTATTGATCCATGGATTGTAGCGATTTTTCATTCTTGAAGTCCGAATTGGTGCGTGCAGATCACATATTCGCGAGAATTCATTCCGCCAAGCAGCATAGTAGACTTTGCATGAAAAAGACTGTCATGGTGAATAAAATACATTTTCATGTGGCACTTCATCTTGAGTGGCATCTGCAACCACACCTTGATGAGAAATGTCTCAAGATGATATCTGTCCTGTCAAGATTGGAAAAATATTTCAATTGGTCTCATTCATCTTGCTGAAGGTAAAACGTGTGGAAAAAAAGACTAAATTTAGAAACCTAATTGGTCACCAATCTGCTAATTAATTCTCCCATTGGGCAAGTGAAACATTAGACATCACATAGACAGGTAGAATGTAAGTAAGACACTATATCTCGGTTAATTTTTTCTTTTTAGTCATCTGATCGTTTTTTTATTCATTACAGTGGCATTTCAATGATGATAATTCTAAAGTTTCTGAAAGACATTAAGTTTCAATAAGTTGAGTTTTACATGGTTATTCTACCTTGTGAAGTCTTCAGGTGCCATTAATTGGTCTATTGCATGATATAAGGCAGTTTTTCTATGCAAATAAATTGATCTTATTGTCTGAAGCTAGGCTCATCTGTTGTACAGGTAAATCTTTGTGGATTGCTTCTTCCTGCATTTAATTGGAAACTAAAAGAAAATGCCAATTTACGATGAAAAAATGTTCACTTGCTATTCTAAAATTGACATAATTTTTGAATCGCTGAAGATCTTTTTTTCATTCGAGACGCATATCTTCTAAGAATTAACTGGAAGAAGATTCTTCTTCCAGTTAAAGTTCTGTTGTTTCCCAATTTAAAGGTTCACTGTAAAATTTGAAATTTTGAGTTAGCTCAAATGATTAAGTGAGATGGTTGCACAATTTGTTTGAGCCATGATAGCTTGCCGTTTTGAGTTATGATAATCTTTATGTTGTTATAACTTGCAAACAACAAGCTATCTTGGAATTGTGCAACCATCTCACTCAATCAATTAAGCTCAAAATTCAAAATTTACAGTGTTGCTTGAAAGAGAGAATACAGCGCCTATTTAACTTATTCTAACTGTACTAGCTGAATTTATTTTTTTACAAGTGTAATAGGCTCCGCGGTACAGTGGTGACTGGTGAGCATCCCCGCCTTGTACACATGAGGATGTGTGTTGAACCCCGCTCCGGCCATGTCCAGAGGTTATCACCATAATGATTGGTATGAATCCGTATGATTGCCGTTCAGTATGGTGAGCGCCGGTGAGCAGATTTATCTAGAATGGGCGCCACATAAAATTATACTATATTATTATTATAGGTCTAGTGAGACTTTGACTATGCATGTATGTGGCAAAGTTTTAAATTCAAAATCATGATTGTCACTGCACAAAGAAGCAATCTGTGAAACTGATGAGCTTCTCTTCAGTCAGTTTGTTTTCAACATAGAGAAGCCATCTTATACCATGCAATAATCCAATTAGAGGCACCTGGAGACTTCACAAGGTAGAATAACTATGAAAACTCCACGTTCAAAGCTTATAATCTTTGAGAAACTTCTGCTGTCATGAATCTGAAAAACATTCAGACAATTAGACAAGAAAATGTCACAGAGACAGTTAGTTCTAAAGAGCTTGTTGTTTCAAAGTTAGCAACTATGTTTATTTTCAGAAGGTGTAACCACAGCAAAAGAGAACCAAAGGGTTGCAGTACAAGATTTTAGATGAATTTCTTATTTGTCAATCCAATAAATTTCTCAGTCTACCCAACCAGAAAATCTTTCATCAATCACTCCAAATTCTTATGATTGGTTTCAAGTGGGCTGAACGATGATAAAAGAAGCTGTCATAAATTTGATGGATGTTGCAAGTTGTGGCAGATTTTATGTGAATTTATTATGTCTCCCAGTTGTCATCATTTGTGTGACAAGTTATGAAACATCTGTGTTTATTAAAGTGTAACTGGGGAATCCTACACCAGGGAAAGTTACAACATGGAGTGGGGGGGATAGGAGAAATTGGGAAAAGGGGGAAATGGGAAGATGTGGGGAAATGGGGAAGATGGGGAGAAGGGGGACAGGGGCAGAAGGGGGAAATGGAGGGAAGGGAGAAATGGGGGAAATGGAGAGAAGGGGGAAAGGGGCAGAAGGGGGAAATGGAGGGAAGGGAGAAATGGGGTGATGGGGAGAAGGGGGAAATGGGGATTTGGGGGAAATGGGGATAAGGAGGTAATGGGGAGAAGGGGAGAAATGGGGAGAAGGGGGTAATGGGGAGAAGGGGAGAAGTGGGGAGAATGGGGAGATGGGGGAAATTGTGATAAGGAGGAAATGGGGACAAGGAGGAAACGGGCAGAAGTGGGAAATGGGGAGAAGGGAAAATTGGGGAAAAGGAGAATTTGGGGAAATTAAATCAACAGGACTGTATTTACATCAGACCTACGGTTTTGGATGCATTGATGAACAATATAATACAAATAGCCTACACAATGTAAGAGCAACATGACATCAGTTTTAAAAGCGTGTCACTGCGTCAGTGCTTTATATAAGCTCTTTGCCAATTACTGGGTCACAGTGAGTGGCCTGCAAATACGATAATCATGATAATCTGCTGAGGTTAGATTGGAAGTTATGTGTCTGTAGGCTAATTTATATTTCCAACAGCATTCAGCTTATTAGCAGATATGGGGATTTATCCAATGTACATCAGAGACATTTGGGCCTCAGTGCATCTATTCCTGGCTTTTAGTATCCATACTTCATATTGTGGCCCATTTCTGATATGATTTATCACATGCTGATGTGTCATTTACATGTCATCTCTATAATGCAAAGGGTGATTGTGATGGTGAATCAATTTGGTGATCATGCTGATGCCTGAAGTTATCAGCTGATCATTTCTTGTAAATGTAGTCTATGATTTTGATTGGTCATTTACCTGACACAATAGAAGAGTGAAGAAAGGAAGCATGATCACAAACCGCTGCAAGCTATTATTGATCCAAAGAAAGAAATATATTACAGAAGAGCATGCAAGCCTTTGGAAATGTGTCAAAATGGTGTGAATTGATAACTTTTATATTTGATACAATTTTCAATGATTGGTAAAATGTTCGTTTATCAGAATGTAATGCATGTATTGATCTGGGCATAATATTGTTTAAATTGTTGCAAAATAGATAAATTGATCATTTCTCATGTTGTATTCAGGGTATATAAGCTATCTTGAAACTGTATCTTGACAGAGCAGGACAAATGCATCGTGGAGGTACTTCACTGTATCAGTGTCTATGCTAGGCAAGTAAAAGATCCCTCACATGGGGTAAATATGTAGCATGTTGAGGACTCCCGCTCTCTCTCCCATCTCATCAATCAACCCTCGTGAGCACCCAGAACTGGGCTTAGAGGGCTGCACTTACCATATCTATCTATCTATCTATCTTCCATTCTTGGGCCCCTTTTATTCTTAATATATATTAATGATATTAACAGAGCTACTAACCTATTTGATGCCATAATATATGCTGATGATACGGCCCTGTCGACTACTCTAAATTCAACTAATTATAGTTTTGAGGCAGATCTTAACAGAGAACTTAGTTTGGTCAGTGAATGGCTAAAATTAAATAAACTATCACTTAACGTCTCCAAAACAAAAGCAATACTTTTCCACATGCCTCAGAAAAGAGTGTCCTATCCAAATCTGGTATTAGATAACCACGAAATAGAATTTGTTAAAGATTTCAATTATCTCGGCATAAGAATAGATCAAAATATTAAATGGAAAGTGCATAGTGAAATTCTCTCAAAGAAGATATCAAAAACACTTGGCATTCTAAATAGACTGAAACGCTTTCTTCCGACAGAAATTTTATTGAATATATACAATGCACTCATTCTCTCGCATATAAATTATGGGATACTTATATGGGGTAGGCAGTTAAGCAGAATCTATAAGTTACAAAAAAGGGCAGTCCGTTTAATCACAAATAATTGCTACAATGCCCACACAGAACCATTATTTAATAAATTGAAATTATTAAAACTGAGTGATATACTTGTGGTACACGACTTAAAATTCTGCTTTAAATATGAGAATGACTTACTTCCAAATTACTTTAGCACTATTTTCGAAAAAAATGAAGAATTACATCATCATCGGACAAGACAACATACAGACTTTCGCTTACCTGCTGTGAGACATGACTTCGCAAGGTATTGTATCAGCTACAGGTTTCCTGCTTGCTTTAATAGTATGAAATGTAATTTCAAAAGTAAAATCTATACTCATAGCCTAGATGGCGTTAAATTGTATGTGAAAAACGATTTTATTCAATCTTATCAGGCAGAGTGTATGATTCAAAACTGTTATATTTGTGGTCATTAGTGCCTCCACTGCCTCCAGATGATTCTCCTACTGCATTTTTCAATTACCTGAGCTATCAAACATGTGCTGGCATCTCTTGTGTCTGGTCGATTTCAATTTCAATTTCAATTTTTGTTTTTTGTGATATCAATAGTTTAACTTTCCTTTTGTATTCTGTTTAGATTGACATAATTTATATAATCATTATTATATTTTGTATTTTGATATTTTGGGTGGCCTCTCTGCAGCGACTTGTGTCTTTGAGAGGTCTCCTATACCCCTTTACTTTAGAAATGTGTAATATTAATGAGATGTAACTTAATTATTTTGGGAAAATAAATTAATCTGAGTCTGAGTCTGAGTCTATCTATATCTATATATCACTGCCACAGGGCAATTATTGGAGCCTCCCCAATGGCTGCCATGTCACCTCTGCAAAAATGGAAGTACTCATATGAATAACGTCACTGGGAAACATGATAACCAGGTTGCAAAACAGCTCATTAAACTTCCATTCTACCTGTCTTTCAGGTGTTCTTTGTGAGAATTGATTAGCACAATGGTGGTCAATTAGGTTCCTATTCTGAGTTTTCCTTTTTGTTTCTGACATTCTTTTTTAAAAAATCAGAGGCCAGAGTCTCATTTGCTTGATTTGCTGTTGAGTGGGGTCAGTCCACAGAAAAGAGTGACACCATAGATTGTCTGTTGTGTACCTTGGAGGACTGACACTGCAAATGGTAGCACCAGCTGGGTCCGATTGGATAGACAGATAGATAGAAAGATAGACAATTTGTCAAATTGTACAATGTATATGATAGTCTGCTTTGTTGCATGCTGTTGTTTCTGAAGTATTTTTTAGGTCCCGGTCAGTGGCAGGGTGTTTCTCTCACACCAACTAGTGGCTCCTTGGTGCAATGGACAATGCTCCTGCCTCTGATACAGGGGACATCAGGTTTGAATCCTGCTTTATAGTTTTACTTTGTCTCATGCAATGATATCTAGGCCTACCTGTTGTACACTGTACAAAAACCATTATCATGCAAAGAATAAATCATTTCTGGCATGACACTGGTTCTACAAACTTTCAAGAACTATTAAATGAATCACATGTGTGGTACTAAACCAGAGAGACAGACTATTTTGCCCGACAGAAAGATAGAGATATAGATTGTACTCAATAGTGGTTTATAGCAACCAGGTATCTGGTTGCACATTTTTCCTTATAACATATTTTTATCATTGTTGTACACATTAGCTTTACCATACACAGAATGAAAAAGTGGCTTTTGTCGTTCTTCTAGCCTTTACAGAAAATGTCAGAAATTTTATCTGTACATACAGTGTACATGTGCATGATTTATAAAACTAGCAAGCCAAACTTTATCATCATCAGACTCTTTTCCTGGATATGCAGGCGAGAGAGAGACACAGATACAGGGCAGGGGACTGTAGCCCAAAATATTTTGTTTAATCCCTTACCCTCAGGGAGATCCTCACCCTTTCAAGCCCTTCAGTTCTTTCCACCACCCCTCCACGTCCTCATTTCGCAGCTCTTTATAAAATAAATCACATTTGATGAGCTAAAATATGGAAAATTGACACAAAACCATGCTTTAAAGAAAGGTTATTGCTATGTTCATCTTAAAAGAAATTTTGAATAAATATTTTTATCTATATACAGAAATCAGCTGCTACCATTTTACTGACAATTGAGTGTCTGACCGGTGGGCAGAGGAATGAAAAGTCGTGAAAGTGTTTGGACTTGCAAGTGTGAGCATCGGCAAGGAAAAAACATTGCATTGTACTGAATGAGTGAACGAGAATGTACTCTTTAATTTAAAGTTTTACGTTTACATGATAGGGGATTATCTTTTTTGTCTCACTGCACTGTGTGCACAGTTTCATTTCTTCTGAAGTGTTGTAATATCTTACCTTTTGAACAATTTCTGATTCATCTGGCCCTCCGCCAAATAGGTTATGTTGAATGAATCCATGGAGAGAGAGATGAGTGGAGACTGAGTCCACATTTAGCCATGTGTAGGATATTTCGTTACCCAACATAAAGCTATCACACAGACTGAAAATTTGACATTACAAATCAGACAAACAGAAAGAATTGATCAAAATACAATGAGATAGCTAATTGATTGAGCTGAAAAATAGTGTGTGTATGACTGCGTGTGCCTAATCTTTTGGACTACACTTGCACTACCTTTGCCACAATTTACCAGCTGACCAATAATCCCATTCAGCTGACTATACGCTCCCATTCTATCAGCTGTCAAGCTACGGCAAGCAACTTCTCCAGAATAAGAAGGGTAACTAAATGCCATAAACAGGTTTGGTGCAACTATTGACCTCTTTCGTGAATGGAATACCATCTCAGTATGCAGTCACCCTTCCTGCTTGGCCTATAGAAATGTGTCACTACCTCCATATGGGAATGCCTTATGTGGCAAGCCTTGTTGGCTGATCGGCTATCGTTGGTGAAAGCAATATCGACAAATATAATGTTCTGCAGATTGGTTGAAAACAGAGAATAGCATCAAACAATGACATGTTTGTGTGTGTCTTGGATTACTCTTGTGAGTGGTAATGCCTTGCCTAAAGGGCTGCACCATTTCCACTGTATACTTGCCAATATGTACAACTGTCTATTGGTTAGGCTTCTCACTAAACTGTCACTTCATACTGGTAATTAGACATTGTTTATAATTGAAGCAGTGTAAAAGGAAATAAAGTCAAAGAATATTAGTACTGTACAAAAATATTCTTTTTTATACAGAGGGAAAGACAGATAAATAATTCTTTATCAGTGAAATTGGCACTATTGGGCAAACAATCAATCCCTCTTAGGCTTAGAGTTCAGTTTTGGCATTTACAAGAACTATTAATATCATATCGAAAATACTGTCAATTGATGTGTGGAAAAAAGTCTCTTTTCTTACATTTATTAGACTCTTGAAGTTTCTTAAATTAAAAAGAAATGGCAAAAAGAATCTAATATTGTAAAGCAAGTCCATATCTAAAAAAGAATCTAATATTGTACAGCAAGTCCATATCTAAAAATATGTGACTTAGATGTCCCATTAATTCTTCCTTCTAGCCGCAGTGCACTGGTCCATATGATAAACATAGGTTATAGGCTGCTTTTCCACAAAAGCCTGATGAAACATTACTGCAAGATTGCCTGGAAACGACAGATAGAGGTAGCTCAAAGATTCGACCAGGACATTAATGTCATTTCGTTGGGTCAATGCAGATCCTTGTGTTAGACCTGATGGCATTTTATGAGAAGTGTGTCAATATAATTTCATAGGTATGGAAATGTAAGAGAGACTGAAACTGCTTGTGTTGTACATGTAAATTATTCATGCAGAGTATTCTCTCCTTTTGACCTTGCTCCTGTGCATCCACCATAACCCCTTGGTGACCCCTCACCACAAAAGGGCAGTAAATCCACCCTGAGCAACAGTGCACATGGATGACTTTTCCATCTGTCCCTGCCATGGCACAAATGGTGCAGATGATCCTTTAACCCCTCATCCCATTTGCACAATCACACCCCCAGGAACAGTACGCACAGCAGCTGTATAGTGAATAAGGGTAACATAGTTTCATTGGGTACAGGAAGATGGAGAAGAATGCAGAAACAGATACGCCCCTCTGTTATTTTTAGATTCCACAGATCGATATTTTTTGGGCTTCATAATGAACATTTAAGGAAGTCAGTTGTTGCTTTTCCTGCTGAACCTTACTAAACCATGAGCTTAAAATCATATTATGTGCCTGATTTTTGGACAAGGCTCAAGCTCAAACTCATCTCATCAGCCATTAAAGCAAGACAGCCTGGAAGTTCCACATAAAATTACAAACAAACACCTCAATCTTTCCATTATATCATACTAATGATGAAAATCATAATTGAGATATATATAAAATATGCAGTTCTTTGTCTGTCACAAAATTGCTGTCTGACAGCAAAATCATAATGCACAATGGCATCTACAATGTAATGTACAGGGTTTGAGATGTGGATCTCATCAACTCGTGAATTTTATTACTTTTGCAATCTCTATCCTCCAGACTTCTGTCATGATTTGCTGATGAAAGAGCAGTGCAATCATCAGGATTGTAAAAATGCTGATAATCTCAAGATGACAAACATTATTGCCGCCTGCAGTTAATTGACATTAATAGAATGCTCTTCACAGTTGACAGGCTAATGAAAGAAATAAAGCTGTGTCAGATAGTTTGCAAATAATTGCCATTTTCTTGGGGTCAGCAATTGTATTTCTGCAGACAAGGCAGGGATTTCAATAGTGACAAACAAAAGACATCTGCATGATACTGGGATTACAGGGTGACCCAAAAAAAGTTCACACTTCTTTGAGCGGTCATAAGATCATAAATTTTTGCCACAAGACTTTGATTTATGGCTCATTTTGTGGCTAATCATCAACACATTGCGTTTGAATGGCAAAAACAACAGACATACATGCATAGCCTTGCTGCTATAACAAAGTGTGAGTTGTCCCTGATTTTTGCTGTGCCGGGTTGAAGAGGATTCATGAATAAGGCTGTTGAAAATGTCAATATGACTGGTCTGAGATATAAAAAACTGATTGAAATTTGTTGAAAGGTATGTAAAGAAGCTTGACACAGGAAAATGTGGTCCTGCAAACATCAGAACCCCTTAGAATAATGTCAAATGGTCACACAAGGCATAATATGCCAGGTCTAGGAGAGATTATTTCTATTTAGCAGGAAATATTTGAAAAGTAAAGTCAAAAAGTGTCTTATAATAAAGTATGGAGGCCTAACAGATGCCTTGTTCCTTAAGAATGAATTGCTTTATGTCTAACTCTGAAATTGTGAGGCATGAAATGGAGATGTGAGGACTTGATTGGTCATTGTGTGTCACCAATCTCTCCTTGTATAGATAATCACTGAGGATGCTTTAATCCAGTATTGTCCTGAAATTGACACAAAATGTATTTGACATACTACAAAAACCAAAATATGCTGTTTTAGGACATTATACATTGTACTAATGGACTTCAGGCAATTACTACCCTGGTAGTTGATGGACAGCCATATATTCCATTATACATAAAGGAGCAGATAAAATATATAGTCAACCAGGATGAATAATACATCAAATCACAGCTAGAGGTGCACAAACTATGTTTTGAACATAAATATACATTCTGACCAGTATAAACCCATGTGCAGGATCTCAAAAGCGGCAAGTCAAAATTTTGGTAAATTTCCATCAGAAGTGATCTGTTCTTGAGATCACCAAGCCTTGACGACCTGCAATTTTGACTAGATATCAATGGCATATATAGATGGCATTACCTTTAAGACATTTTACCTATCAGCTGACTTTAAGAAAAAAATTTAAGCAAGAAACAGATGAAAACTTCAAAATACATCAATTTCATCGATATAGGTCACATAAAAGGTCACCGTGAGGTCAATTTTGTAACTAGGATAAAATAAATTTAGCAGTGCTTTGTCAATATATAGGAACATCACTGTGTGTAATTTCATGAAGATTGTGTACTTTTTAGCTGCAGTATGCATTCATTTGCGCAAGTGTGAACTTTTTTTTGGGTCACCCTGTACAATAGTGGCTAAGAAAAA
Organism: Platynereis dumerilii; assembly: GCA_026936325.1. Lineage (NCBI taxonomy): Eukaryota > Metazoa > Annelida > Polychaeta > Phyllodocida > Nereididae > Platynereis > Platynereis dumerilii. The sequence continues at coordinate 8,073,815 of JAPTHN010000017.1, read as the reverse complement.
CCATCTGCATGAAAAGGGATAATTCTTACAGAATGTGAACAAATTGAAAAACATTGATGTCATTCAGATGTAGCTTTAAATTGACAGGCCTTACATCAGTGCCTACACTGGGTAAGTAAAATACCCCACACATGGGGAATAAGTACTTGTAAGTAACTGTCATCTTATCAACAACAACTCTTGTGAAGTTTTTGAATAATGGAGATTTTTGTCTTGAGAAAGGATGTGCAGCGGGCCATTATTACACCCATTATAAAGACAATTTGGCTTCAGGAGATTGGGATCTGCTGAGGCTGAATGGCTGTCTGGTGGATTTCTGTGAATTGGAAAAACAATGTATATTTAGGTGCCATCTTTCACAGATGCACATAAACTGGTCAGGAGATCCTTGAACCTGTATGAAGATAAACTTATTAGGCCTATGTTCTAGGTAAGTATATGAATACTTGTTGATTTTGCAAATATATTTATTTTATAATGATTATATTCAATAGTCATCTCATAAAACAGGGTTCATAGTTACGAAGAATGAAGCTCCTGGTATGACACAGATATGAATACAAAAGTAAGAATATACCTACATAACGTTGACTGTTTACATTGTACACATGAAATATTCATACACGGTATTCTCTCCTCTTGACCTTGCTGCTGTGCATCAACCATTACCCCTTGGTGACCCCTCACCACACAAAAGGGCAGTAAATCCACCCTGAGCAACAGTGCACAGCACACTGCACATGGATGATCTGTCTCTGACATTGCGCAAATGGTGCAGATGATCCTTTAACCCCTCATCCCATTTGCACAATCACACCCCCAGCAACAGTACGCACTGCAGCTGTATAGTGAATAAGGGTAACATGGTTTCATTGGGTACAGGAAGATAGAGAAGGATGCAGAAACAGATACGCCCCTCTGTTATGTTTAGATTCCACAGATCGATATTTTTGGGCATCATAATGAACATTTAATGAAGTCAGTTGTTGCTTTTTCTGCAGAACCTTACTAAACCATGAGCTTAAAATCATATTATATGTGCCTCATTTTGAGACAAGGCTCAAGCTCAAACTCATCTCGTCAGCCATTAAAGCAAGACAGCCTGGAATTTCCACATAAAATTACAAACAAACACCTCAATCTTTCCATTATATCATACTAATGATGAAAATCATAATTAAAATATATATAAAATACATTTCTTTGTCTGTCAAAAAATTACTACCTGACAGCACAATCATGATGGACAATGACATCTTCAATGTAATAAAGACGGTTTAAAAAGATGGGAATATTAGCAACTTGTAAATTTTTATTGCTTTTGCAATCTCCAGCCACACAAGACTTCTGACACAATTTGCTGATAAAGCGGCAGCGTGATCATCAGGATCATAAAAATTGCCAATAATCTCATGTTGACGAATAGCAGTTAATTAACATTGATGGAACGCTCTTCACATTTGACGGGTTAAAGGCAAACACTCCCCAAAATCCTACTTTTAATAAACATATTTTCCAATGAAAGACTCAGATGTTGCGAGTGCATTCAGCTAACATTTACTAAAATCGGTTTTCACTGTAGTTGAGGAAAAATTTATGAAATTGGCATTTCAGCCAAATTTTGTTGTCCTTCAGCATGTTCAGTCAGCTGAGCAGTGACGTAAGGCTGGGTGCCCTCCCCTCTCCCTCCTCTGATTGTATGGACAATGAGTGAACTACTCATTTGCAATTTTGACCACCAAACAATACTGTGATATACTGAATTGGATTAACAGATTCTGTTATAAAGGTGACAAAATTAATTTGAGACAAACTGAAACTATGAGAAATATTTTCAGAAGAGTTCCATCAACATTACTGTCAATCGTTATGTTTCTTGTGTGCTAATTGGCTGGTTATTGGGTGGGTGGGGCGAGTTAATTTGACAGTGGTCAATTTGCTCCATATGTGACAATTCCAGATCGCATTTTTGGGAGTCCTGAAATGTTATTCAGCTGCCAGATAGAAACATGTACATAGACAAACAGACAGACGGAGAGATATAGACACAGATAGTTAATAGATAGATAGATAGATAGTTAATAGATAGAAGATGGATAGATAGATTTTACGCTTTCTGTAAAGGATATATTTTTTGAGGAGCAAGAGATGATTGAAATCTCAGTCAGAATTTTTTTTTTAATGTATTATGAAAAATATATGTATGCCCTTTATCATTTTCTCCTTTTTTTTCGATTTGACCTTGTCAATTTTGGTCCAAGACAGTCACTGTTCATTTCAGCTTGGGACACTCAACGTGTCATTTTGGATGCAACACTAAATGATTGAAATTAAGATCACAATTCATCACAGTTTCACATCAATGTGATCCTTTGAAAGTGTCATTTCTAAAATATTTCACAGCTATGCCTATCAACTCCAGAGCTCATAACAAGTCACATGTATTTGTTTATTTAAAAACCCAGTCTCATGTCATTGAACCACTTGCCTTCCAACAGGGGTCGCTTTTTAGTGTGCCAAAATTATGGCCAAAATGGAAAACTAAAAGTTAATTTTAAATGGTTTCTTTTGGAATAAATTCGAAAGGACCACTTTGGTGTTTCTATAAATATAATGCTTGAGGCTCCCAACTGATAAAAAAACTGGGGTATTGTGGCCCTTTAATGGAAGAAAATAAAGCTGTGTCAGTAAGTTGGGAAATAATTACCTTTTTGTAAGGGTCAGCAATATTATTTCTACAGACTATGCATGCACATCCCATTATACCGGTAATGCAAGTATAAAGAAGAGTATTTAAGCTTGCACACTGGCAGAGAGGTATGACCTCAGAGCTTATTTTGCTGCTGGTTCTGTGCAGTAAGCTCTTTGCCAATTACCGAGTCAGAGCAATTGGCCTGTAAATACAATGATCTCGATAAAGATTGGAGTGGGGGTTATGTGTCTGTAAGCTCATTTATATATCTCGACAGCGTGCACACTGCACAGCTTATCGGATGCTGAGATTAACTCCATGTAAGTCAGAGCCATTTGCTCCTCAGTGCATCTATTTCTGGCTTTTAGTATCCATACTTCATATCTTGGCCCATTTCTGAGTTGATTTATCACATACTGATGTGTCATTTACATGTCATCTTTCTAATGCAATGGGTGATACTGTGGTGATCATGCTGATGCCTGCAGTTATCATGTGTCAGACGGTAATTTCTTGCTAATGTAGTCTGTCATTTTGACGGTCATTTACGCAGCACCACAGAGCAGTTCAGAAAGGTAGGAAGAAGAACAATCATAAAACTCCGCAAGCTGTTACTGATCCAAATAAAAAATTTATTACAGGAGGACAATGTATTATTTTGCTCTATTTTGCAAGCTGAATCAAGTAAGGACATGATACACTACCAATGTGGGAGACCACCATGATTAATAACATTCATCTTGAGTGGCATCTGCAGACACACCCCAATAAAAATGTCTCATGATGAGACAGCCCACCTTCCTCATCTTTGAAAAATATGGTTACACCAGCTGGGTCTAATTGGATAGTCACATTGAAAGATAGATAAACGAAAATGCCCAAGAGTCTTCACTGGAAAACCCTTGGTAACCAACAATATTAGTGCACGCGGTGGTTAGGCCAGACATAATTGATTCTTAGCTTCGCGGACCCGCCGACACAATAGATTTCCTGCCGATTGAAAAAAACATTTTTTAATTTTTTTGACATTGTAAAAAAAAATTTTTCACCTTTTTTTTTTGTCCTACCGACCGACCCTAGAAAAACTGCCTTGAGAGGATCCGAGAAGCTAAAGATCAATCATGTGTGGCCTTATCGAAGTATTGCAGTAGTTCCAGTTAGTGGCAGGATGTTTCCCCACACCATCAAAGGACTCTTAGGTGCAGGTAACAACACTCCTGCATAGGGGACACCAGGTTTGAATCCTGCTTGCAGCATTGTACTCTCATTTTGTCACAGAGCATGCAAGGATATCTCTCTGCAATGATATCTCTCTGTTGTGCACCTCACAACAACCATTATCATGCAAGGAATGAATCATTTTTGGCATGACAGTGGTTTTACAAAGTTTCAAGAACTATAATAAAACCATGAAGACTATTTTGTGAGACAGAAAGATAGAGATCAGTGAATGTACTCAATGATGGATTGTAGCAACCAGGTATCAGGTTGCATTTCTATGAAACACACTTTTTATAAAAGTTCTCTCTGTTGTACACATTCTCGTTTTATCGTTCACAGAATGAGAAAGTGGTTTCTGACATGTTTTCAGAAATTGCAAGGATTATTTTACCTGTAGCAATGCTTGTATGACAAACCAGCAGCCAAACTTTGTCATCACCAGACGTTTTTCGCAGATTTTCAGGTGAGGCAGAAAAACAGATTCAGAGACACATCAATGTACTCAGTAATTCATCATAAACAATACTAAATATGGTTAAATATTATTTAGCTACATTGTGGGCGCATTATGCACAGCTTCCTTTCTTCTGATCCTTTGTTAGATCTTACTCTTTGAACAATTTCTTTGTCATCTGGCTCTTCAGGAAAAAAGGTAATAATCCCATTCAGCTGACTATATATTTTCATCCTACCAGCTGCTAAGCTACTCTGAACAACTTCTCCTCAAGTTCCCAACAATAAAAAGGGTAGGAAAACGCTATAAACTGATCAGGTTCAACTATTGACCTCTTTCCGTGAATGGAATGCCATCTTAGCATGCAGTCAACCTTCTTGCCAAGCCCAGAAATGTATCATTGTCCCACATAGGAATGCATTGTTGGTCAAAGCAGTATTGACACATACAATTTCCGGATTCTCAAGATTATTTGAAACTGAAATGATATACAAAAATTATACATGAAATGAATTGGATTATTATTTTGAAGATGTGTGCACCATTCATTCCATTGAATATCTTAAACTAGCTGAAACACCTTCAAGTACAGAAAAGAATGCATCAATAAATAGAGAAGTTTTGTTACACTATAGTCTATAGGGATGCCGTAAATGTGTGGATTGCCATGAACACGTCATACATAACGTGTAGCAAAACCTCTCTAGTGTTGATATGACACCACTTGTTCTGGAACGCTTGACTGCGCTTGAATCATTTCAAGCCCAGATATATGGTTCCACTTGTTTACAGCATCCATACTGTTTTCCTTTGTATCAAGAGCCACATAAAGAGACTGGCAGTGCTTTACAGAAGTGTCTACTCCATTGTCTAGTGAAAAACAAGGACCAAGTCTCATTTCTGTGATTTGCTGCTGTGTGGTCTCCTTGACATTGTCCATCAACTTCTTATGGCATCTGTGGCTTTAGATTTGCTGGCTCTGGGAATGACAGTACTTTATAGAAGTGTCTACTCCACTGTCTAGTGAACGACAAGGACTGGGAGTCATTTCTTTGATTTGCTACTGTGTGGTCTCCTTGACATCATCCATTAATTTCTTATGGCATCTGTGGCCTTAGATTTGCAGTGTCTATCGAAAGTGATACTCAGACAACACAAGAGTAACTATGAAATAATTTTACAAAAGTTTTTGACCACTAATATAGTTGTGCTAATATTAATTTCACAATTGCATCAGTAAGAGATCCCTCAATGGGGTTAAATAGAAGACTGAGATTGAAGAGTGTTGAGGAAAACTTTGCCATGACCTTGTATCAAAGTTGGATAATCCAGAGACTGACAAGAGGACAAATATTGTTGCCAACAGCAGAACTTAATTAACTTGGTGGAATGTTTGTCAAATCCTTGACTGAAAAAATGATGTGTCATGAAGTCTCAGATCAGTATTGATAACAAAAAAGTGCTGAGATGACATAATGCTGAAATGTGATGAGGGTCTTTTCCCACAAATTAGTATTTCATCCTGATTGTGTGCCATGTTTGCTGATGCTGAATTTATCAGTTCATGTGGTGAACTGCATGGTATTATAAAGAGCATGCACAATTATGTATGTCAAAAGAGATTGATGTTATTCAAATGAGACATTAAATTTGTAGTCTCTACTTCAGTTGCTACACTGGGAAAGTAAACGAGAATGAGTAAATATCTCTCATCAGCAGCCAACTCTTGTGAGTCGTAAGAACTAGCTTTAGAGGGCTGCACGATACATGCAAAAATGGCACCAGCACTCAACTTTGTATATTATTGAATAATGAAAAGGCCTATATTTACTTATATGAAACTTTATCACATGACTAAAATGACTTCCCGTGATCTCCTGTGCTCTTCTGTCACAAGCCAACTTCTGAGATTTCATATTGACAATTCATTGGGAAAGCTGTCGTTTTGCTGGAGGCCATTCTATGTTGGCTGTCGGCTGGTAAATGCAAGAAGAAAATCACAGTAAATCAGGAAATAGAAAGAAAAAACATGATGCATAACTCTGCCAAATTGTGTTGATATTGGCCAAAAACTGCTGCGACACACCATTTTCTTGTATTGACCAAGTTTTTAGTGTTTGCAGTGGAACTTCCTGAACAGATATGATTGATTGCAAGTCTCTAAAAAAACAGATCCTGATAATTGAGAAGGGAACACCACAGAAAAACAGCAACATTTTTTTTTAACCTGAGATGTACAGCTTGATGAAGATAGCAAAATAGGAAACAGGAAAGCAAACTTGCAACTTTCGACAAACAGTTTTCTTGTTTAAAAAAAAGCATGCCATGAAACAGAATCAAATTTCAAAAAATATAGAAAATGGATTTTACTATTTAATTACTTTGCAAAAGTATGAGATAGCAGGCTTGGATTGTAAAGCAATTTAATAAAATATCACTATATTTTGTCATTCATGACAAAAATGGAAATTGGCTATCTGGGTTAAAAAGATTATTATGACTTTCTGCTATACACAGTTTTTTTTTAGCTGAAGTCATTAGTTTCATTACTGGCAAAAGAATGCATGAATGATTTGTGAATATTCTATGACAGTTCAAAATATTTTTTGGCAAACCTGATGTGAGGTACATGGAAAATAAGCCAAAAAACGATCACTGTCATGCTCTTTATTCCAGCCTGAAAGTTTGCATGCTCAACTGCATCATTACATTTAACACAAAGCAAACAAATGTGTACTCATATCAGCAAAAAATAAACGAAATCAGTGCAATGCCAGGTTGTCTGCATTATCAATTCCATATCACATTAACAAAGCAAACATAAAGTATATTATTGCATTTGTTAGGCACACAATTCTGGCAGGTGATGGCTGAATTATTAATGCTAAGGAGCATTCCAAACAAAGTGGAAAATGGTGTTTTATGCTGTTGGCAATATTAGAGAACAGGAACCCCAAGATGGTCTGGGGAAGTTCCGATTTCATCAGAGTAGAAGACAGGAATTGATATAATATTTTGTGATCCATGCTGAAATTGGTGATTTGCATTGCCCCATAAATAAAATTGCCCAAGATAAATTGATTCCCATTTACTCTTTATAAAGACAGTTGTGTCATAATGTCCCACAAATGACAACAACAAAATCCAATGGAGACACTAAATTCATATAAAAGCTGCAACAAATTGCAGCATCCATCACATTCATCTGACAGGCAGCTTTATTTAGTGTTCAGCCCATTGGAAACCAATAAGAAAATCTGGAGTGATTGATGGACGATTTTCTGGTTGAGTAGTTGAGAAAATGCATTGGATGATGTTCTCGTGTACTTTAACCCTCTTCTACAGTTTGGCTCTTGAGTGCTGTGGTCACTTAATGTCATCATTCTCTTCTGCTCCATCACTGATTCAGTAATACAAATACAAGAAATAATCAAATTTTATTAAAAATTATATGTGACTATGCATCGATAAGTTTCCTATGGAGAGATAAGAAAGTCTGAAAGCAAATATTTAGTTATTATATCAATAGAGCACTGTGGAGAACCTTGCACAAGAAAAATTGTAATATCTCATATGTATACTGTTGAACCTATTATTCTCGACTACTGTGGATAGCATGTCGCCTCATATTATTGTACTGAGCATCTTTTTTTGACCCACTTTCAGAATAAGACAAGAAACCTGCCAGACAAAGTCAACCCCATGTTGTTTACCCTAATTTTTTTCTACTTTGTTTTCACCTCAACTTTCCCATCTTAATTGTTGACTTTCCATTTAGCTGCCAGAAACATGCTTCACATTGCTTCAACATCCCAGGCTCCCAGTGTAGGTGGATGGGGTTTCATTTTCCCCGCATGTTTGTCTTGGGCAAACACAGCCCTTGGCAGCAAAAGCATGGAATTCGTGATTTTTGTCAGAATTGTCAAATTAGCTCCGAAAGAGGTGAAGCAGTAAGATCAGGCAGAAGAGCAGGACTTAAAAATGTGTAAGTAGATATCAAACAAGTGGCATTGTGACAGAAGTGGGAATATATACCTTATGGATGATACTGACTAACACCAAGCTGTGTCACTCTTATAATATAACTCTGCTTAGTGACCAAAACAACCTTTCCTATCATAAGATACTGATGACATGCAATACCAATTGCCAAACAGTGTCAGTATGTCACTCTTATGTCCTGACTCTGCTTCATAACCATAAGTACCTTTCATGGGATGTTATGATTCTCCCACATCCAACTTAGACAAATGGTTTAAATGGTCACAGTCAGTATTTGTGCACTGTGGCAAAAGCAGATGGCAGAATTAAAATAAGTATTGCCTAATTGTCTTGAGTTTCCAAAATGTGGCAACCAATTCATGTTGCTGCTCCTCACCCGAGCCTCTCTTTAACAATTCTGTTTGGGCACCTGGTCAGCGGCAAGTAGTTGCCTTAGGGGTGTCCTCCTACACATGATAAGCTTTTTCTGTTTTATAAGACTTTTTGTGTCTTGCCCATCAGGTGGTAATTATGCATTTGGGTGGAGTTCTATAAATGCCACTGACATGTCACAAACTCACCAGGAAATGTCAAACCGATTCATTTAGTAACATGAAATGCTCAAGAAACACTAACTAGCGGAGAAATTGTACACAAAGGTAAAAAAGGAAAAAAATGTCCAGGAAAATATTAAATTAACGAAACATGGGAAGAAAAAACCATTTATGTATATTGTATTTTCATGGAAAACAAAGAGATTCTGCAGTGCAATCTGCACATGTACATATGAAATATGTGATGCAGTCAAACAAATACACAATGTGTAGGGCATACAATTCCTTTGCTTTCTGGGAGTAAGTGAAGGTACATTCTGATCAACCATGTTGCAGCCTGAACCTGCTTCAGGCAAACGTCGCATTCACCAAATGAAAACTAAGCAAAAGCATGTATACACACAGACACAGACAACCAACAAATAAAATCAGTGCAATGCCTGGTTGTCTACATTGTCAATTCAACACACATGGCGTATATCATTGCATTTATTAGGCACACAATTCTGGCAGGTGATGGCTGCATTATTAATGCTCTGGAGTATTACAAACGAGGTGCAAAATGTTGTTTTATGCCATTGGCAAATTGCCAAATAATCACAGACCTCTAATAGCATTAGACATCAGCGGTCAGGCTTTGTATTGTGGTTACAGAGAAATATCACAAAAGAAAAAAGTGGTATATCACTCAACACCTAATCAAACGGGACACAACAGTGAAGAGCATTAAACTGACATGGATGGTTTTGATAATTTAAATATTCTGGATCTGTCATTCTATCATTCCAGAAGTCAAAATACATGTGGTTGGAAAGATTGTCGCACCATGCAGAAAATGTATGTAACAGTGGCAAGACACAAAGCCAACTTGCTTCAAATGCGGAAGACAGTGCCATTCAGTTAACTTTTGAAAAGACAATGTTTTAGGACAGAGAAGGTATCACAGATAGTTTAGCCATTCATTCTATAAAGTAAATGTTTTATAAATAAAGGAATGCTGCATTATAGTCCGGGATTATATAAACAAACATTATTAATAATAAACAATACATTTTCTCGCATAGTGGAAAATTCAGAAACCGCCCAAAATGCTTTACAATGAAATTAGAGTGCAGATATAGATTACGTAAACTGCTAATACGTTAAATCAAAGTGTGGTGTATTTGAAACGGTGCATACATATTAGGAGCATGTGTCACTTTATTCTGTATGAAGGAAAGTCATCCAGATTGTGTATATTTTTTTCGGTGGGCAGATGTCGCAAAATGCTTAATAGATTCTTTATGATGTACAGTGTACACATTCAAGCAGGCAATTGTACATCTCTAAACAGTGTGCTAACAGCTCTTTTATCTCATACAATAACTCATACAATTTCCATTGTGCTTGTAAGTTGATTATAATATATTAAGCACTGTATTGTTATCATTATTCTCATTTTACCTGTCAGTCCATTCAAGTTATTCACTTAGAATTCAATGGGAAGGGAAATGAACATATATATTTTTTTTTGTATCGATGTCTTAACCTGTAAAAAAACTTACATGTAAGTATACTTTACAGTACATCGATTCATCAAGGTTAGGAAATCTCTCTGGCGAAATTATTTGCGTGTGAAACGTCACCAAAGATTGTGTACATCATTTTCAATGCAAAACTTGGCCTAAAAACCTTAATAAACATCCGATTTTCACAATTTAAAAACCTGCATATATCAAGTAAACTCCTCCGAATTCAATGCACTTATTCATTTTGCTCCATTTGCAACATTAACTTCAAAAAAGCTTTTTGGCGCATTACGCTGCAATAATGCAAAGTTGCACAATTCCAGAACACAACAAACCAGGGGCAGATTCAAGATTTTTTTTTTGTAAGGGGGGGAGAGGTATTTTTCAGGCCTGACATCACACAATATTAAACAGTACTACTGAAAAACATACACTGTGCATGTAGCAATTAACAACAACAGAAGTTTATTTACTTTTTACACATGCATCCTTGCATGGTTATGTTATACTAGAAAATACCCATTGGAGGTGGAACTGTGGAGTTAGAAACATGCCTGAAGTGGCGGCAGTTGCCATGTATTTGTAATTGTGGTGATGGAAAATGCTGCCAAATTGATAGCATTATATGTAAATAATGTAAATAAATACATGTACTTAAAAATATATGAGTATGCCATCAGGTTTGTATGCAGGAGAAATGAGAGACTGCAATGGGACATAAGTTGTTGAGGAGGCTTTTATATATAGATTGCACATGCCAAGTGGTGGCTGGATGACAAAAATAATTTGGCTGATTGCTGTGTCCTGGTCATGTGCTATAATTTGGCTGGCAGGTGCATAAATACAGGATGTAAAGCCGTGATCATCCATGAGACGACCATCACAGAAGAAATATCCATGCAACATGACATTATGTGCAAATATTTATATATTTGTTGAAAAATATATTTTCAGAAACAATAGATGTTCAGCAGACATGCTTAATTTATTTGTAAGGGGCATTTCTAGAAAAGATATTGTTAATCAGTCAGTGTTTGCCTTAGGACTTTTCAGAGTTGGGTCCATGGACCAAACACCATAAAAAAAAGTGGGGCTGAAAAAAAATTGAGTCCCATCAAAATCAATCGGGCAATATACTATGAACATCAGACTTCCAATTTCTTAAGTATATACAGATGCAACATCACTAATATCCTTCATGAATTTATTTCGAATAAGCCTAACCACCAAGCCAATATAGGGCCTAATCAGTTTTCCCAGGAAAGAATAAAAAAAAAATCAGTGTCCATTTTGACAATGGCTGGTGTCTTTGTCATCAAAACAGGAGGAAAGCTGTTCATCTCTCTGTAATCGTGAGGTCTTTGTGATGCATGTAGCAGTTTAAATTTTCAAAATCGGATGATTATTGAAGAATTTAGGCCATTTTACAGCCACAACATGCTTGGCATTTGCATTTTACGCAGTTTTACCGCAACCGCTAGCCCGCATTTTAACCACAACGGAATGACCCGCATTTCAATGCTGGATCCTCCTGGATCACAACAAAGCAGACGAAACGGAAGTGAGGTGACGAAGTGAAAGATGGCTGTGGATGTTGAGGATGAATATATGAGCGTGAATAGAGGTTTGAATCGAGCGGAAAGCGGTGATGAAAAGGAGTTTTAAAAGGTGCCTATTTGAATGGCAGGTAGGAAAAAGGAAGAAAGGTGCATGGTAGGTGTGGGAAGGACTTGGTGGGCTGGTGTGCATAGTGCGTAAATGAATGAGGAAGAAAGTGGGCAAACATTGGTTTATGAGGTGGGGGGGCTTGGAGTTTATTGAAAAATCAAGCAAACACATTGTTTAGAAATACCCCCAGCAGAAATGACTTATTTGACGACTGCCTAAAAGAATTGATTTAGTTCTGGAAAAGTGAGAACCAAATGATAATTTTTTGAGAAACATCAAGCCCCCCCTTGATATAAAATGGTCATGCCCTTATTAAACTTTTATATAGATAGATTCTCATGAAACAAGGGGGGGGGGGCTTTGAAATGTTTCTATTGGTACTTATTTCATAGAAATGCCCACCTTTTATAACATGCCAAATACCCTCAGGTTCATCATAAGATCGATACAGTACCCTTTTTTAAGGGTACTTTTCTTGTTACAGAAGGACTATGCATTTATATATGCTTCAAGTACTGTGTACCAAGATACAATGTGCACACACTGTTATCATATATGACATATACTATGAAGCCTTACATGAATTCTAGATATTTTATAAGGCATAGTACACAGTCATAATTCCTATATCAGCTTGAAAAAAATTGATTGCATTTCATTACAATATCACTTGTTACGAATACAGACCTAACCTATTTTTTTTTTTTTTTTTTTTTTTTTTTTTTTCAAATATATTTCGAAAGGATGACCAGTTCAGCCTCGGCTGTTATTTATTTGCAAATCAGGCAATAACTTGTGACAGGCATGCCATTTGGATGAAGTTCCATAAATCTCATTCACACACCAAAAACTCATCAGGAAATGTCTAACCAATTAGGAACATGAAAAACTAACATCGTTTCCATGATATGCAAAGACAGACATTTTCCGGCAAAAATAGTTCAATTGCTCTGGTGATTGTAAATCAATTAGTATTCTGTCTTAATATTTCTCCCTTTCTTTTTATTTATTTCCTTCATATATATATTTTTTTAGACCATTTTCCATGTTGCCCCTTTTTCTGCCAAATATATACAGAAAAAGAACCCCAAAATGATCAGAAAAATTGATATAAAAGTTTGGTGATTTGTATTGCACCATAAATACAATTGCCTCAGATGAAGGGATTCCCATTTACTCTTCATAAAGACATGTGTGTCATAATGTCCCACAAATGACGGCAACATAATCCAATGGAGACACTAAATTTGTGTAAAAGCTGCAACAAATTGCATCATTAATCACATTCATATGACAGCTACCTTTAATCACTGTTCTGCCCATTGGAAACCTACAATAAAGATCTGGAGTGATTGATGGAAGATTTTCTGGTTGAGTGGTTGAGAAAATGCATTGGATAATGTTCTCTTGTACTTTAACCCTCTTCTGCAGTTTGGCTCTCACTTGATGTCCTCGCTCTCTTTTGTTGATGTCGCCATCAACGTTTTTAACAACTCCCAGGACGGCTAACAGCCCCTTCGGGTTTATGAATTGAAGATTGAAGATTGTTCAACTTTACCAATGCCTCCATCACTGACTCTGTGTTGCTATGGTAACAGAAATATAAGAAATCATCAAATATTGTTGAAAATGAAAATGGTACATGACAATGTATTTAAAAGCTTCCTGTAGGGAGATAAAATACATATGAACGCAAACATCTGGTCATTATATCAGTAAAGAGTCTCTTTGTGGACAACCTTGAACAAAAATAATGGTATTCTTTAGTATTATGGACTTCTCTGTCTGAATGGTAAAACAACTCATTTTCCAAGTCACATCTGACATTAATCCATAGTTTGTTTTCCGATTAAACTGAGCATCTTTGTTTCCACTCATTTTAGTTTCATGCATTTCAAAAAATCTTCTGTTATCAATATTTGACCCATTTTCAAACCTAGCCTGGAAAGCTGCTAGACAAAGTCAATCCCATGTTGTTTACCCTCTTCTTATTTTCTTCTTTTTTGTAACCCCAATTTTTCCATCTTAATTGTTGACTTTCCATTTAGCTGCCAGAAACATGCTTCACATTGCTTCAGCCTCCCAGCGTAGGTGGATGGGGTTTCATTTTCCCCGTGTGTGTGTGTTGAGGGCAAACACAGCCCTTGGCAGCAAAAGCATGTAATTCGTGATTCTTGTTGGGATTGTCAAATTAGTAAGGAAAGAGAATGGGCAATATGTGTATTAGGGAAGGAGAGCACCATTGGTTATAATTTGAAGATGAGGGGGATGCTGAAAATGAGGCATGCTGTATGATGGAAGAAGATGCAATATTAATTGCTGTTCTAAATGATCTTACGTCAAGCAGATGTTTTACAATGTTAATGGCTTTTTTTTTTCCTTTTTCATTGATCACTAGATTTCTACCTAAGAGAAAATTCTTCAAGGCCAAAAAGAAAGATTTCCTAAAGAATTTAAATTATTTCTCATCTTTAAAAATTATGTGAGAGTGGTTTTCTGGATGATAAATATTCAAGTTACAGTCTTCCCCATTATTATTTATGACCAAGTAAATGTACCAATTAGATGTGTTTGACCAATACCAAGCTGTGCCTTTGTGTCACTGTTATCTGCAACCACACATGTTGTGCTTTGTTCACCTTCCTGGGACTTGCAATGATAAATGAGGAAATAAATCAATAAACCAGATTTACCACCCTTTTATGAGGAGTGGGGGAAGGGCAAGGGGCAAGGTCAAGTACACCCAATACCATTATGTACACAAAATGTATAGAACATCACCAACAGATCCATAATATTACATTCCAGCTTCCTCAAATGTTCCATCTACATATTCTGTCACCATTACAGTTCTTTATAGCCTCTAATTCAATCTTGATTAACCTTGTAAACAAGTAACTACGACACATCCCTTATTCATTTTAGCTGCCAAACTGGCATTATATTCTTGGTGTGTATTTGGTGATAACTGTTCCCAACAGGTTTGGCACATGTAAAATTCGTGAACAAGGGCTAATGCAACCGCCTGAAAGCTTCCAATGGAGGTAAATATAGCTGTTTGTTTATAAATAATTGGAATACTCACTTCTACAATTGCTTTTAAAAGTTTGCTGTCATTTAGCCTTCCCTTATTTTATTGTGTTTGTCAACCATTTTCATTCTTCTGCCAAATGCAAAGAAAACAAATACAACCGTCCTATGCTATAGTCATGGCAGTTCTGATTTAATTTCTTGATTACATTACCTTATCTACAAAAGACTCACCACTTTCTTTCAACCCTGATTCCCATGAAGCCTTTCTGTAATTTGAACCCCTTTGGCCAAATGCTTCTTGTATAAATATACGATTAGTGGGCTGTGTTTCTTGAATTTTGCAAGTCAGGCTAGCTTTCAAGAGGACTGATCTCTTCCTTTACAAACTTCCTTCCCACTTCTGCCTTCTTGACTTCCTTACATCCTTCCTTGCATCCTGCAATGTAGGCTAAACACATCTATTTCCTTATTTGTTCTCATGTTTCCAAGGTTTTTTTCCTGTTGTTCCTCGCATACTTCCTTTCTTTCAATGATATTTCTGTCATTGACGAACAACACTCTGATCCATAGACGTCTGGAGGGATTCTGAGAATTTCCTGTCATCTGATCTCAATTGTTTCACTGAAATTGATGCTGTATAAAAAAAAATAACAAATCGCTTATAAATAACCGCTGAATGGTTTGTCAGCATTTCAGTGATTGTTCAGCTCAAGTTGAAAATAAAAGGGTATGGCATCCACTGTGCAAATAGCAGGTGAACATACAATTTTTCCCCTGTTTCAGAAGCCAAATATACAAAATAAGTGTAGAATGTGTTTTACCACTTTTCAAATTGACTACCATAATCACTATAAAGTCTATGAACTTGCATTACTTAAATCAGAGGCGTTAAAACCCTAAAACACACATTGAATTTCAACACTGGGGCTTTGAACAAGTGTCATATCAAGCCAGTGGATCCATAATCAAGGCCAGTAACCACGAAGTGTAGAGACTCAATAATGCCATTTCAGCAGCAACTTCATTTATTTTCTCGAAACTGTCTTTATTGCAACCTTGCTATTGTACATAAGATGGATGTTTTTGTCTGACTTGATGGCAATTTCCAACATATGCATTAGTATTCCATTTGACTATGCATGACAAGCCTCAGCTGGTGTATTCTCATTTGGAAATATAGCAGAAAACATGATATTATATAAAAACTGTAAATGTCACCGAAATGAGGCTACACAATACATCTGTGATTTTTTTGCTTTCCTCAAAATTGAAAAAACAGACTGAAGAAATGTAGGCCAACAAAGCTATTAACTGGGCCACAAAAATTCAAAACAGGATAATCTGCCTGAGAATATATAGAAGATTTGTGTCAAAAGGCTCACTTCAGACGTATATACATCTGATGGCATGCTTGATATCATGTGGGAATTAATTTCCATTAATTCAGAGCCATTTGGGTCTCTGTGCGTCTATTCCTGTCTTCTTCCTTCCATACATCATAATCTCTGTCTATATCTCTGATTCTGTACTGAGTTGATCATGCTGATGGCTGTCTTTGATGGAGACTCATATGCATGGTGATTTCGTTGTTATAAACTGCATTTAAAGTGTGATTTGGCCTATTTCACACTACTAACACAGCAGACTCCTAATATAATGTCTAGTGTTATCAGAGTGCTGTGATTACTTGGCAATTTGTCAATGGCATAAAACACCATTTTCCACTTTGTTTGTAATGCTCTGGCATTAATAATTCAGCCATCACCTGCCAGAATTGTGTGCCTAATAAATGCAATAATATACACAATGTGTGTTGTGATAATGTGATATTGTATTTGCAATGTAGACAACCTGGCATTGCACTGATTATATTTATTGTATGTTGACGTCTGTCGTCTGTGTGCATGCTTGTGCTTAGTTTTCATTTTGTCTGGTTTGGTGAATGATGTGATGTTTGCCTGAAGCAGGTCCAAGCAGCAGCGTGGTCAATCACCTCAAAAATGGCCCTTTTAATCATGGATGGCTAATTGAGTATGGACAGCCATTAGATAAGGTCTTTTGGCCTGATGAAGCAACACAGTTTCAACCAACAAGCACTGGACAATAGTGGCAAAACAGACATGGTAACAACTGCTTCAGAAACGACTCATGTCTCCCATCTGATCATTGTAACTTTAAGAATAGAATTATTGCGGGAATTAAAAGTGAAATATGCCAGGGCACCTGCCAATTAGATGGCAGATATATGAAATATGTTCAGTGATTCTGGTCTTCATAGCCAAGCTCCAGCTTATTTTAGGGGACAGTCTGTTCAAAAATGCTTCTGGCGACAATCTCACCTTGGACCCTTGAAAGCACATTTTTCTCTCAAAGCCCATATTTGCGTATTATAACCTTGCCTTCCAAAGTACCTTCACCGACTTCCGGAAAGCAATTGAATGATATGTCCTACACATTTTGTTTTTGTTGGAAGCATAGCGTGTTTCATCAGTACAGCATACATATGCAGAATCCCTTTGTTTTCTGTGAAAATACAACATGCATAATTGGGTTTCTCTCCTCATATTTTGTTCATTTCATCTTTTTCATGATGTTTCTTCTCTACGGCATCTTTTTCCCAGAAATGCAATTCATAAGAATCTGAGTCTGGAGACTTGCAATCAATCATATCTGCTCAGAGAAATCTGTAAACACGAAAAACTGAGTCAATACAAGAAAATGGTGTGTTGCAGCAGTTTTTGGCCAATATCCGCACCATTTGGCAGAGTGATGCATCATGTCTTTTCTTTCTTTTTTGCTGGTTGTCTTGTAGTATTTACCCACTGGCAGTCAACTGGCCTCCGGCAAGGCAGCTGTTCCAATGACTTATAGATTATGGGTCAAAATTTGGTAAAGCTGAAATTCTTGTCTCCAGTGTCTCAGAGCAATTCACACGGACATGAATGTACATACAAGGTTCATAGTGGTCATTTCTCTTAGAGCAACGTATTGACCAAAAATTTGGCCCAGTAAATGTGTGACAGATAACTTTTATCCTTTCCAAAAATTGAATGAAAGTGCCCTACCCCCCTGAAAATGGCCTGTCTCCACTAGAATTTTCCTCGACAAATCAGCTCAAATAATTTTCCTTGCTACCTTAATCCACCTCATCTGTACCTCAAACTGGACCTTGACCAACATCCTTTCAAATTCCAATACCAATGACTTGCCTAATATTGTTACCCAACCACAGGGGGCTCTTGTGTCTTTGTCTCCATTTTCATGTCATTAACGTAACACCCAGTGATTTTTCTCAAAAAAAACTCAACCGACAGACATTTTTTTATACGACTTTAATTTTGATGACCTTTGGGAACCTTATAAGCTGACTGAATCATCTGCAAGTCCATAAACTGCACGGAATATAGATAATTACACTATTTATAGCAACATGTCACTGCAGAACTTTGCTTTGGTGTACACAAGTCTTAATGTGAGCCAAGATTGACATCATATAATGTATTCACTGGTTCAAGGACATATTTGTTTAAAATTGTCATTAACGTCACATGTCATTAACGAACATGGTTTTAGTAAAATATGTGTCATACTAATGGCAGTTTTGGTGTTATCATTCTAGAATCCCAATGGAAGTGACTCTAGTCAATGGCGAACAAGATGTCACAAGCATTTTGAAAGTCCTGATTTATTTCCACTGTTGCAGCAGTGTACTAATTCAGGTAGTTTCCTGGGTGCAGCATACGTATAGAAACAATACAATTTCTTACATTTTCCAATAATTTTTGCACCTATGATATTTCCTTATCTTATATGCAACTTCATGCACTAGTAAGAGGCTCAGGAGCAATTTAACCGGCCATTAGTGTCATGAGCATCATATTTTGTCATTAACGTCACAGATTCACTGATCAAAAATAGCTAATTTTGGGGTGTTTATTGCCTGATTTTAGGTTTCAAAAGTGTTGCACAGGATCTTTTTTCGCAGGAATCATTTGGCATGTGTACAATTTAGTTACTAAACAGAGTTTGGTGTACTGAAATCAAGTAGAAGGAAAGAAAAACTTAATGGAAGGGTAGAAAAAATGAAAAATGTAATTTTTTGCCATTTATTTTCATTGCGGTTGCTGTCTGGCAGATAGCAGTACTCTTTTTTTGATATGATTGTTCTGTCTGTACCTCATGCTCCCTCTGCATTAGTCCAGGTGATGCGAATGTGTGAATTCTGAGAAATATTGGGGGTTTTTACAGCGTGATGTTAATGACGCCTAAAAGCACTACCCCGGTATTTACCTCCACTGCACATAAAAACTGTGTTTCCTGACCCTTGGACATCAAAGTACAATTAAAGGTGATTGTTTTACCTACCAAAATAAATCAAAAGGAGCTCTTTTAAACCTGATTTTAAATCAACTTTCTTCCTGAGTGAAATTTCACCGTTTTCAAATTTTGACCCAAATAGGAAGTCTCAGGTAAATAAGATACTGTAATATTTTGAACCAAATATTCCAATTTTATTATTATTATTATTATTATTTTATTTTTTTTTATTAACATATTACTGTATTTTTTACTCAAATGTTCATTCAGTTAATATTTCATTGTATTGCATGATAGCTGTTGCTCACTGTGCAATCAGAGCTGCAATGACCAGAAGCAGTCATGCTTCAGTGACCATTGGTTGGGGCCAAGGTTTTGGTGCTGTTGCATTCAGTTGTTTTAGCCTATGAAAATTTCCTGTCTATTGAAAAGTGTGTAACTGTAAAGCAAGATAGAGATTCAAATCACTTCCACACAGACTGCTCAAGAAGAAGCAGCTGGAGTGAACAATTTACATTCAAAATTATGGTCAACATTGTAACATTATAAGGTATGTGTTTTTACTTGATTATTGTAGTTCTCAATTATTTTGTCAATTTAAGATCTACCATTTAAATCAGTATATTTATAGGAGTTTATTAATTTACTTCAGACTTAAACATATGCTTGGAGTTTGAGTATGTCAGGGGGATTCTGATCTGTTACAGGATGTCACATTGTTGCTGTAAGCATCATTTATGTTCCTACTTTTCTTGTAATTTGTCAGTAGATAAAAATGTTTTGTTTGATGACATGATGGTCCAAGAGCATTTAGTGAATGTCACTTGTGTATTGATCCTCATTTATAATTATTGCTGGTTAATTTTTAATAGATATTGCAGTAACTGTATAATTTAAAAGTTTATAATGATAAATATTATGCCTCTAAATAGCCCACACTGGTGCTAATGGGGCCAAAAGGTACAAAATCAATCTTATAAATTTCTTAAATGTGTATTGATATATGTCGTTCAATGTTTGCAGATTACCTAATCATCTGGATTTGAGTAATAAAGACAACCTCGTATCAAAAAATAAGATCTATTCGTCCTCTGTTGCACTTCGGCTCCAATAGTAATAGCAACAATGGCTGGCTCCGATGATGAAGGAAATGAAGCAGACGCCATCGCGAAAGAGAAGATCAATCGTGGTCACAGAAAGACTACTTTGACAAAAGCGTTGAATGCTCTTCAAAGACACATGGCGGATGAGGAGGTCGACCTTGTGAAGAGTAAGTTGACTGATCTAAAGGGTGCTTTTGCTCGATTTGAAGAAGCCCACAGTGTGTATCATGAAATGTTGAAAGACGATAAGCAGATTGAAGAAAGTGATAACTATTTCCTTAAGGCTGAATCGGGATATACTGAAATAGTTATGAAAGTCCGATCATGGTTAAAGACAGTCACCAATGCAGAGGTGAAACCCCAGAATGAAAATCTTTCAGCGTCCGCTTCTGTTCAGCCCGATATCAGTCGTCTGATGAATCTGCCAAAAGTGGAATTAGAAGTGTTCGATGGCAACCCCTTTATGTATCATGCTTTTATAGCTGTATTCGAAGAGAGTGTAGAGAAAGTTATCGATGATCCTGGTGCAAGACTTTCTCGACTTTTGCAATACACAAAGGGAAAAGCAAAAGACGCAATACGATCGTGCTCATTACTGGCCGCAGCAGACGGATATAAAGAAGCACGAAGGATATTGAAGAATCGATTTGGCGACGACAATCTAATCACGGAGCGGATTGTGGAAAATATCACGACTGGAAGATCCGTGAAATCTTCTACAGACTTGCAAGTGTTGGCTGATGAGCTTACCAACTGCCACAACATCTTGCTGCGAATGGAAAAGCTCAAAGAAGTTGACAGTCACGGTATCATTAGGCAGGTTGTTCTTCGTCTTCAGAATCATCTTCAGTATAAGTGGCGTGATTTTGCATTTGATGCCAAGGAAAAGACAAAATCCTATCCAAGCTTTGGAGAATTCGCGAAGTTCATCTCCAAGGAGTCGAACAAGGTCAATGACCCGACCTATGGAGATGTCGGTGGCAGGCGTGACAAGTTCAAGCAGGCAGCTGATTCAAAGAAAGGTCATGTATCTTTCAATTCAGATGTGAAGCAATCTGATCGTAGCAATAATGGTAGAAGATATCATTGTGTTATGTGTAAACAAAACCACAAATTGTTCTATTGTGAAAACTTTAGAAAGTTAAAGCCTGTAGAAAGACTTAGATTTGTAAATGAGCACAAGCTTTGTCATATCTGTTTCTTAGGCAATCATGTTACTGACAATTGCAAACGGCAAATTAAGTGCAGTGTTCCAGATTGTGGTGGCAATCATAGCAAGTTTATACATGTTGATGTAAATGATGCCACTCATGTAAACGCGGGTATAAACTTAGAAAGTGATGTTTTCTTACCTGTTGTTGAAGTAGATGTCGAAGGCAAATTCCGTACTGGAGCATTGTTAGATACTGGTTCTAGTGGTACTTTCTGTAGCAAGACTCTGGTTGATGTACTTGGTGTCAAAGGTTCCAGTGTGAAGTATAACCTCAGTACATTGAGTGTCCAAGAAAATAGGTCTTCATCTATTGTTAACTTGGAAGTGATTTCCAATGATGGTAGTCAAAAGGTTAAACTTACTGATGTCATTGTTGTTGACAAGATTCCTGTCAAACCTCCATTATGTGAACGGTTCAGGTCACATTCTCATCTTGATGATATTATGTTTGCTGATGTTGAGCATGTAGATCTTATTATTGGACAAGATCATGCTGAATTGCTTGTACCTTTAGAGACCAGGGTAGGACAGCCTACTGAACCATTTGCATGTAGGACAAAGTTAGGATGGACAGCAAATGGTCCAAGTTTCAGTGGTAGTCCTGTTGCAAAGAGTGTCGTGTCTCACTTCATTTGTAAGTCATCTTTGGAGGACAAGGTTCAAAACTTGTGGAGTGTCGAAAATGAAGGTCTTGTCACAGATTGTCCATCATGGTCTATTGAGGACCAAAAGGTTATTGATTTATGGAATAGGGATATGAGGCTTGTTGATGGTAGGTTCGAAATTCCCATTCCATGGAAAGATGATGCAAAGCTGAGTAACAACATTGGTGTCGCAAAGTCACGTTTGTCTTCTCTTTGCCGTAGTCTACAGAAGAAGGGTTTATGGAATGGTTACAATGGAGAAGTTGAAAAACTCCTTTCTTCTGGTTTTGCTGAGCGTGTTGTTCCTGATGAGGTTAAGGTCTCGGAAAATGTGTGGTACCTTCCGCATCAAGTTGTCTTGAATCCAAAGAAGCCAGATAAAATCAGGATAGTTTTTGATTGTGCTGCAAAATTCGATGGGGAATCCTTGAATGACAAGATAAGACAAGGTCCTGATCTCAACAATAGGCTTCTGAATGTACTCCTCAGGTTTCGACAGCATAGTTTGGCCATTCAAGCAGATATAGAGGCAATGTATAACCAGGTTGTTATTCCGGTAAAAGACAGGGATGCGCTGCGGTTCCTCTGGTTCGATGAAAAGGGCGAAATTGTTCATTACCGCATGACCAGGCATCTGTTTGGTGGAATATGGTGTTCCTGCAGTTCCGCATTTGCACTTCAGCATTCACTTGAATTGGTAAACAACGTTGATCCATTGGTACGAGATACAATTATGCATGGATTTTATGTTGACGATTGCTTGAAGTCTGTTCAGAGTAGAGAAGAGGCTGTGTTGGTTGTTGAGAAAGTTGCTGAAGTCTTAGCAAAGTGTGGATTCAAGCTCACAAAGTTCATCTCAAATGATCCAGAAGTCCTTACTTGTGTTCCTATAGACGATAGAGCTAGAGAGGTCAAAGAGTTGTCTACTTCGTCTAGTAGAGTTCTTGGAGTTAAGTGGGACTTCAATTTGGATGTATTTCAGTTTCACTTCAGCTTAGAGGAAAGTAAACAGGTGTCCAGACGTGCCATGTTATCCAGACTTGCCTCACTGTTTGATCCACTTGGGATGATGAGTCCAATTACAATTACTGGAAAGATTCTTTTCCAAGATGTTACAAGGTTGAAGGTCGGTTGGGATGAAAATTTGCCTGATGAGATGTTGCATAAATGGAAATCATGGATATCTGATTTGAATAACTTGTCAGGATTTCAAATTCCCAGATGTCTCAAGACGACAGCTTTCGATAGTGGTGTTTTTGAGTTACATCATTTTAGCGATGCAAGCGAGAGGGCTCTAGGCTGCTGTTCTTATCTTCGGTGTCTAAATGCGTCAGGTGAGATTTCCTGTTGTCTCATTGTTAGTAAGGCGAAAGTAGCTCCTTTGAAGTCACTGAGTATCCCTAGGCTTGAATTGCAGGCGGCAGTCATGTCGGCCAGAATGGATGATTTCCTGCGCAGAGAACTTGAACTTGATCTCCTTGATTCTTGTTTCTGGGTTGATAGCGAACTAGTGTTGGCATACATTTGCAATGAAACTCGTCGATTCAATGTGTACGTTGCTAATCGGGTTGGTACGATTCGGTCACTTACAAGTCCTGATCAGTGGCATCATATCCCTGGTGATCGAAATCCGGCTGATTTAATCACAAGAGGTCAACGGTTTCATCAATTTGATCAGACAAAATGGTTCCAAGGTCCTCAGTTCTTACAACGGCATAAGTGTGATTGGGCTGTTGATTCTAGTGTTCATGTGGTTCTCTCAAACAATGATCCTGAGGTTAAGCGAGAAGAGTTGGTTTCTGCGAAAGTTTCACTTGCTGTTACCTTAAAAAATGATCCACTCGACAAGTTGTTTGAACATTATTCCAGTTGGTCTCGGCTCACGCGTGCAGTGTCATGGTTTAGAAGGTTCCAGACTTTTCTTGTTGACAAACAACAACTTCGCACTGTTGGTCGATTATCTGTACAAGAAGTTTGTGAAGCAGAAAAGTCCATTCTGAGGTATGTTCAACTGAAGTCATTTGCGAAGGAAATTGACTGTTTGCAGAGTGGTAAATTCTTGTCCAAGTCTAGTTCTATTGCTCCACTGTCTCCTTTCATGGATGATGATGGCATTGTTCGTGTTGGTGGTCGAGTTCGCAAGGCGCTTGTAGAAGACATAGTTAAGCACCCACATCTTGTTCCGCATGATCACTCAATTGCTCGCATGATTGTTCAAGATTGTCATAATGTAGCTCATTTGGGACGTGAGTGGGTGGTTAGAGAGAAATACTGGATAACAAAGATCCGGAAGGTTGTGAATTCAGTTGCTAGTGCATGTGTTCCGTGTCGAAAGAAGTTTGCTAGTCCAGAAGTTCAAAAGATGGCAGACCTACCTGCTGAGAGATTGTGTCCAGGCAAACCACCATTTACATTCACTGGCTTAGATTGTTTCGGACCTTTCAAGGTCAAAATTGGCAGATCAGAGGTCAAACGCTACGGATGCGTCTTTACTTGCCTTACTACTCGTGCAATTCATTTGGAGAAATTAGACTCACTGAGTACTGATGATTTCATAAATGGTTTGAGAAGGTTCATGTGTAGAAGAGGTGTACCTGACAAAATCTGGTCAGACAATGGGACAAACTTTGTTGGAAGTATTTCCGAAATGCGAAGAGAATTCAAAAATGTTGATCAAGACAAGATTCATGAATATTGTTTGTCAAAGTCAGTAGAATGGATCTTTCATCCTCCATCTGCCTCCCATTGGGGAGGAATTTGGGAGCGCATGATACGAACCATCAGAAAAGTGATTGTTGGCTTACCAGAATGCAGAATGAGTGACGACATGCTGAGCACACTATTTTGTGAAGTGGAGTTTATTGTTAACGGGAGGCCCATTATGAAGCTGAGCAATGATGCTAATGATCCTTCCCCACTTACTCCAAACCACTTACTCCTACTCAGAGAATGTCACACTCTGCATCCCGGTCAATTTGGTCCAAAAGATGTGTACAATCGTAGATGGAGATGCGTTCAGCATTTAGCAAATTTGTTTTGGACCAGGTGGATAAAAATGTATGTACCTGAATTACAAAGCAGATGTAAATGGTCAGATCCGAAGGTGAATGTAAAGGTCAATGACCTGGTACTCCTCGTCGAGGAATGTACCCCAAGAGGCTTATGGCCACTGGGAGTTGTAGTGGAAACTGTTAAAGGTGACGATGGTTTGGTCAGAGCAGTAAAAGTAAAGACCAAGGCCACTCAGTTAACCAGGCCTATTTCTAAGATAGTGCTGTTAGAAAGATCAGAATAAACTGTCATATTCATTGCACATTTCGTGTTCTGAATTAGTGTAGTTATTTGTTCTAAATGTATGATGTTTCTCGTGTACGTTGAATTATGATTACGAATAATTCAAGGAGGGGAGTGTAATATTCTGAACCAAATATTCCAATTTTATTATTATTATTATTATTATTATTATTTTTTTTATTAACATATTACTGTATTTTTCCTCAAATGTTCATTCAGTTAATATTTCATTGTATTGCATGATAGCTGTTGCTCACTGTGCGATAAGAGAGACAATGACCAGAAGCAGTCATGCTTCAGTGACCATTGGTTGGGGCCAAGGTTTTGGTGCTGTTGCATTCAGTTGTTTTAGCCTATGAAAATTTCCTGTCTATTGAAAAGTGTGTAACTGTAAAGCAAGATAGAGATTCAAATCACTTCCACACAGACTGCTCAAGAAGAAGCAGCTGGAGTGAACAATTTACATTCAAAATTATGGTCAACATTGTAACATTATAAGGTATGTGTTTTTACTTGATTATTGTAGTTCTCAATTATTTTGTCAATTTAAGATCTACCATTTAAATCAGTATATTTATAGGAGTTTATTAATTTACTTCAGACTTAAACATATGCTTGGAGTTTGAGTATGTCAGGGGGATTCTGATCTGTTACAGGATGTCACATTGTTGCTGTAAGCATCATTTATGTTCCTACTTTTCTTGTAATTTGTCAGTAGATAAAAATGTTTTGTTTGATGACATGATGGTCCAAGAGCATTTAGTGAATGTCACTTGTGTATTGATCCTCATTTATAATTATTGCTGGTTAATTTTTAATAGATATTGCAGTAACTGTATAATTTAAAAGTTTATAATGATAAATACTATGCCTCTAAATAGCCCACACTGGTGCTAATGGGGCCAAAAAGTACAAAATCAATCTTATAAATTTCTTAAATGTGTATTGATATATGTCGTTCAATGTTTGCAGATTACCTAATCATCTGGATTTGAGTAATAAAGACAACCTCGTATCAAAAAATAAGATCTATTCGTCCTCTGTTGCACTTCGGCTCCAATAGATACAGTGGGGCCTTTGACAGAAGACCACAGGGAATTGTGACAAACATTTTTACAGATTTGGGAATATGAGGACATGTGACAGCTAACCTACTTTACTTCCGATACTCAGGGTGTCTCTCTTAAATCTTCTTTATAATTTTAGTTCTGTGTACTCATCTGGTCATGTTGTAGGCCTGAATTACCAAGTAATTTCCAATGGAAAGACTGCAAAGTCAGTTATTACTGAGAAACAAGTGATAAAAACATATCCATGAAACCACTGTGTTAGTGTGTAACCCTTTTTTGTGAATTTTTTGTCAAGATTCATGTTTTCTGCTGACTCCGCCAAATGAAGAGATCGATCACCATTCAAGTCTGACAAAATTTAGCGAAAATATTGGTCTCAGGCAGTCAAAGGTTTGAGAAGCTCAAATCACCAGAATTTTCGTCAATCTGCTAGACTCAAAGTGGTATAGGCTCTAAGTATACTGACATTTTTTCATTACATAAATATAATGTAGAAAAACAAGATGATGGCACTATTTTAGAGTGCAGAGGTCCACTGGCCACTGCATAGGCAGGCCAGCCAGATAATATGAATATGGGTAATAGTAATAA
This sequence comes from Platynereis dumerilii, assembly GCA_026936325.1. Lineage (NCBI taxonomy): Eukaryota > Metazoa > Annelida > Polychaeta > Phyllodocida > Nereididae > Platynereis > Platynereis dumerilii. The sequence continues at coordinate 8,046,472 of JAPTHN010000017.1, read as the reverse complement.
AGTGTATCTGCTGATTGTGGCCGGGCCCAAACAAAAAATTGCATGCATTGATGTTTCAGAGATTGTAAGTCATTTTACCAAGCAAAACAACATAGCATAAATAAATATAGGTCTACAGCAGTGTTCAGATAACCAAACTGTGTAGAAAAGGGTTAAAGTAGAAAAAACATCATCCAATAAATTTATTTTACTACTAAACCGGAAATTCTTCCATCGATCACTCCAGATTTTTTTGGATTGGTTTCAAGTGGACTGAACACTGATAAAGGAAGCTGTCATAAATTTGATGGATGTTGCAAAATGTTGCAGATTTTATGTGAATTTAATGTCTCTCTTTGTTGTCATCATTTGTAGGACAAATTATGAGACACTGGTCAGTCTTTATATAGAAGGCATCTACCCTCTCACTCTCAGGCATTTTATTCACTGCTCTTACCAAAATTACTGGTTGCATCAATCAATTCCTGTTTCAAACACAAAGGTAATGGAGCCCTATGTTCTCTACAGATGAAGGAAGTAAATAATTCACTGAAAGAGATTCTAAAAATAGAAAGGGCAAGACAGAAAGAAGAAAAACAAAGTATTTAAAGGAAAAGAAAATATCAACAAAGAAAGAAGGAAAGAAGAGCAAGAGAAGACAAAGAACAAAGGAAAACTGGATGCAAAAAAATATTAATTGATTGACAAAGAACTGTTGCATGTTGCAATTGTCAATCTGCATGTCATGAAGGGTAACATTTCTTGAGCGTTTCATGTTGATAATTGGTTTGACATTTCTTGATGAGTTTGTACCATGCCAGTGGCAGTTATGGAGCTCCACCCCAAATGCCAAATATGTTGTCAATTACCACCTTATGTGCAACACAAATTGCTTGCCACATTTTGGCAGCTGAAAACAATTAGGCAACACTTATTATTATTCTCATAGTCTCACAACTGCTTTTGCCACAGCACAAAAATAATGACTATGACCTTTCAAAGCATTCTTTCAGATGGAATTGGACGAATCATAATATCAAAGGAAAGGGAGTTTTGGTAATGAAGCAGAGTTATAATATAAGAGTGACACAGCTTGATATCAATCATGCAACATCCATTAGGTACATATCTCATAACATCCCCAGAAAGGTAGTTTTGGTTTAGAAGCAGTTTTGGTTTAGAGGCAGCTTTGGCTTAGAAGCAGAGTCATAATATACTTTAAAGTAACATTCTAACACATCTATAAGTTATATATTCATTAAATCATCACCCCTCTCTCCTGTTTGATATACTTGCTCCTTTTTTACAGGTCCTCCTCTTCTGCCTGCTCTTTCTGCTTCACCTCTTTTGGGGATAATTTGACAATCCTGACAAAAATCATGAATTGCATGCTTTGCTGCAGGGGGCTGTGTTTGCCCAAGACACACACGTAGGGAAAACGAAATGCCATCCACCTACACTGCGGTCTTACATGTATCTGGCAGCAAAGTGAAAAATCAACAATTGAGATGGAAAAAATGGGGTGAAAACAAAGTAGAAAAAATATAGGACAAACATTCCGGAATTAGCTTTGTCTGGCAGGTTCTTTTGGCTAATTTTTTAAGTGCATGTGTTTGCACTGACATAATTCTTGACTAAATATTAACCATGAAAGCACCAGTCCTAAACTGACAAAATACTGATTTTTTATGGGTTACAGATTCTTATATATATAACATGTTATTCTATAGGGCCAGAGTAATGTCATAAGTTATTAGATGTCACTTTTCCCTGTATAATACAACATCACACCCAAAAATATATATATGTATCCAGGCTGAATATCAACAATTATGAAAATGGCAATGAATTATTTGAAATAATAAATATAATGTCCAATGTTCATTATGACTACAATAATTAAAGTACATATGATAATGAAGCATTTTAAATTTAATCATACTATACATATCATCCAGGTGTGTATAAGTAGACTGTATTTCAACTGTATCATAGATTACAATATGGATAAATCTATCGATGTCAATGAAAGCTTTGATTGACAGTATTCATTACTCATCCCATTCAGACCAAAGTGAATAACTCGAAAGGATTAACAGGTAGAATAGTGAACACAATACATCCATTTTTTGACTTCTAGAAATAATATTTGAAAATTTGCCATGTGTGTCCAATGATATTCATAAATTTATTCAGATTTGCCTTAATTTTCTGATAAAACAACTTAAATAGGGTTAAGCATTTCTTGTTTGAAAACAAGGAAAGAAGATACAAACAGATTAAAGGCATTCAAGACATGGCACTTATTTTTGGACAAGAAAAGATTTTTATATAAATTACTGCATAGCATGTCAGAACCTCATTAGAACTCCTACAATTAGCTTCAAATTTCTTGATGAGACTCTGCTGTGTCAGTGGCATATAATGTACAAGGCCAAAATGCCAAACCTGTGAAGAACAATTTTCACCTTATGCACAACAAGAACAATTTGCCAAGTTTTGGCAGCTGAAAATGATAAGGGACATGCATTAGTCGTTGTGTACAAAGTGTTTCAAGAATAAATTTTATCTGTATCTGTGACAGAATATAGCCCTGGGACCCATGCGTGAGCATGGGTCATGGGTCATTCCATTCAAAATCTTGAGATTTTGACACAGCATCAGGAGAAGTAAGATGGCACCAATACTATTGCAGTAAAATTCACAAAACTTGGTTTCCACTCTCCTAACATATCATTCTACTGACGGCACTAACTTTGAAAGCAATCTCTCATTGTTGAATGAGAGTAAATCACTGTAAAAGGCAGCAAAATCCTTTAAAAAGTATGTTTAAGCCATCAGCCTCATTATGAATGGTGATGTCACAACTGTGACGTCACCATAGCTCTGTTATGATGTCACCATTGTTGTTTGTGACATCAGCAAGCAAGTCTCAATTCTGACCAATCAGAAACGGCCATTTTTACAATGTATAAGGAAAACATATTTTCTTTGATTTCAAATGATAATTTCGCATATGCTAGGAAGATTGAGCTGATGGAAATAGGTGCCGTCAGTAGCATATTTTGTCTATTTTCAAAAGGTATTTTTGATTTTGGCATAAGTATAAAACAGACTGAGAAAATGGACTTCTTCCAAACTCTTTCATTCCAATCTCATGATTTTTCAATGGGATGATTCATGACCCCTGTCCCACAGGGGTCCAGGGCTAGACAGAATAAGCCCATGCCTTGGAAGTTGGATGAAGCCCGAATATATTGAGCCCTTGGTGAAGCCAGTACATGCATGTTCTATTAATTGTTTGTGTACATGATATTGGGGGTACTTGACCTTGCTCCTTGCCCTTACCCCCACTCCTCATAAAAGGGTTGTAAATCTTCCCAGCTTTATTGATTGATTTTTCCTATTTATCATTGCAAGTCCCAGGGAGGAATACAAAGCACAACATGTGGTAGTAGATAACAGTGACACACAGACAAAGCTTGGTTATACTATAGTCATTGGTCAAACACATCCATTTGGCACATTAACTTGACCATAAATAAAAACAAACCTCTATTGATTTTCCTGTCACTTCCATAAGGCAATTAATTTATACGGATTCGCCTGGTTTTGTACAAGATTAGCTGGAACAGAATTTGACTTTTATCTTCTCCTATCATACATCGTGCTTCATTCTCAGAGCTGCAACCCCTCATCTTCAAATTATCCAAGCTACTTCCTCATATTGCTCTTTTTCATTCTTTGCTAATTTGACAATTCAAATAAGAATCATAAATCCAATGCTTTTGCTGCAAAGGGTTGTGTTTGCCCTAGACACTCATGAAGGGAAAATGAAACCCCATCCACCTATGCTGGGATGCTGAAGCAATGTGAAGCATGTTTCTGGCAGCTAAATGGAAAGTCAACAATTAAGATGGGAAAAATTGGGGTGAAAACAAAGTAGAAAAGAAATTAAGGTAAACAACATGAGATTGACTTTGTCTGGCAGGTTTCTGGGCTGATTTTGCAAGTGGGTCAAAATTTGACAAGAAAAGAATTTTTCATCTGGAAGGAATTACATTGAGTAGAAACTAAAATGCTCTGTGTGATTGCAAAGCAAAGAAGGTTTTGATGTCAGAAAATGACATGGTGCACTATTCAGAGAATTCCAGAATAGGCCTACTACAGTTTACAGGAATCCGCATTGATTTAGACTTTCTGGACTTCAGTACCTGTGAGTTTGGCTCAACATGACGTATGGTAGAAAGCTACTCATGTGTATCCAATATCTATTCAGTTCTATGCACGCAAAGCAACTGTGAAGTTACATATCGTTTTTCTCAGTTTGTCAAGTTTATTTCTGTAGTTTGCAAACCTAAATAACGAACAGTGAGGAATTTCACATGATTATGATTCTTTTATAATCCATGTTAATCATCTGGAGTGCTCTTGTATGATTGGTCAGCAACCATTGATGGGCAAACCTTATATGAATACCAGTTGACTTGGCCCACATTTGACCATACCAAACCGCATTTTCTGTTTTTAGCTCTTTTGGCTCTGCATGCAATACATAATCAATCAACCATCAATTCATCCAATTATTCACCCATCCATTCTATCTATCCAATTCCATTCTATCTATCCAATTCCATTCTATCTATCTATCTATCTATCTATCTATCTATCTATCTATCTATCTGTCTATCTATCTATCTATCTATCTATCTATCTATCTATCTATCTATCTATCTATCTATCTATCTACCTATCTATCTATCTATCAGTTTATCAATCAATTAATCAATCAATCAATCGGCCATTCAATCAAGCAATCGATCCATCCATCAATCGATCAATCAATCAATCAATAAATTAATCATCTATCTTTCTATCAGTCTATCTCTCAGTCAATCTATCTATCTATCTATCTATCCATCTATCTTTCTATAAGTCTATCTATCAGTCTATCTATCAGTCTATCCTTATTTGACCTATTTATTTTGATCTTTCTATCTTGTAAACCTAATCTTTCTGTCTGCCTTTGGATCTTATTGCTACAATATTCACAGACTCTTGTCAAAATGCGGTCTGGGATGTTCATCTATGGACACATGTGTCCTTAAAGCTCATTATTCAAGCTGACATGAAAATGGTGTTGTTGCAGAAGACAACAAGAAACAAAATGACTTTATTTCACGGTTATTGGTTATTTCAGACGATGGGTTTGTCAGTAATATTGACAGCTTTTTATGTTGATATCTGTCTACAGCAGCTCTGATTCATGGTATAAGTGGACTGTGTTGCTACCATACGTCATTTGCAGTTCCATACGTCATGTAATAAATATTTATATTTGCAATTACTCATTAATTTTCCAGTCTTGAACCCAGTGCACGGTAGCTATTGTTTTTGAAGTAATATGCCCATGTTCCAGTGCAAAAATTTTCATATTTATGTTGATAGTTTTTGTCCAATATCAGAAATACAAGTTTTGCTGAAAATCACATCAATGAAAAGCAACAAGTCAACTGCAACGCGAATTCCTGTAAGAGATATTACCATTATTTTTGTTGCTAAAGTGAACAGTAACATGATGTTGAGATTTCTTTTCTTTTTCCATGGGAAACTTTCTGTACCAGATTTGATAATATTGGATGATTTCTGTTACCTTAACAGCACAGAAACAAAATGTTGATATTATGGAGGTACTGGTACTTCAAAGATGACACATTTTGTCTTTGGAGTTAGTATCATTTTCCAGCAGAGGAGCGTAATGACATTAAGTGACCACAACAGTGAAGAGCCAAACTGCTGAAGAGGGTTAAAGTGCAAGAGAACATTATCCAATGCATTTTCTCAACTACTCAACCAGAAAATCTTCCATCAATCACTCCAGATTTATTGGATTGGTTTCCAATGGGCTGAACATTAAATAAAGCTGTCTGACAGATGAATGTGATGGATGCTACATGAATTTAGTGTCTCCATTGGATTTTGTTGTTGTCATTTGTGGGACATTATGACACAACTTTCTTAGACTAGAGACTAAAGGGGAATCAATTTATCTTGGGCAATTTTATTTATGGGGCAATGCAAATCACCAATTTCAGCATGGATCACAAAGTATTATATCAATTCCTGTCTTCAACTCTATTGACTCACCAGGCCATTTTGGGTTCCTGTTCTTAATATATTTTACCGAAGAGGAAATATAGTTTATCGAAAAATGGTAAGGATTTAGGCCTATTGAGTGGAGATAATGACATTCAGTCTAGAATCACAAAACATAGATTGGATGGTTTAAGTGATGGTTGTTTGTCAATTCAATTCTTAGATAATGATCTTAAGTGGACTGTTATGTTGAGCACTGCAACATGGTATTGACTCTTCTAATATGTAGTGTTGAATGCTCCACAAAAATATAAACTAGTTTCTTTAAATGGAGGAATTTTTGGTTGAATTGCTTTGGCACTGTTTAACATACAACTCACAACATGCAGTGTACACTTACCTGCCATGTGCACAGCACATGTTCCCTTTTCATCCCCAAACCAAACAATTATTGACCCAAATGCAGGCAAAGCAATCTGGAGTTAAGTAGGGTAAATGTTGACAATGTGTCAATACCTGTAAATATGACAGAAATAGAATAACAGGAAATGCTCAAAAATATTCAATATTTCAAAGTGAAGGATGCTAGGAGAGAGGTAAGCCTATATGTAAGCAACTAAATGAACGGGCTGGAAATCAAGCAGGAAAGTTTCTTGGGGAAAAGCAATCAATAAAGTACAAGTATGAGTTGTCCAATTACACAAACAAATTGATTATTATAGCAGAACTTTACTACAGGGGAACAAGAAGTGCAACGAAAGGATCAAGTGATTTGTGGCCAAACCGGTATTGTGACAAGTCATTTTTCTATGCACCATGCATTGATATGTGCGCAGCGTACAAATATCTGTGAAGGTGAAGACAACAACCATTTAACACCTTTTTTATTCGATAATGTGTCATGCAAACATTTGTGGAAAATGCTTTTGTCTTTTTTAATCATCTCATAAAAGCCAGATACAACCCTGCTCTCCAAAACTGTAAAAAAAAAATTAGTCAGACTAATATTTTAATTGATAAGTTTTATCAACATTATCAACCATCTTTTTTCTTTTTAGGAAAAACATGAATGTTGCATCTGCATTGTAACATGCGATATTGTAATAAAATGTTTCCCCAATATACCACATATTGGCTTTACAAAATATTAAGAATTCATTGATGGCTTCATAATATACATATTATCACAATAGTTTATTTATCCCAGTATACTTTACTTCAAGTGCACAATAACTGCATAATAATTCCATTCAAATCAAAGAAAGCTTTGATTAACTGTATTCATTGTCCATCCTATTCAATACATAGTGAATAACCTCAATGGACTGACAGGTAGAATGCAAATAATAAGCACAATTCAGTTGATGACTGTGCTATGTAATTAATTCACAATCACAATGAAAATGTTATGAGTTATTTTATAGGATAAAAGATCTATTAGCACACTGTACTGGATGCACAATAACCTACTTACATGTCTATAGCTGTGTAATTACCTACATGTATTTTGACTTCGAGAATGATAGAATCAGAAGATTTAAACAATCAAAATGATCCTTGACTGTTCAATGCTCTTCACTGTGGCTTCCAATTTGACTAGGTTTGTGACAGATCTTTTTTATCATTTGTGCTATATCTCAACAATCCCAACAACAATGCCTGACTACTACTGTGATGCTATTAGAGTGCTGTGATTATTTGGCAATTTGCCAATGACATAAAACACTATTTTCCACTTTGTTCGGAATGCTCCTGAGCATTAATAATTCAGTCATCACCTACCAGAATTGTGTGCCTAACAAATGCAATAATGCATGCTTTGTAATATACGCTAAATCAACTGTAATAATGTGTTATGGAATTGACAATGTAGACAACAAGGTGATGCACTGATTTCATTTGTTGTTTGTAGATGTATGCAAACACCTATGTTTGTTTTGAGTAAAATGTAGTTATAATGTAGTAGATATGGACAACATGTCATATATAAAGGCAAGACATTTGACTGTGATCCATTTTATAGCTTACTTTTCTAGTGATCCACAGCAGGTTTGCAAAAACATCCATTGTCAAAGAACATAAATAAAAATTGTCTCATTAATAAATGTATATACTGCCAATGATGAGATGGATGGGTCTGGCTTTAATACCAGTAGCATAGTGGAAAGTTAGAATAACCTGTTTTCATCCAGTTAGTCTTATTCCATTTTTCCCAAAACGGAAAAAGGTGGTTTTGGTATTTTATTACCATCCTTTACAATCGAAGCCTACATCATGTTTTTGCAAAGTAATTAGACTGTAAAATCTACATTATTCTGAATTATCGCTTTTTTTTGCCATTTGATTCTGTTTCATGGCATAGCTGTATTTCTCTGATTTTTATTTTTTTACCTTTTTGGCAAACTCTTTTCTCCATTATGAGGATCTGGCTCTGCAGGCTCTAAATCAATCATATCTGTTCAGAAAATTCTACTGTCAACACCAAAAACTTGGTCAATACAAGAAAATAGTGTGTTGCAGCAGTTTCTTGCCAATGTCCGCACTGTTTAGCAGAGTCATGCATCATTATTTTCCTTCTCTTCCTGATCTTCCTGATTTACTGTGATTTTCTTGCAGTATTTACCCTCTGACAGCCAACATAGAATGGCCTGTAGCACATGATAGGTTTCCCAATGACTTATCAACAGGAAATCTCATGCAAACAAGATACAGGGGATCATGAGAAGCTAACCATAATGATTCATATATGGTGATTTATCCCATGGCTAGGCACATTTTTGTCCCAGATACAGTGATTTTCCCTGGGCAATACAGCAGGGAAAAAGTCAGTATCGGGGAGAAAAAGCAGTATATGTCACCTGACCAGTATACTCCCTAATTTGCAGGGAATATACTGAAAACAGCCAATGAGAGAGCTGCATTTAGACACACCCACAGAAAGCCTGTATAGCGTCACAATCTCTCCTGCTGCTTCATCATCTTTTCTTGTAATTTTGAAAGCACAAGCTTCGTTCACTCTTTTGCAATTTGCACTGGATCTAGTAGGGCTAGAGAGAAGCGGCTTGAAGTATTAGATCCAGAAGAAAATATTGCAGGGGAATAATGCAGTTTTGACTTTCTATTCGGTACAGAAAATTTTCCAAAGCGATTTTCGGTAAATTCATTTAGTTTTACCAAAATGACTTAGTTGTACAAATACTGATTTATATTAATTTCCGTCGGGATGAGGACCCTTTTTTATTTCATTTTCGTGTGTTAGACAATATTTCACAACACATGGCAAAGTATTAATGTTAAATTCTGTTTTTTGGTGCAGTTTCAGCACTGTGATTCAATGTTTTCAGAAACGTTTTTCTGCATTCCATCATTCCATTGCCATTTTATTTTATTTCTCTAGATCTAATCAACCTAGATGCATAAAATTAGAGATTTTAAATGTTAAACATATAGTATATATATTATAAGTCCTAAATTTCAAGATGATATCTCAAAAAATCTTGCCACAAAAAAATTATAACTAAAACATGAATTTTCAGTCCTAGCGAGAAATCACAGATTTGAGTCAATGTATTTTTAAGTTCCATGGTCATTTAATTTTATATCTCAGGATCTAATAACACCAGCTCTATAATATCTGCCAGTCCTTTCTATCATATTGCAGAGGTTCATGATCTAAAATTTCAAAGCGATATCTCAAAAGCTCTTGCCATTAAAAAATTATTACTGAAACAAGAATTTTCAGTTCAAGCGTAAACTTACAGATTTTTAGTCAATGTGTTTTTAAGTTCTATGGCCGTTTAATTTGATATCTCGGATCTAATGACACCAGCTCTATGATATCCACCAGTCCTGTTTGTCATATTCCAAAGATTATTTATACAAAATTTTAAGGCGATATAGATCTTGGAAACTCTCGCCATAATAAAAAAATCGCTGAAACAAGAATTGTCAGTTCAAGCGAGAATTACAAGAAGTAGTTAATTTATTTATAAGTAAAAGTTTTTAATTATTTTGAAAATGCGCCTAAACATGGGATAAAAAGGTCATACCATGGGTAGGTGCAGTACATCCCTGGTAGACTCCCCTCGACCCCAGTATATTCCCTCGACCCTTTGGGTCTCGGGAATATACTGGGGTCTCAGGGAGTTTACCAGGGATGTACTGCACCTGCCCATGGTATAATCTCATAGTCTCATCCAAGAAAATGGGCTAAATATTCACTCACAATTGACTGCTGGTGCCATTATTGAAAAGGAACATCTGCAGATAGTAAGGAGTTTAGCTGTCCTGTGTGCAGAGGATGCAGATTCATCCCGAGCCCTGACCATGCTTGGTGTGATTATCATTCAGTATAGTGGTGCAGGTGAAATACTGATGAATTGATGAAGAAAGAATTGTTGAACATCAATCTATGTGAAAAGAAAAGAATCAGAGTTGTGTTTCTTGAGCAGTTCATGCTCCTTATTGTGTTGACATTTCTTGATGAGCTTTTGATGCGTGAATGGCATTTATGGAACACAGTCCAAACGACAAAGCTGTTAATATGCAACATTATCTGCTTGGCACATTTTGGCTGCTACAAACAATAAAGCAATACTCTTCTATTCTAGAGCTAGTTTGACATTTCTGGCACATATCACAAATTTCATGCTTTTTCTGCGAAGGGCTACGTTTGCCCTAGACACATGCAAATGGAAAATGAAACCCCATCCACCTACGTGGGATGCTGAAGCAATGTGAAGCATGTCACTGGCATAACAATGGAAAGTCAACAATTAATATGGAAAAACTGAAGTGACAGCAAAGTAGCAAAAAATGAGGGTAAAAAGCTTGAGTTGGTTTTGTCTGGTAGGTTTCCATGCTAGTTGTACCAATTATGAGCCAAGAATCAACAAAGAAATTATTTGGGACTGTATAGAATAGAAGGAATTAATGGCAAAAATTTATGAAAATTCAATTTTAGAAAGAAAGCCTGAAGTGTCTATTTGTTGTTGGGTTATGAGCACCCTATGATGGTTCCTGAATGCTGATAGACCATTTCATACATGTAGTTGTTAACTTAACCTCTGCCAAATTTCTAGTGCTTGAAACAAATATATTATCTTGGTTCTTAAAATGGATGAATTATTTGGTGAAATGTAGTGGCAATGTATAACGTATACAACTTACAGCTCATAACATACAGTGTATTCCTACCTGCCATGTTGCCAACACATGTACATGTTCCTATACTACATGGCCAATTGTGCAGCTTACGTAAATCGTACGTAGCTCTTTCTTGTGAATTTCGTACGTAAATTGGTTGTTTTCACATATGAAATACATACGAAAATTTACGTATGTAAAACATACGTAAATTTTCGTATGGATTTCATACATACGAAGTAAGTTTTTGGGCTATATCTCGACTTATTTGCTGATTTTTTTTAGATAGGCCAGCACAAGGTCTAAACATAAACCATTTGTGATAACCACATTGCACTAAAATGGCCAAAGTAATTGAAAAGTACCTGTGTGAAATGTTTTACCAATTCGTACGAAATTTGTTCGAAAATGTACGTACGTTCTACGGATCTGCTCTTTTTTGTGAGTTGCGTACGTAGAATTTACTTACGTAATTCATACGCTGCGCAATTGCTAGTGCAGTGTATATCAGCCTTTTTTTTCTACCTCACCAAACAATTATTGACCCAAATGCCGCCAGAGCAATCAAGAGTTAAGTAGGGTAAATGTTGACGATGTGTCAATGGCTGTGACGAAAACAGGAATCAAATAACAGGAAATGCTTGTAATCACTCTGAGTATTCAAACTTACAATGGAGTAGAGTATTGATTGACAATAGAAGGCTGATAGAAGTGGTGGAAGAAATGAAGAAAGTAAGTAAGGTAGGAAGCAAGCATGGAGGGAAACCAGGAAGTAAGAGAGCAAGCTTTCCTAAAAGAAGAGGGGTATTGTTCGGTCAATGGAGAAATGAAGGGATTAGGACTACAAGAAGTGACCAAAGCAAGCAAGGATTCAAACAAGAAACAAAATATTTAGAAAATATCAAAAGGTTCATCGTATACATATTATCACCACAGTTAAGTGTATAGATAGATAGATAGATATGGTAAGTGCAGCGCTCTAAGCCCAGTTCTGGGGTGCTAACGAGAGTTGATTCATGAGATGAGAGAGAGAGCGGGAGTCCTCAACATGTTACAGATTTACAACATTTGAGGGATCTTTTACTTGCCCAGCACAGACACTGATAGAAGGGGCCGCCAATTTAATGTCTCATCCGAACGACATCCAGCTGGGATTTTGCTCATGAAGGTACACTGAAAATTTTGGGTTCCCCACCCGGGGTTAGAACCCATGCAGGCAAAGACCTTCAGCGGAGCAGTCGGGCACCTTTTAAATGAGCTGTCTCAGAGAAAACCAGGCGGAATGCCCATATAGGTGGAGGATGGTCCGAGCCGGATCTGGATGAAATTTTCACCATGTGCCCTTCAAATACATTAATGAAGCACAGTGAAGTCCGTTTTTCCATAAATTCAAATTTTCCCTAATTTTAACCCCTTTTAAAAAAGCATGTCAAAAAAGACTGAAATTCATTTAACATGGGCTTCAATGGGAAAACAGCCCAACTTCAGCTCACTAAAAACCCATTTGCCAGCGGGTGGCTAGAAAAGCTGTCGATTGGTGATGCTTATATATGACTTGAATGTCTGAAATCCACTTTCCGTTCGCTGGGCATTTTCCTTATGTGCCTGATATGAGCATTTTAAGATATTTAAGGGTGGCAGATTTCATGGATTTTGTAGGAAAATGCAAAAATATGAAAAGTGCCATATCTCGGCTTAAAATGGACTTACTTTAACAATTTTGGTGTCCAAATATACATTTTTGCCAATTCCGCACTCATCTTAGTGGTTACTTTTATGATTAAAGGTCAAGGTCATTGTGAAATTTCAAGGTCAAATTCATTTTTTCCCCATTTTTTGTCTGATTTTGTAATACATGCTATGTTTACAAGCACAACAGGCAAATTTAGACACAACCTGATGGTACCGGGGGATGGGGTATTTTCTAAGCTACATTTTGGTACTTTATACAGTTCGAAAACTTGCAAATATGACCTTAATATGGGAATTTTTGTATTTACGGAAATGTATACATTTTGAAAATAAGAGTCAACATATTTTGTGCTGTTGTGTGCTGATGAGAGGCACACATTCTGAAACTGAACTTGATTTGTTAATGTGTCTTTGACAACAATAAGACAACTTTTGTGAAAAAAATTTGTCATTTCAAGAAATATTGTATTTTCGGCTGCCATTATTGAAAATTTGATTTTTTGGAATATCTTTGGAACTAAGGCTGATAATGGAAAAATTATTTCACCAATACCCACATTTTCAGGGTCAAGGACTCTCATGAAGCCATTTGTGACATCATAGGTCATGTGATAATACTCTAGTTGAGGGTTTGAAAGATGCCGGTTACAGAAATTCATGCTTTTTTTGGAATATCTCTGAAACTGAGACAGATAATGGAAAAAGTATTTCACCCTTCACCATATTTTCAGAGTCAAGGACTATTGTAATACATTTTAGACATCACATATGAAGTAACAATGCTATTTATACAGGTTTGACAAGCAGCATAAAGAACATCTTGTTTTGTCCTTCAAAAATACCAGAATTGTTTTTATTTTTTGTTTGCAAATCATTTACTTAGATAAGCCACTTCTGTCATGATGTAGCCATGCATTTGCTATGCATGATGTCACATCAATCAACTGAAGCGAAACTCGTAGGTTTACGCAAGACAAACTATCAATATTCAAAACAAGGTTTGGCCTGAAATTCAGAAGAATCAGGAGGTTGTTTTCTGTCTGATTTCTTTTAAAATAATGTCTTATGTTTTTAATTGCCTCTCAATAGCCGAAGCTGGTGCTAATGGGGATGGAAAACAATAACTCACTTTGTCTTTTAAAGATGATGCTGTGCAATTTTTCGTTACCATACAACGCTGTTTTCTTTGGCCGTTTCGCTGAATCTGTCATTGTGTTTTAAGGGAAACTATCATTTGAATGACAAGTTTTGTGTCAAAACACAGGTTATTCATAAAAGTTTTGCTCCTCCAAAGGTCATTCCAAATTCTGCCCTGCACACATATTTTATTAGAGGATTGGCCAGTGTCACCCTAAAATTGAGTGGAGGGTAAGTTGTGCTACTTTTTTTGCTTCGGGGCAATTGGCCTTAAAAATCATAGCTTTGTCACTCAATCTGACTATAAAAAGATATCAAAATACAATATATAGACTAGAATCGAAGTTTCAATGCAATCTGAACTATTAGAAACATGGTAGCATATATATTTTTGATAGTAGGTCAATTATATTACAGTTGTTCCACTTAGTTTATTGCAAGAAAAACCTCGTATATGCCCATACTTACTGAACGCTAATGACATAACTAAGGGAGAAAAATAAAAATGCCACAAAACTTTAATTATTTCTTTTTGGATGGTAGCATAAATATATGTTCTTTGCATCTAATTAATTTCTTCTTATATTCAGGAATGGCATAAAATACTGACAAGCAGGGGCAGAGTTCCTGGGGGGATGATCAATCATATGAATATTCCTCCCCTCCCAAGAATTTCAAATTATTGCTACTTGGTGTTGACAATTATCAGTTATGTTTAGCATTTTTTTCCATGATACCACTTGTATGTCATGTGGAATATATACAAGTCTCAGAACATACTTTTGGTTATCTAAAATATATTGGCTTTTGGCCTCTAAACTAAAGTGGCCCCCAAATCTACTGCAGAGACATTTGGCATGCTAGGCTTCGCGCAAAGTTTCGCGTTCGCGTTTGCCGAAATCACCCCCCCCCTACAAAAATGAAAAATCACCGCCCCTGCTGACAAGAATGTATAATCCCCCACACCATTGAACTTAATGCTAATGACATGCAAATGAGGTCACCCCAGGTCACAGGATAGTTGTCAGCTAAAAACTCCCTACACAGGCTTGCCCTTTCCCTACAGTCTTCACCTACCCTTCTTTCACCCTTTTCTTCCTCTGATGACATCACAAATTGATGTTTCCCTTGAGCACTGTTTATTGCCTCTGTCTCCACCAGACCTCCATTTATGCAAATGACCTGCTGGCTGAGAACTGTTTCTCATTTATTGTCTGCCATTTCCCAGTTCTAGTTATATAATTATAATGTATTCTAAATGAAAAATAAAATTTTGTATCATACCCTTCCCACAACTGACCCCAATGCAAATGGCACAGCCACAAAATGATTTTACCAAAGAAAATTGGTAATAAAAATAAATTAACTATGCTAAATTAAATCTAACACCAGAAGTATTAGATATCCCTGCCAACCACTGTGAGCCAAAGGGAAATCATCTTACGGTCAACATGACAGCGGCAATAATATCAGGGGGGGGGGGGTTGGAGTTTTTTTAAGTAGTTTCTTGAAAAGTTTTGATGAAATAAATAAATTGTGCTTTAGCAATCTTGCAAACAAATTATTTATGGTGTTGCTTGAATATTTGGGGGAACAGCAAGCTGAAAACAAATAACTATGCTTGCTTTTGAAGTGAAATAGATAATTTCTCCCTGAGGGCAACTCCAAGAATATCGTGGTCACTCAACAAAAGATTGAGAAATACGTTCAAATGTCAGTCCATAATGCATCATGTTTTGAACAATAATATTGAATGTCTCAGTGCAGCTTTTTCTCAGCATTATATCTGGTCATGGTGCATATAATAATAATGATGTTGGCACAATTTGTACACATGGGTGACATTACCCTCTTTACATTGTATTTCATTTCACCCCAACACTAAGGCACAATTTAACACAGTCTTATTCTAAAATTTGACAAAATGTAGAGAAAAGTACTTGTCGACAATACATGACACAACCCACCACAGTCTCTCCATATGTATGTTTACAGTGAATTCAATTCATTGAATGTTTCTTTTTTTATGCAAGTTTAATGATATATCTCTGCTTTTGGGCCGCATGAAACGAAGATGTTATCCTATCTGAAAATCTGGAATTTGCAGCACCTTACAAGTTTCAATTTTGATCACAGTATTTTAAAGTCTTATTCTATTCTGGCCTTTATGATAAAATGAATTTTAATTAAGGCTAAATCATGAAGTAGTTAAGGTGCCTTAATTAACTTTTGATATTAATTATAAACATGACAAAATGTAGAGAAAAGTACTTGTCGAAAATGGTCTGCAGCCTCCTCAGTAGACCAAATATCATCATTGAATTTCTGCTTGTAAAGGAAAAAGGACTACACCACAACACTGCCACCTTGGTGTTGATTATACTCAATGATAATGACATCACTAGTATTGTAGCTTACTGACGATTTAATTTTAAAAAAAGGAGCAAAATATTCCTTATGCAATAATGGCTTCATAATGCACAGGTATGTCTCCTTACTGCTGATTACATCACAATCATTAGGGCTACATTGTTTAGTCTCACTGTGGTGAAAAAATTGAATTGGATTAGCCGTATAGCAGTGGTCATACTTCCAAAATGATCATTATGCAACCTGTTGATTAAAAAATTTCATTACCCTGTAGTGGGGTCCCAAATAGTTATCCTGAGACATCCAGATTTTTGGAAGGGAAATCAAAATTTGTAAGACCATTCAATTTATTTTCACAATGAAACAATTCTCTAGCCATCCTGGTTGAAGTGAAGAATGCTAAATTCTGCCTACGAATCTGGAACGCCCCCTTCAGTGTATAGAGGGTCAGTCAAGAGGTTAAATATTAACAGGAAATTGACGCATATTCTAAAATTTAAAGATATATAAAAATTCATTGCAAATACCCCAGTGCCTAGACTAATCAAAGGTACAGGTGGAAGTTTATCCTTCAATAGGAATTTTTTACCCCACACTGAATTTTTCAGGATGTATTTTTCCCAGAAATTAACAGATTGTGTGATAGCACATGATTTTTACATCAGTGCATTGCATTGTACAGGCTTCATAAGCTCTAGAAGACAGTTTAAGCTTTCAATACAAAAACAAATATATGTTGTGATTTGAATGCAGTTAAGATAGTCCCAATTTGGTTTCTTATATGCCCTTAGCTGGACATGAGAATAATTCATGGACTCATTGAGCATTTTTGAACAGTCAATCACAGCTCCATTCACATCGTTTTAAGAAATATTGGTCTCTCAAGGCTTTTCCATGTATCAGTTGACAAGTTGTTGTCTCAATAGTAACCATCACAGTACAGTAACTGCAGAGTTGCATAAAAAAGTGGCTTTGCTTTGCTAAATACACGATTTGTAAAGAAAATCTGTCTTGCATTTTGGAAATGCCACATTTCAAGCCTGTTATAGCATAGTATTTTTACTTGAGATGTGATGTCTAAAATGGTATCACAATAGTCTTGACTCTGAAAATATGGCAATGGGTGACATATTTTTTCCATTATCTGTCTTAGTTCCAGAGATGTTCCAAAAAGCGTTGAATTCCTATAACGGACACCTTTCAAACCATCTAATAGAGTATTGTCACATGACCTATGATGTCACAAATGGCTTCATGAGAGTCCTTGACCCTGAAAATGTGGGTATTGGTGAAATAATTTTTCCATTATCAGCCTTAGTTCCAAAGATATTCCAAAAAATCAAATTTTCAATAATGGCAGCCGAAAATACAATATTTCTTGAAATGACAAATTTTTTTCACAAAAGTTGTCTTATTGTTGTCAAAGACACATTAACAAATCAAGTTCAGTTTCAGAATGTGTGCCTCTCATCAGCACACAACAGCACAAAATATGTTGACTCTTATTTTCAAAATGTATACATTTCCGTAAATACAAAAATTCCCATATTGAGGTCATATTTGCAAGTTTTTGAACTGTATAAAGTACCAAAATGTAGCTTAGAAAATACCCCATCCCCCTGTACCATCAGGTTGTGTCTAAATTTGCCTGTTGTGCTTGTAAACATAGCATGTATTACAAAATCAGACAAAAAATGGGGAAAAAATGAATTTGACCTTGAAATTTCACAATGACCTTGACCTTTAATCATAAAAGTAACCACTCAGATGAGTGCGGAATTGGCAAAAATGTATATTTGGACACCAAAATTGTTAAAGTAAGTCCATTTTAAGCCGAGATATGGCACTTTTCGTATTTTTGCATTTTCCTACAAAATCCATGAAATCTGCCACCCTTAAATATCTTAAAATGCTCATATCAGGCACATAAGGAAAATGCCCAGCGAACGGAAAGTGGATTTCAGACATTCAAGTCATATATAAGCATCACCAATCGACAGCTTTTCTAGCCACCCGCTGGCAAATGGGTTTTTAGTGAGCTGAAGTTGGGCTGTTTTCCCATTGAAGCCCATGTTAAATGAATTTCAGTCTTTTTTGACATGTTTTTTTAAAAGGGGTTAAAATTAGGGAAAATTTGAATTTATGGAAAAACGGACTTCACTGTGCTTCATTAATGTATTTGAAGGGCACATGGTGAAAATTTCATCCAGATCCGGCTCGGACCATCCTCCACCACCCGCCTGGTTTTCTCAGAGACAGCTCATTTAAACCACTACACCACCCAGCTGCCTGTAAAAACCGAAGTATAGCTACTTATTCTACACAGAGTTTTATTGAAATATACTATGAATGCATGACAGTCCCATCTCAGAATAATGTTTCAGTTAATATAATTTAGCAACATTATCAACCATTCTTTTTTTTTTTTTTAGAAAAAAATTTCAGTGAATTCTAAATCGGCAGGCAAGCAATTTTATTGAATTTTTTTTTTCAAATTGATAAAAGATATGACTGTTTATCATGACCACAATATCCAACACAAAGGCCCTGATGAAATATTATCAATTTATTTGTCACACACAGTGTAATAGCTTACGTGTTATCAACAACTATTAAAGTATACTGTATTTCAAGTGTGCAATAATTGCATAATAATGCCATTCATATCAAAGAAAGCTTTGATTAACTGTATTCATTGTCCATCCCATTCAATACAAAGTGAATAACCTCAATGGACTGACAGGCAGAATGCAAGTAATAAACACAATACAGTCATTGAATGGGCATATAATCAAGCTACAATCTCAATGAAAATTTTATGAGTTATTATATGAGATGTATAGGGATGCGCAATTACCTACTTGCATGTGTATCCTTCTATATCCCAAAGAATATATTAAGGGGTTAAGTGTTCGGAACATTTGTATCCACCGAAAATAATAGAAAAACGGACGACTTCACTTTATACAGAATAAACTGGCATGCCCATAAATGACCGTAATATGAGTGCACCATTTCAAATACACTCCACCAATAATTTTTACATCATTAAAACATCCGCTTTACACTGAAAGTGGCCAAACTGCGTTCTCTATCCCATAACATTTTCTTTTCAAAAGTTAACTGAATGGCACTGTCTTCCGCATTTGAAGCAAATTGGCTTTGTGCCATGCCACTGTTATATATATTCCTGATGCAACGATCATTCCAACCACATGTATTTTGACCTCCAGAATGATACTAGCATTACCAGAAATTTTAATCAATCAAAATGCTCCTAATCTAACAACGTTTTTCACTGTGGTTTCCTATCTGACTAGGTTTGTTACTGTGATGCTGTTGAAGAGCTGTGATTATTTGGCTATTTGCCAACAGCATAAAACACAATTTTCCACTTTGTTTGGAATGCTTCTGAGCATTAATAATTCAGCTATCACCTGCCAGAATTGTGTACCTAACAAGTGTAATAATATATGCTATGTTTGCTATGTTTGCTTTTATAATGTGATATTGAATTGATAAAGCAGATCATTTTTTGTTTGTTTGTTGTTTTTTGATGTGCATGAACTTGTTTGTTTGGTCTGCTTAAATTTAATGATGTAGTTGAAAATTAACACATTCAGGTTGGAATAAGGGCCAAGAGCTTGATAGTGATACATTTTATGGCTTATTTTTCAGTTTTTGCAAAAACAATCTGTTTGTATTGTCAAAGAACATCTATTGACTCCCACTTAAATGCCGGTTACCTGATTCCATTTTTCCCATGATGTTAAAAGGCCATACTGGCATTTTATGACCACCCTTTATATCCAAGCCTACCTTCCCACACTTTTACAAAGTAATGAAACTGTTGAATCTATTTTTATTCTGTTTTATCACATTCACTTTTGCAGTTTTTTCTGTTTCATGGCATACTTTTCATGAGTATAAAAAAACTGTTTGCCCAAGGTTACTGGTTTACATTCCCATTTTTGTTCTTAGTATCTTCATCTGGTTGTACTTTTGTTTTACATTTTCTGCAAAATTTTTTTCTCAGTTATTGGAATCCGGCTCTGGGGCTTGCGATCAATCATATCTGTCCAGAAAGTTCCACAGTAAAAACGTGGTCAATACAAGAGAATGGTGTGTCGCAGCAGTTTCTTGCCAATATCCGCACAATTTGGCAGAGTCACGCATTATGTCTTTTCTTTCTCTCTCCTTATAAACTGAGATTTTCTTGTTATATTTACCTGCTGACAGCCAACATAGAATGGCCTGTTACAGTAGCACTTGACAGGTTTCCCAATGACTTATCAATAGGAAATCCCATATAAACAAGATACAGCTAATCATTGTCTCATGCCAGCAAATAGGCCTATTCACTACTAAGTATCAGTTAGAAACCAATTTCCTCTGGTCGAGATTTAGACATGAACAACAAAACAAAAGTACATTGTGCTCTTCAAACTTAAATTTTTGCCAATCAGAACCTGAAATGAGGTGTCTGAGTGATTTAGACCCCTACACTTCCTTTAAACTATACTTCTGAGAAGTTTTTTTTTTTTCATAAAGAATAATCCTGGCTTTACCAATGGTAAAGGTATCATGGTGAAGCTTAAAAGAGTTTTTAAATTTGATATCTTTATTCACTGTTTTTTCACTGTTTTTTTTTTCTTTTCTTTTTTAAACAGTACAAAGTACAATTACAAGTTTAAAAAACAATAATAAAAACAAAATATAACAATTAAAAGACCAGTTTGTACATAAAAAGTTGAGTAGCATTACTACCTCATCATCATTAAAAACAGTCAATTCATTAAAACCATCTTTGGCACCAATCAATTCCTTGATACAAGCTATCTCAGGGTTTATCACAGTTAGACTCTCTTGCCATTCACATGTATTGACACTAAGACAATCAGTAAGCCTACAGTATAAGTTTATAAAGTTCTTACTGATTTGATTTGATTTTATTTGCTAACCATTTACATGAAAAAGCAAGGATTACACAAAAAAGACAGTGTCTTATTTCCGTTACCACAGTTAGAATATGGATTTTTAATAGCAGACTGGTATAGACCTTTCGCAATTGAGTTATCAGTACTAGCACAATTGTTAATAAACCGACAAAAGCGTTTTGGTGACATTACTGCAATTAATTGGAACATCTCTTATACAAATAGCTATCACATTTGCTTATATACTGTTGTTTTTTTTTGCATTTTATGTTTGTTGCCAATGTGAACTAAACAAACTGAGCATCAAGACTTGACAACAATAGCACATGTCGCAGCTGCCAGTGATTAATCACACAAGATATGATTCACGAGTTGGCTTCCACGGCTTTATTATGGGCCTGCCCAAAAACTATGTGATAAAAGTGTATGACACAAACAGCTGTTTGCTGCTAGACCGCACTGCATTGTACATAGTAATACCGAAGTGATGTATACATTGTAGCTCAACAAGATAAATGGCCCCTTGTTTATAGACAATGCAGGGTGTGACAATAACATTGGTGAACAATAACATCTAGAACGAACTTTCATTGTAAATGGTGAGACTAAAGGTACTCACAGATTTTTTTTCTAAAATAGCATCCAATCTGCTTCCGAAATCAATGATTCAATTTCAGGTCTTGTGATGTACACTTTGATTGTGATTTCACTATGGATAGATCTGTTTCTGCAAATCTAAAAGCAAATAGCTTTTGTGGTTCTTTTTTAAATTAATATTTGAATCTGTCACAGAAAAGCAATTGTAACCACGAGCACCTGAATCTATTAATAGTTGTGACGTTATTAGTATGTAAATGTAAATACTCATAATGTCATCATTAGATCATAGATCCAAGTGCTCGTGATTGTAACATTTTCTGTCGTAACTCAAGTGAAGTGTGCCTTAATTAAATGTCACTTATAAGGTGTCACATGAGATGCCGAGCAAATTAAATTGTGGAGATCAGCCTGAGGAGTTATGTAAGTGCTTGGCATGGCTCAGAAGCAACAGTATACCCTTTAAGCGACAGCAGTGTCAAGTGTTGGCAAGGAGCGTTGACAGCATTAGCTCCAGATGTAATTCCGACATGTTGCACAACTGGCAAAATAAAAACTCCGCAGGTCACATCGGTGCTATGACAGCATGCTTATTGCTTAAATTTGCTGCTATGAATGACTCCAACACAGTCGAGCAGACAGCTGTGCAGAAACTGTTGCAGATGTTTCTTTTATAGCTTTCCACCCACAACAAAATAAAGGAAAACAAAATTGCAACAAAAACAACAGAAAAAGAACACATGACGCAATAAAATGATAAATTGATTAATCAAAAATTGTTGCAATCAAACATCAACCTGCATGACATGAAAAGGACTGCAGTTTGTGTTTCCTGAGCATTTAATGTTCCTAATTGGTGTGACATTTCTTGATGAGCATTTAATGTGTGAATGGCAGTTATGAAACTGCGTCCAAATGCCAAACCAATTAATCTGCAATATCTTTTGCTTGCCGCACTTTGGCTGCTAGAAACAATTAAGTAACAGTTAATTAATCAATGTATGCACATTAAGATCCATATGGTTATTTATTTCTGCTTCCATCATATTATTACTGATTCTTCTTGTTAGTTCTGTACTGATTGTCTTGAAATCCTGCTCTTCTACCCTCTCATATTGTTCTTTCTATTCTTTTGCTAATTTGACAAAACTGACAAAAATCACGAATTTCATGCTTTTTCTGCTAAGGGCTGTGTTTGCCCTCAACATGCACACGGGGAAAATGAAACCCCATCCACCTACGCTGGGAGCCTGGGATGCTGAAGCAATGTGAAGCATGTTTCTGGCAGCAAAATGGAAAGTCAACAATTAAATGGAAAAACTGAAGTGAGAGCAAAGTAGCAAAAAATTAGGGTAAAAAGCTTGAGTTGGTTTTGTCTGGTAGGTTTCCATGCTAGTTGTACCAATTATGAGCCAAGAATCAACAAAGAAATTATTTGGGACTGTATAGAATGCATGACACAAGTGGCAAAAGTTATGTTGATTCAATTTTTAGAAAAGAAATCCTGAAGTATCTTTTAGTTGCTGGGTTATGAGCACTGTATGATGGTTCCTGAATCCTGATAGACCATTTCGCAATCATTAACTTAACCTCTGCCTTATACTTGAAACAAAAATATTATCTTGGTTCTTAAAATGAAAGAATTACTAGGTGACATGTAGTGGCAATGTATAACGTATACAACTTACAACTCATAACATACAGTGTATGCTTACCTGCCATGTGCACAACACAGAAACGCGTTCATATACTAGTGTATGTCAGCCTTTTTTCTTCTTCCTGAACAAACAATTATTGACCTAATTCTGCCAGAGCAATCCAGAGTTAAGTAAGGTAAATGTTGACAATGTGTCAATGGCTGTGACGAAAAGAGAGATCAAATAACAGGAAATGCTAGGAATCACTCAGAGTATTCAAACTTTCAATGGATTAGAGTATTGATTGACAATGGAAGGCTGATAGAAGTGGTGGAAGAAATGAAGGAAGTATGCAAGGTAGGAAGCAAGCATGGAGGTAAACCAGTAAGTAAGAGAGCAAGCTTGCCTAAAAGAAAAGGAATAATTTCAGTCAATTTTGACATGCATGCAAAAAATACCAGTTCAGTAGATCCTGGCTTTACCAATGGTAAAAGTATCATGGTGACCGGTGAGGTCAAAAAGAGTTTTTATGCAATTATTGCCATAAAATGGATTATAGATATACAGATAGTTATCACATTTGTTAATGTATAATTTTTGTTTCTTTTGATTTTCTCTCCACTAGACAAACTGAGCATCAAGACTTGACAACAATAGCACCATTTGCAGAGCTCTGCAAATGATTAATCACACAAGATATGACATAAGAGTTAGCTTCCTTGCTTTATTGTGGGGCAGCCCAAAAACAAAATGATAAAAAGGCATATGACACAAACAGCTGTTGGCTGCCAGGATGCACCACATGGTACATCCTGAGAATAGAGTGATACAATGTAGCACAATAATATAAAAGGCTCACTGTTTGAGACAATGCTGGGTGTGACAACAGCATTGGTGAACAATAACATCTAGAATGAACTTTCATTGTAAATGGTGAGACTGACGGTACACATAGATTTTTTTTTCTAAAATAGCATCCAATCCGCTTCCGAAATCAATGATTCAATTTTAGGTCTTGTGATGTACACTTTGATGGTGATTTCACTATGGATAGATCTGTTTCTGCCATCTAGTAAAAGCAAATAGCTTTGTGGTTTTTTTTTTTTGATATTTGAATCTGTCACAGAAAAGCAATTGTAACATTCTCCATTGTAACTCTAGTGAAGTGCACCTTAATTAAATGTCACTTATAAGGTGTCACATGAGATACCGAGCATATTAAATTGTGGAGATCAGCTTGAGGAGTAATGTAAGTGCTTGGCATGGCTCAGAAGCAACAGTATACCCTTTAAGCGACAGCAGTGTCAAGTGTTGGCAAGGAGCCTTGACAGCATTAGCTCCAGATGTAACTCCAACGTGTTGGTACAACTGGCCAAAACATGGTGAGTCACATTGGTGCTACGACAGCATGTTCAAACTTGACTGCAGCAAATAATTGCAGCACAATTGAAAAGACAGCTGAGCATATAGTGTTAGAGTCTTACAAGCTGCTTCCCACGACCAGGTGAGGGTAAAAGACTTTTTAAAACTACGAAAATTAATATTAAAGGTCAGACAGCATACTCTAAACTGCAGATGCTGTTCAGAGAACAAAACAAATGAAGTATCTAACAGCACACTCAACTAAAACAAAGCTAACAACAGAGCTGTTGAGCAACTAGCTCTCCAACCAGCAAGCGTCAACTGGTAAGTTTAGACAACCTACTCTGAATTTGTGCCTGGCCTACTATGCAAAAGGGAGGGGAACTGCTCTGCAGCTTACTTGAAGAAAGCGGTCACAATGGAGCCATGGACCAACAGTCCAACACCCACTTGCCCATCCGAGTAGCAAGCTTTAACTGGCAAGCTCCGACAGCATGCTCGGTGCTTGAGTGAAGTAGGGCTGGCCAGCAGAACTGCACAACAGGGAGTCACGGCTTGGCAGAGCTTATTTGTGGAGGAGCCAGAGAACAGTCACAATAAGACAGTAGAGCCATGGGGTACTTCACACTCTGAGCAGCAAGCTCAATCTGGCAAGCTTTGACAGCATGCTCGGCACTTGAGTAAAGCAGAGCTGGCCTGCAGAGCCGCACACTGCTGACAGTAACTTGCTAGGCAGAGCTCACTTGAATCACTTGATGACAAGCCAGCTGCAACAGAGGAGCAACAGCCACCTGCACACTCTGAGCGGCAGGCTCCAACTGGCAAGCTCTGGCAGCACGCTCCTAACTTGTGCGGAGCTGCGCTGGCCAGCAAAACTGCGCAACACGGAGTCGCGGCTTGGCAGAGCTTATTTGTGGAGGAGCTACCCACAACAAAACAATGTAGCTGGGAAGTACATGTGACACAGCATGCAACAGTGAACAACTGTAAACTACAACTCCAATTGGACTTTATCTTAATCGCAGTGTTCAACATTGTGAGTGTACTTTCTTGTAAATGATATGATATCAATCAAATACTGCGCAGCAGTAGATCCACAACAGATCAAACTAGAATTGAGGGAAGTTACACTACTGACAAGCTCTAAACTTGAAGGATACCAAACTAGGAAGTGATCTCAAGGAACTATTGGATTACATTTACACAAAATCACTTTATGGAGGAAGAATCCAGCACTTGAAGGGACAACTCATGCAGCAGACTGTATGTGTGCTTTGACTGTTAAGCTTTACCAACAAGCTCTAAACTTGAAAAGATACTAAACAAGGAAGTGGTCTTTTGGATCAAGTGAAAACTCATGCAGCAGGCTGTATGCAAGCTTTACCAACAAGCTCTAATCTCGAAGTATACTAAAAAACAAGTGCTCTCAGCGAAAAATGGGATTAAATTAACAGAAAATCAGTCTATAGAGGAAGGATCCAGCACTTGAAGCAACAACTCATGCAGAAAACTGTATGCATGCTTTGACCGTAGAGCTATGAAGTTGTGCCAAGTTATGAGGAGGCATACGGCAACTAGCCGCTGAAGGGAGCTTACAAGCGCAGCCAACTTACAACAAAGCATTATAGCAGGGGAGCAACAGTGCACTGCGGCTGAATCGCCTGAGTGTTAACAGCAAGCAAACTTAATGCAGAGTGGTGTTGAGCATCTCTGATGGGCTGAGTAGTCACATTGTGCATAGCTGCTGAGTGCTGAGCGGAACCATTAATGTCGTTCTGCTCTCTGTGAGCCTGTGTCACGGTGACTGCAAATCAATAATAATATCGCTGGTCTGTATGATCCGTCATTCTCACCACACCCTACAAACACTGAGGACTACCTCACGTCCCCGATTGAATTCAGCGCAGCATTCCCAAAACTCCTCGGAAACCCCTCGAAAACCCTTGGAATATTTTGTCCACCAGGAAGTAGCCTCAAGCACCGGACGCTGAGCCTCAGTCCGTCGGATATGGAAATCATTTCGGTCAAGTGTCGGCTTAAGCGCTTTCACCCGGCTGCGATTTAGCTTGCGTTACTGTGTGGATTACAGCTTGGCATGTTCAGTGGATCTTTTCTAGAGTCCTGAGCTTTTCCAAGTGGTTTGGATTTATTTAAGCTAGATCTGGTGTCTTCAATATTACTTTGGGAAACAATTAGAGGTCTCAACCCTATTCATCCGGTTTCTATGTGCTGTTATTAACTTGCAGATTACCTGCACATGTGGAGCTTGCTTGGATTACATTGTCGATACCTCCAGAGAGGATACATATGACTTGGATGCTTTTGGATTTGTCCTGATTTATATGCTAACAACCGAGTGCTAGCAATAATTCTGCTTACAACACCAATTTTATACCCGAGTAAGCATTTCCTCTATGCTAGGATTACTTCCACCTAGAGAGGACTTGTTGTTTGTTGTGCACGTCATCTGATGTTGCCAATAGAAGAAGTTGATTCGATGTGTCAACACCATAAGCATTACCAAATGCAATAATCCTGGCTTAGAACTTCATTGACATTACGACATTTGTTTCAAGAGAATTTTATAATTTACAGATAGAATTGGATTATTTTCTGAATTTCAAGAGAATAAATCTATAGGAAGTAACTCAAGACTGTCACCAATTATTCGTACAAATAAGGATTTTCCATGGCTGTATCAGCCTATGTGGGAATACATCAATTTACGGATAAAATTGGATAACTTCCCGGGGAGGTAACGTAAGGCTTCACCAACTATTCTTGCAAATAAGGATTTCTTATAGTTCTATCTACACAAACGTAAGCTGGCTTCTAACTGTATAATAAAGAGTGTAATTTCACTAGTGACGCATCAACTCAATCCTGATATGACATATTCTGCAACGACGCAGAAAGAATGCCAGATAATCAAATCATATTGCGACATGAAGAATCACTTTAAATCAGGGATGGATTCAATGAGCATTTAGAGCAATGAAACATTAATCATGCCAAGCCACTAATGGCCATTGTTATTCAAAAATCAAAAATTGCCGGAAAGCTTTGCTGACGATTAATCTCACAAAGTGCATTGTCAACACTCTTCTAATTGCCAGATCAGCAAAAGTGATTAAATTAATGTCCAATAATGATTATAGATGAGTAGGGGAATGACTAATAAAGGTAACAACTTGGATTTGACAACTTATTAATTAGAAAATTATTAATTAATTATATGGAGGAAATTTGATATAAGGATTCATCATTTTAATTACATTTTGGTATTGAAGTAACTCTCCTAGTTCCTCCATTAATTGAAAAGTATTAGAGGAATTGTCTTCCTATAGATTATTATCTAATCATCAGGAAATAATTGCTGCATTGGCAGAATAATATATCCGCATATTGACAAATCGTTCTTGCTGGAAAAGTGATTTGATCGGTCGTCTGTCGACCGACAGATGGGATATATATATCAAAGTTCTTTCTACGAATTAGGAAATTTTGGTTGTTTTAGTGCCCCAATGTTACAAAATCATATGGATCTGAAGAATTCCACTTTAGCGCTCTGCCTTCATAGGCCAATGAAATAGGAATAATATGCTTCCTTTCATATAATCTATCATAAGGATGTAAAGTTTGATGCTTCAATACTAAAGGATTTAGTAATTTAAGGACAACACTATATGAAATCATGATGACAACAACAATAAAACTACCCACAATGCATAGGGTGGGTCACATGACCACTATTGGACTCCAGATGTTCTATTGCCCCCTGAGCTGGCTAATATTTGCCATGTTCCCCTTGCCTCTGGCTCAGACAGTGTCTTATAGAGTTCTGCCATCAGTATTGGACCCTCCGAAGAACTTATCAATAACTGCAATCACTCCCCACCGGGCAACCATCAAGTGGACCATTACTGAATACCAAGGTAGTGAGTATAAGAGTAGGATTTTCGTTAATCTTTATTAGTTTTTCCTCTTTAATCCAGAGGAGCACGCCATATTAACACAACATTTCTTATTAGTGGTGGGCTCATCTGTTGTCACATTGAAATGTATGGTAGAAATTACGTTGCCACAATGTCAACACAATGTTGTCACTACATTATCGCAACATAGAATTGTTCATTAGGCTGCATCCTTTGCCACTTTGTGTTGATTATGTAGAATGAGAATTTTTCACTGACATCATTATTTTTAGACATCTGATAGCTCTATTATCAATGCATGCTTTTCTTTGTAAACTTATCTCGCAATTAGCAGTAAGCGTATTCATTGATTTTGCATAGAGCTGTGGTATTTCGATCTTGTTCTGAATGTAGTTCTAATCAAAACTGTAGTCAACAAATTCATCTGTTTTGCATCTGATTGTAATATTGTATTAACTACAGACATATACATTTCTTTAGCCACAGATGGAAAGTTAAATTTTTATAAACATTTTTCCATTTCTCCATTTCAAAAGTTGACCATATGACCTAGTCTACTACAACCATAGCACCTTCTACCCTTGGCAGGCCATCACTTACATTGCCTGCCTCAACTGTCAATTCTCTCAAGAAAAGAAACTGTTGGAAATTCTGTGTAAAAATGCATGTTCAAACTTGTAGGGCTGTCTATCTAGTATCTATCAATCTATTGATTGATCCCACTGTCTATCTCTTGATAATTTAAATATCTACTTATATCTATCTAGCAATTTGTCTATATAGTATCTATCTATCTATCTTTCTATCCATCTATCTATCTATCTGTCTATCTTTCTATCTATCTATCTATCTTATCTTGCCAGATGGTCTCTATTTTCAACAGACAGACATACATTACTCGAACGAACATCAACCCAGCATTAATCAAATCGAGGATGGAGATTAGAATTGTAATTATTGATGAGCTTTCATAGATTCAATTAGAAGCCATTCACAAGGGCTACCATGGCACTGTCATCCTTGTCAATACAGTCACTGCTTGCGGGCTGATACTCTCATAGCATGGAACCATGAGATGTTCTTTGGCCTAAGGGACAGCCTGTCTTGTCCAAGTTATTGTAGTATTTGCCCGTGAGACAGCGGTCAATAGAGTTACTTCTCAGGGTGGCCAACTGGCCATAATATTAACGCTGGTTCCCAAATAACATTTTAACAAGTTAACATCCTTAATTTGTTTTGTCTATGATTCCTTTTTGCTTACAACATGTCATATAACTTAAAACATATGAATATTACTGTGGACAATTATGAGAGCTTAAATTTGCTAAGAAAGCTGTTAAATGTAAATAATACCAAAGGTCTTAGAAGTTTAAAACCGCATTTGAGGTGACAAGAAATACTAGACTCTGTGATGATATGTTAATGATAATTTGAATTGCTGCTAAAAAATAAATATAGTTAGTTTGGAAGATAGCACCCTTTTTAAATCACAAATTTTAAAAATCTTTATGTAGATCTTCTTCCTCTGCCCACATGAACATTAGATTTGCACTAGAGAGTGGAATCACACACCTGTGTTATCTGTATCCCATTACCATCTGTCATCAATGACATTTTTGCCTGAAACCAGAAAAGAACAGACTCGACACATTAATGTTTCTGGATCAGAAAAGCTATTAACTTTTATCAGCTGGTTTCACCTGTGCCACGAGATAATGGCTTCTTTATTAAAGTTCATTGTCCAACATATTTCCAGAGAATATTACATACTGTTTCTTTATACTGATAAATCATACAGTAAAGATGCCAAGTTTGTATTATTCAAATCTATAGTCAATGGGTCTTTTATGAACTACCAATTTCAAAGTCAAATTAAATATTGTTCGGAAGTATAGAAATCCAAAATTAGCTCAAACCATTTTCACTTTACCAACAGAATTTCAAATAGGCCTACAACATCAAAATAACTGTGATGTTTTTCTAATTGCAGTATCATAGCTATAAACTGTTACCTAGCACCTGTACTTTGAGTAGGCCATGAACCACAAATGTTGCTGTCACTGCATTGATTATGCTTTAATATTTTATCACCACTTGAAGAAAACATGGCCAACTTAAGCTAGTGTAAACAAAAGCCAAACCAGAGTAAGCAAATCAAGTAACCAAACATGCTTCCATGTGTCTTGGTTACCTGTCTGAACCATGGATTCCATCCTTGGACAAAGTCAGAGGTACAGTGCAGACCCAAACTGTTACAAGAAATTTCTGAGGACAATTAGAAATGCTTTTTCCGGTTTTCAGCGATTCCAATTTTCCCAGTCATTCAAAATGCATCTAAAACACAACTTAGCATCTTGCTTGGTGCCAGTAAAAAAAAATTTTAAATATATAGCAGGTCATACCTGTAGAGCCTTTTTTTTAAATGTATAAAAAACTGCCTTTGCGTGTAATTCGATCAAAATCTTACAATTATTGTGATATAAGAGAAGGCCCTCAATTGACTTACTTGAGTCAATAAGCTTTCTCTTATTTAAAAATATCATGAAAAATAAAAATAATAAAACAACAGGTAGAAATCAGGTTAATGCGATTGAGATTTCATAAATTTATGAAAACGTGATTCCACAAGATGTTATTATTAAAATAATCATATAAAGTCCAAGGTTGCCCACAGGAAATGAGAGATAATTTTCTTCCATTAGTAATTTCGCAATCTTCGAATCCATCTAAATGAGATATGGAAAATTTAATATCCTGGCAAGGCCAAACAGAATGATTATAAACTGCATGATTTTGTTTTTTTAATTTTTTTAATCGTAGATAAATTCCACTTTTTCCTTCGATATATGTAGATACCTTTCACTACAATGATTTTATTTTTAAATATCTTCATATAATCTGAAGTCCTACAGATGATCAGTCTTATTTACAAATGCATCATATCACATATGTTCCTGCAAATTTGTAATTGACATTTTAAAGTTCTATTGTTCAAGACTATTTAAGTATTGGGACTATTACATTTATAAAGAAAACCGTCTCAGATTTGTAATACAATTTGTTGTATATAGTATCTATTTTGGCTAATTGGCTTAACTGTAAACTGTGAAGTACATGTAAGGTTATCTACATTTGAAATGTGACATTCAAACCGTTTTGCCAATTTTTCAGATCTCATTGCTTCCATTACATAATCTTATCTCATTATGTAATTTGCATTTCCCTCTTTTTTTTCAGAAGACTTGGTCTCTAGGTTTGAAATGACTATCTTCCCTGTCAAAGGAAGTTCCTATTCACAAAAAACTGTGACAGATGTTGATGGTGGAGAGAGATCGTTTACTTTTCAAGAACTTCACAGTGGAACGGAATACACAATTTACATAATTGCCTACAATGGAGGCAGTATGAGTAATAGGAGTGATGTCATCACATTTAGAACGTCACCTGGTGGGTATTTTATATCATCAAAAACTAATTTTTGCCCTTTAAGTCAAAATTAATCATGTTATAAATGGACTTCCTGAAGCTTTTAGTTGGACCAACTAACCAATGGATGTCAGAATGCATAGTCTAATCATGGTTCCATTTTCACCAAATATTATCAATTAATTTGCCTGTAAAATTTCAGTTTACTGTACCCTTAAATGATTTCCTTTTTTAGCCTATATAATTACTTGTAGTAGCATTAATGTAAAAATCTAAACCGTTGTTGAAAAAAGTGGAAACAATGATCTAATGCCTTCGAAAACAATTATGGTAATAACTGGCTTTTAACAGTTCAGCAACTTCAGGTATCAAAATGGCCAACTAAATTTGCAATTGAATTATGCTGAACATGCCTAATAACACTAATTGATCAGGTGAAGTATGCATTATTGAAATTTCCTCACTGATATCCGGAGCATTGTGCCTGGAATTAAGACATCATTGTGAGGGATCCTTCGAAGGGATTTATCGAATTTCACAGGATGTGATTCATCAATAGGTATCCTTGGAAGACTCAGGGCACAAACTGAAAGAAATTAAGCAAGAAAATCAATTCAGCTGTGCTTACAAGTTGTAAGGAAGAGGCAGTGCATGTTGTAGTGCCGCTGATGCATTTTTCAAGTTAGCGGAAGATGACATTGGAGTGATGAATAACGTAGTGTATCAGGAAATATTTAAATCAAAGATGTGGAGAAGCTTGACTTTATCTGTAAGACAGTTTTTACTCCGGATAGTGTCAAATTAGGTAGGGCAAAACAACTAACTTCAATCGTAAGTTTAGTTGATGCATGAAACCCTGATGGACCATTTAAGATGCAGCAATAGCAGGAGTGTATAAAGTAAAAAGCACTTGGTGTATTAATGGCAACAACCTTTCAAAATGGTTCCATGAAACAGATGTCTCCAGTATCCTTGTGGTGCCTCAAGCAGGGATCAATAAAGCCCTTAAGATGTCGATCATACTCAAGAAGGTGATATCATTAATGGATTCAGAAATACCTCACAGGTGGCAATAAATTAGTTTATCAGTTATTGATTCGGACTATGAAGATGCTTTGGGCTTGAGTGGTCATGTTCAGATTATCTGACATGCTAGTGTCAGTATTATATGAGGGAAAATGGAGTTCCCCTGTGGCCTAATGGTCAAGATTGCTTGTCCACTTGCTTTGAGGGTGTGGTGTCAAATCCAACCCCAGGAACTCACTTTAGTCCAAGCCCATGGGACATTGAATGGAGGCGGGTTGCATCCAGTATTATATGCTGGGGCAACTGAAAGACCCTGGGCATCCCTGAATTAATAGGGTATGTTCCAGACTCGCAGTCTGCCCATCTCATCATCACAAGGCGGTCACCAAAAAATAGAAGTGCAGCTCCCTCCACAAAGATGGTGGTTGATCTGCCCCGGCTGATCTGGGGTACACCAGCACAACACAAGTCAAGTCATGGTAAATTGCCTCATCAGAAATTGGAATCATGACAAGCATGTTAAGTTATTTGATTAATTATTGATCCAGGGAACTCCAGGAAGCAGTTTAGACACATCCAGTAGGCTCATGCTCTATCTTCAGATTGATCAGGTTAATTGAGATATTTTCTTCTGTACCGGATTGTATCAACGCTTAACATGGGTTATCCTAAAGTGGTTAAGTCATTTTACTGAAATTGTGTCAATGCTGAAGATGAGTCAGATGACTAGTTTGAATAAATTGCACTCTTGTTACAACATGACAAATTTTTTTGTCAGTAACCCGGTTAGAAGATAAGTTATAGGAGTTAACCACTCTTAGGATAGCCACATTTTAGCGTTCATACAATCTGGTACTGGTGGTATTAGTGTTATAGTATTTACAAGATGTTTAGTAGATGTTGCTACAGTTATCACAGGATTATAGTAACCAACTGAGGAAGTCCCTTGTATATGCACTACATTATGTAGTATACTACATAGAAATGCAACCTACAGAACATATTTGTCTACCTGAAGTTTACCTGTGTGCATGAGATTTCCAAATGAAAACCATTCAAGATTTCTATTTGCCTTAAATGTGCCAGCTGATCTTGGCTCCAATCCAGGTTGAAATAAATGAGACATATGGATGACTAAGTCATTTCATGCCCAGCTGAGTCTTCTTATTGTGTCATCCAGGGTACCACTGTAGGGATACCAAAATGAATGCTATATTAATGACATTTCCAGGGTATGTGGTTAGTGACCTTTGCCAACTTTATTGCCAATTTCCAGGTTCATGATCTGTTGCTAAAATGGTATGATGCATTGAATAGCGAGTCACTAGGACACACCTTGTGAAGATTTTTTGAGCTCTAGTTCCTTGTTCTCACTGTCAATATAGCAAAGATCCAAATCTGAAATTATTTCCCAGCCGATCGAAGATAACCAAAACTCTCTGTAGAGTTCTAACCTTCCTCCTCCTCTTCCTACCCCATTCCTCTTCTTATTATATCTGTCTTTGTCTTCCTCCTTCTTCTCCTCTACAACCCAACAAAAATATGATAAAACACCCATGAGGAAATACCACTATAGAACCTGCCCAGTCCCTGCTATAAAACACAAAAGAAATTAGCAGCTACTTCAGAGAGGCAGGAATTGCATCAAATGTCCAGGAAAATTGACCTGTGAGAAGGAGATTGTTAACAGAAATTTAATGAAAACACACATGGTCAACCTAATCTCAAATCCTAAACCTATGCATAAACCTAATCCTTATTTCGAACCCATTTTGGACCTGTTCTTCTATCTGATGTGTTGACCCTGTGTTTTGTCATTAAATTTTGGTTACGGACATCCTTACATGTTCATTATTTTTAACAGTTCATGCATATTTAGTTGAAACAGTCATAAACGGAGCTGACAATGATTACTACCATGCTCCCTTAAATCATGTGAGCAATGTACAAGTAGATGGAATTTCATATGTGCACTGCATCTAAAATTCTTACTTTGATTTCAGATATATCGCCAGCAGAGGTGCGCAGCCTCCACGTCCAGCCTGGGGAAATAGTTCTTGTCGTAATCATAATCATCGCCTGGTTTTGTGCGATCGCTCTTTTCCTTCACAAATGGGGTCGCATACGAATATTGCAACCTGGTGAACCGAGATATAAACATAATCCAAAGAACCTAGAGACTATTAAGGTCGTGAAACGTCCTACAGACAGTGTCATCTACAGGAGTTACCCCAAACAACTTTCACGGACAATGTTAGCTCGAGAGAAGAGGATAGAGCGTATGAACACCATGCCAAATATAAAGTTGGGAGAGAGTACCCAAGTTTCAAAAAAGGATAAATTCAAAAGTTCCCTCCCTGTTATTGAAATGGAGGACTTTCTTCCGGACTCATCCTGCTTTCAAATGATGAAGAAAGATAAATCGAAAAGTTCTCTTCCTATCATAGAAACGGATGAATTGTTACCCCAACCTTCGACATCACATGAGGTGACTGTGGAAAAGTCACCATGATTTTAATCATAAAGTTCTGAAGAGAAGAGTTTATTCTGTCACTGCAAAGAATACTGTTTGCACTCTACTTCGGCAGTTCAATTTGTGTATGGATTAAAAAGTCTGAATAACATCAGCCAGAAAAGAGAATATTTTGTATAACATGAGTTTTAATCCCAACCTTCGAGTTACATGAGGTGACTGTGGAGAAGTCGCCATGATTTGTATGAGACTGTGCAAGTTCTGGAGAGTTCATTCTGTGACTGAGAAGAATTCGGTTTATATTATACTTCAGCAGTGTCGCCATATTGAACAAAAAATGTGCGCAACATGGACGGAAAGTGGCTATATTTGTTGTATGCTGAACACAGAGGTGTGAATATTAGCAGCTGATGCAGAATGAGTCGTATGCCAGTCAAATTCTCTCTGCTGCAAAATGAAATAAAATTTTATTCAAAATTATACAGAACTATGAAAAGACTGTCGACCATGCTTTCTTTCAGAAAATGCTTAATGAGATTCTCTTACAGTGGAGAGGCAGCCAAATTGCTTGCATATATATGGCATTTGATGAACCATGGAACTTTCTTATAAAGCATGCATTCCGGAGTGCAGTGGTGAATCATGACCACTCATTGTTAAAATAAATTATTTTTTTATCTGTCTGGAACACAAATATTTTACTTTGTTAATGACTGCAATGTCATTTACAGCTGGACTGTTTTATGGCATATGTGAATTGTGACAATCAAAAGCTATTATCTCCACATGCAAAATCATTGTTGATGTCTACAGCAGCTTCTGGTATGTATGTCACTGTTGCAAAGTGTTGCATAAGTATTATCCCTGCAATGACCACCTTCCTCTTTTGTGAATTTGTGAACAACCTCTCTGAGACAAGCTTGGTTTAATTCATATTATCCCGTATTTCTGGTATTAAAGTAAATACATGTACCATGAATGTTTCTTTGGTTTGACATTCCACAAGCAAATCTGTTGCAATACAGCACAATTATATTTATATATTTTTTCCCTCTATCTTTATTTCATGAAGAAAAAAAAAAAGTTCATGCCAATAAAATTATCTATCACTATTAGCAACTTGAATGTCAAGGATTTCAGCACATCCAGTAGAGATTGCATAATATTATAGAATGAAACTTTTCCTACTTAATAAATGCAATGTATGTAATGAGTCAATCAATTTTCAATTTTCTCTGATGAAAATAAATATTCCGAGTCTGATTCCGAGTAAAGACACCCTAAACATTTTCACTTCGGTCTAAGTAATATTATGCACTTGCAAAAGCCTTCTTTTCCTAAGCACTTGAATGAACAATTGAGAGATAAACAATTTAAACATGTGTAATTGTGTTCATTACATTGTTAAATAAATATGATGTTTTTATGAATGCGCACAAAACAAATAAACAGCATTTTCAAAACAATTAAGGGACTGTCTCAAAAAATTAAAGTATTGATGTACTATAATTGTGAAATGGCAGTTTGAAAGGCTCAGGTGACAATGAAATCATACAGAATTTCCAGACGCCATATTATATTCCATTTACTGTAAAGCATTCATAACGATTGTCCATAACCAAATGAAATAATCTATTAATAAAATTCCCATGTCATAACACATTTCCATGTAAATTTGTTGAAGAAAATGAGTCTGTTCGTAAATCATAAATATGCTCATCTGAATTGTATTAAGCTGACAAATGCATACTTCAAGAAGCTTATTACATGTGTACGATATCATTGCTGGTGATTCTATTGTTCTTAATATTGTAAAATCAAATAAAATATTGTTTACTTTTGAAAGGTATTGTGTCATTATTTCTGACTTCAGGCTGATGTCATTCAGCTGTAGGATTTACGAAAAAAATGACAACCAATTCTGACTCTGGTGTCAGATTAAATTGTACTGCGAGCTCATGCTAGATTCTGACTTCAGATACATTTCATACCAAGGGCATATTTGCAAAAACAAAGACGTCCAAATATATTAGCCTCCAGGGTTGGGTCATATTTGTACTTCAACTGATGCCAGACTTGACTTCAGATTCGTTTCATACCAAGGGCATATTTGCAAAAAAACAAAGATGTCCAAATATATTTGCCTCCAGGGTTGTGTCATATTTGTACTTCAGCTGATGCCAGACTTGACTTCGGATTTAACTGATGCCAGATTTCGCTTCAGATTTGTTTCATACCAAGGGCATACGTATTTGCAAGAACACTACGAGAGTTTTTAGACGTAACAACTACATGCGCACTCATCAATCCTCGGACCCAGTCATCAACCCCATGATGTTGTCTGAGTAAACACGAAGAAGAAGAAGAAGAAGGAACAAAGACGTCAAAATGTGCCTCCAGCACTGTGTCAGATTTGTACTTCAAACTGAAGTCAGAATCTGACTTCAGATGTGTTTCATATTGGCAAGGTGCTTATGTTTACAAATATATATAACAAAGACGTACAAATATGCCAGCCTAGTTGTGTAAGATTTGTTCTTCAAACTGACATCGGAACTTCGGAAGCAATGAAACATTGATCATGCCAAGTCATTAAAGGCAATTGTTTTTCAAAAATCAAAAATTACCATGGAGAGCTTTGCTGGCAATTAATCTCACAATCTCACAAAGTGCATTGTCAACACTCTTCTAATTGCCCGATCAGCAAAAGTGATTAGATTAATGTCCAATAATGATTATAGATGAGTAGGGGAATGACTAATAAAGTTACCAACTTTGATGTGATGAATCATTTTTGAAAAGATTTGTTAGCTAAACTATATTGAGGAGGTATTTGATATGGCTTAATCATTTTAATTAAATTGTGGTAAGGAAGTGATTCCCCTAATTTCTCCATAAATTGGGTGGAAATAGAGGACCTGTCCTACAATGGATTACTGATGGCAAAGGTATCTGATCGGTCGTCTATTGAAGAAAAGGTCGAAATGCATCCAAGGTCTAGCTAGAATGGATGAATAAAGATATTTCGGACATTTTAGTGGTCAAATCTTACAAAACTATATGGATCAGAAGAAAAAACCTTCAGTGCTGTGCCTATGTATAAAATGGGAATATTGTGGTTCCTTTCATAGAACCTACCATAAGGATGATGCTTAAAAACTAAAGGATTTTGTAATTTAAGGACCACACAAGCTATGAAATAACAATGACAACAACAATTAACTCCCCAAGTCTAAACTACCCACAATGCGTAGGGCGGGTCACATGACAACCATTGGACTCCAAATGTTCTACTGCCCCTGAGCTGGCTAATATTTGCCATGTTCCCCTTGCCTTAGGCTCAGACAGTGTCTTATAGAGTTCTGCTATCGCTTTATTCAATTGTTCAGATGTGAACATATTAGGGAGTCAGATATTGTTTTCAAACAGGTTTTTGGTAAGTAATATTTCAGTCTACTTAGTATACATACAGCTTTAGTTATCTTTTTTGCTATGCTGTCAGTGTGGTGTCTCCAGTTAAGTTTGCTGTCTAAAATAATACCAAGGATTGACCTGAAGTCCAAGACGAGTGTAGGTGTCGATAATTTATCAACTAATCTACTAAAAAAGATCAAAGATGAAATTGTACAACCTCTAACTGTAATAATAAATCGATCTCTTTCAGTAGGCATTTTTCCAGATTTACTGAAGATAGCTAAAGTTTCCCCAATTTTCAAGAAAGATGATAAAGCACAATTGAATAAATACAGACCCATATCCTTACTCCTCGCAATCTCCAAAGTCTTTGAAAAAGTGATGGCCAAGCAAAGACATGAGCACTTTAAATCACAAAATCTTTATTATGACTATCAGTATGGGTTTAGACAAAATCATTCCACCGAATATGCAACTCTTGAATTAGTAGACAGACTCATTTCTGATATGGATGTTGGAAAAATACCTCATAATGTTTACATAGACCTAAGTAAGGCTTTTGATTGTGTAGATCACAAGATTCTGCTCGCTAAACTAGAACATTATGGACTAAGAAATACTTGCCTATCTCTTCTTAAAAGTTATCTAAGCAATAGACAGCAATATGTTGAAATAGATTCCTTCAAGTCTGACTATCAAGCTCTAAACATAGTTGTTCCGCAAGGCTCTGTTCTTGGACCCCTTCTCTTTATCCCTGCCGGGTATTAGATACAAAAATCATGGGTGACATGCTCACACCTGCAACAGCTAGAAACTCCTCCCTTAGCGATGCCACTCACCTAAACTATCCACTTATCCTTATTGATCTATCCGGTCCTTCTGATAACACCAGAAAGCAGTTCCACTGCTGTCTTATTTACGTTTTTCTACGGCAACTGTCCTCTGCCACCAGGGGCGCATGAATCTGCTCAGTAGTTCCGCTTATCACATCGCCAGGAACTGGCGCCACTGCTCCATTTTCCTGCCAAAAACATCCATACACATCAACACGCTCCAGTGTCAGCTGCTTTCCATGCCTGCACCCTGGCTGACTTACTTCTACTCATCGTATCTTCGCAAACTTACTCTCATTTTACAGCTTTTTCCAGTCCCTAAACGTATCAAGATGTCTCAACTATTATCAAAGCTCCTACGCGCCATCTCTCAAGTCTAATCTGCATGGCAGCATCCTATCACCAATGCATTTTTCACTTTTGCCACGTTCATCTTCAAGCACAATCTCACAGCAGAAGACTCAGTGCACACGCCTGCTGTGTACGCTTTGGCAATGTGCCAAAATATCACTTACTCTTTTTCATCACCAATACACTTCCTCAACTCCATTCACATATTTTCCCTGCTCACATATTTCTCTGCCATTTCAATCAAAGCACATGCTTTCAGACAAACTGCAGATTTTTATCATTGCCCAGTCAATCTTTCCAGTGCCTTCACTGGGAATCTACCTTTGCATTTTCACATATAGTGGGGGGTCGGGAGGGGGGGACACTCCATTCCCCCTAAAAATGTCTCAATGGGTATCTCTAGTTATCTATATTAATGATATTTCAAAATCCAGCAATTTATTTCACTTTGTGACATATGCAGATAATACAACCTTATTTGTCTCCCTTAACTCCGATAATGGCCCTTCTGAACAAATTTTAAACTCTGAACTTGAATCAGTCTGTAAACGGTTGAATCTTAATAGACTCTCTTTGAATGTTTCCAAAACTAAGTGCATGATTTTCAATAAATCTAACCGATATCATTCTGGACTAAATTTGAAAATTTATGAATGTCCTATTGAATATGTAGACAGATTTGGTTTCCTTGGCATTATTTTAGACAGCAAACATAACTGGAGACACCACACTGACACAATAGCAAAAAAGATAACTAAAGCTGTATGTATAGTAAGTAGACTGAAATATTACTTACCAAAAACCTGTTTGAAAACAATACATGACTCCCTAATATGTTCACATCTGAACTATGGATTATTATGTTGGGGATTTGAATCAAAATAAACTACAGAAAAGGCAGTTAGAAATGTTTCTCTTAGTAAATATAACGCACATTCAAAACCTATATTTAAAGAAACTTCACTTACTAAGCTTGGAAGACCTGTTGAAAAGAAAGGTCCTTAACTGCTACTACAAATTAGTGAATAGTGACACACCCATATATTTTAGTAAAACCTTTAATATTATTAGACAACAAGATACTCATGAACATTTTACTCGTAACCAGAAATTTATGATTCCAAGAATCTATCATACCTTTGCTACATGTAACCTTCGACACTATCTGCCGAAACTATTAAATGAAAGTGATAATTGCATACTATCAAAAGTAGCAACTCATTCTTTTACAGGCTATTCTCGTTATGTAAAACAGTACTTTATTAGAAATTACAATGAAAATTGTCAATTAGAAAGTTGTTATGTTTGTAATAGATAATATTACTAACATAATGAACAGAGTGTTTATAGTCAATTAACTAAAACTTCATCTTATTGGAAT
The DNA here is from genome assembly GCA_026936325.1 of Platynereis dumerilii. Lineage (NCBI taxonomy): Eukaryota > Metazoa > Annelida > Polychaeta > Phyllodocida > Nereididae > Platynereis > Platynereis dumerilii. Next base: position 8,004,681 of record JAPTHN010000017.1, on the reverse strand, counting down.
TTCATTCACATTTGTACATAACTCGCTTTGACACTACTGTCATGACATATTTGTTTTAAAATCATATAGGCATTATGTAAATACTTATTACTCATGCCATTGACATTATACTTTGTCAGCTTGGAACTGTGCTTTTCTGAATTATCTGAATTTTTTGAATTTTTTTTTCTCTCTCTCTCTCTTTTTCTTCCTCTTTCCTTACCCTTGTAACCACTGATTTATTACTAACACTGTGTTGCTTTTGCTATTGCCATGTGAATTATAAAATTAATGTATTTGAATTGTTTTAAATTGTAGCAGAATGTTAGCGTTCTTTCTTTGAACTTAATTCTGTTACCGTGATCCATGTGAAATTAATTTGAATTATGTAATTGTATTTCATATTTCGGCCTAATAAATATCTTCTTCTTCTTCATCGGTCTTGGACCCTCCAAAGAACTTATCACTAACTACAATCACTCCACACCGAGCAACCATCATGGTTCAAATGACATTGCCACAATGTCAACACAATGGTGTCACTACATTATCGCAACATAGAATTGTTCCATTATTAGGCTGCATCCTTTGCCACTTTGTGTTGATTATGTAGAATGAGAATTTTTCCCTCAGTGAAAATCACTGACATCATTATTTTTAGACATCTGATAGCTCTATTATCAATGCATGTTTTTCTTTGTAAACTTATCTCGCAACTAGTAGTAAGCATATTCATAGATTTTGCATAGAGCTGTGTTATTTCTATCTTATTCTGAATGTAGTTCTAATCAAAACTGTAGTCAAAAAATTTATCTTTCTTGCAACTGATTGTTATATTATATCAACTGCATTTCTGTACTTCAAAAGTTGACCATATGACCTAGTCTGCTACATCCATAGCACCTTCTAGCCTGACGGGCTTACACTTACATTGTCTGCCGCAGCTGTCAGTTATCTCAAGACAGGAAACAGTTTGAAATTCCTTGTTAAAAATTGCATGATCAAACTTGTAAGGTTGTTTCAATCAAACTACAGGCTCTGGTAGATCCAGGCTTGATTTCTCATAGACCGATAGTACTGATACTGTGACTGTTACTCTCTGTTAGTCATGACAGAATAGATGGCTCTATCTATCAATCTATTATTCTACCTATCTATATAGCAATCTATATATCCATCTGTCTTTATATCTATCTATCTATCTATCTATCTATCTATCTATCTATCTATCTATCTATCTATCTATCCATCTATCTATCTATCTATCCATATAATATTGCCAAAACAGACAGACATACATCACTCGACCGAACATCAACCCAGTGTTATTATTGAATTGAGGATGAAGATTAGAATTGTAATTATTGATAAGCTTTCATAGATTCAATGAGATGCCATTCACAAGAGCTACCATGGCACTTTCATCCTTGTCAATATAGTCACTGCTTGCGGGCCGATATTCCCATAGCATGGAACCGTGAGATTGTTTAGGCCCTAAGGGACAGCCTGTCTTGTCCAAATTGTTGTAGTATTTGCCCGTGTGACAGCAGTCAATAGGGTTGCTTCTTAGGGTCTACAACTGGCCTACAACTGGCCATTATATAGCGTGTCTTCCTAAATAACATTGTAACTAGTCAATATCCTTAATTTGTTTTCTCAATGATTCCTCTTTTTGTTTACCGTAAAACAGGGATAATTTGGCCGCTTCGGAGCACAAAATTTGTGTTCTGAGAAAAAGTATTTGTTGAATATCAACAGTTTTGTGCCATAACACAGCCAGGCCATTGAGGTTTCCATCTGTCAAAAAGCTTTCCAAAATCTGTGATGTTTTATTACATAATTAAAGCATCGGCCAAAGTAACTCCAGAGTTGGGGTAACTCTGGCCGCCTTAGATTTTGAACATGTAATACAATGTATAGCAGTAGAATTTTAAAAATAATTTATATTATTTTGGCCACCTAACAAGCAGAGGAGTGTATTTTTGTAATCTAGAATAAATTGTGACTCATTCGCAGATTCTGAACAAAAATTAAGTATTGATACGTGTACCACGGTCTATGTACTACTGCCTCCTAATTCAGAATGCCATTATGTGAACATACCCCAGTTTTTAGGTCACAAGAATGTAAGATATGCTACCAGTCATAAAAGGAGTCATTTTAAAACAATTTTTATCAATCATATGACATTTTAGATTTCTATTCTAATTTTCAATTTTTTGCTTAATTCACCAATGTAACATTATGTTGACAAACACCATAAAAAATAGTCCAATATGAAATAACTTTGTCTAATGCTATTTTGGATGAAATCATGTGTCTACGGTGGTTCACAGCTTCCCTAGCAGCCAGTACAACATTGTTATATTATGCTTGTTAAATGACACAAATTGCAATTATTGCATTGGACCATTTATGGTATTTTTTAGAATCGATTGCAGTCAACATGATTTTCAGGGTCTTACACCTGTTTGTTAAATCAAGGTTTATACCTCCTTGACTGCTATTAACTACAAACTGTAACAACTCTTTGTCATTTGCCAATTCCAGGGGTGGCCAAAGTAACCCCGTCACTGACTTGGAGATTTGGAGTAACATTGGCCATAGCCCTAAACTCACTAAATTGTATAACATATAGACAAATCCTGTGTAGTTTTAAACCGATATATTATCTTTAAAAATCATCCACAGTTTTCACTGCGTAAGCCTTCACTTGACCCACCCAGAACAAAGTAGACACTTCCCTGCAAAATCACACTTTTTTGCAAATTTTTTTTTCCCAGAATGGCCTTTGCAAGAAGCACTGGCATCATGATATTGAAACAAAATTTATGTACATAAAAAGAAGACAAGTAACTCTAGCAGACACAAATAGAAATTTCCAGATATCCATATTGGTTTGAGACATACAGGATACTGAATTTTTTTTCTCATTTGGCAGCCAAAGTAGTACAGAACGGCCAAAGTAACCCCGTTTTAAGGTACCACACGTATTATAGGTCAAAACATATAAATACATCTTTCTTTACTGTGGACAAATCAGACATATAAAAGCTTAAATTTGCTCAAAAAGCCTTTAGAATGACTTAAATGTAATACTACCAAAGAGCATAGAAGTTTAAAACCACATTTGAGGTGACAAGAACAACTAGATTCTGTGATAATTGTTTAATGATAATCAGATACGAATGAATACTAAAAAAACATAAATAGCATAGTAAGTTTAGAAGATAGTAACCTTTTAAAATCAAAAATTGTAAAAAAAATCTTTATTCAGACCTCCTTCTGCTACCCCTCAGAGCAGTAGTTATGAGGCCCTGGAGAGTGGTATAACACCTGTGTTATCTGTATCCCATTACCATTAATGTTATTTTTGCCTGAAACCAGAAAAGAACCGACTAGAAACATATTAATGTTTCTGGATCAGAAAAGCTATTAACTTTTATCAGCTGGTTTCACCTGTGCCAAGAGATAATGGCTTCTATTATTAAAGTTCATTGTCTAACATATTTCCGTATAATATTGCATACTCTTTCTTGGGTGATTTCAACAAATTTATACTGATAAATCATAGAATAAATTTGCCAAGTCTGATTAAGTATGATTCAATTCTATAGGCAATGGGTCTTTTATGAATTACATGAATTCTAGGAAGTACTTACTATTACCTGTGTTGCGGACTTGCGGTTGAATATAAAACTTGAATATGTAGATTGTAGAAGTATCTTTATTTACACCATCACAGATAGGTAAATCTACAAATAAGAAATAAATCAAGTATAAATATAATGCACAAATAAATTATAAAATCAAGAGTAAATATATCAAATAAGCGTCTAAGTAATAAAGAACATTACATTTTAAGCTAAAGTTTTTAAAAATAAACATTTAAACTTTTGTTTTTGTATTTTTGTCCATTAATTATGGAAATTCATTTTTTGACCATTATAACAGTGGATATCTAAATTAATAGTTAAAAGAATCAAATACAAGAATGATTCAGAAATATTTAACATAAAAAATCAGTTGAGTTGAGTTTATGTTTTACACCACCTCAGCACCAGAGTGGGCCATTTAGAGGCATAAAAAATCAATTGAAACCAAGCATCAACCATCTGCAATAATTGCGTTATGTAATATAAACAATCAACTTACAAGCATATGCGACTTCTGAATTTTTAACCACAAATTCCACAATTCGACAATCACATGGTCAGTAGGACATCTGGAATTTTCAATACACATTTTACACTGACTTGCTACAAGCAATACTGTATTTTTACAAATTCCACTAGAAACCATAATTATACTTATAGATTTGTAATTTGTCACCATAATATAAAAAACGCAAACTAGTATGAAAGCATTCCAAATTTGAACAACTTTTTTTTTGTGTGGAAAATTCCACTGAAAAATTTTGTGTGGAAAATTCCACTGAATATTTTGGTTTGGAAATCTCCACTAAAATAAATAACTCATGAAGATAGAAACCGCTACAAATGCATTCAAACATAGAATAATGAATTGCCCTCACCTTATAAAATCCGCCAAGGCATAAAATTTGTATCAGCCAGTTTAGCTGAATACATTGTGACACCAATACACAAAAATGTAGTTGACTCCTCCAAGTGCCACTGCAGAGTGAATGGAAAATTTTCTGCTACTCAAATTTTGCACAATCACCTCTGCACATGCTCAGAACAACTAGGTCAGTGAGACCCAATTAATGGCCCAGCTGATCAGCTGTTGGGCTCACTGAAGAGTGACCAAATAAACAAAGAAACACATGTGGTGACCACAACACTGAAGCATCACAAATTGGAAACAGAGCACATGGAATCGGCCATGTGCAACACACCCCACCTTGAATCAATTTGATTCAACACTAAAAAGTCTAATTCTACTCTAAATACAAAAATTATGGAAATATCTACAATGACTCTAAATCGAACCTTCAAGAAGTACTAATTTAGTAACTGGTCTCGTCAGACAAGATGATTTTGTACGAACACTAGCAGAACGAACATTTCCGTCATCACTCTCATAAACTTCCTCAACAACACCCATGGGCCACAGACCCCGTGGAGTGTTCTCTCCGAAAACTAAGACTAGATCTCCAGCCTTGAGATTGGCTTTGGTTTGATGCCATTTTGCTCGCACCTGCAACTCTGGCAAATATTCCCTCAGCCAGCGTCTCCAAAAAGTATTGGCGAGATGCTGAACTTGTCTCCACCTGCGTCGATACAAATCATTCTCAATGAAAACACCTGGAGGCAATGAGATACCCTCGGACAACATAAGCAAGTGATTTGGAGTCAAAGGAGGAGCATCAAGCACACCATCACTGACCTTGGTTATAGGCCTGCCATTCACGATGAACTCAACCTCACAGAAAAGAGTTTCCAAACCCTCATCCGAGAGGCGGCAATCCTTGCCAAGCAATCCTAACAGAACTTTGCGAACAGTGCGAATTAAACGCTCCCATGCTCCGCCCATGTGCGAAGCTGTAGGAGGATTGAAATGCCATTGCAAATCCAAACGTAGCCCAAATTCATGAAGAACCTGTTGATTGACTTCCTTCAAATTCCTAAGAATTTCCGCACGACCACCAGTAAAATTAGTACCATTATCGGACCAGACCTTCTTTGGTACACCTCTCCTAGACACAAATCTTCTGAAAGCATTCAAGAAACTGTCTGTCTCTAACGTATTCAACTTCTCAATATGCACTGCACGAGTATTCATGCATGTGAAGAGACAACCATATCTCTTAACTTCAGCTCGACCCTGTTTCACCAAAAATGGCCCAAAGCAGTCCATTCCAGTATACGTGAGTGGTCGGTTACCGTCCTCCACTCTTTCTGGAGGTAAATCAGCCATCTTTTGTGAACAAGGTTGAGCAAACATCTTTTTGCAGAACATGCAACCATGAGAAACTGACTTGACAAGTCTGCGAGCACGAGTAATCCAATACCTTTTTCTAGTCTCACTAAGAACCCATTCTGTGCCACAATGAGCAACATTATGGAAATCGGCCACAATGAGCTTGGCAATAGAATGATCATGAGGAACTAAGTAAGGACACCTACTATTTTCAACCATTCTTGCATGTTTCAACCTACCGCCAATCCTCACTATGCCATCATTATCCAAAACTGGATCTAAAGAACACAATGCACTAGATTTGGACACACTCTGACCCTTAGATAACAACTTGATGTCACTCTGATAATGACAACTTTGTGCATGTCTCAAAATTGAAATCTCAGCATCTCGAAGCAATTCTACATTCAAACCCTTCTGGATCTTATTTCTACCATTTCTGAGGTAAGACTTGAACTTCAAAAGCCAAGCAACAGCCCGTTTCAAGGAGTACCAACTAGAATGATGCGCAACGAGTTTATCCATTGGATCACTGTCATCGCTTGTCAAGAGACAAGTGTCTGTACGGACTTCTGGATCCTCCGAATTCAAGGGAACAAAGGAAGCGTCAACCTGCTTTGACTTCCAATCGGCCTTGTAACAATGAAGAAACTGTGGACCTATTAACCACCTACTGCTTTGAAGACTTTCTGGAGATTCTCCCCTTGTCAAGAGATCAGCAGGATTTTCAACAAAGTGCCACTGATCGGGCTGCGAATGCTGCTGAATTACACTAATCCTGTTACCAACAAATACATGGAAACGACGTGACTCATTTACTATGTACCTCAAGACAATCTCACTATCTGTCCAAAAATGTGAGGGACCAAGATCAAGATCTAATTCCCTTCGCAATGTGGCATCCATCTTCGCGGCTAATACCGCAGCCTGCAGCTCCAATCGAGGAATTGTCAGAGACTTGATAGGAGCCACTTTAGACTTGCTGATGATAAGAGCCACACAAATTTGGCCGTCTTTGTTAATACTCCTCAAATAACTAGAACAGCCATATGCCACCTGACTGGCATCTGAGAAATGATGCAACTCTAAAACTGCATCATTAAACATGAAGGGTTTGATACATCTAGGAATACCAAATCCTTCCAGACCACTGAGAGATTGACACCACTGCAACCACTTTCCAAGTAAGTCATCTGGGATCCTCTCATCCCATGACAACTTCCGAGTAGTTGCTTCTTGTAACAGCAACTTCCCACAAATAATGACAGGACTCACCAATCCAAGTGGATCATAAATCGATGCCAACATACTCAACATCTTCCGTCGAGTCAATGCAACTTCACAACCTGGATCAAGATTGACCTGAAAACAGAACTCGTCGCTTTCGACATTCCAACCTATGCCCAGAACTTTGCCTTTCAAATCCTTGAGAAATTCAACATCACTAGCTCGCTCACTAATAGGAATTGAATTCAATAACTCCTCATCATTGATCACAAATTTTGTGAGATGAAAACCTCCCTGAGAAAGGACATCAATTGTACCACGTACAACATCTAGAACTTGCTCCCGACAAGGAAGGGATTTCAAGCAGTCATCTACATAAAAACTCCTCCTAATAACATCAGAGACCAAAGGATCTACATTGTCATTGTCAAACAACACACGTCGCAAAGCGTACATGGAACTAGAAGAACACCATATACCGCCAAAGACATGGCGTGTCATCCTGTAACATACGAGTTCACCTGAATCATCAAACCACAGGAAACGCAAAGCATCCCTATCCTCCTTTGGAATCACAACCTGGTAGTACATAGCTTCAACATCGGCAACCATAGCATACGAATGCTCTCTGAAACGCAAAAGAACATTCAACAAACTGTTACTAAGATTTAGCCCTTGAAAACATTTCTCATTCAAAGATTCACCATTAAACTTGGCCGCACAATCAAAGACAATGCGTATCTTGCCAGGCTTTTTGTCCGAAACTACTGCTTGATGTGGCAAATACCAAACTCTTGACTCAGACAGGTCATCATCAACAACTCTTTCTGCATAACCCTTGGATATCAACTTCTGCATCTCACCATCATATTGCGCATAGAGACTACGCTTCACCAGACTTCTCTTGGTTGCCTTCAGTCTAGACAATGCCATGATGTAATTGTTAGGAACCTGAACTCCTGACTTCCACGGGATAGGAATTTGATACCGACCATCCACTAATCTACACTCAGAATCCCACAACTTGACTACTTTCTTGTCCTCAATGGAGCAGGAAGTATCGTCAGTGATGCCTTCATTTTCAACATTCCACAACACATTGATATCGGAATCGACAGAAGCTCTTGCACTAACGAAATGCGAAATAACGTTACACCCCATCGGATTGACAACACAATTTGGGCCATTCAAGGTCCAGCCCAACATGCTTCGCACGGCAAACGGCTCACCTTTGTTGCCCCTTCTTACCTCCAACGGAACTAAAGCTTCAGCATGATCTTGACCAATGAGAATTTGGACGTTCCCACCTGTACAAGGAATGGCCAAGCCTTTCAGATGCTGGAATGAAGAAATATTTACGGAAGGCAAGCTCACTGGAATCCTATCTACAACTAGCACATTCACAAGATCGATGGTTTCCCTGCCATCAAGGGAAGAAACACTGATATTGACAACTTCAGACTTCATAACTTCATTGGACTTATTCAAAGTGTTGAGGGTATATTTCATAACCTCACCACTAATTCCTAACGTCTTGACCAAATCACGAGAGCAAAAAGTACTGCTAGAGGCAGTGTCTAACAGAGCACTAGTTTTGTAACCCGTATTGACCTGAACAGATACAACTGGCATGAACACCTGCGGCTTACCACTGATATCTATGTTTGCATTTGTAACCTTCCTGGCTTCACCACCTTTTTGTACATGATTAGATTGAGAAACATGCAGAAATTTGGAATGTTTCTTACCACATCCAGTGACATTACAAACATAAGTACTTCTGCAATTTTCTGTAACATGATTTGCATACAAACAAATTTCACATAGACCCTTGTTTTTCACAAATTTCACCCTTTCTGATGACATCATACCTTTAAATTGTTCACAGTGAATCAACTTGTGCTCCTGAGAGCACATAACACAGGGCGGACGCACAAAAGTTCCAGTTGCAAATGAGTATGAGGCGACTGAAGTCTTCTTTTGGCCAAACTTTTCTTCACGACCTTTGGCCCGGAAGTTTCCATACACTGGGTCTGTAGCAACCTCTACCTCTCGTTCAATGAATTTCACCATATCATTGAGACCCAAATAATCACCCGCGTCTATCTTGGCCCCAACTGCCCGTTTCCTCCATCTATCACGGATGAAGGAAGGAAATCTGCCGACAATCTCGGAAATCAAATTTTGGCAATCAAAATCCTTTAGCTTCCCCAGCTGGTCAACGATCATCAAAGTACTTGACAATTGATCTGACAATGCACGCATTTCTTCAGCCGTACGAACTTCCTTACCATGACGTAATCGGTTGAGAACACTCTGAACAACCAAATGCTGATTTCCGAAACGTTTCTGAAGTATGGATCTGGCCTCACGATAGCCACCCTCTTTCATTAAGATGCAAGGCTGTATGGCATCGTAAGCGGTACCTTTTGTCAATTCCAATAACTTGGTCAGTCGCAATTTGTCATCAGACGTTACCTTCTCAACTGACTGTTCAAAAGTTGCGATAAATGTGTGATATTTAAGGGGATCTCCCTTGAAAGGTTCAACTTTTACTTTTGAAAAAGTCATCACACCCATCATTTCAGAGTGTAGCGACGATGATAGTTTAACATCTGAATCTTCAATTTTAGATTTCGAATCTGCTTGTGTATTAGAACCAAGCGTATTGTCTAACCAATCTTGAACTTTGATAAGTGAATCTGCATAGTCTTTTTCTACAGCGAAAAAATATTTATCCTCATCCTCACTTACGTCAATATCATCAATGAGAGATACATAGGACTCGTGTGTCTCTTCGAATTTCTTGAATGATGCACTCATCTTGGTGGCAAATTCTTTGACTTGTTCCACATCTTTCTCGGCCATCAGTCTCGTCAACTTGTTCATAAACTTGGTTATAGCTGCCTTGTATTGTCGACGAGACAATTTCAATTTATCTTGTTCTTCTTGTTCTGCCATGGTTCGGGTCAGAGATGATCTTCAATGCGATGCTTATTTACTGTTGCGGACTTGCGGTTGAATATAAAACTTGAATATGTAGATTGTAGAAGTATCTTTATTTACACCATCACAGATAGGTAAATCTACAAATAAGAAATAAATCAAGTATAAATATAATGCACAAATAAATTATAAAATCAAGAGTAAATATATCAAATAAGCGTCTAAGTAATAAAGAACATTACATTTTAAGCTAAAGTTTTTAAAAATAAACATTTAAACTTTTGTTTTTGTATTTTTGTCCATTAATTATGGAAATTCATTTTTTGACCATTATAACAGTGGATATCTAAATTAATAGTTAAAAGAATCAAATACAAGAATGATTCAGAAATATTTAACATAAAAAATCAGTTGAGTTGAGTTTATGTTTTACACCACCTCAGCACCAGAGTGGGCCATTTAGAGGCATAAAAAATCAATTGAAACCAAGCATCAACCATCTGCAATAATTGCGTTATGTAATATAAACAATCAACTTACAAGCATATGCGACTTCTGAATTTTTAACCACAAATTCCACAATTCGACAATCACATGGTCAGTAGGACATCTGGAATTTTCAATACACATTTTACACTGACTTGCTACAAGCAATACTGTATTTTTACAAATTCCACTAGAAACCATAATTATACTTATAGATTTGTAATTTGTCACCATAATATAAAAAACGCAAACTAGTATGAAAGCATTCCAAATTTGAACAACTTTTTTTTTGGTGGAAAATTCCACTGAAAAATTTTGTGTGGAAAATTCCACTGAATATTTTGGTTTGGAAATCTCCACTAAAATAAATAACTCATGAAGATAGAAACCGCTACAAATGCATTCAAACATAGAATAATGAATTGCCCTCACCTTATAAAATCCGCCAAGGCATAAAATTTGTATCAGCCAGTTTAGCTGAATACATTGTGACACCAATACACAAAAATGTAGTTGACTCCTCCAAGTGCCACTGCAGAGTGAATGGAAAATTTTCTGCTACTCAAATTTTGCACAATCACCTCTGCACATGCTCAGAACAACTAGGTCAGTGAGACCCAATTAATGGCCCAGCTGATCAGCTGTTGGGCTCACTGAAGAGTGACCAAATAAACAAAGAAACACATGTGGTGACCACAACACTGAAGCATCACAAATTGGAAACAGAGCACATGGAATCGGCCATGTGCAACAACCTGTATCTTGTCTGCTTGTGAGTAACTTTCAAAGTTACATCAAATATTGTGTTGAAGCATGGAAATCCAAATTTTCCTCAAACCATTTTCACTGAACCCCAGGTACTTCGAATAGGCCTACAGCATCAAAATAATTGTGATTTTCTTCTAATTGCAGTGTCAGAGTGTTTTGCCATTAACACAGAGCTATAAACTTTAATCTAGCACCTGTACCACTTGCAGAAAACATGGCCAACTTAAGCTTGTGTAAACAAAAGCCAAACCAGAGTAAGCAAGTTCAAGTAACCAAACATGCTTCCAGGTGTCTTGGTTACCTGTTTGAACCATGGATTCCTTCCTTGGAGAAAGTCAGAGGTACAGTGCACACCCAAACTGCTACAAGAAATGTCTGAGGACACACAGGTTCCAATTTGCTGTGAAATTCCAAAGTCATCTAAAACACGGCCTATTTTTCAAAATATATAGTAAGTTATAGTTGAGAATTTCTTTTTTTTTTTTTTTATAAAAAAACTGCCTGTTCATGTTGTTCGATCAAACCTCACAATTATTGTGATATGTCAGAAGGCCCTCAATTGACTTACTTGAGTCAATAAGCTTTCTCCTAATTAAAAATATCATGAAAAATAAAAAGAATGAAACAGCAGGTAGAAATCAGGTTAATATGATTGAGATTTCATAAATTTATGAAAAAGTGATTCCACAAGATGTTATTATTAAAATAATCACGTAAAGTCCAAGGTTGGCCACAGGAAATGAGAGATAATTTTCCTGGAACCATAATTTCACAGTCTTTGAATCCATCTAAATGAGATATGGAAAATTTAATATCCCGGCAAGGCCAAACAGAATTATTATAAACCGCATGTTTTTTTTTTCTAATTTTTTTAATCGTAGATAAAGTCCACTTTTTCTTTTTATATATGTATTCACTATTATGATTTTATTATTTTTATTATCTTACATATAATCTGTATTTTGTGTGAAAGAGTAAGCGCTTTTGGCCTGCTGGGTTAGCCAGTGTTCAATTGAAGTCCTACAGATAATCAGTCTTATTTACAAATACATGTACATAGTAGCAAATATGTTCAGGACTGCAAATTTGTATTAACATTATAATGTTCTATTGTTTAAGTATTTACAAAACGTACAGTCACATGATGCAGCCTTAGGAGGAGCCTACCAAGTAAAAAAAGAACCTTGGTGTACTAATGGCACCAACCTTTCAAAATGGTTCCATGAAACAGATGTCTCCAGTATCCTTGTCGGGCCTCAAGCAGGGATCAATAAAGCCCTTAAGATATCGATCTTACTCAAGAAGGTGATATCATTAATGGATTCAGAAATACCTCACAGGTGGCCATAAATTAGTTGATCAGGTATTGATCCGCACTAACAAGATGCTTGCAGTTTGTGTCATCATGTTCAGATTATCAGATATGCTGGTGTCGGTATCGTATGAGCTTAAAGCATGTATAACGAAGTGCAGTTGTTAATCATGATTAGTCATCAATGAGACATCATTAAAATAAGTTATTTTTCATCTGTCTGGAACACAAATATTTTGTTAATGACTGCAATGCCCTTTACAGCTGGACTGTTTTGTGGCATCTGTGAATAATGACAATCAAAAAAAATATCTATCATGTGAAATCATTGTTGATGTCTACAGCAGCTTCTAGTATGTATGTCACTGTTGCAAAGTGTTGCATAAATAACTTCCTGCCATGAGCACCTTTCTCTCTTGTGATCAACCTCTGAGACAAGCTTGGTTTGATTCATTTTATTCCACATTTCTCTATTTATTGTGAAAACAAGGAATGTTTCTTTTGTTTTACATTCAACAAGTAAATCTGTTGTAATACAGCACATTAAGTTTAAAATTAACAAACATTCTGAACACCATAACTTTTTTTCTCTATCGTTATTTCATGAAGAAAACAAAATAAGTTCAATATAATTTATATTATTTCTTCCCCAAAATTATGTAATAAATAAATATTCTCAGTCTGATTCCAAGTAATGACACCCTCAAAATTTTCACTTTTTATTAGTAATATTATGCACATTTTTGCAAAACCCTTATTTTCCCCAACACTTGAATGAACAATTGAGAGATAAAAATGTGTATAATAGTATTCATTACATGGTTAAGTTAAAATCTGATGTTTTTATGAATGCGCACAAACCAATAAACAGCATTTTCCAAAAAATAAGAGACTGCCGTTAAAATTGAGAGTATTGATGTACTAGAATTGTGAAATGCCAGTTTGAAAGGCTCACATGACAATGAAATCATACGATATTTCATGACGTCATATTTTATTCCATTTACTGTCGAGCATTCCTAACTGGTTGTCCATATCCACATTAAATAAAAATAAAAATAACAAAATTCCCATGTCATAACACATTTCCATGTCAGTTTGTTGAAGAAAATGGGTCTGTTCGTAAATCATAAATATGCTCATCTAAATTGTATTAAGCTGACAAATGTGTATTTCAAGAAGCTTATACATGTGTACGATATCATTGCTGGTGATTCAATTGTTCTTAATATTGTAAAATCAAATAAAATATTGTTTACTTTTGAAAGGTATTGTGTCATTATTTCTGACTTCGGGCTGATGTCATTCAGCGGCAGGATTTGCCAAAAAACTACAACCAATTCTGACTCTGGTGTCTAGGTCATGCCAGATTCTGACTTCAGATACATTTCATACCAAGGGCATATTTGCAAAAACAAAGACGTCCAAATATATTAGCCTCCAGAGTTGGGTCATATTTGTACTTCAACTGATGCCAGACTTGACTTCAGATTCCATTCATACCAAGGGAGTCCAAATGTATTATATTAGCCTCCAGGGTTGGGTCATATGTGTACTTCAACTGATGCCAGACTTCGCTTCAGATTCGTTTCATACCAAGGGCATATTTGCAAAGAAACAAAGATGTCCAAATATATTTGCCTCCAGGGTTGTGTCATATTTGTACTTCAGCTGATGCCAGACTTGACTTCGGATTTAACTGATGCCAGATTTCGCTTCAGATTTGTTTCATACCAAGGGCATACGTATTTGCAAGAACAAAGACGTCAAAATATGCCTCCAGCACTGTGTCAGATTTGTACTTCAAACTGACATCAGATTCTAACTTCACATATGCTTCATATTGGTAAGGTGCATATTTATAAATGTATATAACAAAGACGTCCGAATATGCCTCCTGGGTTGTGCAAGATTTGTTCTTCAAACTGACATCAGGACTTCGGAAGCAATGAAATATTTATCATGCCAAGTCATTAATGGCAATTGTTATTCAAAAATCAAAAACTACCATGGAAAGCTTTGCTGGCAATTAATCTCCCTGAGTGCATTGTCAACACTCTTCTAATTGCCCGACCAGCAAAAATGATTAGATTAATGTCCAATAATAATTATAGATGAGTAGGGGAAGGACTAATAAAGTTACCAACTTTGATGTGATGACTTATTTTAAAACTAATTGTCAGTTAATTCATATGGAGGAAGTTATTTGACATGGATTCATCATTTTAATTACATAGTGGTTTTGAAGTGATTCTCCTGGTTTCTCCACTAATTGAAAAGTACTAAAGGATTCGTCTTCCTATGGAATATTGATAAATTATCAGAAATTAATTGCAGCATTGGCAGAATTATATACCTGCACTGTAAAAATTGAATTTTGAGTTAGCTTAATTGATTGTGTGAGATGGTTGCACAATATCTTTGAGCCAAGATAGCTTGTTGTTTGTTAGTTATAACAGCATAAAGATTATCATAACTCGAAACAACAAGCTATCATGGCTCAAACAAATTGTGCAACCATCTCACTCAATCGTATGAGCTAACTCAAAATTTAAAATTTTACATTGTAGATTTAGATAAAATGATTCCAGTTGACATAGAGATTTGATTGGTTGTCCATTGACAAACAGATGGGAACGCCTTCTAGGTCTTCTTTTGAGCTGGCTCATATGTTCCCTTTCCTCAGACAGTGTTTTATTGTGTTCTTCCACCGGTCTTGGACCCTCCGAAGAACTTATCAATAACTGCAATCACTCCCCACCGGGCAACCATCAAGTGGACCATTACTGAATACCAAGGTAGTGAGTATGAGAGTAGGATTTTTATTAATCTTTATTAGTTTTTCTCTCGTTAATCTTTATTTCCAAGGGGCAAACAATGTGAACACAAAGTTGCTTATTAGTGGTGGGCTCATCTGTTGTCAAATTGAAATGTTCAATGTATGGTTGAAATTACATTGCACCAACGTGAACACAATGTTGAAAAAATGTCATGACAACGTTACCACAATGTTGCATGTTTTAAGATGGCTTATCTTAACATTGCTTCACAATGTTGTTCTAACATCACTTCTGACATGTAATTTTCACAATCATTACAACTTTGTCACAAAAACATTGCAACATTGTCCATTGAGTTGTGATAGTCATGCAGAATGGGGATCTTCTCTCAGGCAAAATCACTGACAAAATGATTTTTTAGGCTTCTGATAGCTCTTTCATCAATGCATGTTTCATGGCGAGCTAGTGCTGCAATCAGCAGTAGGACTATTTGAAAAGTTCTGTGAAATTATACCATATTTTCAATGTGCATTGCCACCTGTAAGTAAGTTAAACGCATGACTTGATGCCATTGCATCAATGCTAAACAAACATCCTCAACCAAACTGCTTGTGGAAGCATGAATTCTCATCCGATGAGAGGAAAACATATTGGGTCATAAAGGCCGATATGTGAGGCATGTAGGATAACAGTGGCAGCCAATTTTCTTTGCTGTAGTTGGAGTTAGGTATGGGTCAAAGTCTATGATAAGTAAGTGAAACACAGGCCCAATGCAATGGCACCAATTCATGCGTTTCACTTACTACCTACAGGCAGCACTGTAGTTCTTACCAAATTGTTGTCCATGAATTTAATCTTTTTTTGCATCTCATTGTGTTATTTCACTGCATACTCGCTGTAGATGGAGAGTAAAATATTCCAAAATAATTTCTATTTCTCCATTTCAA
Source organism: Platynereis dumerilii (assembly GCA_026936325.1). NCBI lineage: Eukaryota > Metazoa > Annelida > Polychaeta > Phyllodocida > Nereididae > Platynereis > Platynereis dumerilii. Next base: position 7,988,353 of record JAPTHN010000017.1, on the reverse strand, counting down.
ATGTAGGCTATTTGACTTAGTCTGCTACAACCATAGCACATGCCACTCTTGAGAGGCTATCACTTACATTGTCTGCCGCAACTGTCAATTCTCTCAAGAGGGCATAATGCTGGAAATTCTGTGAAAAAATTGCATGTTCAAACTTGGTAAGCTGTTTCGATCAAACTGCAGGCTTTGGTTGATCCTGGCTGGATTTCTCATAGACCGATTGTACTGATAGTGTAACTTTTAGTCATGACAAAATATCATCCATCTATCTATATAGACCTATCTATATAGATCTATCTATCCATCTATCTATACATCTATCCATCTATCTATGTCTATCTATCTATCTGTCTATCTATCTATTTATCTATCTATCTATCTATCTATCTATATTACTATCTAACTATCTGTCTGTTATTCTGGATAGCCCTTATACTATTTTCCCAAAACAGACAGACACACATTAATCACTCAAACGGGCATCAGCCCAGCATTAATGGAATCAAGAATGGAGATGAGAATTGTTATTATTGATAACCTTTCACAAATCCAAAGGGAAGCAATTTGCAAGAACTACTATGGCATTTTCACTCTTGTCTACACAGTGACAGTCACTGCTGGCCAACTGATACTCCCATGACTCTGAACCATGAGATTTTCTTGGCCCCAAGCGACAGCCTGTCATGTCAAGTTATTGTAGTCTTTGCCCTTTTGACAGCAGTCAATAGAGTTCCTTCTGCGTTTGACCTAAATGTTGTTCTTAATTTGCTTTACATCCACGGTGGTGCACATGCACATTTAAATGTACAAGAACAACACTTCATAATACTGAAGACACTGAGTAGGCCTTATAACTCCTAAAATTATTTAAGAGTTCTAAACCACCCAATACCCAACACTGTGAGACGAATAACTAGATTTTAATTCCATAATTATACAGTCAGGGCCAATATGTGCAGTTTTGCATGTTGGTGTAAACAAAAATAATCGATTTTGTAATAATTGCATTTCAATAATAACACAGACAGCTTCTGAAAACACACACAAAACAGGTAGTCAAAGATGTACTAAAATGAAAGAGACACCAGGCATAGTTATTGGACAAATGGCCCCTTTACTTTGAAATCACACAAACTTCTCTCTCCCAGAGCAGTAGTGGTGATCTGGAATGTTGCATCTCACCCGTGTTATCTGTATCCCATTACCATTAATGTCATTTTTGCCTGAAACCAGAAAAGAACAGACTAGACACATTGATGATTCTGGATCAGAAAAGCCATTAACTTTTTATCAGCAGGTTTCATCTGTACCATGGATAATGGCCTTTATCATCAAAAGCTTACTGTCCAAAAGATTTTTGCAAAATATCGAATACTGTTTCTTGCTTGATTTCAACAAGTTAATAAGATACATATACCCAAAGTACTCTCTTTCCAATTGTACACTCTAAAAATTGGAGACACCAATATTTTTTTAGAACACAGATAATTGTTTGTGAAAACCATAGTGATTTTCTGTTGAAGTTTGTTTTTCCAAAACACGAACCTACAGCATTCACGACAATGCAACAGCACAGAGTTGGGCCTGCGAAAAACCCGAATTGAAATTATATGGAGGACTATCCCCAAAAACCAATCAGGGTTTTTCAATGATCTTTATTTTTAAGAGTGTACTACCACAGTGTACAAGCAACTTTTCACCTCAAATTTAGTAAATCATGAAAATGCCGATTCTGACTCAAATCTTCAAATGTTTTCTCTGAATGTTTTGCAATCATCATAAAGCTATAAAATGTTATCTAGCACCTGTACCTTGAGTAGGCCATGAACCACAAATGTTGCTGTCACTGCATTGATTATGCTTTAATATTTTATCACCACTTGCAGAAAACATGGTCAACTTAAGCTTGAGTAAACAAAAGCCAAAACACAGTAAGCCACAAAACGTGCTTCCAGGTGTCTTGATTACCTGTTTGGACTGCTTCCTTGGACAGAGTCTCTGGTACAGTGAGTGCATAACTGTGTTGCTACTAAAAAAAATCAGAGGAGAACCACAAACAGTCAAAAGTTTCCCAGAAACAGTCCAAAGTTTCCTAAGTCATCTCAAATCCAACTTAGCCTCTTGCACAGTGTCTATTTAAATAAATTTGAAATTTTATGGGAGGTTATATTCATAGGGCAAGCTAAAAACAATGTATATTATATACCCAAAACAAAATGGCTGCTGGACATGTAGGTCATACCATTTGATCAAAACCTCACAATCACTGTGACATGCCATATTGCACAATGCACATAATTGGGCCTACGTGACTTAATATTTCTCTCAATTAACAATCATGAAAAATAAAAATAATAAAACAACAGGTAGATATCAGGTTGATTGAAATTTCACATATTAATTGATGAAAACTTGATTCCATAAGATGTAATTAAGGAAATCATATAAAGTCCAAGGTTGCCCACAGGAAATGGTAGATAATTACCTTCTATTATTAATTTCACAGTCTTCAAATCCATCTAAAATGAGACATGGAAATTTAATATCTTGACAAGGCCAAACAGAATGATTATAATCAGCATAATTTTGCTTCTTTTTTTATCATTCCTTTAATAGCCGGTAGATTCCACATCATTTTTTTCGATATATGTATATACGTAGTTGCCTATCACCATAAGTACACTGAGCATCATTAAAAACGCAGCATCATTGAAAAACAAAATTTCCTAAGTTCCAGTTGTTCAATAATTATCGAATCTGGCACAGACCTCACTTATGGTCTTAAAAAGCACACTGGGATATTTCATGAAGAAGGATTTACTTTTGCGTACACAGCGCTCATTTTAGTGAGTTCTGTTTGAAACTGCAGTTCACAGACTGCAATTCAATGGAAAACGCACCAATAGAAATATTGGTTTTGTGGCATATTGGAAGGGATTAATCTCATGAAATTTTCACATAACAAGCACAGGACTACCAAAAAGCTGCCCCATGAACATTTTTGAAAAAATATTAAGGAAAAAGCTGACTCTGGATGAAAAATAAAAATTTAGGAATTTCCACCTGGAAATGAAGCATGTGAACCAAAAGTACTGAAAAATTAAGATTTTATGTATGCCCAGGATAGAAACATACACATAGAAACTCGTTCCTTATCAAAACTCTCAACAAATCAGAATAAAACATCCTTTTTTAAGAATTTGACAAAAAGCTCCTGTAGGGGGCAGGGCAGCATTGACTCTTAAATTTTATTAATTTGACTGTCTTTAATTGTGGGTGAGTCAATTATCACTTTTACCTGTCCTATCAAGCAAGCAGGGGCGGACTGGCGACATTTTAGGCCCGTGGCAAAATAAGTCAATGGGCCCCCACATTCCTATTTTTGGTATTATTTCATTTGCTCCAAGGTGGAAGGGCCTTTTTTTATAGGGCCCTCTCACGTTGGGCCCTAGCCTGTGAATTTGATTGTATCAGTCACAAACTCTGTCATGAACAAAGATAGAAATTTTTACTTCTTTCTTGATTTTTTAATTTTTTGGCACTGAATGGGCCCCCCTGAGAGCTTGGGCCCGTGGCAGCTGCCACTCTGCCACATAGGCCAGTCCGCCCCTGCAAGCAAGTAAAATGGTACACTTTCCTGACTTATCAAAAAATATTGTCAAAAGAACAGTAAAGTTGTTCAAATTAATGATCATGAGATCTTGAATTTTTGTGACTTGCATTTTCGACAGTAGTCACGACGATTTAATTTGACACAAAAGTATTGCACTTAGAGATGCGAAAATTGTCATGAACATACCTAATGGTAAGTACTAGACGTGTGCAAACTTTCATTTTGGTACTTTAAGAGGAAGTGCCATTTTAAGCTATTTTTCCATGTTGCGTTTTTAATGATGCTCAGTGTACTATATTTCCGAAGTATCTTACATTCAATCTGTAATCAGATTGTGGTCATTCCAACAGGATTGTGTGAAAGAGTAAATGGTACACATTGTCAGGCAATTTTCAATTGAAGTCCGGGAGATGATCAATCATGTTTCAAATATACATTGTATCAAATATGTTCCTGCAAATATATATTGACATGTGAAATTTCCATTGCTTTACTATTCATCAAGATATTTTCTAAAATTGTGTAATAAATTTGTTGATGGCAAAGATGATCTTCGAATCTATTGAGCCCTGCCGATCACGATGTGGCATTAAAAGTTTAAAACTTTCTTGCATGTTCTTCAAATCTTATCTCATTATGTAATTTGTATTTTTTTTTTCCAGAAGACTTGGTCTCTAGGTTTGAAATGACTATCTTCCCTGTCAAAGGAAGTTCCTATTCACAAAAAACTGTGACAGATGTTGATGGTGGAGAGAGATCGTTTACTTTTCAAGAACTTCAGAGTCTAACGGAATACACAATTTACATAATTGCACACAATGGAGGCGGTATGAGTATAGGCCTAAGAGGAGTGACATCATCACATTTAGAACGTCACCTGGTGGGTATTTTATATTATATAAAATCAATTTTGTTGTTTTTCTAATGTAAAATCTAAACTGTTGGACACAGTATTCTCATGCCTTTAGCAACATTTATCACGAAATATGGTAATTACAGGTGTTTGACAGTTCAGCCATCTTAACAACCAATTCAATTGAATTATGCTGGATAAGCATAATAACACTAATTGATCGAGCGAAATGTGCATTATTGAAATTTCATCACGGATATCCGAAACATAATACCTGGTGTTAAAATAGAATTGTGTGGGATCCTTGGGATGGAATTATCGAATTTCACAGCATCCGGTTTATCAATGGTATATCCTTGGAGGACTCAGGGCATAAACTAAAGGAAATTAAGCAAGAAAATCAAATCAATAAAGCTCAACTTTCAAGTAATAAGAAAGAAGTATAGGTTAGTTGATATGTACAGTTGTCAGAAAATTTCACCAACATGCTAAAAAGACAATGATATCGGAATGATGAATAGCCAAGTGTAAAGGGAAATATCTCTTTCAAACATATATAGAGAAACTTGACTTTATCTTTTGTATATTTTTTTAACAAGATTGGGTCAAATTAGGTCATGTTAAATATATCAGCTAACCTTACGGGTCAGGTTAGTTGATACAGTAGGTTAGTTGATACAGTGTATATCAAATTTTCTGAAGGACAATATAAGAATTAGTTTCATGCTATGCAGTCTTGGGTGGAGACAATTAAGTTGAAAGTAATTTTTTGCAATTATGGTGCCAACCTTAATTGTTCTATGAGGCACACCTCTCTTACATTACTCTTATCATGCTTAAAGCAGGGATCGTATAATGCCATTAAGATATCAATCTCGGAAGGTGATATAATTAATTGATTCAGAAATACCACACAGGTTGCAATGAATTAGTTGATCAGCAATTTATCTCACCTGGATGCTTGTGCCTTCTTTGGTCAGGTTAGGAACCAGATATGACAGAGTTGCATCTGTATGATAAAATGTCATCAGAATACATTTTGTATCATGATGGTCTCATATGCATGTATGCTCATTATATGAGGGAACAAGAAGCCCATCATGGTAAAGACACACTGTCATAATCCACAATATAGCCAAACAGTCATCCCGAGGGGTGAGGGACAAGTGTTGGCGACCTGGTTGGGCTCAATGCCTCATCTCATCTCATAAATCAGCCGAGTATCATTTTCATACATCATATCAATATCTGCCTGTCGTCAGGTCACATACTTCAGCTTGATATTTTTTAAATTCTTCCATAATATGAGTTCCAAATCAAATTTATTCACCAGAAATTGGAATCATGACAGGCATGTTAAATTATTTGATTAATTATTGATCCATGGAGCTCTCAGAATCTGTTTCGACACATCTAGTAACCTCATTCTCTCTCTGCAGACTGATTAGTGTTAATTAGGAGACTAATGTGACGAACCCAGATTCCCAGAAATAATTTATTCTTTAAACCTAAAAAGGAAGAGAGGGTTTGACATTTGAATATCTTCTATGGGTTCAGCCAACATGGAGATCTAACATGGTGCAGAGGGACAGACCTATTGTCTTTGCTCGAACTTCATGGCGAGTATCTTAGGAAGACAGTTGTTTTATTAGTATACAAACAACCCACAAGACATAGAACTTTGAGACTCACCTGTGTGCATGGCATTTCCAAATGAAAACCATTCCAGATTTCTATTATCCTTGAGTGTGCCAGCTGATTCTGGCTGCAATGCAGGTTAAACTTAATGAGACACATGGATGAATAAAAGATTTCATACCCAGCTGAGTCTTCTTATTGTGTCATCCAGGGTATCGTGGATAAAGCTATGAATGCAATATATTAATGAGGTTTCTATACAGGGTACACTGTCATTAGTGATCTTCACCAACTTCATTGCTTATTTCCAGGATCATGATCTGTTGCTAAAATGGTTTGATGCAAAGGAAAGTGAATCACTGGGACACAACTTATGAAGTTCTATAGTCTTCTATCGAAAACATATCAAATTTCCAAAATATATATTAGTATTAATGAGTGCTAATAACAAATACTTCTTCAGGTTTATCTAAAGCTTTTGTAAGAACTTAATAATTCAATCTTTGATCAAGGAAAATGATTGGCTCATTTCTTCTGTTCATTAAGGAGTCAAAGGTGGTTGTAAGGTGATTTGGGGTGGAGAGGAGAAAGGAGGGCAAAATAGGTAAAAAAAGGACTTTTAGCAGAAACTTTTCTTGCCTTATTTTTATTATACTGTATATATCTCTCTTCCTCTTCCTCCTCTTCCTCCTCCTCCAAAACCCAAAACAGAAAAAATAGAAATGAGGAAATTCTATAATACCTCCTCATGAGTCCTCGGTCCCTGCTATAAAACACTAAGAAATTAGGAGCTACTCGAGAGAAGCAGGAATCGAGTGCTGTCACAATCAATGCGATAGTGGTGCTTAATCCCTATGGATCTCTGATTCCCATTCTTCGCTTGAGGGACATTTACTGCAACCGGAAAGAACCAAGGTCACATGGGATCTGCTTGATTGTGACATCACAAAGGAAGGATTGAAGTGCATTTGATTGTTGAGTGCTATTGCCTGAAGGTGGATGTTGGGCTTGCAGCATCCAATGAGCACCAATTGCATTAATCATTGTATTATCCCGCCCCCATGTCCAGTTGTACTGCATCTGCTTTGTTAGTCTACCTTTTGCTGTAATATCGAAGTGGAGATATTCACTGACAGTGGAATCTGGTATCTGTATATTCTAATACATTTGGAAAATGAACTCCTATATATACTCCAGTTGTTGCTCAGTTTTGGGATCAAGCCAATTGTGCACTTACATAATGTTCACAGAGTCTGGCAGAGATATCTGGCTTGTGTTCAAAGCCCTCACTTGAATGATTTTTGTGTTTTGGTGCCAGATGAGCAACAAGTTACATATGTAATTACATAAGGAGATACCATAACTGGATGAGGTGATTATGGTTACAAAACAACATAGATCAAATTGCCCATCCCATATATATCCGGTTCCCAAATAAGTTTGTACATGATCAATTTGATCTGCTATCAATTTGGGTGCATTCTTTATTTACAGATGAGTTGATGTTTCTTATTTATTTACAGTCAAACCATGTAATGTACACTGTACAGTGATAATTTTTAGCTTTTTGTCAGGATATGAGTTGCTGCTACATCCTCTATTTGAGTAATAGTTCATTGTTTAACTGCAAATCGAATTTCCTATAAATTGACATAGAACACAATCCTATAGACCAAGTCTTATCCAAACTGCACTGATCACACCAGTAGGATAGTAAGTACTTTGGTTTAAATTGTATGCCTTGACAGACTTTGGGCAGAAAACCATACAATCCAGTAAGCCTGATTTCCTTTCACTGAGATTGAACCAATCTACAGGAATAAAGGATCAACCCTTTTTTTTTTATCACTGTCTTTTTTTTCTCTCAAAATCTTTCTGGTCTCACTTTGTCTATTCTTCTGCATTGTAAGAAAGGACATGATCTTTGATCTAGAAGCTTCCCACACTAAGCCCTTCTCAAGATAGGAAATAAGTCAAACAGCAGAATATCACACATGGTTTATGTGTGAAGATCTTGGCTCTTCAAGAAGATCCACAGAAAAGTATTGATTTATAATGACATTTAACATATTGTAGACCCATAGGACTAAACACTAGTATTCAGGACCCTTCTAAATTCTGATGCTCTAACAACCAAGCTGAAGGAAACCTTATTTTGAACTTCCTGGATCTTTCAAGTTGATGAAATTTGAAGGTAGGCTTTTCACAGTTCAGTTAATACACCAACCAAACCTATCCTATCACAAAGACAATGCTGAACATGCCTAACAACACTAATTGGTCAGGCAAACTGTGTGTTATTGAAATTTCATCACGGATATCTGGAGCACAATACCTGTTATTAAGACAGCATTGTGTGTGATCCTTGGAACGGAATTATTGAATTTCACAGGAAGCTGATCAATGGGTGTCCTTGAAAGACTGATGGCATTTATAAGCTAATAGAAATTAAACAAGAAAACCAATGCAGTTTTAATTTAAAGAAAAAGGTACAAGGGGCATCTATGATGGCATCCTTTTACAGTTGGTCTGGAAAGAGAGGTTTCACAACACCAGGGACACTGTTGTTATTTGCCTTATAGCAGTACTACTAAGGAAAGTGATATTCCTGTGAAGCTTGCATCAATACCTTATTAACTCAATGTCAACCTTAAGAGTGATTCAATTATGAAAGCTCAATAAGGCCCTTATATAGCCTTGATCACTTCCTTAAGAAGCACAGAAGTTTTTGATCAGTGACTCCACTGTCCCATTACTATTTGTACATCGTACAACACAAATAGAAAGAGGGCTAATTGACAGGACTGTGTTCATATACCAAGATTGATTCAGGTCTTAATCCTCTTTTGTTGTTGTTTAGTTGGTCGGTTCTTGGATCAAGAGTCAATGTGTGAAATAATCACAATCCTCATATAAGTCATTCCAAAGGCTTAGCAAAAATTATCAAAGCTTTTTATTGCAAGCAATAATCTATAACAAATCATTTTATAGGCTTAATGAATTTGTACATTTATGCTACACAAATGCTCATTTCCACAAACATACATGAGCTAATAATACACATTGGAAATTTACATACAAAGTCTACAAGTGAAGGATTCTATACAGTATTGCATTTGTAGTAGACATGCAACTTACATTATCAAGTTGTCTATCTGAAATATGCACCTGAACGGTTCATCTGTGTGCCTGAGATTTCCAAATAAAAACCATCAAGATGTTTATTCTCTTGCAATGTGCCAGTTGATCTTGGCTCCAATCCAGGTTGAGCTAAATCAGACATATGGGTGAATAATATATTTCATTCCCAGTTGAGTCTTATCAATGCAGGTATACCAAAATGAATGCAAGATAAAGGAGGTTCCGGGGGTATATGGTTATTGTCAATCTTTGCCAATTGCATTGCCATGCATTCAGGTTTATGATCCGTTGCTAAAATGGTATGACACAAAGAATAATTAGTCACTGAGACACACCCTAAATATGTAGAAGGCCTGATATTGAAAGTATCACCAAATCACAGAAAATTTTGTCAAGGTCAGTGGCATCAAAGATGATTCAGCAAACTATTCTTGAAGATTAAAGAGCTTTCCAGGGTACACGGTTATTGCCAATCTTTGCCAAATTTATTGCCGATTTTCAGGTTCATGATTTTTTTGCTAAAAAGGTATGATGCAAAGAATGACTAGTCACTGAGACACTTCCTAAATATGTAGAAGGCCTGATATCACCAAATCACAGAACATTTTGTCAAGGTCAGTTGCATCAAACATAATTCAGCAAACCATTCTTCAAGATTAAAGAGCTTTCCAGGATACATGGTTATTGCCAATCTTTGCCAAATTTATTGCCGATTTTCAGGTTCATGATTTTTTTGCTAAAAAGGTATGATGCAAAGAATGACTAGTCACTGAGACACTTCCTAAATATGTAGAAGGCCTGATATTGAAAATATCACGAAATCACAAAATTTCTGTCAGGGTCTGTGGCATCAAACATGATTCAGCAAACCATTCTCCTCCTTCTCCTCTAAAATACTAAATCGAAACAAACACAATTGAAAAACACATTTACAGAGCTTCAACAGTCCATGCCATAAAAAGCAAAAGAAATTAGGAGCTACTTGAGAGAAGCAGGAATCGAGTGCTGTCACAATCAATACGATAGTGGTGCTTAATCCCTATGGATCTCTGATTCCCATTCTTCATTCAGGCCTAAGAGCCATTTACTGCAACTGGAAAGAACCAAGGTCACATGGGATCTGCTTGATTGTGACATCACAAAGGAAGGATTGAAGCACATTTGATTGTTGAGTGGTGCTATTGCCTGAAGGTGGATGTTAGGCTTGCAGCATCCAATGAGCAACAATTGCATTAATCATTGTATTATCCCGCACCCTCCCCCCAATGTCTGGTTGTACTGCATTTGCTTTGTTAGTCTACCTTTTAATGTAATGTCGAAGTGGAGATATTGCACTGACAGTGGAGCCTTCCTTAGATTGTACAGCCACTATTCTATTGCTGTAAATTGGTCTTACTTTGGAATATAGTTTGCTAAAGTTCAATTTTGTCATATAGTCACTGTATAATTATGCATGGATGAATTTGTTGAATAATTCAAACCAAATCAAATTAAAAAATGTTCGAAGCAAATGCTGGTTGGTTAGAATAATTACAAGATCATTTGTTGAACATACACGAAAACCTATATAGCACTTATTACTATCTGGTATCTGTATATTCTAAATACATTTGGAAAATGAACTCCTATATATACTCCAGTTGTTGCTCAGTTTTGGGATAAAGCCAACTGTGCACTTTAATATATAATGTTCACAGAGTCTGGCAGTGATATCTGGCTTGTGTTCCAAGCCCTCACTTGAATGATTTTTGCGTTTTGGTGCCAGGAGAGCAACAAGTTACATACAGTGATTACAAAGGAGATTCCATAACACTGGATGAGGTGATTATGGTCACAGAACAAAATTGATCAAATTGCAAATCCATATATATCCCTTTACAGTCAAACCATGTGATAAATTTTAGCTTTTTGTCAGTTTAGTTTGTTAGAAGTTCTAGCCAATGTAACGTAAAATATAATTGTAATATTAATCATAAGTCAAAATATACATTTTTTTGTAACTTGACTAAGGAAAATTTTGATTGTTGATAATTGTACATGATTTATATATTTTTGCTAAGTTATTATTTTCCAATAAAAGAACTTGAACTTGAACTTGAACTTGACTTGAGGATATGAGTTGCTGTTACATCCTCTATTTGAGTAATAGTTCATTGTTTAACTGCAAATCAAATTTCCTATAAATTGACATAGAACGCAATCCTAGACCAAGTCTTATCCAAACTGCACTGATCACACCAGTAGGATAGTAAGTACTTTGGTTTAAATTGTATGCCTTGACAGACTTTGGGCAGAAAACCATACAATCCAGTAAGCCTGATTTCCTTTCACTGAGATTGAACCAATCTACAGGAATAAAGGATCAACCCTTTTTTTCACTGTCTTTTTTTTCTCTCAAAATCTTTCTAGTCTCACTTTGTCTATTCTTCTGCATTGTAAGAAAGGGCATGATCTTCGATCGAAAAGCTTCACACACTAAGCCCTTCTCAAGTTAGGAAATAAGTCAAACAGCAGAATGTCACACATGGTTTATTCATGAAGATCTTTGCTCTTCAAGATTCACAGAAAAGTGTTGATTTATAGTGAAATTTATCGTATTTTAGGAATAAACACTAGTATTCAGGACCCTTCTAAATTCTGATGCTCTAACAACCAAGCTGAAGGAAACCTTATTTTGAACTTCCTGGATCTTTAAAGTCAATAAAATTTGAAGGTAGGCTTTTCACAGTTCAGTTAATACACCCACCAAACCTATCCTATCACAAAGACAATGCTGAACATGCCTAACAACACTAATTGGTCAGGCAAACTGTGCATTATTGAAATTTCATCACGGATATCTGGAGCACAATACCTGTTATTAAGACAGCATTGTGTGTGATCCTTGGAACGGAATTATTGAATTTCACAGGAAGCTGATCAATGGGTGTCCTTGAAAGACTGATGGCATTTATAAGCTAATAGAAATTAAACAAGAAAACCAATGCAGTTTTAATTTAAAGAAATAAGGTACAAGGGGCATCTATGATGGCATCCTTTTACAGTTGGTCTGGAAAGAGAGGTTTCACAACACCAGGGACACTGTTGTTATTTGCCTTATAGCAGTACTACTGAAGCAAGTGATATTCCTGTGAAGCTTGCATCAATACCTTATTAACTCAATGCCAACCTTTAGAGTGATTCAATTATGAAAGTTCAATAAAGCCCTTATATAGCCTTGATCACTTCCTTAAGAAGCACAGAAGTTTTTGATCAGTGTCTCCACTGTCCCATTACTATTTGTACATTGAACAACACAAATAGAAAGAGGGCTAATTGACAGGAGTGTGTTCTTATACCAAGATTAATTCAGGTCTTAATCTTCTTTTGTTGTTGTTTAGTTTGTTGGTTCTTGGACCCAGAGTCAATGTGTGATGTTTTTGTACAATAGTCACAATCCCCAATATAAGTCATTACAAAGTCTTAGCAAAATTATCAAAACTTTTCATTGCAAGAAATAATCTATAACAAATAATTTTATAGCCTGAATACATGTGTACATTTATGCTACACAAATGCTCATATCCACAAACATGCATGAACTGATCAATAAGGCACTTATGTTTCTGTTTAAACATTGAATGCAAATTCAATTACCAAATCTACAAGTGAAGGATTCTATATAGTGTTGCATTTGTAGTAGACATGCAACTTACATTATCAAGTTGTCTATCTGAAATATGCACCTGAACGGTTCATCTGTGTGCCTGAGATTTCCAAATGAAAACCATTCAAGATGTTTATTATTTCATGCCCAGATGAGTCTTATCATTGCAGGTATACCAAAATGAATGCAAGATGGAGGAAGTTTCCGGGGTATATGGTAATTGTCAATCTTCGCCAATGGCATTGCCATGCATTCAGGTTTATGATCCGTTGCTAAAATGGTATGATAAAAAGAATAATTAGTCACTGAGACACACCCTAAATATGTAGAAGGCCTGATATTGAAAGTATCACCAAATCACAGAAAATGTTTTCAAGGTCAGTGGCATCAAATATGATTCAGCAAACCATTCTTCACAATTAATGAGCTTTCCAGGGTACATTGTTATCGCCAATCTTTGCCAAACTTATTGTCGATTTTCAGGGTCATGATTTTTTTGCTAAAAGGTATGATGCAAAGAATGATTAGTCACTGAGACACTTCCTAAATATGTAGAAGGCCTGATATTGAAAATATCACCAAATCACAAAATTTCTGTCAGGGTCTGTGGCATCAAACATGATTCAGCGAACCATTCTCCTCCTTCTCCTTCTCCTCTAAAATACTAAAGCGAAACAAACACAAATGAGAAATGCATTTACAGAGCTTCATTAGTCCATGCAATAAAACACAAAGAAATTAGGAGCTACTTGAGAGAAGCAGGAATCGAGTGCTGTCACAATCAATATGATAGTGGTGCTTAATCCCTATGGATCTCTGATTCCCATTCTTCCTTTGAGGGGATTTACTGCAACTGAAAAGAACCAAGGTCACATGGGACACATGGGATCTGCTTGATTGTGACATCACAAAGGAAGGATTGAAGCACATTTGATTGTTGAGTGGTGCTATTGCCTGAAGGTGGATATGATACCATTGTTGATCAAGTGAATAGGTGGCTAGCTTCTTCTGTTTGGAGTCTTATTTCCCTCTGGTAAAGACCTTTGAAGAGCTAAAAGCCAAATGGTGTTCATGGTTGCCTTGAATAGGAGATCAGCTCAATCCTGCCTTACCACAAATCTGGGGGATTGAAGGCTTTAGAGTTCTTAGACTATACTGCAATTGTAAACTTTTCTATTCCCACCGATTTCTACAACTTGCAGGCCAATGCTTTTTTTTTTAACTATTGATCCTTGTCTTACTGTGAAGACTGCAAAGATCCAGATCCGAAATTATTTGCTAGCTCCATTAATTATCAAGCATTTTTGTGATCTTCTTGCTCCTCCTCTTTCTCCTCCTCTTTCTCCTCCTCCTTGTCCTCTTCCATCTCTTTCTCTTCTCTTTCTTCTCCTCTGAAATTAGTTGTCCTAAATTCTAAAATTCACCCTCCTCTTCTTCATCCTCTTCTCTCTCCTTCTCCTCCGCCAACACCCTAAATAAAAAAAAATAAAAAAACATAAATTGAAGAACCCCCTCACTATAGAACAAAAATTAGGAGCTACTTGAGGGGAGCATGAATTACATGCTCATACAATCAATGCTTAGTGTATGGTGCTTGATCCCTATGGTTCCTATTATTCTTCCTCATCATTCTCCTCAACTTTTTCCTTTTACTCTAAAATATCTCTAAAATACTAAATCGAAACAAACACAAATGAGAAATGCATTTACAGAGCTTCAACAGTCCATGCCGTAAAACACAAAGAAATTAGGAGCTACTTGAGAGGAGCAGGAATCGAGTGCTGTCACAATCAATACGATAGTGGTGCTTAATCCCTATGGATCTCTGATTCCCATTCTTCCTTTGAGGGGATTTACTGCGCCTGAAAAGAACCAAGGTCACATGGGATCTGCTTGATTGTGACATCACAAAGGAAGGATTGAAGCACATTTGATTGTTGAGTGGTGCTATTGCCTGAAGGTAGATGTTAGGCTTGTAGCATCCAATGAGCTCCGATTTTATCATTTCCACAACTTCCAGTTGTATTGCATTTGCTTTTTATTTGCACTGACAGTGAAGCCTTCTTGGATTGTACAGCCGCAATAATTATATTGCTGTAAATTGATCTTACTTTAGGATATGGTCTGCTAAAGTTCAATTTTGTTGCACATTCGCTTTATATACACTCTATACATGGATGAATTTGTTGAATAAATCAAACCAAATGAAATTAAATCAAGAATTATCAAAGTAAATACTTGTTTTCAGAATAATCACAAGATCATCTGTTTCAAAGACATACACAAAAACCATCTTGGGACTTACTACTATCTATATACATTTGGAAAATGAAGCCCCACTCAAGTTGATGCTCAGTTTTGGGATTAAGCCAATTATACACTTACATGATACAATATGTTCACAGAGTCTGGCATAGACATCTGGCTTGTGTTAAAAACCCTCACTTGGATGATTTTTGTGTTTTAATGCCAGAAGAGCAACAAGTCACATGTGTGATTACAAAGGTGATTCCATTTATAACTGGATGAGGTGCTTATAGTTACAAAGCCAACAACCTCGATCAAATTGCACACCAATATAATAGTCCTTTCCCAAATAAAATTGTATGAGCAATTTGATCTGAAAAGCTATCAATTTGGATGTTTTCTTTATTTACACATGAGTTAAAATTTTTCTTTTCACAGTCAAAAAATGTGCAGCGATTATTTTTAGCTTTTATCAGTGTGTATAATTCAATTCAATTCAATTATTTTATTTAAGTGAATGCAATTTACATAAATTGCCCAGCCCTACTGGGCTTATAATCACTTTAACACATATGCAATGCAAGACAGGTGGCAATACAAAATTATACAAAAGTAAACAATAGAATACAAAATATAATGAGTTACAGGCAGAGACAGTATTATTTGAAAAACCAAGACTAAACATAAGTGGAGCTTTTCCGTACATTAAAGGCATTATAGACAAATTTTGACATTACTTCAACAAATTCATCAGACATTAAAATCTTTATCTTAGCCTCTGGATCTAGTATATCAATTAAATCATATTTCCTTCTCACCTCGTTAAATAAATTATGTCTCAAAGTATTATATCTATCACAGTACAAGATGAAATGTATTTCAGATTCTACACAATCCTGGTCGCAATAAAGACAAAACCTATATTCTATTGGGATATCCTGGTATCTACCTGTCTCTAGACTTAGTGGTAATATTCCTAAACGAATCTGTGCAAAAAGAGAGTGGATACTTCTATTACTTATAAATTTGACACAATTCTCAGCAATATAATCATTTTTAAATATAGGCCTACTGTAGAACCTAAGCTTTGGCACAATACTAATTTCAGTCTTCCACTGTTCATTATAGAGAGCACACAGGCGATTTTTCACAAAATTTGGATTAATATACAAGTTACTATTATAGTTAGTCATAACATCAAGATCATTGCAAATTTCCCGCATTTCACTAGCCCAGTTATTTTTACACAATCTTTTATCCCAATTAAATATCTTTTTAAGTAACCTTTGGTCATCTGTTCTCTGTATTCTATTCCAAAATTTTACCATATCTACCTTACGACATACATCCCTTCTAACCCATCCCATCTCTCCATTTATCCCTATGTTTGGTGCAAACTTATGGACTCCAAGGTAAAATCGTATTGCTCTATTTTGTATGGCATTGATGCACTCAAAATTCTTATATCCCCATATACCTGCACAATAATCTAGAATTGGACAAACAGTCATATCGAATAATTTTGTGTATGTTTTATAGCTTAACCCCTTATTAGATATATATTTGTTAATAATTGAGCCAAGGGCTCTACCACCAGAATCACCCAAAACTTTAGCAGTACTATTAAAATCAAGTGAGTAATCTAATATTACACCCAAGTATTTATAAGATGAAACCTTTTCTACTACATCCCCAGATAGCTTAAAAACAAAGTTAGTCTCTTGGTGCCCTTTCGCTCTATAATGTACAACTTTCGACTTATTCACATTTACTCTCATTCTCCATTTCCTACACCATTCATCAACAGCATCAAACATTTTCTGCAAGTCACTTTCACTCTCACTAATTAAAACCAAATCATCAGCGAATAACAAACATTGTACTTCAAAATCTTGGTTAGTTACACCTCTAGATTTTTCTTTTATGCTATCGACAATATCATTTATAAAAAGTCCAAATAACGTAGGTGACAAAGGTATATGAGCTGCTACATCGGCTACTTGAGTAAAACTTCATAAGGGTTTAATAGCAAATAGAATTTAGAGAACAGCACAATGACACAGAACACAAACCTGGTCTGGGCCCCAGGGTCTTATGCGAAGTTTAGAAACTGCACTCATAACACCAGCGCTTTAGTTTACAAGTATGCCTTGAGTGACTTTGATCAGAAAACCATACATTTCCAGTATGCTTGATTTCTTTTCACTGAGATGGACCCACTCTACTGGAATGAAGACTGAAGATTAGGCACTGGATGGCTGAGTGGTTAAGGTGCCTGCCTGCTCCGCTGAAGGTCTTTGTCTGCATGGGTTTGAACCATAGAAATACATAGAACGGACATGAGGCTGTATGATGCCACCTCAAGATGAGGTCACCAAATCCGCCATATTGGAACTGCCCTGAGACATGATGTCACAATAGAATAATTATGATGTGACGTCATGCCATTGTTATAAGTGACATCACAGTTATTGGTGACGTCACGATCCATTGTGCCAGTATTCAGGGCAGTTCAAAGATGGTGGATTTGGTTGCTTCATCTGCCAGAGCCTCATGTCCCTTCTATGTATTTCTATGGTTTGAACCCCAGTTGCATGGGGAACCCAACATTTTCAGTGGACCTTCATGAGCAAAATCCCAGCTGGATGTCGTTTGGATGAGATGTTAAATTGGGGGCCCCTTGTATCAGTGTCTGTGCTGGGCAAGTAAAAGATCCCTCACATGGGGTAAATGTGTAACATATCGAAGACTGCTCTCTCTCCTATCTCATCAATCAACCCTTGTGAGCAAAACTGGGGCCTTAGAGGGCTGCACTTACCATTTCTATCTATCTATATCTATCCATATTAAAAAAATCCATGTTGGCTTTTTGCATTGAAATTTGGTTTTTCAAAAAACCATTTTGAATATAAAAAACCAATTTTTTAGAGTGTATACAGGACCCTTCTAAACTCTGATGCTCCAACAACCAAGCTAAATGAAACATTACTTACGTATTTTGAAATTTGAGGTATACACATCTAGCAGTTCACTAAACAAATAAACCTTGTCCACTTCCCAATTGAACAATGCTTTACATGCCTATTGCCTAATAACACTAATTGGTAAGGTGTGCATTATTGGAATTTCATCACGGATATCTGAAGCATAATACTGCTCTTAAGACAGCATTGTGAGGGATCCTTGGAAAGGAATTATTGGATTACACAAGAAGCTGATCTCTCAACAGATCTCTGCTCCGTAGCGACCAGACATGCTTGTGAACATGTTGAATTGTAATAATGACAATAAGATCAATATTGATGTCATTGAAGTAGAAACAACATTCAGTAAAATTAAAGCGCACAAGGCCAGTGGACCAGACACATTGAGTGGTAGAATATTGAAACTATGTAAGTCTCAACTTGCACCTGTATTTACTTGGTTATTCCAAGACTCATTAGATCAAGCTTGTGTGCCTTCTATTTGGAAATTGTCTGAAATTATTCCTGTACCCAAAAAGCCTCAACCACGATGCAACAATGACTATCGGCCGGTGGCATTAACTTCAATAGCCATGAAGTGCCTTGAAAAGATTGTTAAGACTAGATTGTTAATAGATACAGAATGTCATCAAGATCCACTTCAATTTGCCTATACAAAGAATAGATGTGTATTAGATCCAACAATTTCCATTGTACATGATATTCTTGAATTCCTTGATACTCCATGTAAGAAAGGGGACAGCCGATTTGCTAAAATACTGTTCATAGATTTCAGTTCAGCATTCAACACTATTCAAGTTCACGTGTTAATGGAAAGGCTGATTAGTATGAATGTAAATTCTAACATTATTATGTGGATACACAGCTTTTTAAATCAAAGATCTCAGTATGTTAAATTCAAAGGTGTTTTTTCAGACTTAGTAAAATCTTGTACGGGTGCCCCACAAGGGTGTGTTTTGTCCCCGCTTTTGTTCACCTTGTATACCAGCAATTGTAGATCTGAATCTGAAAATTGTAGACTGTATAAATATGCAGACGACACAGCATTGATTGGTCTTTGTAGGAATGACGACATCTCGTATAACGTGGAAGTTGAAAGATTTGTCCACTGGTGTGAACGTAATTTCTTGAATTTGAATGTACAAAAAACTAAAGAACTTGTGATCGATTTTAGAAGATCTGAAAATGTACATGACAATCTTGTGATCAATGATGAGGTGGTTGAGCGAGTTAACCAGTACAAATATCTTGGTACGGTAATTGACAATAAGCTCTCCTTCGAAGAAAATGTTAATGTCATTTACAAAAAAGCAAATTCCAGACTATATTTTCTGAGAAAACTTTACCATCTAAAAGTTGATACAACAATAATGAACTTATTTTATACGTCTGTAATTGAATCCGTGATTAGCTTTGGTATTGCCGTTTGGTTTGGCAATTGTACTGTAGCATCAAAAAAGAAATTGTACAGGATTATTAAACATGCTAACAAACTTGGTGTCAATGTAAGCAAAAATCTGGAATATTTGTATAAATTTTATGTCACTCAAAGAACTAAGGTTATAAGATCAGATGTGAACCATCCTTTACACCATATGTATTGCCTCCTAAGATCTGGCATAAGATTAAGAGCAAATCCAACCAGAACTGTCAGGTATAATATGTCTTTTGTTCCTGCTAGTATTCGATTTTTTAATAACCAGTAACTTGTATTATTATTATTATCACACTATTATTGTTCATGTACTTATTTGATTATTTGTTTTGTTTGTATCGTTTACACGTAATTGTCAAAACAAATTTCATGTATACATGACAATAAATTCTTATCGTATCGTATCGTATCGTATCGTATCAATGGGCGTCCTTGGAGGGCTCAGGGCACAGGCTAAAACAAATTAAACTTGAATATCAGTTCAGAGATTCATACTTTTAAATAAGGTAAAGGGATTCTTAAAGGCATGTACAAGCATGTAAGACCAAAACTTTATGAAGTTTACAACTTTGCATGACTGCAGAGTTTTGTATCACGTATTTCTGCACAACTCAGCCGTATCCATTATCCAAGTGAGTCTCTGAGTGAGTCTTACTAGACTCTAACCATGTTTAAAAAAATGTATCTGTTTGAATTTATTTCTTTTGTAGGTAATGACACCTACACTGTAAAACCGAAACCGTTGGTTTAACGGCATTACCGGCAGCAAATTAGCCGGTAACTTGCCGTAAAATCAACGGTAATGCCGTTATTCAATTTACGACAAGTTGCTGTAAATTTAACACTCTCATGCCGTAATTTGATACAGACGGCAAATTGCCGTAGCTGTAATTTTATGCTAACAGCAAATTGCCGTACACTTTGCCTTAACAGTAAGCTGCCGTAAATTACAAATTACGCCGTTACGTCATGTTACGGCAATATTGCCTTAATTTAACTACAAATTTTCAAAGCTACTGTAGGGATGACAGCAAGATGCCGTAAATTTAATGGTACGTGTGATCAGTACCTTCATATAAAAAATTTAAGCATACTACAGATTTTAATTTCAGTGAATATCCCTTAAGGATTATCAATATGTATATTCATTTCAAGGTAATTCAAATTAATTGGCCGGCTATCCTCACTAATGCTATTGTTCGCCTGTGATTGCAGTTCACCAGATGTCACCTTCGCTCTTTCAGGGAATTAGTTAATTTCTGCTTTATGCATTGATAATTTTTAGCCTCATACTTTATTGCAACATTATCATTTGAGAAAGAATCAAACACAAAAGAAAGCTTGTCATAAGAACACATTTATTAGCGGATATAAACAAAAAAACAATTATTAAAATAAATTTTAAATTTTGATTTTATTTCTCATTCATCCAAAAGTCTAAAAGAATATTTATCTAAGTTGAAATTGAAATTTTGTCCATTGGATCTTTCCTGGGTCAAAATGGATTTTTTTTCTTCTTTTGGTTTGCCTCCAAACTTCGAAGCAACGGATCTCTCTTTTTTGTCGCCTGGTTCCTGAAATGTGCAAACATAATGACAAGTAAATGTACAATTTATATGCATGTTGTTTGTCATTCTCAGAAAAGTCACACATTCCTCTTAGGTCAATTTTATAAGAAGGGTTCATAATTGATTATATAATTAGCAGGAGAGAGTGTGCATGTTAAACCATATAAAAATTTAGTATGCGAGGGGTGCTCATAAAATTTAATTATTCTAAATATATAATAATGAATTCTTCACTGGGTAATAGTTTTGATATGCATTATGCAGTTGTAAAGTATTGGGTAATTTGGAAATTTTTAAGTTACGCTTGTTTCCATCAAGGAAAAATGCTCAAGAGAGATTCAGGACCACTGACATTTGAGACCAAGATAGCTGAAGACCGTAGCTTTATTACTTATATGCATAGGATTGACAATGTTTGATTTATCTGAAAAAACA
Source organism: Platynereis dumerilii (assembly GCA_026936325.1). Lineage (NCBI taxonomy): Eukaryota > Metazoa > Annelida > Polychaeta > Phyllodocida > Nereididae > Platynereis > Platynereis dumerilii. Next base: position 7,966,805 of record JAPTHN010000017.1, on the reverse strand, counting down.
AAAAACAAACAACAAGAACCGATGACTCAATGTGCAGTACGGAGGCGTATTACTGCCAATGATATTTTTTTATTTTTGGTTTATTACAAAAACTTCTTGTTTAAACCAAAAACTTTTTTTAATTTATAAAAAACCTTTTGGTTTAATCCAAAATTGCTCGGTTTATTCCAATAGCTTTTTGGTTGAAATTCAAAAGCATTTTTCATTTAGTCAAATAAAAGAGTTTTTCATTTGAACCAAAAAACATTTTGATTTTTATTGAAATATCTTTTTGTTTAATCCCAGAGTTTTTTCTTTTGAACCAAAAATCTTTTTTATTTAATCTATAAAAACTTTTTGAGTAAAATCCGAAACCCTTTAGGTTTTATTCAAGATTAATTTTTTTATATAACTTTTAGTCTTAGCAAAAAAGCAGGAAGAGTCAGGAGAAATGAGTTGGGAACAGTCATGAGGAGGCAGCTGGGGAGAGTCAGGAGGATGCAGTCTTGGGTTTGGAATCGGGAGGATGCAGTGGGGGAAAGTTGAGAGGGAAGTCATATGGAGAGTTGGAGGGGCATCAGGAGAGGAGTCAGAAGGCGAGTTTGGAGGATGGATTTGGGGAGAATCTAGGAGAGTCATAAGGAGTTTGGATTGAAGGGTAAGTCAGGAAGAGCGAGTGCAAGAGTTGCTAGAAGGGAGTAGGGGAGATTCAGGAGGTGGGGTATCTGGAAGAAGGATTTGGGGAAAGTTGGCAGGACAAAGGGTGGGTGAATCAAAAGGGGAGTCAGTAGCAGGAGATGATAAGTCGGGGGGTGGAGGGAGTTGGTGAGTTTTGGGAGTAATCGGGAGGAGGGAGGCAAAATTGGGAGGAAGGGAGTTGGGAAGAGTTTCATGGAAAGTCTGGAAGGCAGCCTGGAGGAGAGAGTTGTTGAGAGTCAGACAGTGATGGTAATGGAAAAACTTTTGTCAGGGGAGCTATCAGCTGTCGCAGCACAAGTGCGCCATTCCAAATTTTTAAAAGGGAGAAAAATTCCAAACCAGGGTTTATTTTTGGCTAAATTTAGGCATACCTGGAGGACCGAAAATGTGAACATGATAATTATCTGTTTCTTCTGATGATTGGGGGAGCTGTAGCAGGTCACAGCTCCCCCTGTTTTTTTTATGAAGGGAGCTCAGCTCCCTTGAACTCCCCCCCCCCCAATTCCATCACTGGATTCAGATGAAGGAAACTGGGCAGAGTCAGGAGAATGGAGGTTAGTCTGGAAGAGTGAGTTGTGGAACGTTGGAAGAAGGAAATTGGGGAGTCAGGAGAAATAGTTGAGCACTTTGCAGTCAAATCTAAAGCAGGAACCTTTTTCATAAAAAATGATTTTTTATAAAATCAATAAACAAAAAAGGGGTTTTGGTTCAAATGAAAAACTTTAATCCAAGAAGCTTTCGGTTTAATAAAATTTTGGCTTAATGCAAAAACCTTTCCATCTCAGCAAAAAAGCAAAAGGAGTTAAAGGAGAGTAGAGAGTCGAGCAAAGTCAGGAGAATGTAGGGATGAGGGAGTCAGGGAAAGTTTGGAGGAGGTTGAAAGGGGAAACAAGAGGAGAGTCAGAAGGCGAGTTTGGAAGAGGGGTCAGACAGAGTTGTCAGGAGAGTCAGGAAGTGGTAGTTGTGAGCAGAGTTGAGAGAAGAGGGAGTGTCAGGAGGACGGATTTTGGAGAAGGAATTTGAAAGAGTCAGGGGCTAGGGGAGAGTCGGGAGTTGGGTAGAGTCAGTAGTTGGGATAGTCGGGAGGGGACACCAAACTCAAAACTCCCAACTCTCCCTGATTTCCTTCTTGCGACTCAATAACTCCCTAATCCTGATGCACCCCCGACTCAAGCCCAGCACCTGACAAAAATCCCCTTTCCCCTACTCGGTTCTCCAGACTCTCTTACCAACGATGCAGTCAAGGTTGAAACATCCGAGACCAAGGCCAGGCCAAGGATTCGGCATCCGAGAGCGAGCCAAGGCAGAGGCCATCAAAACATAACCCAGAGACGGGTCTTGAGGTCCAACACTGGCCCAAAGACACCTGAGACTGAGGCAAAGCCTGTGATTTGGCATCCAAGACCCAGCCAAGGCCAAGGCCATCAAAATATAGCCCCGAGGCTAACCTCGAGAACAAGGCCAACATCGAGACCTCCAACAATGTCCCTTTCAACTCTCTTCTTGACTCCCTTCTTCCACCTTTTCATGACTCCCTCCTTCTGACTCTCAACAATTCTCTATTCCTGACTTCCCTCCCAACTCTACCTGAACTCGCCCAAACTCCTGTCTCCGACTCCTGTTTTCTCCCAAATTCCTCCCCTGACTCTCCTTCCAACTTCACTTCCAACTCACATTTCATCTTCAATTCCGAATCTCCTTCCAACGCTCCTTCCAACTGCCCTTCCAATTCTCAACTCCACTTCCAACTTTCCCTGACACCCGACACTCCGATGAAAATTGAAAATTTCTTTGTATCAAACCCGAAATAAAAAATCTTTGGCGGTTATACGCTTCCACTGTCTGAATCTGAACCTGTAGCACGGCCGATTTATGCATGGCAAGTTCAATGTGTAGAAGATTGAATTGACATTTCACATTCCCAAATTCTGTTTTTCGATTTTTTTTCTCCCATTTGCCTTATTCATTTTGCTTATGTTACTTAATTGTGGGTGCAAAAGTTATTGAGTTATGATGAGATATGTTTAAAACAAGCATGCCAAAAGAAACAAAAACTTCACACGTCTGATTTCCAGCCATTTTCTTTGCATTTGCAACCAAAAGCCATACTATTTATCAGCGCACAGCACCTGTTCAATATCAGTCACTGATTTTGCAACTGGATAACTGTATAATATCTCATATTGAGATTGCCTTGAAAAAAATTGTTTTATTTGGCATACAGTATCAGCCCAATGCAAACAGTGACACTACTTACCATTTTACTTTTTATGATGTCATATCGTATAATACATTTGGGCAATATCTCTGAACCAAGTCATCACAATGGCATCCAAATTTAAAGCTGTCCATCCTGGTTTCAGGCAGCAACCTTACAATTCTCTTTCTGAAAAAATAAATAAATATTCTTATTCAGTGTTCTTCAGAAAAAATTAAGTTTAAAATATCTTATACTCTGACATGATGTTTATATAAATGACTTACACATTGTTTGTATGAATATTGCTGGTCATTGGCAGAGGTGAGAAAGTATGGGTTGAAATGCATTGGTGATATTTCTTGGAGTTGTTTACTTCAGCCAGGAACGACGATGTGTCTAACTCATCAGATGGAATAAGATGACTTCAGTAGGAGAGTTTTGGATGGTACTGCATCTTGACTGGTTGCAGAAAGACATTTTGTAGTCACTTTAACTGGATTTTATAAGGTCCCCTGCATTAAAAAGAATTGTTATAATATGGCAATTGGCAACTGTTTGCTGAAAACTTAATGACATCAGTAGATAACATAGACTAATTTGCTGTGACGGAACCTAAATCTTGTAGGCAAACCGCAAATTTTTTTAACTCTCAAAAAATATTAAATCTCCTCAATTACATTGAAATAGCTTTGGAGTGCTGTCAATCAATAACTTTAATGTATAACGGATACTGGGGGTAAGTTGCGCCAAAGGGCAACTTGTGTAGCCCACTTTTGGAAGAATTTAGTAAAGAAGGCAATGCCATCCATTTAAAGGGCTCAGCGGTAATGTTTGGCCTACTGACCTCAGGGACACTGGTTCGATTCACAATCCAGGCAACCCTTGTCAGAGGGATCTTTCATCTGGTGCAATGGTGCACCTTGCCTCATTGCTGTAGTCCCTAATATAATATTAAGCTAAATAATTGCATATATACAAGATATAAACCTGAAGGATCCTTCCCTTGAAATGGGTGAAACACAAGATTTTTTTGGAATAAAGTTGGTGCTACAAATTGCCCCATCAAGTGAAAAAATGAATTGTACCAGCGACTTACATGTAGTTGTGCCACTTAACCCACTTTTCTCTAAGGCCTACAGTCATCATCCATATACATGTATTCCAATGTGCTAAAAATAACTTTCCCCAGTCTTCCTTCCCTATCATTAATAGAAACACCCTCATCTAATGACAAATGAGGGCAGTGAGCCCTCATTAAGGCTGAAAAATGTGTAATGATTCCATGTTGACAGACTTTTTTGAATCAATGGATTGATTTTTCAGGGGCAGGAAGATCAACTGAAGCTGTGTATTATTCACAGGCCTGTATGCCCAATGAAAGGACAGAGCGAGTTCTAAAGGCAGATCCTACAGAAATGCGAAGCTCTGCTTTAGGATCCGCGGATTCTTCTTTAACATAATATTATATGACCAGTATTCCAAGTGCATTTGCAAATCTTACTATTTTTTGTTACCCAATGACACTCAATATGACTACATCCAAAATTTTATGTCTTGCCATTGCTGTCGAATTGCACTTTTACAAAAAAAACGTCGGTTTTAGTATTGTTCCTTAATGGTTGGACATTTTAAATAGCTTTACAGTAACTGTTTTTTTTTTCCATGGCTCATAATGACATTCACCAAATGTGAATACATGAGTGGGATTGCCTTATTCACCCAGATCTTCAATTCACCCCAACGATAATGCTTTATTGAATCATTGAAAATAATGAAACTCATTTGATTTACAACTGTGGGTGGTACAACTTAGGCCTATTCCCATGGTACAACTAACCCCATTCTCCCCTACTGCTCATAAAAAGACCTCTAGTGAGTAGCAAAATTTACCCCAGTACCTCCTATTAGACTCCTGCACATAAACATATTGTAAAAGGCTAGCTATTCATATAAGTAATGCATAATTTCACAAGAAAATTAATTTGTTTATATATAGCACTAATATTGAATTAATTGTTTTGCTGTCAGCCCCACCCACCTCTTTCACTTAATACAACATTCTCGGGGTAGGTTGATACTGCTGTGTTAATAGGCACATGTATATTTAAAGTGATATTACCTTGAAACTTAAAATTTCCTTGTGAATACAGATCTTCTCAAGTCTCTCATACAGTGTTCAACCGGCAATATAGTTGACAGAAAATATCATTAAGGCAGACTTAAGTACAATAGATTTAGGTTGTCTAGATTATTGTTATAAATCATAAACAGCCAAGAGTCATGTTTGCAGAAACAAACAAACAAACTGCTTTGACAGCATTGTTTGTGTTGTGGTTCAGAACAGTTGGCCTGCTGCAACAAAATTTTTACGGTAAGCTGCTGTAGTGCATAATTAGGCCTATACGGCAACTTCGTAAAAGTAACGGTTACCGTAAAATCAACAGTAATTGGCTAATTGCCGTTTTCTTGATCTTACGGCACATTCCTGGTGGTTTTGCGGTAGTCAATGTCACATTTACGGTTTACTGTTGAATTAACGGTAATTTACCGTTTTTAAAGATTTACGGTAAGATCAGCGTCAGTTTTACGGCACTTTTTCAACGGCACCTACGGCATGGGTTTACAGTGTACTTTAATGGTTCCACGAATCACATGTCTCCAGTGTCTTTATCACGCCTCAAGCATTAATCAATAAAGCCCTTAAGATATCGATCCTACTCTGGAAGGTGATATCATTAATGGTTTCTGTAATACCTCGCAGGTGTGGGATAAATTAGTTGATCGGGTATTGATCCTAAGAAACTGCTTGCGGCCTGTTTGGTCAGGGTCATGTTATCAGACTCATAATAATAATAAATAATAATAATAAAAATTTGTATAGCGCCAGTTTCAATTAACAATTGCTCACCGGCGCTTGATAATAAAGTTCTAACAATAAGATTGTATGAAGAGTTGAGTTTTTAGTCCTTTTTTAAATTTCTCAAGAGTGTCCATGTTCTTTATTTTGTCTGAAAGCGAGTTCCAGAGAACTGGTGCTGCGTGTGAAAATGATTTATTTACATAGTTATTGCCCTGGTATTTTGGTACTTCGAGAAGGTTGTGGCTGTTACTTCTTAGGTTACACTTGAGCTGCTTTTTGACGTGCAGCAATTGTTTAATATAACATGGGGCCTGATCATTCAAGGCTTTCCATGTAGTGGTAAGAATGTTGTATTTCATTCTAGCTGGGATTGGTAGCCAGTGCAAGTTTTTCCTATGGTCGGTGATATTATCATATTTTCTCAGTTTATTTATAAGTCTGACAGCAGAGTTCTGTGCAACTTGGAGTTTATTTTCCAATTTTTTGGGTATTCCAAATAATAATCCATTTCCATAGTCAAGATGCGGGGTAACAAGAGCATTTACTGCAGTCTTAGTAAGGTCAGCATCTAGGCTTTTCCTGATGAGAGATAAATTCCTAATATTAAAATATGCACTACGACACATATTATTAACTTGCCTTTCCATTGACATGGTTTTATCAAATATTACTCCTAGGTTCCGAACAGAGTCAGATGTTTTAATTTCAGTGTTTTCAACATTGATAGAGTTTATGTGTAACCTCTTTAAGTTGTTTTCAGACCCGATGATAAGAAGTTCCGTCTTTTCACCATTGTTGCACAGCATATTTTGGTGGAGGAATCCTCTGATATCAGAGATACATTTCTCTAGTTTTAGTTTTCCATTTTCTTGGTCAGTATGCGTTGGCTTGAATGAGAGTATGAGTTGTTGATCGTCAGCATATTTTTGATCGTTCACTTGGTTACGAGCGGCAAGATCACTAACTGGAGCAATGTAGGCATTAAAAAGAATGGGTCCTAGTTTTGAACCTTGTGGCACACCATAGTTTAGTGAGCAACTATCAGAGATAGTGTCTTCTATTATCACTGACTGCGATCTTTTATTTAGGTATGACTTAAACCAGTTGAGAGCTACTCCATCAATGCCATATCTATTCTTGAGCCTGTGTAATAAAATATCATGGTCGATTGTATCAAAGGCTGCAGATAGATCAAGTAGCACCAGCATTGTCACTTCACCTTGACTCATACTTGTAAGGATGTCGTTGTGAACTTTAGTCAGGAGTGTCTCCGTGCTATGATATTGTTTATATGCAGACTGTTTGTCATCATCAAGTTTATTAGCCGCGACGTGTTGCGTGAATTGTTTGATAACTGCACTTTCCAGAAGTTTGCCAAGAAAGGAGAGATTTGATACAGGTCTATAGTTCTTCATTTCAGTGTTTAGACCTAGTTTCTTCAGGAGGGGTTTTACAAGGGCATGTTTAAGCTTTTCTGGCATAGTACCGGTGCACAGAGATGTATTAATAATTTCTGTAAGGATAGGTAAGAATTCATCAATGCATTCGACGAGTAGCTTGGTTGGAAGTGGATCAAGCGGACAGTGTTTGATTGGCATTTCTTTAATCAGTTTTCTGACTTCTTCATGGGTGAGCAGTTTGAAGTTGGTTAGTTTAGGGCCATCGAACGTCGCATCATTTGCTGCAGTAGGTAGGCATGGAACATTAAGTTTAGTTCTGATTTTTTTAATCTTTTCATCAAAGAACCTGTTGAAGCTGTCCCCGAGGGTTTTGGCATCATTATGGTAGGGCAGGGGGGATTGTTGCTTTCTGTTAAGGCTTGAGTTTAGGACTTTGAACATCGCTTTTGAGTTGCCTTTGGTTTTTTCAATCTTTGCTTTGAGATCGTTGATTTTAAATTGGTTCAATTTGACATTAAATTCATTTCTTCTCTCCTTGAATATTAGCCAGTCAGCCTGAGAGCGTGTAGATCTCCATTTTTTCTCGGCTTTTCTTTTGGAAGTTTTGAGATCCCGAATGTCATTTTTAGTCCAGGGAGTAGGTTTGCGATTTGTAAGTGTAATGGTTTTTGCTGGTGCATGGAGGTCTAGGATGTCTTTGGAAGACAGGAATTGGTCGACCAGCCTGTTGAGCTTTTTTGGATCAGTATCATTGGCTTGTCTCGTTATGTTGGAAAAGTGCTTTTTCATGTCTCTCTTGAAAGCAGTAAGGTTAATGGCTCGAGTGTTTCTGTAGCCAGCCTTTTTCAATCGTTTTGGAGGTATTTTCCATGTGACATCAAACAGTATGCAGTTATGGTCTGAGTGCAGATCGCCAATGCGACAGTCTTTAATAATAGAATTCTGTCGAGTGATGACAAGATCAAGCAAATTGCCATCTTTGTGGGTGGGTGATTTGACATGCTGGACAAGATCGAACATTTCAAGGATACTACAGAATTGATTGGCTTTGCCGTTATTACTCTTATTGAGATGAAAATTGAAGTCGCCTGCTATCACCACTTCATTGGGGCAGGTGTGGTAGTATGCAATCAGCTTGGTGAATTCTTCATAAAATTCACTCAAACAGTAATTATGCTTGGGTGTTGGTTCGGGGCGATAGATCAGAATCAATGATAATTTTTTCCCTTTTGTGTCTATCTCTACCTCCATGCTTTCAAAGGTGTGACTAGTAATGGACTCTTTTACCCTGGCATTCAGACCAGCCTTAATGAGACAGGCAACACCACCTCCAGGTCTGCCCAATCTGGGCGAGTGTAAGAGACGGTACTCGTCCATTTCAAGTTCCCCAATTGTTACATAGTCATCAGGCTTGAGCCAGCTTTCAGTGATCAGCAAAGCATCTAGTTCATGTTCTTCCCTGAATTGCCGTACGAGCTGAGTTTTTTGTCGGAGACTCTGAGCATTCCATAAACCTAGTCTTAAGAAGCCAGGATTTTTCTCAAGTCCATGTTCTGATCTTTCAGAGTTGGTATCAGGATTTATTGAAAGTAGTGGCATGAATCGGTTATTGCCAAAGACACTAGTCTTAGCAGCTATGTTTGAGTGATTCAGCTTCATCAGATTACTTGACTGAAGCCTCTTACGAGGTTCTATACACGACTTCCCCATAAGACCCTTACCATTGGTGTCAACTCATCAATTCGAATAATTGTACATGTGTGATTTCATTATTACTGATAGTGTTGATGCCTACGTATGGGCAATGGGCATGTCATTAGATGATATCATGATGGACATTAGCGGTCTATGCTGATGTGAGCCGGTATATTTGGACATGGTAGACCCATAGCCTTATTGTCCCAAGACAGTTAAATAATCAGCCTTTCAGTTAGTTTAATATTTATTTTGATCTTCTAATTTGGCCATGTGTCTCAATATTTAGACTATATTTATAATATATTTATGTGAGCCTACATTGTAAAAATATCTATAAGTAGGCAGGTTCCTCAATCTTGAATGATGGAGATGCCCGAATTCTTGAATAATAATTTCAAACCATATTGCTCTATCAGAATGGGAATTATGACATTTTATCATGTTAAATTATTTGATTAATCAAGGAACCTGTTTTCTCTCTTCGCAAAATAATTGAGATATTTCATCCGGGTGATGTTCTGAGTGTTTTATGAGATGTTTGGTAGATTTTATAACAGTTCTTACTGAATAATAAATTTAGTAAGAACAAGACAGATCATGAAGTTATCAGAAGACCACCAAGAGCATTATTCCTTTTGGATGTCATTTTGATGAGTTATAAGATTTATAATTATCAATCTTTCCTTGAGTAATTGTATTAACTACACAGTTATATAATAGAAGCAACACATTGACTAAGTCACTTAAATTAAGCTCCAATGTGCCTAATATAATGTTATGTAACCAAAGATGGTAATTTCTACACGTAGCTTCAACTCTGGTCTGCCTTGTAGAAGTGCTTGTAAAATGTTGACCACAGTTGAATATTCTATGGGGTCACCCAGTCTCACCCTGTATGATGGATATAATACAGGGCAGGAAGACAGACCTCTTGCCTTCGATCAAACTTACTGCACAATATTTTTGTATTTTTGGTACGGTAGGATTAGTATCAAGGCATCTTCAAAAGTTTTGCAAAATATTAAAAAGCATACAATAGATTCAATGGATATGATTATACTATTTTAAAGCTTGTTCTGTAATATTTATTAAAAGTCAATTTAATATGCACCCCAAAATAGTTGATCAACCACATTCTACAGAAATGAATGTAAAAAGACTATAGAAGGGGTTTAATAATATAGAAAAGTAAGTTACATATATGTCATATCATATCTGTAACCACACAAGATGCTGTGAATAAGTCTTGACCTATATGTAGGTCTTGAGGAGCCATTAGTACAATCAAATGTCCTCCAGGCATTCTTTGAATATAACATTCACACACTCTAAAATATTTTAGACAGAATTGGTTTTTTAGATTAAAAATGGTTTTTTGAAAAAACCAAATTTCAATGCAGAAAAACCAAAATTGATTTTTTTTTTAAATCCATGTTGTTTTGAATTGAAATTTGGTTTTTCAAAAAACCATTTTGAATCTAAAAAACCAATTTTGTCCCGACATTTTTTAGAGTGCACATTCTAATCGGAGAGATGTTTTCAGATCTGATTGCTACTCCCCAAGATACTCAACAATCTAAATGTCCTTCAATGCCCATTTGTGACAATCAGGGAGATCCCTTGTGACCTTGCATGGTCTTTTCAGTGGCAGAAAATCTGCTCAAGTAAAGGATGGATGGAACCACAGAAGCACATGAATCAAGAACCAGGAATCACCGATCTATAGGGATTGAGCACCACTGTCGCTTTGATTGCCCCTGTTCTGCCTTCCAACAGCTCAATTACAGTACAATCTAAAGTTGTCAAATTTCTCGAAGTGGCTTTTAAAGCGATTTTTGCTAAGATTTTCCTTCTATTAAATATTTTTAAGTCTTTAATTGACTTTAAATTTTATTTATTGCCTGATTCAGAAATGTAGGTGATTGCAATTTGCAATAGTGTATGCTGATACTGTTACAAAAAGAAAACACGGGCGGACTGGCCTATGTGGCAAAGTGTGACCTTTAGTTCCCCAATGGCCTAATTAGGGTGGTCCACATTCCAATGGGAAAAATCAAATCTCATAAAACCCCCAATTTGAAAGTGGAAATTGATGACCACATAAGTAAAACAAACACATGCAAAATTTCAACCAAATCGGTTAATGTTTAGAGGTGGCACAAAGCCCTCGAAGTTTATAATGTAATTCCTCATTCGCACGACTGAAAAATTGGTCATTTTCCCAGATCTTTCTCAGAAGTGAATATTTTTTCCTGATTTTTTAGTAAATGATAAAATTGGCACGGCAAAGTAATATCTGGGGGTTATCTTTTATTTATTATTTGTAGTAAGTGAAATATTTGCTTCTTTTTATGAAAAAAGGCTTGATAATTAACCCATGTAAATCTATGCTTACCTGCTATGAAGCATTATAAGCCAGACATAATATTAGGAAAGCATTGGGCATCCTCTACATACTAAGAAAAAGGTTACTTTATCAAAATAATGTGCTGTTATAGCAAGATTTGCAAATACCGATGATTTTGAGGTCTGCTGATGGGCAATCCCATGTTAAACTTCAATGGCTTTGTGCCAGTGGTACCTCTAAATATTAATTGATTTTGTTGAAATTTTTACACAATACCTTCTATCCATATGACATCACAATTCAAGTTTCAAATCAAAGATATTCAGAAGAAAGTGTTTTTGGACCACCCTAGGCCTAATGATTAAGAATGCTTGTCCACTGGCTCTGAGGGCGTGGGTTCAAATTTGGACGACCCGAGTCGTACAAGCACAACAGAAGTCAAGAGTCCACAAAGAAAGTGTGTTGTAATTTCTATGGTTCACTGTAAATTTTGAATTTTGAGTTAGCTTAATTGATTGAGTGAGATGGTTGCACAATTCCTTTGAGCCAAGATAGCTTGTTGTTTGCAAGTTATAACAACATAAAGATTATCATAACTCAAAACAGCAAGCTATCATGGCTAAAACAAATTGTGCAACCATCTGACTCAATCATTTGAGATGACTCGAAATTTCAGAATTTACAGTGTTGTAATGTACTCACTCAAATGTGACTCCCCTCCCTTTCCTTTTGGCTGGCAGCTATCTGTTGAACGAATTATACCTTGTATTTCTTCACAAAACAGGCTGGTAATTTTTACAAGAAAAAAAGTTGGTTTGAAAAAATAGCATACCCAAAATAAGCATGATTAGGAGGGTTTCAATGGCTGTTAGCCTGTTACCACTATGCTTTCACCTGCAAACCTGCATCATGACAGGGTATAGCATGTATTGGCTGTATCTACTACTTTAGAATCAGGTTTATAATAAACCCCGAAATTGGCAATGAAGTTGGCAAAAATCTCTATATGAATAGAATCTGGAAACCTTATCAATCTGACAATCATTGCTCTATCCACGATACCCTAGATGATACAACAAGAAGACTCAGATGGATAAGAAAAGACTCATTCATCCACATGTCTCATTTGTTCAAATTGGATGGAGCCAAATCAGCTGGCACATGGCAGGCAATAGAAAATCCTGAATGGTTTTTTATTTAATATCATTCATGTACACAACTATTTTGTGTAGGATTATATTGTAATAATACCTATGCACGCTTGTAAATGCCTTTGTTGGTTTATGCATGAAAACAAAAGCTTCTTTATTTGCCGTTTTGGAATAATTTAATGCCTGACAGAACTTCAGGAGAAACTCCCTGTATGCTATTACATAAATTTACATTCTATACTGTATTATGCTGTATTCTAAGGGACGGACTGGCGGCATTTCGGGCCCCGTGGCAAAATAAGTCAATGGGCCCCTACGTCCTTACCATCGGCAATATTTTAAAATAGAAAAGCAAATTAATACCTTAAAAATGGGGTGGGGCCCCAACATGAGGGTGATGTCCTTTTCAGTAAGTGTGGCTGCAACACATAATCTTAAACATGATAACAAAATTTTGATTTTTCTTGAAATTTTTATTTTTTGGTGCCTTGGATGGGCCCCCCTGAGTGGATGGGCCCGTGGCAGCTGCCAGGGCATTAAATACCTGAATGGCACTTTAGTCTTAATCGAAAACTATTCTTCAAGATCTTTTAGAACTTTCTTTAAGATCCATGCAAGGCCTTGTGCACTTTCTTCAGATCTTAAGATCCAGCATTTGATCAGGTGAAAGGGAGGTCAATTTCTACTATTTCCCTTCGGTCAACACCTTTGAAGGACTAAAAGCCAAATGGTGTTCATGTTTGCTTTGAATAGGAGATCGGCTCAATTCAGCTTCACCACAAATCCAGGGGATTGAAGACTTGGAATCCTTAAGGCTCTACGGTGTTGGCCTGCACTACTCACAGTCAATTGAAGCACATTTTTGGTAAATCTGTCAATTTTCTTTTGGGACAGTAGTAACCAAGTATCCTCTTTTATGTACTTCCTACTTGATTGTAACATCACAAAGGTAATGTTTGATTTTAAAATAATTTATTGGTGGGGAGCAGTTTATAGACAGGTCTGTGCATTAATCTTCAACTTCTGAAAGCGATATATATCAGATTGTAGGAATTCATTCTGATAATATTAAGATTGATTTGATTGTTGAGTTTTGGTCTGTAGCTGGCAAGGCTGTGCTCGCATTGACTTGGTATGGATATACATCAACATTGTAGTGTATACAAATCAACCGAAACTAGTATTGTATATATCATCACCTAAATTAGTCCACCTTATGACTTTATTACTAGTATTCTTTGAAAATTGATACTCAATAAGGAGTGTTGTCATATTCGATAAACACAAGAATTTTAGGAACCTGCGTCCACATAGTTATCTCAAGTTCCATGATATATTGTTCGTATGATGCAAAAATATTTTGCAGTAAGTTTGATCGAAGGCGAGAGGTTGGTCCACTAGCCCTGCAATCTATCCATCATAACATAAATGATAGATGGGATACGCAGCCCTCGATCGTCTTCAGTTTGCACGTCATAGAAAAATTCCTAGAAAAAACTAGAAATACGGAATTTATGATTATTTTATCAGTCCACAAAACATGTTATTACATTTTACACAGAATGGTCAATTTCTTATCTTATCAAAATGAATGGCTCTGTTTCTGTCTTGTCTGTCCATTATAAGTCTCAGTGGTGCTTCAGCACAAATGTAGGTATACCAACATCAGTAACAATATCTCTCACAATTAGCTGACACTGATCCAAACACAGGCAAACTGGCCATCAGCAGTTTCACAGGATCAATACCCGATCAACTAATTCATACCTGTGAGGTATTCCTGAAACCATTAATGATATCACCTTCCAGAGAGAGGGATCGATATCTTAAGGGCTTTATTGATCTCTGCTTGAGGCGTGATAAGGTTACTGGAGACATCTGTTTCATGGAGCAATTAAGGCAGACTAGGTTGGTGCTTATGTGAACAGCATCAATGAGGAGATGTCAAAAGATTTCACATGAGCATTTTGAGGGTGTGTGATGAATGCATTGACAAATAAAATGCAATTGACAAAAACAAATTGACAAGTATTATGTAACACGCAAAGGAAGTGTTGGTGTCTAAATCAATGTAGGGGAGAGCGGGACACCATGAGCCACGGGGCAGAAATGAGCCGTGGCCCTTACAAAACAAACGGCGTGATAGAACTTCTCGATTGGGAGACCATATATTCCTTTATATTATTTGGGTTGAATTAGCTGGGGCAGCAATTTAGCCAATCATAATCTTTGTTTTCAATGTAGGACCAAGAATCGAAAAAAAAGATTTTGACTATAAAGTGATTTGTCATGGAATATTTCTTGTCATGAAAAGTTTAAATAATTCTGTTAAGACTTTGCGATGACTTACATTTGGCATTGTGGCTTTCATACAAAAACGCCGCACATTGAGTCTTGATCCAAGAACAAAACCATTAAAGAACAACAAAAGACAATTACGAATATAAGAAAACTCTATTGTCAAGAAACCTAGCTCTTAAGGAAGTGATCAAGGCTGTATAAGGGGCTTTATTGAGCTTTCATTCAGAATCTTTCTAAAGGTTGACATTGAGTTAATAAGGTATTGATGCAAGCTTCACAGGAATATCACTTGCCTCAGTAGTACTGCTAAAAGGCAAATAACAACAGTGTCCCTGGTACTAAGAAACCTCCTGCTTAATCACCTGACAAAATAAGACTTTCTGAGGCTGTTTTTAGTTATGTTATTTTTAACGACATGTATGTTGTCAGACTAGGAGAACTGTATGCATTAAATAGATCTTACCAAATGATAACCAGACAGTAATATATGCAGCAAGAATCACTCTTCAAGAAACACTTGTGTCCGACACCCTGCAACAAGTGCCCTGCAACATTCTAACAAAGTAACCAAATGTAGCACAATTGGCCAAATGTAGCAAAAAGGCAAAATTGGGGAAATAAGCCTTCATGAGTACCCCGCCAGGCAATGGCGCCTATAGAACACTCAATGTGCTTCAATCCTCCCTCAAGTCTCTCTGTGACATCACAATCGAGCTGATCTCACTTGTCCCATGTGACCTTGGTTCTTTTCACTGAAGGAAATCCCCCTTGAATGAAGAATGGGAATCAGAGATCCATAGGATTAAGCACCACTATCGTATTGATCCCTTCAGTTCTTGCTTCCGACTTCTCTCAACCTGAGACTCAACTCACTCCAAGCCCTTGGAGTTTCTTAAAGTTGTTTTTATAGCGATTCCTTGAATTCTAACACACAGCTTCCCCTAACACTTTCTGAAGTCTATTTGAAAGTAGGTCACTGGCATACTACAGTACATTTGTAACTATGGCACTATTGTCATCTTATTATTGGAATATGAAGCAAATTTTATTGGTGTTTGTGTAGTCTCTTTCTGTGCGGCCACAGACATTTCGGGGGGGGGGGGGGGAGTATTTTTGGCCCTGCCTTAACAAGTCAAGATACCTTTTGTCTTAACCAACTGATGCAAATTTATTTTGGGAGAGCAAGTATTTTTGGCCCTGCCTTAACAAGTCAAGATACCTTTTGTCTTAACCAACTGTTGCAAATTTTGGGAGAGCAAGTATTTTTTGTCCTGCCTTAATAAAACATGTTAAGATACCTTTTGTCTTAACCGACTGTTACAAATTTTGGGAGAGCAAGTATTTTTTGTCCTGCCTTAATAAAACATGTTAAGATACCTTTTGTCTTAACCGACTGTTGCAAATTTTGGAAGAGCAAGTATTTTTTGTCCTGCCTTAATAAAACATGTTAAGATACCTTTTGTCTTAACCGACTGTTACAAATTTTGGGAGAGCAAGTATTTTTTGTCCTGCCTTTAAAACTTGTTAAGATGCCTTTTGTCTAAACCAACTCATGCACACTGCATAAGTAGAACACTTGCTACTTACACAATCCAGTTGTCTACCTGAAAGATGTGGTATGCCTAAAAGCTCACCTGTGAGTATGGTATTTCCAAATGAAACCATTCAAGATTTTAAATAGCTTTATATATGTGCAAGCTGATCCTGGCTCTAATCCAGGTTGGATGAATGAGTCATTTCATAACCAGCTGAGTCTTCTCATTGTTCCATCCAGGGTATCATGTAAAAAGCTATGATTGCCAGATTTTGAGGTGTATAACTTTTAAATTATTACATTTCAGGTGGTTATTTACCTGGGGCTGTAGTACATCCATGATTTAGGTTGCAAGTGCAAGCATTGTAACAGTCGTTGACACATGATTTATTTCGGTTACACTAATTTTTTTCAAACTAATGTTTTCACTTATTAAAAAGACCCTAGTTGGTTAAGAATAACATGATGTAAATGGTTCATCAAATGGCCGCGAGTAAACATGGAAGAGAAATAAATCACATTGAACACATTTGAGTGTTCATTGTACAATGCACTTGCTTTGAAGCTCCTAGAGGTCAATTTGGTCAGGGCATTAAATACTTGAATAGTACATTAATCTTAATCACAAACCATTCTTCAAGATCCTTTTGAACTTTTTCAGGATCTTTTTACGCACTTTCATTAAAAAAATCTTTGATCAAATGAAAGGGAGGTCAATTTCTACTATTTCCCTTAGGCCAACATCTTTGAAGCATTCTTCAAGATCCTTGTACTCTTTCTTCAGATCTTATGATCCAAGTGAAGGCAAGGTCAATTTCTACTATTTCCCCTTGGTCCACACCTTTGAAGTTCTAAAAGCCAAACGGTGTTCATGTTTGCTTTGAATGGGAGATCGGCTCAATTCAGCTTCACCACAAATCCTAGGGATTGAAGATTTGGGAGTCCTTGGTCTGCAGAGCTCTATAATGTAGGCCTACAATATTCTTCACCAAAACTGTCAATTGCAGAAAATTTTGGTAAATCTGTCAGTTTCTCTTAGGACAGTTATAACCAAGTATCCTCTTTTACTTCCAGTTTAATTGCAACATCCCAAGAGAAGATTAATCATGTTCGATTATAACTGAATGTTGATGAGGAGTAGCTAGTTTCTGGACAGGTCTGTGCAATAGGCTCCAACTTGTAAAAAGAGAAATTTATCAGATTGTAGAAATTCATCATTCTGAAAATAAGATTGATTTTCAATATTGTTGAGATTTGGCCTGCAGCTGGCAAGGCTGTGCTCGCATTGACTTGTATTATTATTATTATTATTATTTTATTCGTACAGCTTGGTACAGATAAGTTCACAAATGAATGAAAAAATAGAAATATCAAACAGTTTTTAGATTAATTATTGTCTATGGCATGCAACAAAATATATAAGAGAGTTCAATTCTTCACTTGAAAAACCACCAATATCCACCACGCCATCCCGACATGCTATAAGTTCATTCAGCATTCCTGCCCGGTCAAACATTTCACAGTCATAGCTCCCATTGATGGCCCTGACATCATTATCATTGCCATACTTTTGGCGAATGAAAGACAGGTTCTTTGACGTCAAGCTTGTGTCAAGTGCACAGACATACTTGAGCCTCTCATTTGCGCCTATCTCCACGGCCTTTTTGAGCTTAACTATGCGTCTGCACACTGAATCCATGAAGGTTAGTCCACGTAGCATAAGAGGGAGAATAGCAGATCTAGTCTGACTAGGCAGTCCCAACACACGTCTGGTTGCCTTCCTCCATGTAACATGAAACGTTTCCACATGTGGGCTTGACAAATCCCAAGTTTGACAACCATAAAAAGCTTGACACTGACCAAGGTAAATGTGGCTAGCCAGCATCCGTGGTACCTTTGCACAGTTAACAATGACAGAATTCACACTTTTAACAAAAGAGTTCTGCTTCATTTGGACTTCATGCGACTCATTTAGGTTATACATTAAATGATGTCCTAGGTGTTCAACACAAGTTTCCCATTTCAAAATATTCCCATTGAGTCTTAAGAGGGGTATGTCACGTACTTCCTTTTTGCTGAAACATATACATTTTGTCTTCTTCGGATTAAATATGATATCATACTCTCTGGCAAATCCTTCACATGTTGTAATCATATTCTGTAGAGCAGTTCTTGTATGGATATACAACATAGTGGAGTATACAAATCAACAGAGCTAGTATTATATGCAAAAATATTTTGCGGTAAGTTTGATCGAAGGCGAGAGGTTGGTCCACTAGCCCTGTATACAATCCATCACAGTATAAATGATAGACGGATATCAAAGTCATAACCCTAGTCTTCAGTATGCACATGGTAGAAAAATTCCTAGAAACTACTAGAAATACGGAATTTATGGTTATTCTATAAGTCAACTAAACATGTTATTACATTTTACAAATGGTCAATTCCTTGTGTTATCAACATGGATGGCTCTGTTTCTGTCTTGTCTGTCCATTATAAATCTCAGTGGCGCTTCAGCACAATGTAGGTACACAAACATCCGTAACAATATCTCTCACAATTAGCTGACACTGATCCAAACATAGGCAAACTGGCCATGAGCAGTTTCACAGGATCAATACCCGATCAACTAATTCATACCTGTGAGGTATTTCTGAAACCATTAATGATATCACCTTCCAGAGAGAGGGATCGATATCTTAAGGGCTTTATTGATCTCCACTTGAGGCGCGATAAGGTTACTGGAGACATCTGTTTCATGGAGCAATTAAGGCAGACGATGTTGGTGCTTATGTGAACAGCATCAGTAAGGAGATGTCACATGAGCATTTTTAGGGTACATGATGAATGCATTGACGAATAAAATGCGCAATTGACAAAAACAAATTGACAAGTATCTGTAACACGAAAAGGAAGAGTTGGTATCAAAATCAGGCTGCCCAGTTCTCAATACACAAAACCCTTTGCTTGTGTGAGGATATTTTACATAGCATGGATGTAGATACGTAGGCCTATTAAGGCTATAAAATAATTTGTAATAAATTGTTTCTTGCCATGAAAAGTCTAAATAATTCTGTTAAGACTTTGGAATGACTTATATAAGCATTGTGATTATTATATAAAACATAACACATAACACATTGAGTCTTGATCCAAGAACCGACCAATTAAACAATAACAAAAGAGGATTGTCACCTGAATCAATCTTGGAATAAGAATATAACAAGACACTATTGTCAATAAGCTCTCTTTTTATTTGTGCTGTACAATGTACATTGTACAAAGAATAATTGGATAGTGAATTCCCTGATCAAAAACTTCTGCACCTCTTAAGGAAGTGATCAAGGCTGTATAAGGGGCTTTATTGAGCTTTCATTTAGAATCTTTCTAAAGGTTGACATTGAGTTAATAAGGTATTGATGCAAGCTTCACAGGAATATCACTTGCCTCAGTAGTACTGCTAAAAGGCAAATAACAACAGTGTCCCTGGTACTGAGAAACCTCCTGCTTAATCACCTGACAAAATAAGACTTTCTGAGGCTCTTTTCAGTTATGTTATTTTTAACGACATGTATGTTGTGTCAAAAGGCTAGGTCTAGGAGAACTGTATGCATTAAATTGATCTTACCAACTGATAACCAGACAGTAATATATGCAGCAAGAATCACTCTGCAAGAAACACTTGTGTCCGACACCCTACAACAAGTGCCCTGCAACATTCTAACAAAGTAACCAAATGTAGCACAATTGGCCAAATGAAGCAAAAAGGCAAAATTGGGGAAATAAGCCTTCATGTACACCCGCTGGGCAAAGGCGCCTATAGATCGCTCAACAATCAAGTGTGCTTCAATCCTCCCTCAAGTCCCTCTGTGATGTCACAATCGAGCTGATCTCACTTGTCCCATGTGACCTTGGTTCTTTTCGGTGAAAGGAAATCCCCCTTGAATGCAGAATGGGAATCAGAGATCCATAGGATTAAGCACCACTATCGTATTGATCGCTCCAGTTCTTGCTTCTGCCTTCTCTCAACTTGAGACTCAACTCACTCCAAGCCCTTGGAGCTTCTTAAAGACATTTTTATAGCCATTCCTTGAATTCTAACACACAGCTTCCCCGGACACTTTCTGAAGTCTATTTGAAAGTAGGTCACTGGCATACCACAGTACGTAACTATGGCACTATTAAGGCAGACTTCATTGGTGCTTCTGTGAACAGCATTCATAAAAAGTTGTCAAAAGATGTCACATGAGCATTTTGAGTGTGCCTTCCTGAGCAAAATTCAAGCTGCATGTCGTTTGGATGAGAATTAAAATCCCCTTGTTGCAGTGTCTATAGAATTAGATGCTGGGCAAGTAAAATATCCCTCACATTTGGTAAAGTTGTAACATGTTGAGGACTCATGCTCTCTCTCCAATTTCATTATCAAACCTCATGAGCACTCAGAACTGGGCTTAGAGGGCAGCACTTAGCATCTATCTCTCTATCTATGTATCTATTTGTGGATTTTGTATACACTTAAATTTCCAATCAGCACACAACATAAGAAACTCATTGTCAAGCTCATGTTTCGGGACATGAGCATTTTGTTGCTCAAAAATACGAAAGCACAGATGGTTATGTCACTTGTGAGATAATTCAGAATATTGGAAAATATAGGTTTCCACGGCAATACGTAATTACGCTAAGATAATGCAATGGCTTTGACACTTTGACTAGTCTTTATCCCAGAACAGACTGATCAACAGCATACACTCTTAAAAAAAGGTTTTATATGAAATCTTTTTAAAAAGGTTCTATAAGCTGGTATAGATAAGAAACCCTGAAGGTTCATTATTCAACTTTTCAAAAGTTTAATTCCAACATCAAACAAAAACAACATTCAGATAATCCAGCTGCGCTAAACTCCCACAATGGGACTCCTTTCTCTCAAGTCGGGAGCACAGGATCCTATCATAGGGCCTTCCGACCAAGTATGGAACCTTTCCAATTCGGCTGAACCCTTTAAAAATCTAAGAACCCTTTTTCAGCTGTGTGTTCTTTATATATGCCTTTAAGAACTTTTTGTGTTAAGAGTGTAAGACCAGAATTGAATCAATTGATGTTGGCATCACAACGCACTAAACAATCCATCAGCTCTCTTTCTATTTGTAATTGGATACTGAAGGCACTGATCAAAAACTGCTGTGCCTCTTAAGGAAGTGATCAAGGCTATATAAGGCCTCATTGAGCTTTCATTATTGGATCACTCTTAAGGTTGACATTGAGTTAATAAGGTATTGATGCAAGCTTCACAGGAATATCACTTGCTTCAGTCGTACTGCTATAAGGCAAATAACAACAGTGTCCTTGGTGTTGTCAAACCACTCTTTTAAGACCAACCGTGAAAGCACACCATCTTAGATGTCCCCTTGTACCTTATTTGGTGAAAGTAAAACTGCATTTATTTTCCTGTTTAATTTCTTTTAGCTTGTGCCCTGAGTCCTCAAGGATACCTATTGAGACTTAATGAGAGATCAGCTTCCTGTGAAATTCAATAATTCTGTTCCAAGGATCCCACACAATGCGTCTTAACACCAGGTATTATGTGGTGGATATCCGTGATGGAATTTCAATAATGCACACTTCGCCTTACCAATTAGTGTTGTTAGGCATGTTCAGCATTGTTCCATTGGATATTGGACAAGGTTGATTTTCTACCAAACTGTTAAAATACTGCTCTCACATTTTATAAACCTGAATGATTATGTGCTCCTAATTATTTCCTGACTTCAGAAGGGCTTATATATGTCGCTCATGTGAAGCTTTTCTATCAAAGATCATGTCCTTTGTTACATTGAGTTACAAGGCAATAGAATAGACAAAGTGAGAAAAGTGAGAAAAGAAATATTGTGAGAGAAAAATACAGTGAAAAAAGGGTTGATCCTTCATTCCTGTAGAGTGGTTCTATCTCAGTGAAAGGAAATCAAGCATACTGGAAAATGTATGGCTTTCTGCTTGAAGTCCCTCAAGGCACAATTTAAACCAAGGTACTTACTATCCTATGGGTGTGATCAGTGCAGTGTGTATAAGACTTTGTCTTGGATTGCGTTCTATCTTATTTTACAGGAATTTAATTTTGCAGTTAAACAATTAAGTAAAAGGCTCAATTAGCGCATGTAGCAACTCACATCCTGACAAAAGCTAAAAATAATCACTGCACATGGCATGGTTTGACTGTAAATAAAAAAGAAACATCAACTCATCTGTAAAATTTAAATAAAGAATACACCCAAATTGATAGCAGATCAAATTGCTCATACAAACTTATTTGGGAAAGGGATATATGGATGTGCAATTTGATCAATGTTGTTAGTTCTGTAACCATAATCACCTCATCCAGTTTTTGGATCTCTATTATAATCACACATGCAACTTGTTGCTCTCCTGGCACCAAATGCAAAAATCACTCAAGTGAGGGCTTTGAACACAAGCCAGACTCTCTGCATGCCAGATAATGTGAGCATTATATCGGCCAAAGTGCACAATTGGCTTGATCCCAAAACTGAGCAACAACTGGAGTATATAGGAGTTCATTTTCCAAATGTATTAGAATATACAGATACCAGATAGTAATAAGTGCAATTGGTTTTCGTTTATGTTTAACTAATATTCTTGTAATTATTCTAACCAAGCAGCATTTACATCAAACATTTTTTTATTTGACTTGGTTTGATTTATGCAACAAATTCATCAATGCATAATTATACAGTGACTGTGTGACAAAATTGAACTTTAGCAGACTATATCCCAAAGTAATAGAATTCTGAATAGTGGCTTTACAATATAAGGAAGGCTCCACTGTCAGTGCAATATCTCCACTTCGACATTACATAAAAGGGAAGACTAACAAAGCCAATGCAGTACAACCACAAATGGGGTGGGATAATACAATGATTAATGCAATTGTTTCTCATTGGATGCTGCATGCCTAACATCCACCTTCAGGCAATAGCACCACTCAACAATCAAATGTGCTTCAATCCTTCCTTTGCGGTGTCACAATCAAGCAGATCCCATGAGTCCCATGTAACCTCAGTCCTTTTCAGACACAGTGAATCTCCCTCAAAAGAAGAATAGGAATCAGAGATCCATAGGATTAAGCACCATGCACTATAGCATTGATTGTGTGAACACATAATTCATGCTCCTCTCAAGTAGCTCCTAATTTTTGTTCTATAGTGAGGGGTTCTTCAATATATGTCTTTTTGTGTTTGATTTGATTTAGGGTTTCGGAGGAGGAGAAGGAGGGAAAAGAGGATGAAGAAGAGGAGGATGAATTTTACAGTTTCCGACAATTTCAGAGAAAAGGGAAGAGGAGGAGAAAGAGAAGAAAGAGGAATAGAAAGAGGAGGAGAAAGAGAAGGAAGAGGAGGAGAAAGAGGAGGAGAAAGAGAAGGAAGAGGAGGAGAAAGAGGAGGAGAAAGAGGAGGAGAAAGAGGAGGAGAAAGAGGAGGAGAAAGAGGAGGAGAAAGAGGAGGAGAAAGAGGAGGAGAAAGAGGAGGAGAAAGAGGAGGAGAAAGAGGAGGAGAAAGAGGAGCACAAAATGCTTGATCATTCATAGAGATAGCAAATAATTTCAGATCTGGATCTTTGCACAATTCACAGTCAGACATGGCCCAAAGTGAATAGAATAGTTTACAGTAGCAGTATAGTCAAAGAACTCCAAAGCCTTCAATCCCCCCCGATTTGTGGTAGGGCTGAATTGAGCTGATCTCCTATTCAAAGCAACCATGAACACCATTTGGCTTTTAGCTCTTCAAAGATCTTTACCAGAGGGAAATAAGACTCCAAACAGAAGAAGCTAGCCACCTATTCACTTGATCAACAAGAAACCTGAAGAACAATTTGCTGAATCATGTTTGTCAATAGATGCCACAGACCTTGACCAAATCTTATTTGATTTTGGTGAAACTTTCAATATCAGGCCTTGTACATATTTAGGGTGTGTCTCAGTGACTAATCATTTTTTGTATCATACTATTTTAGCAACAGATTATACCCTTGAATGCAATTGGCGAAGATTGGCAATAACAATGGACCTTGGAAAGCTCATTAATAGTGAAGAATGGTTTTCTGAATCAGGTTTGATGTCACAGACCACGACAAAATTTTCTGTGATTTGGTTATATTTTCAATATCCGGCCTTCTACATATTTAGGGTGTGTCTCGATGACTAATTATTTTTGAATCATACCATTTTAGCAACTAATTATGAAGATGCCATTAGCAAAGATTGACAATAACCAATTAACCATATACACTGGAAAACCTTGTCAATCTGGCATTAATCTTCGCATTTCTGCAATGATACGCGTGATGACACAATAAAAAGACTCAGCTGGACATGAAATGAATTATTCAATGTATCATCTAGTTCAACCTGGATTGGAACCAAGATCAGCTCACACACTGCAGGCAAATACAATTTTGAATGGTTTTCATTTAGAAATCTCATGCATTGCACACACGTGAACCTTTCAGGTGCATATTTCAGGTAGACAACTTGATTATGTAAGTTGTATGTGTCCTACAAATACAGAGTGGCTTTGTTGAAAAAGACCAAAAATAAACCTTTTCACTGTCATGAACAGAAGGTTTCTGGCCACAATTAAAGAGGCAAACTGACAAACTTTTCTTCAGATTCCATCTATTCTACTTCCTTTATATATTCCAGTGACCTACATTCCAAAAGACTTCAACAAATTTAAGAGGAAGCTATGCGTAAGAATTAAAGGAATCACAGCCAGTTGAGTCTCAAGTTGAGAGATGTAGGAAGCAAGAACCGGAGCAATCAAAACGATAGTGGTGTTTAATCCCTGAAGATCTCTGATTCCCATTCTGCATTCAAGGGGGATTTCCTTTCACCGAAAAGAACCAAGGTCACATGGGATCTGTTTGATCGTCACAGAGGGACTTAAGGGAGGATTGAAGCACATTTGATTGTTGACCGTTCTATTGGCCCAGTTGTCTGGCAGGTTTAGATGATGTCCCAGGGATGATGTCTTATTTCCCCAAATTTTGCCAATTGTGCTGTCTTTTGCCAATTGTGCTACATTTCAAGTGGTAACTCTATGTTATAGTTTTGCATGGCACTTGTTACAGGGTGCCTGTCACAAGTGCTTCTTGCAGAGTGCTGCTTGCTATATTACTGTGAGGTCAGGATTTAGTGCTTGACTGCTTTGATGTTAAAATAAATTTAATGTATACAGTTTTATTAACCTTTTGGTACAACATACAAGTCGTTAAAAAGAACATAATTAAAGAGCCTGGGAAAGTCTCATTTTGTCAGGCGGTTCAAATGGAGGTTTCTGAATATCAGGGACACTGTCATTATGTATGCCTTGTAGAATTACAACTGAAGCAAGTGATATTCTTGTAAAGCTTGCATCAATGCACCGACGCACTGTACCTTATAAACTGAATGCCAACCTCAAGAGTGATTCAATTATGAAAGCTCAATAAAGCCCTTGTATAGCCTTGACAGTTCCCTAAGAGGCACAGAAGTTTTTGATCTGTGGCTTCACTATCCAATTACTATATGTACACTGTAAAACAAAAATAGGAGAGTAGCACTTATTGATAGCTGTAGTAGTCACGAGTGTTTTCAAAAAAAAGTTGTGAGCTTGTGATGTGTGTCCATATTATTAACAAGGGTATGAATGATGGCCATATTGGAAGATTTGTTTATAAAATTTAGTGTGCTGATTATAATTTATGTAAGGCATGACCAACCTGAAAAACCAATTGAGCTCCATCCTTATGTATTTCTGCAATGAATTCACCCAGTTATGGGTGCCAGCATCATTGTTATAAACAGATATCCTGCTGTTGAAGGAGACAGTCAACTCATTTTCCATTTCATGTAGGGCCATCCAACTCACAGAAGCCATCCATGCATCACTGACTTTGCAGCAAATAAACAAATGCTGTGATTGGATGAAAATGATTTGACCCCTAAAGCGCATCCCCACCTGAGGCAGCACGTTCCAGTAACTTTTTCAGAGTGATAGATCAGTGCTCCTGGGACACTCCTTTTACTTTAATGCACAGTACATTTATAATGAATAGGAAACATTTTTATGTTTCTCCTGGACCTCTTTCTTTACTATCTTAGAAAAATGGAATTGGTTCTATAAGTTTGGGAGAAGTGACTGCACTTGTGAAACAAAGTGTATTGCAATAAAATCTGCCACCAGGATCAGGACTGAAGTGATTGGTGCCCTGGTGTAAAGTCTCAAATCTCATTTGTGAAAGTGAAACTGGTTTGGGCCATGACTGTTATTTAGAGATTTCCCAGGATCCCTTATACTGGCGGCCATTGTGAGGCCAATGAGCCTATATAACCATTTAAGCTTTGGAAAAAGGTGGTATTCATCAAAATATGGAGGTGACATCCAACTTTGATCTTCCTTAAATAACAAGGCAGATGCATGGAGCAAGAAAAACAACAGGTAGGACTTTGTCAATGCTTTTAATTCTGTCAATTTGAGGGCAAACCAGCCCAGGAAAATGGGTGAAATGCTAGTTTCACACTCTGTATATATATACTCATCACAAGCTCATAACAAACATAAGGTGACTGTACTCGTGGTAGTAGTGCATTCTTCTCATACCAAAATTGATTCAGGTTGGCTCTTAGACCAAGACTTAATGGAGTCAACACCTGATGTTTTTGTTTTTATAATATCACAAAGCCTACTGTAAGTCATTGCAAAGTCTTAGCACAGGTATGAAGAGTTTTTTTATAGCAAGTATATAATTATTCTATCATGAATTACTTCATGCCTTCAGTGCATTTGTACATTTATGTCACACAAATGCTCATGTACCGAAACATGAGCTTATTGATGAGTCTCTTATGTTTCTGCTTAAACTTTATTGGACATTTAAGTTCGAAGTCTACAAGTAAAGGGTACTTTACAGTGTACAGTATTGAGGACTAAGCAGCCTGATTTAGATACCAGCACTTCCTTTTTTGTTACAGATACTTGTCTTTCAATTGAATTTTATTTATCGATGCCTTCAACAAGCAAACTCAAAATGCTCATGAATGTGAAATCTTTTGACAACTCCTTATTGAGGCTGTTCGCAGCTCTAAGCACCAATAAAGTCTGCCTTAATGGTTCGACGAAACAGATGTCTCCGGTAGCCTTAATTATCACGCCCCAAGCAAGGATCAATAAAGCCCTTAAGATATCGATCTTACTGTGGAAGGTGATATCATTAATGGTTTCAGAAATACCTCATAGGTGGCAATGTATTAGTTGATCGGGTATTGATCCTGTAGGGGGGCTTGCCGCCTGCTTGGTCATGTTTGGATCAGTTTGAGTTAGTTGTTAATTACTTATGTTGACAATCCTACATTGAAACTAGCAGCGGACAGACGACAAGACTGACAGAAGAGAGCGAGACATTTGGATAAGACATGGAATTGACCATCCATTGTGAAATTTAATACTACACAAGAAACAAATTCTACATTTCTACAATGTGTAGGCTGTAGACCAAGGTTGTAAATTGCATATCCCATCTGTCATTTATGTTATGATGGATAGAATACAGGGCTAGTGGACCAACCTCTTGCCTTCGATCAAACTTAGATCTACTGCAAAATATTTTTGCATCATACGATATGTTTGTTTTTGTTTTGTTTGTTTGTGTTTTACGCCTCAGCAGCACCTTAGTGGGCTATATCGAGGCAGGCGATCGCCGTATGATGATGAGATGAGAAGACTGTGAGTCTGGTACATACCCTATTAATTCAGGGATGCCCAGGGTCTTTCAGTTGCCCCAGCATAGAACACTGGATACAACCCGCCTCCATTTAATGTCCCATGGGCTCGGACTAAATTGAGTTCCGGGGTGGGATTTGAACCCATGCCCTCAAAGCTTGCATCATACGAAAAATATATCATGGACCATAAGACAACTATACAGATGGTGGCTCCTGAATGCTGGCTTTCATTCAATATGACAGCACTCTTTACTGAATATATGTTTTCAAAGATATATTGGTATAGTAAAGTAATAATATAAGAACACTAATTTTGTTGGGTTATATACTCTACAATGTTGATGCACATGCATACCCCTATCAATACAAGTACATGTGCAGTCTTGCCAATGACAGCCCAAAAACTCAACAGTCAAATTTATCTTAGGGACTGTTCAGAATTTATGACTGGGGGGGTAGGAGTTTTGCTGGAACTTCCCGTCAAAAATTTAAACCCCCCCTTGAGTTTTATGCGGAGTTTTAGTACCCTACCCTTAGGTTTCACGTGCATTTTTAGCACTCCCCCCCCCTTCGACATACAAAACAACATATACTGTTATACACGGCTATGCATACAGATTCGCGTCATTTCGCGGACTTTTGCGCATAAAAAAGTCGAAATAAAATGAGTGTATGCGTGTTTTTTAAAATTTTTTCTTTGTTAAAATTTCTTACCCCCCCTTGGAAATGTTGTCAAAAATTAATACCCCCCCCCCTTGAAACATGTGTGAAAAGTTAGTACCCCCTCAGCCAAAACTCCCACCCCCCCCCAGTCATAAATTCTGAACGGTCCCTTATTTTCAGAGAGATGAATTCCCAAAATCGGATGAATATCTCTTTTAGAAGTTGGAGCCTAATGCACAGACCTGTTTATAAACTACTCCCCATCAATACTTAGTGATAAAATGTGCTTCAATCTTCCAATTGCAATGTTACAATTCAAGTATAGGAGAGGGAAAAGAGGATACATTGTTAGAACTGTCCATTGGAAAAATGAACAATTTACCAAAAATCGGCAGCTACCGACTACAGATGTGAAGATTATATTGGCTTTCACTGTATTTATGTAGGCTGTACAGTTCTGTCGTTCAAAGACTCCAAGCCTCCAATCCCCTGGATTTGTGGTGAAGCTGAATTGAGCCGATCTCCCATTCAAAGCAAACATGAACACCATTTGGCTTTTAGTCCTTCAAAGGTGTTGACCTAAGGGAAATAGTAGAAATTGACCTCCCTTTCACTTGATAAAATACTGGATCTTAAGATCTTAAGAAAGAGCATAAAGATCTTGAAAAAAGTTCATAAGGATCTTGATGAATTGATTGTGATTAAGACTAATGTACAATTCAGGTATCTTTAAAATGCTCTAACAATTTTGACATTCAGGAGCTTCAAAGCAAGTGCATTGTACTGTACACAATTAAAGTAATGTGAATTACTTCTCTATTTCTTTTCAAATGGCAGCCTTCTGATGAACCGTTTATATCATTTAATTCTTCACCTATACCCAGGTGGGATTTTTACAAGAGAAAAAAATTAGGTTGAAAAACTATTGTAACCGAAAAAAGGTGGGTGTCAATGGTTATTGCTGTGCTTTCACTTGCAAACCTGAATAATGACTGGGTACACTAGCAATTGTGCAGCTTATGAATTACCATGAGTGCAGTCACCTTATGTTTGTTATGAGCTTGTGATGAGTAGATATACAGAGTGTGAAACTAGCATTTCACCCATTTTCCTGGGCTGGTTTGCCCTCAAATTGACAGAATTAAAAGCATTGACCAAGTCCTACCTGTTGTTTTTCTTGCTCCATGCATCTGCCTTGTTATTTATTATCGTTTTCATAGCTACATGTTTTTCAAGTTTGCAATTTGCTTCATTCCAAAACTATGATGCCAGAGATTAGTTGAATAATTTTGTTTATTACAAGCACAGATTTCAGGAAACTGTCAAATTGCAGTGACACATGGATGATGTATGTTTCACTATGCACTGTAACTGAACCAAACAGACTACTTAGCCTCAAAGGAGAGTTGCAATTACTTACAAAAAAAGTTGTTTGAAATTGTGATCACTGGTGTCTTGTGAAACACAGCAACACATTTTGTGTGGAAAACAATGAGGTGCAACACTCAGCTTAGACCTTCATTGTTTGTTGTGGTTGTACACAAATAGTAACATTGCCTGACAGTTTTAAATTCCTTTGTCATTAACTGTGATGTCAAACTCTGAACTGATATGTCACAGATTGAAGATTAGACCAATCACATTGACAGATACCTGATGATGTCACGGTTTAACTGCAAAACGAAGTTTTTCAAAAAACACATAGCTATGAAAACGATAATAAGGAAGATCAAAGTTGGATGTCACCTCCATATTTTGATGAATACCACCTTTTTCCAAAGCTTAAATGGTTATATAGGCTCATTGGCCTCACAATGGCCGCCAGTATATGGGATCCTGCAGTGGCGTAGCTAGTGGGGGGGCAGGGGAGGGGGGGCAAGTTGCCCCCCCAGACAACTTTTTTGGGAAAAATGGGGAAATGGACAAAAAATGGACAAAAAAATGGGCAAAATGGGGAAATTGAGAAAAAAGTGTGAAATGTGGGAAAATGAAGGGAAAAATATGGGAAAATGGGGAAGAAAAGGGGAAAGCAGAGAGGGACAAAAGGAAGAGTAAGGACAAAAGACAAATTTTGGGGAAATCCTGTTGAAATTCTCGCAGACTCTATTTGCAACTTCGAAGTATGACTACTATACTTGAAAAATAAACAGGAACCGATAGGAGAGACTTGTATGGTGCATTTCAGTGTGAATATTGAGGTGTTTATTATCTATCTAAATAGTACTAGTAGTGTGTACTAGTTGGTCTGCATGGTCCGCATGATTTAACTTCTGACATACGTGTTTATGAAGTCTTAATAATATTTTGGCTAAGAGCAACAAAACAAGTATAAAGATTTTAGTAAAACTTTTGAAATCAACAGTCTAAAAGACAGATCAGTTTGTAGAATGAACAGAGAAAATGCTGATAATGAACTGGAACATGTGAAATTTATGTCAATTAGAATTCAAAAACAAAATTCACGGAGCACTGCTTGATGGAATCAAACATTTTTCAGACTGATTTTTTCATCTTTATGGCTGTCAATTAATTGAGATTTTTTCCCTGCTTATTGCTCATGCTCATAACACATTGGCAAAACCTTTTCTTCTTAAAAAAAGGGCCAATGGCTTTTTCAAGAATATCTCTGCCTGTCTTGATTTCTTATCTGAATACAGGATTTCTTATTGAATACAGGTCTGCAGATTCCATGTTTGATGAATAATGAGTGACACAAAGGAGTCTTTGTCATAACAGATCAAGCTCCAGTTTATAAAATTTGCTCCTTTTTCTAAAGAAATTTTGATTTTAGCTCAGCAGCATTAAAAACACATTCCTTTCAAAGTGCCACGACTCTCTAAATGCTGCTGAGGTTCATCCTTAAGTAACTTAACCTAACCAAGCTTGTGTGTAAACCACGGAACTAAATTTAGACATAAAACATGTGACAGACTTCATGATTTTTTTTGGGCCAATCTGCATTGATTGAAGTCAGTGTAAAATTACTTGACAATAAATAACAATTAAGTTATTAAGATGTTTAAAAACATGTGTGTTTCCAATGTTGTTGCTGAGTTTCTAAAAGATGCAACCTATCTGTCACAAAATTGTGTCCTGCATCAATAATTATGCTAGCAACTTTTTATACTATTTTACAAATTACTACAACTAGCATCATCATAATTATATTCTATGTTTTTCAATGTTTTGTATGCTTTATTCGAGATTTCAGTAAAGTTCAGAACCGTGTCGAACGTACCCCATGTTGTCGATAACATTTTGGAGAAATCCTGGGTCATTTGCCCCCCCCCAGAGAAAAATCCTAGCTACGCCACTGGGATCCTGGGAAATCTCTAAATAACAATCATGGCCCAAACCAGTTTCACTTTCACAAATGAGATTTGAGACTTTACACCAGGGCACCAATCACTTCAGTCCTGATCCTGGTGGCAGATTTTATTGCAATACACTTTGTTTCACAAGTGCAGTCACTTCTCCCAAACTTATAGAACCAATGCCATTTTTCTAAGATAGTCAAGAAAGAGGTCCAGGAGAAACATAAAATGTTTCCTATTCATTATAAATGTACTGTGCATTAAAGTAAAAGGAGTGTCCCAGTAGCACTGATCTATCACTCTGAAAAAGTTACTGGAACGTGCTGCCTCTGGTGGGAATGCACTTTAGGGGTCAAATCATTTTCATCCAATCACAGCATTTGTTTATTTGCTGCAAAGTCAGTGATGCATGGATGGCTTCTGTGAGTTGGATGGTCCTACATGAAATGGAAAATGAGTTGACTGTCTCCTTCAACAGCAGGATATCTGTTTATAAAAATGATGCTGGCACCCATAACTGGGTGAATTCATTGCAGAAATACATAAGGATGGAGCTCAATTAGTTTTTCAGGTTGGTCATGCCTTACATAAATTATAATCAGCACACTAAATTTTATAAACAGATCATCAATATGGCCTATCATTCATACCCTTGTTAATAATATAGACACACATCACAAGCTCACAACTTTTTTTTGAAAACACACAAAACTCACAAAAAAAGAGTCGATCTGTAGTACATACGTACGTTTTTGTACAAATTTCGTACAAATTCATACAAATTTCACACAGGTACCTTTCAGTCACTTTGGCCTTTTTAGTTCAATATGATTATCACAAATGGTTTAAGTTTAGACCTTGCGTTGGTCTATCTAAAAAATATCAGCAACCAAATCCCAAAAACCAACTTAAGATGTATGAAATCCATACAAAAATGTATGTATGTTTTACGTACGTAAATTTTCATATGTATTTCATGCGGGAAAACAGCCAATTTACGTACGAAATACGCAAACAAGAGCTTCGTACGTTTTATGTACGCTGCACAATTGGCCATGTAAAGGTTGTAACATACTATTTTAGAATCAGATCATAAACCCAGAAATTTATTGGCAATGAAGTTGGAAAATATCAATAACCAATCAACTATATATATACCCTGGAAACCTTATTAATCTGGCAGTCATAGTTTTATCCATGTACCCTGGATGACACAATAAGAAGACTCAGCTGGTTATGAATTGACATATTCATCCATATGTCTCATTTTGTTCAGCCTGGAATGGAGCCAAGATCAGCTGGCACACTGCAGGTGAATAGAAATCTTTAATGGTTTTCATTTGGAAATCTCATGCACGCAGGTGAACCTTTCAGGTGAATATTTCAGGTAGACAACTGGATTATGTGAAACATGCAGTGTGGCATGGTTGGTTAAGACAATCTTGAGTTGGTGAAGGCAGAACCAAAAACATCCTCACTTGCTCCTCTAAAGGTCCCTGGCCACCCAGCAAGAGGCCTCAATGCTTTATATTCCAGTAATGAGATGATAATAATTTGTGAAGAAACCTGTATCAGCCAAAATAGGGCCATTCTACTAAATTTATATATTAAAGCAAGTTCCATTGCTGCTGATAATAGTCTGATATATACACTGCAGCAGTATCCCAGTGACCTAAATTCCAAAAAAAAATCAAAAACTGTCAGAAGAAGCCCTTCGTAATAATCCAAGAATCACTAGAAAAGCCCACTGTTTACACGTAAGAAATTCAAAGTACTTGGAGCAATGGAATGGAGTGAGTTGAGCCTCAACTAGTTGAGAGATTTCTGAAGCAAGAACTGAAGCAGTCAATACGATAGCCGTGCTTAATCCTATGGATCTCTGATTCTCATGCGTCATTCAAGGGGGATTTCCTTCAGTGAAAAGAACCAAGGTCACATGGGACATGTGAGATCAGCTCGATTGTGACATCACAGAGGGACTTGAGGGAGGATTGAAGCACTTTTCATTGTTGAGAGTTCTTGGCAATGTGGCCTGATGGGTCTATGCAAGCTTTATAGGGACTGATTTCCCCAATCGCTGCTAATTGAGCCAAATTTGGTTACTCTACATCAGAACTGATGTCCATAATAGGTTCTTTGACATTAGACGTGATATACATATCCATGTTCAGATGCCGGTGTTACTAAAATATTCTAGAAACATTCAACATAGCTTTTTTCCTACCAAAAAAAATTATTAATTGCAAGGACATAAAACTGTCACAAAAAACTTTTTTCAAAACAACTTCTTTGATATGGAATTTTACGTCAGACGGACTCACATGTCATTCTCACAGATGCATATTTGGCCTGTGTTCAAAATGCCCATTTGTCTTGACACCCCGAAGTAAGACAAACCAGTGATACAGTGTATGTGATTTAGAAGTCTTCTGATGGGCAATCGCATGTTAAACTTCGGCGCATGTGCAACCTCTAAATATTAATCGACCGAGGAATTCTATTATAAAATCCAATGGCTTTGTGCAACCTCTAAATGTTTTGGCATGTGTTTGTTTTACATAATATGTGGTCATCAATAGTATCAATTTCTTTTTCAAATTTGGGGTTTTAGGAGATTTGACTTTTCACAGTGAAATGTGGAACACCCTATGGCACATTCTAGTGATGCCACAGTCTCATGTGCAAGCTTGCACACTGTCATGATGTCCGAGTCTGATTTGCAAGCCAGCACACCCTCACAAGCCAAAGTCTCATGTATGCTTGCAAATTTTCATGATGTCAGAGTCGCATGTCCGAGCTGGCATTTTCTCATGATGTCAGAATATCATAATGCAAACTGGCACATTCTCATGATGTCAGAGTCTCATGTGCAAGCTGGCACATTCTCATGATGTCAGAGTCTCATGTGCAAACTGGCATTCTCGTGATGTCAGAATCTCATGTGCAAACTGGCACATTCTCATGATGTCAGATCGAGTCAATCTGCAAGCTGGCACATTCCCATGATGTTGGAGTCTTATGTGCAAGTGGGCACATTCTCATGCTGTCACAGTCTGATATGTACAAACTGGAATATTCTCATGCTGTCAGAGTCTGATATGTACAAACTGGCATATTCTCATGCTGTCAGAGTCTCATGTGCAAGCTGGCATATATTCTCATGCTGTCAGAGTCGCATGTGGAAACTAGCACATTCTCATGATGTTAGAGTCTTGTGTGAAAGCTAGCACATGCTTTGTCATGATGTCAGAAATGCATGTGCAAGCTGGCACATTCTCATGATGTCAGTGATCTCATGTGCAAACTAGCACATTTTCATGATGTCAGTGATCTCATGCGCAAACTGGCACATTCTCATGATCTCAGAATCTCATGTGCAACCTGGCACATTCTCATGACATCAGATATGATATATGATATATCTATCTATCTATATCTCATATGTGCAAACTGGCACATTATCATGATGTCAGAGTCCATGTGCAAACTGGCACAATCCCATGATGTTGGAGTCTTATGTGCAAGTGGGCACATTCTCATGCCATCAGAGTCTTATGGGCAAGCTGGCATATTATCATTCTGTCTGAGTCTCATGCACTGAAAAAAATGAGCTGCCACAGCATCGTCAAAAACTTGTCAAATTGACAAGAAAGTGACAAGTTTTGCCTTGTCAAAGAGTTGACAAGATTTTGACAAGGGCATTTGTCAAAACTTGTCAAAAAGTTTGTCAAAACTTGTCATAAATTTGTCAAATCTTGTCAAAAGCTTGTCCGAAGTGATGTCATCAAAAGTTGTGTATTTGTGTGTAGTTTGGAGAAAACATTGGAATGGATTTGCAGGATGAGGTGAGTGACTTTAATCTGTCTCCATCTTGTTAAAACAAGTAACATCAGGGCTTCGCTCTGCTGAATTGTTGTCTACTGATTGAGAAGGTCGAGCTGGCATATAACTTGCTGGAAGTTCTGCTGCTTAATATTGCTTACTTTATGATAAAAATGAATATGTGCAATTATTTTTTTCACATTTAATTTGATTATACCATTTGTTGAATGAAGGGTAGAATTATTTTGCCACCTCGTTAATATTAAAAAACCTTCCAACTTTGCGCAAGCACTGCATGCGCTATACCTCAGGGTATGAAGAGAGTCCCCAATGGGCACATCCGCGTTGCAGCAGTGTTGTGACAATGTTGGGACATTGTCTCAATTTTGGTGCAAATTACGTGTAGCTTGTATGGTAGAAATGATGTTGCCAAAAATGTTCTGAAATGAGGTCGAGATAGTTATGATGTTAGCATGCAATGCTGTGACAACACTGTCAACATTGACAATTTGTGAAAAAAAACTTATAATATAGTTGGGTTTTTTAAAATGTATAAATCCATCTAGTTTCCTGCTAATGAATCTTACAATGGTTCTACCTAGAATTTGACAAAGAATCTCCTGGTTTGAGTGAATGTAACCCAGAGGAAAGAAGAGTACATTTGAAGTGCTCGATTTATTTAAACTATGCTTCATTTCTACTCCCTATATGCTTTCCATACGCTCCAAATACGCTCCCTTGTAGAAAAGTATATATGCATTTTTGCAGTACAATCGGAATACATTTGGTAATTTAAATAATTTGAGCGCTTCAAATGTACTCTTTTTATCCTCTGGGAATTGAAGATGATATGCCACCATTATTGGCAACCTATTGGTTCTCATTATTACTTTATCACAACCTGTTTTCACTCAATATTGCTTATTTTAAAATATGTGAAAAATAACTATGCTAAATTAATAGCATAATTATACCCATATTTTTCATAATGTGAAACCAAGATTGGTCGTTGCTGACTCATTGACTGTAGTTTCCGGTCTTGTTATTTTCAGGCAACCTCGCCTGACCTGGTGGATACCTCATGTGGGATAAAAATACGCCAAAGACAATTGGAATTAATCTGAGCTGGCTGGATGTGGTGTTTAATTGCACTTTCTCGTTGGGCTTAATGCCTTATTGTCACCATGCCCATAAAAATAAATGGATCAATGAGAATGATTAAGCCCATTGCTGCCAAAGTACCTTTGCATTTGAGAAAAATTCACAGCAGTACGCTTATCCTCAAGCACCTGGATAATTTCTCAACAAGTCTACGTAAAAAAATGGGAGTACAAAACGATAACCTGGTTTGGAAATTAATCAATAGCTGTGCATTTATACTTCACTCAGGGCTTACGATTATGTAGAAAAAAAAACATACAGGATCATTGTTGTCACCAAAGGAGATTATTTAACACACAAATGGCCAAGAATCGTTTTTGTTCAACATGGTCCCTCAATATGGAATGCTTTATGTTACTCAGTTTGACTACTGACGATATTCTACAAGCCCTGTGCATGGAAAAAAATAACTACTGTTTTGGATTGACATTTATCCAGTACTTATTGAATTTATGATTTACTTCTATGATGTTAATGGACATGCACACTATTTCATTTGCATAATTATACTGCTGACAATATTGATGCTTGACATAACTGGAAAACAGTCAAGCTGGCACTGAAGGCTTTTCTCTTCTTAACTCTGTGGACGCTGTGATTCTGAATTAAAATACGCATTGATCATTAACAAAATCTTTGAAGTTGTCAATCTGAAGTTATAATTTTCATTTAAACAGCTGGAAAAAAAGCATGTTCATTGTTGGTACTGTGATCTATTTGACAGAATACAACTCACATCCCAGACACGCCAAGTCGTACACACAGCATTTTTACTTTAAAAAGTCATTACCCACTCTTAGACACACAATAAAGTTAACTAACCAAGTTGTAGACACCACATATATATTATATAGTGTCACATGTCATTATCTTTCGCTCTATCTATCTCTTTCTCTATCTCTATCTCTATCTCTATCTCTATCTATCTCTATCTCTATCTCTTTATCTATCGCTTTATCTATATCTTTCTCTATAGTATCTTTCTCTATAGTATCTTTCTCTATAGTATCTATCTCTATAGTATCTTTCTCTATATCTTTCTCTATATCTTTCTCTATACCTTACTCTTATATCTTTCTCTATACCATTCTCTATATCTCTATCTATCTCTCTCTACATCTTTATCTATATCTACTATCTTTATCTATCTATCTTTCTTTATCTATCCATCTTTATCTATCTTTATCGATCTTTCTCTATCTATAGATCTATCTTTCTCTATCTATCTATCTATCTATCTATCTATCTATCTATCTATCTATCTATCTATCTGTCTATTTATCTATCTTTCTGTCTATTCATCTTCCTTTCTTTTTCCTTTTTTCCCTGTTTTTCTTCTGTATCTTAAATGCAGCACAAAGCATAAATTAAATCCAATTTATGTTTCATTGGTTAACTTTGTAAATTCAGTTTTAATACTTTTAACTACTTATATTTTATTGACATGAAATACAAAACAGATTAACATGAAGTATGCATGACCTGAGTTTCTGTGAATGAATTGTGAAGTGATCTCATTGCATTGAATGCAGCAATGCTGTGTATTGAATATAGGTGGTGCCACTTGTTCCTTGAATGAGCACATTTGAGTGAAATGTTGAGTGTTGCACAGGACAATTTCCTTTAAGTAACTCTCACTTCTAAATTGGCCAGTGACAGTAAAACTTGACATGAACATTTAGTACAGTATATCAAAGAAGGTGACAAAGCTTATTTGGTTGAAAGTAGCTTTGTCTTCAAATGAGAGTGGAATTTGAGGTAGCCCAAAAGAAACAAAAAGCAGCATGTGCATTCTCTTCATATGAAGTAAATTTCTCAACATCTTGCCTCACTTTTGGGAGAGGCGTGAGAAGGCTTAGCACTAAACTTCTCATAATATGAAGGTGACTGGAGTGAGGCATGATACATTGTGACCCAATGTGCAAGTCTGGCTCTCCCAGCTGCCAAACATCAGATATTCTTTCACTTGTGTAATCCTTGTGGATCTTCCGTTTTTATGCATGTTACTTTTAGTAAGATCAAGCTGTAACAGGCCTATAATAGGTTGGCGATTTTATATATTATTCAGCTTGTATCATAGTACCAGTTTTCGTATCAGTTATTAGCTCAGGCATTACTCAACAAGTTTTGACAAGTTGATGACCAGGTTTGACGAAGTTTGACAAGCTGCTTGTCTTCCCCAATTGTCAAATTCTTCATTCACTTTTTGACAAGACTTGACGACTTTTGACTAGTTTTTTGACTAGTTTTTACAATTGCCTTGTCACTGACGAGGTTAAGCTCGTCGTTTTTGACATCGTCATATTGACAAGACAAATCTTGTCAAACTGACAAGTTTTTGACAAGAATTTCAGCTGTCATTTTTTTCAGTGTGTGGAAACTGGCACATTCTCTTGATGTTAGAGTTCCATATGCAAACTGGCACATTTTCCTCATGTCAGAGTCTCATGTGAAAGCTTGCACATACATTGCCGTGACGTCAGAATCAACTGTGCAAGCTGGCACATTCTCATGATGTCATAGTGTCATGTGCAATCTAGTAGGCCTACTTTATCATGATGTCCAAATCTCATATGCAAACTGGCACATCCTCATGATGTCAGAGTCCGTGTGCACTGTGCAAGCTGGCACATTCAAGATTATCACATCAGATATCTCATTTATGCAAACTGGCACAATGGTACATTCTCCTGATGTCAGAGTCTCATGTGCAAGCTGGCACATTCTCATGATGTCAGTGATCTCATGTGCAACCTGGCACATTCTCATGATGTCAGAATCTCATGTGCAAACTGGCACATTCTCATGATGTCGGAGTCCATGTGCAAGCTTGCACATTCTTATGACATCAGATATCTCATTTATGCAAACTGGCACATTCTCATGATGTCTGAGTCCGTGTGCAAGCTGGCAAATTCTCCTAATGTCAGAGTCTTGTTTGGAAGCTGGCACATTCTCATGATGTCAGTGATCTCATGTGCAAACTGGCACATTCTCATGATGTCTCCTGTACAAGCTGGCATACTCTCATGATGTCAGAGTGTCAAGTGCAAGCTGGCACATTCTTATGATTTCAGAGTTTCATGTGCAAGGTGGCACACTCTCATGATGTCAGAGATATCGTGTGCAACTGGCACATTCCCATGATGTCCAAGTCTTATGTGCAACTGGGCACATTCTCATGCTGCCCGAGTCTCATGTGCAAACTGTTATATTCTCATGCTGTCAGACAGTCAGAGTCTCATGTTGAAGCTAGCACATTATCATGATGTCAGAGTCTCATGAGCAAACTGGCACATTCTCCTGATGCCAGAGTCTTATGTGCAAACTAGCACATTCTCATGATGGCACAGTCTCCCGAGCAAGCAGGCACATTCTCATGGTGTCTGAGCCTCAGTCTGATTCGGATGCCATTCCCGAGAATGTCACAATGTCAGCATCTCGTTTTATTTCTGAGCTGGCATAATCTCACAATGTCAGTCTCATGTGCAAGGTAGCAGGTTCTCACTTGTTAGCTCAAGATTGTTAGGGTCTCACGGCGGACTCCAAGGTATGGCGTAAATATATCGTACTGCAAGACAAAATAATTTTTCACAAGAAAAGCAACTTTAGCACAAATGACTTTTCTTCTTATTTTTTTTTTTTACATTATTAGGGATGATGAGGAAACAAACTTTTTTTACTCGTGAAGTGTGGAACAAACTATTTCCCTTTTTTTTCAGATGGGGTTGCACGTTTTCATAAAACCTACCTTGAAAATAATAATGTGGACCAACCTCTCATGAATGCACTCTGCATGCACAATGCAGCACCCTGCACTGCAGCACGCCCGTCCGCTTTTATGACTCATCTGGATTTTACAGCTGCACTTCAGCGCCCTCTTGTGAAAATGTGGGGCAGCAGGGTTTTTGTGATTTCGAGAATTTAACAGATTTCTCTGAAAATTGCTTCATTTGTTGAAGCAGAAGTTATTCCAAGATGAAAACAAGGTTCAACACGGCAGACCTACGGGCTGTCATCCAGGAAATTGAACAGAAGTGAGTTTTATGGGTCATTTTATCGGAGAGCCTTACATTATCGCTCACAAACGTGTCGCAATTTATTAGAAATATTGAAACTGATGATTTATCTTTTTGGATTGTAAAAAAATGGCAACTACTGGTGATCTAAGGGTTGGTCCTTCAGCTAGTAGCCGCTGCGAAGGGCTCGGGACAACCGCATGCGGAGATCTTGTCTCGGACTGCTGTGCGCACTTCCTCCGCCGACTGGCACTGCGCCAATTATTTCTACACCCTCCTGTATCCCTCTTTTATCTGTGTTATTGCACTGTGTGTGATTAAATTTTCTTTTTTTTAAACAGACGTCCATTTCCACTTCTGTCATGATTCATCGTCAGATGAATTCCTGTTTAAAGTTTGACCGTGGGATTATCAGCCCACTAGACGTCAACAAACTTCGCAACATCGCTACCAATTATGTGACAACCTACTACTTAACTCAATTTACCGCTGCCTCCAAGCAATATCAGTCAAATTAAAAGGCAAGCCAGGCAACAGTAGATGCAAACCTGCTTGTCCATAATAGGCCTATAGTGGAAAGTCTCTCAATCGTGTCTCGTCGGTTCAAACATAAATCTTCACAAAAGTATTTTATAATAATCTCCATTACATTTATTATCTTACTCTATTTTCAGATACCTTGGATTGCGAGTAGCCAATTGCTATGACATCGACAGCAAAACCTATCTCATCAAATTGTCCAAGTAAGTTGTTGGAAATGAATAGGCTTGACGTCACGTTAGTGTACATTTTTAAAGTATTAAAAATGGTACTTTCATCATGAATAAATTGTATTTAGATTACAATCATTACATTATGTACATGAAGATAAAATGTTGCACTAAATATACAGGCCTGCTTGTATAAAAGTCTTATCTTATTGACCTGTAAGGAAATATCTAGCTTGCAGAAAAAATTGGTGTAATCTGTTGATTTTTACTCACATTTATTTAATACATAGGCCTATATGTACCTTTTGAATTACAGCCTTTATGTTGAAAAAGAATCTGGTTGTGACTCAAAATGTTAATCGAAAACAAAAGATTTCATTTTTGCACATGTTTTGTTATCTGATTAAAC
Source organism: Platynereis dumerilii (assembly GCA_026936325.1). Lineage (NCBI taxonomy): Eukaryota > Metazoa > Annelida > Polychaeta > Phyllodocida > Nereididae > Platynereis > Platynereis dumerilii. Next base: position 7,924,762 of record JAPTHN010000017.1, on the reverse strand, counting down.
TAGTCAAAGGAAAGTCAAGTAAACTTTTAACCTTGATTCTAATTACATTCACTATATAAATTAATTAAATTTGCTTCTTTGCCTCACCAGACCAGACCTGAAAGGCATGATCCTCATGGAGTCAGGAAACCGGATACACAGCACGGAATTTGATTGGCCGAAAAACATGACTCCCTCGGGATTTGCCATGAAAATGCGAAAACATCTGAAAGGGAGAAGACTGGAGAAGGTTGAGCAACTGGGAGTTGACAGGATCGTGGACATGCAGTTTGGATCCGGAGAAGCCGCCTATCACATCATTCTGGAGTTGTACGATAGGGTATCTATCTATCCATCTATCTATCTGTCTATTTGTCTATCTGTATATGTAGGGGTTGAGGGTTAACTCAGTGGCACGTGCTGGGCTGCTGGGTCCCGGGTTCAAATCCAGCTCTTGTCAGGTCACCTGGGCCTATAATGTTAGATGGCTGTTTCAAACATCCTTTGCTTCATTGACATGTCCTCCTTCAATCCAAGTTAGTCTATCCATCCATTCTCTCTCTTAAGCAAATGGTTAATGTGGGAACTGCCTATCTAGGGCATTTTAGTATTTTTTTTACTCAATATCAGTTTTATTGTATCAGAGGTTCACTATGAACCATAGTCTCATTTGTAGCTTTTAACCGTTTTACAGCTTTCGTTATCATCGAATTAAGTATTATATTGTTTCAAAGTTCTTGCAACAAAGTATGAATCATCATTAATTGAAAATCATCCTCAAAAACCTTTAAATCATCTCGACCTCGTCTTCATATTACAGGGAAACATTGTCCTAACCGACCACGAATATCTCATCCTGAACATCCTTCGTCCCAGAATGGATGGGAGTGAAGACGTCAGATTTGCCGTTCGTGAAATTTACCCAATTGCTCTTGCGAAGAAACCAGAAGGACCTGTAGAACTAGAAAGGTATGTACAGAAGACTCTTTTGATTGAACTTTTAAAAATGCCTTGAATTTTTTTATTCAGACTGTTCAAAGCGTAGAAATGATTCTTGTTTGTTTGTTTGTTTGTGTTTTACACCTCTGCAGCACCTTAGTGGGCTATATCGAGGCAGTAGAAATGATTCTTAGACAACCCTTGGTATTTTTAAAATAAACTCATTCTTACTGTCTATTTTCTAGACTCACTTCATTATTATTGTCGGCAAAAGAAGGGGATAATTTGAAAAAATTTCTAATTCCGAATTTTGGTAAGTTTTCTGTGGATTGGCATAAGATCTCTTATGATTACAGAATACTCAAAATTTAATAAATTAATCTATGGCCTAAAATTGATTTTTTATGCATTTTATTTCAGCCTATGGACCCGCTGTTATTGAACACTGTTTGATGGAAGCTGGTATTTCCAGCAGTGGCAAAATTGGGGTAAACTTCAATGTTGAAGGTGGTGAGTTCAAATATCAATATTAAATTTGAAAAATTCTTCGTAAATATGTCTGGAATTTTGCTAGAATATCACATATTTCTTTTTTGTAGATTCTCAGAAACTAATGGGAGCCCTACACAAAGCTGATGATCTTTTTACGAGTTTAGGAACTTCAGTTTGCAAAGTGAGTATTCAACCTTGAATGGTACCTTGTGCTTTAAATGTATTTAGTTATACATCAAAGGCAATGTATACCTGAATTTCAACATATTTGATTTTTCTTCAGGGGTATATTGTTCAAAAGAAGGAGAAAAAAGCTGCTGTCAAAGAAGGTGAAGATGCTGAGTTATTAACGTAAGTTTCAGAATCTATGAAATTTTCTAGCTTAGCCCGTTTTTATGTGGCTTTGTCTGTGGTTTCTGTTGTTTTCTCTACGTTCTTTTGCATTGGTGACACTTTGCCATAGATCAATTGATCCGCACTATGAACTGAGCATTTTAACAAATTTCTAATATATGTATTTCATGTTAGGCCTACTGTGTAATTTTTGTGTTTCCAGTTACAATGAGTTCCATCCGTATTTATGGAAACAGTTGCAAAGCCAGCCATACTTGGAATTTGAAACTTTCGATAAGGTCAGTTTTTTCAAATATTTCTACGAAATATGTACTCTTCATTGAAGTTCTTTCCCAGAGTGGAATGTATACTCCACTGTTAAGTCTAAAAGTTATATGGTGGGTCTTTGGACCTTTTAATGATATGTGATTCAGTTTTTCGGCAAATATAAGACACCTCTTTGAAAAAACCAAGATTTCTGGATGTTACATCACTTTAGTTGATTGACATCAATGATGTAACGAACAAGTCACATGACCTGTGTAGACTGCAGCACCCCTGGAGGACGAAAAATGGTTCCTGTCTTGTTCTGAACAGCAATGGATTATTGAATTTTATTTTTATTTTCCAGGCTGTAGATGAGTTCTTTTCAAAGTTGGAAAGTCAGAAGTTGGATCTGAAGGTTTTACAGCAGGTATGTTCAAAATAACATTGCTTTCAATTCAGATTTTCACTTTTTGTATGCTTTAGATTGTGATTATTAGGCCTGTATCTCGTTAGGGTTACCTTTTGTCATGTTTCCAGCCAAATCTAATCCCTTTCATAACTTGTGAATTGAATCTTTTTTAAAATTACGGCTTCTGTTCTTTGATTTTCAGGAAAAATCAGCTTTAAAGAAATTAGAAAATGTTCGTAAAGATCATGAGAAGAGGTTGAATGAACTGCAAGGACACCAGGAGACGGACCGAACGAAAGCCTCTCTCATCGAGATGAATCTGGATCTGGTTTGTTAATAATTTGTTCTGTCATCTCTAGGTCTCGAAACTCGTAGGCTGCTGGGCTATGTCATCTCCTAGAAGCTTACAGAACCAAAAATAGATTGTGACGTAAATTTGTTCTGTAAAAATATCAGAAAATATCAACGTTATTACTTATTACTCTAGTTATCTAGGGCATTCCCCCAGAGAATCTAACCCAGACAAGTCATGCTCAGACAGTATATTATCATAAATTTAAAAATTACGCCCCAAGCATCTTAACCAATCAGCATGCTGTATTTTCTCCACTTCAATGGGAGACTTCTCAGTGGCTGGTGGTGGCGCTACTGTACTACTAGAGAGTCACTGTGACGTCACCATTATCACAATGTTGATGTCACAACTGCAACAATGACACAATTGATGACATCACCATTGTTTACTCACTATCTAATGGTTACCCCTGATGCATTGAAGTCCCCCATTTGACGATTAACTTCACAGAGACATAGGCCTAGCATCTATAATGTCATGAAATACTTTTAATGTTTTTCCCAAAAGGTGGACAGAGCTATCAAAGTCATCCAAAGTGCGTTGGCCAATCAGATCGATTGGGGAGAGATTGACAACCTCGTAAAAGAAGCCCAGAGCTCAGGCGACCCAGTTGCAGCGGCTATTAAAGGACTGAAACTGCAGACGAATCACATCACCATGTTGTTGAGGTAAATAGTCATTTTGCAATCATCTCACTTGAGTTGAAGAAAGGTAGGGCATTGCCCTGACCTCAGTTTCCAGGCCTGATTAAAGATTTTTGGTTGCTATTTAATCATAAATAGCAACTTATAAAAGTATCCACGTATTTATTCAGATTCAGATACAATTGATTTAATTTGACGATTATATGCAATAATCATCCAAATATCTATTTTATGTTCGATTTATTTCAGCGAACCTTATGCTGAATTTGATTCAGACGAAGAAAATGACCACATCAAGCCTTTGAAGGTGGACATTGACCTTGGCCTCTCTGCCTATGCCAATGCTCGAAAGTAAGTATGTAGTCATTAAAATATTTGTGAAGCAACAGCACTAGACTGAAGGTTAATTACCTGCATATAATATGACATTTTGTGTGTTTCAATGGGAGTTTCACTGATTTGTCGTCTATTGATTAAGTCATGAGGTACTGCTTTTTCTCTGACAGATATTATGACATGAAGCGATTCGCTGCAGTAAAGGAACAGAAAACAATGGACGCCTCTTCAAAAGTATGAAAGATTGATTTGTAAATCTCATAATTGAAAATATTATGATTCAAAACTGTATGGAAATACCATGAACGTTGATCTCGAATATCATCTTGACTTTTAGGCCTTGAAATCAGCAGAAAAGAAAACCAAAGAAACCCTGAAGGACGTGGCTGTGTCGGCAACTATCAACAAGACTAGGAAGACATACTGGTGAGATTTTAAGAGAATGCATTGTATATCTGCCACAAGGAAAATGTAGTCCTGACTTAATTCTATCAGCATTTCATTGGACTAGCAGATACTGGTGACATCCCAAAGCAATGTGAATTGGAGGATATTTATCTCCTTGTCCTTTTGGCCAATCAGGTTGCGGAAATCAGTGCTTGATACCTGAGAAAACGATGCTTGATACCTGTGGTCATAAATGACCGTGGAACCAGATTGATGTAAACTATACTGTACTAGAATTATTGAATCTACATATATAAAAGATTAAGCTTAGCAGCGGATTCCACAGCTGGTGACCCAGGGGGGTCCCACCTCCTTCACCCATAAGTCATCTAATTTCAAGCCCATTCCCCATTCACAAACTCCCATTACTGTCAAAAAATTATTTCTTTCCACTCTATTTCACTGCTTCGCCTAAAACACCCAAATTTCCCATTCCAGCCATCTCCTTTTTGGCCCCCCTTTCAAAAGATAACTTCAGATCTGCCCTGCGTCAAAGGGTCATTTCTTTCCGCACAATGCATGCCAGCCCATCGACTCCTTTGCTCACCTACCATGCATTTTTCTTCCTATCTCTTAACTACCTTTCAAATGGGCTGCCACTGGAACCTATTCTCAGTGTTCTTTTTGCCTCGATTCAACTCTTCTCACCTCTCCATTCTCTCCAACTTGATCAAGCAAGCCATTACCTTCGTGAGTGGACTTCCGGTCTGATAACTTTGTTGTCATCCAGGCTGCTGCATTTTCGCGCCTTTCTCTTGATCCCAATGGACGACAGCAGAGTCTTCCAACTTTCTACACAATATGTCATGTATAATGTGTAACAGGTTAGCTTTTCATTAGACCAACACACTTGCATTTCTCTCATTCCAATCAGCTTCATTGATTCCTGTCAAAGATTAAACTGACACTTTAAAGTGCAATTCACTTTCACACCTCCCTGTCATCTGTCTCCTACTTCCAATTTTGAAAATGCATTAGTAATCTTTGTAAACATCTAAACCGCTATTAAAGGCTATTTATTCATGACATATGTCATTTTCAAAGCAACTTCATTTGAAATATAATGTGCCACTACTATTTTCGCCATATAGGTCTATGCAGCTATCTGTCTATAAATGTTTATACACTAGCATTTACCCTTGATCAACTATATATAGCCTATATTATGTAGCCCAACTAAAATGACAGGCAGGCAGCGCGTTTCATGTATCTATCTGGGTAGGTATCTATTAATTAAAGAGAATTGCTAAACAAAAGTACAAGCTGTTAATTGCACTTATACGATCCCACCAAAGATCTGACACTTCACTAGCATGTTAATAGATCCCAATTACTCAATTACTTGATGACGATGATGAGTCAATTTTACCTAAGGTGACACTTGAACGGCAATCAGCCTAAGGTGTATGGGAGATGTTTACACTGTACAGGACTATACATGAATAGATAGCTAAATAGATGCCCACACACATAGGACTACTTCACACATTGGTATACATAGAGATATGTTCATATAACATATACATCAATGTATACATCATTACACATGTATGTGTCCATTGCTAATTGTATACCTAACAACCCCCCCCCTCCTTTCCTCACAAGTTTCAACCTTGGGGGAAGGGTGAGATTTTCCTTGATTTCGCCCAATACAGTCTTGACTTTCTCATGGGTACCTCTAGTTAAAGATAAATGGGACAATCATATTGCAGCATTCAATTGGAATATCACTCTTTTTGTTGCTTAAAATCATAATTTTATATCTCATGTTCTGTTTCTCGCAGGTTTGAGAAATTCTTGTGGTTCATCAGTTCGGAAAACTACTTGGTGATCGGTGGAAGGGATCAGCAACAGAACGAGCTGGTTGTAAAGAGATATTTAAGACCAGGTATGTATAAGTTGGTTAATTGATTGATTAGTTGTTGGATTGATTAACCCTTATCGGACTAAAGGGACATTTATATGCATCCCCAGCTTACTGCCTGTTGGGTCATTTATGTCCATAAAATCTGCTGTTGTGCCTGATGACGTCACAAGCACAGGATTGTTTTTCTTGGAATGATCAGTCCAGTAAGGGTTCATTGATTCATTGATTGATTGTATCTGAATAAGTGATTAAATGATTTGGTGAATAATTTATTAAGTGTCAGTTGGTTGATTGATGTGTTGGTTGATGTGCGTTATGCCACCTTTGTCACCCCTTCCTACCACCATTTCCTCTTTCATTTTAGTTGATTAATTTCTTGGTTTCATGTTTGGTTTCAGGTGATGCATATGTCCACGCGGATCTTCATGGTGCTAGCAGCGTTGTAATAAAGAACAGACAAGGTGAACTAACTTACACAAAAAGAAAAATTCTTGGTCTGATTGTATATTGCTGAAATGTTTTCTCTTTTCTTAAATTCTCCATCACTGCAGTGTGCTGTTGATTTAATCTCTCATAACACATGATATTTCAGCTGATGCACCTATTCCTCCAAAAACGTTAACGGAAGCAGGGACAATGGCCGTCTGCTACAGTGCTGCGTGGGATGCAAAGGTCGTCACCAGTGCCTGGTGGGTCGGATTTGACCAGGTAAGATTAATAGGATTCAGTTTGAAATTCCTAATAGGCAAGACATACCGTAATTGATTTTAAGCTTCTCGGATCTTCTCTTAGCACTTTTTCTAAGGTCGGTTGGTTAGACAAAAAGAAGCTGTAATCTACATTTTATTGTTGAATTAAGTGGAGGGTAAGGTGTTTGTTTTTTTGGTTTTTTTTGACAAAAGATATGTTGGTTCAGTTGATCTGAGAAGCTGAAGATCAATTGTGCTTGGCTCCAAGATCCCGGTTTAAAGCCTCTGGAGCTGTGTATAACCATTTGGATATTTAAACACACATACAAGTTTATACGATAAGTTTGTAAGTGCACTTCTTGGTGTATTTCAGGTTTCGAAGACTGCCCCAACCGGAGAATATCTGACAACTGGAAGCTTCATGATCCGAGGAAAGAAGAACTATCTGCCTCCTTGTTACCTGGTGTACGGATTTGGCTTCATGTTCAAGGTGAGGAAATATTATTCTGGAAGAAAGACAGTAAAAAGAAAGATATATTGACAGACAGATACATAAATAGATAGATAGATTGATTGACTGGTAGAGAGAAGGATGATAGATAAATGGGATTGATTGATCGATTGTTTAATGGGTAGATTGGTGGAAAGATTAACAAATCGATTAGATAAATAGATGAATAGATTGATAGATAAATAGTGAGATAGATAGATTGACAGATATATCGATAGATAGTCTATGAGACAAAAAGTTCTGACTCTTAACGAATATTTCAGTTGGATGAAGATTCAGTAGAACGCCACAAGGGGGAGAGGCGGGTCCGCACTGCAGAGGATGACGCAATCTCATTGGCTGACAGTCAGTCAACTGAGAATGAGGCTGATGAGGTTGTAATTGAAGAAGAAGATGAAGAAGAAGAGGAAAAAGAAGAAAAAGAAGAAATGGAAGGAGAGGAGGGAGGAGAGGGGGAGGAGGAGAAAGAAGAAGAGGAGGAGGAAGAAGAGGAAGAAGAAGAAGAGGAAGGAGAAGAAGATGATGAAAATTCACAGAAAGATGTTAAAGAGGAGGTATGAACTTAAATTTCTTTTTTGTTCTGTTAATTTTAATGCACTGCTAAGATTGATAGATAAATAGATGGATATGGTAAATGCAGAACCCTCTAAGCCCAGTTCATGACACTCATGTGAGTCGATTGATGAGATGGGAGAGCAGGAGTCCTCAACATGTTATACATTTACTCCATGTGAGGGATCTTTCACATGCCTAACTACATGTAAGACTGTGCACAAGTCACTTATTTCTAGTCAGGTCCGTATATGAACGTAAGGCTGCAGCTTATGAAAATCTTTGCTGCAGTGTTTTAGTTATTTGCTTGTTATGTATTATAGCATAGAATTGATGCATGATTTTATCTCAAGGGCTCTATTATGTTATTTTAGATGGAAGTGAAGGAGGAGTCAGAATCAGAAAGTGAAGATGATGCAATGTTCCCGGACACGGCCATTGACCTGCAACACATCAAGGGAGACAAGTAGGAACAATTTGATGACCTTTTTATTTTGTACTTGTGTTATTTTATAACTTTCTATTTCTACTGTCTGTGATACAGTCAGTTAGAATTTAGAAGCGTGATCTGCCTGGCAAGTTGCTGTAAATGTCGAATGACTTGTAACAAGTTTTGGAACCTCAGAGAAGCTTCCATAGCTTGTGAGCTACTGTAAATCTCCGAAATAAACATTTTATTAGAAATTGTTTGAAACTTTTTTTTATATTTTAAATTTCAGATTTGTCCCCCAAAGAAGCATCAGTCATGCCAGTCAGTCATCAGATGGAGACAGATTGAGTTTCTCGGCCGATGGTGATATAGCTGGAACTCAAAATTCTAAGGTTTGTTAACATGAGATCCCCTCTGCTTCTACGAAAAAATTATATTCATACATTAAATGAAGCAGGTAACATATCTTAAATATTGAATCTGTTTTCTTTTCATTTAGGAGTCTCGGGCAGGTGGAGGAAGACTGACAGCTAAACAGCGAAGGTAAAATCAGTTTCATTTAATTCTTTGTAAATTATGACGTCTTGATTTTAAACAGCTGATATTTAACTTTTACTTTGCTATCTCTGCATTGAGCACTGTGTAGAATTGTAGAAATGTACCTTTAGGCGGTGCAATGTGTGCAGTACTGCTACCTCTGAAAATGTTGCATAAAACTTGGGCTGTGAGGGAAGCAGGTCGTGGACCAAGGAGTAAAATGCAGTTTTCAGTAGCAGGCTAGTAGGGCGACATTGCGGAGCCATTCTCTCTCAAGGTGCTCTTGTTGCTCTCTTCAAGATTTCCAGGAGGGTATTTCATGATACCAGGAAAGTTAAGCTTTGGCAGAGAAGTTATCCTAAACTAAAATTTTTAAACTTTTCATTTTAGAGACATGAAGAAAGCCAAGAAAGGAAAAGGACAAGGGGCACCCCAGGATATCCAAACCCAAAATGAGGCTGAAGAAGAGGAGGTAAAAATAGAAGAGGAGGAAACCCCTCCTGGGGATTCCCTTCAGGAAAACCCTAAGGAAGATTCCGAACCTGTGAAAACAGCTGGAAATCAACAATCACAGGTAAGTTAGATTGTAATTTAACCTACAGAGATTTTGGCAATTAAGGTGATTTTTAAAAAAAATGCATGATTTATATTTTTATTTTAAATTTTCAGAAACAGGAACCCCTTAAAAGAGGACAGAAAGTAAGTGAAAACAAATTTTTTTTAAATAAAAAAAAAGTACTTTGTGACTTCTTGTTAGATCTCTAATGTGATTTTGCCAATTAAAAATTGCCTGGTAGATGAAAATATTAGATTATTTGAATAGCATGAGCTAAATTTTCTTGAAATTTATTAATTTCAGGGTAAATTAAAGAAAATCAAGAAGAAATACAAGGACCAAGATGAGGAGGAGAGACAACTGAAGATGGAGATACTGGCCGTGAGTTTTTGTTTAAAATTTACAAATATTTATTTTAAGGTGCAACCATTTGATATTGGAGTTTTACTCGATAGGAAGTGATTTATTTTATGGAAACTGGCTGATGTAGAGAGATGGGCAAAAATTCTTTAAAATCTCATCCCTTGTGTTTATTTTGAGCAGTGGTTGCTCTAATTGTCATACAAAAAAAAAGCCGACTAAATTGTATTAAATGTTGAATATTGTTGCAAGTGTGATTTTAATTTATTTTATTTTATTCAGTCTGCTGGATCAGCAAAAGAAAAGAAGAAAAAGAGAAAAGATAAAAACCAAAAGGGTTCTCAACGACCTCCGCAGAATGTAGGTCAGAATCCAGGGCAGAATCCAGGTCAGAAACCAGGTCAAGGTCAGAAACTGGGTCAAGGTCAACGACCATATAAGGGCCCACTGACCTTAGCTGACATCACTGTGAAGACAGAGACTGGAGAGACATCTGGTGAGTATTCTTCGCATGAATTTGGTTCATTTTGATATCTCAAGAAAGTGAATGATTTTGTAACTTAGTGCGGAAGATTTTGTGAGTCGATGTTAAAATGCCAAGGCAAGTAAATTTGTGAATATTCAAAGCAGTTCTCTGATAAATCTGGTATTACACAATAAAAAAAGATACGCTTTGATTTGTTGAATTTTAAAAAAAAAAGTTCTTTTCTGAATTTTACTTTATAACTTTTTTTTTCAGGAATACCAACAGAGGGTGCTGCTAAAATTAAAAAGGAAGATGAGGTGGGTTTAATTGTTCAGTTTGTATTTCAAAACCAGCGGCTTTCCTTTTCTTTGTATTTGAACCTGAGTATGTTGTGACGGGAGCTCTATTCAACTAGTCCGGGGGAGGGTTATCTCAGTGGTAAGGTGCTAGGCTGCCAATGGCTGGGTCCAGGGTTTGAATCCAGCTCTTGCCTGGTCATCTGTTGTGCGGCGGGCTCATTCATCCTTCGCCTCATTACGGTGCCCCCCCCCCTCCCCCCACCAGGTGCATAATTACAGGATGTAAAGCCCCGCTCTTCCATCCATCTATTCAACTATTCCGTCGTCTTTTGCTGAAATAACTTTTTTTAAATATTTCAGGGTCAAGACTCAGATGAAGAAAAACAGGAGCAAGAGGAAGTCAATAAAGTGTCCGAGGTAAATGTTTTGTAATTTTAACTTGAAAAGAATATAACATTGTCAGTGTTCCAGATAAGCCATTTGATTGTGGTGCTGTGCCATGCCCGACCTTCATCTGCAATGCCCTTTTTCCATGAAAAGATTTTTTATTTAATTGAAAAAAATTACAAATAATTTTTTTTTTTAATTGCCTTCATTTCCTGAAAATTTTATTGCCCAATCAAATCCTAGCTGGTACTCTTATGCTTCCTCTCAATATTTAAAGAGACGTTTACTGTGTTATAGCTGGTATGCAGAATCATACTAGAATGCTTGATGTCAAAATAGATGCCTTGAACAGTATTACATCAGAAATTTTGACAATTGAAAACTTTCTTAATTTGTTCATAATTATAACAACACTAATATCAAATCTTAAAGGAAATCAAATCTTGTGTGTTATTTTGTTGTAGGATTTAGCCATCCTGGATACGTTAACCGGAATCCCCGTTTTGGAAGATGCTCTTCTCTATACCATTCCAACGTGCGCTCCGTATAGTTGTATGGTTAATTTCAAGTAAGTCTTATCAGTTTGCATTATTTTTAGGAAGTAAATTAAATCAGTTCATTGTGAGGCCCATATGAACTATACACTATATGCCATTAAAGTATTTTCCTGTAAGTTGGGTGCATTGGATACCATATCAATCTATGCGTAATATTTCCTGGTTCTGCTATGCAGAAAAACATTAGGTTGTTTTAAGAAATACTTCAACTGACTAAGAAAGATAATACCTGAAGTTTGATGTGACTGCTTCCTTTTAGAATGAAGAAAACTTGTTGGTATTGTGGTATTAATTTTCTGTATCTTTATGGTATACATATATAGTTCAATCAATCATTAATTAGCAACTTATCCCTGCAACATTATAAATTTGTTAATGCATAGCTCCAGCTTTGAATCCCTGGATTCTTGTCAAATATCTTTAATAGTATATCGTTATTTCAGGTATAAAGTCAAGATGACACCTGGAACTACAAAACGTGGAAAAGGTAAGCCTGGTTGTACATTTTAAAAACTCCACTATTTATTGATTTAGTGGTTGCATATTAAATGGAATTATTTTTATGTAAACACTTTCAATTTTCAGCTGCAAAAATCTCCCATGGAATCTTCTTGCATGAAAAAACTATGACACCAAGAGAAAAAGAATTATTACGAGTAGTTAAGGTATGAACAGAGTTATTTGTTTTGTACAGAATTGATATCTTTAAATTAAAACGGTGAAGGATAATTGCATTCAGTTGATTGGTTTGGGGAAATTTATTACAATGGTACCTGCATAATAAGAACCCCTATTGTAAGACCTACCTTAGGCCCATATTTGACCTCCTTCCTCCAGCACTAAGTAGTATTCTTAGTGCATTTTGCACCCTTGGAGAGACTGCACCCCCACGAAAGACCGCTTCATGACTGCAAAAGGGGGCTGTCTTATAACACAGGGACCACTGTATTTATTGATGTTTAATTTATTGAATATAGTTTGATGGATAAAACATCTAAAATTTTCTAATGTGTTTATTTCAGGATACCGATTTATCTAGGAATATTCCTGGCAAAGTAAAGGTTTCAGCACCCAACTTGCAGAAGGTTAAAGGAAAGAAGAAATAAGTTTAATCAATTATTTGGCTTTATTGAATCTTGAACCTTGTATTTTAGTCAATGTGAAATTCCAGTAATTTGTGATTTCATGATTACATTGTACAATTCAATGTATATTTCCTGCAAATAAATGTATTTAAAAGTGATGTGAACTTGCTTTTTGATTATTTTAATTCATGAATTTTTTTTTGTCTGATAAAGTCCTGCAAACTATAAATTTGTAAAATTTTGCTGTGGACTTAAAATTGATGGCCTCCTGAAAGTGGGCGCATTTGAGCAGCAATTTTAGTTCTGTTGTGCAGCCGGCTGGCAGAGTGGTTGAGGTCTTGAGGTTACCACAGGGTTCGAACCCCGAATAGGGAACCCAAAATTTTCAGTGGACCTTCATGAACTAAGACCCAGCTGGATGGCGTTCACACGAAATTTCAATTGGCAGCCCCTTGTATCCGTGTCGATCCGTACTGGGCGAGTGAAATATCCCTCACATGGGGTAAATGTATAACATGTTGAGGACTCCCACTCTCTATTATGCACATCTCATCAATCATCTCTTGTGAGCGCCCAAAAGCTTAGGGACCGTTCAGAATTTATGACTGGGGGGGGGGGGGTGGGAGTTTTGCCAGAACTTCCCGTCAAAAATTGATACCCCCCCTTGAGATTTATGCGGATTTTTAGTACCCCACCCCCAGGTTTCATGCATATTTTTAGTACCCCCCCCCCCATAGACATAAAAACGAATACACACATATTTACTGTTATACATGGTCACGCGTACAGATTTGCGCCATTTCGCGGACTTTTGCGCGTAAAAAAGTGCGGATAAGGTTAGTTTATCCGGGTTTTATAAAAATTTTTCTTTGTTAAAATTTCTTACCCCCCCTTGGAAGAGTTGTCAAAAATTAGTACCCCCTTGAGACACGTGAAAAGTTAGTACCCCCTCGAGCAAAACTCCCACCCCCCCCCAGTCATAAATTCTGAACGGTCCCTTAGCACTGCTTAGAGGGCTGTGCTGAACATATAGATCTTACGGTAATTTAGAGTATTACATGACCACTTCATATAGAAATTGGAATAATATCATAATTTACGGGTAATTAGATCGAAGTTTACAAGTGTGTTCATGACTTTCTTTCGCATCAAATTTTGTTCGACTACTTTTCATGTATAAAAATACACTTGCCAAATCTATTTTGTCACATTTTCAACTGGTAAACCTTGAGATACCAAAAATAAACTGGTCCCGCTGCTGTCTTACCGCATTTTACTAGAAATATAATAAATCCGCGTGAGGCGCCACCAGTCTGTTACAAAACGTTGTACTTTATAAAGGATCGCGCAGCAGTTGCTGTTGATTTCGTAAGGGCAAGAATGGCGAAGGTTATCAAACTGCTCAGCCCAAATAGTGGCTTAATGCCACTGATACAGGTAAATAAGTTATGTTTTCTATTGAAAAACATTGCATTTAATTCATAGAAGCTTTTTGGAAAATGGCATTGCTCGATTCTTCTTAGATCTGCCTGAAATTTTGCTCCAAAGTGGATGACATTTGCAGTTCCATGTTTCTCAGCTGTCCAGTTACACAACTTGGCAGCCAGAGCTGATCATTATGGAAACATGGGCCTTTTCTATGCATTGTCTTTATTTCACCTTGCTCACAATAAACTGGATCTGAATGCATTAAGTAAACTATAGTAGGAAAAGGTTGATGCCAAAATTACCTGAATGATATAGGCCTAATACTAGTAATAGCCTAATGTCATTTGTGATGATAATGCATGATGTGACATAATCCAATTTTGCAACAAAACGCTAAATATTTAGCATTTTAGGCTATCGGCTATAGACCTTTGTTGTCTGGCGCAGGGCACACTCATTTCACATCTTGTAAATTGACTTAATAGATCTCTGTAACAGTGTGTTCTTGATATCAATAGGCCTTGATAGTGGAACTCTCCTATTTCCTGCTCTCTGACGTCGCCGTACACAAATAAACTTTTTACGGGAACAACCGCCATTTTGTACCCATTTCTGTGTCAATGGGGGTTGTTTTCCGAGGCCCAGAACATTATTAAAACAGCTTGTCAACACTGAATTAGCCCCAACTATTCGCCATCTGTACCTAATCCGTAAATCCCGGCAGTTTTAAGAGACATACCTGTGATTAATCCTGAGAATTTGCCTGATGAAGTCTGTCTGGCCGATTCCCGCCACATTTTCGCCACTTCATCGACCGGTAACTGATAAGATACCATGTCAATTGACTGGATAATGATTGCAATCCACGGTAAACATTCCGCTTAAGACTCGGCGATGCAAATTCGACGTTTTGGAATAGTTTTACAAGTGCTCTGGAGTCTGGAACACAAGCCTCCATTGCCTTCACAATTGCACAAAATGGCGACGTGTTCCGGAAAAAGTTTTAATCTGCACGGGAACGTCAGAGAGCAGGTAATTGAAGAGTTCCACTATCACGGCCTATATGCACCCACCATATACACTGGAAATTTCTGCCTAAAATGCGGTATTTATAATCCGTTGAAATCAATTGTTTTATGTATTTTTCTTGCAGTGCCGTTTTATGTCAGCAGCGGCCGCCCAAGCAGCAGCACCAAGAAATAAGACCTTTTCAATTTACAGATGGGTAAGTTTCAAATTATTCTAGCCTTCCCAAAAGTCAACATTCTTATATCTTGAGACGTGTTCACTGGCTATCAGTGGCTAATGGTATGAAGTTTCAACATTGCTCATTGGTTGATTGTTTATTTCTACCACAGGACCCTGACAAGGCTGGAGACAAACCTCATGTGCAACAGTATGATGTCGATCTTAATACGTAAGTGTATTGTAGAACTAAAAATAGGGTATATTATAGTCAGATAAATATCAGGTATTTTGATAGAAGTAAGAAAATACTGATGACTGACTTCGAGTGTACATATTACTACAACATGGTGTTTTCAAAATGATTGCCACTTGGCGGAATCGCTTGTTGATTGGGCTGTGTATTGCGGAACTTAAGTGTATTGCTCAAATAAAATTAAGTTTTTGATAGAGCTAAGAAGTTACTGATGACTGACTTTGTTGTACATATTACTACTAGGCCTATAGGGTGTTTTCAGAATGATTGATGAAATAATTTTTTGATTCACAAATTTTAATTGATTTAATGGTACTAAGATAATCTGTACTTGAGAAATATGATACGATGTATTTTAAATTTAAAAGAACTCAGATATGTATGGAATCATGCTAATGTTTGAATCCATGTGTTTCAGCTGTGGTCCTATGATTCTGGACGCCCTCATCAAGATCAAGAATGAGATGGACCCGACCTTGACCTTTCGCCGGTCGTGTCGTGAGGGCATCTGCGGATCCTGCGCCATGAACATCAACGGACTGAACACCCTCGCTTGTCTCTGGTGAGTTGACGTCCTTGTTTGTTTCTGACTCTTCTTGTAGATGCAAAAATTAAAACTTGTGAATCAGCAACTTGCTGTTACACATATGAAAATGTCGTATTATGTCACTGCAAAGATTAAAGCCAAACTAAGATTAAAACAGGGTTCCCTCAGTCACAGAAAAAAAAATTATGGCCAGAGAATGTCTTGGAAAAGTCAAATTCTAACCACAGTACGCGCTATGAGTTAACAAATTCAGACTGGTTTCATTGATTTATTATAACCTTCACGAAGGCATTATTGATGTTATGGCAGTTGGTTGGTTGACTGAAATTATTTTAGGGTAACCTCAAGACTCAAATGAGTGAAGTCCTGAAACGCAGGTATTTGATTTGATTTTATAATTCGAATCAATACTCTTGACTGTCTCTGAGAATGTGTTCACTACAAGAGTTACAAAACTCAAAAGTAGTATTTTAAATGAACATGAACAAATTTGATTTTGTAGTAACCAATGCCAGAATGTTATGTCAACTACCTAAGTTTGTGTACACATCAAAGCTTGTAATACATAGTTGCTGCTCTGACATAATTTCCCTGACCTTCTCCCTTATACAAGAAAGTTGGCACGGTTCCAGTCCATGCTGTCAGCCTATTGAGTTCTATTGAGTAGAGCAGTAAACCCTTGTTATGTATTGTCCTAATGAGAAGCCCTATTATAACACAATTATGAAATAACTGGCAGAAGAACAGTCAATATTTCTTAATCCTATTCGAGGTTATTCATTGAATTTTGTTATGACACAATGTAGGATTAGGATTAGCTATTACAATTTTGTTGTGTAACTGAAGTTGCATAATTGCGGCAGAAAATGGAAAAAAAAACATTGCCCCTGACATTATAATATTTCAGAATAATATTATGACATAATTGCGATTTGACAATAAAATTTAGATAGTTTCAGTCTGTGAATGAGCAGAAAAAGGCAGAAAGCTCATTTATTGGCATTTTAGGCATGATTTTTCGGGTGCCAAATCGTCACTAACAAAGGTTCAATATGGTACCTAGTATGTAGCTTTTATCAGTTAATAGTGAGATTTTATATTTGATTTTTATTTCAGCAAAATTGATGAGTCGAGCAAAGCAACCAAAATCTACCCTCTTCCCCACATGTATGTCATCAAGGATCTTGTCCCTGTAAGTTTATGAACTCTGCAAAATGTTTAAATTTAAATTTTCATCATCAATCTCATACAACAACATTGGTGCTATGTCTAAAGTGCTGCTGGATTGCAAGAAATATTGTTCTTGTCCCTATAGTTTATGGAATAAATACAAGATGTAAAGTCCCAATCGTCCATCCATCCCTGTAAGTTTATGGACTGTACGAAATATTTTAAATAATTGTATTGGCAATCTCAGAAGCAGTTGTGCCATGTATGAAGTGTTACTGGATTGTAAGAATTGTTTTATTTATTGACAATTATTTATGCAGGACATGAATAACTTCTATGCGCAGTACAAGTCAATTGAGCCTTATTTGAAGAAGAAGGACTTGAAGGAAGAGGACATGGGAAAGGTCGCTTATCACCAGACCCCCGAGCAAAGAAAATTGCTGGTAAGTGCTTATTGTAGTTGATTGTTGTTAAGTTAACAATGTTAACTGAAGTCAAAAACTTTGTCCCGTCTAGGCTAAATACACAAGGACTACACTTTGTGAGATGTCAGAAAAAAGTCTTTGATTTTTTACTCCCAACTTTATTTGATGGCACTTGTTTTTAAAGTCTTAAGTTTAACACAAGTTTGTCAAGGGGCAAATTTTTTTTCTCGTAAGCTGGTCAAATAACAGACCAGAATGCCCTTTTTACCCCGCTGGCTATGTAATAGCCTACGGGGTACTGCAGTCCTCAATGCCTCAATGTGCTGGGGATTTCGTCAAGCATAACTCACTTTGTGTTGCTCATATTTCATTCAAATTTTGCCTGTTATCTTATTTTGTCATGCAGATGGGAATGACAAGTCCGTGCGTCCGTACGGACACACGGACGTACGGACACACGGACGGACGGACGGACACACGGACGTTGTGTTGCACATATTTCATTCAAATTTTGCCTGTTATCTTATTTTGTCATGCAGATGGGAATGACAATGTCCGTCCGTGTGTCCGTACGTCCGTACGCCCGTGTGTCCTCAATGCCTCAATGTGCTGGGGATTTCGTCAAGCATAACTCACTTTGTGTTGCTCATATTTCATTCAAATTTTGCCTGTTATCTTATTTTGTCATGCAGATGGGAATGACAAGTCCGTGCGTCCGTACGGACACACAGACGTACGGATGTACGGACACACGGACGGACGGACGGACACACGGACGTTGTGTTGCTCATATTTCATTCAAATTCTGCCTGTTATCTTATTTTGTCATGCAGATGGGAATGACAATGTCCGTCCGTGTGTCCGTATGTCCGTACGCCCGTGTGTCCGTACGTCCGTGTGTCCGTACTGGTTATCTGACAGATATTCGGTACGGACGCACGGACTTGTCATTCCCATCTGCATGATCCGTACTGGATTCACGGACGTACGGACACACGGGCGTACGGACACACGGACAGACACACAGACAGACACACGCACGGACGGACACACGGACACACGGACGGACACATTGATCCGAATGGTCTCAATGGCTTCACATAGAGCCAGCGGGGTTTACGTGCTTGCACGGTATTTTTTGAATTGTTGAAAATTGGAATCTCCCGTAACAGTAGTACTCAGTACTCACAATACTCAAATTGAAAATGTCCCTAATCATAATCAATAGCCAATTTAAATTTGGAGCTTTGAGTTTGAGAGACAAATCATGATTTAATTCTGAATTTCTTTGTCTGTGTCATTTCAGGATGGCATGTACGAGTGCATCCTGTGCGCCTGCTGCAGCACGTCCTGTCCGTCTTATTGGTGGAACGGAGACAAGTACCTCGGCCCAGCTGTGATCATGCAAGCGTACAGGTAAGTTTGTACTTCAAGTTGCATAAGTCAATAATTGGAGTAAGTGCAGTTGGTAGCACTCTAGGATTCTAATCGGTGGGTCCCAGGTTTAATCTCAGCTCTGGCTGGGTCACCACAACCTATGTTGGATGGCAAGTTCGATCATCATTGCCATGTGCTTCTCCTGTCCGAATTACCCTTCCACAGTGCATAAATGCAGGATGTAAAGTCCAGTCATACATCCATCAAAATTGGAGCCCCTATACTCTGTATAGGGGGCTCTATTGTGGTGAACGTGTGCGTCGTAGATCACCAGCCAGCCTATTATTTTGTAATGAGGTCTCTGTCAAGATTACATTGGGTATTCCCTCAAATGTCATTTCACTTTGTTCTATGTATGTTAACTTAGGTTCTTACACCTGTTTCAGTGGCGGATCCAGACAGGGTATTTGGGGGGGGGGTTTAAGAATTTTTGTAATGAGGTCTCCATCAAGATTACATTGGACATGCCAATATCCTCACCCAGAGTACCTTTCGACTGTCATTAAGATATGGAGTTGGCCCCTGCCTGAAGGGCAGAGGCAAATGTGACAGCCAAAAGGACTAGGGAGGGCAACAGGGGGGGAAATAAAAAACTACAACACACCCAGTGCATCTGTGTTACCATCACAGGCAAAGCACCCGCTAACCCAAGACTTAACCTCCTTGTCACGCCTACGAGAAGAGAGTGACGTCATTCCAGTCTCGCGGAATCTCGCTGAGGATATGCCAATATCCTCACCCAGAGTACCTTTCGACTGTCATTAAGATATGGAGTTGGCCCCTGCCTTACGTATATTTTCTAAGTTTAGGCCAATCCATCATTTACAATAATAATCTAAAATCAATCTCCTCCAAACCTCACAAAATGGCGAAACAAATGGCAAAATTACAACATGTATTCAATGTAATCCAAATAATATATAAACATCCCAATAATGACAGTCGAATATAAACACCTTAATGACAGTCGAATATAAACATCTCAATAATGACTGTCGAAAGGTACTCTGGGTGATATCCAAAATTACCAGACATAATATATAACATAATAACATAACCTCCACACAGATGATATATTGAAATATGGAATGTATTTCATAAATACATAGCCACCACAAATTTGAGGCATAAGAGACAGTCGATTGGTACGAAGTGAGTCACTGGTATCCAGAGACATGGAATATCAAGCAATATAACATAAACATTCCAGACAAAAGGAAAAACTGGATAAATTTCCAAGACCATACAGATTAAAGAACCAATTGAAAAGTGAGATGCACAATTCCTAACCATCACCCATATGTAGGTGGAATTACAGATATGACACAAAACCGTCCTTAGAGAAAATTCGGCAAATTTAGGCACTGAAATCCAGAGCCGCAGGGCCGAATGACATAGTAAGATTGAATGGAATCCGAACCATCGAACTTTAGATAAGGCTCATCATATATATATATAGATGCTAAAATGGCAAGACCGTCACCCTCTCAGGCAAATCAAAGGTACCACATTATGTGTTAATAATATAATGTAACACATCACGTCTCAACATGATTTGCAGAACCAAACCAAATAAATTGCCCCTCAACTAAAAAATTGCACCGTCGCAATATAAATAGGCACTCGCAACACCCCGTATTACATAATTTTGCCACCTTCATAGAAACAACAAGAGTCCAGTACAGCCAAAGGCATAAGAAATTGCCAACTGTCTGGAGTACAATAGTACTTGAAACAGTCCAAGCGTCAAAGAGCATCAAAATACCCCTGACAAGTTTGAACGGTCATGACAACCATCCCGTCAGATCATTGGGGTGAATATTGGAAAACACCATGACTACGCATGTGCTACCACTGCAAACCACAGCCAGACAACCAGCCTGTGGACCAACAGAATTGATGGCTCATCCAGCCTCAAATACCAGACAAAATGGATCTCTCATGGTCTCAGATACCAAATTTGTGTAATTTTGGCTAAAATATCCATCAGCATTCGTTCCAGGGCGAGATCAAGGCATAAGAAATTGCCCTCACCCTACAGCCAAAATGGCTGCAGACTTCCAACATGGCCTCAGACGCCATCAAACTTAAAACACCAAAATCGGCCTCAGACGCCGTCATCCATAATTATTAAGGGCCTCAGACGCCCAAACAACATTTGAACAAACAAAACAACAAAATCTCGGCCTCAGTTGCCGGTTTTAAAACTCGATTAAGAAAGATTAAAATTCGCGTTTCACCAGACGCGTCTTCCCGGCTGCATACGAGAAGAGAGTGACGTCATTCCAGTCTCGCGGAATCTCGCTGAGGATATTCTCTCAAATGTTATTTCACTTATGATGGCAATCAATGATGGCAATCACAGAACTCATTTGCCCCCTCCCCTTAGGTGCCCCCTCCCTTAGGTGCCCCCTCCCTTAGGTGCCCCCCTCCCCTTAGGTGCCCCCCTCCCCTTAGGTGCCCCCTCCCCACCACTGTGCCCTCTCCCCACCAATGTGCCCTCTCCCCACACATGTGCCCCCTCCCCACACATGTCCCCCCTCCTACCAATGTGCCCCCTCCCCGCCAATGTGCCCCCTCCCTGCCAATGTGCCCCCTCCCAACCAATGTGCCCCCTCCCTGCCATTGTGCCCACTCCCCGCCAATGTGCCCCCTCTTTACCAATGTGCCCCTTCCCTACAAATGTGCCCCCTTGCTACCAATGTGCCCCCTCCCTGCCAATGTGCCCCCTCCCTACCAATGTGCCCCTCCCTACCAATGTGCCCCCTCGCTACCAATGTGCCCCTCCTACCAATGTGCCCCCTCCCGCCAATGTGCCCCTCCCTGCCAATGTACCCCCTCCCTACCATTGTGCCCCTCCCCGCCAATGTGCCCCCTCCCCACCAATGTGCCCCTCCCTACCAATTTGCCCCCTTCCCCGCCAATGTGCCCCTCCCTACCAATGTGCCCCCCTACCAATGTGCCCCCCTACCAATGTGCCCCTCCTACCAATGTGCTCCTACCAATGTGCCCCCTCCCCGCCAATGTGCTCCCTCCCCACACATGTCCCCCCTCCCTACCAATGTGCCCCCTCCCTGCCAATGTGCCCCCTCCCTGCCAATGTGCCCCCTCCCTGCCAATGTGCCCCCTCACTACCAATGTGCCCCCTCCCCGCCAATGTGCCCCCTCCCTGCCAATGTGCCCCCTCACTACCAATGTGCCCCCTCCCTGCCAATGTGCCCCCTCCTACCATTGTGCGCCCTCCCCGCCAATGTGCCCCCTCCCCACTAATGTGCCCCCCTCCCTACCAATGTGCCCCTTCCCCAGCAATGTGCCCCTCCCTACCAATGTGCCCCCCTACCAATGTGCCCCTCCTACCAATGTGCCCTCCCCACCAATGTGCCCCTCCCCACCAATGTGCCCCTCCCTACCAATGTGCCCTCACT
This sequence comes from Platynereis dumerilii, assembly GCA_026936325.1. Taxonomy (NCBI): domain Eukaryota; kingdom Metazoa; phylum Annelida; class Polychaeta; order Phyllodocida; family Nereididae; genus Platynereis; species Platynereis dumerilii. The sequence goes on along the minus strand of JAPTHN010000017.1, from coordinate 7,902,392 downwards.
CCAATGTGCCCCTCCCCACCAATGTGCCCCTCCCCACCAATGTGCCCCTCCCCACCAATGTGCCCCTCCCTACCAATGTGCCCCCTCCTACCAATGTGCCCCCTCCCTGCCATTGTGCCCCTTCCCTACCAATGTGCCTCCTCGCTACCAATGTGCCCCCTCCCTACCAATGTGCCCCCTCCCTGCCAATGTGCCCCCTCCCTGCCATTGTGCCCCTCCCCGCCAATGTGCCCCCTCCCCACCAATGTGCCCCCTCCCTGCCATTGTGCCCACTCCCCGCCAATGTGCCCCCTCCTTACCAATGTGCCCCTTCCCTACCAATGTGCCCCTCGCTACCAATGTGCCCCCTCGCTACCAATGTGCCCTCTCCTACCAATGTGCCCCCTCCATGACATTGTGCCCCCTCCCACCAATGTGCCCCCACCCTTCCATTGTGCCCCTCCCGCCAATATGCCCTCTCCCTGCCAATGTGCCCCCTCCTTACCTATGTGCCCAATCCCTACCAATGTGCCCCTTCCCTATTAATGTGCCCCCTCCCCACCAATGTGCCCCCTCCCTACCAATGTGCCCCCTCCCTACCAATGTGCCCCCCTTACCAATGTGCCCCCTCCCGCCAATGTGCCCCTCCCTGTCATTGTGCCCCCTCCCACCAATGTGCCCTCTCCCTGCCAATGTGCCCCCTCCCACCAATGTGCCCTCTCCCTGCCAATGTGCCCCCTCCCTGCCAATGTGCCCCTCCCTATCAATATGCCCCCTCCCACTAATGTGCCCCCTCCCCACCAATGTGTCCCCTCCCTACCATTGTGCCCCCTCCCCGCCAATGTGCCCCTCCCTACCAATGTGCTCCCTCCCTGCCATTGTGCTCCCTCCCTGCCATTGTGCCCCCTCCCTGCCAATGTGCCCCCTCCCCACCAATGTGCCCCCTCCCTGCCAATGTGCCCCTCCCCACCAATGTGCCCCCTCCCCACCAATGTGCCCCTCCCCATCAATGTGCCCCTCCCCACCAATGTGCCCCTCCCTACCAGTGTGCCCTCTCCCCATCAAGGTGCCCCCTCCCCACCAATGTACCCCCTTCCCACCAATGTGCCTTCCCTTGATTATTAAATGGTTGCCCCCCATGTGAAAATAGGGGCGACAATTTCGTCCCTGTGGGACAGCATTACATGCGTTGAACCATCCCCTATCTCATGCTGCATCTAGTTAAATATACTTTCCTTTTCACTCGAAGTCAGAAAATAATTTAGGAGATTTTGTTTTTCAGATGGATCATGGACTCGCGAGATGACTTCAGAGCCGAGCGTCTTGAGAAACTGCAAGACAAGTGGTCCGTGTACAGGTGCCACACCATCATGAACTGCACCAAGACCTGTCCTAAGGTGTGTAATGGTTGTCTTAAACTATCAATTTAAAACTTAGGTATGGTGTAGCCTCTAAATAGCCCACACCGGTGCTGATGGGGCGTAAAACACAAACTGACTCACTTACTCTAAAGGTATGACAGATGAGAGAGATTTCATGAAATTCAGAAAGATTTCCAAAGTAGATTCTTTAATTTCGTTCCAAGTTTCCAGGCCAGGAAATGATTTAATTTAGTTGTTTGCTGTTTTTAAAAGTATAACTTTATAGCTGAGCATCCCAGTTTTCATTTGGCCATATTCAAGAAATATACTCATACACAAAATGCAGCACTGTGAATCTCTTGAATACCAGCCCTGTCAATTGTCAAAAATGTTCTTGCCGTGTGTAGACTGCACAGGTAACTAAGCTGACCTCTCAAATCCAAAGCTGTCGGACCATTTAATTGTCCTTCTCTTAATTTCACTATATTTTCTTTTTTTCAGGGTTTGAACCCAGGAGCTGCCATTGCTGAGATGAAGAAATTGTTGTCTGGTCAGGAATCGCATGGTATCCCACGCCAGGGAGCAGTCGAGGAATAAGATATCAATTTAAATCAAGTGACAGTTGAAGCATTTGCGTAATTAACATCTAATTATTAGAAAAAGATACACCATCTTTGGAACTGTTAGTCTACTTTAAATGTTGTTCATTTAGGAGGGAAGATATTTTATCAGAACTTTTGCCAATCAGAAAGTCACAAAATAAAAATATGTACGATGAGGTTTCTTTTCAAAACTAAGTCAGTCAAATTGCTAAAGTTTATGAACTGCAAAAGGGATGCAAAAATCTGCAAACCTCTATAAATTGTACTTTGAAGTGTATGGTTACTGTCCTATTAATTGTAGTGATATATATGAACATGTGTGACAGGCCTTCTTTGTGTTGTTACAATACAAGTCTTAAACAAAGTTCCGTTAGAAAAATTTCTATTTGGAACGAGACGAGTTTCCTTAATTTATAACAATTGCTGCAGGAGAGCATTATGAATTATATCGAGCTATTTAGCCCTATTTATGAGTAGTAAGACCTCTTATATTATGTTGTCTAGGTCTAATGTAAATAATTCATTGTAAACGAAAGATACAGAAGGAGAATTGGTAATATTCGTTTGTGAAAGATGAAAGGTTGTTTATTGCCGATAATAAAAAAATCAAAATGGATTTCCGTTGTTTATCATTCAAGTGCAGATTATCTTGAAATGATGCTGGCCAGTACAGTTGAAATTTTAACGCTGGTGGAACTTTTTGTCCCTTCGACAATTGAGGGATCGGTTTGATTCCGCTTGGCTTCAATTCAATTCCAATTTCTCTCGAATATGAGGTGGATTTCAAAAGCATTGCTTTCTATTGTGGTGCATAATGGCCAAGATCCCAGTTCTGATGAGAGACATTAATTTCCATCCGAAAGTGTTTTTGCAAATGCTTCCTACCTTGAAGAAGGCAACAAGTTACGAGCAAGAAAATCTTTAAGCCTTTCACCAAGTAGGCCACTTCAATGCCCTTTCTATTCCAAAGGAAATTAATTGCTCAAAATTATTATTTGAACCATATATTTAATGGACACCTACTTCCTACTATGCAATCATGATCAAAAGAATCACAAAATCATTCATAGTATTATGGACATATTTATTCGATACATGTCACAAAATAAAGAAAATAAAGTGATAAATAAATAATGGTAGATACAATTGATTACAAATTCATGCACTCTTTTTTCAACCTCTCGCTCGTTAGTAGACACAGGGCGCAATATCACAACAACATTTACGTTTACATCGTAAGTAAGAGACCTATAGGCATACTGCTTACATTATATGGCTTAGACAATGTCACATGGCTTAGCTACGCAGCCAAACGGCTTAGTAAGCCACACAACCAATGGCCTAGCTACACAGCCACATGGCTAAGATACCCAGCCAATGTGGCTTAGCTATACAGCCACATGAAATCTACACAGCCATGTGGCTTAGCTACACAGCCACATGGCTTAGCTACGGCAGCATTAGCTACTCAGCTATGTGGCTTTGCTACACAGCCATATGCCTTAGTAAGCCACACAACCAATGGCTTAGCTACTCAGCCACATGGCTTAGTTACAAAGCCACCAAGCTTTGAATAGGGTTGAAACAGTAGGAGAAATTATATTACAGAGAATAAGTTGTTGATATTATATTGTTGGAGAGTATTGTTGTCTATTGTGGAAATGATAATTGTAGTATTAGTGATGGCTGCACTGTCACTACTTAATCCATGAATATTGAAATCTAAAATCTCTGAATCCTAAAAACAGGAAAACTCAGCTGTTTAACGAGTATTAGGTGTACTTAATCTTACAGACCATATCTAGATATCTATCACATAGCCTACTCTTGTCAACCTTTCGTCAGCCGTATGTGAAGCAATTCATGTCAACACTCAACACCAACTATTTTATGAACAGGACGGGCATTGCCGCATTGGATATTCTTCCATTGAAGTATTGACAAAATAGAGTTATCGTAAAATTGAAGATCTGATAGTTTCTTATACCCCACTAAGACTGCATAAACTGTGGGCAGCCATGAGAATTTGAAGCCCAGATATTGAAGAATTTCACCCCCAGTTCTCACATCTAACAATTTCTCCTACGATTACAACCCTATATCAGCTGACTCGGTTCAGCCAATCAGAGGCAGTTGTTCAAGTTGTTGCCATGGAGATGCATTATATCATCCAATCAGTACTCAGAACAGAATGTAAAATGTTCTATTTGTAATTCAAGAAAGATCACTGCAAATAAATTGACTTCATCATTTCTTCGACTTCTTGCTCTTCATCCAAGCGCTGATCCGCTCCTTCAGTTCAGTTGCTACAAAGAATAGAAAAGAGATTTTGAATAAATTATAAAAATATCAAGGAGTCACTTCAGGAAAGCTGTCAGCGAAGAAGTCAGATTCAACCCAAAATCAGGCCAATGAATTCATCCATAAATCTTAAGAGTGGTTCATTTTTGTGTTAAGAGCTTTAAAGTGATGGGTACTGTGTCCCCGAGGAGTCAACATTTGCTACACAAATTGCCAGCATATATTTGACGTCTTCTAGCTTTTCCCGGAGGATTGTTTTATGGGCTTGCTCACAATTGTGAGAATTAAGCAATACAGGACCTACCCATTATCCAAATTCTCATCAAAATCAATCAAATTTATTCATCTAAGTCTATCAAACATAGTTACCTGGGATGAGTCCCTCTTCAGTGAGAGGCTGGCGATTGAAAGGGTCTGTCTTGGAGTTCAGCAGGTGACGCAGAATGTGGGGTCGATCCATTACAGTTCCACTCGGAAGGATCACTGGGTCCTTCATCAGTGTGTCCATTAATGGATCTGTGTGTGCAAAATAATAAGATTTATAAAGATTTTGTTAGCATATCATGGGAGGGGGTTAGAGCTCTGGGCATCTAATTGCTGGGACCAGGGTTCAATTCCAGATCAGGCCAAATCACCTGGACCCATGTTGGACAGAAGTTTCAATCATTGTATGCCATGTTGCCAAGTCCCTCTTATTCTAAAATCAGCCAGAGTGCATATAACAATGTATACAGAAGTGAGTGAATTAGTGTTTTACGCCCCATCAGCACAAGTTTATATATATAGTGTATAAAGAAAGTAAAGCCCAAATCACCATCAGTCCAGCATATCATCAGTATCAATAGCAAGGGTGCTTGCCTGCAAAATAGTACTATTTCCAGATATTAGAATTTTTTACTAACATTGAGAAAACTTTTCTAACAGGTTGACAGATGGCACATCAATAATTTAGGAAGTTCTAGCGTTGATGACCAAGAGAAGGATGCCAGAAAAATACAATCATGGGCCAACTATTTTCAGTAAACTTTTCTGCCTATTTTCAGCTTTTCTGCCCCTATTCGATAAATTTAAATCTTGCTAAGTGAAACTATTAACCTAGTTACCCATTTCCTACCTTTGAACTCATCCGGAACATCCTCGTAGTCCATCTCATTCCTCTGCTTCTCCACGACCAGCTTCTCCACTCTCTCCTGCAATCCCCGGAATCGCTGGATGTCCGTGTCCGTCTTGATCCGCGCTTTGATCATCCGCGAGATGGCATCGTCAAATAACTCTTTTCTGTAAGAACGCTGAAAAGAACAATAAAAACATTTCAGACATAATCATTATTTTTCAGGCACTTGTTTGATGCCTTCACCAAAGCTTATTTCAGACATTAAAGGTCTATGTCTGCTGCTTTTACTGAAAAGAAAATTTAATAGCTAAGTTTGTCATAGACTGGAAGTGCCATGTATTCTGAACTTTAGAGAGGTTTTGCTACACGTTTCCGTGTCCCGTGAACGTGTAGGTTGCCATAGCAACAAACGAACACAACAGCCAGAGAGAAAGTGCAGTTTGGCCTGGAAGGATGACTGAAATTGCTGTCCAACGTAAGTCTAAATGGCTCGGCTAGTGGTTGGATTCAAACTCATGAGCAATCAATAGGAAAAAAGCCCAATATAGAATCAATGAGCTAAACGACCCCCCCCCCCATTCTCCCTAAAGAATGACCTACCTGGTAGGCCTACATGATTTATTTTTGCATGGTCATGATTAAGTTTATTGTGTCTCTCCATTCATTAGAAAGGGCACAGCGGTTTTTCCTCAAACTTGCGGACAGACAGGCAAACATACAGACAAGACATCTGCGAATGAAAACATTAGGACCAACCTCATCATTAGCCATGGCCTGTGCAAACTTGGGACAGTCGAGATGGAGGTAGATGTCCGTCAGTTGGTTGAGGAGCTTCTTTGGTTCCCAGCCGTACTTCTCCGGATTTTGCACTTTGAGGTCTCGACACTTGGGGCCGCACAGCTGCTGTAAGTTGAAGTTGAGCATGGCAGCTAGGCGGTCTGCTAACTCCTGAAAGGGATAAAAGATACTTCGTCAATTTTTGATATACAGATAGATATGGAAAGTGCAGCCCTTTAAGCCCAGTTTTGACCAGTCCCGAAAGTTCGAGATGACAGAGGCCTCACCATAATTATGTGTTACACATTTACATCATATGAGGGATCTTTTACTTGGCAACAAAGACTGATACAAGGGCGGCAAGTTTAACGCCCCATCCGGATAACAGTCTTCGCGAAGATCCAAAATGCCTTGCTGGACCGAAATGGATATATTGGCTATTTCAAGAAATTTTCGTATGCATCCAATTACGATTTCTTGATCAAGACTGACGGCCTGTTGAAAATCTGCAGGACAGTTCCTTTGAACCGACAATCTTCGCAAAGACTGGGATGGATGGATGGATGGATGATTGGAGCTTTATGTCCTGTATTTATGCACTGTGTAGGCTAATTAGGACAGGAGAAAGACATGGCAATGAGGCAAAGGATGATTGAAACAGCCGTCCAACTAAGGCCCAGGTGATCCAGAAAGAGCTGGTGCAAAGACTGGGACAACATTCACTTGGGATTTTACACTTGAAGGTACACTGAAAATATTTTAGATTTACAACCCGGGATTTGATATGCACAACATCTTTATAAATATTTGTAAAAATCGTACTCACAGGACTAAGAAAGGGGTCGACAATCCTGTCACTCAGGTAGTGGAACATGTCTACGGTCTCGGTGGCAAGTGTCAGGTACGAGCGACATTGTCTCTCCTCCTGTGAAAGCTGACGGGTCTTGGCTTGCTGTTGGTCCTGTGCAAGATAAGGATTAGATTAGATTATGTAGGATAAGAAGGAAGGTGCAGAAAAATCAGACTACCATTTCTGGTGTGAAACACATTAGAGGCATTTTCTTCTGATGGATGGATGGATATTTGGGGCTTTACATCCTGTATTTGTGCACTTGGTAGGCTAATTAGGACAGGAGGAGGACGGAATTTTGATCTGAACATGCACCATTCAGCAGGAGTGTCTGCTAAAAGGAACCAGTCTCACTCCTTCAATAAGTTCCAATAAGTTCTCCATATTCCATTTCCCTAAAGCCTTTAAAGTTTAAAGACAAAATTATTATCAGACTGAAACTTGGAAGTCAGGCTATCGCAAAAATAGACTGAGGCAAAGCAAAGACACTCTGATTCAACAGTTCACCACAGCTTTGCTTTGCTATATTTTAATCAAAAACAGATGTAATTTATAAGAAATTTCAAATCTTTTGCACAAGGACACATTTCTTACATACCCTGGGTAGTTTGCTCCACTCGGCTTTATTTTCCATCAATTCTTGTAACTCACGAATATTCTTAAGAGTGTCCAAACTCTCGTCCAACAAAAATGTTGTGTCGTTCATTAACATGTTGGCAAAGACGACAAACTGTCTTCCCAGACTGAAAATAATAAGAAAATACATTATATAAAATAGGAAAGGATAGGATGACCGTTGAGTAGGACTATAGTCTTACTAGGAAGGGATACAGAAGGTGAGGGGTAGGATAAGATATAAGTGCATGTGTATAGAATGGATATAATGTTAAAGGAAAAGGAAGGATAGGACATATGTACACAGATTGTAGAGGAGAGGTTGAAGAGGTGACAATAGAGAGGTAAGATTGAAGAGGAGAGATTGGAGAGGTGAGACTGGAGAGGTGAGACTGGAGAGGTGAGATTGGAGAGGTGAAATTGGAGAGGTAAGATAGGACAGATGTGAGATTGAGGAGGAGAGAGGAGAGATTGGAGGGGAGATTGGATGAATTGGAGAGGTGAGATTGGAGAGGTGAGTTCGGAGAGTTGATATTGGAGGGGAGACTGGATAGATTGGAAAGGTGAGATTGAGGTGAGATTGAAGAGGTTAGTTTGGGAGGTGATATTGGAGAATGGAGAGGTGATATTGGAGGGGACAGATGCGCAATTGAGGCCAGACTGGAGTCTGGTGAGGTATACAATTAGAAAGGAGGAACTTCAGAAGAAAAACTGACGATCGGGGGGCGGAGATGAGAGAAGTGAGACTAGAGATTGGAGAGGGTTGACAAAAGGAAAGAGACAGGAGAGGTATAACCGGAGACTGTGAGGAGAGACTAGAAAGCGTTCTCATTCAAAATAAATTAAATTTTGATTTTGAAACGATGTCTTACTTTGCTTCATGAATCATCCTGTTCTGGTGGATCGGAATTTGCCACAACGTTTTGAAAATTATACTGAGATGATAACGGATGGTGAACTTGTCGTAAAACTCACTGCTCGCCCCTGTCTGTTCAATATCTGAAAGAAAAAATACATAGTTACATTTTTTGTAAATATTTCCAAAAGGGTACTCACTACCAACTAAGCCAACACACCTCCACTTAAAAACAATCGAACTCAGCCCTAGTGATTGGCCGCCCAGTACACTACCAACACCAAGAGAATCCACCCTAGACGAATCTTTCCATCTAGAATATTATCATAGATTTACGTCACAAGCGTCATGGCTGATCAACGTCCAGGATTCCTCTCCACTTCAAAAGAGAGGTATGGCCCATAATTTTGAAGATATCTATCTACCAAGGTAAGAATCGCTTTGTTGAAGTGAATACCAACTGACCTAATACCACTCCATTTCAATCATTATACCTTAAAACCATTGAGACTACATTTTAACTCAACTTACCAGTGTAGAACTTCATAAGGGCGGGAACGAGGTGCTCCGTGGCCAGGGGATGGTTCATCATGTACTCATTCAACTTGGCAGTTTGGCGTTGGACAGCCGGGTTCAGCACGAACATGACTTCGACTAATTTTGCGGTTAAGTAAGGGTTCTTAATGTAATGGTAACTGCATACGATCATTATGATTAAAGTGATGAGGTCGTTAACACAATTTCCCTGCAGTATTCCTGGCATGTACTGAAAGGAAATCAAACAAATTTTTGTAAGTTTCAGTTTTATCTTCACATCTATTTTTGGTTCTGCGAGGTCCAAGAAGATGATGTCACGAGCGATCATGCACACATTTTCTTAGATAAATCTCAAAATTTTTCAGACTTTCACTTTTCCAGGGTTCCTCAATGTTTTTACAAAACAATAATTACCTGATAAATTTTCAAAATTCCCCATTAAAAATTGGAGATATCTTACACATAACTAACTAAAAATGAAGAAGTGAAGAGAATGCCCCCACCATGGGCCATCAGGCAATCGCCCAGAAAAATAATTTATTTTATTTTGCCAAAAAATTAATTAAATCAATTTCCCTGTGTTGACACATTTTTCGAAATTCTCTGACCAAAAATTCTACAAATCTGTTTTCCAAGCTTTTCATTGTCGACATTTAAAGCTATGAAGCTTGTGTTCTAAAATCAAGCACTAAACTAAAAGCAAACATACTTGTAAACTGAAGAGCATGAAATCAGCGATGTCTTCCAAATAGAACTCAGGTAGCGACCCCCACACCATGGAAACAGCTTCCGACAGGGGGAGCTGAGGTTGGCCAGCGAGGATTTTGACCAAAAATTGCGCAACTCCCGAATAGAACTCCAAACATCGGACAAGGAGGTATTCGTCTAAGAGGCCGGCATCTGCGCAAAGTTTGCCTTTCTCTAGTCTCTGCAAACAAAATTTGAAATGAGAGTTATAGATAGATAGATAGATAGACAGACAGATAGATATGATACATGCAGCCCTCTAAGCCTAGTTATCCGTGCTCATAAAGGGTTGATTGATAAGATGGGGGGAAGAGAATAGGAGTCCTAAAAATATTTTACATTTACCCCATTTGAGGGATCTTTTACTACGGTCAGCTGACAGGATTCTCTTAAGAGCAGACTAGTTTATTTCCTTGAGTTCAAATTTAAAATATTATGTCTGCGAGAATATTGGCACAGTGGTCCTTGACATTTCTTCTCTAAATCCCTCAAAATTTGGTGCAGTAAGCCAAGGACAATCTCATTGACATTTCGTGGAACTCAGTTTAGAAATATCTGCATATTCCATACCATAAATTTGTGTGGAACTTCCGATTTCATAAACTCCAAATTTTGTGGAACTCCCTATTGTATGCAAATCGTTATTTTGTTTGGAACTCACAATTTTGTAAACTCCAACTGTGGTGATGTTATCATAAAATGCCTTTTCTAATCATTTCACACTCGAAACTACAAGAAAGTCTGTAGAGTAAATTTATTCAATCACTAACCTTGACTTGTGACTTGTAACGTTTCTGCAACGCTCGGTTGCGATTGGCGATGGCTAAATTCTTCCAAACTTCCTCTGTGGCTGAGATGTCGTCGACCATTCTCTGGAGATCGCGAATGGCTCGTAAACGACGTTGATATTTGCGGGAGATGGGCAAAACCGACAAATGGTGGCAGTGCAACGTCATGAAGAAACATTCCGTTGGGAATCTGACGGCTTGCCATGTGTGGGTGGGAGTCTTCTCTGTAAATAGAATTAAGATAAGTTAAGGATAAGTTCAAGTTATTAATCAACCTCTTTCCTCATACTATCAAGTCCCCATGGAAGGATGATTTGGGCTTTACATCCTGTGCTAGACCAACTAGGAATGGAGGATGACATGGCAATAAGGTGTAGGATGATGGATGATTGGGGCTTATGTCCTGTATTAATGCACTGGGAAGGGTAATTAGGTCAGGAGCAGGAAACAGCAATGAGGCGAAGAATGATTGAAAATGTCAACCAACATAGCCAAAGTGACCTGGCAAGAGCTGGATTCGAACCTTGGAACCCAGCAATTGACAGCCCAGCATACTACTGCCAGACCAACCCCTCTCCCCGTGCAGGAGGATGGATGATTGGAGTTTTATGTCCTGTATTCATGCACTTAGCTCGCTTATTAGGACAGACAGAGGACACAGCAATGAGGCAAAAAATGTGCACAGCATCTGCACTAGTTGACCACGCTGCCACGAAATTTCTACCAACTTGAACGGAAACTTACCGAGGTCAGCCACCCAGTCAGCGGATTCCTGAGTGGTGCTGCACAAGCGAGCTTCGTCCTTTACGACCAGTCGTCCTTTTGGATGGTGGGGGTAATACTGGTCGACCTGCAATTATATTGATCAATTTATTAATATCACGTCAATGTATTTGCTTGAATATCTGGCAGTGTACCAAAGGATGGATGATTTTGGCTTTATGTCCTGTAGTTATGCACTTGATAGGCTAATCAGTCTGGGAAATTACCATCAAGGGATGACAATTGCAATTCCAGCAAAGTCCTGGCCCTGACAGGATGATTGAGTGTGTTGGGTTGATCAGTTGGGTATCAAAAGGAAGTCTGATCTCTGTACATCCATCCTCATCACACAGCAGCATGACAGTAGCGGGATGTATTCTATCCAATTTCGCGAGGTACCCGCAAAGTCATGAGCATCTGATGACAGTTTCCTAATTTCTCTGGAGCCTTCGGGTTCTTTTCCTCATTATGTAATGGATAAGTCTGTCAAAATTTATATAGCTAGTTGATACTGTGATACAACTTTATGCCAAGTTTGGAAGTGATAGCAGCAGCAGTTATTTTTAAATAGCCTGTCAAAGATGATTTTTGGCTGGGCCATGACTCTTTGAGACGGTCATGGGAGGGTGATGACAGCGCTAGGGCGAGTGTCACGTGGAGCTGAAGACATTGTTGTCATCAGCAGATGGTAATTTCCTTGACTGCTAATTAGGACAGGAGGAGGGCATGGCAATGATGCAAAGGATAATTGAAGCAGCCTTTCAATATAGACCCAAGCGACCTGGTAAGAGCTGGATTCGAACCATTGACCCAGCGATTGGCAACCCAGTATGCTACCAATAGACCAACCCTCCCCCCTAAATGGATGGATTGATGATAGGGGCTTTATGTCCTGTATTTATTAACTTTATAGGCTGACAGGACGAGAGGAGGATACAACATAAGGCGAAGGAAAATTGAAACAGCCATTCAACATTGGCCCAGGTGACCCGGCAAGAGCTAAGAAAATAGCTGAAAGATAATTCCGGACTTACTTTGTCTATGTTGATTCGAATGGACAGTTGTTGTAGGACAGACAGAAAGTTGAGCATGAAGCCGTCCCCTGAGACCAGCCGTTCGTCAGTCTGCAAATACAAACAAGAATAATTTTAACTAATCAGAATATTAATTTCTGAAATACCTAGATTCCAAAATCATAAGTGCTTTCAATGAAGGACAGCTTCTGGAACTATTTCAAACTTTTCAAATGGCCAGAGTAGTCGTGAAATATTCAAATATCATATTAAGGAGATGGAGATTCAAAGTAACAATCAACAAGGCAAAGTGTTAAATATTACCAACCTGTAATTGTGACCTTTTCAAATTGCGCTCCACAGCGGCTGATATGAAGTTCATGGCAGCGTCCCTAGTTTCACTGTTCACCAACAGAGTGTGCAGGATTTTATACAGCTCCCCCTGGAGATAACAAATATCATTATAAATTCTGATTCAATTCTTTAAGAATTATATTAGTATAAGTTATTCATAACCATGAAAGACAAATTCAAGCACGTACCCTGAGAAATTCACAAGAATGTTGCAGTTGTTTGTTGACTAATCGGGCGCTGTCAGGCGTGATGTCCGTACTGGGGAAATACTTGTCCACCACTTTAACCTAAAAGAGAAAAGGAAAGAGCCGTTAACAAAACTTTCCTTTTTTGAATTCCAAAGGATTGAGCACCAAAGAGGGTCCAAAGTTATCATATTTGGGTGTGTCCCGGTCAGGACAAGAAAGCCTTGATTTTCAAGTTGGGATGAAATTTTTGTTTTGTTTTAATATATATCTAGTGTTCACTTCGACAACTAGCTATACAGCCCAATTACAGGTTCAGTGTGTCAGTAGGACAGCAAATGTACCTTGCAGTTGTTTTAACAGTGATCTGATTCATTAATATCGTAAGTTTTCTAAAACTAATGAGTCATCAATAAACGACCCCGAATTATGTGAAAAGAGATCTATGTTATTAAATTTGATAATAGAATTTCAAGAATGGATACCAAATCAACTTACATTGTCTTCCGCAAAAACTGAGAGGGCAAAAAATGGCCCCAGAATAGAAAGACGTTCTAGTTCAAATCCTGGCCCAGAGGTGGCAGGGTCGGGCAGGAAGTTGGGTTGCTTCGCAAGCTGCAAGAGCAATTTTGAAATTGAGAACAAGAACTTACAGGTTACAAAATTGGTTTGCACTCAATTCTAAATTGGCAACTTTCGATGGTGATGTTCCTTGAGCTTATCACTCATTTCTTAAATGCGGCCAACGAAGCATCAAATTCAGTTCCCTGCATTATCATATTGTGACGCAATCTTCGCACTGAGACTAGTCTGCGATAATATCTAACTTAATCTAACAGCCTTCATTCTGCAATATCTCATATTTGTGATTGAAACCACAAACTGAGAGACAACAGCCTTACAAAACTGGACAAAAGCACCATCAATCAATCAATGTGAAAAACACTCTTTTACTCACCAGCGGACAGAACGGCCTCGCGTTTCCGATCTTCAACTGAATGAGCTCAGACAGGACAATCAGGGGCTGTCGGTAATCGTCCGTGTCCAGTCCTAACCCTCTCATTAACTGGCACAACCCCTGGAGGACCGGGGAAAAGATGTCAGCAAAAGCTGCCTCGTCCTGAATTGTCAGGATGACAAGATCTTCGAGAAAACCTCTCGGGAGGTTGTGGTTGAGAAGGAATGGTATGAGGATTGAAGTGCGCGTGCTCAGGCTGGAATGAAACAAAACAATGTCACAATGAGAAATACGATGGATGACTGGGGCTTTATGTCTTGTATTCATGCACTTGGTAGGCTAATTAAGACAGGATGACTGGAGGAGGACACAGCAATGAGGCAAAGGATGATTGAAACAGCCACCCAACATAGGCCCAGGATCAACAGGTGACCTGGCAAGAGGTGGATTTGAACCTGGACCCAGCAATTGGCAGTCTTAGCCAGTCTACCACTAGACCAACCCTCCAGAGAAATACAACGAAAAGCAATATTTACAAATAAGTTAAAATAGTACAAATGGTAAAGTGCCCTGATACCCAGGAGCAACCTGTGACTCTATAGAGTCTAGAGATATGAAATTATATTAACATTACCCTATTTCAACTTGGAAGTTGTAAGGTCAAAAGCTGAAGTCCAACTTACCCCTGCTCTGAGAAGACCCCTTGTAGCACCAAAGAGGCGAAATTGACACACTGGTCTCTTGCACTCATTAACATAGAGTTCATAGGAGGAGTGGCCGCTTTCTTCGGAGAATTCCTTTCTTCCAGAATTGTTCTTTCGTAACAGTCGCACAAGTAATTAAGGACTTCAGTCTCTTTGTTCTTCTGCGGTCGAAAACGCTCGTAAGGAAACTGGCGTGAGGGGGTCTGTTGTCCTCTGAAAGAATCATAAAACAAACTTATGGATTGGATTTAAAGCCAGTGGAGCATCAATGGTGATGCTATTTTTATCAAGAAATTTCCAGTCTTGCCAAGTGAAACACAACGGGAATCAACTTACCCCAGGGATCAACTTACCCCAGAATCAACTTACCCCATGGCCATGGACCAATTTACCCCAGAGATCAACTTATCCCAGGGATCAACTTGCCCCAGGGATCAATTTACTGAGGGTCAACTTACCTCAGCAATCAACTTATCCCAGGGATCAACTTAGCCCAGGGATCAATTAACTCCACGGATCAACATACCCCAGGATTTAACTTTCCACAGGGACTACCGCGGGGATCAAACTTTATCCAGGAGATCAACTTAACTTCCTCATGAACATTACTTTTCAAATTAATTTAGAAGGACTTCATATTCAAACCAATTTTCATTGAATCATTCAAAAACCATCATATTTTTTTACAAGAATCCGAGGATTCAAACCCAGGGTTCTGTTGGGAATTAGCAATTAAGCATAAGATCCATGGATACAAGATCAAAGTAGCACTGCACTGCGACGTGCAATCAGCTTTGACACCAGTCAGATTGACTTCAAGTGGTCTTTCTCAACGGCAATTTGGTAAACTGAGGATGAAACAGCCCCTCAAGACTCAAACGATCTATCACACAACAAACTATAAAAAAATATATATAAAAAATTTACAATTTTTTTTTTTTAATTTGAAAAAAAAGAAAAACCACAACAAACTATCCCCAATTCCACAACGCATTTTAGTTCACCTCTATATGAACACAAAATGGCCCACTTGACCACATCCACACCTGTATTAAGGCCGGGAAAACTTTTTTCCAAAAATATCTCAGACTGGTTTTTCAGATAAAATTACCCTGGGGGAACCCAGGGTAAAAATCAGAACAGACCTGGGTGTTGAACTGCTAGCTTTTTTCGGTGACGAGGACTTCTTGCAACTCAGTCTCGAATGTACGAAGGGGTTCTCTTCTGCACTTGTGATCATCAGCACGGACTCCGTCAGGACCTGACTCATGAGATCTGAGAAGTCCTGGTACGCTTGCTCGTGGATCATGGCTTCCGAAAGATCTGGCAACTCCACTCCTTCCGATGTTTGGGCGTTCCAACGAACCTACAAGATTTAATGCAGCGCTTTCAAAATTATTGGAGCGTGAGATGGGGTAATATAGAGCCATCACAATAATTGTTTACTTGCTCAGATGGTCATGTAAGCTCATCAGTCAATCAGCAGCTAGGAACCTGCGCCAGATGACATATTGATATTTTAGGTCCTGCTCTTCATTAGTCATTTTACGGCATAGTTTCAATGACTCTGAGTCTCTGAGACTATGTTAATTTACCTGAAAGACTCTTGCTAAGGCGGCTAAAACTTGCTCCTCTGTAACTTCTGATCCTATGCTGGCATCCTGCAAACAAGCAAAAAATTAAACTCTAAGGTGAATAATAATATGTCAGCTGACTTGCAGGCCAACAGAAAGGATGGATGATTGGGACTTTAGTAGTAGTAGTATTTATTGAGGCTAATAGCACAAAGAGTAGTTGATACATATAGAAGAACGAAATTCACATATTTTTTACATCAAGTCTGTATTAAGTGTATAAACGTATGTATTTGGTAGGCTAATTAGGACAGAAGGAAGAGTCTGACATGAGGGGAAGGATGATTGAAACTGCTGACCAACATAAGCATAGGTGACCCAGCCAGAGTGGGTATCAAACCTGGACCAAGCGATTGGCAGATTGCTACTGTATGCTACCAACTGAGCTGACCCTACAGGGCAGTGCAGGGTAACAGAAACTTTTTTAAGAACATTTTCAGACAGAAACTTAACTTTTTTCATTGTTTGAAAGCTTTTTGCACTTTCCAACGTCCAACACAAAAGACCATGAAGACAGAAACCATAGACACAATAGATGTTCCTGAATGGACTGGCAACACTCACCCTTTTGCGTTTGGTGTCCGATTTCTGACTCTGGACATCTGCCTCAGGCACCTCGTCCACCTCCATCGTTTCAATTCCTGAGTCTACATCTACTTGTGATTGGCTGAAATATAACGCACATAAAATAATGTTCCTTCTCCACTAACACATGCATAATTTCATAATTTCAAACAGTCTATAGGCCCATTTATATTTTTGTTCAAAAACCAAACTAAATTTTATGATTTGGCCATTTACACTTAACAGTGACTTAAATTACTTCTGACTACACAAAGATTGACAAGTTGATTGCACAGTGACGTGGTCAATAGCAATTGAGTTCACCATTAACATACTAAGGCCAGACATATTGGATTTTTAGCTTCTGAGATTGACCAACCCAACGTATTTTCTGAATGTCTACAGCAAAAAAAATTCAGCTTACACAATTCTTATTAAATTGGCATTTAAAATATTAAGATTACAGATTTTTAATCCTACTGATTACTGATCGACTCTAGAAAAAGTGCCTCGAGAAGATCCGAGAAGCTAAAGATCAATTATGTCTAGCCTAAACAATGTTAGGAGCACTCAGACTACAGAACACTGATACCTGCTCAAAAACATTCTAGATAGCAAGGTTATCTAACTTTCAAAAGGACTAAAAGAGTCGTCGACGCCCCAACACACCTTTTATCAGAGAAGGTGTCTGTCACAGCATCGGTCTCCATTCCCTGTGAACTGTTTTCATCCGCGGCCTGCGCAGACGTTGGCTGTGAGGCTGGTAGTGACTGTGAAGCGGGTTGCGCAGCGGGTTGTGAAGCAGCTTGTGATGACGAGGCACTTTCGCCCCCAGAAGAGGCACCCGATCCCCCAGCGAGACGCGCCAACCGCCTGCGACGCATCTGAAAGTAAATCAGTTGAGAGTAACAGAGCGAACTCGTACAAAATCCTTTCTTTCAAAAAAAGATCTCAAAGGATCCTGAATTGCTCAACAGCGAAAAACCAAGTCAGCAAGATTTTCAAGACTAAAGAGCTCTAAAGTCATTCAAGACTTCCAACTTCAATTTTGAAGAAGAAAAGCATTTTTTGAGAAATGAAAACTTGTTGATTGTATTGGTGATATGTTTTCAAACTTCATACCCTAATGTAAAACTTATGACGTATGTATATTTTGAACAAAGGGGCAGTCATTCATTCTTTTGTGAATTTGAATCAGCTGTGTCATTCACTTTTATTTCTTGTTGTCATTTCTGTCAGATGTTATGAGGCTCGAATGTCATTTAAATGGCGATCAACTCACCTCATCCTGGCTCAATTCACTCATCTTCGACTTATCTTCTAATCTGCACTCATGCGAAGTTGATTGGACGATTTCTGCAGGTTTAATTCAGCTTTTTCTCTCTCTGACTGCGCCTCAGTTGTTGTCTATGGCCGCCGCCATGATGGAATGACATGACCCGGAAGTCGTTCAGTCAATGACGTTGCGACTTCCGGTGTTCACTTCACAGGTTTGTGGATTGAGTTGACAACTTCAAAAGGCTGTAACTTCGTCAGTGAGTGTTGTTTCACGTTTATTCTTGGTCAGGTATTCAAACTGCACCTCTAGAACGTATTTGCCTTGTTTGTTTGCCCAGAGGTTGTTTGTTTACTCTGCGCCACACCCCTTTTTGTGGCACCTTTCTTGAGTGTTGTTTAACCTGTTGCCATTGCATTGGTGGTGTTGTTGATTGCATTTGACTGGGGTTGACTAATTAAACATGTTGATTTTAACACCCTAAAATCGTGGCTTCATGTGCCATGGCAGGCCTGAGGTGCTGAACCATGTGTAAACCTAAAAAAAGTTACACATTAAAAGTAAGCCTAAAGACTAAAGTCAAGCATTTTTTTATTTTACTGTTTTACATCAGAAAAAAATCTATTTATTTAACAATTATCACTTATTACATATAGGCTTATTACAGTGAACATGTAATAAAGGATTATTCAGCCTAAATTCATATTAGGCCTACCGGTGAGCTGACAGCCAATACAGGTTACACTGGCAGTCTGGCAAAGTGGCCAATTCTGTATGCGTTTCACATGTATATATATTTGTGATGGGCCATGGCTGTCCCACAAGTCATATCTTTTAAATCATCATAATTACAATGATCAAGTCATTCGCTCGAGGGCAAGGAGAGGCAAGCCAAAAAGTAATGAATGCATCTAATTTTAAATCAATAAGCTTAATTTTTTAACCACGTGCACTTACATGTTTGTCAATGACATGTGTGACCTATTTTATGAGCACTATTAAATAAATGTACCTGATAAATTGTCTAGTTCAATTGCCTCTCCTCTGCCCCTGGCTTCAAATAAAGCTGAGAACTACCAATTGCCCCTCCTGGCTTCATATCAAGCTTCTACCAATTGTCCCCCATGGCTTCAAATAAAGCTGAGAACTACCAATTGCCCCTCCTGGCTTCATATCACTGGTTAACCAATTGCCCCTCCTGGCTTCAAATCAAGCTTCTACCAATTGCCCTCTTGGTTTCCAATCAAAGTTCTTCTAATGGCCCTCCTTGGCTTCCAATCAATCTTCTACCAATTGTCTCTCCTGGCTTCCAATCAAGCTTCTTCCAATTGTCTCTCCTGGCTTCAAATCAAGCTGCTACCAATTGTCCCTCGTGGCCTCCAATCAATCTTCTACCAATTGTCCGTCCTGGCTTCAAATCAAGCTTCTACCAATTGACAATTGTCCCTCCTGGCTTCCAATCAAGCTTCTAGCAATTGTCCCACTTGTGGCCTCCAATCAAGCTTCTGTTCATTGCCCCTCTTGGCTTCAAATCAAGCTTCTACTAATTGTCCCTCCTGGCTTCCAATCAAGCTTCTACTCATTGCCCCTCCTGGCTTCAAATCAAGCTTCTACTAATTGCCCCTCCTGGCTTCAAATCAAGCTTCTACCAATTGTCCCTCCTGGCTTCAAATCAAGCTTCTACCAATTGTCCCTCCTGGCTTCAAATCAAGCTTCTACTAATTGTCCCTCCTGGCTTCCAATCAAGCTTCTGTTCATTGCCCCTCCTGGCTTCAAATCAAGCTTCTACTAATTGCCCCTCCTGGCTTCAAATCAAGCTTCTACTAATTGCCCCTCCTGGCTTCAAATCAAGCTTCTACCAATTGCCCCTCCTGGCTTCCAATCAAGCTTCTACCAATTGCCCCTCCTGGCTTCAAATCAAGCTTCTACTAATTGCCCCTCCTGGCTTCAAATCAAGCTTCTACCAATTGCCCCTCCTAGCTTCAAATCAAGCTTCTACCAATTGTCCCTCCTGGCTTCCGATCAAGCTTCTACTAATTGCCACTCCTGGCTTCCAATCAAGCTTCTACCAATTGTAAACCCTGGCTTCCAATCAAGCTTCTATTCATTGCCCCTCCTGGCTCAAATCAAGCTTCCATTAATTGTCCCTCCTGGCTTCCAATCAAGCTTCTATTAATTGTCCCTCCGGGCTTCCAATCAAGCTTCTTCCAATTATCCCTCCTAGCTTCAAATCAAGCTTCTATTAATTGCCCCTCCTGGTTTCCCATCAAGCTTCTACTAATTGCCCCTCCTGGCTTCCAATCAAGCTTCTACCAATTGTCCCACCTGGCTTCCAATCAAGCTTCTACCAATTGTAAACCCTGGCTTCCAATCAAGCTTCTATTCATTGCCCCTCCTGGCTCAAATCAAGCTTCTTCTGACTGCCCTCCTGGCTTCTGATCAAGCTTCTACTAATTGCCCCTCCTGGCTTCAAATCACGCTTCTTCTGACTGCCCTCCTGGCTTCTGATCAAGCTTCTACTAATTGCCCCTCCTGGCTTCAAATCATGCTTCTTCTGATTGCCCCTCCTGGCTTCAAGTCGACCATCTACCAATTGTCCTTCCTGGCTTCCAATCAAGCTTCTACTAATTGCCCTTCCTGGCTTCAAATCAAGCTTCAACCAATTGTCCCACTTGTGGCCTCCAATCAAGTTTCTATTCATTGCCCCTCCTGGCTTCCAATCAATCTTCTACCAATTGTCCCACTTGTGGCCTCCAATCAAGCTTCTACTAATTGCCCCTCCTGGCTTCAAATCTACCATCTACCAATTGTCCCTCCGGGTTTCCAATCAAGCGTCTACCAATTGTCCCTCCTGGCTTCCGATCAAGCTTCTTCCTATTGTCCCTCGTGGCCTCCAATCAAGCTTCTATTCATTGCCCCTCCTGGCTTCAAATCAAGCTTCCATTAATTGTCCCTCCTGGCTTCCAATCAAGCTTCTATTAATTGTCCCTCCGGGCTTCCAATCAAGCTTCTACCAATTGCCCCTCCTGGCTTCAAATCAAGCTTCTAATCTGTTAATTGCCCCTCCTGGCTTCAAATCAAGCTTCTACTAATTGCCCCTCCTGGCTTCAAATCAAGCTTCTACTAATTGCCCCTCCTGGCTTCAAATCAAGCTTCTATTAATTTCCCTCCTGGCTTCATATCAAGCTTCTTCCCATTGCCTTCTAGGCTTCAAATGAAGCTTTTATTAATCGCTCCTCCTTCCTCTTGTGAGGGAATTTAACAAATTTAAATGTCAACTTTGTGTTTGTTTTGACTTAATTGTAATGTTATTACTCAATATGTTTTTCAAAATTGCGAAGTTGAATCCGTTAATTTCAATCTTGTCAGTGATGTCAAATGTCGCATGTATAATGACTATGATACATAAAAATTACATATGACTGACTTGTTTATATAATTGTGTTCCTCAGGTTTCTTCTCAAGTGCTGCAACTTAAGATATCACCAGATGTGGCGGCCATTTTGAATGGGCAGCCATCTTTGACGCAATCTTGATGCTTCGTCCGGCTGCGATAGCAGGGGTTGAACCAACGCTGATATCCCCAGAAGAAGTCTCGTCTCGGAGAAATCTACGTGCCTCTAGTGTGAGCGACCAAGTTGAGTACTACTACCAGCAACAAGAAACCATGAGTGCCCAAAATGGCAGCGTTGCCATGGCAACAGGCTTCCCAACCACCCATGAATCCAGTCAAAGTAAAGTTGATAAACTTTACCCCGAACCGCCGGTTGAAAAATCCAAAAAAGTTGAAGACTCATTGCCCTCGGACGTTTCTCGGGGATTATACAGCCCTCGGGCGTTTACGTTCCTTATGTTGTGGTACTTGTTCAGTGCCTTCACCCTATTCCAAAATAAATACATCCTAACTACACTGCCCGGGGATCCTACTATGCTCAGTGAGTAGATTTTTTAAAACTATTTTTGTTGGAAATTTTGAAATTTTTCATTTTCTTCAATTTCTTGTTCTGTTTAAAGTTTGATCAACATTAACTCCGTTGTTTGCTTAAACTCTCCTTGTTATTTGTGTGTACAGTATGCAATCACTATATTCTTTTTAAAAGTATTGATCATATTCTTTAGTCGGAAGTTCTAACCTATAAAAGTATTTAAAGTTTTAAAAAATTTTAGCATGCTTATAGCTTCATCTCATTTAAATGCAACTGCAAATATAATGTTTAAAGCAAGATAAATTGACTATTAGACTGTGTTTCTTACTGCAAATTTATATAGAAAGGATAGTCATAATTTGACATCAAAACAATTTTAATTTTGTCTTTTCCAGGCACGATGCAGATGATAATGACGGGCACCTGTGGGTTCATTCAGCTTTATTTTCCGTGTGGGATGTATCGGCCTGTAAAAAGAGAAGGGCCTAAACCTAAAAATTTCTACAAGTATATGGTCCTTGTAGGCAGTTTAAGGTAAGAGCAGCCGATGTCTCCGATTTGAGATTTACTTTGTGCTTGCACAGCAGTTTAAATCATCTTTCGCCACATTGCCGTGTCCTCCTCCTGTCCGCATTGGTTTACCAAGTGCATAAATACAGGACGTAAAGCCCCAGTCATCCATCCATCTGACCACATTCTTGAAATATTTACAGCTGTGGTATGGCCAAACCATTGCGTGATTAGAACTTCTATTTTAGCGAAGTACTTTTGTCTGTGATGACCTAAGCCGGTAGCTGTGTGTTTTATAGTTAAAATGTATTACTAAAACCTGAGCTGGTAATTGAGCCCATGGCTCGTAAGCAAAGGAAATACATACGTTTAAACCAAATATTTACGGCTGAATAAGCATTATCTGGCATCTTTTTACTATTTATTCAATTGTAATTCATAAACTGACGTTTTTCACTTTTCTCTTTCAGATTCTGTACAGTGTTCCTGGGAGTAGAGGCCCTAAAATTTGTCGAGGTTTCATTTACGGAAACTATCAAAAGTTCGGCCCCCATATTCACCGTCCTCATAGCGTTTGTGTTTACTGGAGAGAAAACGGGACTCTTAACGCAACTTTCTCTCATTCCCATCATGACTGGACTAGCGTTGTGTTGTGCTTACGAATTCCGATTTAGTTTTTACGGACTTTTCTTCGCCCTCGGGACCAACTTTAGTGAATGGTGAGTTTTAACGATGTTGCGGTCACCCGCTCTCTTTTCCTTCTTATCATTGTCATCTATCAACCATCATGAGTGCCAAGAACTGGCCTTAGAGGGCAGCACTTACTACCATATCTATCTATATATGTGATCATTTCTCAAAAAAGTGCAAAAGGCTTGTTTCTTTTAATTTTGGAAGAATAGAAGGTCTAAAAGGTGAAATATTAGTGCTGAGTACCGTGATACACCGTATCGAAATAAACCGGTTTTTTACGTCGATACATGCACCGGTATATCGTATGACGTCTTACCGGTTATTTTTCAAGGCCAAACATCAGTATTTATTGCGTAAAATCACTTAAAATCGCCGTGGAATCAGTTTAACTTTGCGCCGAAACATCGTTTTTTGTTTGCCGCAAAACGGCGGGATACCGTTTTGCGACGGTATGTCGTAAAACTCGGGAGGACGGCCCGAAATTCGCCGAAAAAAGTTGCGAAAAATTGTTTAATTCTCAATAAATGCCGGTAAATTTATATCACGATAATATCGTGTATCGTAAGGGACGTATCACGATACGTATCGTATCGATGTTCAGCTCACGGTACTCAGCACTATGAAATATCACTTGCTTCTTCAAAATCCCACAAGTTGTGGTGAACAGATTTGATCTAGACACTCATGGATAAATTTTATAGCCCTTCAGAAGCATAAAATGCCTTTTTTGTATGAAGTATCAAATCACAGTAGAAAGATATCTTATGCCTGTCACAGAATTTCTTTTAAAAATTGTTTATCAAATGATCATGGAATGTGTTGCGCCCCAAATGTTAGAGGGGTTGAAAATACTTATGCCATTCCATATGCCTGTTTCACACCATAAAATGAATGATTCATCTTATTTTCATTTCAGTATGCAAAATGTTTTTTCCAAACTGTTGATCAGTGGAGATAAACACAAGTACAAGTAAGTTGATTGATTATAAAGATATTTTTGTGAAGTTGGAACAACAAGACGTCGTATATATAATATATGGTGGTCCCTGTCCATCCAATTAAGAATAAGTATTCAGTAAAGCCTAAAAAGACAAAAAGCTCTTTCTATGCTCTTGTCCTAAGGGGTGCGTCTTCATTAACAGTTATGGCTATTAACGTTCTGTGAAGTATAGTGGCCGTAGTGGGAATCCGGGAGTTGAAAGAGGCTCATGCTTGAACAAGTTTCCCACAGATGTAAATTGTCTAAAATCTGCTGACACACACACAATTCAACTAATGCTCCATGTAATGGACCTATCAGTCTATGATGTCTATCACTATTCAATTTCGATCATCTTCTTGTCATTATGCCTCGTCCACCCTGATAGGGGAGGCGTCATGTTATTTATATCTGCTTTCAATTTCATGTCTGCTTTCACTTTCAGTCCAGCTGAACTGCAGTTCTACACGTCCGTAGCCTCGTTTGGAATCCAGGTCGTAGCCGTCTTGTTACTCGTTAACCCCATGGAGATATACCAGAACACGGACTTCCATTTGATGATGCACTATCTCAGCAATGGTGTCTTCTTTCACTACCAGACGATCTGCGCTTACGTCCTAATGGCTTATATATCGCCCGTTACTCATAGGTAAGTTCTTAGTTTCTCTTTGTCATGTTCTCCTCGGGATCTAGCTTAGTTAGCCTACCAAAGTTCATAAATAAAGGATGTGAAGCCCTAAAGCGTACAGTATTTTAGGCAGTGCTTGGAAAAGAGTTCTAAATAGGACATCTCAAGCATAGACAACAGTTTCAACCACCCTTCGCCTCATTGTCGTGTCCTTGTCCTGTCCGAATTTGCTTACCAAGTGCTTGAATACAGGACTTAAACCACAATCGTCGATCCATCGATTGCTATCTAATCATATCTTGATATAATCATGATAATAATGTCAGCAATTTTCCTGATTTTTCGTCTGTTCTCTTTTAGTGTGGCGAATACAGTAAAGAGGGCGCTTTTGATCTGGTCGTCCGTTCTCGTCTTCGGCAACCAGGTGACCTTCCTGAGTGGTCTGGGCACAATGGTCGTCACTGTCGGAGTTTTACTTTATAACAAAGCTCAGGCTCACGATACGAAAAAGAAAGAAAAGGAAGCTAGAGGGGTAACAACTTTGTGATCTATAGGTGATTATATGAAATTATAGAATAGATTAATATAGGTAGCAAATTTATGGTGGAAACCTTAAACATGTTAAAAGGCTATGTGTAATAACAAATTATATGGACAATATTATGATATGAGATATTTATGAATTGTTATGAGATAAATCATTGTTATGCTTGGAAATAATTGAATCTGCTTGAAAAGTTTTCGAACTTTTTGTGTTATGGAAAATGTTCTGTTCTTTTGTGGTGCATTTGCACCCGCAGTTTTGAATGTTGGGTTGCCATGTTGTTTGTTTCTTGTTATTGCAACGTTTTGCATTGTCTTAAAATCTTGCAGCATTTTGTTAATGATGTAATTAATAGTTTTGACCAATGATAAGTTTGTTCTTGATGAAAAAATATTATGGGCAACTGTGTTTCGGAGTTTCTTCTGTTAAAATATTGCTCTGGCCGGGCCAGCAGCTGCGGAATTTGTCAGCTCAAAACCTGAAGTTAGGTATTTGATATCTGTAGATGTATGTATCAGGAAAGTTAAAGGTACTTTTCTTAAATGTGGTCAGAAATTGGGGATTTACGGCATTACACCAACCTTGTAGGACAGTTCAATTGCACTATTTAGGGATCAATTTATTTTTATTTGTAGAATGTGGTCGGAATTTGTGGTTAATTGGATAATAACCTTGGAAAATATCTGTAAAATTAAAATCTTGAAAAATGTGTGTGATATTGCAAAAATGGTAGTTGTACACTAGAACTACAGTCACAAGAAATGTCATGTGCAGGACTACATTGTCATTTACTGTCGCGGGATATTTGGAATATATATATGGGGGGATTTAAAAGTTTCACATGAAAATGAATGGAACGCAAACTGGCATTCTAACTGTATTTGAGATGCAGAATACAGATTTACTATTAAAGAAAAAAGATTAAAGATTGATGTTTCTGAATTGTTTCATGAATATGTTTAATCCAACTCTTATGTCGTAACAGTTCAATTTAAAAAATGTTACGTAGGGATTAAAATTATTTCAAGGTATTTCAATGGTCAAATTCTAGGAGCTTCTTGAGTTTTTGACAACTTTCCTGTGGGGATCGATATATTCTGTTAAAATACTTATACTTGCTAAATGGGTTGTGGGGGAGAGGCAGGTTAGTTGAGACGTTTTTCAGAAAAGCTCGCCTCCAAGCTAAACGGACGATGATATTGGAATGACAAATAGTCATGTGCATGGGGAAATATATTGTTCAAATATATGGGGAAACTTGACTCTCTCTGTTGGATAGTTTTACCCCAGATGACGTCAAAGTAGGTCATGTCAAACGTATCAACTAACCCTCCTGGTAAGGTTAGTTGATACACCCAGGCAGGTTAGTTGATACACCAAACCCTGATGGACAATGCAAAGAAAAAGTCTCATAATTCCGCCTTGGTAGGATACTGTAAAACCATACGCCTTCACCGATCTGCTTTCTGTTCCCATGGATGCATATCTGCTAACATTGTGAGTCGGATCTGATGGTTGACCTGTCGGGAGGGGGAGATCTCATGATTATTTCAACCTAAGATTCATCTATAGAGCTTTTTCATGTAAACTACTGAGTAACACCTAGCATTATGATTGTACTAATAGGTCAGGGTCGTTATTTTGACCAGGCCAGCCAACAAAACCTAACCAATCTGCTGTATCAACAAACCGATCCACTTGATTATGTCAGAAAACAGGAGGTCTCTGGACCACAGGTTAACGTAGGTCATCTTTGATGGCTCATAAATAACCCTTTTCACAAACCTTATCCATATACTAAGTTACTCTGAATCATCCTTCACTATAGCGAGAGAAAAAAAATGCAGGATTTCAGCACAAATTTACTCGGAACAGTGATTTTTTAATTTTTTGACTTTTCTCCTAAATCTTGATTCTGATTCTACATTGACCAAGATGAGAAGATGTGTTTTTTTATTCTGCTTCTTACAAATGCCGACACTTTCTCAAATGATTTTTCTATGACCAGGAGGTGGGGCGTATCAACTAACCTTGCGTATCAACTAACCTGCCTCTCCCCTATACTGCAGGGATTTGAGTGGCTTTTCTTTAAGGTGTATAAAAAGTTAAAATACTTTTTCTTGAAAGTACTTATCTGCCCTTTTGAAAGTGATCTTTGTATCCTGGGGTTTTCTGAAAATTCTTACTTTATTTCAACTAGATCTCCTTTTGAAAAATTTGTCATCTCCTTGGTAACAAGATGTATTTATCAACCCTACCAAGTCGCAAGAACTTGCCACTAGAGGGCTGCACTGTCTGTACTGTATATTTAATCTGTAATTTAAACTGACTTATACACTCCACCTAAACCGCTGTATAATACCTGCATTTGTCAATTAATTCCATTACTCACAATTAATGAAGCTTTAATGTCACTTATTATGTCATTGTCTTGCTCACATGAATTTATTGTCTAGTGAATTGTATTTACATGGATGTGTAATAAGTTTGTTATTTATAATTACAGTCAAGTTCAGAGAAATTTTGATTGCAATTCAATTTTATGGATCATGCAGTTTAAAACTCCGTAGGATTCTAACTTTGATCAACTTTTATATTAAACAAGTTATCGGTTATGGCAATGTGCAATTTTTAAAGAAAAAATTAGCCAGATTGAAAGCAATAATATTGATTTTTTTTCCAAAGTATCATGATGGTATTTTTATTGTCGGAATTGGGAAAGTGGACCAAGATAGTGGTTTGTTTTTGTAACAAGGTCACAATGAACATACTCTTGACACAGACCAAAATAACATGTATCTGTCGTTAGGCATTTATAAATTTGCTGTTAAATCCTGACACTCCGAGACTGATTTTAAGTGTTATTGGCCTCAGCTCCTACCAGTTTAAAATACCTCTTCTTTGAGTGTCTATTCTGGGCTTGTAAAAGATCCCTCACATGGTGTAAATGTCACCAATGTGGAAGATGTTGTCCACAGACTTACCTCTCCAGAACTTCAAGTCTTGCCTTAGAGGGCTGCACTTTCTATGTACTTACCAGTCCCAGCTTCATCACTTTGTCCCTTCTGCCCACCCGTTTATTGAATTATTTCTACTTCCAGAAACTGCTGATAATTACATTTTCTATACGTCTTTCAATATATATATTGTGCATTTGTTTGATGTTTGTTAATTATTCGCATTACATCCACTGCTGGGCATTTTGTGTGTTAATTCTGCTTTGTACGGGGGCCAGCTGATATAATATTGTTTGTTTGCCCCCAGACTGTCCCTTGTTTGCCATAAGCCCTCCTAGAATCTGTTACAGCTTCTCTATATATATATGAAATTGAGTTCTTGTAGGTATTTATGTTTGATTTTAATGTATACCTTGAAATTGCAGGCTTTTTAATCGTTCTGACGGATGCGAAACGCCCTCCCCCACCTAACAATAAACCTAATTGGGTTTCAAAAGTATACGCCCCCTGAAGGACTATTGATTTCTTAGCATGTCTTCCTTCAGAAAAAATAGGCGGGGAGGAGTTGGTCTAGTGGTAGCATGCTGGGCTGCCAATCACTGGGTCCGGGGTTCGAATCCAGCTCCAACCCGGTAACCTGGGCCATGTTGGGCGGCTGTTTCAATCATCCTTTGCCTCGTTGCCATGTCCTCCTCTTGTCCTAATTAGCCTAACGGGTACATAAATGCAAGAAGTAAGGCTCCATTCAACCTTCCATCCATAAGGCCACACATAATTGATCTTTAGCTTCTCGGATCCTCTCAAGGCACTTTTTCTAGGGTCGGTCGGTTGGACAAAAAAAAAACAAGGTGAAAGAAAAAAATGTTTATAATATCAAAAAAAAGAATTTTTTTTTTTTAATTTTTTTTTCCATCGGCAGGAAATATATTGTGTCGGCGGGTTCACGAAGCTAAGAATCAATTATGTGTGGCCTAATGATCCATTGTCAGAACGATTAGGAGGCTTGTGATCTAAATATTATATAAAATATATACAGTGGAACTCCCGGTTTTCTTAAGTCTTACTATTGGGATGATCTGTGCACAGTATTTCCTGTATTTCTACTGTATGTCTGTGGCCTCCTATGAGGAATTTAACTGTATATAAAGTTTAAAGCTATTGATCTCTTACTCTCCAACTTACTGGGTATTAATTGTCAACGTTTAAACTGATTATAAAATGTGTAAAACAAAAAGTTGTTGCAATTATAGTATGTACAAAATGTTGAATTTATGCCTTTAAAGAATCGCATAGAGGACCAATGAAATTTAAGTGTAAATTGAAGTATAAAATGATTTATTTTGTTTGGAATTGTACAGTAACTTCTATGAATTGGGATTTATGTATTTCATCTGAATTCTGTACTTGTAATTCAAAGTACAATTCCGGCAGCATAAGTTAAATTTGTACTTGGTCAAACTCTGTTACTGAAAACCTTTTAATTCAATTGGCTGTACATATGCCATAAGTATATGAAAGGTCAAATCAAAGATGTTGTCAGTTTTCGGGGCATACAAAGCTTGTACTATCATCATCTGATGATGGGAGTCTGTCTTCGATAAAGTTTCTCTGTTGAAATTTTACAACTTTATGGATTTCGATCCAATAGACTCTTCCTAATTGAATAGTTTTCTTCTTCTGAAAATCTGTCATCCAAATGATTGAATATTCAGGACGTCCAGTTATGATTTTCTTTTCCTGTTAAATGTACAGATTGCTACAGAATCTCATGTTTATTGAAGACTTTCAGCGTTGGAATTTATAATGTTAAATATTGCTCACTGTTGTATGCGTTTTCGTAGGAAATTTTCATATTAAATGCACTGTGATATACATCATAACTGTAGATGCAAATTTATTGTAAATACTTCGAGATAAAGGCTTCAATGTGCAGTTAATGTCATTAAAACCTGAATTTTTTATGTCATAAGTCATAAGATAAAATATGTAGCATTGGAAATCGTAAGATTTGTAAAACTCAATTAGCAAGGTAATTCATTCAGAAAGATTAAAAATTGTATCCTCAAGATCTCAAACAGCTGTAATTAATGCATTTTCAATATTAAGACTATTATTAAGATGGTGTCATCCATATGACTGGCACAGTAGCTTTATATTGAGTAATTTATATGTGTGGATGATGTACAATTCTGCATCAAATATATTGGTCTAAATGTCAATGTTTATGTGATTTTCAAAAATGTCATGTTAATCTTGCTCAGTTGGGGGTTCCAAACTTTAATTGGGTAGTCTGTCAACAGGGGGCACCACAACCTCATTATTAACCATTGTGTGATGATGTCATGATTGTTGTATCCGGGTATACAGTGTTACCAGTTTTCACTTGCAATACTGATACTCTACAAAAAATTTTTTGTCAAGGTGATGATGCCCACCATTCCGATTGGTTACCAGTTGGTCCGGATCTGATACCGATTTCCCCCGTATTTTCCGTGCCACATCAGTTGTATAAGTAGTTTAAGCACTGATATTATGATACCAATACCAGATCCGCACATAACTAGCCGCGTCGTTCTAGCCCTGGACCCCTGGGACAGGGGTCATGAATCCTCCCATTGGAAAATCATGAGAACTGAAAGAGAGGGTTCTGGAGAATCAAGATATCTTTTTAAGTATTTACAGCAGGTTTATTCCAATTATACCATCTGAAAGAGTGCAAAATTTGCTACTGACGGCACCTATTTCTTATTTCTCCACATGCTGAAATGAATGAATAATCATCCTGTGAACCTGAAGAAGTGATTTTTTTCTTTATACATTGAAAAAAATGGCGTCATTTGATTGGTCGATTCCTGGTAGTGCTGATGATGTCACAACAAATTGCTAGTGACGTCATAGGATAGACTGATGACATCACCATTGTGCAGAGAGATTTTGCTCATTTTTTCACAGCATTTTCGTTCTTTAAAGTCATTTTTCGTCATTTAAACCTGCAGGAATTGCTTTCAAAAGTAGTGCCGTCAGCAGTAAAATATGTGAGCTACCCAAATCCAAAATTTTATAAAAAATTTTGATTAAAATTGACTGCTTGAGAGCAAATCTCCTGATTCCATGTCAAAATCTCAAGATTTTCAATGGGACGACCCATGACCCATGCTACGCATGGGTCCCAGGGCTAGCGTCGTTCACTAAATTTGCTAAACAACTTTACAATGGGATTGTTAAATCTTACAGTACAACAAATATGATTGTGGTGCCCTCTGTAGTCAGCAGTCTGCTAGAGGGAAGGATGGTCCGACACCTGGTGGGCCAATTTAGTACTATTCGAATTGGGAAACAAAAATCGTTCTATTGCTTATGTATATTATCTGATATTGTTGTCACTGCTAAGTGATTCGGGAAACAGTTTCTTGCCTATTTGATTTGATTGGGGTTTAACTTATTTTTTGGTTGTACAATCAGTGTACTGTGATATTGAATATAATTATCAATTGAATTGTTGATGATATGGTTTTTGTACATAATTTATGCAAATATATGCACTGGTTGGATTTGTAAATAAAATGAGGTTAAAATTGAGAATATTGAAGTGTTGCCTTCTAGTACACATGACGCTACTGTCATGGTGGAGTGATGTCATGTCACACCATCCTGCCAGTTAATTTGGTGACGAAGCCATCATATAATATCTTGTCAGTTGCGTGACTGAGTGGTTACAGTCCAGGTCTGGCCCGCTGCATGGGTTTGAACCCCGAGCAGTGGCTTCGTTTTCAGCAGACCTCTATGAGCAATAATATCCCAGGTGGATGTCGTTCGGATGAGACGTTATATTGGTGGCCCCTTGTATAAGTGTCTGTGCTGAGCAAGTAAAAGATCCCTCACATGGGGTAAAATGATGAGGACTCCTGCTCTTCCCACCATCTCATTTGAATCTCGGTGTGCAAATGCCTAGGGCAGCATGCACCTACCACAATATTAAAATGTCCGGTGTCTGCCTTAACAGTTTGGAATGC
Source organism: Platynereis dumerilii (assembly GCA_026936325.1). Classification (NCBI taxonomy): domain Eukaryota; kingdom Metazoa; phylum Annelida; class Polychaeta; order Phyllodocida; family Nereididae; genus Platynereis; species Platynereis dumerilii. Next base: position 7,870,165 of record JAPTHN010000017.1, on the reverse strand, counting down.
AATTCAACAGTAACAAAAACCAGTTACATGCTCCAGTCATTTAGTGCTTTGAGCATGAACACTAACTTATCACATGACGATCTGGTCACTCGATACCATTTGTATTTATCTATGGTAAGTGCAGCCCTCTGAGCCCATTTCTTGGCATGAACACTAACTTATCACATGACGATCTGGTCACTCGATACCATTTGTATTTATCTATGGTAAGTGCAGCCCTCTGAGCCCATTTCTTGGCATGAACACTAACTTATCACATGACGATCTGGTCACTCGATACCGTTTGTATTTATCTATGGTAAGTGCAGCCCTCTGAGCCCATTTCTTGGCTCATGAGGGTTGATCGATGAGATGGGAGAGAAAGCACAAGTCCTTGACATGTTACAAATTTACCTCGTATGGGGTATCTTTTATTGGCAGCACAGACACTCACATAGGACACAAGAATTTCTTAACATCAATGACAAAATTAACAAAACATAAAATTAATTTAATCCTTTATTGCACAAATTAATAATTGAGTAATATATTCAATGCTTTTTACATTCACATATAACCATTACTGTATAATATGTAACGAGTCAAATAATGAATAAGTCTTCTGTAAAAATTCTCACCCATCCCAATAGTAAAAAGATTGAGAAAATCTAATTTACAATTCAATTTTACAATTAAGTTGATAATTTACAATAAATCATACTGTACAAGAAGAGGAACATATAAATTTAAATTCAAACATCAAATCATAAAATTTGTCACATAATTACATCCGTAATGCGTAATACTTTTAGATCATCACAAAATTTCAATTCACAATTTTTATTATAATCACTTTTTTAATTACAGTTGTCATGATTAATGATTATGCTAAGGTTTAAGGAAGTCTTTGCCAGCAGTATGAGAAATACTTAATTTATATATGTCCGACATAAAGTTTTGTAACTTTAGCACACAAAACTGAACATCATTTCATACAAGGAATGCTCAGTGACGGTAAAAGTTGGATAAAAAATGGAAAAAGTAAATAATTCAAAATAATAACGCAATAATGTCAACTTAAAGTATAGAATGCTTGCTTGTTTATACTATCAAAAGGTTGTTAAAATATTGAGAAAAAAAGTCAATATCACAAAAGGATGAGAACCCAAATACGAAATAATGAGAAAATAGAAAAGACAAAATAAGTTGCAGGAATTACCAGATCATTGTATGAGGTCAATGCAATAAAATAACGACAAAAAATGAAACTAAACAAGTTTGTACACCATAAAGTAAAAATAAATATGATGAAAGAAATTAAATACTTTTTCTCAAGATCACTGATCACAGCAGAGTATTAGCAGAAAATCTTGATTTCTATTAAACCAAACTGAAAAGAGATAAAATAACTGCAAATAAAATCAGTCAATTATAAATGGGATGCATAGTAGAAATGGAATGTTTTAAAACATGCAGAATAAACATGATTAATCAATTGGAATGAAACAGTATACTATATACTAAGCGGAATTGAGAGTGCAAACTTGTATTGCAAAATAAACATCAAATCCGAATGCGAACAGCCATTTCAAAGAGAAAAATTATTACATCTATACAAGAGATAGTGACAGGTACATGTACAATGAAATGAATTGGAACTTCATTCAGAAGTCAAAGGGTTCCTTTTCAAAGAAAAATAGTCAAAAACAGGTTAGGACGAACTCAAACAGAGTTTACTGGGATGAAAGAGTAATAGGAATAGTTGAGTAAGAAGAAAAATGTTTTGTAAAGACATAAGTAGGAATGGAAAATCAAATCTAGCGTTTCAAACAAGTTATTTTGGATAATATCATGATACAATATTTTCAAGAACATATAAAAAAAGTTATAATCAATTAAAACACATTTAAAATATATAATATGGGTCAAAACATATCAATACAATGCAAATTAAGACAAACACCAAATATCAAGCAGCGTTTTGTTCAACATGGGACAGATAAAGCCATTTTAATAAAATACTGTCAAAATTCAATGCAATTTGATAATTACTAGCAAATCAACTAGCAGTTTCCACTTTTTAATAATGACACAGTTTAGCAAATCAAAAATCAATAGACTTTAAACAAATTATTATAACCGCATGATTATAGTTTTACTTCGGCGATTGTGTCACTACGGTATTCCATGAGATGACGTCACATCTACCCAGAATTTAATATGACATACAGGAATTTAGTAATGACAGTAATACCAGGTACATATAGTTCCAGTCAGTTACAGTCAAGGAAAGAAGAACGATTACTTTTGACCGTTTTAGAATATCAGTGAGGTCACCACAGGTCCTATATAGGACAGTAGCCGGAAATACTACAAATTGATGTTGGCACCTCCTCAGCACCTACTGAGAACACGAGGTCACACAAGTTACTCGCGCAACCTTTGCGAAAACACACTACGAGTCATCAAATACATATTATGATTTCACTTGCAGCAACCAACCAGCAACAGATGAATTATATAATCACTTTTCTTTCTCTGACTATAGCAATGAGACAAAAAGCCAGTGCATATGCGCATATTATAAGCTGAGGCATAAAAGTAACAATTTCCGCAACCAAACTTATTAATTTACAATCGCACTTTGGTATTCCGTAAAATTTCTGAGTTTTAAATGGACGAGACTTTTTATCAATATTTAAAATTATGTGAAGTATACATTTAGTAACAAAATATAGGCTAGTAACCAATCCACAATAATTATTGTGACTAATATTGGTTCAACACAAAAAATAAAATAAGGGTAATGAAACAAATTTAGTCTTAAAATATAAATTTCACCATATAAGTACTGCTGCACCTTTGTTTATTTGTTGGTAAATTTCTTAACAGGCTCCAGAAAAAGCCAAGGCTTTTTACTTGGTCAAGCATGTCAACATAGAAACATACAATTTTTCAAAAAGATAATTTAAAAATCATGTCATGGTCCTTTAAAATATGATTAGGCCTACATGCAATGTCATTGCAACGACAAAAAATATTGATCACTGATGTTTATTGAAGTCTGGATTGTTATAGATATTAGTATTTTTACTGAGCTACACCATAAACAATTTTAATTGACATGGTTATTAGCGACAGTGTAATCCATTTTTTGATAAAAAATAACTTAATACATAATATCCATCAGTTAACCTTAATAAAATAAGTTACCCCATTTAGACACAATAAAATATCGACCAATTAAGTCAAAATGACACCATCAAACAAATTAAGTCGGAGATCTCTCGATTTACGAGATTATCTTTTCACATAGCAGTTCAGTTTATGTTCAAAAATACTTCTTGTATCTTCAAAGTATGGAATTATGCTGGACAACAAGAAACCTCCTTCTTGCGCAGATTGAATTGAATGCTTCAATTTAATGGATTTCATATGACCTTTGGCACAAAATTATTTTCTTAAATGATCATTATACCGTTTATCATTAATCATAATATGTACAATTAGATAAATACAAATCCTGGTTGAATAGGTATTAGTTATTATCTCAGAAATTGTGTGTTCACAAACTGAAAGCGAGGCTAATGGTGCTATTTAACCAAACATAAAACATTGAAATATTTTTGATTTATGAAATTCAATATAATATAAAGTTTTTTTTTAATGATTCGGTTGTCAAAATACAAGACGGTACCAGCTGTAATCCAATATCCTCGATTACGTTCTAGCCTCATTTTCATTTTAGCCTCACTTTGAGTTTCACAAATGTTCCATTTCTGTTGTCATGTTTTTTAGCAGCCTGGTCGGACTATAAAATTCAGACCTTTATTTGGACGCGACAGGACAATGTCATAATGAGTTAGAATAATATGTGTAAAATATTTACAGCTATTTACATTATGTACATACAAACTCTGAGCCTGTATACCATGGATTTGGTATTTCATATTTACAAATCTTTTTTTGAAACATTAATACACAATAATACAATCAGACCGCACCTGCGAAATTTTCTGAATGTAATCATATAAGTACATGGATATCAAGGGAAGCATTTTTAACATCACATTAATACAGCCAAACTCCCATCATAAGAAGAAATAATATTAATATTAATAAATTATGATGATCCTAGTGATTAAGGTTCACTAATGACCGTTATTCATACTTTATGGTCGCAATTCGGGACTGGTTCCATATGAACATTAGAAACTCACCAACCAAAAAATGTAAATAATTTGTTTTTCAAATACTATTTCCATGATTCAATGGAAGCAAATAAAACTAGAATCACAGGTTTCAATAAAGTTTTGCTTCAGACAACAAATTTCCACTGTTTTTAGTCATGATTCTTAGTTATGTAGTACAAAAATACACGCCTAGTTGGACGAATTCCTGTTTTTTTATAAATGGCCGCATAATTATGTTTTCACTGTATAACACTTATTATAAAAGTACTGATCAGCTTGTATAAACTGGAATTCCACTGACAATACTGTAATACACAGCACACACACATTCCACATTTGCACAAATCCAACATTTTCACACACTCATAAAAATTCTTTCATTTCATATATCATTCATTTTTAAAAGTTAATCACAATTTATCCCCTCTTCTTTCATTTATCCATGTACTAAAATCATCCAAACATTTTTTAATTAATTTTTTCCTAAATTTTTTTGCTGTTTTCATTCAATTAAAAAACAAAGAAAGTTCTTTCCGAATATTCTTTTCATTAATACTTTCTTAATATTTTCATTCTTCAAGTTTTAAAACTGTTCCACAAATATTTTATTTCCAAAAAATATTTTAAAAGATAAACATTCTTTCATTAGTAATCCTTGAAGCCTGAATTCATTTGAATAATTCTTCTTTCCATAAATAGCTTCATATTTTCATTCACTAATTTTCCAGTGTGTTGTACATTCCAAAATTCTTCCTTTCACCCCTTATTCCTTGAAATTCCCATTTTCCAAATATTCTTCGTATATTCTGGATTTCTTTAGATCATAAACATGATAAAAGAGCATACATAGAACACTTATTAACAACATCTTAACGACAGAATTCAGATCCAAAGGAGAGCTTCAAGTGATCTTTAAAAGTTGAGCGACAGTTTACTAAAAAGCCGCAATTTTCAATTTTCACGTGACTATAGAATCCTGTAGAATGTTTCCTGCCGATAACACAGCCAGCGTTGCTATGGAGATCTCCTTGTCGGCCATCTTGATATATTTCGCTCGAGATTTCGAGTCTTTCGCTTCACTGTATTTGGTGATGGCATCCCGAATGCCCGTGAACGACAAAGTCTTAAATTGGTTGTTGACACTGGGTGCGTGCAAGATATTTCTGAAATTAAAATTAAAATTTAGAGTGTAGATTCTCGACCTTTGGATTATATTTACTTTCAGAAGATCCAGTAGAATAACTAGAATCATAGCATAATTTTTTAGAGATGCATCGTTATCTTTATCAATGGCACTGTTGTGGGGCTGAGGTGGCTATTATTCTACTAGATCTTCAGAACTTCTGAAATTATTTTCATCCACAATAAAAATTAACATTGTCGCATCACATAAATTAAATAGGAATTCATTTTCCTGAGTTTCTTCCATGCTTTTTATGAGAGATACAGAGGATGACAGGCGGATAAACAAATTTAATCTTTGCAGAAAGACAAACAGACAAACTCATAGGTCAATCTAGATTGATTTATAAATAGACAGATAGATTAACACAGAAAGAAGACAGACTCATTGACAGATTGTTAGATCTATGTAAAACTGTACGTTGGGCACTGGAGTAGAAACAATAATTTTCTAATGCCTATGCTATAAACACACTACAATGTATTATATAGTTCTAAATCACTCAATAAAAAATTTAAAAAATAAGTAAAAAAGGTCTCTATTCCGACTTACTTGTAATGCGGTTGGTCAAATAGTCCATCAGGATTTATAAACGCTCGTGATAACTGAATGAGTCGCTCATTTAATCGCTTGACTTTCAAAACACTGAAAATGCAAAAGCAACAAAATGAATAGCAAATAGACATACATATCAATTACAAAATTTACAAGAACATGACAATTGTTGGTTTCCATATAAAATATGTCAATGTCATGATCGGTTGAAACAACAATTATATCAAGTTAATCAATCATTTACACTCTTACTAGTATTTACTACTGGTTACTAATTTTGATAAGACACAAAAATATATCAATTAAATGCAACAAAATTCCGCTTACTCAGAGAATGGCACACTGTAATACTCTTCGGTAAATTTGTCACAAATTTCGCTGAAGTTGCCTATAGCCCACTGGAGGTACTCTGAAAATCAAGAATCAAAGAATCATACATGATCAAATGATTCCTTTTTGTAAAATTGAGAAGTCATTTTGCTAAATAATTTGAAATTATTCATTTCAGATAGGAAACAATAATATTTAGCTGAGGGTTTTATAATTTTGGGCAAATTAAAAAATAATAGTGCACTTACCCATCTTGCTAATATCATAGTTGGCAGAAATGGAAGGTTTGAGGGCATCGAAGGAATCTCCTAAGGTCACCACATACTCCCGGCAATCAAACGGAAGCCTCGCGGAACTGACGAGTTGTAGAATGATATCTCCAACGAGCTGAGATAAAGCTACGTGAGCTTTGAACCCGGGATCCTCCAAGTTAACCAAAGTTATGTTGTCAATCGCAGTGTGGTATCCTGGGTAGTTGTCTATATGCGGGTTTTTACTCCTCTAAATAAAGAAAGAGATTAATTAGTACAACCAAAGTCTAAGTCTTACATGCCTCCAAAAACATCCGATATCTCCTATAATTCCTATAGATATATTTAATAGAATCCTGTAAAACTCCTACACTGAGAACTATTTCCCATATCTTACAGAGAAACATTTGTGCTGCTTTACATTGCAAACATTAATCTTTCTGATACAACATCAACTGTGGATTTTCCATGTTATTTTGGTTCACACACAATATTTTCTATGATATATTATGATATATTGTTGAGTATTCTTACATCAAACCAGAATTGAGGTGAAATGACAGGGACTCCCAATCGATAGAGGAAAGGAGCTCCATCAGTGTCGGCATCAACTTCACTTATTCTGAAATTTAAACAAAACATTGTACTCTCACTAATCAGAAAACAATCGCTGTAACACACTTTGAGTTGCTATAGCAACTAAACCAATTTTTTGGCATATAGTTTTTGTCATAGTAACAGACTCAATTGTCAGGGCAACTTGCTCATCATTTTAATTCATACACATATTATCGTCACAATAACTTGTTCAACAGTTGCCACGGTTACTTAATTAGTCACCATAGTTCATTTACCATAGTGACTCAAGCTGGTAACTTGCCGTAGCCACGTTTCTTTATAATTATTGCTGCTATGGTGTCTGCATTGTTGATATGTTTTCTCCAGTGCTGTTGCCATACATAACTTTCTCAGTTGTTGCCCAGGTTACCAAAAATTGTCACCATGGTTACTTACTCAGGGTCTTGGTTGTCCATAACTTTGGAGAAGGATGTCCACTGATCATAAAGAGACGTTTGATGCTCCTCAGAAAGGGATGTCACTGCCGTTACCATTTTACTCGATTTTATTACTGGCATTCTGAAGAGGAAATTAATTATTTAAAAATATGTTTTAAGGATTTACACGTGCACATATTTTCTGGGGTTGCCCTACACTACTTAGAAATGTTTAAAGTAACCATACAAGACTTTTAACAAAAGAGTTGATTCACTGCAGAAATTTCATTAATAAGGTCATGTTTCTGCCGAAAAATAACCATTAGTGATAGAGGACACAACTCATGCACTGTTGACACCGGTCTACAAAATCCCTGCCCTCAGCAGAGATAATAGCTGTAATTTTTTTTTCAGTATAATAAGTCAAAGCATCACAAACAATGAAGGCCTTATCCATATGCTTATGAAAAAGATGCAGTTTCTTTTGATCAGTGATAATTTTGCATACAAATGCATCATAAAAAGAGTAAATCAAAAATGTATCTGACTAGAGATCTGGAACATTATAATATCACACATCTTCATTTCTCACCTCAAAAGTGGCGTTGCTTTCACTTTCAGCGTATAATTTCCTTTAATAGCACCCCCTAGGTTGATGTAAGCTATCGTATTTCTCGCTAAGAGGGGGGCATTTTGCTCGACCCACTCGTACGACCCAATGTTTCCTTGTTCTCCTCCGTCCCAGTGGGCGAAGATCATCGTTCTTTTCGGCTTCCATCCGGAATTCTGGAGCATGGTCAGAGCTTTTGCTAACTCCATGACGATGGCAGTTCCGGAATTTGGATCCAGTCCTCCGAAAGTCCAGGCGTCATAATGGCTGCCGATGATGACGTAGCGGTCTGTGTACAAAAACATTTTCAATCGATTTTAGAAGTTAATTTTGGATGGAAAATGGTTACTGTTTTGGTATTATAGCAAAAACCACAACAGATTTCAGTTTATGAGGTGGAAAACAATATTACAAAACCATGGAACTATTACAACTAAGAAATAAAGGTATGTAAAATTTGAAAAAGATGGAATGATAAGTGGGGCTTTATGTCTTGTATTTATGCATTATGGCAGACTAATTAGGACAAGAGACACAATAATGTCTCAGAGGGGTAATGATATATTTACCAGGTTCCTCCACCCCAGGCAGAACTCCAAATATGTTGGTGATGTCTCTGTATTCCCTCTCATTGTTCACTTCCAGTTTTACTCTCCTAAAAAATACAATTTCAAAGAAATTTATAAGATTTTCTCAATGATAAAAATTCAACTTTGCTGGCTTGCCACTCTGCACACACAGTTCATCGTCCATAATGAGTACTTCGCTGGTTCGTTGAGTGGTATTCAATTGCTAACATTCAAAATTTTCAATAAGATCTCAGCTACCACCAGTGTGAAACAATTGTAGTAATAACAGCAATCAAATCTATTCACCGGGTTTTCCTAACTTATCACAAACATTTGAAAGTAGTGCATAACACAGCAACCTCTTCATATAACAATAATGCATTATTGAGCTTTTTGGATTTTCAAATTCCAGATCAGGATAAATAGAACTATCATATTCCAGATGTTTACAGTTTTGCGGAGAATCTATATGCGCTACTTACCATCCCTCTCTGGGACTGCCATATCCAGGCCCCAAATAATACGTCACATTGTGGTGCATATTGCCCAAGAATTGCTGAGCATGAGGCCCTCCCATGTGCCTGAAAATATTAACAACATAATTATAAGCTTTCATTATTAATTTATTTTCTTAATACAATTAAATCCTTTGTGACAAAATATAATTAGCATTATTCGGGTTATAACTTACATAAGAATTTCATGAGCATCAGCATAACTGACAGAGTGGACAGGAATTTTGGGCAAGTTCATCTCTCCATCTGTGAGTTTGTAAATTCCCTCTGAAATAAATGAAATAAATATTCAGAAAGAGGTGATTACGGGAATTCCTACGCCATTTTTGCAGCAATTTACAAGGATGTAAACATAATTCTACATAATTTCTGTTAGATATCTCCTCAACATGGCAACCTATACAATCTTGAAAACACCTTAATTCACACATATTTAATTGTATTGTATTTCGGCAATGTTTAGCAATTTTCCAATTTCATTTCTGATGACTTCAATTGTTACAATGTTACTACAAGACGCAACAAGACCATAACACAGTGTGTAGCCATGATGCAACAATTACGCCCTTAAAATGCAACAAATGCCTCTCAAGGTTTATCAACTGTTCATGAACTTAACATGCATGCATTATGTTGTGAAATTCTGTAGTTCAATTTTCCAATGTTGGAAACTAATAGTTTGTTTTCAAATTCCAAAACTTGTAGCGAAGGCTGGTTTTGCCAGTAACTCACCAACAGAAGGCAATCCAGGGGTCGAAGGGTCTCCAGTGAAACTACTTCTTACTGCACTTCTCTGAACTGCCCAAGGGGGGAGCCACCATCCATTTGGAAATAGGTCGTCTGCTTGTGCCTGGATCGGAGTGACCTCTGCTGGATCCGTGTAAAGAATGACTCCTAGCGCCCCCCTTTGTTCTGCATTGCGCACCTGCAATTAACATTTTTAGTCTATTTCACAAACATCGAAAAACTTTTAAAAAAGTATTCTCTCAATAGTACCGTATATAAGACAAAATAGTGCATTCTAATCATAGCCACACCTTTGGTAATTCAACTGCTTATTAAAATTGCACAAATTGTATAGTCATCACATTTAACAAAATTCCAAAAACCATCTTTTGATGGTTTTCAGTCAAACTAAACGTTCCAACCAGAGAAAATAATTTCATGCAGTCAAATGAACTTACCTTCTGGCCACTGGGAATCCTCCCCAACCGCATGATCACAATGTGTCCCGAACAATTCACTTGCTCACTCTCCAATTTATCAAAATCCAGCCTTTCCCCAAAGTTGGCGTACACCAGTTCACCCTGCAAAAGAGAAAAGAAGGTTTTATTTCGTTATTTAACACACATAAACAAATTTACAAAAGCCTGCATGATCACTTTCTCAAAATCGCTAGTGACAATCTATCTATCCATCGATTCTCTATTTTTGTACATTTCCAGGTCTATCTATCTGTCAATCAATCAATAATTATAATCAATCTGTTAATCAACCTGTTAATCAATCCATCTATGTATCAGTAGATCAGTCCATCTATATAGACTTGACTTTCTTCTCCCAGTCTAAAAGTCTGGTGATGCAGACTGGACCGCCTTGGACCGGTCTGATCCGCGCAAAATACCGGACCACCTACAAAAATACGGTCCAGCGTTGGACCGGACCAGTCAAGTGCCGGTCCGGACCGGTCCAGTGATTTTTAATGTCATGAAGAGTATCGCATGAATTTTGTCATCTCTAAAAATGGAATTTATGTCATATAGCATGTTTTAACCCTCATTTTATCATAATTTTTGTTACTGGACTGGTCCAGTAACAAAATCGGACCACTTCATCCTGGACCAGACCAGGACCGGACTACTTTTGTAAATACCAGACCACCCTCTAAAAGGTGGTCCAGTCTGCATCACTATAAATGTCTATCTAACTACATGTCTTTCTTCTGTCATACATTACATAATAAAGCAACTAATCTTATAATCATATTGAGTCTACAATGACATACCTCCACTGTCCCATTAGGAGCGTACGCATTGTAAGGAACCCTCTCGTAATGGTACACCGGATGAGGTCCATTGTATTCCGAACGGAACATTACAGTTCCATTGGCGTTCAGCAGGTAGACTGCGTTAGGACTGCGGCTGCAAGATAATGACAAATACCAGTGATTATACTCATAAAATTGAATATACCAATGCAAACAGTACGGTAGGCCTCCTTCAAAATCACTAGAGACTTCGTTAATGAAGGAGTTGCTATTCATCTCCAGAATTGTGATTTTGTTACCACTGAAAATCACTCAAAAATATTTTAAAATATACATTATTTTAAAATATTTGACCGCAGTGAATCAGTGTACTTTAGTTGCCACTAAAACTTGAAACATTACCACGAGCATAATATGAAAGCTACCAAAGAAAACAGTCCAGCAAGATTTCAGTACTATAAAATTTGAAAGTATATATCAGCCAATGATTTTTGTGTCGGAGTACAAAGGCACAAGTGTTTTTTGCGCGATCTTGCAACTCCAACTACATTACATCATCACTTTAATACTAAAGTTAAGTTTGCTTATCAACAATCACCATTCCTGCTTTCTGCAGAAACAAAAGTTAATATTTATGAGACTTACAAGTCAGAGTAAGACAGCAGGACTTTGTAAACACTGTCCTTTACATTTAGCCCCATCTGGTGGAATTGCGATTTTAACAGATTCCCCAAATTGTTGTTGTCGCTCGTGCCCGTTATGTGAATCTTCTCGGTGTAATTCCTGGAAGGATAAATGGAACTAAATAATTAAAGTATCAACGTGGCATAAAATAATGAATAAGATAATTGAAGATGAAGACTTTGACAATCTTGAGCATGTTGAGAACTGTGCAAAAAATCTTGCAAATTGCTACTTATGAAATTAGTTTTTCACTTCAGCAGTAGGTGCATTAATTATGACCAATTGCAAAATCATATGATACACTCACTTCTGTTGGAATTCGAAATTAATGATCTCTGTAAATTGCTTTTTTTTGGAGAAATAGGGAAATATAAACATTCCTTTTAGTGAAAGATGATCCAACTCTTTTATTTTTTGGTTAAACCTTTGTACGTCCTGCATGTTATCCAACCTTACCTGAGATTATCCTCTATACTAGATGCGCTGATGTATGACTTCAGCTTTTCACTCAATGCAAGGCTGTAATCCTGTAAAAGAAATAAATTCACATTAAATGTCTATCTTGTACGTAATATTAAAACTTGGCTCATTTCCAAGACGTGAATGTATCACAGAGCGCCCAATCTTGAACCCAATAGAGCCCAAGCCTGCGGCTGGTGGAAAGTGTGCTTCACACTGCACAGAAATGGTCCAAATTTTTAAGATTAAAATTAGTATTCCACATTATTGCATTTTACTTACCTCATGTTCTTTCATATAAGGACAGTGGCCATCATCGCAGGAGATTATTCCATGAACTGATCTGCGAAGGACGTACCCCGTTATGAGCCCAAGAGAGAAGACTACTAAGACTATCAGCACCTGGAATGTTCAAAAGATATGTCACGTATTATTGGAAGTTACAATAAATTACACTCAGTCCAGCAAAAGAGCCAGGAGTGTCACGCGTAATAATATTCTCTTGTCAAAACAAAAAAATTCCAATTGTTTTCAATGAAATCAACAATTTTTGGCACAAAAGGATTGATAGTTTGAAAAGAATCTGCTAAACGCTGCCCATAGGTTTCACGAATAGAAATCTCATAACTCATATTTTTAAAGTAATTTCAGTGTGGTCTTAATTCAACATTCTGATATCCATTGGAACTGATGTTTTGCTATTACTCTAAAATAGAAAATGCAACATATCTGCAAAATTTTGGGAGTATGAGACACCAGACTAATATCTTTCTTTCATCTTACAAATAACTTAGAGGCCATTTTGATATAAATTAACACGTACAATGCATCAGTAACCATTGTCATCAACTCCTGTCATAATTAAAAGCATACCTTAAGAGCACACCCCTTCCTGCCAGCAAACCACGACTGCCTCTTGTCGTCCAGTTGCTTGTAGTCCACTTCTACTTCATCTTTGTCCGTGTCCCACTTCGTGTACGGCTGCTGGGGGATCCCCGGCCGATATCCCGTGCATTTGCCCGGCATCTTTTCCGACCCTCTGCAAAAAGAAATGATACGAAAATTAATTTAAGTTGGCTCGCTACTCTTGGCGCAGCAATGTTGGCGTCACCATAGTAATCTTTCAGCAGCAGGGGAGAACCGAGACCGGTTGTCACAGGGGCTGGTTGTCACAGGGGCTGGTTGTCACAGGGGCTGGTTGTCACAGGGGCTGGTTGTCACAGGGGCTGGTTGTCACAGGGGCTGGTTGTCACAGGGGCTGGTTGTCACAGGGGCTGGTTGTCACAGGGGCTGGTTGTCACAGGGGCTGGTTGTCACAGGGGCTGGTTGTCACAGGGGCTGGTTGTCACAGGGGCTGGTTGTCACAGGGCCTGGTTAATTGTCACAAGCAGGAGTCCATGGATATAGGCAAATTTTTAAGTTTTCATGAATCTAATCCCATTCCTTCTGATGCTAATAGTTGTTATTTATTGCATCTGGTATTATTGCATCTGTTATTTAGAACTACATGTATAGGTCTAAGCACTAAGGTATATGAAGACTCGAAAGTGTATGTTATCTGTAACAATCTGTCCCAATGGTGCGAGCTGGATTCGAACCCGCGACCCAATGATTGGAAGGTCATAGCACAACCAACCGAGCCAAAATACATATAAATGGATAGAAAAAGAGATTGATATACATAAATGGATAGACAGACAGATAGATAGATTGAAGGATATAGATAGACAGATAGCTCAACATTGAGATGAAGATGAATCACCATTTTAAGTTTTGCGAATTTTAAAGTTTTCCAAATGGAAGCTCTAAGACTTCATCAAGCCATCTCTCTTCATCAATGTATGTAGTACTATGTACATCAGAACAGACACATCCATCTAAAGCTCCAAACACCCCCCCCCCCTACATTGATACAAGCAGTACAAACAAGACCCATACAGCTATAGGCCTTCTCCTGTAGAACAAGGAGGCAGCCAGGCAGGGAGAACCCATCTCCATCCCGACTTGTCTGATTATCTGCCTCAGTGGTTTTCCTGATGAACCTATTGTCCAATCAAATGCCTGAGTGACAACGAGGCTCCCAGCCATTGTTTTCGTGACCTTGACCTCCACTGACCTATTTATATGAAGGTCACTCTCGTAAAATCGTCTGTGTAATGATACTGTAATCCCATCCTTAAGTGATTTGTTATAGACTTGGCTAATAGTAGGCTCATGGACCAACCTGGCTTGAGTGTCATGCACTAATGATGAATGGGCAGAAAAGAAAATCCATATACCTTGACCAGTATGACACATTGGGTTTCCAGGTCAGATGGATGATTGGGGCTTCATGCCTTGTATTTGTGAACTGTCTAGCTACTTCTAAAGGACAGGAGAAGGAAACAGCAATGAGGAAAAGGATGACTGAAACTGTTGTCCTGCGAGTGACCAGACCAGGACAGGAATCAAACCCTGGACCAGCAATTGGCAGTACCAACCCCCTACCCGATTTGGTTTTAAGTCCTGCACCTCCATGGCTGAAAGGATCAAGTGAAGGCAAATTGTACATGGATTACAAAGTTTCAAAAGTGAACTATGTGGTCAGTAAGTCAACAACTTGAGCAAGTGAACATGGCATGCTTCTTAAAATAGCATAAAAGCATGGCCGCACCTATTCAAAATTGAGTCTGTCAAGCATGACCAAAGGAACCCATGCAGACATTGAAGTTCAACAAAGTGTTTCTAAATGATTGCATAGTTAGTTCAAAAGTATCTTTTGTTCATTTAACTTTAGACTAATATTTCTTAAAATTGTTTCAAAAGGAAATTGTGTGGCCAGTAAATCAGCAATTTTAGCAAGTGAATATGGTGTGAATCTTAAAATAGCATAAAATAGTGACCGTAACTGAACAAAATTCCAATGCAAGACGGACAGACACTTAAGACTGATAGACATTTAAAAAAATAATCTCAAAATTAATGTTTAATCAAGACATTATTGGCACCTAATTGATAATTTTTCAAATTAGCAATTGAATTCTTCGGGGGAACTTGCAAGAAGGGATGTCGATTTTCTAGTTTGCTGGGTTTTTGAAAGATGTTTTAATGATTTTATTAATTTTTTAAAGGAAATATTTCTTCCACCCAAGATGTGAGCAATTTCCAAATTACTCCATTGATTGTGTTTCCCAACATGTCAATTTCCAGATTTCTCAAATTTTGAGCGATTTCTAAGAGCAACTTTCAAGAAGCCAATATTTCTGAAGAGCAGCTACTCTCCAAAAATCTAAAGGTTTTAAGATGTAAAAAGGTTCTTAAAAAGAGTTGGGAAGTTCCTCAATGGCCCTCAGTGCAAAGTACTTCATAATGAAGAGAGAGGGATTGGGAGAGAGGAGGGAGGAGAGGTACAAAGGGAGGGAGGAGGAGGAGGAGAGAGGGAGCTATAGGAGGAGAGAGGGAGAAGGGAGAAAGGAGGAGGTGAAGGGGGAGAGGAATGGAGGGGTGCAGGAGGAGAGCGGGAGGAGGGGGAGGAAGGACAGGGGAAGGAGAAGGAAGGGAGAAGAGAAGGGAGGGTAGGAGGGGGAGGGTATAGGAGAAGTTAGGAAGAGAGAGAGAGAGGCGAGTGGAGGGGGTGGAGAGGGGAATGTGGAGGGAGGAGGAGCGTGTCGAACCCTGGAGTTTCAGGTATCCAAAGTTGAGACATCTCAGGAATTGTTACTTTATGCAATGTATCTAAAATAAAATTTATGGTATCATTCCAGAAATATAAAATTGTTGAATGATGTCGGTAATGTAAAATCTTTCCTCCCTTGTCTGATAAAATCTCATGAGTGTGGGAGGGAAGGGAGAGGGGAAAGAGGGGAGAGAGGTACGGGGGTAAGCAGGGGCAGAGTAGGCGGAGGGGAGACTACATAGTAACTGGGAGACCAAATGGTCTCCCAGTGGACAGATTTGGTCTCCCAGTCATTGCCAAATTGGCATCACTGGGAGACCAATTTTTTCCAGACACTCTGATCAATTTCTCATTTGGTACTCTTAATTTCGTTGTTGGGCGCCTTTTAAAGGTGAGGGAAGGAGGAGAAGGAGCAAGAATGGGAAGAGGAGTAAGAGAGGGAGAGGAGGAAAAGAGTGGAGAGAGAGAAGGAGATTAGACAGAACTTGCACAATTTTTTAAAGAATCCAGCCTTTAACTTGAGGTCTTCTTCTAATAAACAAAAATAAAGACAAGAAAGGTAGGGCCCTCACAGACAGTGAATTATCCGCTTAATCCCAACTGCATACTCAACAAATCCAGCGATCTGATCTAATTTGTTCAAAGAGGAGAGGCTGGCGAATGGTGCTGCTAACCTTGGAGAAAATATAGGGGATGCAATATCACTTAACAGTGTCACAATGGTTAGCAGGAGAACGGGGAAAGCCTCAAGGTTAAGATGTTATGGGCCCACACTTAAGGAGGCTTATAATCCACATTGCATGGATTCCAACCACAATTAATTGGCCAACAACTTAGCCACAAGACTGCAAAGCCACCTTCTCATGCCTGATGTTACAAGCAAGCAAAAACAAAGTCATTTTCAAAAATTCAATAATTATCATGTGACATTTGGAATTGCTTTCATAGCTTATCCATCTTGATTGCTTATCAGCTGCCCGCTTATCAGTCCCAAGCACATGTCATGCCTGCAATCACGTCCTTATCTTCTTTATCTTTGCCTATCTATCCAATTAAATCTCTGGCATAACATGCGTAATGCACTCTTGGTGGCGAAATGCAATTTTGCCAAACATCATGCTTTTGAAAATGATTTTTCCTCTGTCCACTTTCTACGAGAAATTAAACATAATGCCAAAGGCGGATCCGTGGATCAGATAAATCCATGGGGATATTGCTATTTGGATTTTTTTTTTTTAGTGACTCCAATGTTATAAGTATTGCCGCGCCCCCTTTAAAAAAATCCTGGATCCGCCCCTGGTTTCACTATGTTAAAAAAAGCGCCTACATAGCCATTGCCATCGTTTACATGTAGCTGTATAATATTAAATAAGTCCCTATCTCCTTCCTTGGTATTCTCCCATCCCCTGACCCCCCTCCCTTAAAAAAATTGAGGATCGCCACTGGGCGGAAGCTTTAAATACCATTTACTGAGAAACATTAATTCTTAATGAAAATAGGCTTTACAAAACAAATCCCCACCCCACCCCCTTTTTTTACAAGGAGAACTTGGATCCGCCCCTGCTTCGAATTCGGGGTAAAATTTGGAAAAGACATCGCCCGATGTGGGGCTCGAACCCACGACCCTGAGATTACTCAGTAACTAGTTAGCTGTAAGAGTCTCATGCTCTACCGACTGAGCTAACCGGGCTGCTGATATGACGCACCTGGGCTAAATTGACAGATGCACAGGTGTGCATGTAGCTGGGACAAGTTGCTCCATTTACCTGAGAACATTCACTAAAATAGACCGATTTTTCTACAAATATGTATGCTTACTTCAATGCAGCTACACAGTACAATTTCAAAGAACAAACCTTAGAAATGAAATTGACAGATAAGCCAATAATATTATCAATTAGTCAATACCTAGAGGCTAGAAATAACCCAATTAGAGCATGCAATTAACAGTCAATCAGCCATAATTCCCATATCTCTAAAAGTAGACTAAAACTTACTATTTTGTTCAATAATTCAACATTTTGTGCAATATGGCAAAGCTGTTGCTTTCAGAATCAGAAGCATTCTAAAAATAGACCCAAGCAGCCAGCAGCACCAGAAGCAGAGCAAGCAGTCAGAGCAGGCAATGGAGCATTTGGCGCCAAAAACCAGCAGAGCATGACAAGTGGCTGAGTGTCTACAAAGACCCCTCCTACTCTCCATCACTCAGTGAAATGGCTCTGAACATGACATGCTTCTAAACTTAAAAGTGATGACAAAATTGTTGCCCTGCGATTTGAAAGCTAAAGATCTATATCATGTATACATATGCTGTTTGTGACCTTGATTGGCCTGTAAATCAATTCATCTGTGTCATGAGCATTTTAATGTAAACGATCTTAATGAGTTACTATATGGCAGAGAAAGATTAGACTGTTAATGTATCAGGCCAACAATTTTGTTAAGTCACCTTCCACATATATATATGCATCATCTAATCATTGTATATACATCATTGGTTTTTTATTTCTTTGTTTTTACTTGTCACCTAATAGCCTTGTGGCTAGTGTTGTCTTTTAATACTGTAGCGTGACGTTAAATAAAAATTTGTTATTATTGTTATTGTTATTGTTATTGTTATCATTGGTTCCATATGTATTCTATCTGTAGGTCCTTGAGAGCTCTTGAGGACCTCTGTGATACCAACAGTGAAATCCTTCATAATGGGACACCAATTAACTTAAGTGCTATGTCCTGGGTTCGACTCCAGCTCTGGCCGAGTCAAATGGACTTATTGATGTTGGACAGCAGTTTCAATCATCCTTTCTTGGAGGAGGGGGGGGGTTTCCCATCTGCAGGCTGTAGCATGTAATCCACATCGAGCTAACCCAAGAAATATTGCAGTAGTTCCACTTTTAGATTTATATATATGTTTACAGGTAGTACCACTTAATTCTGTTAGTTTATCTTAGAAAATCTTACAACAATTTGCGTACTTACATGAGCGTCTCCTCGCTCCCCACCCCGTTGACCTGTTCCGAATTCAGGATTCTGCAAAGAGAGGAAAATAATTTATTAGTTGAGTGAAAATATAACACAACCAAATGAACCAATGTCAAAGAAAAACAATATGTTATACAGATATCAAACTTTTTATTTCAAGATTCAAGATTCAAGATAACTTTATTCAAGAATGAAATAACATACATACATAGCTACAAAACTGCACACAAGACGCAAAATGCGTATATAGTGTGCGATACATGCTATAAAGCTTTAAAATATGCACAGGAGACACAAATGATATCAAGTGAAAATCTTTATACTATAAATTACAAAGTAAACAAATGTCATAGGCTTATCTAAATATAAAAAACAATTATTATTATGAAATTAAATAATAATAGCTGAGTCCACTACCCACAGTAACATCATGGTTTAATGTAAAATAATATGATGATGCCAAAGCATGGAGAGACCGCAGGAGGAATATCCAATGTTTTTGTCACCTGAACATTTATGAAACTGATTCTATCATTTTCAAGCTTATACACATTGAGGGCTTTGTTGAAAACAGTTTTTAGATACTGAATGAATAACTATTGTTTGTAAATCGTTGATTTCTATGTTATAACTAATTTCAGCTGGTTCTATGTTATAACAAATTTCAGATGGCCCAAATTTGGTCCATGGACATTTTTAAACTTAGCAACACAACACAGCGTCAACATGAAATTTTTATTATTTTAGTTATGTACATTGTAGTCATTGTAGTGATGATCCAGTTCTGTCAATGAGTCAATACAAGTGTCTCTGATCCAGATTCTGGGATCAGAAGCAACGCTTGCAACACTGTGACCAACATACTGCAGCTCCAGGGCTGCAGCTCTGCTGTGTCGTGACGTTGTGAATTATGGTTTATTTATAGCCTGCCATTGTGACGTCATCTGTAGTTAGCTCTCTTGCGACGTCATCACGATTGTGCTTCAATTAGTAATGACGTCACATAAACAGTGCCACTTTTATACTTTGGCACACACAACATTTTTGCTTAGTATATCCCTGTGTGAGTAGCTCTGTCTCCTACCATTTGAAGACCTCTGGTCTCTGCGCTTCGCGCAGAGACCTGACGGTCTCCATTAATATCATGATTTCATATATGCTGTTTAATATACTTTTTTATGGTACTCATAGAAAAATCTACATTGAAACGACGGATTATATAATTCCAAATCTTAATACCCATATATCTAAACCCTTTTTGACAAATAGCTAATCTAAATAGAGGCAACATATAATCCAGTATTTGACGAGTGTTATACATATTATAATTATTCCTAAACATGTTTTTTAACACAACAGGAGCCAGATTCTTATAAACTTTAAGCATCAACAAACTTACATGATACTGATAAATTTTATCAACATTCAACATCTTCAAGTCCAGAAAGAGTGTTGCTGTATTATAATGAAAATGGACCTTGCAAATCATTCTAACAATCCTTTTCTGCATTTTATGAAGAGAGGCAAGATTATGTTTTGATGAACAACCCCAAAGTTCAATTCCATAGTTAAGGTAAGGATACACAAATGAATAATATAATGTAATTAAGGTCTCTTTGCTAAGTACCTTTCTTGCCTTATTAATTACTAGCATACTACCCGTGAAATGGGAATAAGAAAAGGATGATGCATAAATGGTGCTTTAAGAAAATATACATTTTGTGATGAGCTGAGAAAGAGAGCATGCAGGAGGGACAGCTTGAGATAAAACAGTGAAATGGAATAGGAAACATTGTTCAGTGGCCCATCCCTCCCTCTTCGGAGTCCAGGGAGAATCATCAAGCAAGCAAACCAACATTGGAGAATAGCCTATTGATAGTCGTGCATAAATGGACTGGTATAGGCGTAATATGAAGAGTTTGAGAAAGCAGAGCCATTTATGGTTGTTGTATGGCGTGAAATAATGTTGCTTGCAAATTTGTAGTCGTGGGCAATGAGTAGTTTGGAAGGAGTAGCGTAAAGCATCCATGAATTAAGGGTATGATACCGATACTTTTTGCAATCTTGTTTTTCAAATGGATCACATGCTTATCCCAAGATAAATGACTATCCAAAATCACCCCTAAAAATTTAATGTCATTAACTCTCTCAATACTTCTATTTTGTACTTTAATGTCGTCAGAAACATGAATATTCCTTCTCCTGGTTTTGAAAATCATAAAAAAAGTTTTGTCAACATTTAGGGAAAGCTGATTGGCATTTACCCATTTTACAACTTTCTTCAGTTCATCATTAACAATAGCTATCATATTAGATATATCTTTTCCCTGAATAAACATGTTGCTGTCATCTGCATAGAGTATCGAAAACTAGATGAAGTATAGGATAAGGGATCGTTCAGTGCATGGAACGCTGTCCCACAGGGACGAAATGTCGCCGCAATAATATATTTTTATTTATAAACCAGGAAGGACCCCCCCCGGCGAGGTGACCCCCCCGCGAGGTGACCCCCCCCCGCGAGGTGACCCCCCCCGCGAGGTGACCCCCCCGAGGAGACCTCCCGAGGTGACCCCTAGAGTGACTATATTCTATCGATTTACAGATCTATGTATCTGTCAATGCGTCTGATGTTTATAAAATCTATGTATAAATGATCTGTCTTCAGTGCATCCACCTTTGTTTTAAAAAATAGGGCAGCAATCTTTCATTTTTGAAAAGCAACTTTTGAATTGGGAGACAATATAGCTTTAAGCAAATTAACTAGAGTTTCGATCGAGACCGATGCGAAGGGAGAGCTCTCGCATGTCGAGTGGGCGTGGTGTAGTTAGGTTGATGTCACCTTTTCGTCACTGGGAATGAGTATTAAAAGAAATAGTGTGTATCTTTCATTAGATATATTTCAATGTAGCGAACTGTGACTCTGTTGCATATATGCAGCATCAGTAACAAAGCACCCGGGACTAGTTTTTGCACTGTATTTGGCATTTTTCCGAAAGTATATATATAGAATGGTCTGCATTTGGTCAGCATTTGGCCTGCATGATGAGAATTTTGGTCTGCATTCTCCTAATCTCCTAGAAAAATTCTTGGTTATTTATGCTCATTACCTTTTTTTTAAACTACCACTTAAAAGACTGGATTTTATTATTTTAAGACAGGGTCTTGTAATCAACTGTGGATTACAGAGAGTGGAAATCATTGATGATGGCTTAAATGCAATTAATAGAAACAACCTCGATTGGATGAAATTCTAGATTATACAGCCTGCAAAACAAAATTTGTATAGCCTTCTTGAAATAAACTTTGTTGATAGGGGTATACATGGGTCTCAAAAACAGATGGGGTGTCAAATAGGGATGCAAAGGCCGGGAAAATTTCCGGAAATATTGGAAATTTTCCATGGAAAATTTCCGGGAATTTATTTTTGCCTGAATATTCGGAATTTTGGGAATTTTCAAATAAACTGCTTAAATCTTTATATATTTGTCATTGGTCCTTTTAATAGTGGTCTTTTGGATGTCTGCCATTATCTTTTGATAGCCAGTATGGCTGTATGTGGTCTTTAGGTCTTCCTGGATATCAAGGTTGCATATATTGGTCTGGCAACGAGGGTCAAGTCCGTTGCAATTTGTTCAAGAGTTGGAAATTTCAAAATCTTTAAGGCAAAAATTTTGGGATTTTTTTTTTTGCTTTGTAAATATCTAAATTATTCTGTATTTGCCACAGGAAACATTGTTGAACAAGGTATTTTTTGCGCAAGCCTTTTCATTTAGGGACAGTGCTAAGGAAAAGTCAACCATAATAACACACATGTTTCGGGCCCAGTTTTCAGATAGAATTATTTTTTTCGAAGTAGAGACCTGTGTAAAATTATTGGAAATTAAATTTCCGAAATTTAAATACTGCTCAAAAAGACCGGAGGATTTCTCCAGAGTAACTATTCGGTGCAGCAAAATTTTCACAGCTGTATCTCTCTGAAAGAGTCTTATAGTTTATTACTTCATGCCTAAATGAATATTGCAGTATGAGGATTATGACATTTTTTATTCTGCTGGAGGAAAACTTCCGAGATTTACGAACCTGTTTGATTCAGAGGGTTATATTTGTGATTGGTTTAATTTCCAATAAAAGGATGTTTGATGAAAACTTTTCCATCAGAAGCCTAAAGCACAGACCTAGAAGTGTTCGACTCTGTCACTAATCTATACAGTGCATGGAGATCTAGTCCATAGTCTAGCACTTCTGCACTTTTGACCTCTGCTACAAAAGTAATCAAAATTTCACAAAATTTAGGTATCTAGTGTGTATAAAACTTCCTTTGCCAAACTGGTAAGAAGGTTATATCGGCGATTGCAAATGTCATCTTCATAATCGGAAGTTAATCCCAATCACATCAGCAGAAAGCAACTGGTCTAAATTAGGATTTTCTTGAAATTTTTGAAAGTCTCCAAGTCAAGTTTGTTGTTGCACAAATATGAATTTATCACTTGATAATACACCAAGCAATACATATTTGCAACATGATGAAGGACAGAGGCCTTAATTGTGAAAATTTTGTAAATTTTTCAATATCTCGCTTAGTGTGTGTCCTTTTAAAGTACAATTCTTGTTTGTCCTTACAGTCAGATAATTATTTTGCATCTCAAAATGAGTTGCATATAACCTCCATAATTTGCTGCATACATTACAGACTTTGATGAAATAGGTGTTCAGTGCAAACTCACAGCTTCAACAAGCTGACTTGTTATCCAATCCAGTTATATTCCCAGAAATTTCCCAAGTAATCAAATAAATTTCCGAATATTCCCAATGTTTCCGAATATTCCCGTAAATTCCCCTAAATTTCCGAAAATTTCCACGGAAAATTTCCCTAATGAAAATTCCCGGGAATTTTGCATCCCTAGTGTCAAATGTTTAATTTGTCTCATGTCCCATTTTATCGAAGCATAAATGATAAAGAAATGTATCAAATGTTTGTCACTTTTTATTAGTCAATCTGTCAGTGTCTCTCGATTTTTAAGAGGGCCAGTGTCCCTGTGTCACTTTTTAAGAAGGGCAGTGTCCCCATGTCGATTGTTAATTGCCATTGATTATTGAACTTCCTCAACAGCAATAGGTCAGGTGTCATCTTCAAGTGAACTAATCCACTCAATTACAATTAGACAGTTATGTTTTTCCACTTTTCTGAGTTGAATAAAACAAGTTTCCATATTTTTTATTTCGATTTCTTGTAGGCCTATATAGGCCTATAATAAAAAATTCTAATAAATTGTTGTTTTTTTGCAATCTATCATTTTGAAGAAAAATAAAGTCCTGATATTCAGTCATAACTGTCCCCATGTCCCCGGGTGTTACGTCCCCATGTCCCCGGGGGTTAAGTCCCCATGTCCCCGGGGGTTACATCCCCATGTCCCCGGGGTTACGTCCCCATGTCCCCGGGGGTTACGTCCCCATGTCCCCGGGGGTTATGTCCCCAAGTCCCCGGGGGTTACGTCCCCATGACCCGGGGGTTACGTCCCCATGTCCCCGGGGGTTACGTCCCCATGACCCCGGGGGTTACGTCCCCATGTCCCCGGGGGTTACGTCCCCATGTCCCCGGGGGTTACGTCCCCATGTCCCCGGGGGTTACGGCCCCATGTCCCCGGGGGTTACGTCCCCATGTCCCCGGGGGTTACGTCCCCATGTCCCCGGGGGTTACGTCCTATGTCCCCGGGGGTTACGTCCTATGTCCCCGGGGGTTACGTCCCATGTCCCCGGGGGTTACGTCCCCATGTCCTCGGGGGTTACGTCCCCATGTCCTCGAGGGTTACGTCCCCATGTCCCCGGGGGTTACGTCCCCATGTCCCCAGGGGTTACGTCCCCGGGGGTTACGTCCCCATGTCCCCGGGGGTTACATCCCCATGTCCCCGGGGGTTACGTCCCCATGTCCCCGGGGGTTACGTCCCCATGTCCCCGGGGGTTACATCCCCATGTCCCCGGGGGTTACGTCCCCATGTCCCGGGGGTTACGTCCCCATGTCCCCGGGGTTACGTCCCCATGTCCCTGGGGGTTACGTCTCCATGTCCCCGGGGGTTACGTCCCCATGTCCCCGGGGGTTACGTCCCCATGTCCCCGGGGGTGTGTCGGTTGCGTCCCCATGTCCCGGGGGTTACGTCCCCATGTCCCCGGAGGTTACGTCCCCATGTCCCCGGGGGGTCCCCATGTCAATGGCTGAAAGTCCTATATTGAATAGAGAATGTAATTAACCCCTACCATTACATTTATGATTAATCTAAAAATACATTATGTATATTTTGATCATGAAAAATATTACTCCCCGGGGGGTATGTCCCCGGGGGTATGTCCCCGGGGGTATGTCCCCGGGGGTATGTCACCATGTCCCCGGGGGTAAATGGTCGCCCCCTCCTTAGTATATATTAAATGGTCGCCCCCTTATCCTATCTATCTATCTATGTATCTATCTATGTATCTATCTATGTATCTATCTATGTATCTATGTATCTATCTATCTTGTTATCTTAGCACCTTAGTAGATATTAAATGGTTGCCCCCTTATTCTTAGGAGATATTAAATGGTCGCCCCATTAAATGGTCGCCCCCTTATCTATCTATCTGGCAAAACAACATACACATAGAACTCGCATGTGTTCTGCTTGCGACACAAATTCTAGTTTTGTTTTCAATGTGCAGCCCCCCCCCCCCCGTCCTAAGCCCACTCTGCCCATTATTTGCAATGTCGGAGAAACTTTTCTTGGACAAGAGGAGTGACCATTGGTCAGGCTGTCATTGCACATGCCACATTAACAACAACCACTTACAAATGCAACCATTGGTTAGGCAAGATCCTTGTGCCTAAATTGACAGCAGTTCAATAATCCAAATAGGCATGTAGTGCGTGTTTACTTGACTAGAAAACAACCTGTCAATTTCAGCTGCAATCATTAGGGGAAAGCTATCGCTCTCCCAATAATCCACTTTCATGCTTTTGTGCCATCTACGAATTATCCACTAGGTGGAGCATTATAGAATGCTACTGCAAAGAGCCCCCTGGTGTATGCGGTGGATAAAGGTCAAGGCCAGGGCAAACTATTGCATATATAATGAGCAGCCACAGTGACTGCATCGATGGAAGGACTGTGTCAGTTGATTGTCAATAAAAGGAAGTAAAATGAAGTTCATGGTGGCCATACAGATTCCAAGATAGAAGGTATAGGCCTTATATATTGATTGGCAGAAAGTCAGGCCAAAATAAGCACAGACATGGTGAATTTTGTTGAGGAAATGAAGTTGATCAGCCCTGAGTGGATTTGCATGCTGTTCCACGACAAAGACGCAACGGGTCAAGCCCGTTCCTAAGTGCCTGGCAGATCTAACGATCTGGCCGGCGACAATAATTTATTAGAAACAGAGGGTAAATCATTTATATATAGAATAAAAAGCAATGGACCTAAAATACTGCCCTGTGGCACGCCACATGAAATTGGCAACAAATCTGAATCAAAACCATTATAAGTTACATATTGCTTCCTATTATTCAAATAATTGACAATCAAATCTAATGCTTTGCCTCTTGTTCCGTATTGATACAGCTTTTTCTTAAGAATGTTATGATTTATAGTATCAAATGCTTTACTAAAGTCAAGATAAACACCTAATGTAATATCCCCATTATTAAACCCGTTCAATATCTTATCTACTAAGACAATCAAAGCTGCTGTTGTATTATGTTTTTTACGGAAACCAAATTGGCAGTTGTTCAGTATTTCTTGAGTATCAATAAATTCAGATAATCTATTATACACAATGCGTTCAAATAATTTTGAGAAAACAGGCAATATTGAAACTGGACGGTAGTTCTTAATTAGTCTCACATCACCAGATTTATATAACGGGACAACACGAGCAATTTTCATTTCATTTGGGAAAACACCTTGCATTAAAGAAAGATTTATTAAATGAACCAGGACATGTATATATATATGGGAAGTACATTTTAATAGTTTCACGCTGATACCATCACATCCAGGGCTGCTATTACGTAAATCAGTTATTATCCTATTAACTTCAGCCACATCAGTTGGATGCAGATACAAACTACCATTTACATTGTTATTAGCCAAGTATCCAATGGGGTCAGTATCCGAAAGAGGAATATTTCTGCTTAAGTTAGGACCAATATTAACAAAGAAATTATTAAAGTGACGAGTTACAGACTCATAAATTTATCAGCTGATCTTGTCAAGAGTGCAGGAAACAAAAATTCCCATTTTCAAAAAGGATGAAAAAACAAATTCTTCCTTTTAAATTGGTCGCAGCCAAGTTTATCATATAATAGTAAGTTTTGCCTTTTTTGAGAGTGAGAATGAAAGAGACAGAGAAATTTAGAACACACCATGCAAAAGTGGGGGATGACGCAGAGATCTGACTTCGATGGACCCCCATTTAATTCTTTGCTTTAGCCAAAAACTACTAAGCAGATTTACTTGAAATTTTATAGAATGTTTCTCTATATTCTCGAGATGATCTGGTGAAATTTTGACTTTTCTGTGTCTCCTCTGCTACTATTGAGCAGACAAACAACAGTTGAACATTGCAAAATTGAACCACAGTAAACCATACATGGAACTTCAGCGACTGAAAGTATGGGGGTATTGGCAACATTGTCCCATTTGGCTTTACAGATTCATAATCTGGATTTTAACAACACAATAATTTGACAACATGCCAAACTGCCTAATCCCTGCAAATTACAACATTACTGAAATATTGCAGTCCAAATAATTGACATGATTGAAATATCTAATTACGACTCGTTGTGTAATCAAAATATTTGATTTGCAATTTGCTACATGATTCAAATATGAAATAATCATAACTTCAACAGCTGGAAATACTCAAGCAAGCAACAACATAATTGAAATGATAAAGGATAAACATCTTGTGAAAAGCAACATCATCAACATATTCTACAATATATACATTTGTGGAAGTGATATTTTAAATTCGAAATATCGTAGGCCTAATAAATATTTTTATTCTAAACATCTCAAATCAAATGAGACCAGCTGTACAATAACAACAATAGGAATATATCTAATATCTCATTGTGAACTGGACTATCTTTCTACCATTTTGCAATAGGTCATTGACTCATTGTCTAACCTCTGCATATTCCATTCACACACTGAATGCCCTTAGTATAAGGGTATTGATCAAGCAATTTGGTGCCCTTGATGCTATGTAGGTCAGAATTTAGCCAAGATAAACCATTTGGATACCCATTTGGATCCCATTTGGTGCCCATTTGGATCTTTCATGGATAGGCCTGGACTGCCCCGAACAACACACATGTCCTATAATGGATAATTAATGGGTTTGAACCGCAGAGACAAATCTGATCGGCTATCCCATAATGCCGCAGCACTCAGCTACCGGAAATCCCATGATGCCATGCGGCGATGTCGCCCAAACGGAATCCACCAGGATTTCAACCGCGGTTGTCGAGTATAACATTGTTCGGCCCCGATTCTGGCTCAGATTCCCATTTCCCAGCGTTCAACAACTTGAAGCATTGTTTTAGTGTTGTTCGAAAAGGGTTATTTTTATATTTAGAGTGATGTAAAGGAATAGAAGAGAAATTATCATTTGGCCGCTGTGGCATAGAGATACAGCAGCCATGATAACCCTGAATCTATCTTCAGAAACGTACATGTAGACGTAGATATGGAAAGGGATAGTGCAACCACCTTCTACGAGACGGTATTTTACAAAATGTTACATATCCATTTGAATTGTAATTTGAAATCCTTTATCCCAGGTATTGGACATTTAATTTGCCCAGCAATGCCATTATACATTGATACAAGGGGATGCCAATTTAATATCTCATCTGAATGACATCCAACCAGGACATCACTCAAGAATGATGCTAAAAAAGGTTCACCAATAGATTGTTTGCGGAATGGGAATCAAAGCTTTCTTTTGACCATGAAATGGTCACGTGCGTGCCATTGGTCACGTGAGGAGTACAAGCAGCCAATCAGGGACGAGGACAATCGAGTTGATTTGCAGGGCCCTCTACTGGGAGCCGGTGACACTTCTGTCAACACATACTTGTCACCGCCTCAACCTCCGGTTGCCAGCGATAGGAAATAGGGGTGCATGGATAAAGAGGTCGTTACTAGGGGTCAGAGGTCGCCAAAAGGTTGCGAAAGGTCACCATGGAGGGTGTCCCCGTAGTCATGGAAGCATAATAAGGTCACGATACAGGGCGGTCTTCGAATACTAATGAAAGCAAACACGCAAAGATTGTCATATATCAGCCTGTATATATACGAGGAGCATAGAAACTCCTTCTCTGAGGCATAGTAAGAGCTGCTATGGAACCCAATAACTTTACTAATGCCAATTAAGTATGTAAATTATATTCGCGCAGCGAAACGGCCATAGGCCGTTTCTCAAAACGAATTGAGCGCAAGAAAGGTTTCAAAAATCTGTGCAGTGTGGTCTCAACATCAATCGTCGACAGCAGGAAATTAGGTCAAGTGGGACCAGCTTCTTATCAATGATTTAGTTTCGAATTCAACAAAACATGACATGTTCATATCAAAAGTGTCTTAAAAATTCAATTTTCTCCATTAATATTCCCTGTATCTATTATTTTTATGGAATAGTTCATTATAAGCCTTGAAAAGCTAAATTAAATTATTAACATGTGATTCATTTCATTTCAAAACAGACAACAAGAAAACATAACAAAATTAAGGTTACATAATATTTGTCAACTGATGATTATGTAACAGTGAGCAATTAATCTACATGCAGATCATGTTATTGTTTTTGTTATCACTATTATGTAATATCAACAATCTAGCAGAGACTTTAACGTGGCCGCTTTCAGTGTAGTCTTCCTTTTTACTATTTAGCTGATTATCTATCAATTCTATTTATTCTTAATCCTATTTATTTGCTATCTCATCTATCTATCTATCTATCTATCTATTCTGTTTTTGATCTATTCTATTTTTCTTAGGCCTATAGTTTCTAATCTAAATTTCTCTCTATTTTTCTGTATATGCATCTTTCAATTTCTTTGAAACAGTGACATAAGTGCCTTTCATACATTGAATATGAAATAAATTTAATGAAAGTTATGGTAAAACCATAAGTCCTAAAAAAACTTTTTAAAAGTTGCGCGAATTTCATGGCTGTGCCATTTACATATTAGTATAATATATGTGCTGGAAAAGGTTGCCTGGCTGTATACTCCCTGAGGAGTTGAGACAGGCTCATGCTTGAACAGGCAGGCCTGGCAAGAGTGTAGCCCTACTTGTATGGTAAAGTCTCTTGAGATACACTTTGTCTGTGTATTGGACTATAAAAACTCCAACATTTATAAAAATACTAAAGTCAATCTTTTCAGACCCTATGCTATACCATTCCTCTGACTGTGTCTATCTGGACTACGTACTGATCACTAGCCCTTCTATCCAGCTATAAATACTCTTTGTTAACTAGACCCTTGTAAACTATATAAAAGGAAAGTGACAAGTCGAGCAGGTCCTTTCTATTCCACTTAGTTGTGCAAAAGATGCGACTGGGCCAAGTACTGATCAAGGTTGGCCGTGGCTGAGAAGTGAAAATCAATGCTGCTTAATGTCCAGTGGGCAGACTCGGCAGAGGGATGCTTGGGTGCTTGTAGTGGTAATCTCTTTAGGAAAAGACTGAAAAAAGGAGACATTGAAGTGAAGAAAGAAAGAGAAAGATGAAGAAAACTTTAAAAAGCCGAAAGAGAGAAGAAGAGAAGGAGGGTAATTAAAATTAATGAGGAAAAATGTGACTTTAAAGTTTTTGAAATAGATAGATAGATACATAGATAGATAGATTAGTACTTGCAAACATCCCAAAAATAACTGACCATTTGGTTGGCTGCAATCTAGACCAAAATATGTTGGCATGTTTCAAGCCTGAGTCAGATTTTGTTGACAACTGTAGATGGATAGATAAGATTGATAGGCATATTATAGGTAGGTAGATATGCAGTTTTAATTCCAGTTACTAGTGCATTGTACCTGCATCTGTTCTTGCATTATTTGTTTGTAAAACATGAACAATTCACCTAATTATGATAACAATCGAAATCTAATAACAGGGATAAATTTCCCATAATGACTCAACTCGAAATTCAAAATTGCATAGAAATTAATATCATGTCAGGTGGGAGAACATTCTCCGAATCAATTTCACAACATTTTTGATTAATTCATCTCAGTTCACATATATATTTTTTGTTTGAAATTGCACATACACGAATTTGTGAGTGTGTAATATC
The DNA here is from genome assembly GCA_026936325.1 of Platynereis dumerilii. Classification (NCBI taxonomy): domain Eukaryota; kingdom Metazoa; phylum Annelida; class Polychaeta; order Phyllodocida; family Nereididae; genus Platynereis; species Platynereis dumerilii. The sequence continues at coordinate 7,838,887 of JAPTHN010000017.1, read as the reverse complement.
ACACACATTCACGAGCACTGAACTTGTGTATGTGTATTATTTAGCACTCTTGTAAGTGTAATATCTTGCATATACATCAGACTCGTCTATGTGTATTATTTAACACTCTTGTATATGAAATATTTTGCATATACACCAGACTCGTCTATGTGTATTATCTAACACTCTTGTAAATGAATCATCTTACATATACATCAGACTCGTCTATGTGTATTGCCTAACACCAGTGTGTCAGTCAAGTATCTTCCCTATTCATAATTATGGGTGTCAAATAATTTCTAATAATTAGTATTTGTTTTATTTTGAGCTACGTTTTTGCTGACTGAGATAATGGCGTTTAAACACATAACTAATTAATAAATGGACCCCAAATCCATCAAATTTTGACAAACTATAAACGAAGAGAAGGAAGGAAGGAAGATGGAAAGATGGAAGAAAGGGAGATATATGTATATATATATAGAGAGAGAGACAAATATAGGTTGTTCCAAATATTGATTGATAGATAGATCATAGACAGATAAATAGATGGGCAGATAGGTAGAAAGTCTGCAAGCATGTATTTGAGTAAGTGTAATATATTACCCATGCACGAGCAGTTATCTCAAGCCTTTGATAGCATAATGTGTAAGATAGCACACATTCACGAGTCCTATATGTGTCATATCATGCACATACAAGAATAGGATATGTATGTGTTAGATCAGACATATACACTAACAGTCGTGTATGTATCATATAAGCCATTTACACTACAACTCTTGTATGTGCTACTTCTCTCATATACACAACCAGTCTTGTATATGTAATATATATCATATACACGACCTGATGGTGATATATTTGACACATTCACGAGTGAGAAAAGTGTAAGAAATGCCACATCCACAAATGGCCAATTCGTGTATGTGTGATTTCTTGCACTCGTGTATGTGTAACTTCTAACAAAAAATATAGCTCCAGTTCAGCAAACGAGGCAGAAATTCAGACTGGTTTCTTAAATATTTCACCATGAAATTGATCATAATTGCTTTTAATAACAAATAGCCACTGCAACTGTCATTTATTGGTAATGGTAAGGATTGCCTTCCTCAATTATAATGGCATATGATAGGTTAATTGTTTCATATTAAGAATTCACAAGAACTAAATACTACATTGTAAAATGTCAAGATTTTATGAAATTTATGCAATTTGGTCTCTAGTAGCAACATGAATTTTGAAATGTTTTGTCAGGGTCTATTTATTATTATCATATCTGCACTAATGTATTCTGTAACTGTGAAAATAATACGGATTGCACGTCTTCTGACATTTTTTGGTACTATAGTCTATCTATCTATCCATCTATATCTATCTATCTATCTATCTATCTGTCTGTCTATTTCTATCTATTTCTATTTTCTCGCTTTGGTTGGTCAGGACCACTGCAGGTTTTCTTCTCAGCTAGTAGCACAGACGATATATTGGCCCTCCAGAAACATCCTGCAAGACATTATTAGCCGCAGCCAAATAACATAGGGTTGCTACACAGGGTTCTCCTTATCCAAAGGTCACAAAAAGATATATAGGCCTATAGCTGCTGGTCACAGATGATAGAAAGGCAGGCACAAAGAAGGCTTGAAGTGAAATAAGCAAAAGAAAAATGAATGCAGAGAAAACTAATCACTCTACAATCTACAATTCTACATCCACATGTACAACATAGAACAGATTGCATAATGTTACTCCGAGGCATGCGATCATTGAGTAGAATTGTAATACTACGGTATAATATGTGACCTGCTCCACCAAAATGGGTTCAAAGTCGGCCTGCTATCATATTCAGCTGTGAAAATTTCTTTGTTCTAATGGAATTTGGCTTTAAAATGATGTTTCATTTGTCTTGATATCTCCTGCCAATCCAAAGATATGGCACCTCAAACATTGATGATACGAAACATCGAACTTTGAGAAAATGGCATTTGAATTTCCCGCCATTACAATAAAAGAACTAGGAAAATCAAGAATGATGCCCAATTTAGATAATTTAAAAGCAGTTTTTGGTTAAAATGGTCTTAAATAATCAAAGCAAATTACTTTTGCTAAAACTTGGTACCAACAGCTAAAAATCATCAAAATGTGACCTTTTGACACATTTTGCTAATTTCTGGAAAATACAGATTGCCTACTTTGAACTCATTTTGGTGGAGCAGGTCACATATGACCACTGTAGAAGTTTCCTCTCTCACCGAGTGACACAGAAGAAATATTGGTCCTTCAGAAACCTGTAGCAAGACATTATTAGCAGCCGCCAAATAACTCAGGGTTGCTGCTCAGTGTTCTCCTGATCCAAAGGTCACTAAAAAGGAAAGCCGAGGAAGAGCAGCTGGTCTCAGACGATAGAAAGACATACATGAAGGAGGCTAAGAGTAAAAGAAAGTACGAGAAACGAAGAGAAAAATTACGATTATACACTGAACAGAAGTGCAATGTAGCTCCCAGACCTGAGGCTGCTGGGAGGGGGGAGGGGGTATGAATCCCTCTCCCGAGGTTAGGATGGTTAGGACTGAGGTCCTATCGTACCTATTGTTTAATACTACTGTAGTTTCTTTCTCTCAGGGTGACTCACTGAGTTGCACAGATGTCAAAGATAGTATTTTTGCCCATCAGAAACCACTAACAACACAGTATTAGCTGGAGCCAAATAATATAGGGCTACTGCACTGGGTTCTCAGGATGAAAGGTCACTAGAAGAAACCAACAGCTGGCAGCAGATGATATATGACAAGATCAAGGTTGATGCAAAAAAAGCAAGAAAAGTAAGAAATGCAGAAAAACTTGTATGACCACACACTGAACAGATATAGGCCTATAAATTGCTGCAAGGTAATTGAACATTAGTTTGGCTTCTCTCCAAGACGTCACCCTATGTTATTTAGCTGAAGCTACTAATATCGGGCTGGATATTCTGAAGGGCTATAATGACAATTATGTCGTCTATGTCATTCGGCGAATCACTCTGTGAGAAAGAAACCACAGTAGTCTTAATCCACAAATACGATAGGACCTCAATTCTAACCATCCTAACCTCAGAGAAAGATTCCTACACAGCAGTCACAGGTCTACGAGCTCCCTACACTTATGTTAGAACTATGTATAATCATAATTTTTCTCTTCATTCTTTGTACTTTCTTTTGCTTTAAGCCTCCTTCATGTTATGTCTCTGTATCGTCCGAGACCAGCTGCTCTTCCTTGGCTTTCCTTTTTAGTGACCTTTGGAACAGGAGAACACTGAGTGGTAACCGTACGTTATTTGGCTGCGGCTAATAATGTCTTGCCGGGTGTATCTGAAGGGCCAATATGTCGTCTGTGTCACTTGCTGAGAAAGGAACTACAGTAGTCATAAACCATAGTACTTATCTCAATTCTAACTGATCTAATCTGAGAGCAGAATTCATACTCAGTGACCACATGCCTCAGAGTAACATTACACAGTATGCTCCATGTTGTACAAGGAACATGTGTTTGTAGAGTTATTAGTTTTATCTGTATTCTCCTTTCTTTTGCTTATTTCACTTCAAGCCTTCTTTGTGCTGGCCTTTCTATCATCTGTGACCAGCGGCTGTATATCTTTTTGTGACCTTTGGTTCAGGAGAACACTGTGTAGCAACCCTATGTTATTTGCTCAGCAGCTAATAATGTCTTGCTAGATGTTTCTGAATGGCCAATATCTCTCTAGGTCATTTGCTGAGTCACTCTGTGAGAAAAAAAAAACTACTGTAGTTGTAAGCCATAGTAACCTCATCCCAAGCCTTATTATAAGCCTCACTCTAAATCTAAGCCATGCTCTGCAGCTGTAGCGAGTCACCATAAGCCATAATAACACTCCTCATCCCTCTCAGAATACTCTCAGTAACATGGCCTAATTCCTAAGCCATAGGCATGAGCATGTCTCACAAGGATATGCTGTGTTATTATTACATCTGTCCATAAGACATTGCAAAAAGTAAGGTGATGTCTATGGAAACAAACCCAGACAATATCAACATCATGTAAACAAAGAAATGACACGAACAAGCAAGAAAAAGAGTACTAGGCCTATGAAGTGAAGATGGAAGTTCATGGAACATGTCAAATAATGTGAACAATGTAGCAAAATATTATTAATTTATAAATAAAGAGAATTTAATAGGCAACTTGTGTGATCAGTGGTACAAATATCACTAACGGCAACTTGTTTTCGTTATTTTGCTTTGTGATTTTTATGTTTGCGAATATTTATAATTAATTTAAATGTTCAACCACCTCATTAGCTGAAAGACAAGATCTTTTTAATAGATTTTATTATGATTGCTCATATTTATCATATCTATGGGAAATAGCATCAAAATTCAAATGGTTTTGGTCTTATAAATTTTGACCAATTGAAGGGCATGTAGAATAAATTTTGAAAATTGTTGAGAAAGGCCTCCCAAGAAACATTGACAACAAACGCATTCTTGAATGTAGATTCTCGACCTCCGGTTTCATTAGAATGATGAATTTACCTTAAGGAGATTTGACAAAAGTTTTCAAATATTTCGACGATTCGAAATATTTGAAAACTCCTGAAAATCTCCAGAAGGTAAATTCATCATTATAACAACAGGATTGTTACACTGTACTTGCCTTATTTGATCTAGACATCTTGAAACACCAGACACATAAGCTAAAATCATCCATCTTGAAACAATTTTTTATCATTTCCCAAATCAATCTTTCTTCCATACAAGTTTGTCTTTATACAATTTTTTACCATTTCTCAAATCAATCTTTCTTTCATACAAGTTTGTCTTTGTGCCTTTTCTTTCCCTAATCCATCTTGAAGCTGTAATCCTTTTATAATCCTTCTTGTAATCCTTCTTGCTTTCTTCTAATACCTCTTGTTCTAATTCCTTCTCTTTTTATTTCCATTCGGTTGACATTGTCTTAGCCATCTCAAAATAAATCTCAACTCTAATCCCCTTTTCTCTAATTAATTTCAAACATGTCATTGTGTTATTCTTGTTTTCTGGAAAACAATTTAATCTCTCCAAATACATTTGATCTCTCGATACGTTTTGTCAGAGGTTTTCGCCTCGATGCAGCTTATTTCTGACGTCAGATGTGATTTCAAAATGATATGATTTCTCGAATATCTATCATTTTTCTTTGTAGTTTTATCATGTAGCTATGCATTTCACCACAAGAAAAGCTTTCATGATAAATAAACCTAAAATTAATTTAATATTATTCCGAAATTAATTTTGATGAATCCTTTCATCATAATTTCAAAACCACGACAAAGCCTTTATTCATACATGTATATTCTGGCTTTTCAAATTATTTTTAAAGAAATAAGCAGAATCTATCTAGCTTTAATCAAGGAAGGGATTTAAGTATACTTTTCTTTCTTACATCAAGCTTTCAATTCTGAACCTTTTTATAAACCAATATTTGTATGAATCTATGATTTAATACCATTGCAATGAATAATAAATAAATCTTGGTTTAATTTAGATAGGAATTAATCCATTTTTTGCAGGGCTTTTTGTTATCCATCTTGGCCAATAAAGTTGTTCTGCTCGAACCACTCTTGCTTCTAATTGAAATAGGAATCAATTAACTTTGCTTTAATCAAAAATAAGAATTAGTCCGCTTATCAATGTGCTTCAAATGACAGAATTTAATCTATAGGGGAGACCGGGGCTGGTTGTCACAGGGGCAGGTTGTCACAGTGTGTAAAACGTAAACATGCTACCATTTCTATATAAAGCATGCAGGAGCACTGCCATTTTATATAAATGGAAAAAGGGGAGTTACTTAAACCTATATGGTGAATATATACCTATATCATTCGAAACCTTGATGTCCCATTGGACATTTTTTAAAATTCAGAATTTGGGGCAGGTTGTCACATTTTTGGGGCAGGTTGTCACACTCTCGGGGCAGGTTGTCACACTTTTGGTTAAGAGCTCGGATGCAGGAAGTGGAACTCTGTAGGGCAGATCTTGACCAAGAAAAGTTGTTTTGGACATATGAGGAATCCTTTACTTGCCCAGTGAAGACCTTAACAAACACGCTACTCTGTACAGGGGTGCTACAAATGAAGGCTTACCAATCAGCAGGAAAGCATTCTGATCTAGAGGAGGATTTTTACGATTTTTTTTGCAAATTTTATATATAAATTTGAAATCGATTTATTTAAACACAATGCAATATCTGCATACATCTTCAGTCATCAATAGTATTTATAAAGCACAAATTTATATTTGTGTTAGTTTTTTGGTTTAAAAGCCTGGTCCTAATAGGTAACAACCAGTTCCAAAAAGTGTGACAACCTGCCCCGCCTTTTTGTGACAACCTGCCCCGATTGATGAAAATTCCAAAAACGGGTGACCCAGGCCGTTGTTTATCAAAATTTTCACTATTTGTTGTTATCATGATTTAAAGAAATGCCTACATGGTAATTGCATTAACTGTACCTTTTTCAACAAATATTTGATAAAGACTAGCATTGCACGCAAGTTGCAGGTAAAAAATTACTGTGTGCCTACCAGACTCCCTTACAGGGGTCAAGATTTTTCAAAAAGACTCCAGTGGGTTATAAAAGCAGTAAACAATGATTGGTTGAGCTGTGTGACTCCATAGTTTAGTGCAATAAAAAGTGTGACAACCTGCCCCTGTGACAACCAGACCCTGTGACAACCAGCCCCTGTCTCCCCTATTACCTGGTGATAGCGACAGAAATATTCAATCTTGCTTTAATGTGGGGTAGGAATAAATCCATCTTGCTTTAATCAAGGATAGGGATAAATCCATCTTGCTTTAATTACGGAAAGGAATCAATCTATCTTGCTTTAATTAAGGATATGAATTAATCTATCTTGCTTTAATTACAGGATAGGAATTAATCTATCTTGCTTTAATTATAGGGTAGGAATTAATCTATCTTGCTTTATTATGGATGGGAATTAATCTATCTTGCTTTAATTAAGGATATGAATTAATCTTATCTTGCTTTAATTAGGGATAGGAATTAATCTATCTTGCTTTAACTGAGGATAGAAATTCATCCATTTTGGCCTAATTTCCCAGGTTGTAATCTATCTTGCTTCTAATTCCTAGGGCTTGCGGTTGTTATCTGTCCCGGCCTAATTCGCCTATATCCCCGAAGTAGTAACCGAAATGTTAAATCTTGCTTTAATTAAGGATAGGAGTAATCTATTTTGCTTTAATTAAGGATAGGAATTTATCTACTTCCTTTAATGTAGGATAGGACTTAGTCCACATAAATTGATGTGCCTCAACTGGCAGAATTGGATCGGAACTGCTTATAAATGACAAGAAATACCATATATATATTACACCTTGCTTTAATTAGGGATAGGAATCAATCCATCTTGCTTTAATTATGGATAGGAATTAAAGAGAGGAATTCATCCATTGTGCTTTAAGGATAGGAATTTTATTTTGCTTTAATTATGGATAGGAATTCATCCATTATGGCCTAATTCCCCAGGTTGTAATCCATCCTGCTTTTAATTCCTATGGCCTGCTGTTGTTATCTGTCTCGGAGTGTCTCGGCCTAATTCGCATGTCTCCCTTTAAGTGCCTCAATTTTCCAGCTGTCCCTGCGTCTTGCCTCAATTTGCTTCAGGAGCAATTTCTCACAAAGGACGCCTCAGGCAAACACAACGGACAGCCAGTCAACTCGCCTTTCTCTTTTTATTTCCTTTCTTTTCCTTTTTCAGTTTCTCTTTTCTTCCTTTTTTTGTCTTTTTGCTCTTTTTTGGAACCACTTCATTCTCAATTGGAAATAAAAAGAAACACAATACGAGCAGTCGACTCGTCGTCGCGAAAAAGAAACACTGAGGCTCGACAAGACGACAACTCGACTGCGCTTTTAAAAACCATTTCTTTCCTCTTTGTAAATCTGTAGCCAGCGGCTTAGCTGCTTATATAGCACAGGTTATATGGTAGTAAGTACATTTACAGATGGGTATCAGTGTCTGCCCCCAGTGTCTGAGCTGACTATTAAATGGCTGTACATTGCTGAAAATGACTATAAACTGTATCTGTATTATGAGCATATTTATATCCATTAAATGCTGCCTTGCAAACAACAGCAGTAAATAAACAATAATCGAAACATTCGTTGTACACAATACTATGCAATGTGTCAAACTATTCCCTTTACGTTTACTATATGTTGCCCTCCTGTCCTAATAAGCATACCTTAGTGCATAAACACAGAACATAAAGCCCAAATCATTCATCCATCCATCTTTACTTCTCCCCACATTCCCTCCTTTCTCTGCCCCACCTCATTTCCCACTTCCTCCCCAATCACTCTCTTCCCACTCTCAACACTTTCCTGCAAATAGACAGGGGGACTAGCTCAGTCGGTTAGCATGTCAGGCTCCGCTGGATGGGCTCTGCCTGCGTGGGTTCGAGCCCAACAGTGGGCAGCTGCAGCATCCAAGAGCCTCTATGTCTATAAATAGCTCCTGACTAGGGTCCATCCCATAGGACCCACCAAAAGTGGAGAGGGTTGTATCCAGTGTTCTATGCTGGGGCAACTGAAAGACCCTGCACATCCCTGAACTAATAGGGTATGTGGCAGACTCCCAGCCTTATCATTACTCATCCATCATACGGCGGTCGCCACGCTCGATAATACACCAACAAGGTGGTCTGAGCGTTAATGGAAGAAGAAGAAGAAGAAGAGTATATAAACACCCCAACCCCTCTACCAAGCATATCTATATATCTATATCTCTGCTTCCCGCAGGTCCCGAGGTTGGCATTAGATGGCTGCACTTGCCATAGCTATCTCTCTGTTTATCTATCTATCTATCTATCTATCTACCTACCTAGATCGTGCTCACCACCTTCCCCACTTCCCCCTTTCTCTAGCCCCTTCATTTCCCACTTCCTCCCCAATCACTCTCTCACCACTTTCCTGCCACAGAATAATAACACCCCACCCCTTCTACTTCCCTCTACTTCCCACAGCTCCCAATGTTGGCATTAAGCATGTCATTGTCCAATTGACAAAAATGGAAAATGCTCCAGGCTGCGGCTAAATTGCTCTGACAATAATGGACCTAGCAGTCACCATGCATTTGGGGCAGACAAGGCTACACAGTAGCAACAGCCAGAGACTCAGTCTGTGCTTAGCAGTCCCACTAGACATTTGGCCACAATGTATATACTCCCACACTTCTAGTTCTGTTCAGTTGTTCTGTGGCTGAGGCTGTGCTAAAACACAATACGATGTGACGGTTTGTATTTTCATTGTCAAGCAACGACAATGCTGATGGTGGAGTTTTTTTCTGGTTTCTTACTTTTTTCTCTCTTTTTTTTTTACTTCAGAATAACTAAGCTCCAGGCATATGAATGACATTTACAAATCTAAATGCTTCAGACAATATATAGCCTAGGCGGCGGCTATTATTGTATAACAATTGTACTGCAAGTGCATTGTAATTTTGGAGCTGGGAAAATTTTGTTGAGAATTATAAAGCATGCATACATACATAGCCACAATTAGCCAGTACAACAGCAGTGTGGCTGAGTGGGTGTAGTCTTTTCCTGCATGGGTACGAATCGAAACAAAGCGCCTTGCCCTCTGATAAGTCCAGCACAGTCTTACCAATGAAGTGACAAGAGGCTATTTTTGTCAACAGGAAATATTCAAGTTCAACTGCAAGTTCAACAGCCTGCAGTCTGATTCCATACATCAAGGCTCCCGACCAGTCCAGCACAGTCGTCTCCACGAGGTGAAAGCAGGCTTTTATTTTCAGGCGTCCACAGAACATTATTCAGGTTCTTCTACATGTAACAGCCTGTGGCCTAATTCCTGGCTTATAAACCTTTCTTTACAGCCTTTCAAAATGTGGATGGTTTCGCACAAGGTATTTTTGCTTTTACTGTGTACAGCACACTGCATGCCCGGGACTGCATGCAACATATGTTTCACTGATGGTCTGGTATGGTCTCATGATAAAGATGACAGGAGTATATATATTGCTGTCCACACAACTTATTCACATTCATCTGTAACTGCCCAAGGCCAAATTCTAGCTAATAACTTTTCTTACAGTCTTGCACATGCTCTAGCACAAGCTCTAGAATAAGAGGATTTTACTGTGCATAGTATACTGCATACAACATAATTTATGTTCCTCTGTAACAGTGACTTCCATGCAGCCTGAGGCTTTTATTCCAAGCTTAAAGCTCTCATAAAAGCCCTACAGTTGGTCTAGCATGGTCTTATACCTGAGGTGACAGGAGGCTTTTACTATCCACACAACATATTTCAGGTTCAACTGTAACAGCCCGCGGCCTAATTCCAAGCTTTCCTTGCCTTAACAACGTCTCTCTCAGAGAAAGTCGACTTCACAAGAGAGCTATCTGTAAGGGCCCTCCAACATCCTGGTCCTTAAGAGGATATTCAGAACCAATAGAAGGCCCAATTCACCCCAAATAGAACACACAGCTGCGGAATGCCCTCTGTTGGTCCTTTATAACACCTGATCCTCCTTTAGCCCTATGTTAGAAGGCCACGGACTGTAGGATTTTACATGTCCAGTATTAAGAATCATACACTAAAACCTGGATTGTCATTCACACATAAAATATCTATGCAACTCATTGATCTAAAACATTCCACCATTAAATTTTATCTATCATTCTCTCCATCTACCTATACATCTTTTTCGAAAACCTTGATCAGAACTAAGCTAAAATTCTTCCTCCTTCCTTTCAATTGCTCATCTCCTCTTTAGGTCTTTCCCTCAACTTTTTATTACATTTTTAACATTTTCTTCATCTTGTTCTTTTCTTTAAAATGCTTTTGCCTTCTCCTTTTTTCTGTCTTTTCTTAAAGAGATTACCATTACAAGCACCCAAGCATCCCTCGGCCGAGTCTGCCCACTGGACATTAAGCAGCATTGATTTTCACTTCTCGGCCACGGCCAACCTTGATCAGTGCTTGGCCCAGTCACATCTTTTGCACAACTAAGTGAAATAGAAAGGACCTGCTCGACTTGTCACTTTCCTTTTATATTGTTTTTTATATAGTTTACAAGGGTCTAATTTACAAAGAGTATTTATAGCTGGAAGCCTTATAATACAAGGAACTAGGAAGTAGGCGGGTAAGAAATGAGAGACAACAGCTTAATGTTGTAGGTAGGTAAAATAAGGTAATTTCCTGATGTTTTCAATTATTGTAAACTGTATATCTTGAAGGATTTATAAGTGCACAATTAAATTACCTGTTAATAGATAGAAACAGATATCAAATTATAGACAGATAGACAGATAGATAGATAAGATTGACAGACAGATTAATTGATCAATAGATTGATTGACAGGTTGACAGATGGCAAGTTTCAGATAGTTCAACCAATAGATAGATAGCTCATATATTCTATATCTAGAGAGATAGATAAATAGACAAGCCAATAGATTCAGCAATAGAGAGAGTAAGAGAAAGTAGAATCTAAGAGACTGTTGGATAGAGAGACACATAAAATTAATAGATTGGTGATACGATAGTTGATATATGACTGGCTCCCAAATTCACCAAATGCTAATTGACAGAAAGATGGATGGATCATTGCATCTACCCCATTTGCAATCTAATAGGTGGCAGTGGATTCAATACCTTTATCAAATATCAACCTATCTAAGGGAGACTATAGAGCAGTCTGGATGATTCTAGGCATTTAGCCTCCTCAGTCTGAGACCGTGAGATACTCAGCACGGCCCAGTAAGACTAGATGACACCATGGGGATGGATGACGTATACCATCGGACACTGAAGCCCTTGGCGCTTGTCAAGACGCCGCGACAGACAATTGCATGATATAGAGAATGAGTCTGAATGACTTCTAGGCTACTCAGAAATAGACTGATATAAGTATCATCATTTCACAGAGGCGAGAAACTGTCACAAACAGCCACCGTCAGCGAGATCATTCCCAGATTGAAGGGAGAACACCACAATGTTGAACTGGAGGTGTATGATTGGTTGCTCACTCACAGTGCTGTCCTCAGAGAGGTGCACTTAATGCACCTATACTCCCCACCTTCCCCACATTTTCTCCCTTTACCCCCCACCTCATTTCCCACTTCCTCCCCAATCACTCTCTCCCAAACCTTTTACCACTTTCCTGCCACAGAATAATAATACCCCACCCTCTCTACTTCCCCTATTTCCTACAGCTTCCGCCTGCTCCCAATGTTGGCATTAAGCATGTCATTGTCCAATTGACAAAAATGGAAAATGCTCCAGGCTGCGGCTAAATTGCTTTGACAATAATGGACCTAGCAGTCACCATGCATTTGGGGCAGACAAGGCTATACAGTAGCAACAGCCAGAGACCCAGTCTGACTGTGCTAAGCAGTCCCACTAGACATAAGGCCACAATGTATATACTTCCACGCTTCTAGTTCTGTTCTGTTGTTCTGTGGCTGAGGCTGTGCTAAAACAATACGATGTGACGGTTTGTATTTTCATTGTCAAGCAACGACAATGCTGATGGTTGGGTTTTTTTTCTGCTTTCTTACTTTTTTTGTTTTTCTTTTTTTTTACTTCAGAATAACTAAGCTCCAGGCATATGAACGACATTTACAAAATCTAAATGCTTCAGACAATATATAGCCTAGGCGGCGGCTATTATTGTATAACAATTGTACTGCAAGTGCATTGTAATTTTGGAGCTGGGAAAAAAATGTTGAGAATTATAAAGCATGCATACATACATAGCCACAATTAGCCAGTACAACAGCAGTGTGGCTGAGTGGGTATAGTCTTTTCCTGCATGGGTACGAATCGAAACAAAGCGCCTTGCCCTCCGATAAGTCCTGCACAGTCTTACCACCTAAGTGACAAGAGGCTATTTTTGTCAACAGAAAAATTCAAGTTCAACTGCAAGTTCAACAGCCTGCAGACTAATTCCTAATATTAAGGCTCCCTAACCAGTCCAGCACAGTCGTCTCCATGAGGTGACAGCAGGCTTTTATCGTCAGGCGTCCACACAACATTATTCAAGTTCTTCTGTAACAGCTCGAGGCCTAATTCCTAGCTTATAAACCTTTCTTTACAGCCTTTCAAAATGCGGATGGTTTTGCACAAGGTATTTTTGCTTTTACTGTGTATAGCACACTGCATACCCGGGACTGCATGCAACATATGTTTCACTGATGGTCTGGTATGGTCTTATGATACAGATGACAGGAGTATATTTCTGTCCACACAACTTACGTTCATCTGTAACAGCCCAAGGCTTAATTCTAGCAAATAACTTTTCCTTACAGTCTTGCACATGCTCTAGCACATGCTCTAGAATAAGAGGATTTTACTGTGCATAGTATACTGCATACAACATAATTTATGTTCCTCTGTAACAGTGACTTCCATGCAGCCTGAGGCTTTTATTCCAAGCTTAAAGCTCTCATAAAAGCCCTACAGTTGGTCTAGCATGGTCTTATACCTGAGGTGACAGGAGGCTTTTACTATCTACACAACATATTTCAGGTTCAACTGTAACAGCCCGCGGCCTAATTCCAAGCTTTCCTTGCCTTAACAACGTCTCTCTCAGAGAAAGTCGACTTCACAAGAGAGCTATCTGTAAGGGCCCTCCAACATCCTGGTCCTTCAGAGGATATTCAGAACCAATAGAAGGCCCAATTCACCCCAAATAGAACACACAGCTGCGGAATGCCCTCTGTTGGTCCTTTATAACACCTGACCCTCCTTTAGCCCTATGTTAGGAGGCCACGGACTGCAGGATTTTATATGTCCAGTATTAAGAGTCATACACTAAAACCTGGGTTGTCATTCACACATAAAATCTCTATGCAACTCATTGATCTAAAACATTCCACCATTAAATTTTATCTATCATTCTCTCCATCTACCTATACATCTTTTTCGAAAACCTTGATCAGAACTAAGCTAAAATTCTTCCTCCTTCCTTTCAATTGCTCATCTCCTCTTTAGGTCTTTCCCTCAACTTTTTATTACATTTTTAACATTTTCTTCATCTTGTTCTTTTCTTTAAAATGCTTTTGCCTTCTCCTTTTTTCTGTCTTTTCTTAAAGAGATTACCATTACAAGCACCCAAGCATCCCTCGGCCGAGTCTGCCCACTGGACATTAAGCAGCATTGATTTTCACTTCTCGGCCACGGCCAACCTTGATCAGTACTTGGCCCAGTCGCATCTTTTGCACAACTAAGTGGAATAGAAAGGACCTTCTCAACTTGTCACTTTCCTTTTATATAGTTTACAAGGGTCTAATTTACAAAGAGTATTTATAGCTGGAAGCCTTATAATAGAAGGAACTAGCAAGTAGGCGGGTAAGAAATGAGAGCCAACAAATTAATGTGGTAGGCAATATGTAAAATAAGGTAATTTCCAGTTGTTTTCAATTTTTGTACACTGCATATCTTGTAGGATTTATAAATGCACAATTAAATTACCTGTTAATAGATTGAGGCAGATGTAAAATAGACCCTATAGATAGACTGATAGATAGATAGATAGATTGACAGATAGATTGATTGACACACAGACTGGTTGATTAAAAGATTGATTGACAGGATGATAGAAGGACAGTTTCAAATAGTTCAACCAATAGATAGATGGCTCATAGATTCTATGTCAAGAGAGATAAATAAATCGATAGATTAATATATTAAGCAATAGAAACAGTAAGAGTGAGTGATTGAGTGAGTTTGTGTTTTACGCCCCATCAGCACCGGTGTAGGCTATTTAGAGGCAAGAGAGACAGTAAGCGAAAAGGAGTGTATCTAAGAGACTATTATTGCATGGAGACTGGAGAGACACATAAAATTAATAGATTGGTGATATGACTGATGATATGACTGGCTCCCAAATTCACCAAATGCTAATTGACAGAAAGATGGATGGATCATTGCATCTTACCCCCTTTGCAATCTAGGTGGTGCTGGATTCAATACCTTTATCAAATATCAACCTATCTAAGGGAGAGCATAGAGCAGTCTGGATGATTCTGGGCATTTAGCCTCCTCAGTCTGAGACCGTGAGATACTCAGCACGGCCCAGTAAGACTAGATGATACCTAAGGGATGGATGACGTATACCATCGGACACTGAAGCTCTTGCCGCCTGTCATATATGCCACGACAGACAATTGCATGATATAGAGAATGAGTCTGAATGACTTCTAGGCTACTCAGAAATAGACTGATATTAGTATCATCATTTCACAGAGGCGAGAAACTGTCACACAAACAGTCACCGATAACCAGATCATTTCATTGTGGCAGGGAGAACATCACACCATTTAACTGGAGGTGTTTGATTTAGAGTTACTCACTCACAGTGCTGTCCTTGATAATCAGGCTTGATTTCTTTGCCAGCATACAGTGACTCTACACTATAGTAAAGATATCTAGTCTGATTATCAAGGGCAGTTCATAGAGCAGATCTGATTTGAAGCACTAAAATCTGACTCCTCGCTCCAACTCAATTTCACTATTCGGTAGTCTCAACACTTTGTCAGCACATATTTTGAGACTGGCTTGACATTCATAGACACTGTATCTTACCTTATGGCATATTCACAAGTTAATTGGAAGATGAATGGTTTATTTAGCACCCTGACAGAGGCAGGGCATCCATTTGACATAGATGATGGATGGTAAATCCTGGATCATGAGTAAGATTTCAACCTAACGCCAAATATAACTGATTCGTGTCACGACTGAAGATCGCATATAAATGTAAGTGTCACATTTTATCGTGATCTCCCTCGAGGAGGGTTCTCCTGCCTGAGAGGAATGTACATAACCAAGTTCAAGTTCAAATGACAACGAGGAAGAAACTCCTTTCCCCCTTCTCATCGTTCTACACAATCTGCAATCATAATCATGTGAGAAGCACTGTGCTGACAAGTTACCGTAGAGACAGCATTATCAGTATGTGTCTTCTTCAATACCACTTGCTGCAACGTTATCGGCATGACATCATATATCACCCATTTAACCCAAGACTGTGAGAAAAGTGTGAGAAACCCAAGAATCTGATACCGGCAGTGATACTCAGTCAATGCAGATGACACGATGATGAATGGATGACGTATATTATTGGACATAGAATCTCCAGCCTCTTGACAGATGCCACTAAATGATGACTGCAGTGCCCCCTATTGGATTCCTATCACTTGCCTCCCGGGGCAGATGCCTTCCCTCCTGGTTGTTGCCTGTGTGCAGATGCTGTCTTCTCAGCGGAGAAATTGGCAAAACCCACAAGAGAAAAAAGGGCGAAGTCGGGATAAAGACGTAAAGGAAAAAAGGGGGACAGGAGTAAAACAAGGGGATTGCATCGTTACAAGGAAAGAGAGATGTGATTCGAAGGAATTATTAGTGGACAAATAGTGGTCCTGTGTATGATGTTATGTCGATGTACTAATGCCAGACTTTGTTTTGGAGGCAAGAAGGTTCTACCAGTTCAGTGGCGTGGCTAGGATTTTTCTCTGGGGGGGCAAAGGACCCAGGATTTCCCCAAAATGTTATCGAAAACTTGGGGTACGTTCGACGCGGTTCTAAACTTTTCAAAAACTTTACTGAAATCTCAAATAAAGCATAAAAAACATTGAAAAGACTTTGAATATGATGGTGCTAGTTATAGCAATTTGTAAAATAATAGAAAAAGTTGATAGCATATAGAGTAGGACATAATTTTATGTGATAAATAGATTGCATCTTTTAGAAACTTGGTAACATTAAAAACACAAAAGTTTTTTAACCGCTTAATAACTAACTTGTCATTTACACTGACATTAATTTACATCAATCAATGCAGATTGACCCAAAAAAAAATCATGATGTCTGTCACATGTTTCATGTCTGAATTTAGTTCAGTGGTTTGTACACAAGCTTGGTTAGGTTAGTTTAATACTTAAAGATAAACCATAAACCTCAGCAGTTAAAGGTCATTACACTTTGAAATGATGTGCATTTTTAATGTTGCTGCACTCAAATCAAAACTTCTTTATAAAAAGGAGCAAATTTTATAAACTGGAGCTTGATCTGTCATGACAAAGAATCCTTTGTGTTATTAATCATGTATCAAACATGGAATCTGTAGACCTGTATATTCAGATAAAAAACCAAGGCAGGCAGAGACATCCTTGAAAAAGCCAATGGCCTTTTAAGAAGGAAAAATTTTGAGTATGAGCAATTAGCAGGGAAAAAAATTCGAAGTTCAATTAATTGACAAGTTGTCATACTTCGAAGTATCAAATATTTTCCGCAAGATTTCAACAGGATTTCCCAAAAACGTCTTTTGCCCTTTCTGTTCTTGTTTCCTCTCTGTTTTCCCCTTTTTCCCCTTCGTTTTCCCAAATTTCACATTTTTTTCTCAATTTCCCTATTTTGGCCCATTTCCCCATTTTTTTGTCCATTTCCCCATTTTTCCCCAAAAAGTTGTCGGGGGGGCAACTTGCCCCCCCTGCCCCCCCACTAGCTACGCCACTGGTTCTACCAGTTCAGTGGAGTAAATAAATGTAATGTCCAGAAAAAAAGAAGTCGAAATCACCTTTGAGCCAATTAAAAAGCTAATTAAAATGGAACTCTGAGCTATAACAGTCAGTATGAAAGGAAAAGGTCACTTGTAGCAGCAGGAAGATGTTTTTCAAACCGACAAGCACACAATAAGGATATGTCAATAAATCTTCAGTATATCATCGAAATTCACCAAACGAAACACTAAGAACTACAAAACAAGAGAAAAACAGGGCAATATAACAAAAGGCATGGCAGATGGCAAAAACTTCCTTTGGGAGTAAATCCCAAGTAGACTTGTGGAGGCAGCTGAATTTTGCAACGAAGATACTTACTGCACATAGGCAGCCGGAAAACCTAGCAAAGGCACAGAATGTTAACTAAAGGTTTCTGGGGTTACAAGGGAGGGTACCTGGGGTAACAAAGATATGGATGGCTACCAAGGGATATTACCCTCTTCCCCTCGTCATATTACACAAGCCAGTATTACTCACTGGGGTAATATGTCTTTGCTCGTGTTTTTACGTTGAAACCTCCAGAGTACCTATACTGATGTAAATCATATCTTTATTACATTTTCTTACCATTTTCCTGACATTTTTCGTAGTCTGTTATTTATCACTTGTGTGCATAGAATCAGAGTAGTTGCACCTTGTGCATACTGAGGGGGGGTGGCAGATATTGGAAGACAGGATAGAGTGGATTGAATACAGATTTAAAAGAGCTGTTATTAAGCGGAGGGTGAAGGGCTACAGTGACCCACAGTACACACTGTAATCCAAGGCATGGAGTCAGCCAAGTGACAGCAGACCCGGCTACAAACTTTCGGACCAAGATTTGATTCTTGACCCTAGCAAACTCAGATGCTTCATCCTCCAAGATTGCTATAGTGCATCTCAAGTCAGAGTGGTCCATGCCTTTCCAATAAGCCTTATAATTTTTAAAGAACAGGAAATAAAGTCCTATTATTCCCGTCTTGAATATGAAGTAAACTCAATATCTATCATGCTGATACAGTATAAACATTGAATAAAAAACAAATTGCAAACGATGTACCTTGGTCTAGTTACAGTTTATAGGCCTACACAACATTAATAAACCATGCAGTCATGCCAAAATTAAGCCCCAGCCCACACTGTAGGGCACTCATGAGCCAAAATAGCATCATTTGCATGGACCCCAGGCCACAACACTACCCCATGTAACCTGAAGGTGATAGATCCACTCTTACAGGCTTTGTTATCAACCACTAAATGAGAATAGAGGGGTAGAGGAGGTTAGAGGATAGTAAAGTGAGATATTGGACACATTGTAAGTACAGCAATATCACTACATGAAGCAAGCATACTGGATTATACATTGCTTTTCATAAATTTTGATTCAAGAACTATGATGCTATGATCAGCTGACAATAGACATTCTCTTATACTTTTTCGTCCCTCATGATTTCTATACTTTGGCTTGGAAAGACAGAATGACCCATGAATTAGTACGATAGAATGAATATATTGAACATGTACATAACACATAATTTTATTCATAGCTCCATCCGTCTCAAACCTTTTCAGAAAATAATACAAGATAGTAATCATATTTAATTTGATAGTCCTTTGCTTACAAGATCCAAAGTTTCTAAAATTTTAGATTGCAGGTTTACACTTGCACAAATACTACAAATCTTCACAAGTCCCATGCTCTGCCCAGCGACAGTTCTATAACAGAACTCTCTTCCTTGCTAGAACAAAGACACATGATATTCACGCCCCACAATGCAAATGACACAGAATACATGCACACAATATTACTACCAATTTGCGAGAAGCCAGTAACAAGACTCTTCACGATATTGTCTTGCGCATTGTCAATGTGACTCAATGCATTGACATGGAGCCAGAAAATCGAGTTAGATCTGTCAGACAATGCAGTCAAAGGCAGTGTCAAAGTTCAGTGTCAATTTTTAGGTTTGTGTCAATGTTTGTCGATTGCAGGTTATTGTGTCAACTTTGACAACCATTATAGATATCCAGTAAGTCTGATATCATGCCAGCCAAGTAAAGTATCCCAAACAGGGGGTAAAGTGCAACATGTGGCAACTTCTGTCTCCGCCCCATCAAACAAGTATAGGAAGAGCTCACTGACAAGTTGCCAAAGAGGTGGCAAAACCCATACCTTTCTTTGAACAAATCAGTCAATGTAGTATTATCGGCAAGAATATGACGACATCATATACCACCCATTTGACCGGAGACTACGAGAATAGTGTGAGAAATCCAAAAGTCTGATTCTCAGTCAATGCAGATGACACGATGATGAATGGATGACGTATATTATTGGACATAGAATCTCCAGCCTCTTGACAGATGCCACTAAATGATGACTGCAGTGCCCCCTATTGGATTCCTATCACTTGCCTCCCGGGGCAGATGCCTTCTCTCCTGGTTGTTGCCTGTGTGCAGATGCTGTCTTCTCAGCGGAGAAATTGGCAAAACCCACAAGAGAAAAAAGGGCGAAGTCGGGAAAAAGACGTAAAGGGAAAAAGTGGAACAGGAGAAAAAGAACAGGATAGCAACGTTACAAGAAGGAGAAGATGTCATTCCAAGAAATTACTGGTCAAAACTTGGTCCTATGCATGATGTATCACACTATTATGGTATAACAATGATATTCTAATGTCATACTATATTTATCACTAAGCAAATAGGCTGACATGGTATATAAGTCTTGTGTGTGATGTTGATAGACAAATATCAAACTAGGTTAATTGGGGTTAGTAAACGTGACAGTCAAAGCAAAGTCATATTCACCTGGAAGGTCATTCAAACACTTAGCCAAACCGAATAAGAACTATTTGAAATGGAGCTCTGAGCTATGACAGTCAGTGTGAAAGGAAGATGCCACATGTAGCAGGACGCTTCTCTTAGAGAAGATGCTCACCTACGGGACGATGCCATCAACAAGTATACAGTATATCACCAAATTTCACCGAACGAAACACTAAGAACTACAAAACAAGAGAAAAACAGGGCAATATAACAAAAGGAATGGCAGATGGCAAAAACATCTGTAGGGAGTAAATCCCAAGTAGACTTGTGGGGGCAGCTGAATTTTGCAGGGAAGATACATACTACACATCGGCAGCCAGCAAAAACTGGTAAAACCTAGCAAAGGCTCTGCATGTTAACTAAAGGTTTTGGGGGTTACAGGGGAGGGTACCTGGGGTAACAAAGATATGGATGGCTGCCAAGGGATATTACCCTCTTCCCCTCCTCATATTACACAAGCCAGTATTACTCACTGGGGTAATATGTCATTGCTCGTGTTTTTACGTTGAAACCTCCAGAGTACCTATACTGATGTAAATCATATCTTTATTACATTTTCCTGCCATTTTTCTGGCATTTTTTACAGTCTGTTATTTATCAGCTGTGTGCATAGAATCAGAATTGGTCAACCTTGTACATACTGAAGATGACTGCAGATATCGGAAGACTGGGTGGAGTGGATTAAATACAGATTCAAAATAGCTGTTATTAAGCGGAGGGTGAACGGCTACAGTGGCCTAACTGCATACTGTAAATGACGACCTAGGACCAAGATCACGGGTAGCACTCCTGGCTGCAAATCCTTGGTCTAGGATTTGATTCTTGTGTGCAGAGAATCAAAGTTGCACTCTAAATGATGACCTAGGACCCAGCTCTGTGGTAGTGCTCCTGGCCGTGAACGCTCGGACCAAGATTTAATTTTTTTTACCCTGGTAACCTTAGATTTGTTACCCTACACAGGACTGCAAAAGTTAATCTCAACTCATTAGAGTGGTCCAATGGTCCATGCATGTCTTTAATGACTCCTTAGGCTTATACTAAGCCTTATCATTGCTAAAATACCAAACAAAAAGCTTTATCATTCACACCATTACCACAAACATGAAGTCATACAATTACTATCATGCCAAGATAGTACTAACATCGAGGGAAAACAAATTGCACCCAGAGTGTCTTGGTCTAGGAACAGTTTATACACAGCATTAATAAACCAAGCAGTCATGCCAAAATTAAGCCCCAGCCCACAGAGCAAGGCACTCATCAGCTAAAGTAGCACCATTTGCATGGACCCCAGGCCACAACACTACCCCATGTAACCTGAAGGTGATAGATCCACTCTTACAGGCTTTGTTATCAACTCTCTAAATAAGAATAGAGGGGTACAGGAGAATAGAGGAAAGCAAAGTGAGATATTGAGGACATTGTAAGAACAGCAATATCATAACATGACAAGGAAACATGCTGTTTAGTGCTTAACTCATATAGTTCAAAGACAAGAAGAGGTTTACTTTGATCCAAACACTAAAATTGGGAGATATACATTCTCGCCAATCCTTCATTACTGAGTTTGATGTTAACCTCTCAATTTTGATATATGCGAAATTGCGA
Organism: Platynereis dumerilii; assembly: GCA_026936325.1. Taxonomy (NCBI): domain Eukaryota; kingdom Metazoa; phylum Annelida; class Polychaeta; order Phyllodocida; family Nereididae; genus Platynereis; species Platynereis dumerilii. The sequence continues at coordinate 7,816,894 of JAPTHN010000017.1, read as the reverse complement.
ATTGCTAAACCCCAAATTTTACTGCTCATTGATTCGATCTAACAACTACCCAATGTGTTTTTCCCAAAATATAAAACTAAATGCTGAATGTTTTATGTGATTGTCACCCACCATCTTTTACCTATCATAGGTTTACAAGACCAGCAATTTCCACACTTGTTTTACATTAAAACTTTACAATAAGACGTAAATACTACAGATCCATTGTCCCATGCTAACTAACAGTTCGATAACAGAACCACATTTATTACTAGAACAAAGACACAGGATATTCAGGACCCGCAATGCAAATGACACGGAATACAAGCACAGGATATTACTGCCAATTTGCGAGAAGCCAGTAACAAGACTTGTCACGATATTGTCTTGCGCATTGTCAATGTGACTCAATGCTTTGACATGGAGCCAGAAAATCGAGTTAGATCTGTCAGACAATGCCATCAATGGTGGTGTCAAAGTTCTGTGTCAATTTTTAGGTTCAGTGTCAATATTTAGCGATTTTCCCGACACTTGCAGATATTATGTCAACTTTGACAACAGTAAAAGATATCCAGCATGTTTGAGGTCAGTCTTTTTAGGTAAGAAGGAGCTTCAAAAACGTTCAACTTGCAACCAATGTTCCACGAAACTTTCAATAACAAAAGGGCAGGCACAGGGAAATTACTTTCCAGATAATGACATTGCCACCCTGAATTAGTATTATGTATCAGAACCAGTGTAGCAAGGTGAAATGTGCACTGTATCACACTCAACATTGACAGAACTTCGTGAAAAATAAAAAAATTGTAATATTTGATTGAGACACATTCTACACAGGGTGCAGACCGTGCAACTTTAACAGCAGCAATGATACGTACTTCATCAGAGTTCAGTCAGGTTCTAAGCAAAGCAACCAATACTGCAAAGCACTATGAATGGGTAACAGTTGACAGATAACCAATACTAGTAATGTACTACTGTAGTACTGTAACAGTACTTCAATCACCAGTGCAAGACCATTCAGGAGCAAGCCAACCGGTATTTGAAAGCATTGCAACAGAATTGTAACAGTTGACATCCGACCAATATGAGAAATGCAATACTCTGACCTGCCGTCAGTGAATGAACATGCCAAGTGATATTGCAAAGCATCGACAGGCTTCTGTAACTAATGTGAAACAGTTGACAGATGACCAATATGAGAAATGTAACATTTGGTCGATAAGACGGTAACACTTGACAGTTCAAGCCAAACCACAAATATAAAATCCATAATTGGGTAAGCTTAGTGGTAGTGTCCTGGGCCGCCAATCGCTTGGTCCCGGGTTCAAATCCAGCTCTTGCCGGGTCACTTGGACCCATATTGGATGGACATTTAAATCATCCTTAGTCTCATTGCTGTGTCCTCCTCCAGTCCTAATTAACGTAAAGTGCATAAATACAGGACGTAAAGACCCAATCATCCATCCATAACTGACAAATGACACAAAGAGTTGCGGCACAGCTGATACAGCCAGCAGCACCGAAGCAACAGGACTGGCATTGAAAAACGATACTGGAAAGCGACACGGAAATGTTTCATGGATGACAGGCAGAATTGACAAGGGAACAGATATTGCACTTACACTGTCACTCATGTCGTACAGGGTCATGCAGGGTCATTCCAAACGGCGGACATGCGAAAATTGACAGAAGAATTACCGCAGGCAACGGGATCAATATGGCAAAGCGATATTACAACGATATAAAACTTGTGAGAAACGGGACACTATAAAGCAAGATTTGTAATATAAATGTAAAATACATAAATGTAACAACCAATCATAGAACACATTAAAAAACTGACAGTACTTAGATGAATTATTGCGGGAAACAGAATCAATGACGTAAAAAGTAATTGATAGAACAAAGCACTTCAGATTTGTGATGTGCAAAAATACGAATACATAAAAAGTTGACAGCAAATGAAATATTGCATGCCACAAAATCTATCACACAAAGTGATAATTCTTACGGAGGGGCATTTCAACAGTACGCTTAATCGAAATATAACACTTCTGAAGTGCAATAAAAATATGAAGCACCACAACCATGTGTTTGTGTTACCCAACACTTAAGCAGAACAATCAAATAGCCCCTAGAAAACCTACACACATTACACAAGTGTTGCACAAATGTCGTGGAATTGCAACAGTTGACACTGACAGAGAGCAAATGCATAAGGCTTGACATATATGACCGATACACTATATAATCAACAAATGACAGGTCATTTTCTGTAGCAAATGTGTGACATCTGACAACTCTGATAGATTGCAGCATTTCCAGTGTTTAGATAGACTACAGTATTTCCAGTGCCAAAAGGAGAAACTGAACCAATATTACAAACCAAAAGGTATTGCAAAATTTAGAGATGTACCAATCCGATACTAAGGATTGGTATCAGTGCTGCTCCAGCACTAAAAAGTCGGATCAAATCGGCAGCACTACTCTACATTTAACCAATGGTATCGGTATCGGAATGGTATTGGATATTGGCTGTATCGGCAACAAAATACCAGGATCGGTATCGGATCAGAAAAAGTGGTATAGGTGCATCCCTAACAATATTGTACCAATTGACCTGTTCATAAGACATTTTAGAAACAAATATGTAGCACCAACACTTAGCAGAACACCCAATATAGCCAGCAGAAAACCTGTAGACAAATGTCGTAGAAGTGCAACAATTGACAATGATATATTGCAAATGCCTAATGCTTGACATATAACTAATGCAGTGTATAACCAACAACAATTGACAGGTCAATTTCTGCAACAAATGTGTGACATCCGAAAGCTCCGAATACAATTGCAATATTACCAGCCAAATGCAGCAACTATTTATATATACTTCAACTAAAGCAGTATTACAACCAAATAAGACTTAGCAGTTTGCTAGAAACATACCATTGAAATGTTCAATACAATATGAAAATGTAGCTTAACACACGGCAGAACTCCAATACAACCAGCAGAAATGTCGCAGATGTGCAACAGTTGACAATGATATATTGCAAACGGCCGACACTTGACATATGACCAATACAGTATATAAGCAACAATTGACAGGTCAATTTCTGCTGCAAATGTGTGGCATCTGACAGATAGACCGTGCAGTATACTGTCTCTTCCAATATACTGTCTGCCCCAATATACTGTCTGCTCCTATATTGCAACGAGTATCACATTGCACGAAGCAGCAACCAAACCAATATTGCACAGCAATATTCCGAAAAGCCCCATACTTGAAAATAGGTCGACAAATACTGTAGTCCCCAACAAGCACTCCCTACATATTTTATATGATGTGATATGCAACCTATTCGCACAAAAAAATATTTGTCGCAGAAAGAATATTTGACCTATATTACAAAAGCAAAATAATCTTTCAGTGTAATTACTTCTATTTTGAGAAAGCTCTTCTATCAGAGAATAAAATCAAATGAAAGGTTTCTAAATGGCATAGTGTAAAAAGATTAAACTAAATATAGACACTTGCTTTTACAGTTTTATGTCTATTCCCAGCAAAATAATCCATTATGTTCGATATTGGCACGTTCTAAATCAGACTTTTTAATCAATTTCCTGCATCGTGTAGTCATAACTGCCGACAAAGATTCTGGTAAACAAGATACAGTGTGATACATTGGACGATGAATTGGGTTTATCTCTAATGATTTTTGGGCATTAAAGACCAATTTGGACCACCCCAGGTGTACAAGGATAATTACAGTGACATTTTTAGTGGCAGACACTGTATGGATTCAGGTGGCACCTCCTCCTCAAACATAAAGGTTCAAACATAAAATTTTGCTGTGAACATGTGGAGAATGTGAGAGAAAAATACTTTCATCAACAGCGTATGGTAACCACTTGACACACACAATCTTGAAGTGGTTTCTAACCGGCAACCAAGCGAATACGGCAAGAGAGATGGGATTGGTGCAGCATGTCAGTCTGTTTTAGAAAAGACATTCCTTCTCATATTCTATTCAGTGTGCATTTTATGAGCCAGGGGGGCTCTTGGGACCAAGCATATATCTCCCGCACAAAAACATGAAGGAGCAACAACACTAGCAGACTAGGGGACTGTGGAAAGTGCCAGGGGGGAAGTGATACTTGCATGGGATAACTTGGGTGCAGTTGTCCTTCGTGAGGTGAGCGTCAAACAAAGACCATCACATCGTTTCTGCCCTATAACTATGAGTTAAATCAATGAACGGATGATTTGGCCTTTAAGACTACGTCCTATGCTTGTGCAGTGCCATTGCATCGGTGCCTATGCTACATTGCCAGGCAAGTGAAAGAGCCAAAGTCTTCAGTCAAATATCATCCTTTATGATCCCATATATACATTTTCTTATCTCTTCTCATCAGATAAGCATCCTTGCTTTTACAAGCAGTCTGGTTCAGGTGTTTAGCACTAAACCAATGGCAAAACATCACTTGTTTCACAGGCAGCACTGTATGGCAAAAACTATATCCACGAATATAACTGCGCTGAATATATCTGTGCTGAATACTGTACCACCAGATGCAATGGCTAAGTGAGATTAAAGGCTCGGACGACCTTGGCTGTGGTCTGAAGACTACAATCCAACTGCAGTATCCCAGAGCATCCCAGAGTATCCCAGAGTATCCCAGAGTATCTCAGAGTATCTGGGAGAGTACTTCTGCACCAAGTAATGAGCATCATTCAACAGATGAAGCTGCAGTGTATCCATCCAACAACCACCCAGCAGATGAGATGACAGTACTTAGTAGTGTTGATGTAGATCATCCAGTGTGTCTAGATGCCTGGTATTTTATGCCTCTATTGTTGCATACTCTGGTTATCTCTCTGATCTATCTCACTGATCTATCTCTGTGATCTACTCTTATCTCCTCCACCCCACTCGTTCTTGTGGAGCTTTGTGGGATTATGCTAGGAGATACAATGTAGCCCTACAGTGGTTGCTGTGCAGTACAGTGTTTCCTGTGTTATGAGGCATTTGAGACTGGGTCACCACTGCCTCAGGAGGATCCGGGCCCAGGAGACTGTCTTTCGGGGTGAGCTCTAGTTTTTCCTTTCGGTTAGTGCAGCTCCATGAACTTATATATGATTATGAAGGACCACTTTATTGAAGGAAGTCTTTTCGTACATTCTATCTACTTCCCGTACATTCTCCCAATGTCTGACTCAAGAGTGATTCTGAATATTTTTGTAGCCATCATCCATGACTTTATTAAAAAGAGTGTCTATTTTGGAGGTTCACAGAATCAGTCTAGCAAATATCGCTTTCACAGTGCCTTGGAATCTCTTAAAGTACTTCATGCATGTTCTGGAAGTTCAGAGCCTCACAATGGCTTCATGTTCAGGTTCTGCACTCATTTGGTCTGTTGTCGAGTCTCTTTTAGATCAGTGTCATGGCATCTTGACTTTATTGAGAAAAAGCGGTGTGGTGGTCTCTCTGTTTTGAGGTTCACCTTATGAAGGACAACTGCACCCTCAACTTGTCTCATGCAAGTATCACTTCCCCACTTCCCACAGTCCGCCAATCTGCTAGTGTTGTTGCTCCTTCATGTTTTTGTGCAGGAGATATATGCATGGTCCCAAGAGCCCCCCTGGCTCATAAAATGCACACTGAATAGAATATGAGAAGGAATGTCTTTTCTAAAACAGACTGACATGCTGCACCAATCCCATCTCTCTTGCCGTATTCGCTCGGTTGCCGGTTAGAAACCACTTCAAGATTGTGTGTGTCAAGTGGTTACCATGCGCTGTTCATGAAAGTATTTTTCACCCTGTTCTCGCTAGGCTCCATACACATATATATCGCAACATTTTGAGTTTTAACATTCATGTTTGAGGACGGATGGATGGATGATTGGGGCATTTTATCCTTCATTTACGCGCTTCGTAGGCTAATTAGGACAGGAGGAGGACACGGCAATGAAGCGAAGGATGACTGAAGCTAACAAACCAACCCTCTGCGAAATAACTAAGCCATACAAATCCACATATATACAAACCATCTCTAACTGGAAAACCACTAATATGTCCTAGACATTCAAACAAACAACAAAGGACTGGATGACCTTGCAGAGTGAGCTGACTGCGGCTAATCTGATGTAACCCTCAGAGCCCCCTGGTGGTTGGCCCCTCTCCCCTAGAGTCCCCCCTCTTCAATCTTTGGACCCCCCATTGTGAAGGACAGTCAGAGATGCAGATAAGAGGACAAGTATGGATAGACAGAAAAGAACAAGACAGATCTAGACAGACAGACAGATAAGAACAAGATAGACAGAAAAGCCACCAGACTGAAGGACAGCTAGAGAGACAGATAAGAGGACATACAGACAGACAAAGAGATAAGAGGACAGACAGATAAGGGACAAGATAGATAGACAAGCCAGCAGACTCATCCGGGACACAACTGCCAGATTAGGAGTGAGGCTGCAGCTACATTGTTGTTGTGCAGTTTTATCAGTAATCTCAGCTATCAGATGACATCCCTCAGCCAGTGGTAAATACAACACAGGAGCTGCTGCAGGGGACTTGCACTGATACACAGGGGCTATGCAGGTCTAGTGTGAGGGGGTTTTCAAGGGGATATTACACAGTGATTGTGAAAGTAGAGCAGGAGCTGTGATACGGGAGCTGCAGCATAGGAGGTGTGATAAAGGAGGTATGACACAGAAGGTGTGATACGGAAATTCCTGCGATACAGGGCTCCTGTGACACACTGTCGGGAGTTCCTGCGACACAGGAGTTCCTGCGACACAAGAGTTCCTGCAACAAAAGAGTTCATGTGACACAAGAGTTCTTGCGACACAGGAGTTCCTGCGAAACAAGAGTTCCTGCAACACAGGAGCACCTGCAACACCTGAGATCCTGCATCAAAGGAGTTCCTGCGACACATAGGCCCAAGTGACCCGGCAAGAGCTTGATTCAAACCCTGGATCAGACATCAGAAAAATGTACAGGAAGTAGATAGAATGTACGAAAAGACTTCCTTCAATAAAGTGGTCCTTCATAATCATATATAAGTTCATGGAGCTGCACTAACCGAAAGGAAAAACTAGAGCTCACCCCAAAGGGACCCCAAGTGTTATGGATTGCAGCATGGGAGGTGCATCATAGGAGGTATGGCACTGGAGCTGCAATACGGGAGCTGCAATACAGGGGTTCTTGCAACACGGGATCTCCTTGCGACACAGGAGTTCCTGCGAAACAAGAGTTCCTGCAACACAGGAGTTCCTGTGACACAGGAGTTCCTGACACAAGAGTTCCTACAACACAGGAGTTCCTTCAACAAAGGAGCACCTGCGACACCTGAGATCCTGCATCAAAGGAGTTCCTATGACACAGGAGTTCCATCGACAAAGGAGTTCCTGCAACACAGGAGTTCCTTCGACACTGGAGATCCTGTGAGGCTGTGACACAAGAGCAGTGACATGAAATCTGCAGTGTAGAAGCTGCGACAGAGAGACTTCACATTTTCAGTTGGAGAGGATTTCGTAGCTTACCACTTATAGGTATTATTAGGTTGTTGTGTAAGTTGAGGAGATACAGAGAGTAGAAGTATTAAATAGTGGCATAACACAGGAGTTATGACACAGAAGTTAAACAAGTTCTGTATAATATGAACGTGAGGCAGGACATATGAATGAGGCCTAATTGCTCCAAATATCATCGTACATTTAATACCTTCGCCAAATTATTGCAGAGTTTGCAGCAATTTGGCACTTGCAAACAATACGTTGAAGCAATTCGTGAAAAATGTTATTAAAAATGTTATTAAATTGATCCCGAATATTCATAAGCGTTCTTTCACCATGACATGATATCAATCTTGCACAATTTTCAATTTCGAGCAGGGAAATAAGAGAAAATTGCTTTGCTCATTAGATACCTGATTCTAATGTCAGAATTACATTCCTTAAAAGCAAAAACATGTGTGATATTCAATACTTGTTGACATGTGCAGATAATGCCAGATATATGAACACAAAAACACATTGTTGTTTTTTTGTGGATAATTGAATGCAAGAAACTAGATACATCTTTATCCTACATTATCCGCATTGCAGAATAAACAATGGCAAATCAAATGACAACAAAATCTGTCACATAAAAAGGCATAATGTCATACGGCTTTTAAATAATTAGGTTTAATTCGCTCAGTTGCAACAACAGCCATTTTATGTACATGTAGGCCTAAAGCAAATAATCATAAAATAGAAAAATGCAGCTCTGCTGTACTTTGCTCTGCTGCGGTGCACTTTGATCTGCTCTACTTTACACTGCACTTTAATTTGCTAAGTTGTACTCAACTCGGCTATGTTCTACTCCGCACAACTGTACTCTAGTCTGCTACACTCAAGTCTGCTCTGTACAACTGCACTTCTGTCTGCTGTACTCTGCTCTGCTGTACTTGGCTCCACTGTACTTGTCTCTGTTCAGTTGTACTCTGTTCTACTTTTCATCCAACCAACAAGACCCTGCCCAACAGCTCAACAGCTGCCCCATATCTTACTACAGTTCAGTAGCAGTTTTATAGCATTGTGTTGAAGGCCAGCAGAACTGTCAACAAGCTTCTTTTAAATCAGTCAATCAGCCCAGCAATCAGTCAATCAGCCAAGCAATCAGTCAATCAGCCACTCAATCAAGCGACTAACACTCAATCAACGTTGTGTTATTGGATGAGGCTGTGGTAATTGGAGCCCACTGGGCCCTAAGTCTGCTGTCCACTTCAAGACACCGCGTCTCACTATGTCAGCATTTTAAAGACATGAGGATTCTCAGGGAGTACTTGAAAAACACGGTCTTGAGTACATGTATCGAATATCCAGTATCGACTATCCAGTATTGACTATCCAGTATTGACTATCCAGTATCGACTATCCATTATTCACTATCCAGTACATTGGCCAAGGATAGAAATAAAGTGAATTTCCAAGCGCTCACAAAATAATGTGAACATTTCTCACAATTAGAAATAATATTGCTCCATCGACAATGACGTCACAAAATTTTGTTCCGAATTCCCCACTTTTTCCAGCTGTCAGTTCCTGGAAAAGATTTCTTGAATTCCAGAATTAACGTCTCAAATTAGTATTACCAAAAGAAATATTTCTAAAGTCTGAAAAACAAAGGTACTGAAAGGAGGGGGTGGTAGTTTTCTGCACTCTTTTAAATCTTCGTTTTTTTTTAAAACTAAATTTAGAGTGCAGTCTTTATGATAAACTTAAAGACATGCAACATTGCATTACCATTCCTTTTATAAAGAACCTTCCCTTAAATATAGCTCAATTTTTTTTATAGCACTGACTGTGCATTTTCTTTATAATCTACTTTTATTTCAAGAAACATCTTTCCTTCGTCCTAGTTGCAAATATGGCAGTTCTCCGAAAAGCGGTATGTATCCAAAAATAATTCGGCTCTTTTTCTTTCGCTATTCTAAGATAGCAACGGATTGTTTACTTCCAGTAGACACTTTAGATTAATACCGTGTAATATATACTTGATATTCCAAGTTGGAAGCTGAAACTTTTCCCATTCTCGCTTTTTGTTTAGTAGACAGAATTTGACACAAGGCGTATCTCAACAAACAAAACTGGCAAGTTCGCTACAATTCAGAAAGATGTGGAAGTATTCCAAAACATAGCTCTTGTACTTGAGTCTTTTTCCATTGCATCAATAGTTATCATAGTAAAAGTTTACTGTATTTAGTACAGCCTTGAATATCTTCCTCTGAAAGTGGCTTTTTGTGGCAATATTTTACATAAATATCCATTGTGACATTGTCAGAAATGATTACTTGAAATTTTAATAGAAAATACAGGCAAATTGTTGATATTGAGCATTAGAAATTATAATTTATTTCTTCGTCTACAATACTTATAGTACAGAGTATAGTATAAAACTTTAGACAAAGTGTTCACATATCCCGATGTCAAAGACATGATAAATATTTGGAAACATCATACTGAAGCACCAGAACCACGTGATCCACAGTCCTTTTAATGTTTCCAACTCTGATGTAAAGTTATATTGTATCTAGATATCTACATTTCACTTATACTGTAGATCTATGTAGTGAATATGTAGTAGAGAGCGCTTACAAACAGCACAGAACCGTTTTAATACTGCAAATTTCCATTGTCATGCACCGGGCTCCTTTGTTATACAAAAACCTGCATTGTCAAACAAAAGGCCTCAACTTTGATGTGTAGTTATATTATATCAAGATATCTATGTGAAGAGAATATGTAGAGGACAGTATTTTACAAACAGCACAGAACCGTTTTAATACTGAAGATTTCCCATTGTCATACACAGAGCTCCTTTGTTGTACAAAAGCCTGCATTGTCATACAAAAGGCTGCTTTGTTATACAAAGTGTTTCATCCAGAGATAGCCTGAATTTTTGATGCAAGTAACATGAGATAAGCTCTTACTTCTTTTTTCATTTTCATTTTCTTTCTGTTTTGCTGTATTTTCAAAAGTTGAATGCATGATCTGGCATCCCACATCTGAGACATATTACTGCCAAATTGCAAAGAATCGTTGAAACATACAGCCGCACCTAGATCAGTTATAGTCTCAGGCAGTCAATAGATGCAAGCCTGCTAGGTATGCCTTACATTTTACTAATTTCCAACTCCATTGTGTGTTTCAATTATGTTTCAGAAAAGACTACCATCCCCTACCATAAGCCTTAAACAACTTACCTACACAGCAATTAATTCAAGAAGATTTGGAAATGGTTGTCCACAATTATTCTTAACCAAATAAAAAATATGTTCTATATACCGGTATATCAACATTTTTAAAAGATAGATATATTATATCTTTTTCGGACTGAAGAATTATAGAATACTCCTTTTCCACATAGTACATATTGAAATGCTAAACATCAAATGTTTCTTCAACATTGATCTTACACTAAATTTATTTACTTTCATGTCATAAAGATGGACAGTTGATTCGGGCTTTACGTCCTGTATTGATGCACTATGAAAGGCTAATCAGGACCAATGAATAGACAGATAGACAGTTGATAGAGTAAGAAAGATAGATGCATAGAGAGATAGATATCAACATTTACCATCAAGGTTAAATTTCTATCTCTAAATTAGCATTCATTTACAGGTAGACAGCCAGGCAGATTTCAATAGATTTACTCTCCGCATCATCGAAATTGTCTAAAACTCATCTTCGCATTCACTCATTCAGTTTATAAATTCCCATCCTAATCTTGATTCATTCTGCTAATTCCTCTCCATAACTTATTCATTTAGCTAATTCTTTCTCATAACTCCTCTAAACAAGTTTAATTCCATTCCCAATTTATCCTTAATTCCTTTCCCAACTAATTTAATGCCACTCTCCCAGCCTGGGCTGTCTGCTTACCAGGTAAACCAGCCCATGAATTAACAATAATGAATTATTCATGGGGAGAAAGGGGGATTAGGGAAGAATTTAAGCAAAATAATTTATGGCAATTTCCAAATCTCAAAATCAACAGCTGGGGCCTGCCTGAATTAAACACAAGTCTAATTGTAGAAATTTGAGAGAGACAGAAATAATTAAACGCAGCATTTGCGGGATAAGGTTCGCTAATTTGCCGAACAAAAGTTGGTTTTATTTTGTTTTATTGTATTTTGTGGTAGGTTAATGGGTTTATTCGTGCATATGTGGAGATTCTGGAGTTTTTTTGTAAAATTATTCTGGGCAGGATAGTCTATTTGACTATTCTAATACAATTAAACTTTCTCATTAATTGTCATGCGTTGAAAAAGTTGTCTTATTGCCTAGACTCAGCGGCGGATCCAGGGGGGGGGGGACCAAGGTGGGACTGGCCCCCAAGACCACTGAGATGGAAACAACATTTTGCCGAAAATATGGAGCAGTATGGGCCCGCGAATACCAAAATGACGCCCGTCCCCCTTGACTATGCTGTCTCCGGATCTGCTGCTAGTATAGACAGAAAATATCCACCTAACCTTGAACCACACACAAGATAGCGTCATGTTGACTTCAGACCTTGTGGGGCAACTTTGTAGGAAAAATACAGGTTATCAGTTAGGTGATTTTCTGTAAAATGCAGATCGTCCCAACTTTGCAGACTACTTTATCAATGACTTATACCATATTTAATCTTACCAATGGCAGAGAGCCCTAGTGCAGGGTCTTCATAATTCTATAGTTGTGGCACTGTACCTACATTTATGTATATGCATACAGTTGCAGTTACCATAGTCTAGTTACCACATAATGCACTATCACATAACATATACCATACATTCCTCTACAGGCCTATCCATCAACCTAAAGACCTCCATTCTATCAGACCATTCAAATGCTCTCCTATATAACAAGCAGCCACTTCATTAACATATAATTACGATATCATCTTGGAAACGAGGTTTTGGGCGAAATGAGCTTTTCTCTAATGCTCCCTGGAGATCAGCTGCACATCTTATTTAAAAGTGTTGCCTAGCAACCAAAATGTAGTAGAGTACCACTCCAACTAGAAATGCAGATGCACTTCTCAGCAGCTGGAAATTGCTTCACTGCGAATAGACTTCTGGAACGTTTGGGTTAAAATGTTTAAGTTCCGATGGTGTTTGAAGACAGTTCCAACTGAATTGAGTTAAATGACTAATTACCTCCCAGTAATAAAGTTATGTTTTCGAACGCCTTTTACTGGTGGACTATCGCCTTTCTTACAGTCGAAGAATGACGTGTACTTACATTCAGATGTTTGTGGTCATCAATGACTTCACAATAGGCCCTATCCATTGTATTGAAACTAACTATCAATTTGTCATTGAGTAACTTGTGATCTCATCGACGAGTGTTTTGACTCAGTCGGTGACTTCTTCTGATAGCATTGAAATCATATAGGATATGACCTCACAAATTGCTTATGAGTTAGAGAGAATAACATGGCATGAGTAGGCATATGACCTCACAAGGCACATGTCAGTGCAAAGCTGTAAGCAATAGTCATTTGTCGGCTGTAAAACATAGATTTTCAGCCGTAATGACTTAAAAGAAATCAATTTGCAATATATATGATGCATAGCCATAAGTGCGGCTGTGTGTGTAAAGTATTCTCCAACACAGTGCAAGTATTGTGCTATGGTTGTAGATCGCAGAGAGTGACATTCAATGCACTTTTGAAATGTTTCAGAAAAATCTCAGCAGAGTTAAATATGTGCCATTTCATCCAATTATCTTTGATTATCGATGATATCTTCTTCCTGTACCTGCTGGTTGCTGTTTATGCTAACCATTCTTTCAAACACTTCACTATACAAACAACATTCTGAATATTACAGCGGAACCGAAAAGGTCAGTTCAGCACTCGTAAGTTGAATGACAATCACTGCCAATCTGACTCCAAATGGTCCAACATCACAGTCTGCACAAAACTGAAAAGGGAACATAACATCTACAAAATAAAATCAAAAACATTTTTTACACTCACCCAATCTCCGAATACTTGCTAAAGGTGTATCCCATTGGCATGACCAGTTTGTTGATCACTTGCTAATTCCTTGAAATGCTGAGTAGTTTATTTGTCACTTATTCCTTTTCACTTGTTGATTATTCCTATAATTTTCCACTTTCTCATTGGTTATCCCCTTCGTAATCCAATAGTATGTTTCCACAATTGCATATTAGCACAAATTGCCAGTGTGATCTGAGCCAATGTTACTCCAATCCAAAGGTACTCCTTTTTGGGGCTTCTTTAGAAGAAACTGTTTGCCTTAACTGTCACTTAATACCACCAGCCAGGTGCAGATAGAATGGTGGGATGATAAGTCGTCCCTTACTTTAATACACCAATTAAATAATGAAATAATTTTTCAAAAACACTAAACACATTCAACAGTTATGACTGGCAGTGCGGTTGGATATCCAAACTATTTCTGAACACAGTGACAGTTATGTGCTATAGATGTAGACTGGTGGGTCATTCAGTGCACTTTTGAAATACCATTGATAAATCATAGCAAGGACAGATCCTCGCTAATTTATCCAATTATTTTGAATAACTATCGTATCGTTTTGAATAAGCGTATATATTCTCCTTGTTAGACATGTAGACCAGTTTGAAGTTTAGTCAGCTTAATGGCCAGGTTACACCTGCAGACTAATGATTATATGAGATGCCTTTATTTCGTTCCAAGGTATTCCATGAGACCATGTGACCATGCACGTGACCATATCCAGAGTGAAGGTATCCTACCTCAGAATAGCCATACAGTAGAAGAGTTACGATGATATGATCTTCATTATCCAGTTTATCTTACACTAGTGGGAAATATGCCTCTGTAGTTAAATACCTGAAGAACGAACAAAACCTTTAAATATAAAGCACTCATATAAAAGACACACTTAAAGAACAGAAAATACACCGAAAGAGGTAAAAAGATGAAAAACACCAAAGGAAGAGAAAAACACGCCAAAGGAAGAGAGAACACACCAAGAGAGTGTGATATAACAGTTACAGTCATTTTCCTGGCGGAGGTCTATATGCTTCGTTGAGTGATACCACCTAATATTGCAGGCCTACTTTTGAAATTTTGAATACAGTGGTCCCTGCATTATAAAACTGCCCCTTCTACGGTCATAAAGTGATCTCTCATGGAGGTGTGGTCTCTCGTCAGAGTGCAAAATGCACTAAAAATACTACTTAGCGCGGGAGGAAGGCGGTCACATAAGGCAAGTCAGTCTTACAACAGGGGGTCTTACAACACAGGTACCACTGTATCTATATTCTATATACATATATATATATAATTATGTAAATGAATCTGTAGTCAGGCCAGCTTAAAGACGTGCATTTGAAAAGCTATTTCTTGATATAGAATTTTAAAATATGAAATTGATGCGGGTGTGGTTACATATTTCAATACGCTTTAGAATCCCAGTAATATGTCGCAGTTGTAGTATGCCAAGTCACGCATTGAGCTTTTGAAAAATATGACAAATGGAACGAAAAATGAAAATGTAAAAAATAAGAGCTCATCTCATTTTACTGGCATAAAACATTCAGGCTATCTCCAGATGAAACACTTGGTATAACAAAGCAGCCTTTTGTATGACAATGCAGGCTTTTGTACAACAAAGGAGCTCAGTGTATGACAATGGGAAATCTTCAGGATTATAAGCGTCCTGGAATTGTAGGCAAATGACATTCATGTACAGAAGAGCGCAGATTTAAAAATACCGTGCAAGCACGTAAACCCTCGGCTATATGCCACCCTGCCAAGACAACTGCTGGGAGGATGCTATATGCAGACAAACGACTTTGTTAGGAAAATGGTTGCTTTACAAAGAAAGTCCACAAGAGGAAATGGTTCAAGTGACCAATTATGTGTGAAGAAAAATAAGGTATGTCATTGAGTAGAATGGACTTGAATTGCCATGAATTGTATTTATGTACCTTTGTAATCAGCTGAGAAAGTCTTGGAGGCATAGTTCAGTTTGTTCATATATAAAGAAAGTAGAATAAGCGCTGGGAGATTGCATACCTGTGCCTGAGGTACTGATGATATCCATTATCAATAATGAAGTAATAATATAGGTATAAATAAAGGTATATGTGCAGTCTGCAGGGTAGACATGCCACACAGACTAAGTTGTGCTAGGACAAAGGAATCTGATCCAGCCGTGGTAAACATGCCAATTACCCTCCAGCAGCCTACTTACCACTTCCCTGATATTGCCCCCCCCCCCTCCCTTTCCACTCTCCAGATAAGAAAGTACATAAAAGTAAAAAAGAACAGGATTTGATGATAAATTCCAGAGGTAGGTCTACATCAAGAAGGACCAATTCTCACAATTTATGCCTGGTGACACATGATGACAGCTTGGGTCACACTTAAAACTCCCCTTTTAGTAGAAAACATATGGCCTACTTATAGCTCAGATCAAAACATGTCGGAGAGCAGGAGGTTAGCATTATTTTTCCAGGTGACGAAAAACATTGTTTCGTGTGGATTTAAGAAATGCATATGACTGAACTTCTGTCATTCCCGAATTTAGGCAGAAATAAAGCAACATGTGTAGTTTGACAGCAGCAGGTGTGACACGCCATGAGTTGTGCTAGGACAAAGATTGTATGCAGCCGTGTGGGCAAATGCAAGTTTTGGCCATGTAGGTCATGCACTTCGACAATACCCGGAGGCAGTACTGCCTCGGGTAAAAAGTGGTCCTACTGTCCTACCCTTTAAAATATACTATCATAGCCCAACCTAGATTCATATCCAATTCTATCCAATTCTATTCCCTCCTATCCTTCCCTGTCTATTATATCTCAAGTAATGCAAGTTGATTTGTACTGTGGATATCAATGCTATGTTTAATTAATAAATATTATTTTCTTGCAGTAGTAAGTTGAAATATTGTTCCACATGACGAAGTATGGTTTTTAAGCCATTTCAGGATGTCAACAAAACATTTCCTAGAGATGAAAAATGTTAATACAATAACAACTAAGCAATATCATTCTTATTGTAGCTTAAGTTAATTTTCGAAAACGAGATAGTACGCAATTCATTTCTCTCGAGTCAAAGATATTGGAGATAATTATTCTCATATATTTTACTGTGTATGACTCACAAATTGCCCAACATTGTAAATATCACAATTCCATTAATCTCATGAAGTCTCTCACTGTAATTAACAAAATGCTGAATATTCACTATTATTCAGAATGACCTTTCAATATAATACAACCGAAATTGCTATCCAGAAAAAAATTAATATTCCAGTCATTGTCAAATAGAAATTCATATTACAATAATGTAGGGACTTACCTATTTAAATACATTAAATTATTCATATATTTTATAATGACTCTAGTGATCAAATAGGTAGGACTACTGTTACAGGTAAGATTGTCTTATAAAGATAAATAGACATATTAAAATTAAATAGTTTCACTCATTTGCTTTTTCAAGAATCAATTGAAATCTTTCCTTAAATATTCTCTATTAAAATATTTATTTTGAAAATAGTTCTTTAAACATTTTCTCTCAAATCATTTATCAAATAAATGTAATATTGTAACTTCCGTTTTCTTTTTTGTTTCTATTTTAAACAATGTTTAAAAAAACACATAAGCAACTTCACCCCTATTCTAGGGAAGAATGCTGGCAAGTAAAAGATCCCTCACATGGAGATAATTGTGTAAACATGTGAACCTCTTATCTCATCAATCAATCTTGACAGTGCCAAGAACTAGGGTCAGAGTGCTGCACTACATTCCATCCTACGAACTAACCATATCAACCTAAATAGTAAATATGATGCACTCTATCAGTCTAGGCCTACAAAACTTTTAAAATACTCAAACTCCAGTCCAGAAATGTCACACAGCAACATGGGGTAGGCAGCTTTTAGTGTGAAAGGATTAAAGATTTAATTTGATTTTCATCAAACTTGATCTCACAGCTTCTGTCAAACCATTTAAGTAATTAAAAGTACAACTTCTAAAGGCTTGATTGGGTCTTTACTTTTAAAAGTTGACAGTTTCCTTTATCTTTTTCGTTAAGGGTAGAATTCTGTGAAATCGCATTAAAAATTCAGAGTAAAATGGCATTAAATCAGGGTAAAATGGCATTAAATCTGGGTAAAATCCTGTATTTTTTCATAATTTCTGCAAAACTCCATTGAAGTGTAATCCATTTAGTCATACCTTGCAGTTCAAAGAGTTTTCAGAATTTTAATAAAGATTAATTTTTATCCTTCAACGGAGTTCAGGAGTTTGATCTCTGAGGTCAATAAGTTCAAATTCATGAAACAACAGGGATCGATGGATGATTGGGGCTTTACATCCTGTATTTATGCACTTGGTAGGTTAATCAGTCAGCCCAGTTAGCTCAGTCAGTACAGCACTTGCCTCACAAGCGAGGGACCCGGGTTCAATCCCCAGGCTGGCCATCATGTCATTCCACAGCATTGTCGTTCGCATCAGACATTAATTGGAGGTGCCGTGGGCCCAGCTGTAAATAAGTCTCAGACTTAGTCTGGTTATTCACGCTAAATAACGTCTACCTTTACCTTTACCTTTACCTTGACCATTAGGCAGGAGGAGGACACAGCAATGAGGCGAAGGATGACTGAATTTGAAACAACCGCCCAACATAGGCCGAGGTGACCCGGCAAGAGCTGGATGCACCCAGCAATCGGCAGCCCGGCACGCTACCACTGATTTACCCCTCCCTGGGCCACTTCAACTGTCTTTTATCTATGGACATACTGTAGGTTTGCTAGTGTCGTGGAGGGGTGTAGCCAATTGAACAAATAGAAGACAAAACAGAAAAGAGAGAAAAGATAGAAAAGAGCAATAGTGCAAATGGCTGCGCAAACAGGAGGATAAAAACTACTGCTAGCAAACATAAGAGAGCTCAGTTGAGAGCAGGCACAACCAACAGGAATGATCAACAACCAGAATGAAAGAGCAATTTGAATTGAAAGCTTTCTAACAACCTTCCAACAATTCCATTCAATTTGACTCAATTTGATTCAAAGGAAGTTAGAAAAGTGGTGAAATAGACAGAAAAAGTATTATATGCCTTACTTTGTTGAACAAGGTAACCAATCTATAAGATATTAATTTTGTAATAATTTTTTGTATGATTGTGGGTTTTACGTCCTGTATTTATGCACTTGGGATGCTATTTGGACAGGAGGAGGAGACAGCAATGCAGCAAAGGATGATTGAAACAGCTGTCCAACATGGGCCCAAGTGACCAAGAGTTAGATTTGAACCCTGGACCTAGTGATTGGCAGGCAATGGCATTCCAGCAGGCCACAACTGAGCTGACCATCCTGCCATTAAACAAGCAGGGAATTATTGGAAAAGGAAGGAATTGCAATATTTGTTATACAAGAAAGGACAATAACAAACTGTACTTTAGGCATAGTGTAAATCTATACAAGAATGGTCTGGCTATTTTAGCCAAAACTTTGGAAACTGTAAAATTCAACAAAACTTTTGGGATGTGCAATGGACAGAAATAATTGAAAAAGCAAAGGGAAAACAAGAATGCTGAGAATTTTGGAATGGGAACCGGACAGAATTCTCACAGCATTGTTAAATGGTCACGAGATATTTCCATCGCCATTTTGCAAAAAACAGACAATCCAAAATAAATTTTCGAATCACAGAAATGAAATGAAAGCTTTGTGTTTTTGCTTGCATGCATGGAAGGAACACCAGACCTGGGAACATGACAAAGCAATTACAATGTTTTCCCAGTCAACCGGTGTGTTGTGAAATTTGACATGAGATTTGACATGAAATTGAAAATTCCAATTGGAAATTGAAAGGGGACACAAGTTCATTGTCCGCCATTAGATTTAGAGGAAAGTGCTATGCCCACTGGACAGATCTGCACCAAGGGAAAGGTGAAACGACTTTGCACCCTGCATTTATGCTATTAAGACAGGAGGAAGAAACATCAATGAGGCAAAAAATGATTGAAATTACTGTCCAACATAGGTCCAGGTGACTCCGGCTATAGTTGGAACTGAACCCGGATAAGATAGATAGAAAGATAGACAGATAGATATGTAGATAAATAGACAGATAGATCAACAGATAGATAGATATGGTAAGTGCAGCCCTCTCAACCCAATTCAGAGTGCTCATGAGGGTTGATTGATGAGATGAGACTCATGAGAGTGACCGAGAGAACTCAACACGTTACACATTTACCCAATGTGAGGGATCTTTTACTTGCCCAGCACAGACACTTATACAAGGTTTTGCCAATTTTATGTCTCGTCGGAACCAGCTGGCTTTTTGCTCATGAAGGTCCATTGAAAATTTGGGGTTCCTCGCCAGAGTTTGAACCTATACAGGCAGAGACCTTCAACAGAGCAGGCCTGGCTAAGTAGAGACTACTTCATGACTGCAGCATAGGACAGCCTCATAAGTAACACTCATAACACATCGACAAATGTATGCATACATAATAAGCAAACTGCAGCTCAAAAGTGACCATCCCCCCAGGCCCAGATACTTGCCTATGCCAGCTCCAGCACCACGGTGCCTACAAGACTACAGTACAAGAGCATAATGGCGATATTGATGTCCGCCTGAGCGTCCATAAACATGGCTAAGTAGTCCACCATCTGCTTTTGTTTTCTTTGCCCATTAAGTATACATGTTGTGCTGTCTTGAAAAACACACACGACAGCTTCAGAAGGGCATTGTATTGTTTCTATAGGGTGTTCTACAGGAGCCACAGTTCTGGAGACGACTTCAAAGGCACAGTATGTGTCCTACACTGGAGGCCTACAAATGTATGGATCACTATAGAATATGGGTGTAGCTTTGTAGAAATGGAAAGTGAAGCCTCTAATGGTTGATGCTTGCACTACTTATTTATTGACAATAGATGGATGCATGATTGGGGATTTACGTCCTGTATTTATGCACTTTATAGACTAATTAGGACAGGAGGACATGGCAATGAGGCGAAGGACGATTGAAACTGCTGTCCGACATAGGCAAAGGTGAACTTAAAAGAGTTGGATTCGAACTCTGGACCCAACAATCAGCAAGAAATATGAAAAGTCCCCAGAAACACATTTGTTACCTCAGAACACATGATTCCATGATTTAAAAAAATCAGAAAAATTAAGTCCATTTGCCTGAAAATCATATTATCCTTTCACAAACCTACTTAATTCTTTCAGAAAAGTCTCATATTGCTCCAGAAAATGTCTATTTATTCCCAACCTGATTATTCCTTTATTCTAAATAAGTAGACATCTTCATTCCTTCAGATAACCTCTTGAAGTCTTCTATCCTTCAATAGAACTCCCCTCATTCCTTCAGGATATCTCTTTATTCCTTTTGGAGGAAAACTTTCTCAAAAGAAATGACCTAACATGTTCAGTGACACCCAGTAGCCTCGCTTTCACATCAAAGGCAACCCTGCTCACCAATCAAAGTCAAATTGCAGCCTTAAGGCCAAGCAAAAATTCCACGGCCTATCATCACTTAATCAAATATTGCTCCAAGTAAAATCCATCTTATTGGTTCTTTGAAGAGTACTGGACACCAGTAATATTTTTCTTATATTTTTACACTGACATTGCTTTTATAGTTTTCTACAGTCACTTTCTAACCTTTTCTTACTTCATTGTTTCTTATAGTTTTTCTTGTAATATTTCTTTGACTGAATATTTTCTCATATATTTTCAACTTGACTTCTTCCACAAGAAATATTCTAGCAATACAAGGCACAATATTGAATTTGATTTGTTTGTCTTTTACAAATATTTTCCTCTGAAATCATTTTGTATTATATATTTACACAGGCTGCTACATCTTTAGTATAGTTCCACGAAACATTTGAATGGTTCTTTATGTCTATTCCAACATCTTTGAATTTCTCAGTCATCTTCTCTTTTTAAAAGCTTTTAAAAACATATCTTTGAAACACATTCTTCCAGCACTTAAAAACATTTACAGGGGCTGCTATGTATTTAATACAGTTCCACAAAACATTTGGATGGTTCTTTATTTGTATTCCAACATCTTTGCCTTTAAACGTACCAGTCTTCTTCCCTTTTTAAAGTTTAGACATATCGTTAAAACCCATTTAACAGAACGTAAAAAGTTCGCTATATATATATTTTTTATCAGAAACTATTCAAGATACACATATAGTTCTCCTTTTTCTACTTATCTCTCCCTTGTTTCTTCTCATACAATAATCTCTTCTTTTTCTTCTCCATTTCTTTCTTTTGTTTCCCTCTTTCTTTGTCATACTCTAATGCTTTAATAGCTCTAAATGGAAGCCTGCCACTCATGACACAAACAAGACATGTCCCTTGTCTTTTGAGAAAACATCTTGGGAGAAAATTAAACCTACAAACTCTTTGGGGGGGGGGGGATCTTGGGAGACAAAGGACAAAATAAAGAGAAAACCAGCTTAAAAGGAATGGAACATTGAGCAGACATGCTGATTTGGTTAAATGTGACACTGTTGCCCCCTGGTGGAAATTGCTAATGACATTAATGGAGGGGGAGATGTAATATGGTGCAGGAGGGAGGATGGTGGGAGTAAGAGGCGACACATGGTGTTAATTGGAGGAGACAAGGGAAGGGCTTCATAAAATGGCAATTCTAACCAATTCCAATTGACTGCAAGATAGGACAGTCTCATAAGTAACACTCATAACACAGCGACAAATGTATGTATACATAATAAGCAAACTGCAGCCCAAAAATGACCATCTCCCCCAGGCCCAGATACTTGCCTATTCCTGCTCCAGCACCACGGTGCCTACAAGACTACAGTACAAGAGCATAATGGCGATATTGATGTCCGCCTGAGCGTCCATAAACATGGCTAAGTAGTCCACCATCTGCTTTTGTTTTCTCAGTCATCTTCTTTTTTTAAAAAGCTTTTTAAAAACGTACCTTTGAAACACATTCTTCCAGAACTTAAAAACATTTACACGGGCTGCTATGTCTTTGGTATAGTTCCACAAAACATTTGAATGGTTCTTTATGTGTATTCCACCATCTTTGCCTTTAAATATCCCAGTCTTCTTCCCTTTTTAAAGTTTAGACATATCTTTGAAACTCATTATAACAGAACTTAAAATATTCTCTATATATCATTTTTAGATACTCATGTACTTCAACCTTGTATGTTTCTCTGTTTCCTATTTCTTCTCCCTCTCTTCTTCTCATACTTTCTTTACCATCATCTCTTCTTTCTCTTCTCCATTTCTTACCGTTGTTTCCCTGTTTCTTTGTCATACTCTAATGCTTTAATAGCTCTAAATGGAAGCCTGCCACTCATGACACAACCAAGACATGTCCCTTGTCTTTTGAGAAAACATCTTGAGAGAAAATTAAACCTACAAACTCCTGGGGGGATCTTGGAAGACAAAAGACAAAATGAAGAGAAAACCAGCTTAAAAGGAATGGAACATTGAGCAGACATGCTGATTTGGTTAAATGTGACACTGCTGCCCCCTGGTGGAAATTGCTAATGACATTAATGGAGAGGGGAGATGTAATATGGTGCAGGAGGGAGGATGGTGGGAGTAAGAGGCGACACATGGTGTTAATTGAAGGAGACAGGGGAAATGGCTTCATAAAATGGCAATTCTAACCAGCATTGGTGAAAACTGGACAATTCTCCTTTAGAACGTTCAAATAAGGAAGTAGGGAGTTCTAGACAGTTCTGGTCTCTATGTTTAGTTCTTGGTTCAAGTCAACCATAGTGCTAATACCAATAGTGTAATACAATGGGAGAGAAAGAAAGGTCCAGAGCAGGATTGGGACTTTACATCTTATATTTATGCACTGGGTAGGCAAATTAGGACAATAGAACTTTTAGAAGGACACAACAATGAGGCGCAGGATGATTGAAACTGTCATCCAACAATATGCCTAGGTGACCCAGCAAGAGCTTGAATTGATTCAAACCCGGCACCCACGATTGACAGACAAGCATGAGCTTCCACACCTACTTGCCATGAATGTAAGCGAAACAAAACAAGTTAGCCAAACTAAGTAACAACTCCTCTCAGAAGCTCTCACGCATCAATTTTCCGCCAATTTACAACCTCCTACATAATGATACTAAACGCCAGGGCGTAACAGTGAACATTAGACTTCAGTCAGAAGGCACACGGCCCCAATGGATAAGCACGCAGGCAATGGATCACTTGCGTATTTCTGCATATTTTATTGTAATGGCCCTTTCTCATGCTATGTCGAAGCTACTGAGCAATATTGCAAAAGACTCTTGAGACTAAGAGTTCATTTCTTGCCTGACTACTGTTGTACTTTGTTATTTCGTGATCTTGAGTCCATATGGGGAGTGGTGGAAGTTACATGACTCAGTTAAGTGATAATTTCACCAGCATTCAGAATGAATCATTAGATGCCCAATCTTTTAAATTCAGGTTAGCAATGCTCGATGGAGGAACAGTACATCCATTGCATGGGAACTGTCATACTGCTTGTTATTTTGTGATATTGAGTCAATACAGGGAATCGAATGTGAATGGGTAAAGTTACTAATTAAACTCACAGTTAAGTCAACGAATTTTCAAGCCAAGCTAAAATTTCAGCAGCTGTTAGCATTTTAGTGAGTAATTAGACGGTGTTCTACCTTTCGTATTCAAGTTATCAATACTTGGTAGAGGTATACATCCACTGCATGAGAACTGCTCTGGTTGTTATTTTGTGATCTTGCGTCAATATCGTGAATCAAATGTCAAGACTTTTCATGCCAACTGACAATTTCAGTTTCTTTTAGGATTTTAGTCAGTCATTACATGGCATGGTTTCTTCACTCAAGACAGCAGCACTTGATAAATGTATATATCAGCTTTCCATCTTAAAATTTTTTTTTTATAATTCTGCGTTTCAGTCGAATAATTCTGCTCATACAATAAGATGTGTATTTTCAAACACGACAATTTTAAAAGGGATATGTATTAATTTGAGAAGTAGCACATACATTATAAACACTTTTGACTAAAGTCAAATTTGTCAGTCAAACTTTGGAGATGTTATACCAGTTGCCTTCAAAAGTAAACAGTATGCCTCGAATAGTTACAATTGCAACAAATGTTTAGTGCCGACAACACAATAACATATGACTTGGCCGCAACTATATGCGTTAGCCTAAATAAGAACTGTCCAATTGACAGCATGAGCAAAAGGATTTTAATATTTGGAATATATTATCTACATGTATCTACACTCATCTACCTTTCTACCTTTCTGCCTAACTATTAATTTATCTTCACGCATAATCTTCCTCCACATTGGCATCTGCCTATCTATCTTCTATCTATTTACCATCTATCTATCTATCTATCTATCTATCTATCTATCTATCTATCTATCTATCTATCTATCTATCTATCTATCTATCTATCTATCTATCTATCTATCTATTTATCTGACTCTCGTCAATGTATTGCGAAAAAGTTGGAAGAGATTTTATTTCTCGAAGAATGATCCATGACGTATCTTAATACATTATATCATGCCATTATCCTTGAGACCTGAGATTAGCTATTAAATTCTGCAGGGAAACATCACATAAAGCTTACAAATGTGGCCCAGCCCTGTTTGATACGATCAGAATTGCATGGAAATACGACTTAGTATATAAATACAGATAGATATTGATATTTTATTGTCCACAGAATAAAATATGGCCAAAGAGGAAGGATAATTTCTTTATCGACAAATCAGATGACTGATCGACCAAGTCAATTGTCCCACCTATATGTCTGTGTGTATGTATATCTATCTATTAACCGTTTAAATACACATCCAACATGTAATCTATCTTTCAATCAATCAATTATCAATCGATAGTATCGATCTATAAATCTATCAATCAATCAATCAATCAATCAGTCAATTTGTCTATCTAATGTAATACCTCGAAAGCAAACTAACAACAGTATTGTTTGTCTACCAAAGATCACATAATTCCATTAAATAACAATTTTGAGAGAAAATATATGTACAAAATGGGAAAATGTCAAAATTGGAATCTCAGACATGACGGAACTAGGGATATACATTACAGAAAACTGCAGCGATAGTCCTTCGGCTTATAATCAGGTGACAGCCTAATAGCAGTGATAACAGTACGGAAAGACACGAAATTGCAGCATTTAATGGCATGGGAGAGAGGAGGTAGGCTATGGGTAGCATTAGAGATGGGTGACAGCTCCAGATGAGTGGCAGATGAGTGTTATATGAGAGCATGGATGGCACAAGTGAGCATTGGGTGACACGAGTGAGCATGGATGACACAAGTGAACATGTAGTGACAGTCAGCAACGTGAGCATGGAATCATTGAAATATATAATTACAAGAAAATCACAACTCAGAATTCATTGCAAAATCAATTGACTTTTGAAAATATTTTCGGATGAAAGACGACCAGGTGCGACAACATGATAGGTAATTGTGTGGTCTGTGCAAAACATTTGTTTCAGTTGTAAGAAATCGAGACACACTGGTGACATTTGAGCGTAGTAGCCTCCAATTCAAACAACAAGCTTGCAAGGACAATTAATAATTCACCAAAGAGCAAGTATTTTTCTAAACTTGTGGATGCATCATAGAGCATTAACAGCCCCTGATGCATGAAACCACAACAGCAATTTCACTGAAAACATGCAAGTACAGTCTAGAAGAGCATGAAAACGCAAACAAACCAATAATCCACAAGGGTTTGCAAACCACAGACCGCAATACGAAAGAGCATGATACACATGTAACACCAATAGAGTATGAGAACTACAATCCTTAAAGCACGAAGAGCACGGAAAACAGTTCAAGAGGGCACTAGCAGGAACCATAATCCAAAGAAGAGCATTAAAACACACAATCCTTAAAGCATGAGAACCACGATCCTTAAAGCATGAGAACCACGATCCTTAAAGCATGAGAACACATAATCCTCAAAGCATGAGAACCACGATCCTCAAAGTATGAAAAAACACAATCCTAAAGCATAACCACCATCCATACAATATAATAACATACAAACCAACCCACAATGTCAAATTGTCAACAGCACTAACCACAATATCAACAGCACTAATCCATTAAATCCATTCAATCCATAAAATCCAAAGCTAAGAACATAGTGTTGTTGTTACCTTGAGAGTAAAGACCGATGTGTTTGACCACAGCTTCTCATCTTGACTGGCTGGAGAGTATTTGCACCAGCAGTTCAGCTGCAGCAGCAGAGAGGGGGGGGGGCTGTTAGCCAATCAGAGGCTAGCAGAGAGACAGCGCCCCCTAACAGCTTGCAAAGGAGTGAGCAGTGAATCAGACTCCTATTAGATCTACATGTACTAGCTTCCTATTATCTGTTTGTGGCCAGGGCTAGGATTCTGATGTCAGTATTAGTTCCCCAGCCTTGTCAGCCTATAGCCACATTGATCAAATAGTGAATAGTATTATCAAACAGTGCATAATTTGGAAGGTAGCACATTTCTTTGGTATTGCATCTACATGTACTAGCTTCCTATTATCTGTTTGTGGCCAGGGCTAGGATTCTGATGTCAGTATTAGTCGGGTAGCCCTGTCAGCCTATAGCCACATTGATCAAATAGTGAATAGTATTATCAAACAGTGCATAATTTGGAAGTTAGTGCATTTCTTAGGCATTACATCTACATGTACTAGCTTCCTATTATCTGTTTGTGGCCAGGGCTAGGATTCTGATGTCAGTATTAGTCGGGTAGCCCTGTCAGCCTATAGCCACATTGATCAAATAGTGGATAGTATTATCAAATAGTGCATAATTTGGAAGGTAGCACATTTCTTTGGTACTACATCTACATGTACTAGCTTCTTATTATCTGTTTGTGGCCAGGGCTAGGATTCTGATGTCAGTATTAGTTCCCTAGCCCTGTCAGCCTATAGCCACATTGATCAAATAGTGAATAGTATTATCAAACAGTGCATAATTTGGAAGTTAGTGCATTTCTTTGGTACATGTACTAGTTTCCTATTATCTGTTTGTGGCCAGGGCTAGGATTCTGATGTCAGTATTAGTTCCCCAGCCTTGTCAGCCTATAGGCACATTGATCAAATAGTGAATCATGTGAATAGTATTATCAAACAGTGCATAATTTGGTTGTGGTCAGGGCTAGGATTCTGATGTCAGTATTAGTTCCCTAGCCTTGTCATGTTAGTCAGTCTATATAGCCAGTAGCCACATTGATCAAATAGTGAATAGTATTATCAAACAGTGCATAATTTGGAAGTTAGTGCATTTCTTTGGTACATGTACTAGTTTCCTATTATCTGTTTGTGGCCAGGGCTAGGATTCTGATGTCAGTATTAGTTACTCAGCCTTGTCAGGCTAGCACATTGATCAAATAGTGGATAGTATTATCAAACAGTGCATAATTTGGAAGTTAGCACATTACTTAGGTATTGCATCTGCATGTACTAGCTTCCTATTATCTGTTTGTGGCCAGGGCTAGGATTCTGATGTCAGTATTAGTTGGGTAGCCCTGTCAGCCTATAGCCACATTGATCAAATAGTGGATAGTATTATCAAACAGTGCATAATTTGGAAGTTAGCGCATTTCTTTGGTAATGCATATACATGTACTAGTTTCCTATTATCTGTTTGTGGCCAGGGCTAGGATTCTGATGTCAGTATTAGTCGGGTAGCCTTGTCAGCCTATAGCCACATTGATCAAATAGTGGATAGTATTATCAAACAGTGCATAATTTGGAAGGTAGCACATTTCTTTGGTAATGCATATACATGTACTAGTTTCCTATTATCTGTTTGTGGCCAGGGCTAGGATTCTGATGTCAGTATTAGTCGGGTAGCCTTGTCAGCCTATAGCCACATTGATCAAATAGTGGATAGTATTATCAAATAGTGCATAATTTGGAAGGTAGCACATTTCTTTGGTAATGCATATACATGTACTAGTTTCCTATTATCTGTTTGTGGCCAGGGCTAGGATTCTGATGTCAGTATTAGTCGGGTAGCCCTGTCAGCCTATAGCCACATTGATCAAATAGTGGATAGTATTATCAAACAGTGCATAATTTGGAAGTTAGCACATTTCTTTGGTATTGCATCTACATGTACTAGTTTCCTATTATCTGTTTGTGGCCAGGGCTAGGATTCTGATGTCAGTATTAGTCGGGTAGCCTTGTCAGCCTATAGCCACATTGATCAAATAGTGAATAGTATTATCAAATAGTGCATAATTTGGAAGGTAGCACATTTCTTTGGTACATGTACTAGTTTCCTATTATCTGTTTGTGGCCAGGGCTAGGATTCTGATGTCAGTATTAGTCGGGTAGCCCTGTCAGCCTATAGCCACATTGATCAAATAGTGAATAGTATTATCAAATAGTGCATAATTTGGAAGTTAGTGCATTTCTTAGGCATTACATCTATATGTACTAGCTTCCTATTATCTGTTTGTGGCCAGGGCTAGGATTCTGATGTCAGTATTAGTTGGGTAGCCCTGTCAGCCTATAGCCACATTGATCAAATAGTGAATAGTATTATCAAATAGTGCATAATTTGGAAGTTAGTGCATTTCTTAGGTATTACATCTACATGTACTAGCTTCCTATTATCTGTTTGTGGCCAGGGCTAGGATTCTGATGTCAGTATTAGTTGGGTAGCCCTGTCAGCCTATAGCCACATTGATCAAATAGTGAATAGTATTATCAAATAGTGCATAATTTGGAAGTTAGCACATTTCTTTGGTATTACATCTACATGTACTAGCTTCCTATTATCTGTTTGTGGCCAGGGCTAGGATTCTGATGTCAGTATTAGTTGGGTAGCCCTGTCAGCCTATAGCCACATTGATCAAATAGTGAATAGTATTATCAAACAGTGCATAATTTGGAAGTTAGTGCATTTCTTTGGTACATGTACTAGCTTCCTATTATCTGTTTGTGGCCAGGGCTAGGATTCTGATGTCAGTATTAGTTCCCTAGCCTTGTCAGCCTATAGCCACATTGATCAAATAGTGAATAGTATTATCAAATAGTGTACATAATTTGGAAGTTAGTGCATTTCTGTGGTACTAATAGTACTATATCTGTATGACATTGTACTAGGTTGGTAAATGTCTTACATTGTATTTTGTGTCCCATGTCAGTATTACTTCCTCAGCCTTGTCAGCCTATAGCCACATTGGTCATGTAGCGGATAGTATTATAAAGTTAGCGCATTTCTTTGTCATTAGATGTACAATGAGTCTGTGTATGGTGCTGGGATTCTGATGTCATTAGTTACTTAACCTATGGTTGCTTAGCCAATGAGTCAGGAAAATAAAAATATCATTGCTTAGTAGCATTTGAAATGCAAACTGATCAAGTTGAAATAAAATTATATATATATTAATGTCATGCATTTCTTTTGACATCGCAAAAACTGGATAGGGAAACACAGTGCTTAAAAAAAACTGGAACAACTGTTATTACATTAACTTTGCAGTGACTAAATCTATCTGTCCCTCTAGAGCTGATAATAATACAGCCTATAAACTCACCACATAGCTACATAAAGGTTCTACATGCTCCTAAGATCCACCCTTACAATATACCAGAAAAGCCCTATGACCATGTAGAGAAACCTGCACATAACTTGATGACGTCACAGCGTAATTGCATCACGTGACAGTGTTCCATGATGACATGGTCAAACAAGAGCATAATTAGAGGAAAAACCCTGTGGCCTAATTCAATTACTGTGTCAGCTCAAACCACCAAAATGAGATACAAGCCTTGAGAGCAGCTAACAGCAGGGAAACAGAAGAAGCAGGTTAGGAGCCCTGCAATAAGACGGAAACAACAAAAAAGAAAATTTATGTGTTGTGGATGGATGGATGACGGGGCTTTATGTCATGCTGTTCCTACATTCATTCTCCTAGCACTAGAAAGGCTTATTTGGAAAGGAAGACACAAGAATGAGGTGATGATTGAAACTGCTGTCCAACACAGGTGCCATGTTACAAAGCCAGAGTCGGAATATATAACCTGCAATCCTCAGTGGGGGTAAAATTTGAGGTTGAAATTAGAATTCTATCATGAACCTTTGCTTACTGTCAATCATTTTATCCTATGTAGAGCCTTGTCCCCAAGGGAGTGGAACTCTCGGTGTCCCATTGTTCCATATATTTGCAGCTATTTGCACAATTGTACCATTTAACTGTACTGGAGATCAGTCGACACAACATCAAAGTTTTTTGTTTTTTTTCTTTAGAATATTTTTCATCGTTCACATGGTTTCGAAATATCTTGGAAGTACAAATTTCTGCATGAATAAATATGAAGCCACAAGCTTTTAGTGTCAACGAACATCAATATATCCATCAATATTACTTAAGTGCATATCTCTTATATTTATGGTCAATTTTACCTAGTACTAGCAATGCCAATATAGCTGCCATTACTCAATCAATAGCTTTATTTGATCAAGATTGGTGGCGGATTAATAGCATTGATTTATCAGGTTTTTGGCACCACTCTAGAAATGTTGTTTAACAATGACCTTGACCTACTTAAGAGGTCACTTTTCGAGGTCAGAGGTCAAATTCTGTAAAAGATCAAAGAGCTCTGTGGTGTGCTTTGATACATAATCCAATGTTACCTTTTGCTCAGAAAGCTGAGGAAGCCCATACCAAGAGAGAAGGGTGAAAGCTCTGGTGAGTTCAAAAACAAGATATTTGTGTGATATAGAGATGGATGATTGGAGCTTCGTGTCTTTTATTTATGCACTTGGTAAGCTAATTAAGACAGGAGGCCCGATGGGCTGGTAAAACCGGAACCCAGCAAATTTTCAGCCAAGCTCTGAGCTAAGTCTACCCCCAATTTGTGTGATAGAAAAAAAGGTCAGTAGACGCTTATGGAATTCCAAAGGTCAAGACTAAGCTAACATAGGCATAACACAAAGTATTTTGGTGCACCTCTCTCTTTTAATTGACTCCTCAGGAATACCTAATGTTTACAATAGAAATCGGAACTGGAGCATCAAGAGTGAAATACAAGGTGACCGTAGGTAGTAAAACGTCTTAAAATTACTTTTGCCAATTTCCTATTTTTCTCAGCCCTGATCAATTTCTGATATCTTCAAAAATAAGACATGACAAAGTGCAAGTAATTTTAATTCCTCTAAAATTAATTTCAATTCCTGGAGAAGTCAAGATTCAATGCGATTCCTGTGACATTCCATCTTTGATTTGGAACATGACAAGAAAATTGGAATTCACCCGAAATCGGAGATATTTGAGAAGAATGAGTTGGAACCTTGTTGCTCTCGACTCAACCTCAAAATGACGACAACTAAAGAATTGCGCAAATTAAATAATTGAAATAAAATTGAGGAAATAATTGTTGGCTGAGGCTCAAGGCTTTAAATTGCCTGTCACTGAATTCATTTAGTGCCAAGAACAGAAGAAAAAGGCAGATGAAAAAGGCGCAATTCAACTCATTAAGGATTTTACAACAAGGCCGAACTTGTGCATTCAGTGTGAATGGCATTTGTGCAATTTTATTGTGTGCCATGGAATTCTATTCTGCACAATGATGTTTATATTAGTGAACAATGGCGCAACAGATTACTCCCCACAATAGGAAATGTTAGACAATTGAAAATTGAATGCGAGTTAGCATCTCTGGAAGACAGATGGGAAAATCTTTGCCCCTCCCCTTTAAGCTTTTTTGTTGTAATTTCTGAAATGTGTCCTTAATTTTTTGCTGTTAAATCGTCCTGTCATTGACGTGACACGTGATCATGACGCTCCTTTTGAAGACTGTGACGTCACAACCCGTTTGTCAAGATGTTTTTCAAGCTTCATTACACAAACTTTCCCTCCTGCTTGGTTGTCAGCATTTCAGCCAAGATGTGAGCCAGCTTTTTACGTTCTTGAGAACAAGATACGACATCTAAAAAGTCTCCGCTTTATACTTTATGTCTGTACAATTTGTAGTTCTGTAGGTAACAGAACTGATAGCTTCAGGCCAAAAGGTATAACTGTTTATTTCATAAGCTTGTTTCCTTCTACCTTCCCCTAGTATTTTATAGAATAATCCTCATTTCGATCTATCATTAAACTATTTTTTGAAAAGGACCTTTGTACATGTTTTGAAGAGTCGTAACAGAAACTGTGCCTACCAGGCTTTTTCTGGCATAAAACAAAATCTGGGATAAAAATTTCTTCCAAAAAAGCAAGTGAAAGATCTTTACAGCTACAGAAATATACAAAGATGCTGCACCTTACACCAATTCATAATCAAAGCATCCTTAAGTTGAAACTTTGGCTGGATCTCAAATGTTTTCAACGTGGAACCCTGTCTTAAAGACCTTTAAAAATGTACATCCAGCAACTCAAAAAGAGATTTCTATACCACAGTCTGTAAACAGGCTAAGGGATCTGAAGGTCTCAAAGATGTCTACAATCTAAAGGTCTTCCCTCCATTTTGTTTGTGAAAGGCAGAACATTGATGCCCCAGTCTGGGAGGCAAGATAAGGCCGAGGCTTTTATCAGCCTTTAGAGTTAAGGCTAGCGTACATTGCCTGCTATGGGCTTAATTCTAAAGGTGGCCTCCAAAACACACTGTACACCCTATACACAGTACACAGGCAGTGATTCTGATTAGAGGTCAGTATCAGTGTTTGGTTGCTTGGCACAACAGTATCAGGATAGAGCGCTACTAACTTTAAAAGTTGTTAACTTTGAAGAAACTTGGGAGGAAAAAGTACCAAAGAGAAGACATTGAAAACAAACCTGAAAAGCTATCAGAAAGTAAGGAAGTTGGGTCACAAAAAGTAAGAATTTAAACTTCTTCTAGGGCAAGTTGACCTAACTTCAGCCTCTCACCCAACTTCAGCCCCCCTACAGAAAACTCCTTGTAATTAAATTTTGACGAGGCCAAGGTGACAGTATTTGGGTTTAAAGTTATTGTCAATGTGTTTAGAAAAAAATTATCAAAAAGTTATGACCGTCATAACAATGAATCAGGAATTTTACATGTTTTTTTGCTGGACCGCATTTTGCTTGCTTTGCGACGCAAAAACAACGCGAAACGAAAAAAAGTTTGATAAAATGTTAAATCTGTCAGTTAGCTGTACCAATTCACCAAAGCAGGAGCAGCCCAAAAAAAGTTTCATCACAAGGAAAAATTAGTAATCTTCCATAAATTAAGGTTTTTTTCAATATTTTCTACTTGATCATTCAATGAATTAGGTGATTTATAAGACATGTCAATCTTACCTAACTTCAGCCCCCATGGTCCTAACTTCAGCCCCCATATGACCTAACTTCAGCCCCCAGGTTTCCCAAACTCCAGCCAATACATCTCACATGAGAAGTTTGTTTATTCATCCCTGAATATCTATCTATCTAAAAATCTAATTTTTAAAGCATTTTTACATCTGGCATACTGGAATAGACCAGTTGCCTGAACTGGAGTTTAAAATAAATTTTATCCTCTTTCCGTGAAAACGATGACTTCTTTCCAAGCTTTTTTTAAATACATTTTGGGAGCATTGATTTTTTTCAGACTGTCATGTTTTATATACAGGTAAGTAATTAAGGCCAAATTTAATCATTCTGCTGTTTTTTATGACAGAATAGGATCAATTGGTTGGAGTTAGGTACGGGGCTGAAGTTAGGTACACCCTAGGCTGAAGTTAGGTACAACACGGCTGAAGTTAGGTACATTTCCCACTATTGTCTTTTGAACACATTTGCACTGCCTTATAAAGCATGTGGTTGTATTTTTACAATATAGTCGTAAAGAGGAGTGAAGGCTGGGGTTAGGTCCACAGCTACAGATTATTCCCATAATAGCCAGCCAATGACAAGCGATCAAAAACAAAGTAGGCTGAAGTTAGGTCAACTTGCCTTATCTCTCATTTTCTGATGATAGGCCAATAGATAGATCGACAAATACAAAAAGAAAGAAAGACATATGAAGACAGACAACCTGAGTAAGTTCAAATAACCCATATACAATTTTTACTTGAGACAAATTAATATATTTTCACATTTCCAAGTCCAATTGATATATTCTCACATTTTCCAAGTCCAAGGTTCGCAAAATGACTACAGCAAAGTCCATACTTCATCCCTGCTCCGATCAATTTCTGACACCATAAAAATTTGAAATGACAAAGTTCAAGTAATTTCAATTCCTCTAAAATTAATTTCAATTCCTCGAAAAGTCAAGATTTCAATGCGATTCCTGTGACATTTCATCTTCAATTTGGAACATGACAAGAAAATTGGAATTCACCCGAAATTGGAGATATTAGAGAAGAATCAGTTGGAACCTTGTTGCTCTCGACTCAACTTCAAAATGACAACTCAAGAATTGCACAAATGAAATAATTGAAATAAAATTGAGGAAATAATTGTTGGCTGAGGCTCAAGGCTTTAAATTGCCTGTCACTGAATTCATTTAGTGCCAAGAACAGAAGAAAAAGACAGAAGAAAAAGGCGCAATTCAACTCATTAAGGATTTCACAACAAGGCCTTGTGCATTCTGTGTGAATGGCATTCAGAACAATGGTAATTATGGTACTCTGTGCAATGACGTTATGGGCATTGTGCAATGGTGCAAGTGATTATTGTGGACAATAGCGCATGGTCAAAAGTTAGAAATTCAATGCAACTTAATAAGGAGTGGATTGGAAATTGTGCTTCTCACAGTTTCAGGAGAGTTGTTTCAAATTAGACAGCCACAAGAAAGGATTTATTGATCACATTAGTATAAGAAATGAGTCCTCAAAATGAGCATATGGTGTTTTGCTTGGAATGCTGGTTGCAATATGATGAAAGGTTTAAAGCCAACGAAAGGCATAGAATGGTTAGATTGATGATTGGGCTTCACATCCTGTATTTATACAGTGAAGCACCTAAAAAAAGTCGTTGAACCTTAAAGATTCAATAGCTCAGCATAGGCACGAGCATGACGCTACCTCTCTGTGCTGTGTATTGCAATTCTCTGGGGGGAATTTTGTGGCCCCTGGACTTTATGTCCTGTATTTATACAGTGAGGAGCCTAACTAAGTCGTCAAACCTCAGAGACTCAATAGCTCAGCACGGGCACGAGCATGATGTTACCTTTCTATGCTGTGTATTGCAATTCTCTGGAGGCAATTTTGTTGTCCCAGGGCTTGACGTCCTGCATTTATACAGTGAGGAGGCAAAAGTCGTCGTCAAACTTCAGAGACTTAATAGCTCAGCATAGGCACGAGCATGACGTTACCTTCTATGCTGTGTATGGCAATTCTCTGGAGGGAATTTAGCGGCCCCTGGACTCCCTTGCGGACTTCGCTCGCGGACTTCCCTGGAGGGATGGTATTAGTGATGAAATTCGTCATTAGCATGGAAAGAGGTGGATGATGAAGTTCTTTTGAATATTCTGTGGCTGTTTCATGTTATAGCCCCAGCGGTGAGTGATGAGGCCACTGGCATGCTGATAGGCAAGATTTAGGCATAATGGACCCCACAAAAAACAGTGTTACAGATGCATAGGCAAGTGCTGCTTGGTGTGATGGTGTGGAGGATTTGGGCCTTGCCATAATTACCTTTTGGTGGAACTAAAAGGGAATTTTCTAAGGAGGGAGGGAGGGAGGGAGGGAGGTATTATGGAGGTCTATTTAGCTAAAATATTCAGATATTGACCAGATTATATATAAATCTACCAACTAAATTGCAAACATTTGGATGATGAAAAATTTAATTATTTATGAACAAAACTATGAGTCTGGTATAGAATGTGGCAATTTCAGACTCTCCAGCCCAAGAATGGAGAAAAGGAAGAAGGGAAGGGTAGTATTATGCAAGGGATATTATTAGTTATTTGTTGTTTGCTTGGCGGATACAGGATTTACCTTCCCGAAGATAGCTGTATCTGGGCGAAGCGAAGCTGAGCCCGGATACAGCTATCTGAGGGAAGGTAAATCCTGTATCTGCCAAAAGCAAACAACAAATTACGAATTTATCCGACCACATGGTACAATAAAACCCCCATAACAATGTAGTTCAAAGGTATGAACATCATGAGTTTCAGGTACAGGTATCATAAGTGTTAATTCAGAAGCAGACCTGACACAAATGACGTTCATAGCTGCGAACTACACTGTTATGGGTTTTTTTTTTTAATATCCCGCAATGATTTTATCAGTGGTCTTTATTAAATTTTAGCCTGATAACTTCAAATTCTGTAAGTTGAGACTTTGGTTGGGAGCAGCAGATTGTTGTGACGTCACCAGCTGCGCATGCCATTGTGACTCATGATAAACAATCACTGCCCATTGTTTGCATAACAACGTCACATATTTTTTGAGTGATTGTGATGTCATCACTGCAGGATACAGAAAATATCTGTACAGGCCAAGCAGCCTGACAGATACTATAACAAAACAACCCAAGTCAGGGTCACTGAGTAACAATATCACGAGCTGTTGTGTGAATTAATATCACTCGAGCCCGCAGGGCGAGAGTGATATTAATTCACACAACAGCTCGTGATATTGTAAGGCTTTCTAATTTTTCCACTTAGAGTTATAAAATTTGGTACAGGTATAGGGCTATGGGTATGATTTGAGCAGTTATCGAGAAATCCAAGATGGCGGACGTTTTGTGGCGGCCATTTTGGCAGCCATCTTTCTTCATTCTTGAACTGCCCATTGTGACCTTAATATTTCACTTACAGTTACAAAATTTGGTACAGGCATTGGCCTGTGGGTATCGATCAGGAACATGTTGAGAAATCCAAGATGGCGTCCATTTTGGTAGCCATCTTTCTTCATTGTTCAACTGCCCATTGTGACCTTAATATTTCACTTACACTTATGACATTTGGCACAGGTATTGGCCTGTGGGTATGGATCAGGAAAATGTTGAGAAATCCAAGATGGCAACCATTTTGGCAGCCATCTTTCTTCATTTTTTTAACTGCCCATTCTGACCTTAATATTTCGCTTAGAGTTATGAAATTTGGGACAGGTATTGCCCTGTGGGTAATGATCTGGAACATGTTGAGAAATCCAAGATGGCAGCCATTTTGTGGCGGCCACTTTGGCAGCCATATTTCTTCATTTCTTGAATTGCCCATTGTGACCTTAATATTTCACTTACACTTATGACATTTGGCACAGGAATTGGCCTGTGGGTATCGATCAGGAACATGTTGAGAAATCCAAGATGGCGGCCTAGATGGCGGCCATTTTGTGGCAGCCCTTTTGGCAGCCATCTTTCTTCATTCTTGAACTGCCCATTGTGATCTCAATATTTCACGTAGAGTTATGAAAATTGGTACAGGTATTGGCATGTGGGTATCGATCAGGAACATGTTGAGAAATCCAAGCTGGTGGCCATTATGTGGTGGCCATTTTGGCAGCAATCTCTCCTCATTTCTTGAGCTGCCCATTGTGACCTTAATATTTCACTTACGGTTATGACATTTGCCACAGGTATTTGCCTGTGGGTATGGACCAGGAACATTTTGAGAAATCCAAGATGGCGGCCATTTTTGAAGCTATCTTTCTTCATTTCTTGAACTGCCCAATGTGACCTTAATAGTTCACTTAGATTTATAAAATTTGGTACAGGTATTGACCTGTGGGTATCGATCGGGAAAATGTTGAGAAATCCAAGATGTCGGCCATTTTGGCAGCCATCTTTCTTCATTTCTTGAACTGCCCATTGTCATCTAAATATTTCGCTTAGAGTTATGAAATTTGGTACAGATATTGGCCTGTGAGTATGAATCGGGAACATGTTGAGACATCCAAGCTGGCCACCAAATGGCCACTTCAGAATGGCTGACATCCTTGAACTGCCCATTGTGACCTTGCTATTTCACTGTGGGTTATGAAATTAGGTAAAGTTATTGGCCTGTGGGCATGGATCAGGAAAATGTCGATAAATCCACATAGATTGATAGATTGATAGATAGATACATACATAGATACATAGATACATAGATCTATACCCACATTCACTCATTCTCCACACTGCAAAAGTATATCCTTTATCACGGGTGAATGCTAGTATCTATCTATCTGTGTGCCTTTTTTCTCATTTGTTGATCTATCTATTGGCCTCTCGTCAGATAAAAAACGTGGAAGAAGTCAAATTTGTACTTTTTGTTACCAGACTTCCCTACATTCAGTTTAGCTTTTCAATTCAAAGTTTGTTTTCAATGTCTTCTCTTTTTTACTTGCCAGTGTCTTCAAAGTTAACAACTTTTAAAGTTAGTAGCCCTCTACACTGAAACTGTCTTGCCAAACAACCAGAAACTGTCTTGCCAAACAAGCAAACACTGAGACTTTTTAAACTCCAATCAGAATCACTGCCTGTATACTGTGTATAGGGTGTGCTGTGCAGTGTGTTTTGGAGCCCACCTTTAGAATTAAGCCCATAGCAAGCAATGTACGCTAGCCTTAACTCTAAAGGCTGATAAAAGCCACAGCCTTATCTTGCCCCCCAGACTGGTGCATCAATGTTCTGCTTTTCACAAACAAAATGGAGGGAAGACCTTTAGATTGTGGACATCTTTGAGACATTCAGATCCCTTAGCCTGTTTACAGACTGTGTGGTATAGAAATCTCATTTTAAGTTGCTGGAAGCACATTTGTAAAGTCTGTAGAAGGGGGTTCCACATTGTAAACATTTTCATCCATCATCAGTTTAAACTTCAGGTCCTGTGAATTCAGGTAAGAGACAGCATCGATATACAGATGTTTATTTCTATCTGTTAAGACATTTCATGTGCTTTTTGTAAGAAATTTGTATCCCCCCAGCTTATTTTTTCGTGCAAGACACATGTAAAGAACTTTTTTGAAATTTTGGGCCTGCAGCTGTGACTAGCTCAGTGGTTGTGCCCTATTATGCTAACCTCTAAGACCCAAGCGCGATTGCTGCTTCATCCTTTGCCTCATGTGCACCTCACCTCATAACCCTTGTCAGTACTAGTTGTATTTAGTTGTTGGGCTTAAGACTAAGTGCATAAATACAGGCCACAAAACCCCATCACTGTCACCTCTTTTAAAAAATTGCAAAATCTTTCATGTGAAAAGAGCCTTTAGGCTTATTTAAAACAAACAACAACCAGGGTGGGAGAGTATTGCACAAAAATGGAATCACATTTTCAGAAAAGCAGTCTACTTCGACATCAGGCCTATTCTATTTGACACTAGTGCAAAGTGGAGGGAAACCAGCTAATGAAGAAAACATGTATGCCCTTAGGGCCAAAATTATATAGTTCTGTTACCTACAGAACTACAAATCGTACAGATATAAAGTATAAAGCAGACTCTTTTTAGATGTCGTATCTTGTTCTCAAGAACGTAAAAAGCTGGCTCACATGTTGGCTCAAACGCTGACAACCAAGCCAGAGGGAAAGTTATGTGTGTAATGAAGCTTGAAAAACATCTTGACAAACGGGTTGTGACATCACAGTCTTCAAAAGGAGCGTCATGATCATGTGTCACGTCAATGACAGGACGATTTAACAGGAAAAAATTAAGACAGACGAAATTACACAAATGACAGCAAAAAAAACTTTAAAAAGAGTAAAGATTGAGCCTTGCTGAAAAAGAGAAAGAAATGGGCTGAGATTTCGTATTTTACTTTCTCTTCTGTCTTTCTATACATCTCTTGCACTTGAGAAGGTTGTTTTTTTAGTAAATAAACTAACTCGCTAACAAAGCTCTGTTCTATCTTTCTGTACATTCAGATGGTTTAATATCAACAAGAAGTTTGAGGCAAACCTGTTGATAAATATTTTAACATAGATTGTTTTTAAGTTGTTATCATCACCCATGTCTTTTTGAAGTCATTGGTCTTCATAATTTTCTTATTCTTCTATTTTTAAAAGAAGCTCCCATCTGCTTTCTATTAACTTGAATTTAATTCCAAATTTCAACCATGTCCTATTGTGCAGAGTAATCTGTTGTGCCATTGTGCACTAATATAAACATCATTGCACAGAATTCCACTGCACACAATGCAATTACCCAGAATGCCATTCAAGCCACATGCACGTGACCTTGTTCTGAAATCCTTAATGAGTTGAATTGCGCCTTTTTCTGTTCTTGGCACTAAATGAATTCAGTGACAGGCAATTTAAAGCCTTGAGCCTCAGCCAACAATTATGTCCACAATTTTATTTCAATTATTTCACTTGTGAAATTCTTGAGTTGTCGTCATCTTGAAGTTTTTCTAGAGCAACAAGGTCCTAACTCATTCTTCTCTAATATCTCCAATGTAAGGTGAATTCCAATTTTCTTGTCATGTTCCAAATTAAAGATGCAATGTCACAGGAATTGCATTGCAATCTTGACTTTTCGAGAAATTGAAATTAATTATCAAGATATTGGAATGACTAGTTTTCTATTTATATCAACAATGGAGCCGAATGGTTTAACAATATGCTGCCATAGCATGATGATTCAATCACTGTTTCCCACACAGTAAAACTAGTTGTGTCACTTTAAGGCAATAACTGTTGAAACAGCAAAAAATCATATCATAGTTCAACCAAAATAATGTTAGTTCATCTTAAACTTGGCTAGCTTCATTAACCCTGGCTTATCCAGTGGCAAATTTATAGGCCCAATACCTTTTGTGAATGTCTTATTATTCTCTCTTTATTACACCCCCTGCCCCAATTTGCAAGTGAAATATGTCTTTAATTATTCTCCTGTAATGAGCCTTACATTCTTGTTAGTTCTACATGGCTACCGGATATATTTCCTGAAAGGCCCTCCCCACCGAGTCTCCAGAAAGCTATTACACTCTCACTCACTCAGTAATTAAATGCATTAATCTATCTATGTATATAGATTAGGCTATCTATGTAGCTATATACCTGTTTCACCTATGCGTTTGTTAGCCACAGTTAGGCAAGGTCTTCCTGTGTGGGCTTGCCTCTATGTCCCTCGGGGAGGAGGATATCTGCGTGTGTCTTTTTTCTCATTTGTTGATCTATCTATTGGCCTCTCATCAGATAAAAAAGTTGAAGAAGTCAAATTTGTACTTTTTGTTACCAGACTTCCTTACATTCAGTTTAGCTTTTCAATTCAAAGTTTGTTTTCAATACTTCTCTTCAGTGTCTCCCAAATTTCTTTCCTCCCAAGTTTCTTCCAAGTTAACAACTTTTAAAGTTAGTAGCCCTCTATACTGAAACTGTCTTGCCAAACAACCAAACACTGAGACTTTTTAAACTCCAATCAAGATCCTAGCCTGTATAGACGGTGTATAGGGTGTACAGTGTGTTTTGGAGGCTGCCTTTAGAATTAAGCCCATAGCAGGCGATGTACGCTAGCCTTAACTCTAAAGGCTGATAAAAGCCCCGGCCTTATCGTGCCTCCCAGACTGGGGCATCAATGTTATGCCTTTCACAAACAAAATGGAGGGAAGACCTTTAGATTGTAGACATCTTTGAGACCTTCAGATCTCTTGGTCTATTTACAGACACTGTGGTATAGAAATCTCCTTTTAAGTTGCTGGAAGTACATTTTTAAAGGTCTTTCAGAAGGGGGTTCCACATTGTAAACATTTTCATCCACCATCAGTTTCAACTTCAGGTCCTGTGAATTCAGGTAAGAGACAGCATCGATATACAGATGTTTATTTCTATCTGTTAAGACATTTCATGTGCTTTTTGTAAGAAATTTGTATCAAAGCTTTTGTTTTGTGCCACTTGAGCAGAGCAGATTCTGTGGGTGTTTTGTGCAAGACGTGTAAAGAACTTTTGGAAATTTTGGACAGTGACTAGCTCAGTGGTTGCGCCCCATTCTGTTAACCTCTGAGACCTAAGCTGGATTGCTGTTTCATCCTTTGCCTCGTATGCACCTCACCTCATGGCCTCATCACCCTTGTCAGCACTAGTTCTATTTAGTTGTGGGGCTTAGGTGCATAAATACAGGCCACAGAACCCCATCACTGTCACCTCTTTTGAAAAATTGCAAAATTTTTCATGTGAAAAGAGTCAATGGTCCTATTTAAAACAAAAACAACAACCGGATTGGAAGAAGTACTGCTTAAACATGGACTAACATTTGCAGGAAAGCAGTCTACTTCAACATCAGGCCTATTCTATTTGACACTAGTGCAAAGTGGAAGGAAACCAGCTAATGAAGAAAACATGTATGCCCTTAGGGCCAAATTTATATAGTTCTGTTACCTACAGAACTACAAATCGTACAGATATAAAGTATAAAGCAGACTCTTTTTAGATGTCGTATCTTGTTCTTAAGAACGTAAAAAGCAGGCTCACATGTTGGCTCAAACGCTGACAACCAAGCTGGAGGGAAAGTTATGCGTGTAATGAAGCTTGAAAAACATCTTGACAAACGGGTTGTGATGTCACGGTCTTCAAAAGGAGCGTCATGATCACGTGTCACGTCAATGACAGGACGATTTCACAGGAAAAAATTAAGACAGACGAAATTACACAAATGACAGCAAAAAAACTTTAAAAAGAGTGAAGATTGAGCCTTGCTAAAAAAGTGAAGAATGAGGCTGAGGTTTTCATGTTTCATTTTCTCTTCTGTCTTATTTTTACTTTTCTTGGGCTGTTATAGAAGGTTTGTTTTTTTTTGTCTTTTCTTAAACAAATTTAGGTCTAATGAAAGGACCTATCAAGGAATCATTCTTTATTTTCAGGTGGAGTAATATTAACCAATTCAAGAGGAAACTCATAAAAATGTAGTTAATTATCAAAAGGAATTGAACTTTCAGCCAATAGAAGTCACTACTGTCTTCTTTAAGGAGAGGATCCCCCACCTACAAAGTTCTATTTTCCAATCCATTCTTTAGAGATGTTAACTCGCATTCAATTTCCAAATGTGAACATTATCCTGTCGTGTAGAGCAATCTGTTGCGCCGTTGTGCACTAATATTAACATCACTGCACAGAATTCCACTGCACACAATGCAATTACCCAGAATGCCATTCAAACAGAATGCACAAGGCCTTGTTGTGAAATCCTTAATGAGTTGAATTGCGCCTTTTTCTTCTGTCTTTTTCTTCTGTGGTGGCACTAAATGAATTCAGTGACAGGCAATTTGAAGCCTTGAGCCTCAGCCAACAATTATTTCCACAATTCTATTTCAATTATTTCATTTGCGCAATTCTTGAGTTGTCCTCATTTTCAATATTCTGAAGTTGAGTCAAAGCAACAAGGTTCCAACTCATTCTTCTCTAATATCGACAATTTTGGGTGAATTCCAATTTTCTTGTCATGTTCCAAATCAAAGATGGAATGTCACAGGAATCGCATTGAAATCTTGACTTTTTGAGGAATTGAAATTAATTTAGAGATATTGAAATGACTTGTGTTCTATTTATATCACCAAAGGAGCCAAAAGGTTCAACAATTTGTTGCCATGACAAGATGATTCAATCACTGTTGTCCACACTGTAAAACTAGCTGTGCCACTTTTAAGGCAATAACTGTTGAAACAGCAAAAAATCATATCATAGTTCAACCAAAATAATGCTAGCTCATCTTAAACTTGGCTAGCTTCATTAACCCTGGCTTATCCAGTGGCAAATTTATAGG
This sequence comes from Platynereis dumerilii, assembly GCA_026936325.1. Classification (NCBI taxonomy): domain Eukaryota; kingdom Metazoa; phylum Annelida; class Polychaeta; order Phyllodocida; family Nereididae; genus Platynereis; species Platynereis dumerilii. The sequence goes on along the minus strand of JAPTHN010000017.1, from coordinate 7,772,767 downwards.
CCAAATACCTTTTGTGAATGTCTTATTATTCTCTCTTTATTACACCCCTCCCCCAATTTGCAAGTGAAATATGTCTTTAATTATTCTCCTGTAATGAGCCTTACATTCTTATCAGTTCTACATGGCTACCGGATATATTTCCAGAAAGGCCTCCCCACCGAGTCTCCAGAAGGCTATTACACTCATAGGCCCGTTTTCACCAACATGGTATTAAGAGTTAAGCCTGGTGTTAACTCCTTTAAACCTGGTATAACTAAGTTCATTTCACCAAGAGTGTGCTAAGCATGTAAACCTGTCAAGGTTCAGTGAATCATACACATTGTCACCAGACTCAAGGATCAGACATCTCAAACTGATTTGGTGTCAAAAAGTGATTAGGCCAATGAAAACAGAACATATGTTTCTTATGAGATGGCATGACAAATCAGTATTATAGGCCTTTGTCTATTATATTCACATGTTTTTCTAATTTAACAGTCACCAAAGATTTTTTCAAGAAAGATATGTCTGTGCTGAGTTGTACAAAACCTCTGCACTTGTTGTTGGTCCTAGCACAAGGGTACTTTCGAAGGGCAGGAAATTCGGACGTGGGTGCAATCTATGCATCCTATAACCCCCCCGGAAATCAGGCGATTTTGGAAAATTCCAATTTAGCCTCCCATGTGACTGGTCCACTGGGCATACGTACATATATTGGTTTTAATGAAGCGATTGCATGACTAACACGCTTCTCAATCCTTGAAACTGAGGCGACACTAATACCACTCAAGTCACCAACGACTTGTTGGTAACTGCCGGTAGCAAAACATCGCAGACACGTCAGCCATTCTGGGTACATCAGATTTTGAGGACCCTTATCATTAGACATTCAAAGGGATTCAACCATTATTGTAGTTTCATTGTTCAAAAATGCATGACCAGCTGATTTGTATTAATTTATTGTTTGAGGGGAGGGGGCTAAAGAAAAATGCATTTTTGTCACCAACACTGGACAGACAACTAATTAATTCTCTTTTTTATAAATTTCCAAGCCCACCCCTCTTTTTCTCTTACCTTGTCATGTGGCCATGTTTGGGAACTTCAGAGATTAATTGTGTTTGTAGCAGTTGAGTTGTTTAAATACTATGTGCAGACTTTCACTCAGTAAATGTTCCTTGATCCTGCTCCGCTTGAGTGATTGGCTTAGCCAGACCAGGTCTTAGCTAAGACCTGGCATAACTCTTAATACCATGTTGGTGAAAACGGGCCTTACTGACTCAGTAATTAAATGCATTAATCTATCTATGTATATAGATTAGGCTATCTATGTGGCTATATACCTGGTTCACCTTCATGTATTAGTATGTTAGCCACAGTTGGGCAAGGTCTTCCTGTGTGGGCTTGCCTCTATGTCCCTCGGGGAGGAGGATATCTGCCTGTGTCTTTTTTCTCATTTGTTGATCTATCTATTGGCCTCTCATCCGATAAAAAAGTGGAAGAAGTCAAATTTGTATTTTTACCCAATTTCCTTACTTTCAGCTCAGCTTTTCAATTCGAAGTTTGTTTTCAATGGCTCTTTTTAATTTTCTCCCAAATTTCTTTCCTCCCAAGTTTCTTCCATGTTAACAACTTTTAAAGTTAGTGGCCCTCTACACTGAAACTGTCCTGCCAAACAAGCAAACACTGAGATTTTTCAAACTCCAATCAAGATCCCTGCCTGTACGTATAGACGGTGTATAGGGTGTACACTGTACAGCATGTTTTCTAGGGCACCTTTAGAATTAAGTCTATAGCAGGCAATGTACGCTAGCCTTAACTCTAAAGGCTGATGAAAGCCTCGGCCTTATCTTGCCTCCCAGACTGGGGCATCAATGTTATGCCTTTCACAAACAAAATGGAGGGAAGACCTTTAGATTGTGAACATCTTTGAGACCTTCAGATCTCTTGGTCTGTTTACAGACTGTGTGTGGTATAGAAATCTCTTTTTAAGTTGCCATGTACATTTTTAAAGGTCTTTAGAAGGGGGTTCCACATTGTAAACATTTTCATCCACCATCAGTTTCAACTTCAGGTCCTGTGGATTGATGTAGGATACAGCATCGATATACAGATGTTTATTTCTATCTGTTAGGACATTTCGGGTGCTTTTTGTAAGAAATTTGTATCCAGCTTTTGTTTCGTGCAATACATGTAAAACATAGGCTGCGCAGCAGCAAACCTTCAGCGAATAACACCTTTAGAAGATTACAATAATATCATAAAATTGGTGTGTTTACGAAATTGCTTATAGGTATGCAATAGCGGTTGAGTAGTGGCCTTCAATTATCTCTATTTGCCCGTTGCCCTGCAATCTTCCTATCTCCTTGCCAGGATTTGTAAAATCACGAAAAGGCCTTATTAGACTAATTTACGCATATTATGGTATAGTTTCATGCATGTACAAAGTATTGTGAGGTGTTGGTTGAAAACCAAAAAATATAACTCTGTTGTAATTTTCTGAAGTTTTTACAAGTGTTATACACATCAAAAAGCACTGCTACGTTGTATAGGTGACTAGTTTAGAAAATTGCATTACTGTATATGTAATTGTGGGCAAGTTTTGGCTCCGATATAAAAAAAAGTATTTTAAATATTTTTTCTCAATATGACACTATAGAATAGCCATCTGTCAGACCATGAAAAGGCACAAATAGACCATATAAGCCGCATGTGTACCGAACTTCATCGATATATATGGAATATAGTGACCGGATGTTGGGCCAGTAACAAAAAATGAATTTTTATTATTTTTTTAAATATTTCAAAAAGAATATTACATTTTCCATCAGAACTTTCAAAAGGCACAACTGGACCATATTGACCATATTTGTACCAAACTTTATCTCCATGTACATGCAATAGTGACCGAGTGTTAGCCCAAATAACAAAAAAACATATATTTTTATAATTTTTCACATTTTTTCAAAAAGTATAGAATATTTGTCAATGAGACCATCAAAAGGCACAACTGGACAATATAGGCCACTTGTGTACCAAATTTCATCCATGCACATGCAATAATGACTGAGCTTTGGCCCTGAAACGAAAAAAAATAATTTTTATATTTTGTTAATTATTTCAAAAAGTATTTAAGATCTGTTCATCAGACCATCAAAAGGCACAACTAGACCATACAGGCTAGATGTGTACCAAATTTCATCCATGTACATTCAATAGAGGCTGAGTGCTGGGCCGGAAACGATCTATCCGCCCGCCGCCCGACCGCCCGCCCGCCCGGCGGACGGACAGCATTTTTACCCATGTGATTACAATACCTTCTTCGAACTTCGTTCGCTGAAGGTAAAAACTTTGAAATTTTGGGCCTGCAGCTGTGACTAGCTCAGTGGTTGTGCCCTATTATGCTAACCTCTAAGACCCAAGCACTTGTGCATAAATACAGGCCATAAAACCATATCACTCTCACCTCTTTTGAAAAATTGCAAAATCTTTCATGTGAAAGGAGCCTACTTATTTAAAACAAAAACAACAACCGGATTGGAAGAAGTACTGCTCAAACATGGACTCACATTTTCAGAAAAGCAGTCTACTTCGACATCAGGCCTATTCTATTTGACACTAGTGCAAAGTGGAAGGAAACAAGCTAATGAAGTAAACGTGTATGCCTTTAGGGCTGAAACTATATAGTTCTGTAACCTACAGAACTACAAATCGTACAGATATATGTATAAAGCAAAGTCTTTTTAGATGTCGTATCTTGTTCTCAAGAAAGTAAAAAAACTGGCTCACATGTTGGCTCAAACGCTGACAACCAAGCCAGAGGGAAAGTTATGTGTGTAATGAAGCTTGAAAAACATCTTGACAAACGGGTTGTGACATCACAGTCTTCAAAAGGAGCGTCATGATCACGTGTCACGTCAATGACAGGACGATTTAACAGCAAAAAATTAAGACAGACGAAATTACGCAAATGACAGCAAAAAAAACTTTAAAAAGAGTAAAGATTGAGCCTTGCTAAAAAAGTGAAGAATGAGGCTGAGGTTTTCATGTTTAATTTTCACTGCTGTCTTTCTTTTTACTTTTCTTGGGCTGTTATAGAAGGTTTGTTTTTTTTTGTCTTTTCTTAAACAAATTTAGGTCTAATGAAAGGACCTATCAAGGAATCATTCTTTATTTTCAGGTGGAGTAATATTAACCAATTCAAGAGGAAACTCATAAAAATGTAGTTAATTATCAAAAGGAATTGAACTTTCAGCCAATAGAAGTCACTACTATCTTCTTTAAGGAGAGGATCCCCCACCTACAAAGTTCTATTTTTTCCAATCCATTCTTTAGAGATGTTAACTCGCATTCAATTTCCAAATGTGAACATTATCCTGTCGTGTAGAGCAATCTGTTGCGCCGTTGTGCACTAATATTAACATCACTGCACAGAATTCAACTGCACACAATGCAATTACCCAGAATGCCATTCAAACAGAATGCACAAGGCCTTGTTGTGAAATCCTTAATGAGTTGAATTGCGCCTTTTTCTTCTGTCTTTTTCTTCTGTTCTTGGCACTAAATGAATTCAGTGACAGGCAATTTGAAGCCTTGAGCCTCAGCCAACAATTATTTCCACAATTCTATTTCAATTATTTCATTTGCGCAATTCTTGAGTTGTCCTCATTTTCAATATTCTGAAGTTGAGTCAAAGCAACAAGGTTCCAACTCATTCTTCTCTAATATCGACAATTTTGGGTGAATTCCAATTTTCTTGTCAAGTTCCAAATTAACGATGGAATGTCACAGGAAACGCATTGAAATCTTGACTTCTCGAGGAATTGGAATTAATTTTCAAGATATGTGTTCTATTTACATCACCAAAGGAGCCAAAAGGTTCAACAATTTGTTGCCGTGACAAGAAGATTCAATCACTGTTTCCCTCACTGTAAAACTAGCTGTTTCACTGTTTAGACAATATATTCATAAATACATTTTGTTATATAATCATAAAAGTCGCTAAGCATTGGCAAATGCATATTCCATGTGGCAAATTAGCAACAAAAGTATGCATTTCACTCATAATTGGCTCTTTTGGTCAACAGAATTTTGGTCCTAGAAAAAGTACTGGACTAGCTGTCGTTAAAAAAGACACATTAGGTTTTACAGTGTAAGCTAACAGCTACATTGGTTAAAAATATCTTAAATGCCTCCTCAAACCCACCACACTACAGCCAAGCAATATTGCCCCACCACACAGCCGAATGTTCTCCCTTACTGCTATCTACCCCTGCACTGAATGGGGTTATTACCACACCCAGGGGAATTGGGTCAGGGGTCATGACCTTTGACCTCTGTTGACAGCCCCCACCCTCGATAAACCACCCAGGGTTCAGAGAGTCTATAACCTAATATGGAACTGCTACCATTGATGCAGTTAGACTTCTGCTTATGACTATATTTTAGTATTGGAAGATTCAGATTTATTGCATTTAGGAGAAAATCACTGCACATAGGCCTATAGGTAGTTCCTTATTTTTTAATCAAAATAATAATAAATCTATAAACTACGAAATAGAGTGGTGCTGGTAAGTGAAATGTGTGATGCCTTATTTTATAAGGTCAATGCTAAACATCCTCAACCAAACTGCCTGTGGGAGCATGGATTCTGTCGTCCAATAACAGTGACACATATCATATGGGAGGATACATGAGGCATGTGGGATTCAAACCGTTGCTTACTTACTTTTCTACAAACAGTTACATATGTATGGGTCAAAATCTTCAATAATAAGTGAACCTCCCTCCTCCTTGAAATTACATCGGCCATACTTCATGCTTTCTTAGGCCAATTTTAGGCATTAACCCATACATGTATGTTACTCTTCAGTACTCTCTTCAGTACATCAAAGAAAAGTGGCAGCCATCTGTACCTAAATCATTAGCTTTTGTGTTGTAATACATTTTCATATAATTGGAAGAGAATCCAAGCTTCCACTAGTAGAATGCTTAAGGATGTTTAGCATTGACCCAATAGCAAAACATCAACTGTTTCACTTTTACTTGCACCATTATAAATCTCACAGCTTTACAGCCCAGAGAATCTGAGCTTTTCCTGCTTGGATCATTTGCTTGTAGGGATACAGTCTATGTGTAACATTATTACTGCCCTACAAAGGTAAAGTACAGTAACTGCATTTGCTGCACTTCACCTTGTTACTTTCCTACCATAAAGGTGGGAACCAAAAATTGTAAAAATTCAAAAGTAACCCTTTTACCTGAGTTAGACCTCAACATTTTCATAATAAAGTCAGGAATTTTATGATTCCCTTCTCAGCTGTAGGGGTTAAAAAGGTAAAGTACAGAATGTCAGATACTGTACTTTACCTTTGTACAGCGCAGGGCAGCATATACTTTCCACAAGAAATGAACCTTGCATTCTTCGTGTTTCATAGACATTGCATTATTTCTCACAAAGTCATTTCATATATTGAAATACCCATTTTTACAAGGAATGGCAAAGCAAAGAACATTTAGGTTCTATGGCACCTCTACGGCACCATGTCAAAATTGATTTTCAAAATCCCGACTCTTCCGCAATATATCTGGATAACACGTCTGTCACACCAGATAGATCCAGACAGGATTCTGCAATGGGGTGGCACAAATATACAGCTGTTTCACTCCGATATCATTTTTGTACACCGTAAAACATCATCGTAAGTCATAGAACATCCATCTGTCTGTCTTTGTGAAAGAGGAACATACAGAGGAAACTCACAGCATAATAATAGTATATTTCACGAATGTCATTGTGATCTTTCTGTATGTCAATCATGATCAGGCAGCTGTCCGAAGAAGTGGCTAGAGGCCCAGCCTGCTCCGCTAAAGGTCTCTGCCTGCATGGGTTCGAACCCCGTGCGGGGACCCAACATTTTCAGTGGACCTTCAAGAGCAAAATCCCAGCTAGATGTTGTTCGGATGAGATGTTAAATTGGCAGCCCATTGTATCAGTGTCTGTGCTATATTCTGCAGAATTCTTTACTTCGGCCAACCGACATTTCCTGCTATGGAATCAGACAGCAAGTTGCCAAACCATCACAGTAAAAGTTTTACATTGCCTTTTTTACCACCCAGCATCACCTTACACCTCTGAAGTCCAATATAAGTTGAAGTCTTTCCAATATATATTTGAAGCCTTCCAATATATATTTGAAGCCATCCAATATGTCTTCTCAACTGTCCAATACAATATCTGCCGGCGAGTAACCCTGACGTTTTATCAATGTGAGACAGACATCGTTCATCAATACGTCTATCGGACTGCATAATCTGTCTCATCTGACCTAATATCTTTTATTGCGCCATTCCGTTCGACTGATATAAAGAAGAGAGTATACAAATTCAAGCAGACGTTAGAGAAAATAGGCGAAATTCTCAATACTTGATTTTATCTATTTGCTATCACCGAATCAGGTAACTGATATATTCATTTACTGAATTCATCTGAGTGTATAACATTGCGGTGGACATCGTTTGCAAAATTTGCAATGAAATGTATATATAATTATATATGATACTTTTTTAAACCTTTTTTGTATCACGACACACAAATTCTGCATTATCCGCACTTTACCAAAGATCTGTCTGTTGACCCATATTTTTACACTGCAAAACGAGGTTGCACACAAAATGGAATTCAATTAAACGTCAATTCTGTGAATTTCTCAACATTAAATTAATTATTTTACATTTCTCACAAACCTAAGTTACAAATGACTTTTCCATGCAAAAATAACGTGAAAGAGGCACTACTTGATAAACCGAAGCATTTGTCACTGCATTTCAGCAATCAAATTGAAGAAAAGAACTGATTGAACCGATAAATCGTGAGCCAGCGTTTATCCCTATAGTAAAATAGTCAGAGAGACTAAATAAATATGTAACTGCTCTCAGATTTGACAGAATTTAAGATGGCTGCCACAATGGCTGCCTGCAAAGTTTACTTCATATATTGCTTGTTTGTTTGTGTTTTACGCTTCTGCAGCACCTTAGTGGGCTATATCGAGGCAGGCGTTCGCCGTATGAGATGAGAAGACTGTGAGTCTGGCACATACCCTATTAATTCAGGGATGCCCAGGGTCTTTCAGTTGCCCCAGCATAGAATACTGGATACAACCCGCCTCCATTTAATGTCCCATGGGCTCGGACTAAAGTGAGTTCCCGGGGTGAGATTTGAATCCACGCCCTCAAAGCCAGTTGATATTTACTTCATATATCATGGTGTAGTAATTGTCAAGTCAGTGCATATTTAAGTAAACATTTTGCGATTCAGTATACGGAACATAGAATATCATAGTATCATATGCAGATCATGTACATTTAATATACGTCATACTGAAAATACCACAAATATGGCACATCACTCAGTTTATATTGTACTGCAAGACTCTCGAAGAAAATTTTCTCTGAAAATTTCATTTCTCCAGTACATCTCTTGTGGCTTTCGCATGTCTAGTGAATAACACCAGTGATAAATAACACCATCCTTTCACAATATTAAATATTTTATGAAATTCCGGTGATAAAATAAATCAGTACTCACCAGCCTCGGAGATATACAGAATCTGAAAAGAAAAAGGAGAAAATTTCATAAATATTAATAATTCAACGCCGTCAAAATTCATATTACCATCCCAGATAAATCGCATTACAATTAATAAAATGTCATCAAGTATATATATGAGAACATGAGAAACAAGGCAAAATATTAAATCATATTTCAAAAGGGGAGTTTCTTTTCAAAAACAAAATAATTAGAATTCTCACGTTGAGCGATATCAAATTCTGTCGCATCATTCGGTCGGTAAGCAGTATCATTTGGTCTCTAATGTCCAGTTTAAGCAAAGATAGGAACAAGCAAGGAAACAAGGAAGGAAACAAGGAAGGAAACAAGGAAGGAAACAAGGAAGGAAACAAGGAAGGAAACAAGGAAGGGAGCAAGGAAGAATGGATGGGTGATTGGGATTTCACATCCTGCATCTATGCACCCGGTCGTCTAATTACGACAGGAGGCAGATACGAGGAAAGAAGAAAGGCTAAAAGGAGGAAGGGAGGAAGGGAGCAAGCAAGCAAAGAAATTAACGAGCAAGGAAGGAAGGAGGAAAGGAAGGAAGATGATGGATGGATAGATAATTGGGGCTTTACATCCTGTATTTAAGCCAATTGGGACAAGAAGAGGATACAGAAATGAGGCAAAGGAAGGAAAGAAGGAAGAAAAAAAGTATGTAAGAAAGGAAGAGACGAAAGAAGGAAGAAGCAGGGCGAGAGGAGGCCTTTTTGAGTCATAACTGGTTTTATTGAAGGAAGGACACACATAATCCCTTTATTGCGTAGTAATAAACCAGCGGTATCATCCGTGGGCTATTGAAAATAATGATTGATCTCGAGGCATTGTCAGCATCGTGACACAAATCAAAAATTTCATTTATATTCAAAACATGTATTGATGCTGGAGATCCATGGCAGACTAAGTGGCATTTTGTAGCATTAAACACAAATTTCATGGCAAATTTGTATCTTATATTGTATTAATAAAACTGCGTGAGTTTACAATGTATAAATGAATCATAATCCAAACATTTTATCTCCATTGACGCCAGCCTTTACTGACATGACTACAGAGTCTGATATCAAAAATAAAATATGGCAGAATATAAGGCATACCAAATGAGACTAAGTCGTGATATTGGTGATGGCATTTTACACAAAGGAAATTTCATTGTACTAAGTATCTCCTCTCCTCGCATCAAACCAATTAACTTTAAAAATGTATAAAATCTACAAATCACATATTCCAAATAGATATTGTATAACTAAGCTGTTGTATCTCCACCGATGCCAGACTTCACTGATATCTCCCAAATACAATATGGCTGAATAGAGGGCAGATTAGATGAGATTATGTCTTGATATCGGTGATGGCATTTTCCACAAAGAAAATTTCATTGTACTCTTATCTCTTTTCCTTACTTAAAACCGATATGGTTATCCAAAATTCCACTTAACGTTCAAAATATCCTAATTTAATGATATATTCCAAATAAATATTCATTATATTTGTATAACTAAGCTTTTGTATCTTCAGGGCTTCCTGACTTTAGTGATATATATGGCTTAAATTGGCTTTAGAGTCTGATATCCCAAATGCAATATGGCAGAATAGAGGCCAGATTAAATAAGATTATGTCTTGATATTGGTGATGAAATTTTACACAAAACACCAACATTTTCTAGATGTAATCTAGTGAGAGCTTACAATACATAAAAGAATGAAATGATGTATTTCAAACATATCTAAGTTCTAAAACGTATCTCCACCGATGCACACCTTTATTAATATGACTTCAGAGTCTAATCAGTAGACTATTCTCCTAAATGCAATACGGCAAAACGGAGGGCCGATTGGATGAGATCATGTCTAGATATTGTTGAAGGAATTTCACAAAGAAAATTTAAACCGATGTGGTAATCCAAAAATTCCTCTAACAGGGTGTCTGCAGCTTTTTTGAAACCAAATTCCAGGCTTTTTCCAGACCAAGTTTTCCAAAATTCCAGGCCAATTTTAACGACACTATACACACATCTTTTTCTGAACACGACATTCGTCCTTTGGTCCTATCATCGCTAAAAATTGCCAAAAATTCAGCAGTGGACTATTTTTATTTCCACACAAAGTATATTCCAGGCTTTTCCAGGCCCTTTTTTCAAAATACTGGTTTTCCAAGGCCTGGAAATTGAGAAACCAAATTCCAGGCTTTTCCAGGCTTTTCCAGGATTGGAAAAGCCTCTTAGTGTTTAAAATGTATGAATTTTACAAAATCATATTTTCTAAATTCATATTGTATAACTAAGCTGTTGTATCTCCATTGACGCCAGTGATGGCAAGTTATACAAAACACTTACATCTTCTAGATGTAATCTAGTGGGAGCTTACAATACATAAAAGAATGAAATTATGAATTTCAACATATCTAAGCTATTGTATATCCACAGATGCACGACTTTACTGATATGACTCGAAGAGCCTGATCTCCTTAATGCAATACGCCAGAATAAAGGGCAGATTGGATGCGATCACGTCTTGATATTGCTGATAGAATTTTACACAAAGCAAATTTCATTGTACTTTGTATACATTTCCCTTACATCAAACCACTTAACTTTAAAATTGTATGAAATTTACAAATCACATATTCCAACTACATATTGTATAAGTAAGCTATTGTATCTCCACCGATGCCAGACTTCACTGATATGACTTTATAGAGGCTGATCTCCAAAACACAATATGGCATATATTGGCAGAATAGAGGGCAGATTAAATGAGATTATGTCTTGATGTTGGTGGTGGCATTTTACTCTCTGCTTTATGAGGGGATGGGATGACGTGCCTTGCATAAGAATGACTTCTTTTCGTCAAAGTATTCTTTTACGTTCTTCTTAAGTCTCTTTGTTCTTCGCTCTATCTCGATTTAATCTTGCTCTAAGTTTGATTTTATCCCAATTTTATCCCGATTTTATCCTGATTTTATCCTGATTTTACCAGGGCGTTATCCTTGCTTCGTCTTGATTTTGTCTCTTGTTTCTCCTTGATGTTGCTCCACGACAGCCGCAGTGCGTGTTTGCTGCTTATCTGCCATCTTTCTTCTGATATCTGATCACAGCTCTATTGAAATTTTGATGTCCTTCTTCTTATAATCTATTTGAGTCAACCTCATGATTTTATACAGTACATGTATGAAGACAGCAAGAACACTTTGGTCGCTCCGCAGAAAAACTAAAGAAGGATATTTTACTTTGAGTTGGAACGGTCACTTGGTATCAAAGAGGTCTAAGAATGTGTGCTTGCAATCCCAGCATACATGTACTGTGCATAATCAAAACTGAAAGAAGGCCTACAAGCCAAAGATAAGCAAAATATAAAAAGTGGATAGTGCTAGATGTTTGAGGTGGCCATTTTGGTAGCCATCTTGGATTTATGCAAATGCTCCTGATCCATATAAAAAAACAATTCCCTGTGCCAAATTTCGTAGTTCAAGATTTCATGAAATAGCCCTACTTAGATAATGTTCAGTAAACACTTAAAAGACAATGAAGAAGGCGGGGACAATCATACCGCCATTTACCGGGCGACGGAAACAGCCTCTCCGCCCTCTCGCTTTCAAAGAAGACGGACAAGCTAATAAATGATCTAAGTCAAAATAACTACCACACTTTCATTACAACAAGGCCAACTGAAACTTATTATCCTGTTCCTACATACATATTATGTACCTACAACCCGGTTAACAACAACTTCATATTTCTAAACATGTCTTAAAATCCTCTGAAGAGAGTTTTTAGACAAAACACAAATCATAAATTTATGAAGTATGTTCCTTAAATCCACCTCTGCTTTCAGTCCAATTCAAAAGGGAACGTTGCATTGAATAATTCAACTGCTAAGAGACCAAACTGCAAATTACAGGAAACATAACATAGCTCCAAGGACTAAATGGCTGCTCCCCCTGGAGGCCAAAAGATGCATAAAAGATGCGTTCTAATGTTTCACACAATTCAAAGGATTGTAGCTCATATTTTGATGACGTCAGAGAAATTGGAGGGGAGAGGAGAGGACAGGAGATGAGAGGAGACCATATTGGATGGATGATTGGAGCCTTACAATACTGTATTTTACATTTTGTGCACTTGGTAGGCTAATTGGAAAAGGAGGACACAGCAATCAGGTAAAGGATGATTGAAACTGGCATCCAACATAAACCCAGATGACCCGGCAAAAGTATAGGACTCGACGTTGGACCTATCAATTGGAATGCCTTGTACTAACCTTTCTCCCAAAGGCAACCACACAACAAAGTAGCGGTCCAAGTGGAGGTTGAATTACATTGACTGAACATTCCGTAGTATGCACATACGTAAGTTACAGTGTAATTAGTAAATGATCGTAAATGATGTAAAACGGAAAAATAATAACTAAACTGAAACCTTCAAAGAATTGCAAGAAAAAACAACAACATAATGACAAACTTGGGAGCTAAACCAGAAAACCTGTGAGTCGGTCTAATCGCATCCACAGACGTCAGACATAGACCACGTAGAGTAGACACAAGAGCAGTCACACCACTCTCCCTCAAACCGCCTTTAAAAAGCTTTTGAAGACCTTCCTTTTAAGCCTCTTACAGAGAAGTGTTTTGTCATCTTTTTCTCGCCTATTCTGAATTCAGCACGCGTAGGTGTTTATTCCATTGCTTGTGAGGACAATTTCCTACCACTTCTAGCGCCTTTGCACTATTTTTCTGGCCCTTTTTTGGCCCTTACAGCAATTTTTCCAGCCCCTTTCAGCACTACAAGGCCCTCAGAGTGAAGTGGCTGTCGATAGGGGTCGCCATACTGCACTGACCTTGACCCTCAAACGATTTGCAGACGAAAGAATGGCCACGTCACATGACTACAGGTCATGCTGTGACAAGGTTCGTGATTGGCTCCTGTGGTCACGTGACTAATGCAACAGGATTTATGATTGGCCCCCAGGAAACCACGTGCTCAGGGCATTGTGGGAGGGATTTGGGCTAATGCTGTTTGCTGATTCCGGGAGAGAGGGTTGCCCCGCTGTGCTTGTTATGGCCGCTAGGTGGCTGTAGGATGTCATCCCCTTCCCAGAATGCATTGCGAGGATTAGGCGTGTTGGATCTGTAGTCATGATCCCATAACAACTGGAATTATGGGATTGCGAGCGGGGCCCTGTCCGACCACTGACTTAACGGTTTACGTTCTTTTCATGAATCAAGTGGCTATTTAAGCACACATTTGTCTGTCTGTCTGTGTGTCTAGCTGTCTCTCAGAGTCCCAGTGCTGGCACATGAATTCTTCTATGTCCACATAAAGCTTTGTCTCCAAGCCATTCTGTCTTTATGTCCTACATGTTTCATTCAATCCATTATAATTCCTGTCATTCTAAAGACAATCACACCGCTTGTGTGTCAGCAACATATTTATCGATCCATCTACAGTGTATTTTTTTAGAAGCAAGCCATTTTTTCAGCTGCTTGCAGCCTGTTTTGCACAAGGCATTTTTGGTAAGGTTCTGACCATACTGGAGGTCGCACTACTTCACCTATCACATTGAAACTTAGTATACAGTCTCAATATAATTTTATCTTGCTTCCATCAACTTTTGGTAAACTTCTGTGACATTAAATTTTTTATTTACGAAGCTAAAATGATCGTTTTTGGCGCGAATTTCAAATGATCAGCTGCAGTGAAACCAGCACCAACGGCAGCAGCCAGATCCAGGAAGAAAAGGGAAGGAAAGTAGGAAGGAAAAAGGGAGGGAGGTATACATGTAGGTAGATAGATAGATAGATAGATGTAGATAGATAGATAGATAGATGGATACATAGATAGATGGACACATAGACACATAGATAGACACATAGATAATTATATACTAAGTCTATCTACAAGCAGCTGTTAAAGTACTTGCACGTTATTTTTTGACCTGGCGCGTTTAGCCAATTAAACTTACAAAAAAACTTTTCTTTGTCCCGATTTATGTCCACATACACTATGTCCCTATTTACGGTGCTCATAACGTGCACCACTACCATTACAAGAAATAGGACTTCAAACAGCGTCAAGAATCAGGCCGTACAATATCAGTTTGAAATCTGAAGCATGTGAGACTGTGAGTCATAAATAACTATCTTTTATTATGAATAAACCTTGTATTTTTTAAAGCTCCAAACCTTGAAGATATCATGAACCAACCATGTCAGTGAGCCGACTCTCCCTCTCCAATACCATTTATGATGATATTCAATGCAAGCCAAAAATGAGGCACAACCTGTCACCCAAGCCATGTCAGAGAACTTGGTGTTACAATCCTTTGCAAATGAGACCTGATATCACAATTTCGTGACATGGTAGCAGGTTTGGCTAAGTGGGCAAGCGTGATGTCATGCTCTTGTGATGAGTGAGTGAGTGAGTTTGTGTTTTACGCCCCATCAGCATCGGTGATATGCCCTTGTGACGTCATGCAACAAAGTGAAGATTAGTAGTTTCTTGTCCTACCTACCAAGTGCACTGAGTGTAAATAGATACAGACAGGTTTATTGACCTTATTCCATGATCTTGAACAATTTCAACTGTCAGTAAGACAATAGCAAAGGCATTTTTAAGTGTAACGAAGGTGTTCTCATCAAAAAGACAGACCATTTAACTTAAAAGAAACTTTTGAGTTTTTTTCGTATACTGGCAACCATTTAACTCTGATCTAAGTCACTATGAAGCGCTCTCGAGAAATCAATATAATACAAAAAGCAGTATTAGAGTGTTTGTTCTGTTTCATATATAATGTCTTGAGAGTTTTTAAAACAACTAAAATCCATCAATGGATTGCTTTTGTAAACTTGAAAACTACAGCTTTTAAGATAAATCTTCTTGTATCACAGGTCTCTAACTGGAGCCATAACCAAGACCCAAGAAATAACTCTTGTAGGAAGTCGTTCACAAATATACCTTCAGCCAACCCCATGGCACCGACCGCTGATGCCCCAAAGATATGTCACCCCCTCCTCCACCTACAGTCTCCTTGTACAACCCCCCAAGATATGACCACTCGCATGATGAAAGAGAAAAGGGGTGCACCCTCTCCTGAGACCACAACCCCATCTAGGGGCAGTACACACAACTAAAAGGGGTAGCCCCAAGATAAGAACGGGTAATAAACCATCCTCCAATACGCTGTCAATAAACATATCTACGCAAAAGGAGGACAAGACTTAGTGTTACTATGGAAGGAGAATGGCAATATGCCAAATGACAAGATAAGGGGATATATGAGATATGGTGTGTGGTAAACAAATAAGGACTCACACATACACGTCAGAAACTATGTGCTCTGCAACATGTTTCAGGGAATAATCAACGCTACGGATCAATAATAGTCTACCTTAGTCGCACATCAAGCAATAATCTTTACAACTACCCCAGTGCTAATTTGCCAAATGACAAAATTAAGGTACTAAGAATTGAGGTGCGCCAAAGCATTAATTACTGAACTCGCAAATTTATATACAGTAGATGAGTAGCCGTACATGCCTCTAAAACAATGTGAACAGCCTATGTAACAATATGAGCTTACTATATGGAGAAAGTCCATTAAAATGAGGGTTGGAGGGGTAAATTGAGACATCTCAAGCAGACTCATAATGCCTCCAAAAAGTGAGTAGGGCCAATGTTACAATATGTGAGCTCGCAATATAGATATTAGACATACAGTGTATGAGACATGATGTACTTCCTACAGTCAGAGAACTGGCAGAGCAATAATGCCTGTGTTGGCTTAAAAAATAGAGCAGCCATGTTCAGATGAGACAAGTGCAGACAAGACAAATATCTCATAATGAATATACAGGATATATAGGATAGTGCGGATGGACTATGGAGCCAAAAGTTAGTGCACTACTCGGAACTTGCGTGAGTCATGGAATTACGAGTACGAGTACCCCTGATATTTAGAGTAATAAACTAACGAGTACTTGCTCAGAAAGCTAGAGTATGAGTACAAGTACTACGCAAACATTTGGAACAAGTAGAAGTCAGCGAACATTTCAATAGTTTAATTTTTTTTTTACTGAGTACTTGGTCACAACTCCAGGTAAGGGGGGACTAAACCAATGAGATAAAAATAACGTGCAAGCACTTTAACAGCTGCTTGTAGATAGACTTGGTATCTATCTATCTATCTATCTATCTAGCTATCTATCTATCTATCTATCTATCTATCTAGCTAGCTATCTATCTATCTATCTATCTATCTATCTATCTATACATCTATCTATCTACATGTATATCCCCCCTCTCTTTTTGCCTTCCTACTTTTCTTCCTTTTTTCTTCCTTTTTCCTTCCTTCATTCCTTCCTTCATTCCTTACTTCCTTCATCCTTCCTTCATCCCTTCCTTCATTCTTTCTATTGAATCTTTAAACACTGGTTGTGACTGCTGCTGTTGGTGCTGGTTTCACTGCAGAGCAGGCTCTGGTCATTTGAAATTCGCGCCAAAAACGAACATTTTAGTTTCGTAAATAAAAAGTTTAATGTCTCAGAAGTTTACCAAAGGTTGATGGAAGCAAGAGAAAATTATATTGAGACTGTATACTAAGTTTCAAAGGGATAGGTGAAATAGTGGGACCTCCTATATGGTCAGAAGCTTAGCGAAAATGCCGCCTGTAATACAGGCTGCAAGTAGCTGTAAAAATACCGTGCAAGCACGTAAACCCCGCTGGCTCTATGTGAAGCCATTGAGACCATTCGGATCCATGTGTCCGTCCGTGTGTCCGTACGTCCGTGTGTCCGTACGTCCGTGTGTCCGTCCGTCGGTGTGTCCGTCCATCCTTCTGTTCTTGTGTCCGTGTGTCCGTCCGTGTGTCCGTACGTCCGTGTGTCCGTACGTCCGTGTGTCCGTACGTCCATGTGTCCGTACGTCCGTGTGTCCGTACGGGCGCACGGACTTGTCATTCCCATCTGCATGACAAAATAAGATAACAGGCAAAATTTGAATGAAATATGAGCAACACAAAGTGAGTTATGCTTGACGAAATCCCCAGCACATTGAGGACTGCAGTACCCCGTAGGCTATTACATAGCCATCGGGTAAAAAGCAGTTTTTAAAAGAAATAATGCGATGATGTGGGTCCACGAACATCGAAAAATCTCCAACCCCCCCCCCCCCGACTATAATGTTTGGATGTGCCACTGCTGTTCAATTGGTAAACAACTTTGGTAAACAACTACATTGCACTGAAAATGGTGATTGGCTAAGGATGGACTGCTCATCATGAACATCAAAACAGAGGAATTGAGCAGCTAGACTTGGACAGGCCGCGTATCCATTTCACCATTCACCAACCTACAAAGAAACTATTAAAACCTGCCTACATGTAAAAGTAATATGTCAGGTATGGCAGTATAGCTACAACAATGCTGCGTGCATACAAACCTCCCCTTATCAGAATGGATCGCTTTCACAAGTACCACAGCACTACTGCACCACTGCATGCACACATTATCACTAGACCAAAAAGAAAAGTTTGTGACAAAAACGTACACAAAAGGTTGTATCGACCAAATATGATAGACATTAAAGGCAGACTAGACAATACACAGATAAAATAATGCACTAGACAAAGGAGAAAAAACAAGCAAGAATTCCAAAGGTAGAATCACGCACACAGGATCACTGTTTGTAACAGAACCATCATGAGTGATGTACAGTAGTCCTTGCATTAAAAAGAGAGCCCCTCCAGCAGTCATAAACAGGTCTCTCATGGGGGTGCGGTCTCTTGTCAGGGCGCAAAATACACTAAAATACTACTTAGGGACCGTTCAGAATTTATGACTGGGGAGGGGTGGGAGTTTTGCTTGAACTTCCCCTTCAAAAATTGATCGTCCCCTTTGAGTTTCATGCGGATTTTTAGTACCCCACCCTTAGGTTTCACGCAAATTTTTAGTACCCCCCCTCGACATACAAAGCAATACACACATATATACCGTTATACACGGCCACGCGTACAGATTCGCGTCATTTTGCGGACTTTTGCGCGTAAAAAAGTCCAAATAAAATTAGTTTATGCATGTTTTTTAACATTTTTTCTTTGTTAAATTTCATACCCCCCTTACAAGTGTTGCCAAAAATTAAACGTCCCCCCTTGAAACATGTGTGAAAAGTTAGTACCCCCTCTGCCAAAACTCCCAACCCCCTCCCAGTCATAAATTCTGAACGGTCCCTTAGTGCAGTCTTATAATGCAGGTACTGTATTTATCAATATATTCAACTACCTTTTACTGGCAAGTTTTTCATTAAGAGAGAAGGCTATTAAAGGAACCAAGTGCGTAAGGGTCACACATTACAGGAAAGGAAAAGAAAAGAAATTTCTTCACACATTGAGTGTGAAAAATAGTACATTTGTGCTATGGCAGTACAGAAAACAACTGGATAAACATCTGGAGAAAAATACAGTCCTGCAAATGGGAAACTTGCTGGACAGTCAAGCGGATGGTTTGTTTCTCTACTCTAAGTGGTGCAATAGATATTATATTTGGCTTTTTGGGTTAAGTTGTTTTCCATAACACAAAATTACGAGGGGTGTTCAGAAAGTTCGAGGCTTTTTTTCATATGGATACTTATTTTCAATCTAGAACTATGAATTTTTCACAGGATAAAATTCAGTATATTTGGAATGGATTTACAAAATTTTGGACAATTTGGACATTTCTAAGTCATTCAGTGGTTGCCATGGAAACTGAAAGTTCAGCTTCTTGGGGCAGGTAACACTGAAACCAAGAATGCCAAGAAATTGTGACTGTGAGAGACTTCTCTCTGTCACTTGTATTAGTGAGATTGACAATATTTGACGCAAGAAATATGGTATTAGCTTCTAAATATGCTTTCGAGCGCAGCAAATGTGTGTATTCTTACACTGAACCCATGTAGGAAAGCAATCCTGCATGCCAGATTTGGCGAGGGAAATTCAGGAGGCAAAGGTGTGTTTCCCTGACTACATAAGGACTTGTGAAAGCATGGATTCACTAGTATGAACAAGAGACCAAAATGGACAGCATTATCCATCCCAGCTATTCCTGTGACATGTTGCTTTACATAAGTCCTGGTTTTCCCTTACTTTAGTCCATGGGGGCTATAGTTTCAGGCACCGGAGGAGAAGAGGCTTTGGATAACCGAAATTATTTCACAGAACTTAGTTTGGAGGACTTCAAGGAACATTAACTTCAATGGGTCAGGTGTATGAATCAATGCTTTTGGTGAGCTTGGGAGTATTTTTTAAGGCTAATATTATATTTCTTGTGTCAAGTATTGTCAATCTCACTAATGCAAGTGATAGAGAGAGGACTCTCACAGCCAAAATTCATTGGCTTTAGTGGTTTCAGTATTATCTGCCCCAAGAAGCTGAACTTTCAGTTTCCATGGCAACCACTGAATGACTTAAAAATGTCCAAATTGTCCAAAATTTTGGAAATCCATTCCAAATATGCTGAATTTTATTCCATGAAAAATTCATAGTTCTAGATTGAAAACAAGTGTCCATATAAAAAAAAGCCTCGAACTTTCTGAACGCCCCTCGTATACCTCTAGCAGTCTGGAATGTGTCAACACTGCCCTAGAACTGCCAGAGAAATACCTATTGTCCAGATGGATGGAGTGTATCCATTTTAATGCCCGCTGCAAAGAACAATGTTATGGTATAACTTAGCTGCAACAACTATGTCAACACTGCCCTAGGACTGCTAGAGGAATGTCATTGTCCAGTTGGATGGTCAGTTGGAGCGTCAGATGAATGGTCAGTTGGTCAGCAGGTTGGACACTGGATCCTCTGATGAATGGTGAAATGATTTCAGGTCAGTGACCACAGCTGAGCACTCCCGCCAAATGGATTGGACACAACTTGACCAATACAGGTCGATTTATCCTGCTAAGAACAGGGTCTGCTACCAATCCACAGTTAGACGCTTGTCCAGCACTGGGCATAGTTATATCTCGGTCGTCCATTTCACATGTCCTTAGCTTTTTTGGGAAATCCAGCAACAGATTATTTTAAATGACAAAACACATTTTAAATTTTCAGCGTAGCATATGCCTAATTATCTGTGGGAATTGTACCTTGATTTTGTTCAGATGATTTATTTCCCGTTCCATTTGAAATACTTATCATAACTAAAAGGTGAATGTGTAGATGACCCCACCTATAACTGATGATGTACACTGTATGAGAATATTGCAAATGGGCAATTCCGTAAAGTCTGATTCACAGATTTGACACTTTAGCAGCTTGTGTAGCCATACCATTACACCTCAGCTATTTCATTGATATCCAGGCATGAGGGCAGGTAATAGGGGTATCAGACAAGCCATCAACCAAAGCTCCAAGTGTAACACATGAACAGGAGTTGAGCTACGGCAAAATATCATGGTGATGTACGTCCGACACCATGATATTTGCTTTGAGGTGTAATGGTAGGGCTACACAAGCTGCTAAAGTGTCAAATCTGTGAATCAGACTTTACGGAATTGCCCAAATACAACAATTAGTTTTCATGGTCTGCTTACCTCTTTCTCAACAATCAGTCACACATTTTTTGGAAATGTGTGACCACATCAAGGAACATCTTTTGTCTGCTGCCTCCCACTGTGTGACAGATTCTGAGTAAAACTTGTAAGAACCCGTCAAAGTCAAAGGAGAAGAAGAAGAAGAAGAAGGCCCGACTATTACCCGTCAAAGGTTTCTTGACTGATGCCAGACTGATAGAAGCCTCACAAGGTCTCCTGGCCCATGAGATTTCTTGTGAGTTTGTTTACCACCAGTCTTTGTCCATCTATCTGGTATGACTATAGTTTCCCTTAGATCATCATATATATCTATCTATCACGGTAGGAACAAAAATTATGACCGGTCACAGGCAAATTTCTAATCCCCAGACATTACAGTCTGTAAAGTTGTTATGCGAAAGAGAGAACCATTTCAAATACACTTTGTGACTAATGATAGCCGATTATGTGTCATCATCATTACATTTAACAAGGGAACAACAGAGGCTGATCAGGGAAGGCCATTTGATTTGCCATAACTGATTTTAGAATAAAATTCAGATGTATATAAACTTTCATTTGGCTGTCAACAACAAGCAGTATTAGTCAATCAAATCCATAGGCCAATTGAAAGATTTGACTATGATCATGACAAATCATCAGTCCGACGCCTTCCCCCGCGGCCTAATGTTCAAGACTGCTTGTCCACTGGCTTTGAGGGCGTGGGTTCAAATCTCATCCTGGGAACTCACTTTAGTCCGAGCCCATAGGACATTAAATGGAGGCGGGTTGTATCCAGTATTCTATGCTGGGGCAACTGAAAGACCCTGGGCATCCCTGAATTAATAGGGTCCTAGTCTTCTCATCCCATCATCATACGGCAGTCACCAAAAAATGAAAGTGCAGCTCCCTCCACAAAGATAGTGGTTGAGCTGTCCCGGCTGATCCGGTACACCAGCACAACACAAGTCAAGTCGTCAGTCGACTAACTAAGTGCCATATGTATTTTCACAGCGCAAATTTACAGACTGCAACTGTGGCCAAGCGTTACTGTCACCTTACCAAATGACATTTATCTGTTTTCCCATTTTATTCTCAAGCCAACCGTACAACAAATAAATCTCAAAATAACTTGATAATATAAATGTGCCATTCATCAACAGGATTACCAAAATCGCCCCCACAAGTCATTTCACTTGTGATGATAAATATTTAGTTTAATTTGCTGTAACAAAAATTAAAAAATGATGATCCAAGCAAGGATTTTCAGACATGCTGGTTTCTGAGAATGCATATTAATCCAATTTATCAACATGTAAAATATATAGGTGATACACTCCCACATTGGCACTAACGGAGCAGCGCTCATGAATAACTTTTTGATTTCTTGCTGTTCTTAAAACACTCCTTCAGCCTGTAAAAAAAGAAATCTAACTAACATATATATTTGTTTATGAAACATAATGTGACTCCTGAAGATAGCAGCAACACAAATAGTGAATATAATATGTTACATTGCTTGCATATCTTGCTGTGTTCTCAGCTAAGCCTCAACATCATTCAAAACATTTTAAAATGCAACAAGAGCCTTCTTGACAGATAATGTCAGATTTAATGTACCAGTACAAAAACATTGCATTAGACAGAAGCAGATGCAGACATGATACATTTTCAGGGGATGAAGTGTCATAATCCATTCGCTTAAGTGACATATCTACATGTATTTGGGAAAGATGAATGTGTTGTATTTGCTGCCATAGAAACAACATTATATTTGAAATTTTAAAAAAGGCTCTGTCATTTGGCTACACCTCAAAATCATTTGAAATGGTGCCAGACTACATGTGCGGCCCTCTGGAGACCATGACCTAATTTACATTGGCCTTTTCAGAGGTCACTCCTCACTTCGATCTTTCTGGGTGGATTTAAGATATTTCCAAAAACTACAACAAATATTTATGGATACATATAATATTTGTAGACCATACGCTACCAATACCTGAGAGTACAACTAAGCCCCGGGCGAATTCTCCTAGAATAGACTCACTTTCTATCGACCCCTTAATGGTTTGGGGCTTGACGCTTTCTGCTTCACTTTCCAGGCAATAACTTGTTGAAATTGGGCATTAAACTTTTGACCGGTGTTGAGACTGTTGACTTGGGGAAAACTCCAGCCATTTTAGCGAATAAGGGCCTCTTTCGTCAGAAACTAACTTTGGATGAAGAGTAATGTATCAGCTCATGGACTAATAGTAAAATGTTTGTCTCAAATTACCTCTAATTTAAGAGATGAAATGTGGTACTTTTAATGCAAATAACAATGTTATTTTCTGTACCAGTACCAGCCACCAACTACATTGTGATTTTCAAGAACATTTAATTAAGAGTCACTATTGGATGCAAGCCCTACTTCTTCATATGTGAGTCACTGCTATGTTTTTTGCAAGTACTGGTAAGCAATTTGACAGGATATACAATGTGAATAGGCCTACATGCTGCAGTTGTTCATTCTTGTCAGGGAAGACTACAGAAAATAAAATCTTTAATATGATTACCAGTACTCAATATCAAACTAACACAATGTCATAAAATATTATACCTACACATCATATTCATTCATCAATATGCTTTCAAACTTTAAAAATCTACTTAGTGCATGAACCGTACCTTACAGCTTCTTTGCACTAAGAGCCCTTACATCTATGTCGTTGGACTCTCTTGATCATGAAGAGGCCTCTTTTCTCTATAGAAGTCTTTGTAAATGTACTCTTTTCCCCCTATAGAAGTCTTCCAGAGAGAAAAGGTTCCTTAAAAAGTAGGCCACCAGCCTGAGATTGATTGCTTGTAAACACACATTGCGAGACCACACATTCTGTTATTACATTCTGACTTAATGATGTCTCCCATGTGAGAACATTACTTTTCTCTCTTTTGTGTGATTTATCACATCTCGAGTAAATTGATACTCGGCAAGAAAATGATCTACGTTCTAGTAAGATGAATTGTTTGAGCTCGGTAATTGGCGCCATTGTAATATTCCTTATAATGAAGTTTATATTCCATGTGGTTTCTTAGTTTAACATATTTTTTTAAGTAGTCAGTTTAGTAGAAAGAACTAACAAGCATCCTCGGATACAATGGCTGGTTAATCCTATGGGAAAGTAGAAGTCGCTGCCCATATAGAGCTACGGGCCAACAAATTCATAATGTGGAATACTTGTACCAAACTTCATAACTCTAAAATAAGCGGAATATTAAGGTCACAAATGGACAGTTCAAGAATGACAAAAGATGGCTGCCAGAAAGGCCTACATCTTGAATTTATCGTCATGTTCCCAATCAATACCCACAGGCGTACACCTGAACCAAATTTTATAACTCTTAAGTGAAATATTAAGGTCACATTTGGCAGTCCAGGAATGAAGAAAGATGGCTGCTAAAATGCACGCTATCTCAGTTGTCTCGACAGGTAGGCTACTCATTCTTCTGCTTTCACCCCTAGCATATAACTAGCAAAACTAGCAAAAAAAATTTTTTTTTGCGAGGACACCCCCCGACGTGACCCCCCGGACTTGTAAAATATAAAATTTTAAAATTACCTCCTTCCGAGGAGAGCCCCAGCCTAGAAATATAACTAGCAAAAATAAAAATTTCTGCAAGTACCCCCCCCGGATGTGACTCCCCCCCGGGCCTTGTATAGAATATAAAATTTAATACCTCCCGAGGCACTTAGAAAGTTATGGGCGATAATAGATCGCGTGAAAGGTCATGGATTTCACTTACACCAAAAAATCAGAAAAAAAATTAGAAAAATTCTGGTACCAGGCAAAATCATGACCTTTCACGCGAACATACAGAAAAGGAACACTTCCTGTCTATGGACCAATCAGATCGCTGGATTAGAGCTATTTTACTCTCAAGAAAACCACAACATCCATTGCAACGCAGGAAATGGAACCATTGAGTTTTCTATGTGCGAGGTGACCCCAGCCTATCTAGCAGAAATAAACTTTTTTTTTTTTTTGAGTACTCCCCCCCCCAAGGTGACCCCCTCGGGACTTGTAAAATCCTAAATTTTTTAATTACCTCCCTCCGAGGTGACCAACCTAGAAACATAACTAGCAAAAAAAAAAATTTCTGCAAGCTCCCACCGGATGTGACCCCCCCCCCAAGGGCCTTGTATAGAATATAAAATTTAATACCTCCCCCGAGGTGACCCCAGCCGAGCAATATATCTAGCAGAAAAAAAAATTTTTTTGCAAGTATCCCCCCCGAGGTGACCCCCCTCGGGACTTGTAAAATCCTAAATTTTTTAATTACCACCCTCCGAGGTGACCCCTAGCCTAGAAATATAACCAGCAAAAAAAATTATTGCTGCAAGTACCCCCCTGGAAATGTCCTCCCTCCCCTCGGGCCTTGCACAGAATATAGAATTTAATACCTCCCCCGAGGTGACCGCAGCCTGGCAATATAACAGGCAGAAATTTTTTTTTTTGCGAGTACCCCCCCCGAGTTGACCCCTCTCAGGACTTGTAAAATCTAAAAATTTTTAAATTACCTCCCTCAGAGGTGAAGCCAAGACTAGAGATATCACTAGCAAAAAAAAAAAATTTCTGCGAGTACCCCCCCGGATGTGACCCCCCCCCCCGGGGCCTTGTATAGAATTTAAAATTTAATACCTCCCCCGAGGTGACCCAAGTCTGGCAATATAACAGGCAGAAATTTTTTTTTTTGCGAGTACCCCCCCCTGAGGTGACCCCCCTCAGGACTTTTAAAATCTAAAATTTTTAAAATTACCTCCCTCCAAGGTGACCCCCAGCCTAGAAGTATAACTAGCAAAAAAAATAATTTCTGCAAGTACCCCCCTGGATGTGTCCTCCCCCCCGACGGGGCCTTGCACAGAATATAGAATTTAATACCTCCCCCGAGGTGACCCCAGTTTGGCAATATAACAGGCAGAAAATTTTTTTTTTTTGCGAGTAACCCCCCCCCCCCGAGGTGACCCCCCTCGGGACTTGTAAAATCTAAAAATTTTTAAATTACCTCCCTCAGAGGTGACCCCAAGCCTAGAGATATCACTAGCAAAAAAAAAAAATTTCTGCGAGTACCCCCCCGGATGTGACCCCCCCCCCGGGCCTTGTATAGAATATAAAATTTAATACCTCCCCCGAGGTGACCCAAGTCTGGCAATATAACAGGCAGAATATATTTTTTTTGCGAGTACCCCCCGAGGTGACCCCCCTCGGGACTTTTAAAATCTAAAATTTTTAAAATTACCTCCCTCCGAGGTGACCCCCAGCCTAGAAGTATAACTAGCAAAAAAAATAATTTCTGCAAGTACCTGGATGTGTCCTCCCCCCCCCCAGGCCTTGCATTCTACATGTCTCCCTATTGGCTGAAATGGCCACTCCCACCAAGTCCCTCATTCTCATTGGCTCTAAATGGCCACACCCCCGAAAATTAAAAATTTTTAAGTACTGCCACAGTTTCAACCGAACAACTGTCAACCCATTACACCTTGCCTAATGCTGTCAAATTAGCCAACTAAGATTGCTTCTAACCAGCAATTACCACAAACACAAACTCAACGCATGATGGCCAAAAATGCATACCTGTCATTATGCGCCACACCTCCAAATATCGACCACACCCCCAAAACCCATTATTAAAAAGGCTAGAGAATTCTCCAGAATTCTCCAGCCAAAAAGGACTGACTTCAACTTTGTGACAAATGACGTTTAGCTGTTTACCAGGTTCTGCCATAGGAAATCAGCTGGCAATATAACTGACAATTTTGGTTTCAATAGAACCTGTAGTTTAATTTAATAGCTTTTAAATGCCATTTGTATAAAAGTGCTGTAGGATAACAGAACTTCTGAGAAAATAACCTTTAAATGCCAATCCACATAATTGTTATTCTTCCTCTACTGACTAAAAGATATACAAAACTGAAACCAAAATGACTTTTCTGAAATATATCACTAAAAGGTCATTGACATACATAATTTGTATTTCATAATTTATTTGAAATATTCATTGAAATATTGCGAAGGTTTAAAACATTTCTCTGGACGTACTTTTGTTGGGAGCAACGTTTCACTTGTAAACCATACAAACATCATCAGGCTACTGAGCTATTGCCACTTCTAGGTGAGAAAACTGTGACGGTGTTGGTGTTGTTGCTGCCAACAAAATTAAGTCCAGAGAAATGTTTTAAACTTTCACAATTGGATCATTGCCTGGATGTCTCAGAATCTACACTATTATTCATTGACATAGAGATAATAAGAACTCCATATATAGAGATAGTCGGAGACAAAAGGTAATTGATATAAAGCCTCTAATATTTCACTTGTGTATCTTGATTTGTCATTTTTCGTCATTTTCCAAATTGCCGAGGGAGTTGAATTTGAAAGAACAGGAAGGCAGTGACAGATTGACGGACATGTCTGACATAGAATGACGTTGATTGACATCTCACAAAATCTCATGGGCCACGTGACCTTGTGAGACTTCTGTCAGTCAAGAAAGAAACCTTTGAGTCTTTGATGGATCGTCTTTGGACTTGACACTCAGATGGGTACTTGGATGGTCCAGGTCCATTACTATTATTAGTGAGATTTACTCTTCTGAAGAAACATGATCCTTTCTCAGTGTTTTCATTTGAAGATGAATGATTCCAGGACTTTTTGCGAGGAGCACCTGGCACAAATGAAGGACGTTGATACTTGGCAATTGTGAATCGGTGATATATACCGACTGTCATTTCGTAGCCTCATCAGCTCATTCCTTTGCTTCTTGCAATGGCTGATAATTACATGTACTCCTCATACAAAAGCAATATAATTGTGAAATGACTTTCCTCTGGCTCTGATACTAATTTCTCCTCAATTCTTTCTGCTTAATGTAAATTGCTATAGTTGAATCCAACTGAATCTAACTGTCAAACTGTATCAAACTGACTGTCCTGCTGGAAGACAGGCTTTTATATGGTAACAGTGAATCAGTGGGATTCCCTGTTACACACACAGAAAGTCCCGATTGACGGAACACAAGTTCCGGGTTGAGATGAATGATAATTGCTTCATCTAATGTCTTTACACTCAAAGTCTCCAGCAAGTCCAGTATCTTTACAGTACAACATGTTTCTATATTTATTCTGTTATCAATTTCACTAACAATTTGGCTTTATACTCAATGCTTAAACTCACAATATGATAATATCCCTCCTGGTTAATGAAGTTTCGTCCTCGAAACTATAGCAAAGAAAAATGTGAACATACCTCTGATTTTTTTTTTGTTAAGAGATTTTGTATAAAGACAAATATGCTACATACAGATAAAATGTTAGAGTAATCTACCAGTATTAATCTACCATCATTATTACAACATCAAGCACAATTCAATGTAGAGACATTCAAAGTTAAACGTTAAAGTTAAAATGTAAGTTACGTATACAGTACTTATCTATATCAATGGTATCTTACAACCATCACAATATGTCATGAATTAATAGCAATTTACGTTTGCGATATATTTTCATATTAACCTGCACTCGTATGAGACACATCAGTACACAAGAAACATTACACCATTTCATGTATTCATAGCAATTTACATGTCATCAATAATCGTACGTACAATGTCTTCAAACACTCAATAATAAATACATCAATATTCAATATTCAATACCATGGTATACAATCATATTTACAGTATCGCAATATCTGAACACGGATTAACTTCACCTTCTCACTTTTGGTAATTTCAGTTTACATAACTTAGCATTGTGCTTGCAGAAGCATCTTTGCAAGAAACTGTGCAGCCCAGCATTGTGATTGTACAACACTATTTATAAAGTATCTCATAATCTCATTACATCTGCGTCACTCTACTCTGGTGACCACAATTTTTTATATCCTTGACATCTATGCATCATTGCATCACATTTCGTTTTATACAGCAATTCACACCTAGTTAGCAGTTCCAAACCTTACAATCCAATCGTGGACTGGTTTACTAACTGTGGAATTTTATTATTCCTTTTGAAAAGTGAACCATCTTCACTGTGTTACATCATTTCAGCATTTTCTCTTGCTTTATACATCATTTCAGCATATTATCGTGCTTTATATATATGCAGAAACCTCTTTTGTTCCATTTCTGTAACTTCATTGCAGTTCATCATCTATGTACCAGTGCTTTGTATGTGACATTTTCTTACCTAAGAGACTGCTTTCAACTTTTTGCTCTAATGATAGGAAATAATTGACTTTGTATTACCACGGCGCCGGTGGTGTTGCAATATGACTGATTCTGCTTTAGTTCCAGAATTGAAAAGGGTGCATGCAATGTGTCAATTTTCAATTTTAATGCAAACTTAAAAAGCACTAGTGCCTAAAATATGCATTTTGACCTGGGGAATCCAAATCTGTTCTCGAAATGGCGATACGAAAATTCTTACCTACTTCAATTTTGGTTCAAAGTTTCAATGTTTTTTTCGTTTTCGACCATTTTCGCCAATCCGCGGTTCTCTATAACTTTATCAGTATTTGTCATACAGCATTATAATTGCCATGGTTGGAAAGCTCTCAAAAAGACCTACATTTTGCATACCAACATTAATGGTCTAGGACAATTTCTTGACTCCCATTGGCTCTTGGGCCTGCACTTTTAAGAAACGAAAATGTTGCTGACTGTCTAATCCTGTTAAAGAAGGGTTTTTGAATTTTTTACACTGATAATTGTAGTGATACACATTCTCCAAGTTCAAGAAAGAGCAAATAAAATATTTCTAAAATTTTTGGCTATGGAAAATCCTGCTTTATGAGCTTGGAAGTTTTAATGCTAAATTTTGTCTGAAGTATTGTAACAAATCAGGGAGGAGCTGTTATATTTCGTATTTTAACTTCATAAGAATTAAATATAGGACAACATCACTGGTACCATGAGAATGCTAAGAGTATTTTCTATCATGTGGTACCACTCATGTTGCCCTGCAATAAATTCTGATGAAGATATGATATGAAATGCTACAGACCCAATCTCACATTTTACGAGTTTTCAACTGACATTAACATTAAAACTTCATCACTCACAAGCCAGGCATTCCCACTGTAAAAATCAAAAAGGCTTTTATATTTTGTCATTCTGGCACTTATAGAATGCAAATCACTGCAACTAATCAGTGAAAAAAATTCAAAAGTCTTTTTTTAACAGGATTAGACAATCTGCAACATTTTCATTCTAAAAAGTGCAGACTGAAAAGCCAATGGGAATCAAGAAATCGTCCTAGACCATTGAAGTTGGTATGCAAAATGAAGGTCTTTTTGAGAGCTTTCCAACCATGTCAATTAGAATGTTGTATGACACATACTGACAAAGTTATAGAGAACCGCGGATTGGCGAAAATGGTCGAAAATGAAAAAAACATTGAAACTTTGGACCAAAATTGAAGTAGGTAAGAATTGTCATATCACCATTTCGAGAACAGATTTGGATTCTCCTGGTCAAAACGCACCTTTTAGGCACTAGTGCTTTTTGAATTTGCATAAAAATTAAAAATTGACACACCCTATTGCTATAGCTATTATAAGTCTGTTTGTATGGTAACTGTCAAACATTAAGGACTTGGCACTTAGTCTCATGTCATCAATTTATCGTTGTGCCCCGCAAGAACTGGCCTCAGAGGGCTGCAACTTTCTTTTTGCACGTCAATCTGGACAAAATTAAATCGAAGGTGCTTCTTGTGAATGTGGTTGCCTCTGATATGACAATGACCATACACTGTATAAATAGTCAGTCCCATTTTTATGAATCGGTGGATGTCATAAAAAATCAATGGAAATCAGATAGAAATAGCACCAAAACATCTTAAGTATACAATAAACAAATAATTACAATCTTAGGGCGAGTATATGTTTATCTCCTGTGTGACTTGTAGATGCTGAGCAATCGGGCCAAACATCAGTTCACATGAGGATAGGACAAAGTGTAATTTTATACTCACAAAAAACCCATAAGCTGAGTTAGAATATTCATATTCTCTGTGGATTGTGTTGGTCAGCTCGTATTTCAGGCATGAAATTTTCATCCTGTGTCACCTCATATTGGATATTAGATCAAATTTCCTTATGCGAGTATCATCTTTCGGTTGGATACAGGTAAATTTCTATGTAATTTTAGAAAGTCAATATGGTGCTGTTGACATCGTCTTTTGTTACAGACATGATTATGCTGATTCTGAAATTTTTTAATTAAATTTTTTATGTATGCAGTGATTAAGCATATATGATATGCTATGAATAAGAATATCTTGCACACAACAGTCCAGGGCCCTTGTTATGGAGTATAAAACCAACAAGAACATGTGTGATATATAGTAGTGCTCTGTACCATTTCGGTAAATATCTACCATACCCGTACAGTCCTGTCGATTATTGAACCGGTTTTGAAGACAAGTAGTTTCAGATCGTCCAATAATTCAGCCACATGATTTTCATCAAAAAGTTGTTTTATTTCTAAGATTAGACACAAAATGTTAAACAACACACAAGATTGATGTAATTTTCACGTCCAGTCAAGTGGGAGGCCAATTATGCAGGTAAAAATACAGGGTAAAGGAAGCAGATTATCTGTAAAATGTGGATCGTCACAAATTTGCAGACAGAAGGTATGTAAACGGTACGTATTGATGCATTGTATCTATTATATGTATTGTATCGATGCTCACCAATGGTTCAGAGCTCGTATGCTCAGTCTCCCATTCCCTCATCGATGTGAAATACAATACAACACCAAAGTTTAGGACTTCTTTGTCTCTGAAGGATGGCAGTGGCGCCATCTACTTTCATCATATTCATGTCATGATGTGATATTGTGACCTTCTCTAGCTCTTCACTTCTATACTTCTTTTCTCTCAAATTTCTCCTGATCTTTTTATGTCTTTTTTATGGCGTTTCACTTTCCCCTCAAAGGAATAATAATTGATTCTGCAGCCAAAGTGAATCTTGATCTTTTGGTTGCTATGTGTGGTTGCTATGGCAATTCTTTCCGTCCAACCAGAAATGATACTGTTGAGGAGTGACCGCTGAAAAGGTCGGTAAGATCGGAATATGACAATGTGGGTCACATCCAAGGGCAGAAATTGCTATCTTTCAAAGATGTTATGTGGGTTATATGGCAAGTTATGGTTTTATTCAATCTCCTGTTCTGACATAAGGATGCTGACCTCTCCAGTTGAGTGATACAGTCATCAAAGTATTTTTAATTTCTGGTCCATAATTCCATATTTCCTTCTTATAATGTTGTGATATTTTTAAGTTCTTATTTCATCCTCCTCTTTTTCTGGTGTTGCATAATATTTTCATCAATGAAAATTCTTTTTATTTTATGAACAGATAAAACATAGTCCAGTATATTACATATATATAACAAAAGCCTATATATGTAAGTTAATTGTTAATCAAATTGTTGGTGGGAGTAATAACATACTGGTGAGAACTGGATCTGGAATTGCTATTTGATGTGGGCAGCGGCGGTAAATTGCATTTGCACTGTGTTAACTGCATTGGTCATTCGCAATTTGTCGACAGTGCAGAAATGTTCTATCTGTATTCTTAGAGAACCTGTGGGAGTATAAATATATATTTGCTCGGTGTTGTGATTAGGTTTGTATTTGATCAGCTTCCAAGAACTACCTTTTTGATAATACTTTTTTGCCAACTGATGAAATGCGATCAAAACGCCCACAATACGTACAAGACATTCAGCTGTACTCCTAGTTTTCTCACACGTCATGTCTTATGTTTATAATTCAGCTGTTTCATTACAGAGCTGACGGATTGATGGAAGGACGATTGGGGCTTTACATCCTGTATTTATGCATTTGTTGGGCTAATCAGTAATCAGTGCAGGAAGAGGACATGGCAATGAGGCTAAGGATATTTGAACAGTCATCCAACATAGGCCCAGGTGACCCGGCAAGAGCTGTATTGGAATTCCGGACCCAGCGATTGGCAGCCAAGCCACCACTAGACCAACTCTCCCTCTGACAAAATTTTATGAGTAAATAAGCCAAAATTTATTATAAGAGTGACACTTACCACATTCACAAGATTGTAATTACACTTGAGACCCAACGCTGCCCTTACATCCCACCACATGTGTCAAGGGAGCGGATATCCGTCAGCTGGCTGTCACCGACACATCAGCATTTTTCCGTTTCAGAAATTACTCTTGAGAGATCGAATTGACGGAGCAGGATGCCACTGACAGATTGATGGACACTGACGTAATACGAAATCCCAAGAAATCTCACGAAATCTCGTTGGTGATGAGACCTTGCGAGACTTCTATCAGTCCAGACACCTTTGACGGGTCTTCTTTGAACTTTGATTCTTAGACGGGTATTTGGAAGGTTTTGGAAAGTTGTCCACAGCTTTGATGTCAATGATTTCCAAGAAAAGAAAAACTTTTTCCTCCACATGGTCAGTCTTTAGATATAAAATGGTCACTGTGGCCTACATAAAAACTTTATGATGTATGGTATCTCTTCCTTTGGTGTATACTGCTATTTACACTTGATAGTGCTTTAAAGTTCATCCATAACCTAATGCTGGATGAGTCAATAAGGTCTTAGTCTGTCTGGGTTCAAACTATCGGTGGACCTTCAAGAACAAATGCTATATGGAGGTTATTCCGATGAGACTTTAAATTTAAGGCGCTTGTATTGACGTCTTTGCTGGACAAGTAAAAAGAGCCCTCACATGGCGTAAATGACACATACATTTTGTAACATAATTATGTTGAGAACTTCAGCACACTCACATCTTATCAGTCAACCCTTGTGGATAGGCAGAACCTGTTACGGAGGGCTGCACTTATATACATCTGTCTTTCTATCTTTTTAAAAGATACATTCCATTGTTTTCTCCCTTGTATGCAATAGTAATATACATATCACTAGATCAGAGGAGTTGCACCTGGAAAAAGTCAATAAGTGTACCATGTCCCAAAGTAAGAGATACTATGTTTTTTCTTGGACTTACAGTCAGGCACTGAAAAAGGTTAAACCACAATCCCAATATTAAATCAATTGAACCACTGGAGCAGTTTGAAACTGTGGATTGGTAGCAGACCCTGTTCTTAGCAGGATAAATCGACCTGTATTGGTCAAGTTGTGTCCAATCCATTTGGCGGGAGTGCTCAGCTGTGGTCACTGACCTGAAATCATTTCACCATTCATCAGAGGATCCAGTGTCCAACCTGCTGACCAACTGACCATTCATCTGACGCTCCAACTGACCATCCAACTGGACAATGACATTTCTCTGGCAGTTCTAGGGCAGTGTTGACATATTTGTTGCAGCTAGGTTATACCATAACATCGTTCTTTGGAGAGGACATTAAAATGGACACACACCATCCGACTGGACAATGGGTATTTCTCTGGCAGTTCTAGGGCAGTTGACACATTCTCTACTGCTTGAGGTGTGATTAAACTGACCATCCACCATTACATAAAGTTCTTCTTTGCCGTTCTTCCGGCACTACTGGGCAACACTTGCAGCAGCCAAACCTGTAATGTTTTGATTTTGATGCTGATGCAATGTGGCTAACGCCTCACTCTTGCCTCACTTCCCAAAAGGCTTAAATTCCTTGAATCGGTCTTGGAATGTTTACATGGAAACATTGATTCAAAGAAAGGGAATAGTTCTTTTTCCAATCTTTCAGTGTAAACACAAGTGACGTCAACTCAAAAACATTCCAAGTACCCCGTCTTAATCAAAAGCTGTGTGTTAGCTGGAATAATTGTACATCTAGTCATTTCCATGTCAGTAATGGTGTAAAGCAGGGCGGAGTTTTGTCTCCTGCATTGTTTGCAGTCTATATAGATGGATTATTGGTTAATCTTGAAAACTCTGGAGTTGGTTGTCATGTAGGTAATCAGTATACTGGAGCATTGGCATATGCTGATGATATTACGCTGTTATGTCCAACCTTAAGTGGTATGCAAAAGATGCTTGATATTTGTGAGAACTATGCTAATGATTATAATATATTATTTAATGGTAAAAAGAGTCAATTATTGTTATTTAAAGGTAAAGGTTGTAATGATAAAAAGGGAATTTTGAAAATCTTTGGTGAATCTTTAAAGTATTGTAATAATGTTGTTCATCTTGGTCATAGCATCTCCGTGGAAGACTCTGACTATATAGTGGATAAGTCATGTTCAGCTTTCTGGAAAAGTTTTAATATTTTTATGTCTGACTAGCAGAGTACCCGTCTGAAGACATGAAGACAGGTTGAGGTTGTATTGATATTGTATTGTTTATTTACTTTAAAAAATCAAGAGCTGCGTCAATATGTCAATATGTTTATGGTGAATTTAAACAAAGGACCGCTTTTGAATCCCCCCCCCCCCTTGACCCCCTCTTCATGTGGACCTGGGCCAATGTTGGACAGCAGTTTCAGTCGTGCTCTGTGGCATTGGGGTGTAGTCCTTGTCCTTATTAATGTATGTAGCGTTTTTAAAAATGCAGATGCAAGAACCCAATCATACTTCCATCTCTCCCTCTGGCTCTCGCATTGTGTGCTTTTCGCATTACTTTGCTGTCATGTTTTTGTTGTGTTCTTCAAAGAAAGCTTCCATATCTTCTTTTGTGCCACAGTGTAGTGCCTCTTGACCCATCCTATAATTGTTGCCGCAAAGTCGTCTCCATGTTATTTGCTATCTATCTATCTATCTATCTATCTATCTATCTATCTATCTATCTATCTATCTATCGATCTATCGATCTATCTATCTATATATCTATCTATCTATCTATCTAGGTAGCTATCTAGGTAGCTATCTAACTATCTATGTGTGATTTATATCTATCTTTGTTGTTTCATCCTTTCTTCTTCCTTCGTTCTCCCTTTCTGGTTTCTTTGTTCCCTTTTTTCCGTTGTTCACCCTTCCTTCCTTTTGCCATTCGTTCATTCCTTCCTTGAAGCATTCATTCCTTGAAGCATTCATTCCTTTTCTTTCTTCATTCCTTCATATCGTATTTCATGCATTCCTCCCTTGCTTAATTCCTTGTTGTCTTGCTAAATTCTTTTCTTAATTCTTCCGTAATTCATAACCATCTCTATTTTTTTGAAGAGCTTTAAAACGATTCACATATATACGTTTGTGATTTATTAGCAGAAGTCATTGTACTGAATGAAAGTAACATGCTGGTACAATATATCGACCAATGTGTATGTCTGTCTATTTATATGGATCTGTCAATCTATCTATAGATTGAGGTGTTTGTACCACTGTACCTGTCTGTGTAGATCTATCAATCAATCAATCTATCTATCTGTCTTCCTTCTGTCCTTCTTTGCTTCCTTCTTCACTTTCTTCTATATAATGTTTTAAGCACTGTCGCTGTGTATGGCTGCTGCTCTTGATGCTGCTATGTGACTGCAGCAGAACGTTTGAAATGCATGAGGAAATATCCTTTTTCCTCTCTATAATTAAATATTCGGAACTTATGATAGATTTGGGGCTTTAAGAACACAGTTTGGACATAAAAGGACACAGTGGTAAAATATTATGACTGTCAGTTAAGCCATAGCTGAGAAGACCCGTTACAAAGGAATTATGGAGAGGTGAATTTTATATATGTATATAGATTTCGGTCATATCCACCCGGTTGTAAAATGTAATTTATTTGATAAATACTGTTGTTCATTCTATGGGTCGCCAATATGGCTATTGAATAGCAATGCAGTTAATGACTTGTGCATAGCTTGGCGTAAGGCTTTAAGAAGTTTATGGAAGGTTCATCCAATGACTCATTGTGACTTAATTTATGCCATATCAGGTTTTGATCCCCTAAGGATCCAATTGTGTAGAAGATTTGTTAAATTTATTAAGAAATGTCTAGTCAGTGACAATGATGTTGTCAGAGTTGTTAGTAAAGTAGCACTGGGTAACCCAATGTCTGTGATAGGGCGTAATTATAGCTATATTGATCACACTTTTGGTGATACTATAAGATACAGTATTAATGTTGATACCCTTAATGATGCTGCAGTTCTGGAAGAACTTATTAATATCCGTGATGGCTTTATGTCATGTGAGTATCTGTCTATGGATGATGTGTCAGACATGATTAACACATTATGTGTGTCATAATTGTTTTTAAGTAATACTTTTGTAATACTATTTGTTTTTATCATTGTTTTGTTTTTACCTTGTTTACTTTTATTTAATTAACCTGTACCACAATATATGTGTGTGAATAAAGATATTATAATTAAGAGTCAAAGTGCAAAGAAGACCTATCAAAGGTTTCTTGACTGATAAAGTCTCAAAAGTTCATGTTGTCCATGAGATTGTGTGATATTTTGATTTACAAAGGTTTCAATAAATGTGTCACAACCTGGCTGTCTCTTAAAGTTGGACGCCCTGGCTAATTCAGGAAATGACGAAAAATTACAAATCATGAAAAGTGATTGGTATATTAATGAAATTTAGCCAAATGAAATGTCACAAGTCTATGCTCATTGAGTGTTTTTATAACATTTCAATCTCAGATAGATGTCAAACAAACAGTAAGTACATTTTTGCAAATGTCACAGACCTTAAACTTGCACATTTCAGTCAAAAATTTAGGTCTTCAGTGATTAACATCTGCATCTTTTTAGCCAGCAAAGAATGAGTGACATTTCAACATATGAAAAGACATATGCAGTTCATAGAAAGTACCAATGTGCTCTCTATGTCAGAATACTGATGACATTTATAAGCCACTGAACATTGGGTTATAGTTTGACCAAAATTGTGAATTAATTGCACTTTGTGAAATGGAATATTTCTTTCTAACTCAATAAACATGTATAACATAGTAGAATGAGGCAAACTTTCTTGAAATCAACCTTACAAGGTTTTTCTATACAGTTGATTACTCAAAAAGTAGTATCATAATACCATTGTCATTATCCACATAGAATATAAACTCAAGCATAAAAAGCAGCATGGCAATGGCAACAATTACCAAGCTCAAATAATCCATCTTATATGAAACATAGATCATTTTCTTGCCGAGTATCAATTTGCTCAAGATGTGATAAATCACACACAAGAGAGAAAAGCAACGTTCTCACATGGGAGACATCATTAAGTCAGAGAGTAATAACAGAATGTGTGGTCTCGCAATGTGTGTTTACAAGCAATCAATCTCAGGCTGGTGGTCTACTTTTTAAGGAACCTTTTCTCCTAGAAGACTTCTATTATATTATGTAGGGAAAAAGAGCATATTTTCAAAGACTTCTCAGTACAAAGAAGCTAATAGATGCAACTTTTTATGTTGTTGAAAAGAGCTCTTAAAGATGTTACGATGAAGTAAAGATGACATATGTATACTTTCTTGTGACAACAGAAGAACACATAAATTGAACAATATTTTCCTGAATAATGTGGTTGCATATTCGGAGCAAATTTTAAAACATGAAATGTAGTGCACATACTTATAGGCCTAGTTCATTTCACTTCAGACGATGAAGCTTGCTGAGGTCAATGCCAATCAAAATTCAAATTGTGAAAATGTCACCCAAATCCGGAGGAGAACCTCACTATGTAATCTCCTATTCAAATTCAAGTCCCTCCACTTACCAAATCCCATTTTTGTTTGATGTTCAATATTAGGAGCTATATAGTTGAATACTCTTTGTGATATCATTACATCCAAGGCCATGAATTGCAATGAAAAAATATATATTTGTACTTATAAATACATTTACCGCAAAGGTGCAAGTTCTATAAACAATTAGAATTCGCTTCACAGCCAGGTACCATCTAAGGTCCAAGAAAAAACTCAAGGACTATCGTCTGGAAATTATGCGGACTTCTATGGTACAAACCTTCACAAAATAATGTAATAACATACCCATCTATACCAAACCAGTATAGTAAAGGAAAACTTCTTTTAGAGCAAAATTACGGACATTATGAAAATCAATGCATGAAAGAATGGCTTCATCTTATTTTGCCCTTGATCTTTTTTATGTCTTTTTCATGACATTTCTCTTTCATCTCAAAGGAAAAATGACTGAGTATCCAGCATGAATGAATGTTGATCTTATGGTTGCTATGTGCGGTTGTCATGACTACTCTTTTCATCCACCCAGAAAAACGATACAGTTGAGGAGTGACCTCTGAAATAGGTCAATGACCTCTTTAATAGTTCAATGAGGTCATGGTCTCCAGAGGGCAGAACTAATGTCTGGCAACATTTAACATGACTTTCATTTGACTGAAGGTTGGTAGTGCGTATTCAGGAGAACCTTTTCTGTATTTAATGTTTTTCTATAATTAATGTGATTCAGAAAGAAGACCACACGAAGACGATTAAAACATGTACACGATGCAATATAATAGACAAAATGAATAGATCTTTGGTATATCGCATCCATCATACACAGACATATCACTTATGCAAATGGACTAAAACACTTCATCATATATCATGTCTGCATCGTGTTTCTGACAAAGCCAATTTTTTGTACATTAAGCTATCTGATGGTATCTAAAGAGAAGGCTATGGAACCATACAAGTCACCATTTTGAAAAAAGAGATGTGCTTTTGATACATGCAGTAACGTAACTCTGAATATTTTAAATGTTTTCCAAATGCAGACCTATAACTCCATCGTTTTGTAACATACTCATGTGGATATCTGATGCGGACCTTAAAACTATTCCAAGACAAAAATAATATCATCTGAAAACGGTGAAAATAATGCAGCTTGGCCACCATTATGTCCAGAGACTTGAAATCTGTCAGCAATCTGTCTCTGACACATCAGGACTTTCTATTCAAGAAATTGCCTTGCTAGATACCATGTGACAGCCTTGTGGCAAAAGAAGCTGAAGACCGACTGATGGACATAGGCTGACTGTAAACAAAATCTCAAGAAATCTCAGGGGCCATGAGACCTTGTGAGACTTCAATCAGTCAAGACGGGTCTTCTTTGCACTTTGACTCGCAGAAGGGCATTTGCAAAAAGGTTAACATTGAATCTGTAGGAGGAAAACTTTTAATAAGAGACAAAAGACGTTAGCATTCGTGCAGATTAGACTTTTTAGACACTGACACATGGGACTGGCAATTTTTACACCTAATTCTTGATATACAGCTGGAATGTTGACCATATTTATTAGTCATCTAACCAATGTTTCAAGAACAATCTAAAATTTCATTTGACATCAGTCAGGATCTGCCTTGAAAGTCACTAAATGTTGTAACTGGTTATTATGAACAAGCCATTGCATTTTCAGTGACCCCAAATACCACTTATCCAAGAAATGCCAATACCGCTCACAAGACCTGCCCCAACCACTGGAAGCAGTGTGAAACTGTGGATTGGTAGCAGACCCTGTTCTTAGCAGGATAAATCGACCTGTATTGGTCAAGTTGTGTCCAATCCATTTGGCGGGAGTGCTCAGCTGTGGTCACTGACCTGAAATCATTTCACCATTCATCAGAGGATCCAGTGTCCAACCTGCTGACCAGCTGACCATTCATTGGACGGTTCAACTGACCATCCAACTGGACAATGACATTCCTCTAGCAGACCGGGGCAGTGTCGACACATTCACTGCTACTAGAGGTGTGATTGAAAATGACCATCATACTGGACAATAGATATTCTGTAGCAGTTCTGGGGCAGTGTTGTTGATATATTTTTTAGCAGCTAGGTTGCCATCACAGCACAACATAGTTTACTGCCAGAAAAGCATAACTAATTAATGCAATTTCAAGTTATCAAGGGCTTAATCTTTTTGATGGATTAATTAATTAATACCTTTTTGACAAAATCTAAAATGCTGAGTAGTTACAAAATATTGCATTTAATTTCATACACTGTTTAGCAAACATCAAGAGAAGCATTTTCACCAGCAACACAAGATTTAACAATCTGAATATTCTTTTTTAAAGAGAGTACTTAACTGTCAATATCACAAATTAGGAAGTCATAATCAATCACTTTATTTTTCTAATTTGGCATATCATCTTTTTCAAGACACAACAGAAACAAAACAGTACAATATGATCCATTCTTGATTTGCCAATAATATCTATACACCATATCTCATGTGTCATCCATTTATTGTGTAATTTGGCAGGGTGAATGAAGAAAGAAGAGCCTGATAGGAAAAGACATAACTTTGCTCCTTTGTCAACAATTGTTATAATATTTTTGGGATATTATCAATCTGTCGCACAGTCTCATATCTCATTCCTTGATTCACTGATTTAGTTTGGCACAGTTAACAACATCAATGCACAATTCAGAAATGATTAACTGTTTCAACTTCTACATTGTACATCCGTTGTAGGTATCATACCTAGTATTGCTCACATATCATGTTCAATAGTATTCACAATGTACACCACAAATAGAAATTATTGTTGGTCAAAAGCTTTAATTATTGGACATACAAGTTACCATCTAGTGAGTCGTTTCCCTGCATTTCTGTATTTGTATTGGTCTTCCATACACAATATCTCAGAACTGTCCCATCATTTTGTCTTCAGTAACTTAGTACTTGGCCAGGATTTATTACTTGTTGTGAGAGAAAGACAGATATATCCGAAGTCGCAATTATTTCCAAACATATTTTGTGTATTGAACAGTTTTCCTTGATCATTTAGTCATCATTGGTTTGCCACACACTATATCTCATATTTCCCCTTATTTTGTCATTTGGTATCTTGCCATTCTCCTTAGTAACACTTGTCCTCCTTGCATCTGTTTATTGACAGCGTATCGGAGGATGGTTTATTACCCGTTCTTGTCTTGGGGCTACCCCTTTTGGTTGTGTGTAATGCCACTAGATGGGGCTGTGGTCTCAGGAGAGGGTGCAGTGGCCGGTGCACCCCCTTTTCTCCTTCATCATGCGAGTGGTCATATCTTGGGGGTTGTACAGGGAGATTGTAGGTGGAGGAGAGGGGAGAGGGTGACATATCTTTGGGGCATCGGTAGTTGGTGCCATGGGCCATGGGGTTAGCTGAAGGTGTATTTGTGAACAAGGAGCTACAAGAGTGATTTCTTGGGTCTTGGTTATGCCTAGCAGTAAAAGATATGATAAAAAGAATATTTGTCTTAGATGCTGGCCTAATGTTGTGTAATGTTGATCAAGCCAGTTTGATATATGTCCATAGGGACGGTCAACAACTCTTGACACAGAGGAGTCACCCACATACTTATTTCTTGCCACAGGAAAAAGATTGTCACACCATATTTCATCCAAAATATGTTTAAACACTGATGTCAATGACTGGCAATTTCAATGTAACTGAAAAACCACACAGACCTTAAGCCAAAATTGAAACAAAGCACCTCATAACAGCAACACTCTGTTTTACTCTTAGGCGACAAACCTTTCCATTTGGCTTATTAGCTCACCTAACTGCGACCTAAGTTATCGATTCCCTCGGGTATCTGGCAGCATATGCCCCTTAAAATGTTCCCCAAATGTTCCTCGTACTTAGTATGCTGATCAGGATATAGCTGGTCAAAGTAGTGCTCCCCGTTTAATCCTCTTATTCCCAAACACTTTCAGCAAATGTTCTTTCCGCTGACCCCTTAATGAGACGTATAAAGTAATTCTTTCGCATTAGATGTTAAAATTGCAGTAATTCCTCAACTGCTCAAGTTAACTTGCTTTAGGTAATTGATGAACTTGTATTGCTAGACAAGCAGTTTTCGTTGTGGAGTCATTAAATAATAATATATGCTATCCAAATTGGATGAAAGTTCCAACTTGAATTTTCATAGTATCATAGTTAGACCGCTCACTTCCTTTCCAACTTTGCCGAGACAGCGTCATTTATTTTTTTAATATATATAAATATGGTCTTCCATTTGACATTGTTGAACATCAAACCCTCCATTCCAAACATTTTTATAATCATCAAAACACACAGATCTGCATTTTAGATTA
This sequence comes from Platynereis dumerilii, assembly GCA_026936325.1. NCBI lineage: Eukaryota > Metazoa > Annelida > Polychaeta > Phyllodocida > Nereididae > Platynereis > Platynereis dumerilii. The sequence continues at coordinate 7,729,662 of JAPTHN010000017.1, read as the reverse complement.
CGTGACAAACCCAACTGGCAAAATCGGTGAAGTATTATATCGGGTTCCACTGGCACTTTGTTTGGTATGCCATAACATGCCCAGTGTGAAACAACGTCTGAAACTTAAACCTTCCGACATCACATACAGTTCCAAGTCTCACCCTATTCACACCTCCAACGTGGCTTGGTGGTTTGTAGCGGGCTTTGGGGTGCCATTAAAGGCTTAAGGTGTGTAGCTGCTGCAAGATGGAGTTGTGTTTATGGGGGCTCTGTTCTAACCCTCCTTTTCCTAGTAAAATAAAGAAAGAAAAAAAGACTAAGGAAGGAAAGAAAGAATTGTATGGAGGCCTTACAATCTTGTTATGTTCCGTTTTTTGTAGAATCAGTTAACAAGTTCACAAGGAAATTCACGTCTTGAGAATACCAGTATAAAGGTGAACACCCGGTCATAGTAATATCAGGTAACGATATGGTTTGGGCAAGAGAAAAAGGTAGTTCCAAGTATCAGTGTCCATGATGACCAAGCAAAAGTAAACTGCTTTGACAGATACCTGTTCTGCTATAATATAGTTGAAATATCGTCAAATTGAAAAGCAGTTGAAAAACGGATGAGTAACAACTTGTAAAAAAGATTCTGGGTCTCTGATATTGAAATAATTTTTATTTGGAGATGCCTGCAGACGGGTCGAAATAATTTCCTTGCCATTACATTAGAATGAACAATTAATGTATTGCACTGTTACTAATGGCAGAAAGAAATCCATACAGAACTCAGAATATTTATAGTGACAGAAAAATAAAACTCTTCAGATTACAAACTGTGAATGGGGACTAGCCAGTTATACTTTAACTAGAGTTTCGATCGGGACCGATGCGAAGGGAGAGCTCTCGCACGTCAAGTGGGCGTGGTGTAGTTAGGTTGATGTCACCTTTTCGTCACTGGGAATGAGTATTAAAAGAAATAGTGTGTATCTTTCATTATATATATTTCAATGTAGCGAACTGTGACTCTGTTGCATATATGCAGCATCAGTAACAAAGCACCCGGGACTAGTTTTTGCACTGTATTTGGCATTTTTCCGAAAGAATATATATAGAATGGTCTGCATTTGGTCAGCATTTGGTCAGCATTTGGCCTGCATGATGAGATTTTTGGTCTGCATTCTCCTAATCTCCTAGAAAAATTCTTGGTTATTTATGCTCATTACCTTTTTTTTTAACTACCACTTAAAAGACTGGATTTTATTATTTTAAGGAAGGGTCTTGTAATCAACTGTGGATTACAGAGAGTGGAAATCATTGATGATGGCTTAATGAGCTGTCTCAGAGAAAATCATGCAGAGCTGTTTGGATGACGTTCTCGGAATGGCCTTAAATTTTACATAGTGACCAGACCACCTCTTAAACGAAGAAATGTGAAGTTGGAACTTCAAAACTCAGAATACTTTTCTCACAGGGGGGCCTCAAAATAGGGGTGTCGGGAAGCCATTTTTCACAGAAATCCTCATTTCTTCGACAAAAAAGTGGCCGATGTTCAGCCCTCTCTGGATTCTAGAAAAAATTAACAAGAACTATCCAAACTGGGTTTGGATGAAGGCTAGCATTGTTTTTAACAATAAATCACCTCTATTTATTAATTTCACTAAAAAGGCTACTTTGGGGGGGGTCACTCCGAAACTGCAGATTTTGTGTTTTTCAAATTTTACGAATTTTGAAAAACATGCCAGGTTTCGAGGGCAATTTCTCAATCTTGTGCGGGTCTAGGATTGACAATATTTGGTTAGAAAATTAGCAGAATACTTGGATTTTAGATATCTGTTGAGAAAACCGTGGGAAAATTTGAATTTTCGAATAATTCAGCCATTTCAAAAACTGTAATTTTCCGAATTTCCGTAAAAAATCATGAAATTTCCATAGTCAAAAGGTCGTACTGGTACTAACCCTATTATCATAATTTTGATTGAAATTAATGAAAATTACCTTTATTCAGTAAATTAGTTAAGTTTCATCTGTAAAAAACAATTATTTTGTATCAAACAGCTAATTTTGAAAATTTAGTTTTTCACAAATTTTGATAAGTTTCGGGAAATGTATCAACTTTGTGGGCCTATGTCTGACATAGTAACACTTCCATGTTAAACAATTTCCATGATCATTCATGGAAAAACACCTATATTTAGTAAATCAGGTGAGATAATTGTGGGAAATTGAGAAATTTTGAAAATATGGATACTCCAGGGGGGTAACCCCGAAACTGCAGATTTTGCTGTTTTTCAAAATTTGAAAAACATGCCATGTTAAGAGGGCAATTTCTCAAATTTGTGAGCGCTTACATTGACCATATTCAGTTAGAAAATTGGCAGAATACTTGGATTTTATATATCTGTTGAGAAATTTGTGTGAAAATGTGAATTTTCAGATATTCAGCCATTTCAAAAACTGTAATTTTCCGAATTTCCATAAAAAATCATGAAGTTCCATAGTAACAAGGTCAAAGTAGTACCGACCCTATTATCATAATTTTGATTGAAATTAATGAAAATTACCATTATTCAGTAAATTAGTTAATTTTCATGTGGAAAACCAATTATTTTGTATCAAACGGCTAATTTTCAAAATTTAGTTTTTCACAAATTTTGATAAGTTTCGGGAAATGTATCAATTTTGTGGGCCTCTGTCTGAAATAGTAACACTTCCATGTTAACCAATTTCCACGATCATTCATGGAAAAACACCTATATTTAGTAAATCAGGGGAGATAATTGTGGAAAATTTTGAAAATATGGATACTCCAAGGATCACTGCGAAACTGCAGATTTTTTTTTAACAGGAAAATTTCTCAAATTGTGGACACTTATATTGACAATATTTGGTTAGAAAATTTGCAGAACACTTGGATTTTATATATCCGGTGAGAAATCTATGGGAAGATGTCAATTCTCAAAAACTGAAATTTTCCGAATTTCCATTAAAAAATCATGAAATTTCCATAGGCAGAAGACCGCATTATCAACATTTTTTCACAAGTTACTGGAAATTCATCAGTTTTGTCCGACTTAGTAATGCTTCAGTAATCATTTATGTTAAAACACTTCTATTAAGTAAGGGCCAACCAGACAATAGTTTTGGGGGGACTACGGATTTTTACTCCGTGACAAACTTTTTTTCGCTTGCAACGGTGACGAAAATTTTTTTGTATGTGTAGGAGAGCAACAGACTTTCTTTTTTCGCAAATTTAACATTACGGTATCCCAGGTAGTAGCTACAGTTGGAAACAAAATTTTTTTTTTTTCATGTGCTGAACAAACTTTTTTCACAGCGTCGACTTGAAAAAAAACTTTTTTTTCACCAAACATCCATAGCCCGTCAAACCAAATCATCCCCTTCCCTAAATAGGGAGGTAATTGTGGGAAATCGTCAGATTTTCTTGGAGGTGGCACTATACCAAGGTCGCAGAAATATGTCAGACCTCATTCTGAGATTAGCCATTGAGCCTCATTCTGAGATTAGCAAGATGGCAGCCTGAGGACTAAGCAGGGTGGCCGGAAGGAGTGAGATTAAATGATGATGAATAGGAAATAATAGATTAGAGAATGCGCTTCCTTGAATCTCCCCTTTCCAGTGCAATCACAATTTTGTTAAAAAATAATAATTTTGGACTGGCTAAATGCTATGTGGCAACAGGCCTGGGGAGGGTGAGTGACACCAACGCCAACTGGTCTATATCGGACATGACATCAATGCACCGTTGCTGCTGATGCTCATCAAAAGGCTATTTATTCCGCTGTTTCTTTCATCTTTGATGTGATGGTTTTTTGGGGTCATTTGATGGAACTTTTGCAAAGTTACCCTAGACAACAAAAGGACTTTTAAAACAGGGTTACATATTGGCAAATGTATGTTGTCAAGATTTAGGTGATTGTTTCATGAGTTTAATTGGAGTTACCATAAATGATGAGATTATTTATTTGAATGTAGATTCTCGATGTCCGGAGTTCAGATTCATTAGAGTGATGAATTTACCTTCAGGAGAATTGGTATAAATTGTCAGAATTTTTGGCAACTTTGCATCATCTTCCTCGTGAAAGTGACAGAGGACTAGAGCATGACGACTCAGCCCCACAGCACATTCACTGATGAAGACGATTAGAAATCTTCTAAAATTCTGACAATTTATACCAATTCTCCTGAAGGTAAATTCATCACTATAATTATGTATTTGTTTCATTAGCATTTCTTGATAACTCCGCCCTGGATCAAGCAGTTCATGTCTGATGACGTCACAATGACCATTGTCATATATATATTGTTACAAGTTAACAATTTCTTACAGTGGTGATGATGTTATATAAGCTCACCTAGCACAAGAGCAGCTCATTCTGTTTGTTGCTCCTGTCTCGGGCTGCTGGGTGGCCAAGTGGCTGAGGTGCCTGCCTGCTCCGCTGAATGTCTTGGCTTGCATGGGTTCGAACCCCAGGTAGGGAGCCAAAAATTTTCAGTGCACCTTCATGAGCAAAATCCCAGCTGGATGTCATTCGGATGAGACGTTAAATTGGCGGCCCCTTGTATCAGTATCTATGCTGGGCAAGTAAAAGATCCCTCACATGGGGGTATGTGTGTAGCATTTTAAGGACTCCTGCTCTCTCTCCCATCTCATCAATCAACCCTCGTGAGTGCCCAGGACGGCTTAGAGGGCTGCACTTACCATATCTATCTATCTATCTACTGTGACTGCCTATAGTTGCTATAAAAAGTGGAGCTAATATTTAAGTCACAGTTAAGTTATTTATTTAAATACCTAAAATACCTTCCAAAATAGCCTTAAAATTTCCGTCTTGACTGTAACAACCTCTAATGACACATTTCAGGGATTTAAATCAACATATAAATGTATCCAACATTGAAAATAATCATTTCCATACCCCCTGATTGTAAGAAGTGAATAAAAATTAAAAGTTAATGACTGAAACGGATCACCCAAATAAGAAATCATGACAACACTTTGTTGATAATCAAAATTGGATACAAAATAAGAGTGATAAGCAAAATTGGTGGGAAATGAAGTGTTACTATATCAGACTTAGGCCCACAAAGTTGAAACATTATCGGAACTCAATAAATGAAAATTTTATTTATAGAATTAGACCTGTGATACAAAATGATTATTTTTGCAGACAAAACTTTGACCTTTTAACTATGGATATTTCATGATTTTTTACGGAAATTTTGAAAATTACAGTTTTTGAAATGGCTGAATTTTTGGAAATTCACAATTTCCCACAAATTTCTCACCAGATATATGAATTCTGCCAATTTTCTGAACAAATATAAGTGCTCCTCTATTTGAGAAATTGCTCTCTAAACATGGGATGTTTTTCAAATTTTGAAAAACAGCAAAATCTGCGGTTTCGGAGTGACCCCCCTGGAGTATCCATATTTTCAAAATATCTGCATTTCCCACAATTATCTCACCTGATTTACTAAATATAGGTGTTTTTTCATGAATGATCATGAGAAATGGCTAAAATGGAAGTGTTACTATGTCAGACTTGGGCCCATAAAGTTGATACATTTCCGCCAACATCAAAATTAGCGAAAAATTAAATTTTGAAAATTAGCCCTATGATACAAATGAATTATTTTTTCAGATGAAACTATGACTAATTTACTGTATAATTGTATATTTTCATTAATTAAAATCAAATTATGAAAATAGGGTTGGTACTACATTGACCTTTTGACTGTGTGAATTTCATGATTATTTACAGAAATTTGGATAATTACAGTTTTTGAAATGACTGAATATCTGAAAATTCACATTTTCACACAAATTTCTCAACAGATATATAACATCCGAGTGTTTTGCCAATTTTCTAACCAAATATGGTCAATATAAGTACTCACAAACTTGAGAAATTGCCCTCTTAACATGGCATGTTTTTCAAATTTTGAAAAACAGCAAAATCTGCAGTTTCAGAGTGACCCCCTGGAGTATCCATATTTTCAAAATTCCTTCATTTCCCACAATTATCTCCCCTGATTTACTATATATAGGTGGTTTTCCATGAATAATCATAAAAATTGTTTAACATGGAAGTGTTACTATGTCAGACATAGGCCCACAAAATTGATATATTTCCTGAAACTTATCAAAATTTGTGAAAAACTAAATTTTCAAATTAGCCGTGTAATACAAAATAATTGTTTTTTCCAGATGAAACTTAACAAATTTATTTAATAATTGTAATTTTCATTAATTTCAATCAAAATTATGATAATAGGGTTGGTACTACTTCGACCTTTTGACTATGGAAATTTCCTGATTTTTTACGGAATTTCGGAAAATTACAGTTTTTGAAATGGCTGAATTATTCGAAAATTCAAATTTTCCCACGGTTTTCTCAACAGATATCTAAAATCCAAGTATTCTGCTAATTTTCTAACCAAATATTGTCAATCCTAGACCCGCACAAGATTGAGAAATAGCCCTCGAAACATGGCATGTTTTTCAAAATTTGAAAAACACAAAATCTGCAGTTTCGGAGTGACCCCCCCAAAGTAGCCTTTTTAGTGAAATTAATAAATAGAGGTGATTTATTGTTAAAAACAATGCTAGCCTTCATCCAAAGCCAGTTTGGATAGTTCTTGTTAATTTTTTCTAGCATCCAGAGAGGGCTGAACATCGACCACTTTTTTGTTGAAGAAATGAGGATTTCTGTGAAAAATGGCTTCCCGACACCCCTATTTTGAGGCCCCCCTGTGAGAAAAGTATTCTGAGTTTTGAAGTTCCAACTTCACATTTCTTCGTTTAAGAGGTGGTCTGGTCCCTATGTAAAATTTTAGGCCATTCCGAGAACGTCATCCGAACCAATTCCCTGATATTGCATGATTTTCTCTGAGACAGCTCATTAAATGCAATTAATAGAAACAACCTCGATTGGATAAAATTCTAGATTATACAGGCTGCAAAAACAAAATTTGTATAGCCTTCTTGAAATAAACTTTGTTGATAGGGGTATACATGGGTCTCAAAAACAGATGGAGTGTCAAATGTTGGAATTTAAAGGAAAAATAGATGTCTCATGTCCCAAAGGCAGGGTTTTGTAATCAACTGTGGATTACAGAGAGTGGAAATCATTGATGATGGCTTAAATGCAATTAATAGAAACAACCTCGATTGGATGAAATTCTAGATTATACAGCCTGCAAAAACAAAATTTGTATAGCCTTCTTGAAACTAGAGGTAGTGTGGAGATTGAATGGATCGCCTATGCTGTCCCACAGGGACTAAATGATCGCCTGTGTTACATAATACGCAAGCCAAAACCTTGTTTTGCGAATTTGATTGGGCAATACTTCACCAAGTTCACTAACACTAAGGAAATAATCCATCTCTTGCATGACAAATGGGCTCTTTTTTACGAGGGGCGGGGGGTTGCTGGGTATTTATGCAAAAGAAGTTTGCCAGTATTAACTAGAATGGTGTGCATGAGATGCACAGAGCTCTGCTACCAGTACATGACACCATGCTAAGTGGGGCAGCCGAGGAGGTTGGGCACCAGGGGGGAGGCACCCTAGCAGCAGCAACGGGGGTCCGTGGGGGTAAGTTCCCATGTCCGAGGGGGTAAGTCCCCATGTCCTAGGGGGTAAGTCCCCATGTCCGCGGGGGTAAGTCCCAATGGCCGCGGGGGTAAGTCCCCATGTTCGCCGGGGGAAGTCCCCATGTCCGAGGGGGTAAGTCCCCATGTCCGAGGGGGTAAGTACCCATGTCCGCCGGGGTAAGTCCCTATGCCCGAGGGGGTAAGTCCCCACGTCCGCGGGGGTAAGTCCCCATGTCCTAGGGGGTAAGTGCCCATGTCCTAGGGGGTAAGTACCCATGTCCGAGGGAGTAAGTCCCCATGTCCGAGGGGGTAAGACCCCATGTCCAAGGGGGTAAGTCCCCATGTCCGCGGGGTAAAGTCCCCATGTCCGCGGGGGGAAGTCCCCATGTCTGAGGGGGTAAGTCCCTATGTCCTAGGGGGTAAGTCCCCATGTCCGAGGGGGTAAGTCCCCATGTCCGCGGGGGTAATTCCCCATGTCCGCGGGGGTAAGTCCCCATGTCCGAGGGGGTAAGTCCCCATGTCCGAGGGGGTAAGTCCCCATGTCTGAGGGGGTAAGTCCCCATGTCCGAGGGGGCTTACTAAGTCCCCATGTCCGAGGGGGCTTACTAAGTCCCCATGTCTGAGGGGGTAAGTCCCCATGTCCGCGGGGGTAAGTCCCCATGTCCGAGGGGGTAAGTCCCCATGTCCGAGGGGGTAAGTCCCCATGTCCGAGGGGGCTTACTAAGTCCCCATGTCCGAGGGGGTAAGTCCCCATGTCCGAGGGGGTAAGTCCCCATGTCCGAGGGGGTAAGTCCCCATGTCCGAGGGGGTACGTCCCAATGTCCGAGGGGATAAGTCCCCATGTCCGAGGGGGTAAGTCCCCATGTCCTAGGGGGTAAGTCCCCATGTCCGCGGGGGTAAGTCCCCATGTCCGAGGGGGTAAGTCCCCATGTCCGAGGGGGCTTACTAAGTCCCCATGTCCGAGGGGGTAAGTCCGCATGTCCGCGGGGGTAAGTCCCCATGTCCGTCCGAGGGGGTTAGTCCCCATGTCCGCGGGGGTAAGTCCCCATGTCCGCGGGGGTAAGTCCCCATGTCCGCGGGGGTAAGTCCCCATGTCCGAGGGGGTAAGTCCCCATGTCCGAGGGGGTAAGTCCCCATGTCCGAGGGGGTAAGTCCCCATGTCCGAGGGGGTAAGCCCCCATGTCCGAGGGGGTAAGTCCCCATGTCCGAGGGGGTAAGTCCCCATGTCCGAGGGGGTAAGTCCCCATGTCCGAGGGGGTAAGTCCCCATGTCCGAGGGGGTAAGTCCCCATGTCCGCGGGGGTAAGTCCCCATGTCCGAGGGGGTAAGTCCCCATGTCCGCGGGGGTAAGTCCCCATGTCCGAGGGGGTAAGTCCCCATGTCCTAGGGGGTAAGTCCCCATGTCCTAGGGGGTAAGTCCCCATGTCCGAGGGGGTAAGTCCTCGTGTCCGAGGGGGTAAGTCCCCATGTCCGCGGGGGTAAGTCCCCATGTCCGAGGGGGTAAGTCCCCATGTCCGAGGGGGTAAGTCCCCATGTCCGAGGGGGTTAGTAGATATTAAATGGTTGCCCCCTTGGTTCATTCATGCATGTACTTTTTTTATCTTAGCAACTTAGTAGATATTAAATGGTTGCCCCCTTATTCTTAGTAATATTAAATGGTCGCCCCTCCTTAGTAGATATTAAATGGTCGCCCCCTTATCCTATCTATCTATCTATGTATCTATGTATCTATCTATCATCATTGCTTAGTAGATATTAAATGGTTGCCCCCTTGGTTCATTCATGCATGTGTTCCGCTTGCGACACAACCTCTAGTTGTGTTTTCAATATGCTGCATCAAGGTCACATGGTGCAGTCCCCCCCCCCCTGTCCTCAGCCACTCTGACCATTATTTGTAATGTCAGAGAAACTTTTCTTGGACAAGAGGAGTGACCAGTGGTCAGGCTGTCATTGCACATGCCACATTAACAACAACCACCTAGAAATGCAACCATTGGTTAGGCAAGATCCTTGTGCCTAAATTGACAGCAGTTCAATAGTCCAAATAGGTATGTAGTGCAAGTTTACTTGACTAGAAAACAACCTGTCAATTTTCAGCGCGATCATGATGGTAGAGCGATCGCTCTCCCAATAATCAGAGAGCTAATTTGTGATGGCACATGAGCTTGAATGTGAGGGCAGATGACATTGATTGTGACGACAGATGAGTGCAATCTTCAAATAACAAGTATACAATGTACAACGTATGAGGAAGTAAGCACTCCTGTTCCCCATGAAGCACAGGGTGATGCCAATGAAGCAACAGTGTGGTGTTCTCACTTAGCATTCTACGAACATCTCCGCAACAAAACAAGTTAAGAGGATTACCCTAAGCTCTCCTCTACGGTCAGAATTGAGATGAGTTCACATAAGGCTTCGCTAAAGGGTTTTTTAATGAATTTTACGAGTTTATATGAGAAAAATCAACTACAAAGGCTGTCATATGTCAGCAAACATCAGCCTCTGTCAAGAGGTAATGAACTTTGAAGAAGAATGAGTTTATAATTAGACAGCTTTATACTTAACTCTTTGAAGTAGTTGAAGCTAATTGACATAGGTTTTTATATAAGGTAGCATCATAACTCTGTATATTATGTTCAAATGTAATAATGTTAGAGGTGCAGAATCATAAAACAAGATTTTGTTACTTCAAAGTTATATTCCACAATTACAAAGAACGTAATAAGCAAAGGAAAATTAAGAAATATATCTTACAAAATACATGCTATACTGAGATTGTAACTTAGAAGTTGTCTTGCAGAAATTGTTTCCCAATTAGAACTGTCAACTATTTCCAAATTAGAACAATTAAATTGCCAATTATTTTCTCTTCTTCTTTTTGGTTGCAATCATCTTTTTTCATAAGTCTTTGTCTCCTCAGTGAGGAAGTATTCAAGAATACAATACAACAATATTTTTCTTAACTCCAAAGGAAATCAGCTGACAACAGGCCATTTACAATTTTTTTAGTTTGTAGTTCTATATTGTGTCCACTTGCCCTATAATTTTCCAGTCAACTTTTTCCCTATTGCTTGCACCTCGAATTGTCTCATTGCTACACTTTGTTTCTTTCTGTAAACATACACTTTTTTTCCTCCTTCCAGTGTTTCTTTTTTCGTACTTCTTTTTTCTAGTAAAAGGCGAGTTAGCACGGAGCTCCCATAAACCATAAGTCCATCTTGTAGCAGCTACACACCTTAAGCCTTTAATGGCACCCCAAATCCCGCTACAAACCACCAAGCCACGTTGGAGGTGAGAATAGGGTGAGACTTGGAACTGTATGTGATGTTGGAAGGTTTTAGTGTCGGACGTTGTCACTATTCAAGTCGTACCAGTAACAAACAGTTTCATTGCCAGTATGAGACTATCTTCAGTGTGGATGGTCAAATGCTAGTGAAACCTAGGCTTGGGGCGACTTCTCTTTAGATCATGTAGATATTATATATATGTGACCATTTGTCAATCGACATTATTTAGCCAAGCAGAGGTATGCAGTCAAGTTTGAGAAAAAATTTTTGAATGATCAAAAATATATCTTTCCTTAGATATTTCCTTACAGTTTGTCACGTCAAGCAGAGGACAGATGTTTGGCCAGATATCTTGGCAACAAGAAATCCTACAGTAGAAATACACCTAGCTATGTGTAACTTAGCTTTGTTGTAACACAAATATCACATGTTTATGATATTTTGTTGACATTTGTGACACAACCAATCTGACACACAATGGGCAGTGACATCACAAAAGTGCACTGCAGTGCCGCCCTAGACCCACAAATGTGGTTCTAGTAAACTAGGTATTAGCAGATCCACCAATCTCATTGTGTTGATTTTCATGAACTGTACAAATATTGCTAAATATCTGTCCCAATGCAAGACAGTCTTCTCTATTTGTTTACCCTAAAAACTTGAAAATTAACCATCCTTAACATTGCTGTATCAAAATTGCAACTTCTTTCCACAGTCAAACACCCTGTGTGTGGCGGATTGACCTGAATTTACTGTCTTGTTTCTTATTCCCAGCTTCTTTTTTCTTCACAGCACATTTCTCTTGCACTGGGTACAAAGGTGCCTCTGAGGTCTTGTATCACAAAGTACAGTACTTGCTCATATAATCCTAATCAAACAAGCCTGCCTGGAAATAGGGCGGTTTGCTCTGGTGGTTCACCATAAATGGACAATGTACAAACTAAATCTTGTACATCATCAGATAGAAATTGGGAAATTTTCATTACCACAGAACTTTAATCCAATTTATGCCAAACACCCTGTGCACTGAATTGAATTTATTGTCTTATTTCGTCTTCCCAATTTTTTTTGCAGCAGAGAATATTTCTCTTGTACAATATGCACACGATGTGGGTAAAGGTGCCTCTGAGGCCTTGTATCACAAGTACAGTACTTGTTGTATTCAAAGAACAAGCTTGCAGCTACATGCTAGAGTATTACTCAAATAAGACGGCTTGCTTCTGGGGATTCACCATAAATGTACAATGTACATACTAAATCTTGTACATCTTCGGATAGAAATGTGGATATTTTCATTATCACAGAAGTTGTAAAGGGAAGGGAGAGGAAGCGAGTATTTGCTCAGGTCCAACTCTCCAGGGACAGCCCCAGGCAGGTTGATGCAAATACAAGGAACACACAAGTCCCCACATACTCATATTGGGAACATCTTGTCCATTGCTAAACATGCTGATATGGACCATATCTACAATGCTATATCTTATTGCTTTAGGTATTCTTGCACTGAAATGCAAGTATGGTAAGTATTATTATGTCATATTAATACCAAATCAGTTATTATGGTCGCAAAATATTAAGATTTAAGAAAATCTAAACTTACATTCAGAACCACCCTTCTAAAATTCCAAAATGAAAATCTGCTTAGCTGAAATTAAAATAAGAAATCATAAATTTACAAAGCATCAATCAGTAAAAATACGTCATTCAATCACAATAAACATTCTTGACAAGAAATTTCAGTATTACTTTGTCAACCCTAGACCCAGCGATTGACAGCCCAGCAGGCTAACACTGAGCGAACTCTCCCCCAATCAATGGCAATAATCCAGCTTGGTATCATTCGCAAGGCTTCTGGAATAAATTGTCTTTGCTTGGCAAGAAAAGACCACATATGTTAAATATACCAAGATGTATGTCTAGGGGATAACAATGCAACATGTTATGCACTCTTTCCTGCAGTTCTCATTTCATCATTCTCATTAACAAACCCTCAAAAGTGGCAAGACGGTTGCAATAGTACAATATACATCGCACCTAAATCTTATGATCACAAGTTCCTCACCATCTTCTTCTCCCCCCATTCATCTCCCCATACCAAATTGCGCACTAACTCACACATTCACTTAGTCCTTCACCAAGGGAATTCGTGGAGTCCTACGAAATATGCGCATCTATCAGACCGAAACATATTTATAGCCTGAGGCGAAGACGAGTGCAATAATTCCTTCTAATGCTACTATCTATCAATGCTCAGCTGTATTAATAATACATGTGGAGGGGCCCCCCTTAAGTGCTGTAAAAAAAGATAAGTCAGATAAAAGCTTTTATCGGCCCGAGCAGAAGTATTGCCCAAGGCGAAAATTTTACAGACGGCATGTTACATAAAGACTCCAAGGAGGTAGACTTGTATTTGATGGCTTGACAAGATGATTGAAGTAGTTCTGGAGTTTGGGGTCTACAGTGACTTTGACAGTCAACTATTTCGGCAAATGGAAAATGGATAGAAGTGTAGAAGTTCGATAAAAAATTACAAATATTCCTGTTTTCGTTTCTACCTAATCTTATTAGTAAAATTTAAGCCTATTGGGTAAATGTATTCATAAAAAGTCGACCCCTGCTTTCTGATCTCATCAATCAACCACCATAATGCCTTTAAGAGATGAACTATCCATTCCTATACTTACCAACTATAACTCCACATCATACAAATTCACAGCCAGAACCACAGCATGAAATCGTTACATACAAACCCAGTGAACTGCCTCAAAACATCCATCACAAGGAGACCTTGATATTATGGGATATCAGAGATGGAACATAACTCAATATATAATGCAAGGCCAAATTATATCAGACTTATACAGCTGGGTTACCCTGGAAAGGGACCTGGAGTTAGATTCTATAATTCCAGCTGATCTTTAAGACACAGTTTGGTGTAGAAATTTAACAACAAACAGTTTTATAACAAACAGAATTACAACAGATAATCAGCAGTATTACTTCTTTTAGCATTCACATATTCATGGACCTAGTATGGAGATCTTGAACAGATTATTTAACACAATATATTTTCCAAAAATCTGCACAAAGGGAAGATGTCAGGACCGATAGCCTACTATATTTTACTTCACCAGTCTGCCATTTTTGTAGTCTTAATCCAAATTTGGATCAATCACCCATTTAGCTCTAAATATACACGCATCTCGCAATTGTAGCATCGCATGAATGATAACAAAGTTCAATCTTCTGTTTTAAAATCATTTTTCAAAGTAATCTCTCGTTGCTTTACTAAAGCAGGGCCTCAAAAACTTCACCTTGGCTTTATTTCCACATCAATAAGTTACGTAATTAAACTGGGTTGGGTCACATATATTTTGTGCTATGGCTTTACCAAAAGAGCAAATCTTGAGCCTCAAGGTTAACGGCAAATTAGAATGCATCAAAATTCTTTCAGTCTCAAACTCTCATGTGGTATGGCACTAAAAATTTGACGTTTTTCAAAATGTTGGGGGAAAGGGTTAGGTAGATTGTAGTGCACTGGGCTGCCGGTCGCTTGGTCCACGGTTTTATTCCAGCCCTGGCCGAGCTACCTGGACTCAATCATCCCTCTTTTTCAAAATGTATAAATAACAGTTTGAAATAAAAAAAACCAACAAATTTCACACTATTTTCAGGTGCAGAGATATATTGATAGGTACTTGGATTTGCAGGGCAACTAAGCTGCCTATGGGTTCAAATCCCATCAAACAGCACAGGAGTCACACTTCATAGCCAGCATCCCAACCAGAGCCATCACAGATACAGCATGGAACTTGTGTGGAACAATCATTGAACATTGCGAGGTATGCAACTTTTCCTATGGCATAGAATTCTTTAGAAAAGCCTTTTTTTGCCCGTGATTAAAAGGTTACACACAATAGAACACAGAATTTTTCTGTCTCTTGTCTGCTTACTTTCAACCCAATTGTTTACTTTTTATGTGCTTTTTGTGTTTACTTTTTATGTGAACTTTATGCACCTTTTGTGTCTCTTCCACAGAGTTTGCAAGCATACAGACCCCATTCGTTTTATGACGCCAGCCCGCCTGCTGACATTTCGCGCCTTGCAAAGTTGATTCATTCAATTGTCACTAGTCTGTAAGTCTGAATATGTTTGCACCGACTGGATCCTACATGTTTTCTAGGGCACAATTGTGAACCAAAACAAAGCCACAGATTGATGCCAGCATACAACACTGTACAATGAATTCATAACACCAGCCACACATACAAAACAGCAATGGCCCCAGGGTGGACCCTTGAGGAGCATCTTGGCAGCCCATCACTCTTCTTGGCTGTGCACAGCATCAACGTGCCAACCACAATTTCTTAGCACTCCTATCCAACTAATCCTTCAACACTAAATAGGCTAAAAGGCGTTTGAATAAGTATACAATAGTAAGATTCTTTGTCCCAAAACACATAGATTTCTGTTTAATCCGATTGGTTCAGGAACAACAGAACGTCACACAATTGGTAGATCAAAAGTAGTACGTACATGCATTGCATTGATTCTTCACTGCCAACTGTGAATGACCAAAATCATTTACCTACAACCAGAACATCGCCTGTTGGGGTCACCTTAAGTAATATATTCCAATTGAATTCAAATTCACCATCACGTTTTTGGAGCACAGAGAAGACAATAATATGTTGAAGATGTGGACGATGATCTCACTACAAGACAGTTTTGCCTGAAGAAAATGACTATAATCAAGGATGAACCAAAAGATCCAACAACAGCACCATATCGGCTTTCTAAAATTAATTTATAGAAATTCACCTGTAGCTTATAGAAAGATGATACTCGCAGAAGGAAATTTGATCTAATATCCAATATGAGGTGACACAGGATGAAAATTTTATACCTAAAATACGAGCTGACTAACACAATCCACGGAGAATATGAATATTCTAACTTGGCTCATGGGTTTTTTTGTGAATTATAAAATTATGTGCATGGTCATCACAATATCAGAGACAACCAGATTCATGACAACTGTTTCTGATGCCTTTAAGATAAATCAGTCCACATTGACACAGTTATATGACACTGCAGCACTCTAAGGCTGGTTCATGTTGGGACATGAGGACAAATTGTTGAAGTGGGACAACATGTTGAGTCCTCAACATTTGACATGCACGTAGAAACCCTTTTAATAGCCCTAAAAGTCACCATAACCAGAAATAATTGGGAGAAATGGGCGTGGATTTAATATCACTTCACAATTATATTTCTGTTGTATAACGACTGAAGAGAAAATGTGATTATCAGCAATTAAAAGATTAAGAAGCAAAATAAGCAAATCCCGTTTCTTAAAAAGTTTAAATCCAACTAATCATAGTCATAGACCAAGACCATCCAAGTACCCGTCTGAGAGTCAAGTCTAAAGATGACCCGTCCAATGTTTCTTTCAGTCAAGAAGTCTCACAAGGTCACAGGGCCCATGAGATTTAGTGAGATGTCGTTTAACATCATTCTGTGTCAGACGTGTCAATCAATCTGTCACTGCCTTCCCGTCTTTTCAAATTCAACTCCCTCGACAATTTTGAAATGGACGAAAACTAACAAATCATGACACGTGAGTGAAATATTAGAGGGCTATACATGAATAACCATTTGTCTGTGTATAAGGAGTTTTTCTCTCAGTCTTGACAAATATTTCAACTGAATGGTGGAATACAGTTTATGAAAGTCAATGACCTTTCAGGGATATATTTTAGTGAAGTCGTTTCAGTTTTAGCTTTGTGTCTCTTTTAGTTAGAGTCTGGTAAACAACCATTGGCATAATTAAAGTCAATCTTGTTTTTCCTTTCAAAAATTCTGATTTCTTGACAAAAACTTGACTATAAACTTCAAAACTTCAGAGAATATATACTCAAGTATAACGATTATAACAATAGCACCAATTACCAAGATCATACATGTATAATCCATCTTACAAGAATGTAAATCGCTTTACTCATAATGTGATAAATCACACAAAAGAGAGAAAAGCAACGTTCTCACATGGGAGACATCATTAAGTCAGAGAGTAATAACAGAATGTGTGGTCTTGCAATGTGTGTTTACAAGCAATCAATCTCAGGCTGGTGGCCCACTTTTTAAGGAACCTTTGTTCTGGAAGACTTCTATTATATTATGTAGGGAAAAAGAGCAAATATTTGTAAAGACTTCTCAGTACAAAGAAGCTAATAGATGCAACTTCTTTTGTTGTTGAAAAGAGCTCTGAAGATGTTGTGATGAAGCGAAGATGACATACATGTACTTTTTTTTGATACGAAAGAATATATTTGAATAATACAGTTGTAAAATGTTCCTATTGTATAATCTTCTTTTATTTAGTTCCAAGAAGAAATTCAGAAACATGAATTATATATTTTTAAACCGAGTGATCCCTCAGCACAATAATCATGCTAGTGGGTATCACATACTATCTGAAGCATATTCACAAACAAAATGTTTTCAATAATAATTAATACAAGAATTCTCAGCGAAAAGAGACAAAAGCAAGCAAATTAGGTCATGGATCACCTTGCATAATCTCGTATACATGTATTTATGTATAGTTTATTTTATGGGTATTCAAATTCTAATATCCTAATCCCATTTTTTGTGTGACCTCCTAATGATTTGGAGCAATTTAGTATGATACTGTTATGATATCACCATAGCCAAGGCTATCAATCATGTCAATAATTCCCATTTGTACTTTTTACTTATAAACAACAATTAGTGTAAAAGTACATGCTATATCCATAACTGGAATACCCTTCACAACAAGGTACCACCCAAGGTCCCAAAAAAACACTCAAGGGCTATCGTCTACAAATTTTTGAGACTTCAAAGGGACAAACCTTCATCAAATCAGCTAATAAAATACCCACCTGTGCTAAACCAGTCTAGTAAAGGCAACAGTTTTTTCTTATGATAAAATGATTGACATTATGAAATTGATGAAATCATAGATTGACTTTGGCTTCCTCTTTCAAGTACATCTTCAGATTTAACTGAAAAACTACACAGGCCATCAGCAAAAATTGAAACAAAGCATGGCATACCAGAAACAGCCTTTTTTTACTCTTTGGCAACAAGCCTTTCCGTGTGACCTATTAGCTCACCTAACTGCGACCTAAGTTATCGATTCCCTAGGGTATCCGGCAGCATATGCCCCTTAAAATGTTCCCCAAATGTTCCTCGTACTTAGTATGCTGATCAGGATATAGCTGGTCAAAGTAGTGCTCCCCGTTTAATCCTCTTATTCCCAAACAATTCAGCAAATGTTCTTTCCGCTGACCCCTGAATGGTTTCTGGCTAAAGCTCTCCTACTTTGAGTTGTAAGTAGTAATTCTTTCACGTTAGACGTTGAAATTGCTGAAATCCCTCAGCTGTTCCAGTTTATTTGCTTAAGGTAAATGATGAACTTGTATTGCTAGACAAGCAGTTTTCATTGTGGAGTCATTAAATATTAATATATGCTTTCAAATTGGATGAAAGTTCCAACTTGAATTTTCATAGTATCATAGTTAGAATGCTCACTTCCTTTCCAACTTTCAATCAATAACAATCACAAAGTTTTTTTCAGATTCTTCACTTTGTTCCGTGGCGTGGGGCAGTAAAAACTTTTTTTGTACAATTTTGGCTCTTCTTGCTGCCTTACGAGGGGCGTTCAGAAAGTTCACGGCTTTTTTTTATATGGACACTTATTTTCAATCTAGAACTATGAATTTTTTACGGGATAAAATTCAGCAGTTTTGGGATGGATTTCCAAAATTTTGGACAATTTGGACATTTTTAAGTCATTCTCTGGTTGCCATGGAAACAGAAAGTTTGGCTAGGTGGAGCAGGTAGTACGGAGATCAAGAAAATCAATGAATAGCAGCTGAGAGAGACCTCACTCTGCCACTTGTATTAGTAAGATTGACAATAATTAACACAAGAAATATAAAGTTACCTTTTAAAAATACTCACAAGTACAACAAAAGCATTAATTCATACACCTGACATGTTGAAATAAATGTTCTTTGAAGCCCTCCAGGAAAAGTTTTAGTGAAAGCATTTCGGTCATTCAAAGCCTTTTCACCTCCAGTGCCTGAAACTATTGCCCCCAGTGATTAAGGTAATGGAAAACCAGGTCTTATGTAAAGCGATATGTCAAAGGAAAAGCTTGGATGGATAATGCTGTCCCTTTAGGTCTCTTGCTCATACCAGTGAATCCATGCTTTGTCATAAGTCCTGATGTAGATAAGGACTCACATTCTGGCGCCTGAATCGCACTTGCCAAATCGGCCATGCAGGAGTGCTTTCCCACATTGGTTCGCAGTAAGAATACAAACATTGGGTATGCTTGAAAGTATTTTTAGAAGCTAATATCATATTTCTTGTGTTAATTATTGTCAATCTTACTAATACAAGTGGCAGAGTGAGGTCTCTCTCAGCCGCAATTCATTGATTTTCTTGATCTCCGTACTACCTGCTCCACCTAGCCAAACTTTCTGTTTCCATGGCAACCAGAGAATGACTTAAAAATGTCCAAATTGTCCAAAATTTTGGAAATCCATTCCAAAACTGCTGAATGTTATCCTGTAAAAAATTCATAGTTCTAGATTGAAAATAAGTGTCCATATAAAAAAAAGCCGTGAACTTTCTGAACGCCCCTCGTATAAATTTACAAGGATAAAAACAAGGAAAGTAATTTGTTATGTTTTTAAAACAGTCAGTTCTATTTGAACTTTAAAAACAGTATTTACTCTTTTCAACTTTGCTGAGGTATCCGTGCCATTTATTTTCTAAATATAAATGTGGTCTCCGATTTAAGACTGAACATCAAACTCTCCATTTAAAACTTCTTTCAAATCATCAAAATAAACAGATCTGCATTTCAGATTATGCGACAAACCAAACAGCTAATTCGGTGTAGTATTATATTGGGTTCCACTGGTACTTTGTTTGGTATGTTACAATATGTATAGTGTTGTAAACTACATGATCATAATTACCCGTATTAATAAACACATATCATCACATGAGTCCTGCTATACCCCCTCAATTGTAGTGACCTCTAATTGTTATATAACTGGTTGGCTAGCAACCCAAGCTATAGGTCAACTGCTGACCTCCATTGTATTTGCATAAGGGATTGTTTATATGGGGCTGGACTACCACCCTTGCTGACATGTAACTGGCTCCTACAGCCAGAAGGGGGCAGGGTGCCAGCCATCTTTAAATGACATACTTGAGTGATTTTGGTGGCCAGAAAGTGCCCAATAAAGATCAGTTTTTGCAAGTAGCTTGAATGTACCACACACAATTGCATTGAGTTCCTTACTTTTATATATCTGATTGGATTGAAACATAGTCTTTGGGAAACATATACCCTAAGTCAGAAGCTCAGTGTTATTTAAAACACCTAATTTACATTGGTGCCCCGACGTTTGAACACAAAGCCTACAAGGACTAAAACATTACAAGGATTATACTCAAGTGGTCATGAACAATACCAAGCTGAACAATCGCAATACTCATTAACCTGACATTATCAAGATCTCACATCTATTATGGCTACTATCAAAATGCAAAGCCTGGATGAATGGATTGTTCAGGAACAAAAAGCCATTCAACAAGCGGAAATGGAAATAGTGAAATTGGTTGCTCAGGATTTAGCAGCCAAAATACCAATTCATGAGACCTTGACACCAGAAGCAGTCACAAGTTGGATGGAAGAGATTGAGGCTACTGCTGAGCTTCTTGACCTTAGTCATCTCACAATTGAAATCGTTCTACAGTCAGCAACTGAAGTACTCAGGACCGAATTGCAATGCTTCTTGGATCAACATGAGCATGTCTCATCACTGGAGGTGAAAGCTCATCTCATCCAACAAGTCTCATCAGCTCAGGATGCCAGCCAAACAAATTGCAAGGTTGAAGGAACTTCTGCCACTATGCCAGCCACTACTGATGCAGAGACACTGACAGAAACAGTAACTGAAAATTTTGAAAATGTAAAGTGCCTCATGATTTGCAGGTGCCCAGATGATTTGACTGCACCAGCTGATCAAGTCATTGCTCATCAGGAGTATATCTCAAGGCATGGAATTGGGAACTATTTGCCATGGATTATTGAAGGCTTTACTGTTGAAACTAATGACTCAGAAATTGAAAATTGTGACAACAGAAATTCTGTCATGAAAGAATTTCTGACATTTGACAAACAAGTGGTCAACTTTAAGGAAAGAAGAATGAGACAAAGGAACCCCTTTGTCGGACTTAAGGGGCTTAAGGATTGGGAAAAAGCACCAGGACACAATGGAGCTGCTGTTGTAAACCCTAAATTGAATGAGCTTGATGTTACCCAAGCAGTGGAATCACTGAAGCATAACACTTAACAAAGAAAATTGAAATGGACTGACAAAAAGGAAACAAAATTGGAATTTAAATAAGGACTATTGGAACAGAACTATGGATCGGACATTTTTTAAAGAAATTAAATATTATAATGGTGACTTAAAAAAAAAAAACCTACATTTTTCCTGGTGGACACACTGTCATTAGCATAAACATGGCAATGACATACAGAAGTCTTACTTGAGAGACAATCACATCCTGCCAGATTTTTAATAACTTGACTATAATTGATGTATTAGTCACCAAAGAGAGATTTGCCTTTTGAAATGATTATTATTGATATTTTTGTGAACTGAAACCTATAGAGTTAAGGTAGATTTTGTATGATTATCTTTGATTGTTTTGTTCAATATTTATTTGTTTGCTTGTCTATGACCTTGGCATGCATACCGTCAAATGATGAATCTGTGCTCAAATGTCTTATATTTATCAATTAATTGTTGAATGTCTAGTATGCATATGTATAGTTTCTGGTAACCTAAAAACCTTAAAGTATGTTTAATTATCTGTTAACATACCACATTCATTGCCCATGTCTCGTTTATGGTCAAAGCAATTGTTGACTTAAGAGCTTTAACTCCGTCATTGTGTTTTGTAGCCTGCCCTGCACACATAGATAGCTTAAATATTACTGTTTGGGGTGTCCAGTAATTAGCCTATGTTGGGGGAAACACAATGGGGACTTCCTCTTTGATGTGGGAAAAGAGGAACTAGAGGCATTATTGTATACTTTACTGCCGTGTGTTTGTAGTGCCACACTTAATTGCTGATCAAAATTACTTGCTAAAAGCTGTAAAGGGCCATTGTATTTAGTTTCTGTAGTTTAGCCTCCATCAACTGAGAGCCTTAACATAACTGTTGGTGCGCCAGTTAGTTAGCCTCGTGCATGGGGAAGACAATAGGATCCTTATGCTTAGATCTCAGCATGCAATGTCCTACCAATTGTTAGGTCAGCCTGTCTGGATGTATTTGAAACTTAAAATTATTCTATAGATCCAACAGATGATGCAGAGTGATAACATGGCCACTCCTGATTTACTTTGGTGCATATGCAACTGAAACAAGTGACAGCTCTGGCAATTAAAGCAAACACACATGAAATGAAAGACAAATGATTTGCATGAATAATACTAGGAGGCAGTTCAAGACAAAATAATTGAAACTTAACTTTGGCAGAAATTATAGCAACTTTTATTAAGTAATCTTTAGCCAACATGCCTCACAATCACTTGCATTGATATCTTTGTCTTTTATAATGGCTGTCTTACTGCAAAATATGGGTACTTTAATTTGTGATTGTTGATTACTTTTAGGAGATAGTTTAAGGCCAGGGACACTTAATCATTAAGGGGGCGCTTATGATTAACAACATGTCACTTTCTGAACCTTTAGTCAATTTATCTCACACTATCATCAACATCATTTCAAATTACTGATATAATTGTACCCAATTTCTTTGCCTTATAATAGACAGATTCTCTATTAATTATGATCATAGACTTTACTTTTTTTTATTGTTTATATTGTGACGTGTATTCCTTATACAAGCAACACACTACCCATATGGGGGAAGGTGTGTAAACTACATGATCATAATTATCTGTATTAATAAACACATATCATCACATGAGTCCTGCTATACCCCCTCAATTGTAGTGACCTCTAATTGTTATATAACTGGTTGGCTAGCAACCCAAGCTATAGGTCAACTGCTGACCTCCATTGTATTTGCATAAGGGATTGTTTATATGGGGCTGGACTACCACCCTTGCTGACATGTAACTGGCTCCTACAGCCAGAAGGGGGCAGGGTGCCAGCCATCTTTAAATGACATACTTGAGTGATTTTGGTGGCCAGAAAGTGCCCAATAAAGATCAGTTTTTGCAAGTAGCTTGAATGTACCACACACAATTGCATTGAGTTCCTTACTTTTATATATCTGATTGGATTTAAAACAGAGTCAGTGAATTAGCCTGGCCTAATATATTACTTAGGAACGCATCGTTGGGAAACATATATATTAGCCAGAAGTCTAGTGTGAAACAGCACACCTAATTTACAGTGTGAACAACGTCTGACACTAAAACCTTCCAACATCACATACAGTTCCAAGTCTCACCCCATTCTCACCTCCAACGTGGCTTGGTGGTTTGTAGCGGAATTTGGAGGTGCCATTAAAGGCTTAAGGTGTGTAGCCGCTGCAAGACTCTGTTGTGTTTTATGGGAGCTATGTTCTGACCGTCCTTATCCAGAGAAATAAGAAGTAAGTAAGAAAAAAATACATAGGAAAGAGAGAAAGACTTGTATGTAATATGTACACAGAAAGAAACAAAGTGTGCCAAAGAGACATGGTGCAGAAAGAAGAGAAATGTAAATAGAGAAGAAGACACGAAAATAATGGGGCTATTTAATGAGGAAAGAGAACATCCATCCTGTTATATGCAAGTTCCGTTTTTTGTAGAATCAGTTAACATGTTCAAAGAAATTTACATCTTGAGAATAGCCGAATGACAGTGAACAACTGGTCATATAAATAATAGCGATATCAGATAATAACATGGTTTGCCCCAAAAGAAAAAGGTAGTTCCAAGTATCAGTGTCCATGATGGCCAAGTAAAAGTAAATTGCTTTGACAGATACCTGTTCTTCTATACTGTCGTTGAAATATTGTCGAATTGAAAAGTATCTGAAAAACGGATGAGTAACAAATAGTAAAACCAATCCTGAGTATCGGAAATGTAAATAACTTTTAGCTGGAGATGTCCCAGCCTGCAGGGGGGTCAAAACAACTTCTTTGTCATTGTATTAGAGTGAACAACTAATGTATTGCACAATGGATAATGGCAGAAAGAAATCCATAGAGAACGCAGAATTTGTATTGTAACAGAAAATAACAAACTCTTGATCTTCAGATTTACACAATGTAAAAGGGGATTCACCAGTCACACTTTTGTAATCAAAAGCTTGATTGCGAAGACAGATGACTTTATTGTGATGGCAAATGAGCTCAGTCTTTCAATAATAAGTACCGTATTTCCTCGAATAGAAGCCTGGTCTCAAATAGAAGCCTGTCTCATTTAGAAGCCGGGTCAGAGGACCACGGTAAAATAATAAACGCCGGTCTCAAATACACGCCGGGTCGGCAACTGCAAACTGTCCAAATTGACTGTCTTGCATTCTACCCAGGTGTTTCCGTGCAAGCTTTACTTGCGTGCGTAGTGCAGCCTACCCTTGCATGCCCAGATGTTTGTTGATTGCTATCTACTTTAAAACAATAAACGCCGGTCTCAAATAAACGCCTGGCTCGTATAAACGCCGGGGCAATTAGGCCCTGTAAAACAATAAACGCCCGGGCTTGTAATCGAGGAAATACGGTATACAATGTACAACGTATCAGGAAGTAATCACTCCTGTTGCCCATGAAGCAACAGCATGATGTTTCCACTTGGCATTCTAAAAACATCTCCGCAACAAAAAAAGGTAAGAGGATTACTGTAAGCTCTCCTATGCGGTCAGAGTTGAGATGAGTTCACATAAGGCTTCGCTAAAGGGTTTTTTAATGAGTTTTACGAGTTTATATGAGAAAAATCAACTACAAAGGCTGGCATATGTCAGCCAACATCAGCCTCTGTCAAGAGTTAATGAACTTTGAAGAAGAATGAGTTTATAATTAGACAGCTTTGTACTTAACTCTTTGAAGTTAGATGCAGCTAATTCAGATAGGATTTTATATCAGGTAGCATCCTCACTCTGTATATTATGTTCAAATGTAATAATGTCAGAAATGTAGAATCATAAAACAAGATTTTGTTACTTCAAATCTATATTCCACAATTTCAAAGAATGTAATAAGCAAAGGAAAATTAAGAAATACATCTTTCAAAACAGATGCTACACAGAGATTGTCACTTATAAATTGTCTTGCAGAATTTGTTTCCCAATTAGAACTTTCAACTACTTCCAAATCAGAACAATGAAATTGCCGCTATAATTTTCCCTTCTACTTTCTTGACTCCTATTATAATTATTTTTAAAATTTTGTCTCCTTGGTCAGGAAGTATTCAAGAATACAATACAACAATACTTTTTTTAACTCCAAGGGAAATCAGCTGACAACAGGCGTCAGACGTTGTTCACACAGTGCATATTGTAACATACCAAACAAGGTGCTAGTATTTTCTTATATACCTCCACTATGCGGACAAAGGTGCCTCTGAGGCATTGTATCACAAATTACAGTACTTGCTCGCATAATCTTATTCAAACAAGCTTGCCAGAGCATTGTGCAGATGGGGTCCTTTGCTTCGAGGGATTAACCATAAATGTACGGTGTACATACTAAATGTTGTATGCTGTGGTGTCGCTGTTCAATAGAAATTGGGAGATTTCATTCTTACAGAAGTCGTAAAGTGAAGGAAAAAAGGAAGTATGGTCTTACTGTCTTATTTCTTTTCCAAGTCTTTTTCGCTGTGCAGAATTTTTTCTCTTGTTGTATATGGAAAAAGGTGCCATTGAGGCCTTGTATCCCAAAGTACAGTACTTGTTCAAACAATCCTTTTCAAACAAGGTAGCCAGAGTACTGCACAAATAGAGCAGTTTGCTTCTGGGGATTAACCACAAATGCACAATGTACATAATTAATGCTGTATGTCATCGGAGAGAAATTGGGAGATTTTCATTATTACAGAAGTTGTAAAGGAAAGGGGAGAAAGCTAGTATGTCAAAGTTTTCTTTTTTTTGGGGGGTGTGCAGATTTTTTCTCTTTTACAAACTATGTGGGCAAAGGTGTCTCTGAGGCCTTGTATCACAAGTACAGTACATGCTTGTATTCAAAGAACAAGCTTGCAGCTACTTGCCCGAGTACTGTGCAAATAGGACGGCTTGCTTCTGGGGATTGACCATAAATGTACAATGTACATACTAAATCCTGTACGTCGTCAGATAGAAATTGGGATATTTTCATTATTACAGAAGTTGTAAAGGGAAGGGGAGGAAGCGAGTATTTGCTCAGGTCCAACTCTCCAGGGATAGCCCCAGGCAGGTTGATGCAAATACAAGGAACACACAAGTCCCCACATACTCATATTGGGAACATCTTGTCCATTGCTAAACATGCTGATATGGACCATATATCTACCATGCTACTGTATTGCTAAAGCTATTTGTGTGCTGAAATGCAAGGATGGAAAGACTGTATTGATACCAGACCAGTCTCTTTAAATACCAACACAAAAGTTACTAGTAGTTATTTTACAAGGTCATAAAATATCAAGATTTTAAAAAATATTTAACTTACAGTCAGAGACCACTTCCAAAAATTTCCCAATATGAGCATCTGCTTACCTGAAAGTAAAATAAGGAAATTGTTAATTTACAAAACATCAATTAGCAAAAATACATCATCCCATCACAATAAATATTCTCGATGGGCTTTTTCAGTAATACTTTGTCAACCCTAGACCAAGTGATTGACAGACCAGCAGGCTAACACTGAGCGAACCCCACCCCAATAATTATTGTCAAAAATCCAGCTTGGTATCATTCAGGAGGTTTCATGAATAAATTGTCTTTGCTTGGCAAGAAAAGACCACATATGTTAAATATACCAAGATGTATGTCTGGCACAGGGGATAACAATGCAACATGTTATGCACTCTTTCCTGCAGTTTTCATTTCATCATTCTCATTAACAAACCCTCAAAAGTGGCAATAACTATCCTCAGATGGCGTCTTCTTGGCGACAATGCTACAATTAAATACACATCGCACCGAATTCTTATAATTATGAGATCCTCATCATCTTCCCACTGCCCACTTCATCTCCACATACCACATTTCTCGCACATACCACATTTCTCGCCACCTCACACATTCACTTAGTCCTTCACTGAACAAGAACCAGCCTTAGAGGGCTGCAATATTGCAATACAGATAGAACCACATTCTTATAAAAAGTTCCTCGTCATCTTCCCACAGCCCCCATTCATCTCTACATACCACATTTCTCGCCACCTCACACATTCACTTAGTCCTTCACCAAGGGAATTTGTGGAGTCCTGAGAAATATGCGCATCTATCAGACCGAAACATATTTATAGCCTGAGGCGAAGACGAGTGCGATAATTCCTTCTAATGCTACTATCTATCAATGCTCAGCTGTATTAATAATACATGTGGAGGGGCCCCCCTTAAGAGCTGTAAAAAAAGATAAGTCAGATAAAAGCTTTTATCGGCCCAAGCAGAAGTATTGCCCAAGGCGAAAATCGAGGCAATATTTTACAGACAGCATGCTACATAAAGACTCCAAGGAGGTAGTCTTGTATTTGATGGTTTGACAAAATGATTGAAGTAGTTCTGGAGTTTGGGGTCTACGTTAACTTTGACAGTCAACTTTTTTGGCAGATGAAAATATGATAAAGGATAAATGCCTGGAAAAATAACTATTTTAATGACTCCTGTATTTCCAGTCTCCTTAATCTTTAGAGTTCTTTAAAAAAAACATACAAACTAAAGAAAAAAGAAAGAAGAAAAGGCAAGAATTAATGTCTTGCCTGGTCTTTTGAACGGCACAGAGAAGACAAAAGAGACTTCAGAAAAGAGGCTGTTTAAAACAATCATGTCCGCCATATTGTCCGGCTATCCTCGCTCATTTATTCTCACAAACTATCCCCTATACATTTAGTTTTTACCAACCAGAATTCCACATCATACAAATTCACAGCCAGAACCACAGCATGAAATCGTTACATACAAACCCAGTGAACTGCCTCAAAACATCCATCACAAGGAGACCTTGATATTATGGGATATCAGAGATGGAACATAACTCAATATATTGCAAGGCCAAATTATATCAGACTTATACAGCTGGGTTTACCTAGAAAGGAACCTGGGGTTAAATTCTATAATCCCAGCTGATCTTAAAGACACAGTTTGACAAAGACATTTGAAGAACAACCATTATAAGCACAGCTAAAAAGCATAAACTTTTCTATTACCTAGTCTAGAGACTCAGTGTGGAGAAATTCCATTGAAACAACATACAATGAACAATGTATTGCCTTATGTCTTAATTTGAATGGTAAGGACCAGTATGTCTACCAATTTTTTCTTTATTGGTCTGCCATTTGGTTGTCTCCAAGTTTGGATCAATTACTAATTCAGCTCTAAATATGCCTCTGGCATCACATGAATGATAACTATGCTTAATCTTCTTTACCCAACCCCTTATCAACCTAATCCTTCTTTGCATTAGTAAAGCAGGGCCTCAAAAACTTCACCTTGGTTTTATTTCCACAACAATAAACTATGTAATCAAACTGGGTTGGGTCACATATATTTTCCGTTATGGCTTAAGTTAAAGAGCACATCTTGAGCCTCAAGGTTAACGGCATATTAGAATGCATAAAAATTCTTTCAATCTGACACTCATGTGGTATGGCACTAAAAATGCTTTTCAAAATGGCGGGGGAAGGGTCAGGCAGGTTGGTAGCACACTGGGCTGCAATTGCTGGGTCCCAGTTTCGATGCCAGCTGTGCCCGGGTCACCTGGACTCATGATGGACCGCTGCAAAATGTATGGATGACAAACGGTGGGAAAGAATCACAAAAGAAAGACACCTACAAATTTCAAACTACTTTCACAACTGGCAGATGCAGCAATATATTGATAGGTACTTGGATTTGCAGGGCAACTAAGCTGCCTATGGGTTCAAATCCCATCAAACAGCACAGGAGTCACATTTCATAGGCAACATCATCCCAACAAAATGGAACTTGTGTGGGAGACGCACATGAGTCAGAGAGAGAGAGAGATATACAACCATGGACAGTCATTGAACCAAAGACTATTCTGCAGAGAAGCCTTAATTTGCCTGTGATAAAAAGGCATCAAACAATGGAAAATCGTATTTTTCTGTCTCCTGTCTGCTTACTTTCAACCCAATTGTTTACTTTTTAATGTGCTTTTTGTGTTTACTTTTTATGTGAACTTTATGCACCTTTTGTGTCACTTCCACAGAGCTTGCAAGCATACAGACCCCATTCGTTTTATGACGCCAGCCCGCCTGCTGACATTTCGCGCCTTGCAAAGTTGATTCATTCAATTGTCACCTCTCTGTCTAATATGTTTGTACAGAATTGGTCTATTGTTTTGTCTCAGGTATTCATGACCCAAAACCAAGCCACAGAGTGATGCCAGCATAGAACACTGCACAATGCATGCATAACACCAAGAACACATTCAAAATAGCAATGGCCCCAGGGTGGACCCTTGAGGAGCATCTTGGCAGCCCATCACTCTTCTTGGCTGTGCACAGCATCAACCTGCCAACCACAATTTCTTGCCACTCCTAGTCTCTTACCCAATTAATCATTTTTAGAGTTTTCCTACGAGTTAGAGAAACATTATGTGCAGATTTATACAATCAGGAAATTGCAGCCCTCTAAGTTAGTCTAACGCAGGTACTTGTTGTCGTGTCGGGGCTAATTGGTTAAATGAGAAAGAGTGCAGAATTCTCAATATTTGACATTTACAAAACTTACAAAACATTTTTATAGCCCCAACGATTTTCAATAAGGAGAAATAATTGAGGAGGAATTACTATCAGAGGAAAGTCACTTACAATTATATGTTGCTTTTGTAGGAGTACATTATGACATGTTCATGTAATTATCAGTAATTGCAAAAAGCAAACTAAATAAGCAGATTGCAAGGCTAAAACATGACAGTCAGCATGTCAACGATTCACAATTACTAAGTATCAAGGTCCCTCATCTGTGTCAGGTGTTCCTCACAGAAAGTCGTGGAATCATTTATCTTTACATGAAAACACAGATTCAAGAAAGGATCCTGTTTCTTCAAAGCGTAAATCCCTCTGATAATAGTCATAAACCTAGACCACCCAAGTTCCCGTTCAAAGAAGACCCGTCAAAGGTTTCATGACTGATAGAAGTCTCACAAGGTCACGTGGCCCATGAGATTTTGTGAGATGTCGTTTAACATCACTCTGTGTCAGACGTGTCCGTCAATCTGTCTCTGCCTTCCTGTCCTTTCAACTTCCTCTGCAATTTGGACAAGAACCCAGGGGTTCAAAATGGAGGTGGAGTAGTTTCCTAAGTTCATATCCCCCAAAAAATGACAATTTCCCTCAGTGCCAAGAACCAGCTGTTGTTAATATATAGGCCTATATATATATTGTGAGCTAATTTTCAGAATTTTTACAGATAATCCATTTTCAAGCAACAAAATGGCCATGTGGTATAGGTAATACGTAAAATTGAATACATTTCATTAAAGAACTTGGAAAGAGCTTTAAAATGATGCATGGAAATGTTTGTCATCTGCCAGGTAGCTCAACCTCCTTTTTGTGGAAGAAGCTACACAATCATTTTGGAGACCATCATGTGATTATGCGATGAGAAGACTGGGAATCTTAGACATACACGATCCACTAATAGAATTAGTTGTCTCAGTATGGAACACCGGATACAATGTTACTGACATCCATCAATATCCAATGGACTCTGACAAACTGAGTTCCAACACAAAAGTTAACACTAAACTATATATGGCTATAAAACTTAGCCCTACCGAAATATGTTTAACCAAAATATTTGTTAAGTCTACCAATTTATTCACTAGCATAAATTTGCGATAAGCCAAAATTTGAGAAAAATATCAGAAATTCTAATTTTTCCTTTTTTTTTGTTTTTATTAAAATTGTATCAGATTGGCCCTCCAAATGAGTTAAGTTTTTTAAAGAGGTATAATTAAGATATCTAAATGCAAAATTTCAGAGGTCTAACTCCAAAGTAGACGGAATTATGCAGCATTGAAAAAAATTACATTTTTTCCAAATGTTTGCTGAATTTGCTGTTATTAATTTTTGAACGAGCATTTAGACCGCCAAAAGGAACATTGAGGGTATTTAATGCATATTATGGTAGATTTCCATGCCCATAGGTATAACCATTTCGGATTTCTGTTCGGGAAACGAAAAAAAAAAATGATTTTTTTAAATTTTCAATATTTTACAAAAACTGTACCAATTGCTTAAATATGAACACCAAATGGCACATATATGCTATAAGCCCCATTCATGTGCAAAATATCATATACACAAGTACCAGAGTTTAGGCACAGTGGCCAATACGGCTATGTGTGATGCTCCCTGCAGTGGATCCAAGCAGGTTGTAAAGGCAGACACATCCAAATTACAACATGTCTGCGATTCATTCCTATGCCAGATGCATGCTCTATAATCAAGCTAAGTGCATGACTTGGACACCAAACACCTCCAAACAAAATGGCTAAGTCAGGGCCCAAAAGACGTTCTGAAAATGCTCAAATTTCCCGCCAAAACTTCCCATTCTCTTGTGTGACTGCATAAATGGAGATGTGTACACACCTCCATTAAAAATGACAAATCATGACACATGAGTGAAATATTAACCATTTGTCTGTATATGGAGGTTTTCTCTCAGTCTTGATGAATATTTCAACTGAATGGTGGGATATAATTTATGAAAGTCAATGACCTTTTGTGGAAAAATTTTCGGTCTTTTAATCAGCAGAGGAAGAACAATAGTTATGTAAAATGGTAATCAAAAGTCATTTTTTTTGAGTGCCAACACGCTGCAGTACTTTCACACAAATGACATTTAAAAGCTTTTAAACCTCAGGTTCTATTAAGACCAAAATTGCTAGTTATATTACGTGCTGATTTCCTCTGAGAGAATCTCACAAACAACTAATTGCATAACTAAAGTCAATCTTGTTTTTTCCTTTCAAAAAATCTGATTTCTTAACAAAAACTTACTATAAAATTCAAAACTTCATAGACTATAAACTCCAGTATATTAAAGATTATAACAATGGCACCAATTACCAAGCTTATATAATCCATCTTAAAAGAACGTAGATCGTTTTGCTCATGATGTGATAAATCACACAAAAGAGAGAACAGAAACATTCTCACATGGGAGACATCATTAAGTCAGAGAGTAATAACAGAATGTGTGGTCTCACAATGTGTGTTTACAAGCAATCAATCTCAGGCTGGTGGCCTACTTTTTAAGGAACCTTTGTTCAAGAAGACTTCTATTTTATTATGTAGGAAAAAGAGCAAATATTTGTAAAGACTTCTCAGTACAAAGAAGCTAATAGATGCAACTTCTTTTGTTGTTGAAAAGAGCTCTGAAGATGTTGTGATGAAGCGAAGATGACATACATGTACTTTTTTTGACACGAAAGAATATATTTGAATAATACAGTTGTAAAAAGTTCCTATTGTATAATCTTCTTTTATTTAGTTCCAAGAGGAAATTCAAAAACATGAATTATATATTTTTAAACCGAGTGATCCCTCAGCGCAATAATCATGCTAGTGGGTATCACATACTATCTGAAGCATATTCACAAACAAAATGTTTTCAATAATAATTAATACAAGAATTCTCAGTGAAAAGAGACAAAAGCAAGCAAATTAGGTCATGGATCACCTTGCATAATCCCGTATACATTTTATGGGTATTCAAATTCTAATATCCTATTCCCATTTTTTGTGTGACCTCCTAATGATTTGAAGCAATTTAGTATGATACTGTTATGATATCACCATAGCCAAGGCTATCAATCATGTCAATAACTCCATTTGTACTTTTTACTTATAAACAACCATTAGTGTAAAAGTACAAGCTATATCCATAACTGGAATACCCTTCACAACAAGGTACCACCCAAGGTCCCAAAAAAACACTCAAGGGCTATCGTCTGGAAATTTTTGGGACTTCAAAGGGCTAAACCTTCATAAAATGATGTAATAAAATACCCATCTATACCAAACCAGTCCAGTAAAGAGAACAGTTTTTGTTCGAGCAAAATGACGGACATTATGAAAATCAATGCTTGATAGATTGACTTCAGCGTCCTCTTCATCTTTTTTTTGCCCTTGATCTTTTTTATGTCTTTTTTATGACTTTTCTCTTTTACCTCAAAGGAAAAATGACTGACTCTCCAGCATGAATTAATGTTGATCTTACGGTTGCTATGTGCGGTTGCTACGGCTGCTCTTTTCATCCACCCAGAAAACGATACAGTTGGGGAGTGACCTCTGAAATAGGTCAATGACCTCCTTAATAGGTCAATGAGGTCATGGCCTCCAGAGGGCAGCACTAATGTCTGGCAACATTTAACATGATTTTCATTTGACTGAAGGTCCGTCAGGCACATTGAATAATTCTCAAGCATTTCAT
Source organism: Platynereis dumerilii (assembly GCA_026936325.1). Lineage (NCBI taxonomy): Eukaryota > Metazoa > Annelida > Polychaeta > Phyllodocida > Nereididae > Platynereis > Platynereis dumerilii. The sequence goes on along the minus strand of JAPTHN010000017.1, from coordinate 7,696,096 downwards.
GGGAACTTTTTCTTCATAAAATGTGATTCAGAAAGCAGATTGCATGATGTATGTTAAAACATGTAAACAATGTAATATACTAGACATACAAGAAAAGATATTTTGTATATCACATCCATCATACACAGACATATCTTTATGGAAACACTTCCATCATATATCATAGCTGCATAATGTTTCTGACAAAGCCAATTTTTTGCACATTAAAGTATCTGATGGTATCTAAAGAGAAGGCTTTGGAACCATACAAGTCATTATTTTTAAAAAGAGATGCTTCTTTGATACATACAGCAATGTGATTCCGAAAATTTGAATCTTTTTTAAATGAGACCTATTACTCCATCTTTTTGTAGTCATACATGTGTATAAATGACGCCAACCTTAAAAATAATCCAAGACAAAAATGATATCATCGGACAATGTGAAACTAGATGCAATATGGGAGAAAGGATCGCTCAATGCACCTTTAATTCTGTCCCACAGGGACGAAATGGTAGCCCCTTTAAAATTTTTCCACAAGACAAACAATAAATTCATCTATGTAATCTATGTCTCTATCTCTATATCTGTGTGACTATCAATCAATATGACTCTCTCGACATGAATATGTATCCGTATGGGTCTATTTATCTTGGTGACTATATATATGATGAAAATTCAAGGTGTGCAAAAAATTTCTGTGTTGACTGTATGAAAAGAGGTGTAAATACCTAAGTTAAGATATATCTAACAACTTTCAATGACATTTGAGGGAATATGCAGTGTCCTGTCAAAGGAGATGACATTACAAAATATTCCTTTCCACGACGATCACAGTGATTACAGAGTAGCCCCCTATACTAATATAGGGGCTACAATTAACACTTGGCCATCATTATAACAAGAGACTTGAAATCTGTCGGCTATCTGTGACTGACACACCGGGATTTTCTGTTTAAGGAATTGGCTAGCTAGCTACCACATGATGGGCTGGTGGCATAGGAAGCTGAAGACAGGTTGATGGACAGAGGCTGGGGGTAAACAAAATCTCAAGAAATCTCAGGGGCCATGAGACCTTGTGAGACTTCAATCAGTCAAGAAACCTTTGACGGGCATATTTTGGACTTAGACTCTTCGACTGGTATTTGCAAAAGGTTTATTTTGAAGCTGTGGGAAGACAACTTTAATAAGAGAATTAAGATACTAGCATTTGGGTAGATAAGACTGTATAGACTGATACAGGGGACTGGCAATTTAACTCCTAATTCTTATGATAAACAGCTGGAACATTGACCAAGTTATCATTATTTTTTGTCATCCGATCAATGTTTCAAGAACAATCTAAAATTTCATTGACATCAGTCGGGATCTACCTTGAATGTCACTAAATGTTGTAACTGGCTATTATGTGCAAGCCATTGCATTTTCAGTGACCTCCAATACCACTTACCAGACAAATGCCAATACTGCTCACAAGACTTGCCTCAACCACTGGAGCAGTGTGAAACTGTGAACAGGCAGCAGACCCTGTCCTCAGCAGGATGAATCGACCTGTATTGGTCAAGATGTGTCCAATCCATTTGGCGGGAGTGCTCAGCTGTGGTCACTGACCTGAAATCATTTCACCATTCATCAGGGGATCCAGTGTCCAACCTGCCGACCAACTGACCATTCATCTGACGCTCCAACTGACCATCCAACTGGACAATCACACATTCCATGCTACCAGTGGTATAATTTTGTTTTTATGGAAAGCAACCCAATATAACATCCATTGCACAGCTTACAAATCGCCCAGAAATGTGGACATATTTGTTGCAGCCAGGAAATATTATAACATCGTTCTTAAGAGAGAATGTTGAAATCATAGAATTGTTGTTGTGCAATGTCAAAATATGTTTTGATAATATAAATGCAAAACCTAGTTATGAAGCAGCAAACTATATTGTATCATAAAAGGAATGATATCTTACTTGCCTCATTGTCCAATGTACAAATTGTAAAATCTGTCACCCCAGCACACAAAAATGAGTCAATGGTCATAGTTTACAGCCAGGAAAGCATAACTATGTTAAAATCAATTTTAGGATTAACTTGACAGATTAATTAATTCATAACTATTTGACACTATTTGACAAAATCCATGATGCTTAGTACAGTTACAAAATATTGCATTTAATTTTCAACACAGTCAGGCAGGCATCTAGAAATGTATTTTGCTAAACCACTTGAACACTTCTAACCGTTATGCACACACAAATACTGAACAATATTGACAATGTGAATATCCTATAAAAGAAATACAAGCAGTTTTCCTACATGTGTGAGTACTTATTAGGTTTGCCAAACACCATATATCATATCTATCCCATAATTTTGTCATTTGGCATATTGCCTTCCTCCATCCATAGTAACACTTGTCCTCCTTGCATATGTTTATTGACAGCATATTGGAGGATGGTTTATTACCCGTTCCTGTCTTGGGGCTACCCCTTTTAGTTGTGTGTACTGCCACTAGATGGGGTTGTGGTCTCAGGAGAGGGTGCACCCCTTTTCTCTTTCATCATGCGAGTGGTCATATCTTGGGGGGTCGTACAAAGAAATTGTAGGTGGAGGAGGGGGTTAGTTATCTTAGGGGCATCAGCAGTCGGTGCCAAGGGGTTAGCTGAAGGTGTATTTGTGAACAACGAGCTACAAGAGTGATTTCATGGGTCTTGGTTAATGCCGGGGAGTAAAAGATATGATAAAAATAATATTTGTCTTAGATAATGGCTAAATGGCGTTTCAGTTGATGAAGACACGTCTGATGAGTTTGATATGTTTGTCTTGGCATCATAGCATTCGGTATTATAAAGAGAATCTATGAAGAATGATATGAAGAACCCTTCCTTAATGCACTACCTTAAAGGTGTGACATTTTTAAGAAGGCAGCACTGAAGGGTTGCTATACTAAATTTACTTTTTCTCTGGAATTTTTGGTGTGCGGAAGAAATTGAGATACCTATTGTGCTAAGTTAAATCCAACTTAGACTTTCAGCTTATTAGGGACACTTTTACAGTATTTTTGGAACTTTTACATCGAAAGTAAGGCAATCAGATCTACACTGAAGTGGAGGACTGGCATTTTCAGATTTAACTGAAAAACCAAACAGAACATCAGCGAAAAATTGAAACCAAGCAGAGTATACCAGCAACAGACTGTTTTACTCTTGGGCAGCAAACCTTTCCATCTGACCTATTAGCTCGCCTAACTGCGACCTAAGTCATCGATTCCCTTGGGTATCCTGCAGCATATGCCCCTTGAAATGTTCCCCTAATGTTCCTGGTACTTAGTTTGCTGATCAGGATATGGCTGGTCAAAGTAGTGCTCCCCGTTTAATCCTCTTATTTCCAAACACTTTCAGCAAATGTTCTTTCCGTTGACCCCTTAATGGTTTCTGGCTAAAGCTCTCCTACTTTGAGCTGTATGTAGTAATTCTTTCGCATTAGATGTTAAAATTGCTGTAATCCCTCAACTACTCAAATTAACTTGCTTTAGGTAATTGATGAACTTGTATTGCCAGACAAGCAGTTTTGGTTGCTCCAAATTGTATGAAAGTTCCGACATCACTTTTCATTGTATCATAGTTAGAATGCTCACTTCCTTTCCAACTTTGCCGAGTCAGTGTCATTTATTTTCTAAATATAAATGTGGTCTCCGATTTAAGGTGGCTCGATACTCGTGAACTTTCCAAGATAGGATTTCTTTAAAACAGTTTAGAATGATCCAAAATATAGTTTATGGCAAGAATATGTAAACAAAAATGGTCGCTACCAACCCTTTAAAAAAAATATTTGGGGTTATGTACCAGAAAGTCAGTCCACGCAAACCTGAAAAACTAAAATTTTTTCTTATTTTTCCTGCTGTGAAGTTTTTTCTGCCATTCAGTTGTCATGCATTCCATATTATGCAATGAAGCATGAAATCAAAGAAGACACTTTCATGGAAAAGGTGATTATAATTTCAAAGAGATATATTTAGTTTAAAGGCTTTCCAAGGGGCTCGGAATATAATTTTCGATTTTGACAATTTTAACTTTTTTTATAAACCAAGGCGCTAAAAAAAATTGACGGGATAGGATTTTTCATTTCTTTGTCATTTATTTCCAAAAATAGTTGGGAACAACATGATGATATAGACAGGACTTCCTACCACACTTCAAATTGAAATAAACATTTATTTATATCACAAAGTCATTTTTGAGAAATTAGACCTGCTTGCCGAAAATCGCCTGTAAAAATTTTCTATTTTGAGTATCAAGTGTAATCTACGGCTGTATATAGTACTCTTCATGGCGCATCTAATGCTCCAAACGAGAAGTCTCTAACCCCGATAGAAGTGGCGCAAATTGCAAACGGTGCGGCAGACACATGAAATTTTCAGGATTAAAAAAGATGCTGAACAAAGCTCATCTGCTGTGGTGACGTTACGATAGATATAGGGCCTGTCGGGCTGCGCGGAAATGTGTGCAGGTGACGTAATTTCGTGGGTAGCGAGCCACCTTAAGACAGTCGAACATCAAATTCTCCATTCAAAACATTTCTATAATCATCAAAATACACAAATCCGCATTTCAGATTACGACACAAACCCAACTACTAAAATCGGTGTAGTATTGGTTTGGTTCCATTAGCACCTTGTTTGGTATGTTACAACATGCACAGTTTGAAACGTCGACTGACACCTAAATCTTCCAACATCACCTACAGTTCCAAGTCTCACCGTGTTCTCACCCCAAACGGTTTGTTGTGGGATTTGGGGTGGCAATAAAGGCTTAAGGTGTGTAGCTGTTGCAAGATGGAGTTTTAAAACCAACCATCCTTTCTAAGAAAAAGTAAGCAAGAAACACAAAGATATAGAAGGAGAGTATGTATATCAAAAGAAACAAACTATTCTTAAAAGATACGGTAGGCCCTACAGAAAAGATGAAAATTGTAAATATAGGGGTAGACAGGAAAATAATGAGGTTATTTGACAGAAAATATCCATATTATTATAAGGAAGTTCTGTATTTTATGTGGGTGAATTATGCATGTTAACAAAGAGTACCTTTACAAATTAATTAACAAAAGCTGCCTCACATAGTCCAGACAGACTTGCAACTTGTAAGCAACAAAATATAAATGTGCATCAAATTTTAGCAAAGGGACTGCTCCGTCATAATTTCATAATCATAGATCATGATTTTGATGGCTGATGAGCGCAGTATTTCAACAACAAGTATACAAAGTACAACGTATAAGGAAGTAGCACTCTTGAAACCCATGAAGCAACAGTGTGATGTTCTCACTTTGCATTCTACGAACATCTCCGCAACAAAACAAGTTAAGAGGATTACTGTAAGCTCTCCTACGTGGTCAGAGTTGAGATGAGTTCACATAAGGCTTCGCTAAAGGGTTTTTAATGAGTTTTACGAGTTTATATGAGAAAAATCAACTACAAAGGCTGTCATATGTCACTAAGCATCAGCCTCTGTCAAGAGTTAATGAACTTTGAAGAAGAATGAGTTTATAATTAGACAGCTTTGTACTTAACTCTTTGAAGTAGTTGAAGCTAATTCAAATAGGATTTTATATCAGGTAGCATCTTCACTCTGTATATTATGTTCAAACGTAATAATGTCAGAAGTGTAGAATCATAAGCACGGGTGTTTTCAAATAAGTTGTGAGCTTGTGATGTGTGTCTACTCATCACAAGCTCATCACAAACAAAAGGTGACTCCACTCGTGATCATAAGTAAACATTTTGTTACTTAAATTCTATATTCCAAAATTTCAAAGAACCTGATAAGTAAAGGAAAATTAAGAAACACATCTTATAACCATGTGCTATACACAACAGAGATTGTCACTTATCTTATAAACTGTCTTAATACTCCAGAATTCATAACAATTAAATTGCCAAAATTATTTTCCCTTCTACTTCTGGGTGTCAATATTTTTCAAAACTATTGTCTCTTTGGTGAAGAAGTAATCAAGAATACAATACAACAATGTTCTTTTAAACTCCAAGGGAAATCTGCTGACAACAGGCCATTTACTAATTTCTTAGTTTGTAATAATTCTATATTGTGTCAACTTGCACTATAATTTTGCAGTCAACTTTTTCCCTATTGCTTGCACCTCGAATTGTCTCATTGCCACACCTTGTTTCTTTCAGTATACATACACTCCTTTCCTTCCTGCGTCTTTTTTCTTACCTTCCTTTTCCTAGTAAAAAGAGGGTTAGCACATAGCCCCCATAAAACACAAGTCCATCTTGCAGCAGCCACACACCTTAAGCCTTTAATGGCACCCCCAAATCCCGCTACAAACCACCAAGCCACATAGGAGGTGAGAATAGGGTGAGACTTGGAACTGTATGTGATGTTGGAAGGTTTTAGTGTCGGACGTTGTTACATACTATTCAAGTTGTACCAGTAACAAACAATTTCATGGCCTGTAAGAGACTATCATCAGTAAGGATGGTCAAATGGTTAGTGCAATCTAGGCTTCGGGCAACTTCTCTTGAGATATGTGACCACTTCTCAATCGACATTATTCAGTCGAGCACTGGTGAGCAGAGGTATCCACTTATATTTGAGAAAAAATATTTGAACGGTCAAAAATGTATCTTTCCTTAGATATTTCTGCACTTGTGTTCCATTTATGTTTAACCAAAAACTTGAAAATTGAACATCATGCCATCCTTTACACTGCTGAAACCAAATCGCAACTTCTATCATCAGCCAAAGACCATGTGTGTGGCAGACTGACTTGAATTTACTTTCTTGTTTTTTCATCCCAGTTTTTTTTTTGCTTCACAGAATATTTCTCTTATACGCCCGCACTATCACTATGTCAACAAAGGTGCCTCTGAGGCCTTGTACCATGAAGTACAGTACATGTACTTGCTCGTATTCAAACAACCTTGCCCGAGTACTGCGCAAATAGGGCGGTTTGCTTCTGGGGATTCACCATAAATGCACAATGTACATACTAAATCTTGTACGCTGTGACGTCGCTGCTGGACAGAAATGTGGATATTTTCATTATCACAGAAGTTGTAAAGGGAAGGGGAGGAAGTGAGTATTTGTTCAGGTCCAACTCTCCAGGGATAGCCCCAGGCAGGTTGATGCAAATACAATACACACAAGTCCCCACATACTCATATTGGGAGCATCTTGTCCATTGCCAAACATGCAGTTATGGACCATATATCTACCATGCTGCTGTACTGCTAAAGCTATTCATGCGCTGAAATGCAAGGATGGAAAGACTGTATTGATACCAGACCAGTCTCTCTAAATACCTGCACAAAAGTTTCTAGTACTTATTCTACAAGGTCTCAAAATATCAAGATTTAAAAAAATGTAAACTTACATTCAGAGACCACTTCCAAAATTTCCCAATATGAACACTTGCTTACCTGAAAATAGAATAAGGAAATTGTTAATTTACAAAATAACAATTTGCAAAATACATCATTCAGTCACAATAAATATTCTACAGAGTGAAATTTCAGTATAACTTTTTCAGCCCGAGACTAAGACTCAGCGATTGGCTAACTGGCCCTACAGTCTGTCTCATTTCTGGAACGGGCGTTCGTCGTCAAAATTCGGACAAAAACAGCACCGAAACATCACTAAAATGTGACAACTAAATTACAAAATAGCTCATCTACTGGTGAGTATGTGTATTTCTGCTGTGTGACCTGTAGATGATGAGCAATCAGACAAAACACCAGTTGGTAAGTTGTGAGACAAACTGTAATTTATGGCAATAACCTAGGTAGATATCTTTCAGAAGGTATCTTGAATAAATTGGCTTTGCTTGGCAAGAAAAGATCACGTGTTCAATACACCAAGGTTTATGTCTGGCACAGGGAATAACGATGCAACATGTTGTGCACTCTTTCATCAATACCATATCATTAACAAACCCTCAGAAACAGCAAGAACCGGCCTTAGAGGGCTGCAATGGTACAATACACATCAAACCACATTCTTATAATCACAAGTTCCTCACCATCTTCCCACTACCCCTTCATCTCCCCATACCAAATTTCTCGCCACCTCACACATTCACTTAGTCCTTCACCAAGGGAATTTGTGGAGTCCTGAGAAATATGCGCATCTATCAGACCGAAACATATTTATAGCCTGAGGCGAAGACGAGTGCGATAATTCCTTCTAATGCTACTATCAATCAATGCTCAGCTGTATTAATAATACATGTGGAGAGGCCCCCCTTAAGAGCTGTAAAGTCGGATAAAAGCTTTTATCGGCCCGAGCAGAAGTATTGCCCAAGGCGAAAATCGAGGAAATATTTCACAGACGGCATTTTACATAAAGACTCCAAGGAGGTAGGCTTGAATTTGATGGCTTGACAAGATGATTGAAGTAGTTTTGGAGTTTGGGGTCCACAGTAACTTCGACAGTCAACTATTGCGGCAAATGGAAAATGGATGAAAATGTAAAAGTTAAAAAATTCCTGTTCAGTGGCGGATCCAGACAGGGTTATCTAGGGGGGGCCCGAGCGTGTTTCGGCATTCGCGGGCCCGCGTCGCAGCGTATTTTCTTCAAAATACTATTATTAATCTCAGTGGTCTAGGGGGGGCCCGTGCCCCCTAGGCCCCCCCTGTATCCGCCACTGCTGTTTTCTGTTCTACCTAATCTTAAGAGTTAAATTTAAGCCCATTGGGTGAATGTATTAATATAAGTCTCCCCTCGCTTTCTGATCTTATTAATCAACTCCCATAATGACAAGAACTGGCCTTTTAGGGCTGCATTATCAGTTCGTACATTTACCAACCAGAGTTGCACATCATACAAATTCACGGAACCACAGAATGAAATCGTTACATACAAACCCAGTGAACTGCCTCAAAACATCCATCACAAGGAGTCCTTGATATTATGGGATATCAGAGATGGAACATAACTCAATATATTGCAAGGCCAAATTATGTCAGACTTATACAGCTGGGTTTGTTTCGAAAGGAAGCTGGGGTTAAATTCTATAATTAAGCTGATCTTAAAGACATAGTTTGACAAAGACATTTGAAGAACAACCATTATAACCATACCTAAAAAGCATTAACTTTTCTATTTCCTAGTCTTGAGGCTCAGTGGGTGGGAATTCCATTGAAACATACAATGAACAATGTATTGCCTAATGTCAGTGAACGATCCGAACCAGTATGTCTACCAATTTTTTTCTTTATTGGTTCGCCATTTGGATGTCTCCAAGCTTGGATCAAATACTAATTTAGCTCTAAATATGCCTCTAGCATCACATGAATGATAACTATGATTAACCTTCTTTACCCGACCCCTTTTCAACCTAATCCTTCTATGCATTATTAAAACAGGGCCTCAACAACTTCACCTTGGTTTTATTTCCACATCAATAAACTATGTTATTAAACTAGGTTACACCACAAATAATTTTGTTCTTTGACTTTAATAAAAGAGCAAATCTTGAGCCTCAAGGTTAACAACATATTAGAATGTATCAATATTCTTTCAGTCTCAAACTCTCAAGTGGTACGTCACTAAAAATATTTTTCAAAATGGTGGGGGAAGGCTGCCGATACCAGGGTCCAGGGTTCCATTCCAGCAGTGACCGTGTCACCTGGACTTATGTCAGATAGCAGTTTCAATCATACTTCACTGTAAGGCCTCAATCATCCATCTTTCTCAAAATTCATAAATAACGGTTGGAAAGAAACCAGTAATTTTCAAACTATTTTCACAGCTAACAGGTGCAGAGATATATCGATAAGTACTTCGAATTTTCAGGGCAACTTGACCTGCCCATAGGTTCAAATCTCATCAAACAGCATAGGAGTCACATTTCATAGGCAACATCCCAACCAGAGCCATCACTAATACAGTATGCAACTTGTGTGGAAAAAGCATATGAGACACAGAGAGAGATTTACACCCATGAACAATCATTGAACATTGCGAGGTATGCAACCTTCCTATGCCATAGAATTCTTCAGAAAAGCACCTTTTTTTGCCTGTGATTAAAAGGCATCACACAATGGAACAAAATTTTTTTCCGTCTTCTGTCTGCTTACTTGTCAACCCTTTTGTTTACTTTTTATGTGCTTTTTTTGTTTACTTTTTATGTGAACTTTATGCACCTTTTGTGTCACTTCCGCCGAGTTTGCAAGCATACAGACTCCATTCGTTTTATGACGCCAGCTTGCCTGCTGACATTTTGCGCCTTGTAAAGCTTATTCATTCAATTGTCACTACTCTGTAAGTCTGTATATTTTTTGTAGTGACTGGATCTATTGTATTGTCCAGGCATTCGTATTGTTCTAAGCCAATGTTGCAAGTCACGTAAATTTCATTGGCTGGCGAGTCATGTGATGACCACTGTCCGAGGTGACCTGCCTTGCAAAACTAAGTTTTTTTTCCAATTTACATAATTAGTAACAGTGTGAATTGGAGCTCACTGACAAAAAAAACATACAACAATGTCCCTTAACCCAGTTTGACCTGCAAGAATTGTATGAGCAAGACATATGTGACCTGCTCCACCAAAATGGGTTCAAAGTCGGCCTCCTGTCATATTTAGGTATGAAAATAACTTTATTCTACTGGACTTGAGCTTTAAAATGATGTTTAGTATGTTTTTATATCTCCATCCAATCCAAAGATCTGGCACCTCAAACATAGATGATATGAAATATCAAACTTTGACAAAATGGCATTTGAATTTTCCGCCATTGCAATGAAAGAACAAAGAAAATCAGGCAGGACATCCAATTTTGATAATTTAAAATCAGTTTCTGGTTAAATGGTCTTAAATATTCAAAGAAAATTACTTTTGCTAAAACGTGGTACCAACAGCTAAAAAACATCAAAATGTTACCTTTTGACACATTTTGCTAATTTCTGAGAAATACATAATGCCTACTTTGAACTCATTTTGGTGGAGCAGGTCACATATGGCTGTCAGTACAGAACATAAAGAACAGCAATGTAGATTTTTCAATAAAAATATCCTTGAGAAAGTTGAATACGTCTCACAAGACAAATCTCTTACATCATCCTGCTAATGACCATGGACCCATAGTATCTTGTTCCTACTGCCATACAGAAATACCCGTTTTTCAAATTTGGGTTTGGTCGATGCTTATCTCCAGAAAGCCACTGAACGAAAAGCACCTACAGGTAAGGGCAGCATCCCAAAAAGCATAAATTTAAAAGCACCTAAGCAACCATAAATCTAAAGATACACTGGTTATCATACAACTGTGAACCAAAACAAAACCACAGATTGATGCCAGCATACAATACATGCACCAACAACCAAGCACACATACAAAATAGCAATGGCCCCAGGGTGGACCCTTGAGGAGCATCTTGGCAGCCCATCACTCTTCTTGGCTGTGCACAGCATCAATGTGCCAACCACAATTTCTTGCCACTCCTATCTAACTAATCCTTTAACACTGTATAAAGGCACAATACACTAGCTTCGAGATAAATCATATGGAGTTATGTATTCATAAGAACTTGACACCCTAGCTTGAAATACCTCATACAATGTTACGCAAAAAGGCTAAACGCGCTTAACAAACTACTCATTTTAAAATGGCCGAGGTGCAATTTCGTTTTTGTGTATTTCTCCACTTGGCAAGGCCAAAAATGTTTATAAAACAACAAATTCATCCAAATAAACAAGTGCCAAGGATAAAACAGGTTCTGTTTGAAGTATTTTGATACTTTAGACTGGCTATTAAGGTAGGATTTCTCTGGAATCTGGAAAAGTCTAAATTCTGTTGGCTCTGTTATAGATTATGTTTGTATTGTGTTTACACGCAATCTGACAAGTCTCATTTCGGATCGGAATTTTCTGTATTTCGTCGATGAAAATCGATACCGGTTTTTGCCCGTATCGGCCACAATACCGATACTATGTATCAAACTGTTGCATCTCTACTTGACACACTAGCTTAGAAATACCTCATACAAAGCTAGGTATGAAAGCTTAACACACTAGCTTAGAAATACCTCATACAAAGCTAGGTATAAAAGCTTAACACACTAGCTTAGAAATAAATCATATATATTCATGAGAACTTAAAACACTAGCTTAGAAATACCTCAAGAATATTTTTACTATGTATTGTTCCCATTTCTAGCAGTTAAATTGGTAAACTGTACTCATAATTTAGAATGAGTCATAATTCAGAGTGTCCATAATTCAGAGTGCCCAACATCAGATTTAGATCGCAAAATGCAGAAATTTTCAAAAATAATGCCTTTGGTGAAATGTCATTGAAGTCAATTTACAATCCTGCAGTTGGATTTCGATAAACTTTGCTGAAATTATTTATGAATTTATCTTTCCTTTGAACACTTGTACGCAGAAAGAAACAAGAGGCTTATGAGGAGTGAATAAAGTTGACTAAATTTTCACCTGAGGGGAAATTCACCCGAGTATAAATTCAAAGAGATAATTACTTTAAAGTATGTTTATAAAGATGTAAAACCTGTCTTCAAAATGAGCAATTATTGTTATTATTGGAAAAGCAAGTCTTTTCATGACTGTCATGTGATGTAAACGTTCCAAGATAGCACCATGATAAAACAATACCATTATTTTTAAACGGTTGGAACTCTTTATTATACCTTCCTTCTTACGTAAGCCCACAAGAACAAAATCATGGCAAGAATTTTACAGAGTACGTTAAGAATTTTACGTCATCAAAACTGATAAATATTGGATTTGAATGACCTGCAGGATTCTAAACAACTACGTAAACTGTCATAAATCAACTGTAACATTTAGATAATGAAAACTGTCAATGACACACTATTACACAGAAGATAAAATAAGATGATTTAAAACCTCTTGTCCCAAAGGAACATTGAATCTGCCAACATGGCGAAAAGTAGGATGCCACAATGACATAGGCAGCATTCTTAAGTATTAGTTAGACACCGATTTGGCGGAGGGAGGGATCTAACTGACAAAAATGTATGTTAGGACCCGACAAAGAGGTCTAACTGACTTAGACATCATATGGTTCTTCTATTATTTGTTTTAACTGATAATTAAGCAAAATAAACCATAATCTCATTGTTTGTTTGCTGTTGTAAACAATGTTAATCCTTAGCAGGGCACTAACATGCAATATTGTCAGTTAGATACCGGTTTTTCCAATGGTATAAGTATCTTGGTGATGTCTAAAACCTTTAGACTGGAATTGACCTTTAGCCACCATTGAATTCTGGTTATTCACAAAGTTTCTATTCAGCATTCAGGTAAACCAGAGTAAGATTCAGCAATCACATTCCCTAACCCTAAGGAAGTAGACAAGGCCATCAGCTTACTAAAAAACAGCCATTGTTTCTTCCAGACAAAATTTTGTGAGTTTCTAACACTAAGTTCATGTGGACCGCTGGAAAAAACAGGGGTAATGACACAGCTTCCACTTGTAGACAGGGTTAAATGTATGTGGCAGGAATTTAATGGAGGATGCTTCAAAATTATCATTTTTGTATAAGATCAATTCAATGACATATTTAACCAGCTAGTTTTGTCTAATAATACTGACCTGCTCTTCATTAATAAATTTATATGGAGCCATCATTTCAATTGCCATAGAATTATATTTTAAACACTTTCAACCAATCTAAAAGAATATAACATCCATCACTTTCGTTCTATTAATGGCTGTTTTGAACAGAAATGACTGCCACAGAATTGGCTGCCACAAAAATTCACCAAAACTTTCCGAACATCCTTAATTAATGTCAGTCTTCATAAGAATAACTTTCCATTTCTGAAGAAGATTTACAACCTATTATTCAAATTATCTTAATTATCTATTTTTTGCATTTACGTATTTACATGTATCCGATCCGGTATTCCGAATTGAACAAATTTATCTAAATATTTGGCAACTGAATACTTTTTTTATATTTTTGAAGCCTATTGTTGGGACAGGATCAATGCGAGATTTGTTCTTAAAACAGTGCACTTCCCCATAACTCATCCAGAAGCCGATTCAGTGAAAGTGTCCGTCCTCAATTTTCAGTCAAGTATCAGGGTCGAGTACCTCTTGTGTGTATCTAAACAATAAACTAATATTATTATAATAAACATACTGATGTTAATCTTATCAGTCGATCAAACAAGTAACAGTCCGACTGTGATATATTATGACTTGCACTTGTGCATGATACAGAAAAGAGTAAATCACACGTAAAAAAAGGAAGACTCATCACTCTAAGAGACCCGGTTATTTAAAAAAAAAGAAAATAGACAATGGACGATTTGTCGCCGATTACACAAAATGCCAAATAAAACAATACTGTAAGTTGTAATGCAGGTAAAATGTTGACATGTCTTTACAGCCAACGAATGACAAGTGCTTACAGAATTGCACTGACATGTTCCAATGGAGTCAGGAACAGAGAGTTCTTTTGCTACCCAACTCCAAAGCCCTGGGTGATGCCTGTGTGTTTACGGAATTTATGACAGGGGGGTGGGTGTTTTGGCTGAGGGGGTACTAACGTTCACACATGTTTCACTTCCGAGGGGGGGTAAGAAATTTTAACAAAGAAAAAATGTTAAAAAAACACGCATAAACTCATTTTATTTGGACTTTTAAGTGTAAAAGTCAGCAAAATGAGGCGAATCTGCAAGCGTGGCTCTGTATAACAGTATATGTGTGTATTGCTGTGTATGTCGAGGGGGTGGGGGCACTAAAAATACGTGTGAAACATAAGGGCAGGGCACTAAAAATACGCATGAAACTCAAGGGGGGTAACAATTTTTGACAGGAAGTTCCAGCAAAACTCTCACCCCCCACCCCAGTCATAAATTCTGAACGGTCTCTTAACTCCACTCTCCCCCACCCTATTGTTTTTCAAGCATCATTCACCCAATAAGCATCAATTTCAAAGTAGTAGGCCTAATAATTGCAAAAAATGCAGTAAAGTGAGAGGAAAGTTGCTGCAGTAAGGCATCAAGAAAAGGTTGAAATGATAAACAAAGGGTCACAAGAAATTAATTAACATATCTACATCGGTTAAATAAAATAAAAATTAATTCGAGAGTACGTGTGGTGATAAACAGTACACACCTCTCAAAATTTCAAGTACAAGTTCAATAGGTGATAAAATAACGGTAAAGATATTGTGCCAATAATTTGGAAGCATTATCCACCACGCAGTAAGTTAATTGGGCTGGTCCAGCACATTTGTTAACCTCTGCACAATTATGTTATTAAATGGACTGAAGAGACAAAATGAAGTAGCAAAAATATCAAAATTAGACCAAAGAAGAAATGCAAAAAAAGAAGCTATCCTTGTACACAATTTACTACTTAGCAATCAAAGGTCAATCTTAAAGATGTAAAAATCATGAACTAATATTTATAATCATTTTACACCCAAAAAACTCAGGCAAAAAAAAAAAATTAGCTGCGTTTGGTCCCCATTCCCACTGTGGTCAACAAGTTTTCTAAAGAAATAGGCAACAAAACCAATTTGGCATTTGATGATCTTGAGTCTTCTAGACAATAGCCCGTAAATATTTGCTTTTGTAAACTGTCAATTTTATAGAGGAACATACAGGCAAGAGGAAGATGGGTGGATGGTTGACTGGAGCTTTATGTCCTGTATTTATGCATGCTAATTAGGAGGATGACACAACAATGAGGTGAAACATGCTTGAAACTATTGTCCAACTTAAGTCCAGGTGACCTGGCCAGACTGGGATTTGTACCAGGGATGCAGCATTTAATTTGGTTCATTGTTTTACCAACTGAGCTAATAAAACCACCCTTCTGTGGCAAGAGGCAGATGGAGAAAAAGAAACTAACTCTGCTTCAATGGCCAAATTGAAAGTATTAATTTCCTTTCATGATATATGTGTTGTCACAAAGGCCAAAATAAAACCATGTTAACTTCTCATTGTACTCGTATGATCACATTCATTAGACTGAGGTCAAATGCAAATTAAGTTCAAAATACGTAATGGCACATCAATCTTAAGATGATATACAACGTTATTGTTCTGGAGTACTTCAACTTTGTTTCCTTATAAATAATAAACAATTCATAGTAACAAACAAACGAGAAAGTGATATATATTGTGCACCTTTCGTCGAGAGGTCTTAATTTCATAAACAGCAAAGAATTCAATCCATTGCCCTTTGATAATGAGGAAAACAGAAATTGTTCTTAGTTCTAACTTCTGTTCTGTATTTATGCATTCAAATTACTCAGCTAGCGTCCAAAGGGAAAAAGTAGTAAGTCACATTTTGGGCCAAATTGAGTTAAGGTCAAAATAGGACTTCTGAGACAAGTTTTTATATATTTATTAATTTCCCCAGAATGACACTGGCAATTCCTAGTAAGTCTATTTCTTATTGCAGGGACTGGAATTTAAAAGTCAATTTTCTCAGAAACTCCAAAATGTGACTAGGTTTTCCCTTTGGACGCTAGTCAGGCTCTTGACATGCAAGGGATTCCAAATTTTCAACTATTGGTGTTTGCAAATCATCAGTCAGTTACTGTCTTACCGACAGGGAAATTCTGAAAGTTGGGTAAAATAAATACTTGATCCAGGTCAAACTTCAACACTCAAACGTCAGAGGTTGATCTGTTCCAACCTATAAAATACAGACGTAGCTGCCAAACTTGTTATTACTTGACCATACAATTATTTTTTTGTAGTGCAAAAAGGTATGAAATCAAAAATTTGTAAGTTTTAGCTTTGTGTAGACTGTTGTGTTTTTAAAACAAAGATCTGACTTGGCATGGACAGTATTTTTCAGAGTTACCAAAAATGCGGGTACATTGATAGAATGCAACGTGATGCTTACTCTTCAGTAATGAAATGCATAGAATACTCAGAACTTAACACAAAAATGTGAAAACTAAATTTAAGGACTTTTGCCAGACTTTCCCGGAAGAAAATCAAATTTGAACAGCTTTTTGCAACAAATGAAACTGGTGACTCCCGACTCCTAGAAATACTTTTAACAACTTTTCAGAATTGTGACTCTGAACTTCATTTTAATTTTAAGAATAGGCCATCCAAGACAAGAATTTTTTGAAAGTGCAAAATCTCATGGCAGACTTCTGGAATTAATTTTTTTCTTCTGCTACCAATGTAATATATTTGTACGATAATGTTGATAAGGAGTTAGGAGTTGGAGTCAGAATTTCGGCGACCTAACAAGAAATTTTTCAGGAAGCTAAAGGAGTTTTAAGTCAGAAGTCGGTTTACTCTATACCTGACTCTGAAGCCCTGTTAATAAATACATTTAGGAGTGAAATCATTATGCAAATGCATATGTATGCATTTTCATACGATTTTTACAATGCTGGCATGATAAATCTCCCTTTAAGATATTAAAACTGTTGATTGCATGTTTTAAATAGCCTGATAAACAAGAATCCATGGATTCAAAGGCTAGTCGATTCGGTATAAGGCCTATATTGATGAAGCAGTGATTAACATTGAATGGGTGACAGCGATATTCCTTTATATTACATCTGGCTAGCAGGTATGGTTATCACTGTGATACTGCAGTCTACCGTGCATTACTTATCATTATATTATCACTTAGCAGACCAGTTGCACTGACTTTTGTTTATTTCCAACTGCACATTTTTGTTGATCTGTTGTGTCTTGTTAGTTGTGTCTGATAAATGTGTTAAATTCAGCTTGTGTGTGAAATTGCTAAACAACGGCACTGTGGTTGCAATACAAATGGAACAGAGTTCAGGCCTGTTTGTTTATAGGCCTACACATAAACAAGCTATTGTTGTGATGTGGTACAACAAGAAATCAAAATATTGGAAACCAAAAATTCCAAACAGTT
Source organism: Platynereis dumerilii (assembly GCA_026936325.1). Classification (NCBI taxonomy): domain Eukaryota; kingdom Metazoa; phylum Annelida; class Polychaeta; order Phyllodocida; family Nereididae; genus Platynereis; species Platynereis dumerilii. The sequence goes on along the minus strand of JAPTHN010000017.1, from coordinate 7,678,230 downwards.
CCAATCCAACAGGAAAGTAAGGTTGTAAAATTAAGACCACACGGCCAAATTGGTAAAAGTATAATTATTGACACAGTTATGTCTTGATAAATCAAAATGTAGCACTTATTGCATAAATTGTGCTCTATTGGGCTGTAATTTATTTGATAGAAGACAAAATAAATCAAAGAAGACATGTAACTTGTGATGTAAGTGCAATTGAAATGATATTTCTTCTATAATCTGCTCAATTGGATATCACACTAATGAACACCTTTTTTAAAATTATTTACTCTCATTCACACTGTGGTGTAATTTACAATATATAACACAAAATAATTACAATTAACTAAAAGCATTGTGTTATACTTTCAAGAAATTTTGATATTCTGCAATTGCAATAACTTGATTTTTTGTTTGACACAGATCAACGAATAATTGCAATCATTAGACACTACCTGCCAACTCAAGTCAATTGCCAGTAATTGATATTACCTTTAACAGTGACTGAGCTCCATGACTAATTGCAATCATCAGACACTACCTGCCAACTCAACCCAATTGAGTTGATATTTTCTTTGACACTGCTCAATGAGTAATTGCAATCATTAGACACTAGCTGTCAACTCTGAATGTGTCACTGCTTAGTAAATAGTATATAAAGACCAGCCTTGGTACATCAGTTCAGTGTACAACAAGACATGCTTTAAGAAGAACATGCCAAAGAGGATTAGAAAAAAAAGAGGATAATGGCTTTTCAGTACATCTTAAGAATCAAGGTAAATGTAGCTTATGTTATGATTTCTACTTGTTTTGCCTGCTCATCTTGTGCTGGTTGTTGTTTCAAGCAATGTCCATTAGCAACTTCCCATAGAAGGCTAGACTGCATATCATGCTCAGGGTCAGAGACATTATTTAAAGTTAGGCTTACCTAGTACTTATCATGTAATTTTTGCAGTAATATCACGTAGAGCCTGGAGCCAAGTCAGTCATGCATTTGTGACTAACATAACTTATTCCACAAGTTTTGTGACTTAGCTGACCATTTTCGACTAACTTAGTTGATCATCAGGCAGTCAGAGCTGAGACTGTAAATTATGCTCCACAGTGCCACTAGAAATGTAGGCCCATAGCACAGACTATTACCAGTAATCACTGAGCGCCATACGCCCGGCTAGCGGGATCCCATCAGTATTAGCCGTCAAAACGCCTACAGACAAGAACGCCTACTGTGATTTCTGACAATACAAGAACGGCAACGCAAAAACGCCTACTAATAGATGTCAAAAACGCCTACAAATCTATACCAAAACGCCTACGAGTCTATACCAAAACGGCTACTGTTTATAAATTATAAGTTTTTTAAAATAGTAATCAACATTTCTTGCTTGTCAAAAAATGTTCAGGTCAAGTGTCAAAATTAATATTAACCAATTCATTAGTAGTTGTGAATGAAAAACCAATTAACTTCTACATCAGACAGCCTTTGAAGAAATACACGGCAATTATCATTTATATAGATCTGTGTGCTGCCTATGTGACATGATGGCAATTAGCAAACTTTTAACCCCTGTGATTCTGTAGGTACAAAGAAGTTTTTTTAGAATTGAAATTATGACAGAACAGCACTTGATTTTTTTCTGTCTATAAAGTCAGTATAGTGTAGGCGTTTTGGTCATTCCAGAAATAGCCGTTTTTGTAGAGTGCAGTTGCCGTTTTTGTAATTGCCAATAGACGTTTTTACACTGTTATGCTAAAGGAAAATTTAATGTAGGCGTTTTTGATAATGCAAAGAAAAGTGTAGGCGTTTTTGTCAGTAGGCGTTTTAGTTTGTAGGCGTTTTGACTGATCACCCCCATCAGTACCATTGGGTCCACCGCTTGCTCGAGCGTCACACGCCCGGCTAGTGGGATCCCATCAGTACCATTGGGTCCACCGCTAGCTCGAGCGTTGCGCCTCATCGCCATGCGGTGCATGCATGGTGACAAGCGCACAGGATTGTTTTTAGCTCTGTCGATCGTAAATATGATCGTGGACGATCGTTTTCAGTCATATCTCGGCCGCTGGTGGTTTTCAGACAGTTCCTTGCTCCACAGACGCTTTCTGAGGCAAATCTGCATTACGGTATTTTGAATTTCCGATTTTCGCGGGCTTTTTTGTCATCTCTCTAAGGGCTAGTCCTTCGACTAGCCAAAAATTAATTCCAGAAGTCTGCCATGAGATTTTGCACTTTCAAAAAATTCTTGTCTTGGATGGTCTATTCTTAAAATTAAAATGAAATTCAGAGTCACAATTCGTTTTCATAAGTTGTTATAAGTATTTCTAGGGAGTCGGGAGTCACCAGTTTCATTTTCTACTCCCAACTCATGACTCCAACAACACCTGAAAATTAAACTTCGACTCAAAGACTCCACCCAAAAACCTCCGACTCCACAACTCCCAACTCCGAATTCATTAATCTTCTTACATAAACAGAAAAATAATTTCACAAATGATTGTTTTAGTAAGATTTGTCTGAGGAGTGCAAATTCTGCAAAATTTAAATTTTTTGCTTTAACTTGCAGTTTTCTAAAGCACTGAACACAGGTAACCGAGTTTATTTGTACCAAAATTGCACTAAGAGCCATAGTATTGTAGGCCTAGCTCCACAGTAGGCCTAGGTCTTCTGCAATCTGCGTTGCTGAAAAATGTGAGGGATTTGGCCATATCATTGAGTGTTTATTTCTTAATTTCAATTGTAAGTTGACACGATTTATTTTTAAAAATTGTGGTTTTGCCAAAACCATTATCATTTTGTCTTCAAAGAAATGATATCTTTAATTGTGTGAAATGCACACATTATTTCCTTACGGCCAGGAAATTCACATTTTCTCTGTGTCTTGGTTTTGCAAAACCATTATCATTTTGTCTTCAAAGAAATGATATCTTTAATTGTGTGAAATGCACACATTATTTCCTTACGGCCAGGAAATTCACATTTTCTCTGTGTCTTGGTTTTGGCAAAACCATTATCATTTTGTCTTCAAAGAAATTATATCTTTAATTGTGTGAAATGCACACATTATTTCCTTATGGCCAGGAAATTCACATTTTCTCTAGCTCTGTGTCTTTTGTAAAGTGACTAACCAGCAAGATAAACAATTAGACTGCAATGTATTTCTGCGTTATTTGTGATGGGTATCAATTACAATAATAAAAATATCAACCAATCAAACCATATTAACCATTTTACCTTGGTACCAAAATAAAACTAAAATATCAGGAGCCTTCAGATAGAACCAAACATAAAAGATTTCAACAAAACCATGTGGCATCCCGACCGATATTTTATTCACAACAGACTTACATATTTTTGGATTTTTTGTTTTCCCGCGAAGGAGGATATCAGCTTGTGTTAATTAATGATCTCTGAAGAAGCCAAAATGTAGAATTGTTCGTTACTGGTTCTGCCACATTCCCACGCTTATCTGATTATCAAAAAAGCGGGTACATAAGGAAGGACTTGTGGAACTCAACTACCGTCCTCATCTTCAAGTAAGTCAAGCGACTCTTCTTGCCTCACACTATGCTTCATACTGTGCTTTTTATACATCAGTAAGATTTTATTTGCTATAAATATATTGTTTTGCTTAAATATATTGTATAAGTATATATTGGTGTATTAATTCAACAAATAATTATTTGATTAAAGCTATTACATTGATATTTTCATTTTCCCAATATTCATTAATCAGTATGATTTTATTTGCTATAAATATATTGTTTTGCTTAAATATATTGTATTGTATAAGTATATATTGGTGTATTAATTCAACAAATATTTAGGTATTACATTTATATTTTCATTTTCTCATTATTGATGATTAATTTATTTTTTCAAGACCAAATAAAGAAATTCTGGTTGTGATTATAACATCAGCATATTTAACCAAAATTTTAAAACTTTCCTTTTCCAGTATTCTACTTGCATCCAACATTTTCTAAATTAGAATAGTAGAATTATGTCTATTTCAAAAGCAACTGATGCATAATTTAATACTATGCTAGAGGAGAGTCCTGCATTGCCTGATTTGGAAAATAAAAATGGTTTTTCAAAGCATTCAAAACCATTTTTCTACATTTTAAACGAACTTATATTCATATATTGGGCTTAGAATGACAATTACAAAAATTCAACAGTTAGAATGAGCTAAATATGGCTCTTATCTTTCTTCTAAGCAACTTTTGATTATGAAACAATATCACTTTAAATGGCAAATTTATTCGATATTTCACGGTGCATACAAAATGCAGATACCAGTTTTGTAACTCACACCAAACCGAAGCAAGCAAGAACGAATCAAAATTATTTCAGACATTTTGTCTTTGACACATAATTTTATTGTCATTGCACTTTAAATTTATATGCAGTATTGTAATTTGAAAAAAAAAACTGCTATGCAATGGATGCAGTTAACATGGTCAATCTTACGCTAATTTAGTAATATGGATATTTGAATTAGTAATATGGATATTTGAATTAGTAATATGGATATCTCAGCATATTTGTTTAATACACATCAAGGACAATAACTAAATATGTATTTCTACAACTTGGAAATCCCCTTATCAAAAAAAATATATAATTTTTATATTATCAATAATTTCTGTTGCCATACCATTTGCCAGGTTGCATGTATGTTTAACTACCATAAAACCATCTGTGCTGCTGATATATCAATCGATAAATACTGTGCTACCTAATTTACAACATGAAATATAAACAATACATGTATAATTGAATTGCAACTTTCTATTTTCAGTGAAACTGAATATTAAAACAGTCATGGGTTGGAAAGGAGTAGCTCGCGTTTCTGCCGTCTTGGTGGTGTGCGTTGCCTGCGCTCAACAATCTTTCTTGTCAATGCTGAGCCACAGCGATGACACATTGAAATCAATCAGCTATGGTATGTCCTGATATTTCATAATTTTCAGTATCATAAGAATACCAATCTGAAAAAGAAAAGAAACAACATATAAAAAAATGTTTATTTACAAAAATTTACATTACTCTATATTTAACAGAGCAGAAAATGGTTTTGAAAGCTCTGATCTACCACTTGAAGTTTGTTAAACGTACAGTGCGCATAAGCTATCTGAACTTATGATACCTTCTCTTATTATATATACAGCAAACACTGAATCTGAAATAATAGTATACTCAGTAATAATTTTTTTCCATATATTTATGCCTTTATATAGATAAAAGGGTGGCCTCTCTGCAGCGACAAACAAGTCTTTGAGAGGTCTCCCTTCCCACTTCACTATAGTAATTAAAAGCAAATAATTGATTAATATTGTAAATTATATATATATGGGAAAATAAACAAAAATCTGAATCTGAATCTGAATCTGAAGGTGTGTTTAAAGTAAATACAAGTAAAATTCAAACATTTTTTGTTTCGACAAAGGTAAGGCATATCAGAAAATTAAAAATATGTATACAAATTAAGTTGTTGATAATTTATAGCTGACTAACTGTAACCTGGCTCAAATGACATCCTAATTCTTCCTAGCTAGCCACAGTATGTAGTCATATATTTTCTAGCAGATGCTCTGTCAACCATGCCTTTGCACGTTTTTTCTAAGCATCCCCTCAATACACTTGTCACAGTTGATTTCTATAGATAAAGATATATTATTCAAAATTGTTATGAAGTCAGGGCATTGAGGGGTCACTGTGCGCATGCCGAAAAATGCCCAGAATCTCCTCAGAGGTTAGGGGGTTAGGGAATTTTTTGGGGTCGTGATTAACTTTGCTTCAATACTAACATGTACGCAAGTAACTATACCTTATAGTTGCATTATTTTCATATCTTTACAGGCTTGCAAGCCCTAATCTTCACTGCAATGACAATAGTCTGCATTGACATTATCAGCATGAACCCTGCAGACTCTTTCACCTGGATCTCAATGATTGACCACTACGGCTGGTACACAGGCTTGATAATCCGGGGCTGGTGGAACTACCGGTGGATTGAGAAGAGGTCACATAATGTCAGGGAGCTGTTTCATGAGAATCTGATGGATATAGTCAACAGGAACAAAGATACTGATTACGGTAAGAATACTGACAATTACCTTTTCATAAACTAATACTTGCCAGATGTAAGACAATGTACTTCCTGATTCAAAATCAGAAGAACTGTGGTGACGATCATGTTTGAAATACACAAAATTTCATCAGTTTATGAATTGAATACATTAAAAAATTTTCAATTATCATCTATTTGAAGAATTCCGTCACACAATTTTATGCTCAAGTTACAGTTCATGTTTTAAACCTTTACTGGACTGAAAGGACATTTATGGCATCCCTAGCTAGCTGCCTGAGGGACCATTTATGTCCCTCAGGAACATGCTGATGACGTCACAATAGTCCTGGGAGATTGTTTTGTAGGATCAGCCCAGTCTGGTAAGGGTTCATTAAAATTGGAAACCTTAATTTTTCTTCAAAACAAAATTGAGTTTCGAAAAAAGTTTCATTTGTATCACATTGACGACCAAAATACAAATTTAAAATAGAAAAGGAAAATTTCTATCAGAACAACTTGAAAGTTATTAAAAAAGGCGATACTGTGGATAGTGGATACTGTACAAAAACACTGTGTACCTTTTTTTTTACTGGGTGAATCATTGATATTCAAATCAAGACCTAGGTATAATGTGGTGTGACATTCACATTTCAAGTGGCTTAATATATATACTCCATCGTACAAACATAAACTAAAAAAATTATATTTTTCTTCGATGCATATTCAATTTTCATTTGCTTTTATAGTTCAATCCTCCTTGAAAGTAGCTAAAGTTTGAAATATTTCATCGAAGTTGAATAAGTAAAGCCAAACATCAATAAGAAAGTGAAAATTAAAAAATATATATAAACGTATACACAAACATATTTATACCTACAGGAAGGGACAACGGAGTGGATAAAGTGAAGACTCCAGAAGATTTCAAAAAAGTTCCATTTGGAAGTTATGCCACCATGAGAGATTACATTGACCGGCTAAGAGAAGGAGACCTTAAAGCAATCACGAACGATCCAGTCCTATATGTGGTTTTTACATCTGGCACAACTGGCGGAAGAAAATACTGGCCATACACGAAATCAGTTCCCATTCCGGAAGCCAAAGCAATAAAGGAATACAACGTCAACCGCTTGGTAAGTTAAGTTATTGATTGATTAATAATTTTGTCTTATTAGATCCATTTTATGCAGGAAAGCAACGTTTTATTTCTTATGTGACAGTAGCGTCAAATATAATTACTTGTTCTGAAAATAAAACACTTTAATACTTTATTTCCCAAAATGTATCAAACAATATTCCGTCATTTTGCAACAGACTGTTTTAGTCAGAACATTTATTGAGAATGACAACTATGTCATCCAATTAAGATCGATATCTCGTCAACTATCTATCACATCAAATTTTCATGTAACAAAGGCTAAATTGAAGTGGGAACTTATTATGTGATAATAATTTGATTCTTAATTTCAATTATATTCTATACAGTCCCTTATCTATTCCAAGGAAAATTTTTTGTCAAAAGCCACCCGACAATTCCGTATCTGGTACAAATATTTTATTATTCCTAAAACTCCGTCATGAATGGAATTCAAACAATATCATGTCATTTTCAGACTGACTCTCTTGAACTGAAAATTATCGATCATAAAGATTAGATATTGTAAAAGAGATAACTAGAATTCCCTGAGTTAAGATCTTATGATTAAATTGACAATGAAAAAAGTCTTTATGTCAAAAACTTGCGGCATTTAGACTTTGTCAAGATTCACCTGACCTGGTAACTGGTTAAAACAGTCATCAATCATGCAGCTTATCAAAACTGTATATATATAGATATATAGGGGAGAGTGGGGCCAGTTGAACCGGCAGGCCAGTTGAACTACCCTTGATTTTTCACTGGGTGGAGCAGGCATGGGAACATGTATACAACCTTGTGTTAGGCCTTATTAGGCTTGTCTTTTCCATGTAGATCTTTTGGCTCTGAGACATATAGTATCGAAACTATCACACTTTTTTAGTTTTTCGCATGTAAATTGTAGTTTGTCACATTGAGATTGGAGCATTAAAACAACTTGGTCTGCAGGGATGTCATATCATCATGAGATAATGGGTTACCTGTAGATAGAAACCTACCTCCTTAAAATGGTGCACTACAACAAGGGTGCAGCCAGGCTATATATAGATACATGGAGGTCACAGTGGGGCCAGTTGAGCCAGAGGAGTTTATGGCAGTTTATTAATTTGTTTTTTAATCAAATATTTAATAAAATACATTTACAATTAGAGGTACTATTCAGTAAAATTGTTTTTCTAACAGGCCCATTACAATGGATTAAAATGAATTAAAATATTTATTATTAAAGTTTAACCGTAGACGGGTTCAACTTGCCCCAGGCTACTCTTTGAACAGAACGAAATGTGTGAGACATGTCATATTTAGCCAAAACATGCTATGGTTCCAGCCGAACTTGTTAGCAAAAATAAAGGACTGCAGCCCCACACTTCACCCATCATCCTTCCAATGGTTCAACTGGCCCTGATGGATGGTTCAACTGGCCACGAGGGTGTGGCCAGTTGAACTAATTTTTTTCATTTTTTGGAGGCTCATATGTCGGCCGTGGTAGGATATATGCAAAAACCTAAAGTTGGGATATTTAGACAACTTTTCAAACTACCTTTTTCATCTTTGTTCTCCTTGAAAGCTGTAAAGGTATGCACACAGGAGAGCAATTTCTAAAATTTGGTTCAACTTGCCCCGCTCTCCCCTATATCTCCGCAACTCGTGATGTTCACTAGAAGTCATTTTGAAGATTATTAAACGTTTACTCACAACGAAATTAAGTGTTGAAAAGCTTTCAGAACTCATCCGAGCTCCTTCATCAGTTCTGTTGATTTGAGCGGTCACGTGACGGTGTTGGTGACGTGGTGTCACGTGACGCTAGGAAATCATTTCCATCGTTAACAAATAATCGTACACTTGACATTTTAAAAGTTTAAGAGATAATAATTAGAACTATCTAAATGACAACTTTTACTTTCAAGTGTTTGTTATCAAATTTTACATCTTTGTGATTTGCACTTAACTACATGACATCATGGCACTTACGTGACATCAAAGCACTTATGTGACATCAAAGCACTTACATGACATCAAAGCACTTACGTGACATCAAAGCACTGACATGAACTTATTGTACAAGGTACTTGTGGCGTATCTTTGGTATTCCCCCAATGTGTCATCCACTGTGAAAACTGCCCTTATCATTCATAGTAAAATTTTATCCGAAAGTGAGCTACATGGGGTTCACTGATAAGACCTACACCAAAAAATTCCTTACAAAATTTAGATAAATATAAGCCATGTCTGATGAGTGAACCTCATCATGTAGCTTGAGGTGAAAACTGGTCTTGAATATTTGAAGTGAGGAAATTTCAAAATGGCCACCATTTGTTATTGCTCTCTGCACATGCTCAATAGGTCTGAGAATGCTCAGTGAGAATCAGGTAACTCCTGGGCATGCTCAGCGCCAATTAGGTCAGAGCAAATTTTCCATTAAAGTCAAGACATTTTATTTTGGCAGTAAGTTTTTAGCCAATGAAACAATCCATGATTTAGTCTGATGTTTAATTTTTTGTTTATTGTACTGAGTACACCATGACCAAGCATGATTCAGATTAAATATGTGTCCTCTAATCCCCCAGCTTCATCATACAGGCACTTACAATGTTAAATTTCTGCTGCTCTTCAACACATTTAGAGCTATTTTTAGCCTCCTGTTGTGACGTCATCAGCATTGTAGGCTCTATGGCATCACTGAAACAATGGTGACGTCACAACAGCAGCAATAGAAGAAAATGGCTTCTTGAGCTGTGTTGACAGCAATGTTATTCCAATGGGATTACCTCAAAACCGGAGCTACAACACGCCAATACTTCCAAATGTTTATGAAACTGCTTGGTCAAGGTGTCAGGAACAGGGGGAGACAAGTATTTTTGTCAAGAGTAAGGTATGTTTTTAATTATCAGCCAAAAACTTACTGCCAAAAAAAAAATGACTTGACTATACATTTCTACAGTGTCATCATACAAATAAATCAATTCGTAAAGTGCCGTGTAGTGGGAATGAAGCATAAATTGGGCCTAGTTGAGCCGGCAAGTGCCTGATTCGAACCCTGGACTCGACGATGAGCAGCCAAGCATGCTACCACTGAGCTTATCCTCCCCCTTGTCCAATTGTCTAATTAGGAGGAAACAACATCAAGAAAAGAGCGAGACAGATGGGAACTACGGGATTTTGTTATCCCATGATCCCGAGAGCTCAGAATCACCATATTGGCCGCCTTGCCAAATGCTTTATTTTTCCAAAATTTTTTACAATTGTCCCTTCAACTTGTATCAGTGGTTGTGCAGCACAAGTATAATATCCCCTCACATAGGGTAAATGTGTAACATGTTGAGGACTCTCACGCTCTCTCTCTCATCTCATTAATCAACCCTCGTGAGCGCCCAGAACTGGGCTTAGAGGGCTGCACTTTCCGTATCCATCTATCTATCTGTCTATCAATCAATCAAATGTCTATCTTCTTTACTATTAATTTTCAGGTAGGGAGAAGCATGGGAAGGAGCCTGATGTTATTCCACCCATACAAAGTGAAATACCAGGATCCAAGTAAACCAATTGTACGAACCATGAGCTCCATCGTTTACAAGTAAATTGTTTTCTTTTAAATTTCTTAATATCTTTTTAAACATAATGTATTACTACTCTATGACCAATGGTAATTTATAACAAAAAGCACAGAATTCTAGTAATTATAAAAGTAGGTGGAAATTGAGCTTTTCATATCGTAATACTGCGGCAAAATCATCAGCTTGCCAGTTCCGCTAATTAAAAGCTAGGAATTCATCCACATTTTACAGACGTTGTTTTGAATGTGCGGACCTGGCCCGCATTTTACGTTGTCATGCCAATTTGAGATATCTGGGGGAGTGTGTTTGTCATGAAATATATTGCTGTGAAGGATGTATATGAGGCATGGCCCAATCCATCAAGAATTGACGATTCCCATACAAAAATAAAATGTGGCAAAAACATCGAGATTTAACATAGGATGTACCAATCTTTCAGACACAGGCCTTTTTGGACTCATCCAGAAGAAGTCTTTGACTTGCAGAAGGAGAACCAGTTCATGTACTGCTCGGCAGTTTTTGGCTTGAAAGAGAGAGAGATCGATAGCGTAAAGGCAGTCTTTGCAGGCATGATGTTCACTTTTTGGATTATCATTGGCAATAATTGGAGACAGATCTGCGACAACATTGAAAATGGATACATTGCCAAAGGGACATTTGAAGTGAGTGTTAAGTTCATTTCACCTATGTATGCATCTTTCTGATAGGGCTGCACAATAATAGGCTTAGATGTGATATGCGATGAGTAATTGTCATATTGCGATGTAAATAGATGAAGCGAAAAATTCATACACAAGAGATTAACGAAAACTTAACAAAAACTTCATGATAAGTAGCAATTTCAGGAAAATAAAAGGCTCTTTTTTGTCAAATATACTGAAAATCATAAAAATGAATTCATTGCACTTCCTGCGAAAAGTTTATTATTCGTGACATCTCGATAACAATAAATGTGCGATTAATCATGTAGCCCTACTTTCTGACTCTGCCTGGCAACTCCAGCATCTCTAGTCTATTTTAGAAAATTGCTAAGGTTACAAATTAAATTTTCAGGTGGACGACGAAACTCTTGAAAAAATGAACTCCCACTTAAAACCAGATCCAGAAAGAGCTCAACAACTGAGGGAGGAATTTGCTAAAGGAATGCACGTAAGTTAAAACAAAATATTAATTCCTTCAAACAATGAATTCTATAATAATCTTTGCCCACAGAGAGTCCTGTGACTAAGCAACAATGTATGGTAGATTGGGGCTTTACATCCTGTATTTATTCACTCTGTAGCTAAATTAGGACAGAAGGAGGATCCAAAGTAACAAGTACCAGAGTAATTTGCATGGAAAATATTCCTCAGTATAAATGTAGATGATACTATAATACTAGGGTGTGTCAATTTTTAATTTTTATGCAAATTCAAAAGGCACTAGTGATCTCAAAATGGCGATACCACAATTCTTACGTACTTCAATTTAGGTTCAAAATTTCAATGTTTTTTTTCATTTTCGACCATTTTCGCCAATCCGCGGTTCTCTGTAAATTTGTCAGTATTTATCATACGGCATTTTAATTGCCATGGTTGGAAAGCTCTAAAAAAGACCTACATTTTGATACTCGAGGTCAAAATGCACATTTTAGACACTAGTGCTTTTTAAACATGCATAAAAATTGTAATACTAAGAATTGTTCAATTGCACACCTGTGAGTAACCTATGAAGCCAATCCGGAGCCGTGTTGTCTACATAATATAGAGAAAATAGACATTTCATCTATGTGCAATGTGCATATAGCCTTCTGGAAAGGTGAAGATCACCTTTAAAAGAGTATTTTACCCTTTCGTAAAAATATTCCCAAAAGGCTATATAAACTTTTAAAGGTGATCTCAGCCTTCCCAAAATTGCATAAGTGGCACCTGCAATGTGTGTAACTTTCTTTTTATGAAATTTATCTATTTATTTGTCTTTAGGGCATTGCTGGCCGAGTCTGGCCTAGGATCCGCTACGTTGACATGGTCACAACTGGAGCGTTGTCGCATCCGACTAAACTTCTACGAGAAAATCAACTCTACGGAATCCCACTTCTTAGTCTTCACGTAACGGCTTCCGAAGGTCTCTCAGGCTACAAGTTAGTAATGCCACAAAAAGAAATGTCATAAAATTTATGATTTCAATCTTTATTTTTCGCAAGGGAGCAACCATTAGATGAGAGGGGGAGGGCTTCGGATTTCTTGTTAATAAATAATTTCTTGCTCAACAATAATTTCAGGTTGGGTAATTATTTCTTAATATGGCATTGTTTGATTTAGAAGTGACTATCTAATGGTTCCTTTTTGGCCGTTACAACAGCTTGTAGCATTTTTTAGTCTGATTCTTGATTATTTCCTGCAGAATATTCCTCCCTGATTGGTCAATAGATAGGAAATATAGCTTTTTCCGGTGTTACTGATATGGTCACCGTTCTAAATAGCACAAAATAAAGGAGGAAAAATTAGGAAAAGTTTGACACCAGCATGACCAATTTGGGTAACTAATAGGCCTACCAGGCAGTACTAGCATTTTCACCCATTCATTTTCTTAGCACCTTACTCAAGATATCTTCAGCAAAATTTATCTACCAACTGTTATCTTATTTGATACTTTCAGTACAGACAATGATCTCTACCCTGAAAAATACACCCTCTTCCCTGTGCGGCAGTATTTTGAATGGGTACCTGAAGTCAAGGTGGGAGAAAGTGATCCTAAAACTGTTGAGTCTGATCAGGTGAGGCAATTTGTTGTAAATAGGATAAATATCCTAATTAGTTCTAGGCATCTATACATAGTTGGTTGAGATATTGAGTTTATAATTTTTATGTAATACAGTATTACTTTTTATTACATGACCACTATGCTAGAGCGATGCTGATTGGCCAAAATCAGTCACATGACGCCATCATAAAAACTCTTATTGCATGGTTCAAGTGCAATATGAGATTTTTTCCAAAAAATATTTTTACAATTATTTTTTTCAGACTTTTTCATATTGCATGGTTAGAGTGCAATATCAGTTTTTATTAAAAAAAAGTTCCAAAATTTTTATTTATTTTTATTTGTATTTTTTTCACATACTTTATATTGGAAGCATAGTGGTCATGTAATAAAAAAAAATATGGCACTTATTATCGTGCAATATGAAAATTTATCTGCACTCGTAAATTTTCATATTGCACTCATATCATGCCGTATTTGTATAATAATATCTTTTTTGCGCTACATTATAAATTGACAGCTTGTGGTTGGTGAGTCCTATGAACTGGTTATAACAACATACTGCGGCTTGACGCGTTACCGATCTGGAGACGTTTTCAAGTGTGCCGGAAAGAAGAACCAGCTGCCGGTCATCGAATTCAGCTACAGGTAAGGCCACACATAATTGATCTTTAGCTTCTCGGATCCTCTCAAGGCACTTTTTCTAGGGTCGGTCGGTTAGACAAAAATAAAAGGTGAAAAAAAAAAATTTGATAATGTCCAAAAAAATTTTTTTTTTCCATCACCAGGAAATCTATTGTGTCGGCGGGTCCGCGAAGCTAAGAATCAATTGTGTGTGGCCTAAAATATTGGGGTATACTGTATAGGGTGGTACAAAAACCCTTTCTTCAGAATTTTGCTGATTTGAATCTTGCTTTCTAATCTTATATGGCCTATGTCAAAAATAATGAAGCCACAGGGCCGGATTTCATTGGGAGTCATGAAATGTAGGAATGGATGTATGCAACCACTTCATATTGCACTATTGCTTTGAATACATTCTAGTGCCAAAGTCCTGAAAATTTCATGACAATATTACTGACAGTTGTCGAAGTAATCTTAAAAGTGCATTGAAAAATGTGCATTTTTCACTAATTTAGTGTGACATCACATTTTTCTTTACTTGAATTATTTCAGGTTTATGAAATTTGACATATATCATTGCCATTTTCTTAATTTTCCTTTTATCTCTATATCCAAAGGCTTCATAAATTCATTGAAACAAGTATATTTATGCGCTTGTCTTTACATCATTGAGTTCTTTGTGTTAAAAGGTTGACATCGAAAAATTGAGTCAAATTTGACGCTTCCTGATCTTGGATGTTGTAATTTCACTTTTAGACATGTCAGTTCAAGTTGAATACTTTTGCCTTCAAGATGTAGTATAATATCTGCTTAGTTGTTTTGGAGCCTTTCATGCCTGTGAAAAATTCAGTTCATGAAAAAATTCCAATGAAATTTGATTTTTGCCATTAAAATGTGGACCACCCTAATACTGTAAAATGTGGACCACCCTAATACTGTAGATCAATAATTCTACATATTTCCCTAACCAGTGAATAGGCACATGTAGAACTATCCTTGTGTCTGGTATAAATGGTCACATGAAAAATTTATGCAGTTCTTCAGCAAATTGCCAAGTTTCAGACAAAAGTGTAATTATTCAAATAGCAAACAATTTCCTCCACTCCCCTTTCACCACCCCCCTCATCTTTAGCCCCCCCCCCTCTAAAAACAGCCTAGGCTGATTAATAAGTGATTGTCACTAACAATGTCTGCTTTTTCATCAATTCCAGATACGGACAGTTACTGGACTTGACTGGGGAGAAGATGACAGAAATAGCATTCTACAACCAATTGTTGCTTACATGTAAAGAGCTGAATCTCACTCTGATAGACTACACATGCACAAGCAACAATAGTATGGCTGATATTCCCAGATACACACAAGACCATGAAAGTAAGAAACAAAATATGATGTCGATGTTATGAAGATTCTCGCCACTATCTCAATAAAACAACTTGCTTATAATTATCTATCTAATAGACTTAACTGTTTGTATAGCTTATTCTTTTTTTTTTTAAATTAAAAAATACACCATAAGGCCACACATAATTGATTCTTAGCTTCGCGGACCCGCCGGCACAATATATTTCCTGCCAATGGAAAAAAAAAAATTGAAAAAAAAATTTTTTTTAGACATTATAACAAAGCTTTTTTTTCACCTTTTCTTTTTGTCCTACCGACCAACCCTAGAAAAAGTGCTCTGAGAGGATCCAAGAAGCTAAAGATCAATTATGTGTGGCCTAAGGGCAATTTGTTCCGTATTTAAAAACTGTTTTTCAACAAAGCCCTTAAAATGTAGAATAAATATCCATAACAAAAATAAAATCAACTTCATAAATAGATAAACATAGGCTGCGCAGCAGCAAACCTTCAGCGAATAACACGTTTAGAAGATTACAATAATATCATAAAATTGGTGCGTTTACGAAATTGCTTATAGGTATGAAATAGCGGTCGAGTAGTGGCCTTCCATTATCTCTATTTTTCCAATGATTCATAAAGTGTTATACGCATCAAAAAGCACTGCTAAATTAATTGCATAGGTGATTTTTTTAGAAAAATGCATTACTGTATATGCAATAGTGGGGAAGTTTTGGCTCCTATATAAAAAAATTCTTTTAAATATTTTTTCTCAATATTACAAAAACTATAGAATAGCCATCTCTCAGACCGTAAAAAAGCTCAACTAGACCATACAAGCCATATGTGTACCAAACTTCATCCATGTATATGGAATAGTGACTGGATGTTGGGCCAGAAACAAAAATAATAATTTTTTGTTTTTTTTCATTATTTGAAAAAAGTATATAATACTTTCCATCAGACCTTTCAAAAGGCACAACTAGACCATATTGACCATATGTGTCTTCTTCTTCTTCTGTTACGCTCTTCCGTCTTTCGACATAGCGCGGCGCACCACAACCTGCCAAATACTTCTATTTTTAGCTAACTGCTCATGATCAAAACATTCATATGTGTAATTATTCCTACCATTACCATTTACAACTGTAACATTTATACTTAGCTTATCAAGATCTTTGTCCACTAATTTCAGCCAGGTCTGTTTCTGCCCTCCCCTTGGTTTTTGAACATATTTTCTCGCTTCTCTTAGCGCTCCCTTTGCTGGGGTTTCTTCCGGTAGTCTCAATAAATGTCCATACCACTGTAATCTTCTTTCTTTAACACTCTTACTCCATGGATTTAACTTGGTTCTTCTGTACAATTCTTCGTTTGATATCCTATCTTGCCATGTTATTTCTAGGATCTTTCGCAGCATTTTTCTTTGAAATACGTCAACGTCATTCTCTATTTGTTTAGTCACTGTCCATAACTCGCAGTTGTATAAAAATATACTTTCTACGTGACTACGGAAAAGTCTGATTTTAACCTTTTTCGACACTTTCTTGCTTTCCAAGATTTTCTTCAACTGGTTGTAAGCAGCTATGGCTAAAATTTTTCTCCTGTTAATGTCATTTCTTGTGTCTAGAAGGCTTCCTAAATATTTGCATTTTTTCCAGCTTTCGTCTTCTCCCCTTTTAACTTCATATTCTTCTGTTTTACCATCATTCACTTGTAAATTTTTCTCTTTTAAAATGACTGGGACTGTTTTTCTGATATCTTCAATTCTTTCTTTATCATTCGTTATCCATGCTGTATCATCTGCGTATTGTTGATCAATCATCAATAGTCTACTGCTGTATTTTGTATATCTGTGATCTTCAATGTGTGGTGGTATCATAATTCCTTGCGTTGATTTCAGAGCTTCGGCTAAATATATAATGAAGAAGATTGGACTCAGACAATCACCCTGTGGTACACCCACATTTGTGACAATCTCTTCTCCTAAAGTTTTCCCTATTCTGACCCTCAGCTTGACGTCTTCTATCAAAATCTTGATCATGTGCAATTCATCTTCATTTAGTATTTCTTTCAAAGTTTTCATCAGTTCAGATCTCCTAACTGTATCGAACGCTTTTGACATGTCCAGCATAAGTAGAATAATTGAATAATCTTGCGATGTTATCGCCTTCTCTGCTAGTATCTTGAAACTGAAAACTAGTTCTGTGGTACTTCGTCCTTTCTGGTAAGCTGCTTGAGTTGATGGTATTTTCTCTAGAAACTTGTTTAGACATCTCTTCAACATACATATCGCCAGAATTTTCCTCAGTATTGATAATAAGATGATTGGCCTAAGATTTCCGGGGGGACCTGCTTTTTTCCCTGGTTTTTGCAGTGGAACGAGAACACCTTCTTTTAATTCTTTTGGATACATTCCTGTTATTGCAGCATGATTGTATATCTCAGCTATCTCTTCACATATTTCTTCTGGACTGTATTTAATCAATTCTCCATAAATTTCATCTATCCCAGCACTTTTTCCATCTTTTAGTCTTTTGACAGCTTCTTTGATTTCTTCTTTACTGAATTTTACAGCCATCTCTTTCGGATCAATATTTTCTATCTCTTCTTCCATATCTTTGGTAAACATCTCTTGGAAAAAATTTGTAACAATTCTTGTTTGTTCTACCTCATCTGTTGTTTTTCCATTTTCTCCATCCACCAATATTTTCTTTTTTTCTTTAATTCTTTGCAGATCTTTGACTACTTGGAACATTCTTCTTGAATCACTTTTTGAGTCTTCTACAGCTTCTACCATCTCCAAGATTTTCTTTTCCTCTTCTTCTTCAAGTTTTTTGCGAATTTCTTTCATAACCTTGTTTCTTTCTTTTCGTAACTCTTCTTTCTTTTCTTTACTTGTACTTGAATTCATGTTATCTCTAATCTTCATCTGTCTTTCAGATAGTTTTTTAATTTCTTCATTTTCACTCTTTTTACTTTTGTCTTTTCTTCCTACAACCTCTTCTGCAGCTTTGGTACAGATCTCGACAATTTTCGTCCATTTATCTTGACCAGGATTTGACGCTTGTATCTCTGCCAATTCATTTTTCACTTTATCTTGATATTCTCTTTGATTTTCATTTTCTCTCAATTTTTCTAATTTCAATTTCGACTTATTTTTCTGAGATTTCATCTTGTACCATTGAAAATTGAATTTCGCCTTTACTAGTCTGTGATCTGTGTATGTCTCAATTCCACTATACGACCTTGCATCTTCAACGAATCTTTTCTGATCTACTCTTGTCATGATGTAATCGATTTGATTTCTGTAAGGATTTCTTCTAATTTCTCCATCCTTGTCATTGTGTTCTTGTTTTCTCATAGGTGCCTCCCAAGTAGTTCTATGTGCCATTTTATGTGGAAATTGCGTATTACTCAAAACAATGTCATTTTTCATCAACATTTCTGCTAGTATCCTTCCTGACGAGTTCATTTCTCCCTTTCCATACCGTCCGATCACTTCTGGAAAATCTTGATGTCCTAAGCCTGTCTTTGCATTCATGTCTCCTCCAATAATACAAATGTCTCTTTTGCTAACCATATGTGTAGCAAAGTTTATTCATGTACATGCAATAGTGAGCGAGTCTTAGCCCAAAAAACAAAAAAAATATGTTTTTATATCTTTTCTCATTTTTTCAGAAAGTACAGTATATCTATCAATGAGACCATCAAAAGGCACAACTAGACCATATAGGCCACGTGTGTACCAAATTTCATCCACGCACATGCAATAGTGACCGAGCCTTGGCCCGGAAACGAAAAAAAAAAATTTTTTATATTTTGTTAATTATTTCAAAAAGTATTTAAGATCTATTCATCAGACCATCAAAAGGCACAACTAGACCATACAGCCTAGATGTGTACCAAATTTCATCCCCATACATTCAATAGAGGCCGAGTGCCGGACCGGAAACGATCTATCCGCCCGCCGCCCGACCGCCCGCCCGCCCGCCCGCCCGCCCGCACGGCGGACGGACAGCATTTTTACCCAAGTGATTACAATACCTTCTTCGAACTTTGTTCGCTGAAGGTAAAAACAAACTAACAATTTCACTCAAAGGTGTTTATTTCAATTGTAAATAAAAATTTCATTGCAGATGCGAACAACATATCGCTTCACTATATCCTCTTTCTTGAAGTCCATAGAGATGAAAAAATGGTGAAACTGACACAAAGTGAAAAGGACAAGGTGAGAATAAAATATATTAAATGACCAAAATATATCCATGATAAAGGCAATTTACAAGCTACTATCCCAATCCAGGCCTCCTATCTAAACTTGGGAGGGGGGGGGGGTATAGGAAAAATTAAACAATTGGGCTCCACAATGTAAAAAAAAGATTATTAAAGCTATGTGACTCTTCAGTCTCAACTGGCAGCCATATCGAAAAATTATTCTGATTACACAACTTTGGAATTTTATGCAATATTTCAGTCAATTACAGGATATTCACTGGAGGTTCGGGCACATAATAGAAAAAATCTAAGCCAAAGTGTTCCACTTCACGATGTTCACGATTTCTAATTTCCACGCTGTTCTGCTAGTTTCATATTTCTCTTCGAATGTCGTTGTTGACTTGTAAACTTCACTGCAAAAACTAAGTGCTTAATGAGGTACATTCACTTTTCAGTTCGACGAGAATCTGATAAACAGCCAAGAGTTATATGGCTCGTTTAGAAGAGGAATGGCTATTAACAAGATGGAAGTCTTTGAAATGAAGAAGGACTCATTCCAAATGGTAAGCTTATATACCATATATATATAGTCTGAGCCATGTGTCTGAATGGTGTGATATTAGACTTGTCATGAGGTAAATAGCCTTTCTTGAACAAATTAGTTCAATAAAGGAATAAATTAACTGCAAGGCATTTCACACAATAGCTCTCGTATTGGGACCTTGAAACCACGTATCAACTCTAGGGATAAATATTAAATTATTGCATATATATTTGGAATTTTACCAATTTTGAATATACATGTAGTACCATTAGATATCCCGAAGAAGGCTTGGGTGCTGTCATTTTTAAATAAATAATTTCAAGGGCTGTTTTGGTGAAAAGTAGATTATTTCCAGACAATTTTGAAAAAAATAAAAATTAACAAATATTTTGTGACGCAACATGCTCAGATAAAAAAATAATGATATTAGTTGTTTCCCTGAAATAAATATGATTTCCTGCTGATGAAAACTACCAGCAATTTGAAGAAAGCCTCCCTCCAAATATGTCATAGTTACTCCCTAAGGCCACACATAATTGATCTTTAGCTTCTCAGAATCCCTCAAGGCACTTTTTCTAGGTCGGTCGGTAGGACCAAAAAAAAAAATTTTATAATGTCAACAAAAAATTTTTTTTTTCCATCGGCAGTAAATCTATTGTGTGGGCGGGTCCGCAAAGCTAAGAGTCAATTATGTGTGGCCTAACTGTCCATTGTGATTGTGTTAAGATTAACTGATTTGAATTTTAGTAACTCCTCTGATCATCTTTATGCTTAGCTAGCATTTTTGATCTTTCCAGCTTAAACAACTTATGATCAAGGACACGCAGACCGATCAATTCAAAATGCCACGAGTCGTCAGTAATCCGATCTTTCTGGAATTTCTCATGACTCAAACGGCTGCCACAGAAAATGAAGAATTATAACAACATACCTGTGAAGATCTCGGGTTTAAATCCCGGCCTGGAAACCACTCATCTCAGCTGCACGTCTCTCAAACGAGACACTAAAATTGTCATTACTTTTGTTGTCTGCATGTTTTAATACAATTGAAGAACATTATTCTATAGTATATATGCATCGTTTTCAATACATGAGAATGTACATTATCTGTCTATTTATCTATCAGTCTATCTATCTTTATATCTAGGTATCTGTCCATCTGTCTATGCTACTGTTATTCATGTTTATCTACCCATCTAAGAGTATGTATGTATATATTTTATACTAGAATGACATATATGGCTGAGTATCTATGTATCTTGGTATGTACATGTGTATCTTTCTATGTTTCTATCTATCTGTCATTGTAGAAATTTTAAATGTCTAACTGTCACATTCTATCTGTCATTGTAAAAAATAGTACACTTTCTAAAAATAGTTTTGCTTTGTAAAAATGCACTTTGTAAAAAATATTTGTGTTATGTAAATACATTGTGTTGCATTGTAATCTGTGATATTACTTTTATATAAATCTTATGATGAAACAAAATCACCTGTCTACCCTTATTGACAGAGTATCATTTATCATACAATAGGTAATTTCTTCTTCAAAAATCTGCTCGAAACCAGCCCATATTTGAGAGAGGAAAAAGCGACATAAATTAGTGCAATGCATTGCCACAAACTGGCAAAATTATTTTAACTGAAGGTGCTGCCACTGGTGGAGATGTTATTAAAATTCAAGCACATCAGATCACTGAACACTCTGCGCTACGTATCTCAGTTTTCACCAGAAAACCATACAGGCCACCAGCAGAAACTGAAACAAAGCATCTCACAATAGCGACAGCCTGTTTTCCTCTAGGGCAACAAACCATTCCATTTGACCTATTAGCTCACATATTAGCTCACCAAACCATGACCTAAGTTATCTATTCCCTTGGGAATCCGGCAGCATATGCCCCTTAATTTAAGTTAAAGTGTTCCAAAATGTTACTCATGCTTAGTATGCTGCTCAGGATATAACTGGTCAGAGTAGTACTCCCCGTTTAATCCTCTTATTCCCAAACACTTTCAGCAAATGTTCTTTCCGCTGACCCCTTAATGGTTTCTGGCTAAAGCTCTCCTACTTTGAGCTGAATGTAGTAATTCTTTAGCATTAGATTTCAAAATTGCTGTAATTCCCCAAGTGCTCAAGTTAACTTGCTTTAGGTAACTGATGAACTTGTAATGCTAAACAAGCAGTTTTGGTTGTGGAGTCATTTAAAATATCAAAATATGATTTCCAAATTGAATGAAAGTTCCAACTTTGCTTGGGCAGTGCCATTCATTTTTTAAATACTAGAATGCGCAAATAAAATTTGCAAATCTAGACGCCGATTGTTAACTTAACAATTTAAGCATGAGATGAACCTCTTGTCTGCCATTGTAGATGCTCCATTGTGAATCAACCATCCAGCTGGTCAGAGATCCTATCATATAGCATGTATAGGTATGAAATCCAATGAGTCACCAAAAGCTGTTTTCATCTTATTTTACATTCTGATATGCAAACATGTTCCGCTTGAGTGCACACAGTCTAGACATTGCATAAATCTAGGACAGTGGCCTGATTTTTTTTTACCAGAAATAGTTGTTTCTGCCAATTTACAGCAAATAGGACAGCTATTTACAATCACAATCCATAGATCTGTTACTGATCCATCATCAATAGCAATTACAGCATCCAAGCTAGAAGGGTTGATGTGTTTACAAAGTTAGAAGGTAAAATGCATGAAACCATTGAATTTCATGTTCACCACAAACAGGAAGTTGAAAAACACACAGGAAATGGCAGGTTGTACAAGCATGACCTAGGCGCAGGCGCCTAGATAATTAATCTGGTCTCCGATTTAAGACTGTTGAACATAAAATACTACATTCAAACATTTAATCATCAAAATACACAGATCTGCATTTCAGATTACGCGACAAACCCAACTGCTAAAATTGGTGTACTATTATTTGAGTTCCATTAGCACCTTGTTTGGTATGTTACAACATGCATAGTGTGAAACAACGTCTGACACTTAAACCTTCCAACATCACATACAGTTCCAAGTCTCACCCTGTTCTCACCTCCAACGTGGCTTGGTGGTTTGTAGCGGGCTTTGGGGTGCCATTAAAGGCTTAAGGTGTGTAGCAGCTGCAAGATGGACTTGTGTTTTATGGGGGCTATGTTCTAACTTCCTTTCTGAGAAAAATTAAGCAAGAAAAAAAGATATAGAAGGAGAGTATGTGTACCAAAAGAAATGAAGTGTACCAAAAATATACAGAGCAAAAAAGAAGAGAAGTATAAATAAAGGGGTAGACAGAAAAATAATGGGGTTATTTGACAGAAAGCAATAGAACATCAATGCTATTATATGCAAATTCCTTATTTTATTTAGGACACATACACATGTTAACAAAGAATACCTTTACCAATTTATATAGTTGGAGTATTCTCCAAATACACAAAAGTTGCCTCTAAGAGATGATGAATTCTTAAATCAAGTCACAATTGTCATCACCAGGCTGATATAAAAATAAGTTTTGCTTTGAGATGCCCTGGCCTTTAGGTGTCTGCAAGTGTCTTGACCTTTGTATTTGAGTGAATATAATTGAACAATTTAACTGATGATGTATGAGTCACAGGACTTAGTCCAGACAGACTTGCAACCAACGTCATAATTTCATAATCAAAGGCCTTGATTGTGATGGCAGATAAGTGCAATCTTCCAATAACAAGACCAATGTACAACACATAAGGAAGTAGCACTCCTGTTGCCAACGAAGCAACAGTGTGATGTCCTCACTTTGCATTCTATGAACATCTCCGCAACAAAACAAGTTAAGAGGATTACGGTAAGCTCTCCTTTACAGAGTTGTGATGAGTTCACATAAGGCTTCGCTGAAGGGTTTTTTAATGGGTTTTACGAGTTTATATGAGAAAAATCAACTACAAAGGCTGGCATATGTCAGCCTCTGTCAAGAGTTAATGAACTATGAAGAAGAATGAGTTTATAATTAGACAGCTTTGTACTTTTAAACTCTTTGAAGTAGATGCAGCTAATTCAGATAGGATTTTATATCAGGTGGCATCCTAACTCAGTATATTGTGTTCAAATGTAATAATGTCAAAAGTGCGGAATCATAAGATAATATTTTGTTACTTTAAAGTCCATTCCGCAATTTCAAAGAACCCAATAAGCAAAGGAAAATTAAGAAATACATCTTACAAAACACATGATATACAGAGATTGTCACTTATAAATGGCCTTAATAACTCAGATATTGTTCCCAAATTAGATTCAGATATATTTTATTCTCATAATCACATATTTGCATATATAATTATTTGCTTCAATGTAATATATTATATAAATATACAATAGAAATAAGAGGCAAGATGATGGGTGATTATAAAGGAGACCGCTCAAGATGGGAGTATCAGCTGATTTTTTTGCCCCATTCTTTTTCCTAAATCATGTCTCCTTGTTGAGGGAGCCATTAAAGAATACACTACAACAATATGCTTTTAACCTCAAAGAAAAATCTGCTGACATAGGCCATTTACTACATTTTCAAAACACAAATACGTATAGTTCTGTCTTAAGTCAAATTGCTCCATTATTTTCCAATCTACAATACTTCTCCCCTATTTGTTGCACCTTTAATTGTCTCATTTCTACACCTTGTTTTTTTCTGTATACATACACTTCTTCCTTTCTGTCTGATACCCTTTTCTAATTTTATTTTCCTGAGAAAGGGAGGGTTAGAACAGAGTCCCCATAAAACACAAGCCCATCTTGCGGCAGCGACACACTTTAAGTCTTTAATGGCACCCGAAATCCTGCTAAAAAAACCAAGCCACGTTGGAGGTGAGAAGATGCGAGACTATTTGTGAGATGTTTGGACATTCTGGCATCAGACATTGGTTTACACTGTAAAAGTTGTACCCGTAACAAACAGTTTCATGGCCTGTCAGAGATTATTGCCAATGCCCGTGCGTGCTTAGTGCAGTCTGAGCTTTGGTAACTTCTTTTATGTCGTTTATATATATTTTCAACCAACACTTATCTAGCAGAGCAGAGATGTTCACCTAATTTTGAAGAAAAGTCTTTGCAGAGCCTACACTATATGGACAAAGGTGCCTCTGAAGCCTTGTATCACGAAGTAAAGAACTTGTTCGTATTCAAACAAGCTTCTGCGCAAATAGGGCGGTTTGGTTCTGGGGATTCACCATAAATGTACAATGTACATACTAATCTTGTACATCTCGGATAGAAATGTGGACATTTTCATTATCACAGAAGTTGTAAAGGGAAGGGGAGGAAGAGAGTATTTGCTCAGGTCCAACTCTCCAGGGACAGCCCCAGGCATGTTAATGCAAATACAAGGAACACACAGGTCCCCACACACTTATATTGGGAACATCTTGTCCATTGCTAAACATGCTGCTATGGACCATATATCTACAACGATACTGTTATACTACAGGTATGCATGCACTGAAATTCAAGTATGGTATGTCATATTTTAAAACACACTATTTGTGGAAGTGCAACACCAGTTCAACTTGTCTACACCGTTTCAAAATATTTTAAAATCTAACCTTAAATTGAGGGACCACTTTCAAAATTTCCCAATATGAACATCTGCTTACCTGAAACAAGAAGAAGGAAATCATTAATTTACAGAACATCTATTTGCAAAAAACATTCAATCACAATAAACATTCTTGGCAGGAAATTTCAGTATCACTTTGTCAACCCTAGACTTAGTAGCGGTTACCAGCCTATAGCAGGCTAACACTGAGCTAACTCGCCCCAAGTAATGGCAAAAGTCAGATTTACATCGTTCAGAAGGTATCTTGAATAAATTGTCTTTGCTTGACAAAAAAAAAGCCCAGATATATATGTTCAATATACCCAGATGTATGTCTAGCACAGGAGAAAACAATGCAACATGTTATGCACTCTTTCCTGCGGTTCTCATTTCATCACTCTCGTTAACGAACTCTCAGAAAGGTAAGAACCAACCTTAGAGGGCGGCAATAGTACACCATCTTCCTACAGCCCCAATTCATCTCTCCATACCAAATCGCTCAACACCTCACATTCACTTAGTCCTTCAACAAGGGAATTTGTGGAGTCCTGAGAAATATGCGCCTCTATCAGACCGACACATATTTATAGCCTGAGGCTAAGACGAGTGCGATAATTCCTTCTAATGCTACTATCTATCAATTCTCAGCTGTATTAATAATACATGTGGAGGGCCCCCCTTAAGAGCTGTAAAAAAAGATAAGTCAGATAAAAGCTTTTATCGGCCCGAGCAGAAGTATTGCCCAAGGCGAAAATCAAGGCAATATTTTACAGACGGCATGTTACATAAAGACTCCAAGGAGGTAGACTTGTATTTGATGGCTTGACAAGATGATTGAGGTAGTTCTGGAGTTTGGGGTCTACCACAACTTTGACAGTCAACTATTTTGGCAGATGGAAATTTGACAAATGCCTGGAAAAACAATTATTTTAAAGACTGGTGTATTTCCAGTCTCCTTAATCTTTCGAGTTCAAATAAAAAAGAAGAAAAGAAAGACAAGAATCAATTTCTTGCCTGGCCTTTTGCACATCTCAGAAAAGACAAAAGAGTGTTCAGTAAATAAGCTGTTTATAACTATTGTGTCTGGCTGCCCCCACTAGGGCCACTACTAAGCATTTTCAGAATTATCTCAGGAGCTCCAAAAGCCTCGGTGTCTCATTGTCTCAGCATGGCTTTGTCAATCTAAGTATGTCTAGGGTGGGATGGCCAGGCACTGTCTACACATTGACTGCACTATCCATTATTACACTTACCAACCAGAATTCCACATCATACAAATTCACAGCCAGAACCACAAGATGAAATCATTACATACAAACCCAGTGAACTGCCTCAAAACATCCATCACAAGGAGACCTTGATATTATGGAATATCAAAGATATCAAAGATGGAACATAACTCAATCTACTGCAAGGCCAAATGACTTATACCGCTGAGTTACCCACAAATGGGACCTGATGTTAAATTCTATAGTTCCAGCTGATCTTAAAGACATACTTTGAAATAGACATTTGAAGAACAACCATCAAGACCACAGGTTATAAGCATAAACCTTTCTGCGACCCAGTAGTATCCAGACGTCTGTAACTGGCGTATTTTTATAGCAACCAGACGTCTTTAACTGGTACATTTCAATATTATCACGAAGTCTATAACTGGTGAATTTTCATGGCAACCAGACGTCTTTAACTGTTACATTTCAAGAGTATCCAGACATCTGTAACAGGTGTATTAAAGAAGTAAACTTCGACTGTCTGCGGCATCCACAAAATAGTTAGATCCAGACGTCTGGAAGAGGTTTAAAAGGAAATTATAGAGACGTCAGCAAATATAGGAAATAGTAGCTTAACAGACGTCTACAATCTCCATTTTGCACAAACAGCAGACGTCTGATCGTCTGTAACTCTAAAAAAAAACAAAAAAAACTGTTTTTTATATGTCACATAAATGATAACTACGTTTAACCTTCTTTCTCGAACTCCTTTTTCAAACTACTTTTTCAAACTAATCCCTCTTTGCATTAGTAAAGCAGGGCCTAAAACTCTCACCTTGTATTTATCAATAAACTATGTTACTAAACAAGGTTGGGTCACATAATATATCTTATGTCGTGGCTTTAGCAAAAGAGCAAATCTAAAGCCTCAAGGTTAATGGCATATTAGAATGCATCAAAATTCTTTCAGTCTCAAACTCTCATGTGGTATGGCACTCAAAATGCTTTTCAAAACGGCAGGGGGATTTAGGCCGGTAGTGGTGCACTGGACAGTTGATACCCGGGACCAGGGTCCGATTACAGCTCTAGCCTGTTAACCTCGACTTATATTGGACAGCAGTTATAATCATACTTTGCCTCATTTCTCTGTCCTCCTCCTATGTATATATGCAGGACATAAGGCTCAAATGCATGAATAACAGTGAGAAAGAACCACAAAAGAAACACATCAACAAATTTCAAAACATTTTTGCAGCTAACAAATTTATAGATAATATATATACTAATAAGAGCTTGGCTTGTTTGCAGAACTTGACCTGCCAGTGGATTTCAAATTCCATCAAACAGAACTACAGACAGGTGAAATCCCAAACAGAGCGATCACAGATACAGTATGGAACTTGTGCGCACAAAGCATATGAGATATAACATGAGAGAGAAAGAGAAATTTACATCCCATGAACCATCAGTGAACATTTCAAGGTGTGCAACTTTTCCTAGGGCAAAGAATTCTTCCACAAAGCCTTTTTTTGCCAGTGATTAAAATGCCTCACACAATGGAACACTGAATTTTTCTGTCTCTTGTCTGCTTACTTTTCAACCCTTTTGTTTACTTTTTATGTGCTTTTTGTGTTTACTTTTTATGTGAACTTTATGCACCTTTTGTGTCTCTTCCATAGAGTATGCAAGCATACAGACACCATTTGTTTTAAGACGCCAGCCTGCCTGCTGACATTTCGCACCTTGGAAAGTTTATTCATTCCTCTGCATTGTGCATATGTTTGTAGTGACTGGGTCCTTTGTATTGTGTCGGGCGTTTGCATTCAATTGTTCGATGTCACTGTAGCAACTCACATTATTTTCAGTTACTGATGAGTCGTGTCAGTGACCTACCTTCCAAATGATTCTACACCGAGTTATATGTATAGTTTGTATACATTGTAATAATTATTAATAGTATGAATTGCAGTTGTATAACTAAATAACATACAACAAGGTCACTAAAACCACTTTTGGAATCCAAGCCTTGTTGTATGGCGGTTAGTACTCTAGGCTCTCAAAAAAAAGTTTTAAGAGAAATTTGAAAATTTTTCTCCCAAGTCATAAAGCCAAACTCTCATAATTTAGCTATTATAAACCATAAATGGTGCCTAACTCATACTGTCGTTAAGATAGATAGATAGATATGGTAAGTGCAACCCTCTAAGCCCAGTTCTGGGTGCTCACGAGGTTTGATTGATCAGGGTTCCGTTAATGCTTGTCGCAAGATCAACCTTATGATAACCCTAGGGGTTTTTGAACCAATTACTGTTGTGTGAAAAAAATAATATATTACATAGTTATGTAGAAAAAACTACAAAAAACGTTTGTTTCAAAAACCCCTGTGATGATAACTTATTGCTACTGCAGCATCTTAGTAAGCTTTCTAAAGCACCAAAGCCAACCACCAATCTGCAGACAGATTTTCAAACACAACTGTGAACCAAATCAAAGCCACAGAATGATGCCAGCATACAATTCGTACACAACTCAAACCACATACAAAATAGCAATGGCCCCAGGGTGGACCCTTGAGGAGCATCTTGGCAGCCCATCACTCTTCTTGGCTGTGCACAGCATCAACCTGCCAACCACAATTTCTTAGCACTCCTATCCAACTAATCCTTTAACACTGTATAAACGCTTGACACCTTAGCTTCGAAATACCTCATATCTGAGTATTTTACAGAAAAAATGGCCTATTTACATACCTACAACTGCAATTGAACCTTTTAGGGTCACCTAAGGCATATATTCCAATCTGATTGATATAATTAGACAGTGATGCAGTCAAGGCCAAGACGTCCAAGAACGGGGCAAGGCCATGGATTTGGCATCCGAGACCGAGCCAAGGTCGAGGCCTTTAAAATATGGCCTCGAGGCCAGCCTCAAGAACAAGGCCAGTCCCGAGGCCTCCATCACTGGCCCAAAGACACCCGAGACCAAGGCAAGGCCAAGGAATTGGCATCCGAGACCGAGCCAAGGTCGAGGCCTACAAATTATGGCCCAAACAAAGTAATTAGGGAACATCATGTTTCAGGAGCGCTAAGGAAAAATATTGGGAGATTTGCAAGATGATCTCACTACAAGACTGTCTTGCTCAAGGAAAGTGCATCAGAGACATCAATGAATATGTTATTTCTGTTTGGAAATAATACATTAAAACCTGTTGAAGAGGAAATCCTGAGACTGGTGATAAGAGAATGATAACATCAGGTATCAATATCAAACAAGCCAATTGGATAATAGGAATAAGTCTTTTATCCTTTGAGGAGACACACAATAAACTGTTTGCAGAAAAACTTGAGCAAATCATGAAACATAGCAGGGTCATTCCACAGTAACTGAGTCTTTTGTGTCACTCAAGCTATTTACAGCAAAATCATAATAGGATTTTGTTTCTAATCATAAGCCTTTCCCCTCTTTTAAAGAACTTATTTTCATTGTTAAATGGAAATTATCAGCTACTGCTTATATAGTGCACCCATCATAATATCTGAAATATATCCAAAAAGTGATGTCACAGAAAATTCTTCATTCAATTATCATTAGTTTTTAACCATGTCAAATCAATGTAAGCATTTGTGGTGGGTCTAAGTCTCAGGACAACTACTCCACATAATTTTATCCCAAGACCGACTGAATTTTTCCTCTTCTGTGTATACTGTGGAAAATAAAATGACCTCGTCACCAGAAAACACGTCACTGGTGTTACTCATTAAATAAAGCATGGCTGTAAAAGGAATGCTCCCTTCTATCTTTGGTCTATGTACCAGGGTGCTTCTTCTGATGGACAGGCATCCATGATGACTGCAAATTTTGGCTTTTATATGTTTTTAGCATGCAGGGTGGCTCTACTCTGGTTTGAAATTAAGAATATTATTTTTCTGTGTCACTGGTGTTACCCTCAAAAAATGGTCTATAATTCTAAAATTTTCAAAAACTGCCTCAGTCATAGGATATGTCCTGTTTATAGAGATCAATCTTTGTCAACACCTGTTCAAATCATTGCATCACTGTGGCTGCAATTGGTATTTCAGAGCAAATTGTCACTGGAGTTACCGTCACTGGTGTTACTGGTTAACACTTGTGTCCAGTAATAAATGGTGACAGAAAATCCAATGAAATTCTTATTTTAATGGGAAATATTTCAAACAATTATGAATTTGGTCACTGGTTTTACTTTGAGTCAGTTGTATTTCTTAACTTGTACAGTAACACCAGTGACAGTTTTGTCTTAGTTATTGTGGAATGACCCAGCAGCCATCATCTGTTTGAAATTTTTGCTAAGTCAAATCAGTTGTATGCTGTATCCCTGCAAACACAAACAGGCATAAGTCAAGCTTCGTGCTCACAGCAATGAGACTTTGTAATGATAGGAGGTATATTTTTATCCAAATTTGACATATCCACGCATGTTCTAGAGCGCACATACACGCTTTTAGGATGCGTGGATGTGCAAGATTTGACACATACACGCGCGTGGATGTGTCAAATAGCGCACGCGTGAAAAATCTACGCGCGTGGACATGCTATACAGCGCATGAGTGGACATGCTATACAGCGCATGAGTGTACATGCCATACAGCGCGTGAGTGGACATGCTTTACAGCGCACATCCAAATTAGTGAGAGAACCCAGGGGCGGATCCCGGAATTTTGGAAGGGGGGGGGGTTCCTCAATCTGGGCACACACTGATACCTTGGCCTTCCTCATGTATTGGTTAGGTGGTCCAATATAGGTACACTCTAAAAAATTTCAGACAAAATTGGTTTTTTAGATTCAAAATGGTTTTTTGAAAAACCAAATTTCAATGCAAAAAACCAACATGGATTTTTTTTAAAATCCAGTTGGTTTTGCATTGAAATTTGGTTTTTCAAAAAACCATTTTGAATCTAAAAAAACAATTTTTCCCCGACATTTTTTAGAGTGTACGCTTCCCCTACAAACTAATAGGAGAGCAGAAACCACAATCTTAAGACCCCTCCTCCATCTCCCACGGCTACGCCACTGCTGGAGGGGCTCCCGTGCTCTGATAAATAAACTGCGCTGGATGGCATATCCAAGCTCACGCTGGATGGCATGTCCAAGCTTGCGCTGGATGGCATATCCAAGCTTGCGCTGGATGGCATGTCCACGATCTCATATACACGCGTGCATATGAATGCAGGTCCACACATGCGCTGGATGACAGGTCCACATGTGGTCATAAACGCATATACAAGCGTAATGATGTGCGCAAATACATGTACACGCGCGTGTATGTGCGCTCACTACCATGCGTGGATGTGCCATATTTGGATAAAAATATATATGATGATAGACACAATCGGTGAAAAATTATTGAAATCAACTGTATATTCTTGTATTTGGACATCGATAATAGATTTATGTATTTATCTTTCCTTTTAACACTTGTATCATGCAAAAGATAACATCGAATTGCCCTGGGAGGAGTGAATAAAGTTGACTAAATTTTCATCCACAGGGGCAAATCACCTTAGGATACATATTCAAATGAGCAATTGTTTTCAATATTTAAACCTTCTAAGATAGCGCTCTGATTAAATATGTTTGAACTCTTTTATACCTTCCTGCCTACCTTAGCTTGCTAGAATGAAATAATGGTAAGAATTATATAGTACTGATTTTACGTCATCAAAATTGATAAAAATGACATTCCTCTGATGCACTGGATTCTAGACAACTACGTAAACTGTCATAAATCAACTGTCAAATTGAGACAATGGTACATAGAAGATTCATAAGATGATTTAAAACCTCTTGTTCCAAAGGGACAATGCATCTGCAAACATGTTGAAAGTACAATTGCTGCAATTGCCACATAGGCATTGCTCTAGAATCTTTGGACCTGATCTTTACCTTAAGGTTTGTAGCTGCTTCTGAATTTGGGTTATCGCCAAATCTAAAATATCTGCTCACAGTCGAAAGACTTGATATTTTCAACATGAACTGGCACAATAACTCTGGAGCAATTCCCTTAGAAAATTGGTTGAATGTCTGCATGTTACATGAATTTAATAAAGGAGAAAATTTCCAAATTATCAGTTCTGTACAAGATAAATTCAATGACTAATTTAACTAGCCAGTTTGCTAAATTTTGTCTAATAATACTGACCTGCTCTTCATAAATAATTTTATATGGAGCCATCATTTTTGTTGGAATAGAATTATATTTTAAACATTTTCAACCAATCAAAAAGATTATAACATACCTCAATTTTGTTCTATTAATTGCTGTTTCAAACAGAAATGACTGCCGCAGAATTGACTGCCACAGAATTGACTGCCACAGAATTGACTGCCACAAAAATTGTCAAAAACTTTCCGAACATCCCTAATTAATGTCAGTCGTGATAAGAATAACTTTCCATTTTTGAGAAGATATACAACCTATTGTTAAAGTTATCTTAATTATCTATTTTTTGGTATTTACGTAACTGCCATGTCACCGATCAGGCATTGCGAATTGAACAAATTGATCTAAATATTTGAAAAATGCATATTTTTTTATCTTTGAAGTCTATTTTTGTGACAGGATCTATGCTAGATTTGTTCTTCAAAAGAGTGCATTTCCCCATAACTCATTCTGAAGACGAATAAGTGAAAGTGTCCGTCCTCAACTTTCAGTGAAGTATCGTGGTCAAGTACCTCTTCTGTGCATCTAAACAATAAGTCAACTCATTATCAATATTAATATTTATCTTGTCCGTGCTATATCTTATCAGCCGATCATACAAGTAACAGTCTGACTGTGATATATTACGACGTGCACTTGTGCATGATATAGAAAGAGTAAATGACACTAAAAAAGAGGCAGACTCATCACTCTGGAGACCTGATTATTTTTCAAAAAGAAAATAGACAATGGATGATTAGTCGCCGATTACACAAAAATGCCAAATAAAACAATAATGTAAGTTGTAACGCTCATAAAACATAGACTTGTCTTTACAGCCAACGAATGACTAGTGCTTACTGAATTGCACTGACATGTTCCAATGGAGTAAGGAAAAGAGAGAGTGCCCATGTGTTTAACCCCACTCTCCCCACCCTATTGTTTTTCAAGCATCATACAACGAAAAGTTGCCAAAGTAACGCATCAAGAAATTTAGAAAAGATAAGCAAAGGGTCACAAGAAATTAATTAATTAACATATCTACATCGGTTAAAGAAAACAAAAATTAATTTGACAGTACATGCTGTGATAAATAGTACACACCTCTCAAAATTTGAAGTACAAGTTCAATAGGTGATAAAATACAGGTAAAAACGTGCCAATAATTTGGCAGTAATATCCAAAAACGCAGTAAGTTAATTTGGCCGGTCCAGCACATTTGATAACCTTTGCACAATTAAGTTATTAAATGGACTGAAGAGACAAAATTAAGTGGCAAAATACCAGAAAAAATTAAACCAAAGAAGAAATGCAAAAGAAGTAGCTATCCTTGTACACAATTTACTATTTAGCAATCAAAGGTCAATCTTAAAGATGTAAAAGTCATGAAAAATATTTATAATCATTTTACACCTAAAAAACTCAGCAAAAAAAAAATCCCTCAAAAGTGCCGCGATCAGCAACACGTAATATTTGCGTCATGACGCAACGGGGCATGCCCCGTGCACAGGGTTGTCCCCGTGGGGACTGGGTGAATTTTGGTTTTGTGAAACTCAACGGGGAGTGCTCCAATGGGGCATGCTCCACTGGGAGTGCCCCATTGGGGACTGCGATTGTGAAACCGGCCCCTGGCCAGAGCAGGATTTGTACCAGTATGCAGAATTTAATTTGGTTAATTGTGTTACCAACTGAGCTAATAAAACCACCCTTCAGGGTTAAGAGGCAGATGGAGAAAAAAAACTCTGCTTCAATGGCCAAATTGAAAGTATTAATTTCCTTTCATGATATATGTGTCACAAAGGCCAAAATAAAACCATGTTAACTTCTCATTGTTCTTGTATGATCACATTCATTAGGCTTACTTCAAATTCAAATAAAGATCAAAATACGTAATGGCACATGCATCTTAAGATGATATAAAAAGTTATTGTTCTGGACTACTTCAACTTTGTTTCCTAATAAATAATAAACAATTCATAGAAACAAACAAACGAGAAAGTGACATATATTGTGCCACTTTCGCCGGGAGGTCTTAAGTTCATAAACAGCAAGGAATTCAATCCATTGCCCTTTGATAATAAGGAAAACAAAAATTGTTCTTAGTTCTAACTTCTGTTCTGTATTTATGCATTCGAATTACTCAGGCTCTCCGCATGGCAGGGATTCAAAATTTTCAACTATTGGTGTTTGCAAATCAACACTCTGTCGCTGTCTTATGATTTTCTTTTTTCCTCCTCTCACATACTAATCATATCACTGGTTACCACAGATGCACATGCCACATTGCTTAGATATAGTAATAGTATGCAGTTTAGAGGGATAGTACATAAGCACTTTACATCTGAACCTTATGGGCCTTTCTGCGGGGACAACCTGTCTTATTGTTTTTTTTTAAGGGGGGGGATCTCGCTTGCGACAAGAATCTCGTCTTAGATGTCCTTTCATGGTAATGTGTATGTTTCAGGAAGAAATAAATGTCTGGGAATCAATCCGTCAGGGAAACTCCTACAGTTGGGTAAAATAAATACTTGATCCAGGTCAAACTTCAACACTCAAACGTCAGAGGTTGATCTGTTCCAACCTATAAAATACAGACGTAGCTGCCAAACTTGTTATATGATGCAATCATTACTTGACCATACAATTATTTCTTGTTGCACAAAAAAGGTATGGAATCAAAAATTGGTAAGTTTTAGCTTTGTGCAACATTTTTTTTTTAAAGAACTGACTTGGCATGGACCCCATTGTTCAGAGTAACCGAATGTGGGTACATTGATAGTAGTAATGAAATGCATAGTATACTCAGAACTAAACACAAAAATGTGTAAACCAAATTCAAGGACACTTGTAAGACTTTCCTGGAAGAAAATCATCAAATCTGAACAGCTTATTGCAACATTTTGGAAATATATTTCCTCACACAAACTTATTTGTTTTGAGAACATCGAGATGACTCGGCATCCATTAAACCATAGATTTAAAGGACTTTTTCCATCAGATAATCAGGATTCCACTGTTACAGCCTGTAACTTACAGGACAAACAGATGTTTTAGCTTTTTAAGGATTTTTCCCTCCTACTCCCCAGGACAACTCATTTCTAAGCTAGGAATTTGTAGGATTTTTAAGGATCATGGGGAATCTGTTATCAGTACTGATTCAATCGTCAGATTCTTAAATTTTAGATTAAAAATACAAGTGTTTAAGATGAAACCAAATACAGGAATTAAAGACTTATATCCCGGCTGTATGATTTATCAAAACAACATGTTAAAAGCGGAACATTCTCATCTTAGATATTTCCTTTTTGGATTTCTAGGTTAAGTATAAAAAACATTTTGACATTGTCGGATTGTCAGATTTCAGACAATCAGACCAGCAAATCAATTTCGATTAAATGCAACAAAACATAAATTAAATCCAAAATGGTGAAGCGCTGCGATTGGTAAAAATCAGACAATGTCATGGCATGACCAGGTCCTCTCCTGATATCAGGCTATTTAAAACATGCAATCAACAGTTTTGATATCTTAATGAGAGATTTATCATGCCATGCATTGTCTAAATCATATGATAATAAGTACATATGCATTTGCATAATGATTTCACTCCTAAATGTATTTATTAACAGGGCTTCAGAGTCAGGTATAGAGTAAACCGACTTCTGACTTAAAACTCCTTTAGCTTCCTGAAAAATTTCTTGTTAGGTCGCCGAAATTCTGACTCCAACTCCTTATCCACATTATTGTACACATATATTACATTGGTAGCAGAAGAAAAAAAATAATTCAAGAACTCTGCCATGGGATTTTGTACTTTTAAAAATTCTTGTCTTGGAAGGTCTATTCTTAAAATTAAAATGAAGTTCAGAGTCACAATTTGTTATTATAAGTTGTTAAAAGTATTTCTAGGAGTCGGGCGTTGCCAGTTTCATTTTCGACTCCTGACTCCTGATTCCAATCCTCCTGAAAACTGAACTTTGACTCAGACTCCACCCAAAAACCTCCGACTCCACAACTCCCAACTCCGAATTCATTAATCATAAACAGAAAAATAATTTCACAAATGATTGGTTGCTTTGGTGAGATTTGTCTGAGGAGTGCAAATTCGGCAAAATTTCAATTTTCTGCTTTAACTTGCAGTTTTCGCAAGTACTGAGTGCAGGTAACCCAGTTCATCAGTACTAAAATTGTACTTAAGAGAGCCATAGTATTGTAGGCCCAGTTCTGTAGTATCATAGTATGTCTTCTGGAATCTGCATGGCTGTAAAATGTAGAGGATTCGGGCATGATATTATTGCCTGGTTATTTCCAAAAATTGGTAAAAATTTTGAAAAACATTTTGTAATTTTGGTAAGGTCATCATTTGCTTTTCGGAGATTATCATTTTAATTTTGTGAAATTCTTGGATCATTTTCTCATTGTTTGTAAATTCACTTTTTTCTAGCTCTGTGTCTTCTGTATTGACACTGATAACTTGCTGTGGCTGACAAGGAAAATAAATTATTAATCTGCAATGTGTTTCTGCGTAATTTGTAATGGGTATCAATTAAATAGAAATATCAACCATACATGTTGAGTGGTCACAGATCTTATCGTGATAACTTTAAAGTACTTGTAGAGATCGATTAAAAAAACTATCATAAATCACTTTAGCGTGGTACAAAATAAAACTAAAATATTTTACTCTTTACACAAAATCAACAAGGTTTTGACCAGCACCAATAGGCACCCTGCGCAATATTTTGTTTACAGAAGACCTATGGTATTAATAATAAGTGCAGCAAAACAAAAATTCACACTAACACCTTATATTTAGCAGTTCAAATTACTGTCAAAAGTCCCTTTAAAAATGTTCACAATCAATCACACTATAAATCCAGATACATTTTTCACCCAGCAGATAATGAGATTATGATCATCTCCAGTTATTTTTAGATTTTTTGTTCTCCCGCGAAAGCGGACATCAGATTGTGTGTTAATAAATGACTTCTGAAGGAGCCAAAATGTAGAATTGTTCGTTACTGGTTCCGCCACAGTTCCACGCTTATCTGATTATCATAAACTCGGGTATATAAGGAAGGAATTGTAGCACCCTACCACCTCCACCATCTTCAGGTAAGTCAGTTAACTCTTCTTGCTTCATATTAAGTTTCATACTATTTAACATTTTAACATATACCATTGTTTAATTATGATAACTCTACTTGTACCACAAGACTGTTCATATGGACTAAATAAAGTATATATCGTTATTGTTATTTAAGTTTATAGTCCCATGATTCACCAACTCTGCTAGACTTAACAATACGTTGCAGCATGTTTAAATTCAAATTCATCCATTTAACATTAAAACTCATTAATTGAAAATTAATGATTGTCTATTTGGATGACACTTAGAAGAGTCTGTTTTCAAGTTCTTATTTGAAATTTCAAACACAAATGTTTAAATTTCACTAAAATACTGTTAAATTGAGAAATCGACCATGAAAGTCACTTAAAAATAAGAAATATATTGGCGCATAGATTCAACAAATAATAATTAAATTATTTAATTGCAAATGTATTGAACATTATACAGTACATATCATATATACAGATTCAGTTTCTGACATACTTATTCACATGAGGCTTAGCTAAACAATATAAAACGAACAGGAAAAAATAATCGATAACAATATATTGCTTTATAAATGTTGGTTGACCCATTTCTGACACTACCAGCATCGATACCAAGGCGAAAACCAGACGGTTCAATAATTATTTTACACTAAAAGCGAGTATTTCCTACAGCCAGCAAGAAAGACGCATCGACTGGTAATATTTAATTTCAATTTAAAATGTATCTTAATAAAGAATACGGAAGAATGTTACATACATGTATGATGTAACATGCTATAAGTGGTTATATGCTGGAAACAATATATATGCAGATAAATTTTTAACGGACACATAATACGACAGAAGCAAGCAATAACAAATCAAAATAATTTCTCACTCTTTTTGGAATTGCAATGTATGCACTTAATCTGATATTAAGTAGTAATATAGGTATAATGGGCATATAATATATTCCCTCGTTTAATTTTATTTTGTGTGAATGGTTTTCGCATAGGTAATAAATATTACAAAGACAATTACTTAATATGCATTTCTACAATAAATACATATATAATTTTATTCACAACGAAATATTAATGAGATAGATATATCAGCCTATTATACATTATAATTTCTGTTGCCATACCATCTGATAGGTTGCTTTGTTTTACTACCATAAAACCATCTGTGCTGGTGATATATCAATCGATAAATACTGTGCTACCCAATTTACAACATGAAATATAAACAATACATGTATAATTGAATTGCAACTTTCTATTTTCAGTGAGATCGCACATTTAACACAGTCATGGGTTGGAAAGGAGTAGTTCGCGTTTCTGCCGTCTTGGTGGTGTGCGTTGCCTGCGCTCAACAATCTTTCCTGTCAATGCTAAGCCACAGCGATGACACATTGAAATCAATTAGCTATGGTATGTCCTGACCTTTTCATAATTTTCAGTATCATAAGAATGGCAATCTGAAAAAAAAAACAACATTAAACAGGGTTCCCAATTTTTTGCCAAGTTCAAATTCAAGGTTTTTTCCAGGTTTTTACAAGGCAGCCACAACCAATTTTCAAGGTCTAAACCAGCATTTTTTTCAAACTGATTTTGAGCCCCGGACAGTCGTCAAAGTCCACAATTTGTTCAACTTTTTCAATTTTGGCAAGAGAACTTCAAATTCCAGACTTTTTCCAGGTTTTGGGTGGAGATATCACATTTTCCATGTTTTTCCAGACCTGGAAAAGCACAAATCCAAAATTCCAGGTTTTCAAGGTTTTCCGGGTTGAGTGGGAACCCTGAATTAAAAGCAGCTCTTGATTTATAAGCATTTACACTTCTCTACAGTTTCAACCTGCCAATTTTCAACTGATGT
Organism: Platynereis dumerilii; assembly: GCA_026936325.1. NCBI lineage: Eukaryota > Metazoa > Annelida > Polychaeta > Phyllodocida > Nereididae > Platynereis > Platynereis dumerilii. The sequence goes on along the minus strand of JAPTHN010000017.1, from coordinate 7,638,089 downwards.
TTTATTATTCAAGTATGAAACAATTTCTGATACAATGATACTGCATTATTATCTATCATGAACAGAGCAGAAAAGAGTTTTTTGTTTTAGTAGCTCTGATGTATCCGCTGCAGTTTGTTGAGTATAGTGCACATTATTTATCTGAACTTCTGAAGGTGTCTTTAAAGTAAATAAACATAAATTTTAAACGTCATTTGTGACAACAAAGGTAAGAAATATCATTATCAGCTATCAGGAAACAGATAAAGATGCAAAACTTACAATTTATTTAATACTATGTATACAAATTAAGAAGTTGATAATTTAGAGCAGACTCACTGTGACTCGGCTCAACCAAAATACACAATTCCTCCTAAATAGTTTGCCTTAACTTACATTCAACACTAAATACTTATAAATAACAGTACCTTCTTCTATTTATATTATTCTCTTATTCACAGGTTTGCAAGCCCTCGTCTTCGCTGCAATAACAATAGTCTGCATCGACATGATCAGCATGAACCCTGCGGACTCTTTCACCTGGGTCTCAATGATCGACCATTACGGATGGTTCACTGGCTTGATAATCCGTGGTTGGTGGAACTACCGGTGGATTGAGAAGAGGTCCAGTAATGTCAGGGAGTTACTTCACGAGAATCTGATGAATATAGTCAACAAGAACAAAGATACTGATTACGGTAAGAATATTATAATTATATAACAAATTTTCCAAACTGATGTCCCGATTCCAAATTTTAAAAAAATTTTGGATATTGTCACATGCTGTTCAACATCAACCTATTTATTGAAGTAAACAAAATTTCATTACTTTATGAATTTAATACATTTCAAAATGTTAAATTATCTTCTATTTATCACAGTGAGCCCGAACCATCTTTGGGGTTTAAAAAATGGCCCAGCAAAACCATAGGTGCCATTACGTAGCTGAAGGTCAGATGAACAAGCAGATGTAAAGAACAAAAAAATCTGTTGGGAATTCTTTAAGATATTGCAGTTTTTCAATTTCTTGTTTGTCACACTCCTTTATGCTGGCAATATTCCTTCAAACCAGGGTGTGAATTACAATTTCAAATGATAGAACCTCAAAACACTGTATATCACTGCCTTTTAGATAACAATTGAAATACAGAATGTTATAATTATTAGGAAAAGTCACATTTTCATGTTGTGTGTGATAAACTTCATTCGCATATTTATTAGAAGTATGTCACAAACACCATATAGCATTGCTGACTTTACCTGTGACTTTGTGAAAGAAATAACACAATATCTACATTAGCAAAGAGTTTAAAACTAATTATATAGTTTTTCTTGAAAATAAAATGGAATTCGAGTTATAGACTTATCCAGAATAGCCATATCTTTTTATCATCCCTTATGACATACATTGTTTTTAAAGATATCTATGATTTATGCGTGTGTGTCGGCCTTACGCAGTTGGTATTAAAGAAGAAGTATTCAATTTGTTTTATACCTTTTTAATCATAATTTTAGTAAGTTCTGTCTGAGTTCTGTTCACTCTAATTTCATGAAGGAATAAGAATATTTTCAAGTTGGGTAAATGGATTTTATTTCGGGCAATGCACAGGGTTGCAATTTCAAATAGACATTTATTAGATATACCTATATGCTAGCTATTCATAATATCATGGTATATTTATTTCTTATTTTAATCCTGTACCAGTTGATCAAGTTGCAGCTAATAACAGTACACTATGCATGTTCATATACTCAAAACGTTATGAGTATTCAAATGTATTGGAGTCAAAAGTAAGTTACAGATCAAGTATGGTTAGATTATTTAACTAACACTTGTTGTTTGTCGTCACAAAATCGCAATAATGTTTTTCCCCTTACCTTCCTAACTGACAGGACCAGAATTATTTTTAAGTACAAAAGCTCTATCAAACAAGAATGCACATATGTTTTGTTATATTTCTTACTAAAGCCCATGGAATGATTGAGCATGTTAATTTTCGCAATTCTTATAAAAAAATCACACTGTACTTGGAAATGAATGCGTGCATGAGTTTGTCACACCTTCCTGATAATACATGCAACTGCATGTATTTCTATTTTCAAAGAAAGGATTATAATTTCTTCTAAATGATATTTTCTATTCTTGAAACAGCTTTTGCAAAGCCAGTGCTCATTTAGAAGACTTTCCACATGACTTGAGATGCTAAAAATTGGGTGTGATAAGTCAGAAAGTTAAAAAATGTGATATCTCAAAAAATTCCCAACAGATTTTTTAGATCTTTACATCTGCTTGTTCGTCTGACCTTAAGCTACGTAACTGCGCCTATGGTTATGCTGGGCCATTTTTTTAACCCCAAAGATGGTTCGGGCTCACTGTGAAATTTAAAGAATTCTGTCACACAACTTTACTCTCAAGTTATAGCTAATGTTTCAAAAGTAAAAACCTAAATTTTTCGTCAAAACAAAATTAAGTTTCAAAAAAGTTAATTTCATTGACATTGTGACAAACAAAATACCAATTTCAAAATAGAAAAATAAAATTTCTATCAGGGCAACTTGAAAGTTATTTTAAAAGGTGATACTATGGATAGTGATACTATACAAAAATGCCTCTGGAAGTGTACTTCTTTTTTGACGGGGTGAATCAGTGATATTTAAATAAAGACCTAAGTACACATTTAGTTTGACATTCAGTGGCTAAATATACACTCCATTGTATACACATGAACTAAAAAATTATTTTTTTATTCTTCTCCGATACTTATTCCATGAAGATGAATTAAATAAAGTCAAACACCAATTAGAAAGCGAAAAATAAGTATAAATACACAGACATATCCATACTTACAATGTACTGCTTACAGGAAGAGACAATGGCGTTGATAAAGTAAGGACTCCGGAAGATTTCAAAAAAGTTCCATTCGGAAGCTATGCCACCATGAAAGCTTACATCGACCGGCTAAGAGATGGAGACTTACAAGCAATCACGAACGATCCAGTCCAATATGTCGTTTTCACATCTGGTACAACAGGCGGAAGGAAGTATTGGCCATACACAAAATCAGTTGCCATCCCAGAGGCAAAAGCAGTCAAGGAATACAACGTCAACCGAAGGGTATGTAGTACTATGTACGATTATTACAAATTTGACTAATATGGACCAATTTTGTCTAATTTCATTCTTTTGATGAAGGAAGGCAGTATTTTATTTATTTTGTGATGATCTGAAGAGTAGCGTCACATAATTTTTCAATCATCGTGGAAAAATCGCTAATTTGCAAGATGACATGTCGCACAAGCAAAATAATTGCAGGTTAAACTACTTCAAGTTTTGACAAATTGATAAATATGAATCAAATTATAGGTCTGTATTAAACATCACAGGCAGAAGACAATTACAGAATCTGCATTCATAACATATCTACAGGCACACAATCACAGTCATTCTTTTGTACTCTTGTGTGACCCCCCAAATTATACTTTACTGTCTATATACATGTATGACATTGCTGAAATGTGAAAATTTGGAAAATAAAATCTACCTAAAATCTATCAGTCAACAAAAGAGGGATCTCCAACTAACCTACAAAACTTTCATAACTTTGTTTCAATTAAGTTCTAAGATGTATTTAAACAAAAGTGTTGTCTTAAACCACCTGACAATTCTTTATTGAATGGAATTCAAAAACTACAAAGTGATTTTGAGACTGACACTTTTGTACTGACAATTATCGATTGCAAAGATTAGATAAAGTGAAAGACATAGAATTCCCGGAATTTTATAAGATCTTATGATAACATCGACAATGGAAAAAAAATCTAATGTCAAACCTCGTGGCATTTAGACTACGTCAAGATTTATCAGACTAGATAACTGGTTAAAACAGTCATCAATCATGCGGCTTATCAAAAACATATCTATATATATATCTGAAACTTCAGACGATCATTGGAAATTGTATCTGTTGTTAACAAACAATCGTACACTTGACATCTTAACATTTTAAAAGATAATTTTAAGTATTGAAATGACAACTTTCACTTTTTAAGTGTTTGTTATCAATTACATGTTTGTGATTGGTACTGAACTACGTGACATCAAAGCACTAAACATGTACTAGGTACTTGTGCCATATCTTCGGTATTGCCCGATATGTTATCAAACAAATAAATCAAGATGGTGGACAGCAGTCCTTGAAGTAGTTCACGGTTATCACTTCAGAGGTCGCTACTATCTTCATTTATAATGCCAAAATGCCACACAGCGCCCTCTATGAAGAGGTCACTGCTAGAAATTAGAACAATCTCCTCTCTTAACGTATTATATATCTTTTTATTGACAGTGAATGACTGACAAATTCAATTTTTGAAATCATAAGATTTGAAACATTCGTATCATCAATTTTCTCATGCAACTCTGGACTAGGGCACCGCAATGGGAACTGCAAGATTTCATTATCCCATAATCCTGAGAGCCATATATTTATACATTATGTCAAAATCGAGCAAGACCAAAGGGAACAGCTGGATTTTGTTATCCTATGATCCCGACAGCCAAGAATCACCATATTAACTGCCATGCCATATGTCTTCTTTTTCCAAAAGTTGTTTAAGTTGTCCCTTGTATCAGTGTTTGTGCTGCACAAGTAAAAGATGACTCGCATGGGGTAAATGTGTAACATGTTGAGGGCACTCGCTCTCTCTTCCAGCTCATCTCAATCAACCCTCGTGAGCGCCCAGAACTGGGCTTAGAGGGCAGCCTTACCATACGTGTATCTATCTATCTATCAATCAAATGTCTATCTTCTTTACAATTTCAGGTAGGGAGAAGCATGGGAAGGACACTGATGTTATTCCACCCATACAAGACGGAATACCAGGATCCAAGTAAACCAATAGTACAGACTATGAGCTCCATCGTTTTCAAGTAAATTGATTTCTTAATATCTAAATATATTTATACATTATGTATTTACTGCTCTATGACCAATGGTAATTTATACCAAAAAGCATTTTTCGTTTTCATGCCAATATGAGATATCTGGGGAAGAGTGTTTGCCATAAAATATATTACTGTGAAGGATGTATATGCGGCATGGCCCAATCCATCAAGAATTGACGATTTCCATACAAAAATAAAATGTGGCAAAAACACAGAGATTTAACATAGGATGTATAATTTTGTATCTATCTTTCAGACACAGGCCTTTTTGGACTAATCCAGAAGAAGTCTTCGACCTGCAGCAGGAGAACCAGTTCATGTACTGCTCGGCAGTTTTTGGCTTGAGAGAGAGAGAGGTGGACAGCATGAAGGCGGTCTTTGCAGGCATGATGTTCACCTTCTGGGTGATTATCAGCAACAATTGGAGACAGATCTGCGACAACATTGAAAATGGATACATTGATAAAGGAACAATGGAAGTGGGTGTTGAGTTAATTTCACTAATAAGCATATTTCTGATAGTTTTGCACTATAATAGACTAAGATGAGGCATATGACTACACTGTAAAACCTGCTGCATTGCTTTAATGGCAGCTACCGTAATGAATATATAAGAGTGCCACTTTACGGCAGAAAACCATTGTTTTTATGGCATGTACTGTTGTTTTAACGGTAACCGCCAGCAGCTGGGTTTACAGTGTGTAAGTAAAGATTTTACCATGATAATAATAAATCATGCGATAAATTCATAGACAAGAAATCAACCTTAAAATTTACAAAATATAGGCCTACAAGATAAGTAGGAATTTCACAAATATAAATGGACTTTTTTGTCAAATATACTGAAAATTATTAAAATCTATCAATAGAACTTCCTGCGATTAGTTTATTACACTACTTTATACCTTGATAATCATTAATTTGTCATTAATTGTGTAGCCCTGCTTACTGATCCTGCCTTGCGACTCCAGCATCTCCAGTTCCTTTAGAAAATTTCTTAAAGTCCGAGTGCCCCCTTGATTTGGCCAAAATTTGCAATCCCACATATTAAGAATGAATGATACACATACTTTCATTCCTAAGTCATAGTCAAGCCAGAAAACATCATTCTATGCTGTTACATAAGATAAATCATACCAACTGGATGCGGAGTGGTATGCCAAATTTTGAATTTAGCTGTCAGCTGACTTCACCAGCAGCTCAGCTAAAAATAGCACAGTGATGTCACAATGGTTTCCCCAGGCAGCTCTCTGCTGCTGCCATGCTGCTGTTGTGTCGTAACCGACATTTTCAGCAGTGTTCAGTTGTCAAAACTTTTCAAGTTGGATTAGAAGAGATACCATTGACCTAAGGTCACTTCACTTGGCAGAAATAATATATTTGGTATGTAACCTTGCAGCAGATAGAGAGATTAAATGTATTTGTCATAATTCATATCAAGGGTGCACACTGACTTTAAGTCACAAATTTAACTTCCAGGTGGACGATGACACTCTCGAAAAAATGAACTCGCACTTAACACCAGATCCACAAAGAGCTCAACAACTGAGGGAGGAATTTGCCAAAGGAATGCATGTAAGTTAAATAAATAATCCAATAATAATATTTGCCAGAGAGGGACAGAAAGCTATCTCTAAGTAACAAAAGATGGATGATTGGGGCCGAACATATTGTATTTATGTTAATAAGGACAGCAGGAGAATCTCTAAGTTATTTGCTTGGTGAACATTCCAATATCAATGTTTATAATACAATAGAACCACTCAGTTGCTCACCAGTTGCAAACGGTTTTTCAAGTGGCCATTTACAAAGTCAATGACAAAATCAATAAATATCAATTACAAATTTCTTTTAATTTACTTATGCTTTCTCTTCTGTGAGTTTTTCTTGGCACCATTTCAACACCTGTTATTGAATGTCTTGTATTAGTAGTATCTACAATGTGTGTAACTTATTATTATGATCTTATTTTCTACATATATGTCTATAGGGCATAGCACGTAGAGTCTGGCCTAGAATCCGTTACGTTGACATGATCACAACTGGAGCGTTGTTACATCCCGCAAAACTTCTACGAGAAAACCAACTGTACGGAATCCCACTTCTCAGTCTGCATGTTACAGCTTCCGAGGGCCTCACAGGCTACAAGTAAGTTATGCCAAACATTTTTTTAATCGCATAATTAATAATTCAATCTTTATTTTCATAAGGGTACAGCCATTAGAATCTGACGATAATACTTTCTTGCCCAGATATGTGGAAATTTTTTTTTTTTCAAGCTAGTCTTGCAGCCTACTAAATAATTTTAGATGGGGGTATTTCTCAAATATAATTTTTTTTTTGGTCACATAATTTAGAAGTTCTGATAGAATTTTTTTGTCACAGAATTTATGATTTCAATGTTTATGTTTGTATTGATTACATAGTATTATTTATTTGATACTTTCAGTACAGACAATGATCTATACCCAGACAAATACACACTTTTCCCATTGCGGCAGTATTTTGAATGGGTACCTGAAGTTAACGTGGGGGAAAGCAATCCGAAAACTGTGGAGTCTGATCAGGTAAGATAATTTGCTCTGACAAAATAGGCAGACAGATTAATTTTTAGCTTCACAGATCTTCTTGAGCCACCTTTTTCCGATATCGGTCAGTTGGACAAAAAAAAAGCTGTAATCTAAATATTTTATCCTGTCGATTTAATAAAAATTGTAAGCTCAATTTTTTTCAAATATGTCTGGTCTTATTCGTTCCATCATAAATATTCTTAGTTCTATGCATATTTATAGATACCTGGTTAAGATATTAAGTTTATATAATACAGTGATTATTACATTTACAGCTTGTAGTTGGAGAATCCTATGAACTGGTTATGACAACGTACTGCGGCTTGACACGCTACAGATCCGGAGACATTCTCAAATGTGTTGGAAAGAAAAACCAGCTGCCCGTCTTTGAATTCTGCTATAGGTAAACTGTTCTATTATTATACTGTAGATCTATAATTCTACATATTTCTCCAAACATCAATTTCATTTGATTAAACAAGAATCCATGGATTCAAAACCGGTCTAATTGCATTGAAGGTGCCTTGCCCTAACCAGTGAATAGGCACATGCCATAATTGACATATCTATGGATAGTTCTGCCCTAACCAGTGAATAGGCACATGCCATAATTGACATATCTATTACAGAACTATCCTTGTGTCTGGTATACATGGTCACATAAAAATTTATGTAGTTCTTCAGAAATCGCCAAGTTTCAGGCAAAAGTGTAATTATTGAAATAGCAGACGATTACGTCCACTCCTCTTTCACCTCCCCCCTCATCTTTAGCCCCTCCCCTCTAAAAACATCAATGGCCAGTTAAAAAGTGATTGTCACTAACAATGTCTGCTTTTTCATAAAACACAGATACGGCCAGTTACTGGACTTGACCGGGGAGAAGATGACAGAAATAGCATTCTACGACCAATTGTTGCTCACATGCCAAGAACTGAATCTCACTCTGATAGACTACACATGCACAAGCAACAGGAGTATGGCTACTATTCCCAGATACACACAGGACCATGACAGTAAGAAAACAAATGTAGTTTGGACGTTATGGAATACAGACTCCGTAGTTGAGAGTAAAGCTCTTTATTCACTCATAGTAGTAGATATGTTACGATACGATACGATACGGTGAATCTTAAAAAGAAACAAAAAAAAACACAAAAATCAGAAACTAAAATTTACAATCACACACATTCACACAAAATAAATAAATTGAAAAGAATGTCATATTTCATATACAATTAACCACTTACAAACATGTGGCTTCTCTATAACAGAGTTGCATCCAGATTGCCATCATATGTCATCAATTGTAATGTAGTAACTGTTCATGTTCATTTCATGTAACCTTCAAATTTCATGTGACCTACAAATTGTACATCCAAAATTAATACACAATACCAAATAGAAATTCTTCATAAAATCTAACTAGGTTCATTGAAACATAAATAATACCTTTTCCACAGATTAATTTGACATGTGGTTAAAAATACCACAATGTCATAATGACACAACATTTTTTTATATATAAATTTTATACCAATAAATATTTCACCAAATCCCTAAATTGTACCTACACCATTACATTTTACAGTGATAAATAATTTTAAGAAGATAAGTAGAACAAAATGTACTAACCAATTTGACTCAGCTAAGCATGAGTTGACAATAAAAAGTTGGGAGTTTCCTCTCCAACTGACAGCTTCAAAGTGGCAAACTGACCAGCTTCAAACTTCAAAAATGCATTTTCATGCTGTTACATGATTGGCCCTTAATTAGGCTGATTGAGGTCACTGGACCATGGAAATAGGTCTCTCAAATTTGTATTAGCCACCAGAGTACTCATTTTCAGAGAATCTGAGAGGTGGTGCCCTCTACCAATAATAAATTCTCAAATCATAAAAAATATAGTTGAAACCAATTGCAGATTACACAGGGTCTGCAACACTCCCCCTCATTGAAATGTTGAAACATTTAAATAAATCAATAGAATGTAATGTATGTAACATAAATGAGACAAATCAAAATTATTACATAAACTGTCAACCAAATCATTCATGACAAGTAAAAATAAAACAAGATTGTATATCAAAATTTTACAACACAAGTAAAATGACAAAAAATTTAAATGACGCAAAAATTGTAAATCAAATTAAAAACAGTTTACTTTGAAGCTTCTAAAAGTACAGCTTTCGTCACAGGTCTCACGAAATGTGAACTTTTGGTCTTGACCTTAATTGACCTCACAAGATTGTCTTGACTTTTGTACACTTCAACAACGAGCCCTAATGGCCACAAGTACCTTGGTGTATTTTCATCTTTCAATAAAATTAAATCTCCAACTACAAAATTTCTTTTGGGGTCTTGCCACTTACTGCGGCGTTGGAGTTCTGGCAAATATTGTTGTATCCATTTCCTCCAAAATTGATCTGCAACATATTGCACAAACTTCCATCTGCGCCTGTAAACATCACTTGGATCTGTTACACATGGAGGACAGAATTGTTCTGACTTGTTCAACAACAACTGATTTGGACACAAAGATACACCATCATTTGGATCATCACTCAATTTGGTAATTGGTCTACTGTTGATAATGTACTCAATCTCACAAAATATTGTCTCTAGGACTTCATCTGTCATTCTGTAATGAGCATTGAAAACACCAGCAAAGACCTTACGAACCGTACGGATCAGACGTTCCCAAATGCCCCCCATGTGGGATGCATGCGGGGGATTGAAATGCCACTGAAAACCATTCTTAACACAAAATTCGTGTAATTTGTCATGACGAAGTTCTTTGAGACATTTCGACAACTCTCTACTTGCTCCAACTAAATTTGTGCCGTTATCACAGAATAGCTTTTCAGGCAATCCACGACGCGAGATAAATCTGCGAAGAGCATTTAACAAACTGTCCGTGTCCAGACTACACAATTTTTCCAAATGGATAGCCCTGACGGATAGACAAGAGAACACGCAGCCATAGCGCTTGACCTCCGAACGACCTTGTCTCACAAAAAAGGGACCAAAGCAATCGATGCCTACATATGAGAATGGAGACTTAAAAGCTTCCAGACGTTCAAATGGTAAATCTGCCATTTTTTGTTCCGACACTGGTGCGAAAAGTTTTCGACACATAACACAATCCTTGGATACACCTTTGACAACGACCCTGCCTTTCGTAATCCAGAACTTGCTTCTCAAATCACTAAGCACCCACTCGGTACCCAGGTGTGCTTTATTGTGATAATACAAAGCAATGCGGCGCGAAACAGGATGAGAATGGGGAATAAGAATTGGCTGTTTGCAAAGAGCATCCTTTGCACGATTCAACCTTCCTCCTACTTTCAACAAACCATCTTGATCAAGAAATGGACTCAAATTCCGGACACTACTTCCAACATGAAGAGACTTCCCTTGAGACAATTCTTTAATCTCCTTTGCGAAAGACTGCTCCTGGACATGATGGAGTACTAGATTTTCGGGGACCTCAAGTTCATCAACAGACAGTCTACCTTTGACGTTCACGCGTCTTCTGAGATAATCCTTCAACCTGAGCAACCATGCCACAGACCTTTTGACATCATACCAAGAAGAAAAGTGTTCAACAAGTGAATCTACAGGATGTTTCCGAGGATCAACACAAACTGCAGCACAAATTTTGACATCCGCTTTGACTTCCGGATCACCGTCGGACAAACTCGAATTGACTTTTAACAAATTCCAATCACTCTTGTGAGTTTTGAGAAACTTCGGACCACTAAACCACTTTTCAGAATCCAATTTTTGCAATGGCTTCGTAAGAAGATCTGCCGGATTTTCTTTTCCTGGGATGTGATTCCATTGCGACACTTCGGTAAGTTGGCGAATTTCACTCACTCTATTCCCAACAAATACGTGAAAGCGCTTGGTCTCGTTGGCAATGTACTTAAGCACCAATTCACTATCAACCCAAAAGTAAGACTGATTGAGACAAATATCCAATTCTCTATGCAAGGTATCACTCATACGCGCAGCAAGAACTGCAGCCTGCAATTCTAGTCTGGGTATAGTAATTGACTTGTCTGGAGCTACTCTAGTCTTGCTAACCAATAGAGATGTGTGAATTTGACCATGCTTGTTAATACAACGTACGTAGCAACAGACTCCATAAGCACGAATCCCTGCGTCGCTAAAGAAATGCAATTCTACAGCAGCGTCGTCAAATAAGCTTGGCTTAATACAACGTGGAACTCTTAAATTCTCCAACTCCTGCAACTGAACAATCCACCTGTTCCAATCAGAAAGCATCTCAGAAGGAATATCATCATCCCAACCATATTTGAGTCGCGTAGCATCCTGAAACAATATCTTACCAGCAACTATCATTGGACAGACTAAGCCTAGCGGATCAAAACAAGAAGCAACAGTACTGAGCATTTGCTTTCTTGTGATACGATCACTTTCAGCAACGTTAACAGACACAAAGAACTTGTCCTCAACAACATCCCACTTAGTTCCTAAGACTTTACTACAAGCTGAAGAATCAAAATCACGGACTTCTTTGGCTCTTTCCTCTTCAGGAATGCACTGCAGCAAATCAGGATCATTAATGACAAATTTGGTCAACCGGAAACCAGCATTTTTTAGACATTTAGTAACACCTTCACAAAGTTGTAAGACTTCTTCCTTGTACTGAACCGACTTGAGGCAGTCGTCTACATAGAAAGAATTACGAATCGTGTTCGCAACTTCCTCACTAGTACTGAAATCCAACAATGTTCTACGGACTGCATAAGTAGCACTAGCAGCGCACCAAACACCTCCGAACAAATGAGAAGTCATCCTATAATGTCGCAAGATACCATCGCCATCCCACAGAAACCGCAAAGCATTACGATCATAGATTGGAATTGTGACCTGATTATACATCGCCTCGATGTCAGCCGTAAATGCATACTGATGCTGCCTAAAACGAAGAAGAACATTGAGCAACTTATTATTCAAGTCAGGACCTTGTAGACACATGCTATTCAACGACTCTCCACGATATTTTGAAGCACAGTCGAAGACGACCCGTAACTTGTCGGGTTTCTTCTCGGTAACCACAGCCTGGTGAGGCAAATACCAAACTTTCTCCGCACTTTGAATCTCACCATCGGGGACCGATTCAGCATAACCATTCTGTAACAATTTCTGAATTTCATCATCATATCTAGTGAACAGACCCTTCTTGGATAGACCAGATTTGAGAGATTTGAGCCTCGAAGAAGCTACAGCAATGTTATTTGGCATTTGAATATCATGTTTCCACGGAATGGGCAACTCATAATGACCGTCTACCAACCGAACACTTTTGTCCCACAAATCAATAACTTCTCTGTCTTTAACCGACCAAGACTGTTCCTCACGAGTAATTCCTTCATTCTCTAATCGCCACAACTTATCCACATCAACAGAGGCTGACAATGAACTGGAGATGAAATTTGCGACAACATTCTTGCTTGTCGGCTCAACAAATTTACTCAAACCATTGACACACCAACCGAACAAAGTTCTGCAAGCAAATGGTTCTCCCCTTTTACCTTTCCGAACTTCTAGGGGTACCAAAGCTTCAGCATTATCCTGCCCAAGAAGAAGATCAATTGTTTGACCACCAGCAACCAAATCAATACCTTTGAGATGAGGAAAATCTGAAATCGGACAAGAAGATTTGAACGGGATTTCTTCGACCACATAGACATTAGAGACAGTCAAATTCTGATGACCATCAAGCGATGACAAATTCAAATTGACCGAAACTGAATGAACCTCTTCGACTGGTTTGTTCAATGTTCTAATTGAATAAGTGACAGGATTACCCTTGACTTTCAAATAATCAACTAATGACCGAGTGCAGAAACTGCTAGTAGAGGCAGAATCTAAAATGGAGCACGTTTCACAATCTCCATTAACTTTGACAGGCACAACAGGCATGTGAACATCACTTGTAGTATTTACATTTGCATTTTTAACAATTTTGACTTGAGATTTTGTTACTAAATTTTCCGAACCAGAGGCATCCCGTTGACCTACGTGAATAAATTTGGTGTGACGAGCACCACATCCTGGAACTGAGCATACACTGGACTTACGACAGTCAACGGTTGCATGATTAGAGAAGAGACAATTCTCGCACAATTTGTTGTCAGTCACAAAACGCAACCTTTCGGGTGGCTTCATATCTTTAAATTTTTGACAATAAAACAAGCGATGTTCACCTTTGCACAAAACACACTTGTAACTCTTGAAACCTTGATTAACATTCGTTGAAAAAGTACTAGACCTTTTTTCATGTTTAACCTCTGAGCTTTTACCGTCAGACCTTTTGTTGGATCGTTTTCCATGCATTTTACCATACACAGGATCAGTTTCTTGCCAAGTTATCTCAACCACAAACTCAACAAATTCCTCAAATGTAGGATAACGATCATGTTTCTTCTTGACTTCAAAGACTCTCGTTCTCCGTTTATTCAGGATGAATTTTTCCAGATGGTCAGCAATATCGGAGATATACATATGGCTTTGAACCTCTTGAATTTTACCCATTTGTTTCAGAGTCATACAACAATTTCTCAACTGATCACAGAAGGCTTCGAGTTCTTCAGGCCCTCTAACCTCCTTTCCATCTCTCATATCATTTATCAGTCTTTGAGTTACGAGGTGAATGTTACCATACCTCTCATACAAAATTTTACGAGCTTGTTCGTAACCTGTGCCGTCACTCATATCAGCACACAACATGATAGCATCATGGGCTTTGCCCTCAGTAAATTGCAAAAGGCGGGTTAACTTTGTCTTGTCACTCTCCTTGGAGCAACTCACGGCCTCGTCAAACATAGCAATAAATGAATAATAATGAATTGGGTTACCACTAAACTTGGGAATTTCAAGTCTTGGATAGTTCAACAAGCCCATAATTTCTTTAGAGCTTAAATTGTCATTTGCCTTCACTTCGACTTTGGCTTCAGCTACTTTGCCAGCTGAAGAAATTTTCTCAAGAAATTCATGAGCAGCATTCAACCCACTAACATAGTCATTTTGCACTTCAAAAAAGTGGTTATCGCTTCCTTCAATTGCTGTTTCTTCTACTAACAGTTCATGATGACTCTCGTGAGCCTGCTCATAGTTTTTGAATTTAATTTTAAGTTGTTCGAGTTCAGTTTTAACATTTTCTGCATCTCTTTCAGCGATTACTCGATTCACCTTATTAAATTGGCGTGTGAAGGCAGACTTGCGTGCTGTGCATTGCTTCTTGGTTTCTTGCAATTTAATTGCGAGTTCTTGGTTCTGGGGACGATCTCCATCTTCTCCTTCCATGTTTACTCACTATGGAATACAGACTCTGTAGTTGAGATTAAAGCTCTTTATTCACTCATAGTAGTAGATATGTTACGATACGATACGATACGGTGAATCTTAAAAAGAAACAAAAAAAAACACAAAAATCAGAAACTAAAATTTACAATCACACACATTCACACAAAATAAATAAATTGAAAAGAATGTCATATTTCATATACAATTAACCACTTACAAACATGTGGCTTCTCTATAACAGAGTTGCATCCAGATTGCCATCATATGTCATCAATTGTAATGTAGTAACTGTTCATGTTCATTTCATGTAACCTTCAAATTTCATGTGACCTACAAATTGTACATCCAAAATTAATACACAATACCAAATAGAAATTCTTCATAAAATCTAACTAGGTTCATTGAAACATAAATAATACCTTTTCCACAGATTAATTTGACATGTGGTTAAAAATACCACAATGTCATAATGACACAACATTTTTTTATATATAAATTTTATACCAATAAATATTTCACCAAATCCCTAAATTGTACCTACACCATTACATTTTACAGTGATAAATAATTTTAAGAAGATAAGTAGAACAAAATGTACTAACCAATTTGACTCAGCTAAGCATGAGTTGACAATAAAAAGTTGGGAGTTTCCTCTCCAACTGACAGCTTCAAAGTGGCAAACTGACCAGCTTCAAACTTCAAAAATGCATTTTCATGCTGTTACATGATTGGCCCTTAATTAGGCTGATTGAGGTCACTGGACCATGGAAATAGGTCTCTCAAATTTGTATTAGCCACCAGAGTACTCATTTTCAGAGAATCTGAGAGGTGGTGCCCTCTACCAATAATAAATTCTCAAATCATAAAAAATATAGTTGAAACCAATTGCAGATTACACAGGGTCTGCAACAGAAGTTATGAAGAATCTTGTTACAATCTCCATGAAACAACTTATTTATAATTCCCTAATAAACTCAAATGTTTGTGTAGTTTATTCTTTCATTCTTTATTTATTTCAAAAAACAATACAAAGGTAATTTGTTTAGTATTTAAAACCAGTTTTTCAACAAAGCCCTTAAAATGTAGAATAAATATTCATAACAAAAATAAAATCAACTTCATAAATAGATAAAAACAAAGTATTCGCTCAAAGCTGTTTATTTCAAATGTGAATAAAATTTACATTTCAGATGTGAACACCATACCGCCTCACTATATCCTCTTTCTGGAAGTTGAAAGAGACGGAAAAATGGTGAAACTGACACAAAGTGAAAAAGACAAGGTAAGAATAAAATTTACTAAATAACCGAAATACTATGAGGTTATACTATGGGTGGAGGCAGTATATCCCTGGTATAGTCACCCAAGATCCAGTATATCCCGAGACCCGAAGGGTCCAGGGATAAACGGGGTCGAGGGTGACTATACCTGGGATATACTGCCTCCACCCATGGTATAACCTTTTTATACCATGTCTAGCCAACTTTTGTCGCGAATGTCAATCTTAAATTTAGTTGATAAGACCTTTACTTGACATCTAATGAAAAAGTAGCCCTTGACATGCTGAAGCCTTTCAAGCAGTCCTACATCTTCAGCTCAGTTTGTCACTGCCACAAGCACTCTTGAAAAGCATCCAATTTCAAAAATTCAAAGTTTTGCAGGTAGTGAATCAATGTGAAATCATGTTCTGCATCAGTTATTTATTATCGTTTTCATAGCTATGTGTTTTTTGAAAACTTCGTTTTGCAGTTAAACCGTGACATCATCGGGTATCTGTCAATGTGATTGGTCTAAACTTCAATCTGTGACATATCAGTTCAGAGTTTGACATCACAGTTAATGACAAATGAATTTAAAACTGTCAGGCAATGTTACCATTTGTGTACAACCACAACAAACAACGCTTGTCTAAGCTGAGTTTTGCACCTCATTGTTTTCCAAACAAAATGTGTTGTTGTTTTCACAAGACACCAGTCGTCACAATTTCAAACAACTTTTTTTGTCATTAATTGTAACTCTCCTGAGACTAAGTAGTCTGTTTGGTTCAGTTACAGTTCATTGAAGCATCTTTCAGCCGCACTTTGTCAGTTTCCCGAAAGCTGTGCTTGTAATAAACGAAATTATTCAACTAAATCTCTGACATCACAGTTTTGAAATGATGCAAATTGCAAACTTGAAAAACACGTAGCTATGAAAACGATAATAATCTTATTTGTCCTGTCTGACCATATCTCTGACTGAAGCTCAAACAAAAATTAAAAGTTTGAATGCACAAATTTGCGAGAATGACAGACTCAATTTGATCCCTGTCGAAAATAGTACTCACTCCATTGTATCCGCAGAACTTTAAATATCTGAAATAGGACGATTGTTAAGGGCGGTAGAAGACAAATGTACACAGCACTCAGCAGCATTTCGTTGTCAGTTTCTGTTGACATTTTGATGACGCAATGATTGGTGACGTCATGTATTGGCCCAGGAGGAATTGGCGCTTCTGATTGGTTGATTTCCATATATCCCTCTTAATTGCCGCATATCCCTCTGTATTTCCCTTTTTGACTGCATATCTCCCAGGGAAAAGCTCATTATGAGGGACAGAAGTTGGCTAGACATGGTATGAATGTATCTTTAACCATGATAAAGGCACTTTATAACCTACTATCCCAATCCACGCCTCCTATCCAAACGTGGGAGGGGGTATATAGGAAAAATTTAAACATTTGGGTTCCACAATTGGTTTTTGCAGTCAAACAAAGATTATTCAAGCTTTGGGATATCCCCTGCTCTTGATCAAGTGACCTCCAGCAGCCAATCACATCCTTCATCGTGACTCTTCAGTCTCAACTGGCAGCCATATCGAAAAATTATTCTACAGCACAATATTTCAGTCAATTATTATAATTCAAAGGAGGTTCGAGTACATAACAGAAGAAAATTATGTCAAACAGCTCCACTTGACGTCGTTCACGATTTCCAAATTGCATGCTGTTCTACTAGCTTTGTGTTTCTCTTCGAATGTCATGTTAACTTGTAAACTTCACTGCTAAAACTGAGTGTTGAATAAGGTACATTAACTATTTCAGTTTGACGAAAATCTGATGCACAGCTATGAGTTATACGGCTCGTTCAGACGGGGAATGGCCATTAACAAGATGGAAGTCATTGAAATGAAGAAAGACGCATTCCAAATGGTAAGCTAATATACCTTATATGGTGTGAACCATGTCTCTGAACAGTGTGAGATGTGGTAAATAGCCATTCTTAAACAAATAAGTTCAATAACGGAATAAATGAATTGCTTGGCATTTCACATAGTGGCTTCATATCGGGACCTTGAAGCCATGTATCAACCCCAGGGCAGTCTACTGGAACTGGTCATGTAAACAACCATAAGCAGCATGCAAATGAGCAAGATATGGCAGAGTGAACTTGTTACCTAATTGTTTTCTTTCATACTGTGGGAATCTTTAATTGTTATAGACTAATAACAATAATATTGGATAACAAAATTGATTGTTTATACTTGTAAGTTGTCAGTGCCTCTGCAAGTTATACAGTGGACAATGGGAGAATCAAAACAAAGTGACATAACAAGTTTAGATAATTAATCACACAAGGTGTGCTTGGACATAAATAAAAAGCAATGTTTCTGAGAAATTACATGAGAAGTTACATTACCAATCAGTTGACATTTTTTGGAGAATCCAAAAAATCAAATTCAAGGAGTTCCTCTGAAACTTCGTGTCATCGGCAAAACTAGGGACTCATGGAGTCTGATCCCAGGGATAAATATTAATATATAGCATATATTTGGAATATTACCAATTTTGAATTTAGTCGCATTAGATATCCAGTAGAAAATGGGGAAGGCTTGGGTGTTGTTTTTCTAAATAAATCATTTCAAGGCCAGCATTGGTGAAAAATAGATTATATCAAGACAGTTTTGAAAAGAACCATTAACAAATATTTTGTGACGCCACATGCTCAGATAAATAAATGACATCAATTGTTTCTCTGAAATAAATAATTTCCTGCTGATGAAAACTCCAAGCAAGGCTCCCCCCCCTCCCTCCCCCCGAATATCTCATAGTTGCTCCCTAACTGTCATCTCTATATTATATATACTCAGCATATTTTAACTTTTCAGCTTAAACAACTTATGATCAAGGACACACAGAACGAACAATTCAAAATGCCACGAGTCATGAGCAATCAGATCTTTCTGGAATTTCTCATGACTCAAACGGCTGCCTCAGAAATTGAAGGATTATAACAACATACCTGTGAAGATCTCGGGTTCAATTCCCGGCCTGGAAACCACTCATCTCAGCTGCACGTCTCTCAAACGAGACACTAAAATTGTTGTTAGTTTACTGTATGTGTTGCATCTAAAGAGCATGTTTCAATACAATTGAAGAACATTATGCTATACATGCATCTTTTTCATCTATAAGTATGTATAATGTTGTATCAATATCTGTCCATCTATCTGTCTATCTATCTATCTATCTGTCTATGCTACTGTTATTCATGTTTATCTAACCATCTATATACGAGTATATATTTTGTACTAGAATGACATATGGCTATGTATCTATGTAGCTTGGTATGTACATGTGTATCTTTCTATGTTTCTATCCATCTGTCATTCTAAAATTTTGCATGTAAAATTTTGCATGTAAAATTTTGCATGTCTATCTATCTATCAGATTCCATCTGTCATTGTAAAAATTGTACACTTCTTGTAAATAGCTTGACTTTGTAAATATGCAACTTTGTAAAAAATTATTTTGTTATTATATAAATACATTGTGTTGAATTGTAATCTGTGATATTACTTTTATATAAATCTCATGTTGAAACAAAATTACCTGTCTTCACTTATTGATGGAGTATAATTTTCCATCCGATAGGAAATTTTTTCTTCGAACCTGCTCGAAACCAGCCCATATTTGAGTGAGGAAAAAGTGACATAAATTTACATGCATGGCAAAGGTTGAGCACCATTAGTGCTATGCAATCCCACAAACTGGCAAAATTATTTTACCTGAAGGTGCTGCCACTGGTGGAAATGTTCTTAAAATTCAAGCACAGCAGATCACCGAACACTCTGCTCTACATGTACTTGAATTTAATGAAATGATCTTTTTATGCAGAAGAAGTTAAAATATTCATACCAAATTTTTGGTTATTGAATTTATGAATTTGATAAACTTTCAGCTACTAATTACCATCAAGAGATAGAAAGATAAGAAAAAGAGGACAGGTTAGAATAAGGAGCGATTAAATTCCAGTGTATTCATTGATAAAGATTTGGAGCTCCAGACTCTTTTGCACATTAAATCTGTGCTGCAACAATTTTTCTCAACACAGACTTTGCAGTTACAATTTTAATGAGCACGCAAGACCAAGCAGGTGACTAAACATACAGTAGAAATTTTCAACCTGTTTTTCTACATCACATATTCTGCTGTCCAGATTGTGTTGATTACAACAAGAGCACCCATTGACACCTATTGGTAGATTTCTCCCCTATGCTGAATCAGGAGGACTTCTCACTAGGGGCTTGGTGACACTTGGTGTGGCACTGCCAGTGCTGTGTGTCTATAAATAGCTCACTACCCTGCACACTCCCTCTCTGATCCCAGCTGTGTGAAGCACTCCAATAGTATGGCCCTTGGCTAGACGGTAGACATTTTAATCTTTAGCTAAATCGTCTGAGGTAGGGATGGGTACCGAACGTTGGTAAAACGGAAATACCGGTCCAACGATAACGGTCTGGGTAGTACCGAAAACAAAATAAAAATGGCATGGACATGATGGTCCATTTCTCTGACATAATCCCATTAGTCAGAAAGAAACTTCATTCATCAGGCTGAAAATGAGGCTTAGTAATCAGTCAGAGTGAAGGGTGGGAGGTAAGAGCTCGGAAGTTACAATCTCAACCAATTTTAAATTTCATTTAAATCTTACCATACGAGTGGAGAAAACTGTCAAACTTTCAAAAAGGAAACATCCGCTCACCTGCAAATAGAAAAGAATATTATCAGTAAATGTTTACTTAATTTAACAAAGGATATCACAACGTAAGTGGTGCTTTACTTCAATGCTAACAGGCTCATTAGAGCGAAACAATCAAATGAAGGATGATTGGATTTTTTTTTCAATATAAATGATTTCTTGCCCTGTTTTTGAAAAACAAATTCATTTTATGAAAAACTCTAAGCCCCGTTTGCAATGTTCTGGTGCATCAAAACTTTTTTTTGGAGTAATGCGTCAGCTCTTCACTATCCAGGCTAAGTGATTCCTAGTCCGCACAACGCTTCCACTTAATTAAGCAGTCACTTGTCGACTTAAAGAAGAAGCAGACTCTGGGATACGTGAATACATCATCAGATCGGGGGCTAGCACCGTAACAAATTGCGGATGGGCAAATTAGCGAGGAGAGCAATTGAGCATTATAAACGTGGAACAGCCAAATTTGCTTTTAAATGGTCTATATTTTAAAATAAATAAAAATTTTGTTTACAGCTTGGTCTGGATTTGCCATTTGGTCATGATCCATGAAGACTTCGCACTCTCAAGGTCATTTACACTATTTTGTCAGTTTTTGGGGACACAAGCTTATCATGCTTATCCCATGGCCCAGTCATTGGCCCACTAAGCATTCATGAAAAAAAACTTCATCATTAATCTTCAGCTTCTCAGATCTTTTTGTGGCACTTTTTCGAATGCCGTTTGGACATAAAAAAGGAGTAATCTCAATTCTTATCACGTAAATTAAATTAAGTATGAGTAAACCCTTTTTGTTTCATAGACAATTTGTTATGTCGGTCAATCTTGGAAGCTCAGTCAATTGTATCTGGCCTTTGGGGCTTCTGAACAACTGTAATTGGTTGTAAAGTTGATTAACTTAATAATTGAATCTCTTAATGAGAAAGATATTCAAAAACTATCAAAACTTCAAAAAAAGGCAGTTCGTATTATGACTAAAAGTAAATACAATGCCAACAGTGAACTTCTAGACTGCCATTTATAAAATCTTTAAATTTTCTGAACGTCAATGATCTCCTTGAAATTTGTTATAAGTCCCAAAGTCAAAATATTTTTATTGTAAGTTGGATCAGGTGGACAAAGACAAACATAAGCCGTAGGCCTTTTCTACTGACTGTGCGTAATTTTTCAAACCGATGTGAGTTACAAATAAATATGATCATATCATACCATTGAATTGAACATTATATTGCTTTATCTATTTTTTAAAGATGGTCTATTGTTCATTTTCTTCCATTAATAATAATGCTGTCATTAACAGTAACAACCTGATAAGAGGCTGAAAAACGGTTGAGAGTCCGAGAAACGGTGATCCGCCAAAAGCCGGATGCTAACCAGGGGTGCCGGAAGGAAATGAGGGTGGCAGGGGCGGTCGTCGAGAAAGGGCAAATCGAATTCGCGCAACAAAAATTTAATGTAGTGCCATTAATGATTTTGAATTAAAAATTTAAAATTTTCGCCTAAATTCACTGTCAATGAATGCCCGATAATGCTTTTTCTTTGAGATCAAAAGGGCAACCTTGCCCCCCCTGCCCCTCCTGGCCAAGGGGGCAATCCCCCCCCCTGTTCCGGCACCCTCGATGCTAACCCAGAGGCCAGGACCCAATACGGAGCCAAGAATGTCACTAAGATGATACCAATTGAACAACCCCCTTCCCCTAACAAGGCTGTTTAAACACTTAAATTGCCTGAGCTCCATACAATAATTAAATGACTAATTGATAAATAAATTTAGTGAGATTTTGATAAGCCACAAAAACAAAACGATAAACAAAGTTGAAGTGACCGTTGTGGCAAATATTACACACTAAAAACGAGATAAGATGTGGTTAATTTTTGGTTCCGATAAATTAGAAGTAGTGTCATTATCCGGAAACAGATTAATTGGACCAATCAGTCACATTAAATAACCTTGAAGATTTATGTTATAAAATAGAACGAGGATTAAAAAGTTTAAAGTGAAGGAGAAAGAAGGGAGAACTGGGCCACCCTGCTTCCAACTAAATGCATGTATAACTGTATAAATTATAATATATAGATTGGGATATCCCTGGATTAGAGTTGCATAACAAGTGTGGAAAAATTACAAGTTAAATTTTTCAAAGATTGATTAAGTGATCGCTCTGACTTCAATACGACTCTTTGGGGGCGGGGGGACGGATTGATGGTTGATTGGGGTTTTACGTCCTGTATTTATGCACTTAGTAGGCTAATAGGACAGGAGGAGGGCAACTCAATGAGGTGAAGAATGATTGAAACTGCCGTCCTACATAAGCCCAGGTGACCCGACAAGAGCGGGATTCGAACCCTGGACCAAGTGATTGGCAGCCAAGCACGCTATCACTGAGGTGACCTCCCCCCCCCCCTTGACTCTTGGAGCAAGTTGGAGAGGAATTCCACTTTAGTCAAAATCAAACCAAAAATTTACAATATTTAAAATAGAGAATTTTGTTTTGTTTGTTTGTGTTTTATGCCTCTGCAGCACCTTAGTGGGCTATATCGAGGCAAGCGATCGCTGTATGATGATGAGATGAGAAGACTGTGAGTCTGGCACATACCCTATTAATTCAGGGATGCCCAGGGTCTTTCAGTTGCTCCAGCATAGAACACTGGATACAACCCGCCTCCATTTAATGTCCCACGGGCTCGGACTAAAGTGAGTTCCCGGAGTGAGATTTGAACCCACGCCCTCAAAGCCAGTTGACAAGCGCACTTACCAATTAGGCCACGGGGGAACTCTTAAAATAGAGAATAAGGACTTGATTAAAAAAA
This sequence comes from Platynereis dumerilii, assembly GCA_026936325.1. NCBI lineage: Eukaryota > Metazoa > Annelida > Polychaeta > Phyllodocida > Nereididae > Platynereis > Platynereis dumerilii. The sequence continues at coordinate 7,614,437 of JAPTHN010000017.1, read as the reverse complement.
AGAATAGTGTTTTTTTAAATGAGCGTCCTCCCCACGGGTAACCTTCCTGCAATTTGCAACCTCCTCTTTGTGCATTTAGTTATGATTCACTTAGAGGTTATATCATGGGTATGTGCATTACATCCCTTCCTTCCAGCCTGATCCCGGTAAAATCCCAATACCCAAAGGGTCGAGGGAATAAATTCGGTATTAAATTTGGTTTGAGGGGAGTATACCGGATGTACCGCACCTACCCATGGAATACGCTTTTTATCCATGTCTTTAGAGATTGGCCAGTGGTCAGTATATGCCTGGCAAATGATGCCGTATATGGTCAGGTGAATAGAATATTTAAACATAGGCTGCGCGGCAGCATACCCTCGGCTACTCAGCGGCTATTCTCCAGACAGTGGGATACATTGAGGCAGGACCCCACTGGGTACTCTAATATCCTCATGAACATGAAATTCCCGTTGAAAAACTTTCATTGAATGGCCAAGAGCTGTGAGCAAAATAATATAAATGTTTCCTGTCTGCCATTTTGTATTGGCGGGAATTCAAAATCCACATGCAATCAGCTTGCAGGATGGGTCCCCCCCAGAAAAAGAGGGAAACAGTTAAAATTTGGGCAAGGAAACAAAAAGTGTGGCACAAGATCAAATGAACTGAAAATCAATGGTTAGCAATTAGCAAGACGTTACATTGTACTGTTGAAGTGGTATAATTTGGTATAATCTGGATAATGAAATTCAGGCAAGTATTCCACTATGCCTATTGGTGGCCTGTGGCAAAATCTGTGCCTTTTTGTGAACAAGCAATTTGAGAAATAAAATTTTAAAAAAATGAAGTCAAGAAGATGACTGGTTTCGGTGACAATATTAAGAACAATATTATCCGGCATGGATTACCCACAGTAATTCGTCCCCTCTTCCACTACCATTTTAGAAAGTTGGTTTTTTATCAAACTTATTTTTGTCTGAATGTAATATACAGTGGTGACAGACAGGAAAATAAAGCAATGCAGTGCACAATAGACAGGTAATGACCATTAAAAAGACAGCTAGAAATGGACAACAACTGAGATAAAGACAGTCAGAAAACGATCAGGACATGTAGGGGACTGTTTAGATAGATAGATAGATAGATGGATAGATAGATAGATAGATAGATAGATAGATAGATAGATTTTTGGTAGTTTGATCAATCCAACTATCAGTTTTTCTATTAAGATGTGTCATAATTCCTGCAGAAAAGATAAAATTACTATTTCATTTAAACTGCATAAAACTGAATTGCAATAAGGGTAGCTATTGTTTGAACAAAAATTAGATATCTATCAGTTCAATAAATTTCTGTCTGTAAATCTTATATCTAATCAAACAGTGTCATTGACTTCAGTTCTACATCATCTTGATCCTGGATCCATTTTAGAATGTAGCCATGTAAATTGTTGGATGTTGTAACAATTTCAGTTAAATTACATTATCCTTGCAGACATTCCCCTTAAAGGGGTTAAAGGGGCTTCCTTAGTCCCCCTCCTCAGCTGCTAAACACCCATATCAATTGGCTATTGTCTGCTGTACCCCAATCTTTTAATCACCTTATGCAATGCCATTATGTAACCTGACAAAAGAATGGAGGGTGGCATACTTCACACACCTCAGAAGTGTGCCACTGTGATGAGGGGGGGGGGGGGGGTCCAATGAAACATCACTGAAAGTCAATGGTTACCAAGAGATTAAACTTGAAATGATATATCTTCTAGTCAAAATGAAATCTGGATCATGTGATTCAGGCAAGTAGGCCTATGGCTGATTTTGTGCTTTTTGTAAAAAGAGATTAAATTGAGAAAATAGAATAATTCCAGTTGATGATTGGATTTTGTGATATATCCATGTATAGGAATCTTGAATCATTGTAAAGCTTTAGAAATTGTACAGGATTAAAATTACTCTAATAATCTATCCATCTATGTATGCATCTATCAATCTATCTATCTATCTATATATATATCTATCTATCGACATGTGTCTATCTATCGACATGTGTCTATCTATCTATCTATCTATCTATCTATCTATCTATCTATCTATCTATCTATCTATCTATCTATCTATCTATCTATCTATCTCTCTCGATCTATCTATCTATCTCTATCCTTCTATCTTTCTATCTTTCTATCTTTCTATCTATCTATCTATCTATCAATCTACCTATCTATCTATCTATCTATCTATCTATCTATCCATCTATCCATCTATCTATCTATCTATCTATCTATCTATCTATCTATCTAGTCTATCTAGTCTTAGCTATTCTTATCATAAATTACAAATATGGAATATGGGTCTAAAAACATAAATTATAGATAAGATGTCTCCAACCAAAACCATTGTAAATAGTAACACTAAAACAAGGTTTATGCCAGTATATATATATCTTTTAAGACTAAGCAAGTTGCTAGTTAATACAAAGGTTAAATGCTGGTCAAACTTTGGAGAATAACAATAGCTGTAAAGAAAAACAAAACAAGAGAAAGATGTCCCAACTCTGTGTACAGCCTGGATGGGCTACAAAAAGTCATATCTCAGCTTCTAGTTGGCCTAAATATTTTATTAAAATTGGAAATTTCTTTATTTGTTCAATATAAGACTACTAAGTTGGTGTCAATGCAGTTTGGACATATTTCTAAGAAAAAAGAAAATTTGTTAAAAAGTTGAGGGTGCTGTGCACTGCTTTTGTGCTCCTTTGTTCCCAGCTTTGGTCACTGGACAGGATTAGTGACACAATGTTACATAACATGAATGGCTGGAGGGGAGGGGTACAATGAAGCACAGACATACTGTCTCCAGGCCCATTCACAAAAAAACTGGACCCCTTCCAATGATGACACTTTTACCCCCTAAACAATATTTCTTTAAAATGCTAAAAATACAATTGGAGTGAGTTTTAAAATGAATTAAAAGACAGATTTATCCAATAATGTCTTGAAATGTAAAATTACACACTGAAATTTGCAGAAATTGGATTTGCATGCCAAGTAATTTTCTTTGATAACCCTCTATATATACATAGCGGTCTTATTGCCAGTCTGTCTTATATGTTTTTCATTAAAGACCAAGATAAAAGTAAGCTGACAGTACTTTATATGTTAAAATGTACATAACTGATGTTAGATTTAAACCATTAAGAACTTTACAATTGAGAGTTTAAGATTTCTTGTCAAAGGATTAGCAGGGAAGACAATTACCCTGTGACATAACATTACATAATCAAGACTTCTCCAGTGCTCCATTCAACAAAAGCCAATCTGTCTGATTCAATCACATTTAATTTTCATGCAAACAACTAAATAAAAGGGGCTGACATTTATTCATCTTCTAAAAATTTACATCACTGAGTTTAGATATTAACCATAAAGTTATAATAATTGGCAGTTTTAAAAAGATTTAGTGTCATATAATATTTCATGAGGAGAGGTAGAAAAAGTCAAATTTAGACATAATTGTGGCAAATTTGATTGACCAGGGCCAATATTTACTGATATATGATTATCTGAAAATCCTTAATATTTATCTAATTTTGTTAATATTGACCTATGCTGCCAATAAAAGTTTTCATATTGTTCAAAATCAGCATGATGATGATGTGAAACATGTCAGGTTTATTTTGACAAAAAAAATGTCAACGACTGGTATGACATCAGAAGGAAATGGAGAGTAAATAGACATTTTAATGATTTTTTGCCTTTTTTCAATCATACATTTCAATGGAAAAAATTGCAACAACTCATGCAATGGCTGTGAATATTAGTCAATAGTGTGTATAACTACAATAAGACCTAAAGTTAACTAACTTACCCATTACCATTTGGCTTTTCATGCAGAAATATTGGAAAATTGGCATTTTTTCGAATTTTGGGGTTTTTATAAAAATTCATAGGACCAACATTCCAACTGATTAGAGATGTTTAAAGAGGCATAAGTTAGACACCTAAGTGGAAAATTTCATAGATTTAACTTCAAAATTGACTGAATTATACAAGTTTAAAATAATAGTATTTTTTCATATTTTTGGTAAATTGTCGCCCGTTCAACTTTCTCAGAGCATTTAGACCCACAAAAAACACATCTTGGGTATTTAATACATACAATATGCCAATTTCAGTGTCAAAAGTACTGCAGTTTTTTAGCTCTGTCACAGAAACAAAAAATAAACAATTTTTCACATTTTTCAATGATTGTGAGAAAAGTATTAATGTCATGGGGATTAGACCTATGAAAGGCTCAACTGGGATAAAAGATACAATATTTACCCAAAAATGATGAATATGCATGCCATAGTTTTGGCTTGACACCCAATACACAAAAAAATATTTTTTCACATTTTTCAATAATTGTGAGAAAAGTATTAATCTCATGTGGATTAAACCTCTAATAGGTACAACTAGGATAAAAGATATAATAATGTCCCAAAAATAAAAAGTATACATTCCATAGTTTTGGCATTACTCCCAATACACAAGTGGGACGCCCGTTATCCGGACGCCCGCCCGCCCGTCCGCCCGCCCGCCCGCCCGCCCGCCCGCCCGCCCGCCGGACGGACAAATTTTCCCAAAGTAACTACAATACCCGTCGGCAATGTATACATTGCCGAGGGTAAAAAAATGTTGTGTATGAAAATTTTGTTGTATGTTGTCATGTGACTCTATACTGAATTTTTGCCCATTATTCAGATTTTTTACCTTCAGCGAACGAAGTTCGAAGAAGGTATTGTAATCACTTGGGTAAAAATGTTGTCCGTCCGCCGGGCGGGCGGGCGGGCGGGTGGGTGGGCGGTCGGGCGGCGGGGGGATAGATTGTTTCCGGGCCAGCACTCAGCCTCTATTGAATGTACATGGATGAAATTTGGTACACATACAGCCTGTATGGTCTAGTTGTGCCTTTTGATGGTCTAATTGATAGATATTCAATACCTTTTGAAATAATTGAGAAAATATAAAAATTATTTTTGTTCGTTTCCGGGCCAAATCTCAGTCACTATTGCATGTGCACTTATGAAATTTGGTACAGATGTGGCCTATATGGTCTAGTTGTGCCTTTTGATGGTCTCATTGATGGATATTCTATACTTTTTGCAAAAATTTGGAAAAAAGAAAAATATGTATTTTTTTAGTTTTTTGGACTGAGACTCGGTCACTATTGCATGTAAATGGATAAGGTTTGGTACACACATGGCCCATAAGGTCTAGTTGTGCCCTTTGAAAGGTCTGGTGGAAAATATTAAATGCTATTTGAAATAGTGAAAAAAAAGAGAAAAAATATATTTTTTGTTTCTGGCCCAAGACTTGGTCACTATTGCATGTACATGGATAAAGTTTGGTACACATATGACTTATGTGGTTTAGTTGTGCTTTTTCATGGTCTGACTGATACATATTCTATACTTTTTGTAATATTGAGAAAAAATATTTAAAATACTTGTTTTCTTATAGGAGCCAAAACGTGCCCACTATTGCATATACAGCAATGCCATTTCCTACACGTATCACCTATAAAATGTAGCAGTGCTTTTTGACTTGTATTTAACACTTTTTGAATGATCGGAAAAAAATTGGTGCATGCATAAAACTGTACCATAATATAAGTAAATTAGTATAATAAGGCCTTTCCCTGCTTTTACAAACCCTGGCAAGCACACAGGTAGATCGCAGGGCAGCAGGCAAATAACATATAATAGAACGCCATTACTCGACCACTGTTGCATACCTATAATATACGGAATTTGGTAAACACACCAATTTTATGATGTAATTGTAATCTTCTAAATGTGTTATTCGCTGAAGGTTTGCTGCTGCGCAGCCTATGTTTTCCCGTTGTATTTACCAGGCATAAGATGCTGTATCAGGGAAAATGTATGCCTATTATCACGCACATTACAACAATGAGGCCATGAAATTTGTGGTGAGCTTTCTACAATGACATGCTACATAGCAGTGACTAGCAGAACATTGTCCTAGGTACGAGGGGCGTTCAGAAAGTTCATGGCTTTTTTTTATATGGACACTTATTTTCAATATAGAACAATGAATTTTTTACAGGATAAAATTCAGCAATTTGGACATTCTAAAGTCATTCTGTGGTTGCCATGGAAACAGAAAGTTTGGCTAGGTGGAGCAGGTAGTATGGAGATCAAGAAAATCAATGAATTGCGGCTGAGAGAGACCTCACTCTGCCACTTGTATTAGTAAGATTGACAATATTTGACACAAGAAATATGATATTAGCTTCAAAATATACTTTCAATCATACCAAATGTTTGTATTCTTACAGCGAACCAATGTGGGAAAGCAATCCTGCATGCCCGATTTGGCAAGAGCAATTCAGGCGCCAAAATGCGAGTCCTTAACTACATCAGGACTCAGGGGCGGACTGGCCTATGTGGCAAAGTGGCAACTGCCATGGGCCCACCCACTCAGGGGGACCCATGTAAGATGTCAAAAAAAGAAAAATATAGAAAATAGCACAATTTCACTGTCAGGTTCATGATTATGTGTTTCAACTTAGCCCCGTTGTGACTCCGATGTTCAGTGTGCACATCTGGGCACAACCGGGATTAGTTTCAACTACACTAACTGAAAAGGACAGAACATTCTCATGTGGAGGCCCCCAACCTAATATTATCAATTTGCCAAATTAGACCTGCAGTATTCTAATTTTTAATTGGAAGTAACGCCGGTGGTAGGGAAGTAGGGGCCTGTTAACTGATTTTGCCACGGGGCCCGAATGCCGCCAGTCCGTCCCTGTCAGGACTTATGATAAAGCATGGATTCACTGGTACGAGCAAGAGACCTAAAGGGACAGCATTATCCATCCCAGCTTTTCCTTTGACAAGCTTTACATAAGACCTGGTTTTCCATTACCTTAATCACTGGTGGCAATAGTTTCAGGCACTGGGGGAGAAAAGGCTTTGGATGACTGAAATGCTTTCACAAAAACATTTCCTGGAGGGCTTCAAGGAACATTTATTTCAACGCGTCAGGTGTATGAATTAATGCTTTTGTAGTACTTGCAAGTATTTTTAAAAGGTAATATTATATTTCTTGTGTTAATTATTGTCAATCTTACTAATACAAGTGGCAGAGTGAGGTCTCTCTCAGCCGCAATTCATTGATTTTCTTGATCTCCATACTACCTGCTCCACCTAGCCAAACTTTCTGTTTCCATGGCAACCACAGAATGACTTGAAAATGTCCAGATTGTCCAAAATTTTGGAAATCCATTCCGAAACTGCTGAATTTTATCCTGTAAAAAATTCATTGTTCTAGATTGAAAATAAGTGTCCATACAAAAAAAAGCCAACTTTCTGAACGCCCCTCGTACCTACTACCTATCCTATAGTATTCTTGTTTTTTTGGTGATTCCATGTGATGATTAGGGGGCGACTATTTAATTTCCAGGGGGGGTTTGGATTTTTTCCAGGTGGGAAATTTATTTCACAGAAAGGGCAGCAGCAATTATTTATTTCGAGTGCGCACAGTCGCCGAATATTCATCCCTAAATCTAGCAACACCTTGTTCATTGTTAAGAAATACCCCTTGTGGAAATTATTAATTTCTAGACTGGCCAAAAAGAATTTATTTCGAAACTGAGCAAGAAATTAATTTTAAAAAACTCCGAGCCCCCTGACATAAAATGGTTGCCCCTAATCAATGGGAATACTGCGAGTTTGGCCCATAGTCCCATACCCTATTCATTCAGGAATGTCTAGTTTCTTTCAGTTGCCCCCGCATGGAGCACTGCCTACAACCCGCTTTCAATTAATGACCCACGGCCATGGACCAAAGTGAGGTCAAGGAGTGGTATTCGAACCCACAACCTCAAAATCAGTCATTGCACAAGCAGCACTCTTAACCATTAGGCCAATCAACTATCAACAGTCATAATCATCCCATAGTTCCAATACCATCCCAGGATATTTTTTTCATGTGTGTACTCATGTGTGTGCCTTAAAGTAGACCTATGACTTACAAATCAATCAACAAGTCAAAAAGCATAACTGTTATTGACATGAAGCAATAATAGGATCCTAATAAAGAATACACTTAAATAATCCTTTTTTTTGCAATATCCTGGGGAGCAACCATAGACTTGATTTTTGAAGAAGGGGGGCTTGGAGTTTTTTTTAAAATCAAAATTAATAATTTCTTGTACAGATTTGATGAATTCAAAATATTTTTCCTGGGCATTCTTGAAATAAATAATTTCTGATGAGTGTTTTCCTTAAGAGGATTTTTTTATTATTGTTGCCCTTGACATGAAATAAGTCATTTGACTAATTTCCTGCAAAGGAGGACACCATCCCCCCCCCTAATTTGAATGGTTGCCCCTTAATTTTTTGTACAGGCCACAATGTCAAAAAGTGCCAGCAATAAAAGTAGTGCTCATGAACTCCCAGTTAGCCCAGTTATTTAAGTTATATTTTCTTGTTAACTGATAGTGCAAGGAGGTTGTTCATTACAATTGTGTATGTGCATTTTCCACGAAGTGAAAAAAAAGGAACAAGTAAAAATTTCAATATTCAGTGGTGGATCCAGAGGGGGGCCTAGGGCCCCCCCCCCAAAGACCACTGGAAATAACACTTGGAAGAAGATATGGAGTAACGCAGGCCCACGAATGCCAATAAGACACCCACGTGGGCCTGCCAATGCCAAAACGACATCCAGGTCCCCCCAGACTACCCTGTCTGGATCTGCCACAGAATACTTATCGGATCGTTATACATATATATAAAGAAGAGATTCAGACGCAGAAGCATTACTTCCGTTTTATGGTAAGTCAAACTATTTTCTTCAACTTTATTATGCATTAAGAGGCAGTTTTTGTAAGATTCAGGCACTTCACCATTGGGGGTGATACTCACCCGACTCGGATGTTGTTCTTAATTTTTTCCCTGCTAACTGATTACTAAAAAGTTGGAAAAAATGCATTTTTAGACCTCCATACCTTTTAGGTAATTTTTGAGGGCCCCTTGAAATATAGGGCAAAAATTTGGTTTGTGTCAAAGTCCAGATTTCAAATCCAATTATCTCAGTACCTTCTTAGTGTACCTCTGTTATATTTGAATGGCCAAATACATGGACCCAAAGGTATCATTTGGTATCGCATTTATGATGATTGACTCAGGGCGCAGGCAACAGAGGGCGCTCAAAGTTACTATTTCAGTCAATTTTAAGCTGAATTGATGGGGCCTATGTGGCTTGCGCGCTTGGTGTACCTCAATGTTTTGTGCATGTATATGAAGGAGGGGACCTATTTTACAAGTTTACAAAAAAATTAGAATGGTACACTAAGGGCGCATCTCCACAGGGGGCGCTGTTTCCTATAAAAAAGTGAAATAGACCCTTTTTCAGGGCTCTGTAGCTCATTGCGCCAGGGTCAACAGCATGGTGAGCATGCCTGTCATGTGCTATAACACCTCTAGTTTACTGGGATGTAAGCATCTCTGAGGTACTCTTAACCATTCTCTTTCCAGAATTTTTTTAAGGTACCACATATGACGATTTTTCAAATTTTCAAAAAATCACCAGGACGCCCGCAATGTGAATGGAGATAGTCTTGCAAGTCATTTCTGTAATGAATTTTAGTTGTTAGGATATATTTTGCTCCAAATAGTGTGTACACGCATGTAGGGGGCGCCACAAGTACCCCTAAAATAGATTATTCTCCTGTTTTTCATGCTTGCTGGTGCTGCATTGATGTAATTAATGGGAGTCAAACCTTCTGACAGTCAGTTTGTTTTAGTGATCAACAGAAACCGCATTTATGATTGACCATTTAAGCTCTCAGCTATAATAGTTTGGTAACACATTTTTAAGGCTCAATTCCATAAAATTTGTGTTCATTACATCTCAGACTTCACTAACTTTTTCAATGTATGGGGCATTACTGTATACATTTCAATGTTTTTGGTATGGTATTGTTATCTGGACGGCTTATGCTTCAATTCATACTTTGTAATTGAGTCTTAAAACTAAAATATATATATGTACAAATAATGTATTTCCTATTATTTGTTATGATGATGCATCTTTTACATTTCTACCAACATGTGAACTGCTTTTCACAGACATTTTTGAAATTTTACTTTCCTCTTTGTCTATAAATCAAGATAGTGCAGTCTTGGATGTAATGAGCCTAAATTTAAGGAATTCAGCTTTAAAAATGAATAGCCAAACTTTCACAACTTAAACCTAAAAATGGTCTATCGTAAATGGCATTTTGGCATATCGCTAGAGTAGAACTTGTAAGTCAGTGAAACGGGTGATGTTTTGCCATTGCCACTTCCACAAGCAGGATGATAACATTGAGCCAATGGTATTGGATCAATTCTATCATCCTGATTGTGTAAATCTGAATTGTCATTCAATGGGATAAAGACACACTGGGTCATAAAGGCCAATATTTAAGGTGGATGGGATAACAATGGCAACCAATTTTCTCTGATGTACTCATAATTATGTATGACCAAGGCAAATTCAAATTTGAGGGGGGTTCACTCACTTAAATTATTTTGACCCTTTATGCCATATGGAACTGATGCCAGAGCAAGAGCAAGGACAAATTGCGACCCTTCGTATCCCAGGTGCCTCAAATATCATTTTTTATAAAACTGTATGTTTTCATTTCTTCAGAAGAGCATGCTTGTTTCCTTGAGCAATTAAGGTTGAGGATGTAAAGTATTGACCCACTGGCAAAACATTACCATTTGTTTACTTACAGGTGACACTGTATAATATTGCAGTGGCATGCTAAATTGCCTGTTTTGAGATTGGCGTCCCAAAACTGAGATGAATGCAGCACCAGCAAACATGAAAAATGGAAGAAATAAAAATTTTGGGGTACTTGTGGCGCCCCCTACTTGCGTTTTTACACTATTTGGAACAAAATATATCCTAACAACCAAAATTTATTAGAGAAATGACTTGCAAGACTGTCTCGATTCATATTGCGGGCGTCCTGGTGAATTTTTGAAAATTTGAAAAATCGTCATATGTGGTACCTTAAAAAAATTCTGGGAAGAGAATGATTAAGAGTACCTCAGAGATGCTTACATCCCAGTAAACTAGAGGTGTTATAGCACATGACAGGCATGCTCACCATGCTGTTGACCCTGGGCGCAATGAGCTACAGAGCCCTGAAAAAGGGTCTATTTCACTTTTTTATAGGAAACAGCGCCCCCTGTGGAGATGCGCCCTTAGTGCACCATTCTAATTTTTATGTAAACTTGTAATATAGGTCCCCTCCTTCATATACATGCACAAAACATTGAGGTACACCAAGGGCGCAAGCCACATAGGCCCCATCAATTCAGCTTAAAATTGAATGAAATAGTAACTTTGAGCGCCCCCTGTTGCCTGCGCCCTGAGTCAATCATCATAAATGCGATACCAAATGATACCTTTGGGTCCATGTATTTGGCCCTTCAAATATAACAGAGGTGCACCAAGAAGGTACTGAGATAATTGGACTTGAAATCTGGACTTTGACACAATCCAAATTTTGGCCCTATATTTGAAAGGGCCCCTAAAAATAACCTAAATGGTATGGAGGTCTGAAAATGCAATTTTTCCCACTTTTTATTAATTGTTTACCAAGAAAAAAATTATGAACTAAATCTGAGTCGGGTGAGTAGCACACCCTGCCTGAATCTTAGAAAAACTGGCTCTTAATGATATCCCACTAACTTGTAAATTATTTCTGCTATCAAGCACTACATATTCATAAACATAATTTATATTTTTTATCATTTACAGTCATTTTATTATACTATTTGATTCTGTTTAGCACAAATTGCACAGTCATAAAATATATACAGCATATGTATAATTACAAATATTTAGACATCTTCAAAAGACTACAATCAAATTTAAATATGAATAATATGTCATGATGATTTATTTATCTATTATCATAATATCAATTTTTCTTTTATTCTTTTTGTTGTCTCCCACTTGTCATTTATTCGAAATATTTCTTTCAAGTGTCAACTTATTCTAGTTTGATTTAACCGAATGACCATACATTTAATGTGTAGTAAAATAACCATAAGGCCTATCAATGGCTACTTTATACTAAAGCTGCATTTATATAATTGACCACAATAATTGAAGAACCCGATACCAGAGTTGTGTTTGCAAGAAAACAAACTTTTGTTGAAATTTTTCAGTGAGGATTAATACTAGCTACCACGGACAAACATTACAGTAACATTTTAGAGCTTCTAAAATTCTTGCAAACATTATCTTTCATAGACCTATTATATCACAGTTTTTTATTTATATAGTTTTAAAAAACAAAATAATTGAGGAATACCTGAATTTTTTTGTAAGAAAAGAATTATTGCTTCTTTTTCAGTGAGACCAAACACGTCCACGGACGAACATCATTTTTCAAATTTAAGAGGTACCAAAATTCTTGCCAATTTAATCTTCCATTTCATATTGGATTTCGGTGATAAAAGTAATGGTTTTTGCTGTCGTAAAATCAAAAGTTTTCCGGCTGACAATGGCGTCGTCGATTCCTGTACTAGTCTTGTGAAGACAAAGTATTACTGAAGCTATTGTTTCGACACTAGATGTCAATTGTTGTACGCCAGTTTATTTTATTATTATGTTTTTACAATATTTTATTGTCACTTTCAGTATGATTTTACCCTTGTTTGTGTGATATTTTGTAAATTGTAATGCTATGTATTTCTCTTCATTTTTGAAGGCAAGAATAGATAAATAAATAATAAGTAAATGCCAAAGCATGAAGACGGGACCGCCTGAATGCAAAAAATAAATCTTTAAGACTCTAAATTGTAATAACCTAATTATCTCTCGAAATTCATTTCTGTATTCAGGTTTGTTCAATAAAAAGTTTTGAGAAAAAAATTGGGACAAGGTGAAAAAAAGTTTTGAGGGAAAATGAAACTTTTTTTTTTGAAAATTATTTTTATTACCGTCTCATTTAGACTACGGAAATGGGCTGTTGTGTGGTACTGCTACCCGATTGATAGATAAACTTCAGGTTGCTCAAAACTCAGCAGTTCGTTTAATTGAGAGATTGAAAAAACGCAAGAGTGTCAGCAAGAGTAGGAAACAACTGCACTGGTTACCAATCACAGCAAGAATTCAGTTCAAATTGATGACAACTACATGGAAGGCACTTAACAATCAGGCACCACAATACATCCAAGAACTTGTTCAAGTCAAATCTCAACAAGAACATAACCTGAGATGCAACCACAAGCTGCTGTTGGCAGAACCTGCTCCATGCAACAAAAATAAGTTTGAAGATCGAGCATTTTCCTATGCAGCACCAAAACTCTGGAACACTTTGCCTGAAAAAGTGAGAACTGCATGAACATTAGAAAGCTTCAAGAAGAATCTAAAAACCCATTTGTTTCAGAATTCTTACAAGTGATTTGATCTGAAAAAGCGCTGATGAGCACTTCACTGAAATTAGTGCTATATAAATCCAAATCAGTAAATTATTATTTTTTTTTTTTTCGAAATTTTTTTTCCCCAACATTTTTGGTAACATTCTTTTTTTTTTTCAAACATTTCTTTTTTCTGAAAATTATTTTTTAGTCCCACGTGATGAGAAAAAAGTGCCAGGATTATATTATGGGATGTCTGAATCACGCTCTGTCCCGTCGAAAATATTACAGAAGTATTTTTATTATGAGAGTGAATTTTTTCGTCCAAAATTTTTTATGAAAACAAAATTATTTCTTCCATTTTTCAGAAAAAGTGAGACAAAACAGTCATGGGTTGGAAGGGAGTGGCTCGAGTTTCTGCCATCTTGGTCGTGTGCATTGCCGGAGCTCAACAATGTTTCATATCAATGTTGCATCATAGCGATGAAATATTGTCATCAGCTGCTTACGGTGAGTGTGTGATTTATTGCGGACCTAGTTGGTGTGCTAGTTGGTGACGCCAATTGGTGATGTTAGCTGGTGATGCTAGTTGGTGATGCTACTTGGTAGGGTTATATTAGTGTACAATTGAAAATGGAATTTCGGGTAAACTTGTGAAAAAGTCAAAGCCATTGCAGGTTCCACTCCCAACAATGTCACGGAGGAACTGAGCAGATCCTCCATAACTCTTTGCTTCACTTGACCCCAGGTGTAAATGGGTACTTGGCTATAGACAGTGATGGCGATTGTAGAGTGACTTAGCATTGTTGCACTGGAAAGGGCTGTCTGGCTGCATACTCCCCGGGGAGTTGAGAAAGGCTCCTGCTTGAACAGGCTTACCAAGCGTGTTATTGTAAAGTCTTTTGAGACTGACTTTGTCAGTGTAATGGGCGATAAAAAATCCTATATTTACATTATTGACATTTTCAGGCCTACTTGCCCTAATCTTCAGTGCACTAACGATCGTCTGCATAGACATAGTCCGGATGAATCCAGCTGACTCTCTTAATTGGTGCTCAATGATTGACCACTACAGCTGGTACACTGGATTGACAATCCGTGGATGGTGGAATTATCACTTGATCGAGAAGAAGTCCAAAAATGTTAGAAAGCTACTTCACGAGAATCTGATGAATATAGTCAACAAGAACAAAGATACTGATTATGGTAAGGATTACACAGGATATTGTAATATTTCATCAATGACAGCCATATTGATAACAACTCCCCCCATGACAACCTATTTTTGCCTAGGAAGCAATGATAAACTTGCTATTTTTAAACATTTTCCAAAATGATTCCTCGAGTATTCATTCATAAACTTACTGCTACCATAAAACCCACTGTACCAAAGAGACAAGTCTCTCTTAGGCTGGAGAGTTAGAGCTGGGATTATGCTTGAACACCTGGGATCTTACTGGGCTGCATGCAGGGCAAGAGTGAGCTATTTTTAGACACACAGACATACCCAGCACTGCAGTGCCACTCTTGGTGGAAGCTGCAACAACATGATAACAGGACTCCAAGAAAATAAAGGGCTTTACGACTTCGAACGTATGGCAAATTAATATTAAATTAACCAGCCGAGTGTTCGATCGGCATATCAAGAGTTTATAAACGCAACTTGAGCAATGTTGAGAAAAGACACGCCGGCTTGTTCACCAAAGGAACGAGCTGGCATCCGGAAATTTTTCTTTAAGGAATGCTTGGAACCATAAGAAATGCTAAACAGTAACCATCATTTTCATTTCACAAGTGAAAAGCCAAATAGCAAATTTAATTCCACAAAAATATAGGGTTTTATAGGGATTTTCGGCAAAAATGCTTGAAAATATAGGAAAATATAGGGAACAAAAAATATATAGGGAAAAATAGGAATTTATAAGAAATATAGGGCCGCTGGGAGCCCTGGGACAGCATTAAAACCAAATCTATTCTAGAACAATACACATGAATTTATGTTGACAGGGCGGGACAAAGGCGTCGACAAAGTCAAGACCCCGGAAGATTTCAAAAACGTTCCATTCGGAAGTTGGGAGACCATGAAAGATTATATTGAAAGAGCAGCTGAAGGAGACGTAAAAGCGATTACAAACGATCCCACAAAACACCTTGTTTATACATCTGGGACAACTGGGGGAAGGAAGTACTGGCCGTTCTCTAAATCAGTCGCAATCGCACAGCACGAAGCTATCAAGGAATATAACGTCACTAGAAGGGTAAGTCTACTTAACAGAGAAAAAAGATAATTGTTCCTGTTTTGGTTTATTTGATGGTTTCCTTGTGCAGATGAAAAATTTGTATGAAAACTTATACTAGATCATATCATGGCAGTAATAAAGGTGAATGATAACATCCTCAAAAGATCATTATCTGACTTACAAATCACTCTTTCATCAGTGCAAGTAGTAACACAGAGAGAAGTCACAACCCAAATGGGTTTGAAATAGGGATGGACATCGTTTCACGATATATCGGTTGAACCGTATCGATCGATAATCGAAACCGAATGATAAGCAATATCATATCGAACCGATACTGCCTCAGCTGCATTATTTTGCTTGAAAAAGTCATTTAGTTGCCAATTTGGGTTTAAAATGTCACCCAAATGTTGAGAAACACATGAGATTGTTGCCACTTAGGATTCCTCTCTTGTGCAGAATCTCATTTTGAGAGGCAAAATATGAATTTTGCGGTGTGAAATTTGAGAAAAATTAGTTTGTGGTACCATTTGCGCTTCGCGATACGTATCGAAAACCGAAAATGAGTATCGACGATACGTATAGTATCGAACTTTGTAAATGATGTCCACCCCTGGTTTGAAAGACCTAGCAAGTTTATACAATCTCTACAATTCAGACAATTTTCTTCCAAACCTGATATCATTATATCTATCGTGATTTTTATCATTAAGGATTTGTTCACTTGATATTGTCCCCGTATCCAAAGCCACTTTGAGGCATCATCATACACCATATTTCTTTTAATAATCTCTAATCTCTATGTCTTCAGGTGGGCAGAAGTATGGGAAGGACAGTCATGTTATTCCATCCAACCAACCCCGACAAAGTTGACCCCAGTAAACCAGTTATACAGACTATGAGCTCAATTGTGTACACGTACGTAAATATTCATGATCTACTTATTTTTTGAAACCTGAATTTTGCCCCAAAACAAAGTCATGTCATCGAAAAGAACTTTTTCCACTGCAATAATTGAAATGAAATTTTCTAGTACATTAAAACATCCATCAATACCTTTTCACCAATTCAAAGAAATTGCCTTATCCCATTAGGGACCGTTCAGAATTTATGACTGGGGGGGTGGGAGTTTTGTTGGAACTTCCCGTCAAAAATTGATACCCCCCCTTGAGTTTCATGCGGATTTTTAGTACCCAACCCTTAGGTTTCACGCATATTTTTAGTACCCCCCCCTTCGACATACAAAGCAATACACACATATATACTGTTATACACTGCCACACGTACAGATTCGCGTCATTTCCCGGACTTTTGCGCGTAAAAATGTCCAAATAAAATGAGTTTATGCGTGTTTCTTAACATTTTTTCTTTGTTAAAATTTCTTAGCCCCCCCTTGGAAGTGTGTCGAAAATTAATACCCCCCATTGAAACACTTGTTAAAGTTAGTACCCCCTCGGCCAAAACTCCCAACCCCCCCAGTCATAAATTCTGAACGGTCCCTTATTTTTTGTTAATTTTTCATACTATGTGAATTCTGTCACTCTCTTCCACCATTTTGAAAAACTCACTCCCAGATTGTATCTGAACCTGTCATTTTCCCGAATAACTATATTATGATTATTATCATTATCTCGTCACGTGAGATCTCGGACGAGAGTAGGACTCCAATCATGGTGTTTGATGGATGTACACTGTAATGGATTTATATAGAATTATTTTTAATTTAAAAAATATATACTCATAGATTACATATATATAATACTGGCTGCATTGTATTAATACAAAATTGATATGGATGACTTAATCGATGCATCAATTTTGGTATTATCAATGATATCCCTAACCAAACTAACACTTTTCCCAAATAAATGATTCCTACATACGTGAGATTCCGGCACTGTGTTAATGTATAATAATGCAAGTTTATGCATCTTTCAGACACCGTCCACTCTGGACTAACCCCCGGGTAGTCTTTGAAATTCAAAAGGAGAATGACTTCATGTATTGCTCGGCAGTTTTTGGTCTGAGAGACAGAGAAGTTGACAGTATGAAGACGGTCTTTGCAGGCATGATGTTCACTTTTTGGGTTATCATTGGCAATAATTGGAAACAGATCTGTGACAATATTGAGAATGGATACATCAATAAAGGAACAATAAATGTGAGTTGTCTCTCCATTAATTGTTTTTATTTGCAATCTATTCACTGGTAAAATAATAATAACTAGCATAGTACCCGTGAAAAAAAAATTAATAAGTTTATGGGACCAAAGCCTAGTGAAGATGTTGTAGGAAGTAAAAGAAAGCAACTGGCAAGTTTTCATGGCTGAAGAATGAGTAATTTCGCTGGAGTGGCGTACAACATCCGTGAATTTATAAATGGATTACAATATGACTATGTTCAGGTAGGGTTCTATTGTATGGAATGGCCATTGGGTAAATGGAGATGACATAATATATATAAGTTCGGGAAGATGTGAAAAGAAATGAGTTATAGGTCCCAAATTTGAGGCAAATGTGAGACAGTGATATTTGAATTGCATGGTAGTATTGAAGGCATAATTGCAAAATTATGGAACATCATAAACGCCTAGATGGACTACACTATGAGGAGAAATTGTCCTTGGTGGAAAAGTGTTAAGAAAACTTATGACAGAAACTTAAAATAACAAATTGTTTATATTTAGGGCATTTCATGATTCTAGCAGGAAGTTGGTAAAAAATAAAGTGCATGTGTGACAGCATCCTAAAATATTTTGTGGAAAATGTTGGTTTAAATTTGAGTCCTGATTATGAAAGAATTGCAGAATATTTTTCAAATGGAAGTGAGAAGCTCAAACTATGGAGTGATTGGATACGTCACTATGTTATATAGACAGCATGATAGAGGTGAAGAGTCTAGAAGTCTCGTTGTTATTATGGTATATATGTGTGGATTTGTGTGATGAAAGATGTGAGTTTTTTCATAAGGGAATGGGCGAAAAAGTTGTGAATTGACCAATAAACTCATCCCGACTTTTAAAAAGACGAACAATAATAACTACTAAGACTGCTTTACCCAGGGTTTGAATCTTCAGATTCTTGTTATTGAAAATATGTGAACATGAACTTTTCATGCTAAGAATTAAATGTACATCAGTTGAATAATATGTTTAGTGAATTGCAGTATATTTTTCATGATTATATTGTAGAGGCTAGAAGGGCTATCTGTCTATCTACATCAGTAAATGGCATACTTAGGGTAATGTTCTTTGAGTCGGACACTTTATTTCTAGACATATTAGAAAGTTATAATTTTGATGGGCCTATTGGCTCTAGGTTAGCATACAGGGTCTCAAATAAAACGTTTTTTCTGAACTGAATACGAAATTGTTCAATGGGGCAGCCAAATTCCTGAATATCATGTTAATTTTTCTGAAACAAAAAATGAAAGGGGGTATCTTTGAGTCGGACAGTTAACTCCTTCAAACAATACCTTACAGATATAACTGTTTAACAACATTCCAGTCCTTTAAAAAAGCCTGAATTGTAGCACACAACTGATCAAGGCCAGCTCCAGCTAAAAGATAGACAAATGGAAGTACAATCAATATCATAGACCCACAAAAGACAGCTTCACTGTGGCTAAATTCTACTAAAATGCACAAATATCTAACAACACATTTACAGAAAAACGCAGTTTTTACCCCATATTTATAGCCATGAAAAACACTTAAGTTTCCCATATCATGTTGATACTCTTTGAGTACATAAAGGAAGTGTTAAGCTAAATATTGGTACCAAATATATAGGTATACATGCTCTCAAATAGGCAACTAAGCCCAGCAAAAAGTGTCCGACTCAAGGTGTCACCTTCTAAGTGTCCGACTCAAAGAGCATTACCCATAGTTGAAATGACAATTGAGAAAGATATGCAAGAGAAACAAATCCCTTTCCGAAACACATAATATTATGCTGAGTGGATGGCGCAGGAGGAGTGCCAGCAGCAGAAGGAACAGGGCTGTTTTTCCACGTAGAAGGTGTCAAATAAAGGCAGGTTGAAAAGGAATGAGAGGGTGTTGAAGAATAACAGAGCTTATTGCAAGGGAAAATGTCAATTAGAATAGATATGTGAAGTTTGGTGATGATTGAGAAAGAAGTGACTGAGTGAAATGAGTAACAACAAAGTCTGGTAGATAGAGTAATTATATATAGATAATACTTTTAACCCTGTGTCCATAAGACCAGACACAATTGATTTTTAGCTTATTGGATCCTCTCAAACCACTTTTGCTAGGGTCGGTCGGCAGGACGAGAAATATAAGATGAAATCTAAATTTTTTATAATGTTGATTCAATAAAAATCATTGGTAAGCTCAATTGTTGTTTCCAAAGGAAGAAAATCTTTGGGTCGGTCGATCTGAGAAGCTAAAATTAAATGTGTCTGGCCTAACCTATGTAGCCCCTGTTACAAGACAGCAATATGGGTACCCTTAGAACTAACTACCGTTGGTTCTAACTTTTCCAGGCACAGGTACAGAAGAGCATCTCACTACTTCAAAGCAGAACTTTCTTTCGGGCCTATAATGCATGCGCATGAATACCAATAATACCCTATACGACAATACAAGCATATGAAATTCGAATTTGGAGATTGCAGGAGAAGAGCCATTTTGCAAATAACACACAGATATGGTGCAAATGCAAAAGTTGACCTTGTACATCTCACTTATTTTGATAATGTTCTGGCATGCAAAGTATTTTCTCTTTTATGCTATTTGCATATTTTGAAGAAATACAAAACTAGTGGGAGCCTGTTTCAAAGTCACGTGACAAACTCCAATTAGAACACAACCATAGCAGTGATCACAACTGTTATACATTGTTTGTTACTATGTGTGCTTTTAGCAGTAAGAGCTAGTTACACATGAGATTAAAATGCATAAGAACCTGCAACTTATAGAACTAACAACAGCCAACAATAACTGTCAATTCTGAGAAAATGTTTCTCATAGTCAACTGTCAAATTTGATAGAATGTGCGACAAAATATATCAAAACACACATGCCCAGGAAATTTCTTGGACATTATGCTAGTCACTGTGTACCGTTTGATCTATGCGAAGCGACCTAGTTAATCATAAAATCGTAAATTTTAGACATGAAACCAATGTAATTACAATATTACATAGCCAGTATGCTGTATTTATGTATCAGACATCTTGACGTGAAATTTCAAGCTTTAAATATTTAGCAATCAAAAGATTTGGTGATTCTAGTAAAAAATGCACTAAAATTTACTAAAACTGCCTAATCTTCCAGAAAACTTAACTGATTGATTCCAAATTTTTTGAGGCGATGCATCAGCCCCTCGCTGATATAGTCTTAGTGATTCTATATATAGCCACTCGCCTCTGTATAGCTGGGTACAGGCCTCCCGATAGGAAAAATCAGGCAGTGAAACTTCGTCATCAGAACGGGTGGTCAGCGTCGTAGTAAAATGCAGACGGGGTCAAATTTGCGGAACAGCGGGACGCGGGATTTCGTAATAAAACGCGGATGGGCAGGTGCGGAACGGGACGCTTTTTGCGGGATCGGCGTTAAAAACATGCAGATGTGGTCTAATTTGCTGAACAAGCTGAATTTGCTTTAAAAATCACCTCTATTTTTTTTTGAAAAAATTTTCTTGTTATGTGTATTGTGTGGAGCTATAGGACAGCATACTGGCTATATGGCAAAGTTTGTTGCTTGCTGTAGATATGAAAACTAGCAAATGTAAACAAAGAAAATCCTTAATTGGGTCACTTGGTTAGTACACAGTGTAGCATACGGACGGATTAAATCAATTTACAAGCCCTGGTATACCATATCTACCAATGACTGGTACTTCCGCTCGCGCTATAATGTAGGAAACTAAAATCAGATTTCCTTCTGCTAGACAAGCAGAGAAGGAGTCATGCTGTCCTTACTCAATGTTACTAGTACTTGGCAATAGAGTTCTGTTGATTTTGAGAATCACTGACTTGTAATGACACTTACTGATACAAGGTTGAATATTTTCTGCAGGTGGACGATGAAACTCTAGCAAAAATCAACTCCTACTTAACACCAGAACCAGAACGAGCTCAACAACTGCGGGAGGAATTTGCAAAAGGAATGCATGTGAGTAAAACAACATAACCTAAAAGGTCCTATATTATGTGCATTGTCCGTAGACATCCATCAAGAAATCATTATAGTATAGTATATTCTGTATATACATGGGATATATGATGCAGTGAATATGGCTGCTGGAATGGGGGGCAGAGTTGGCAATTGCCCCTCCTGCTGTTGAGCAGGAGGGGGGGGGAGCAAGGTGTACCCTTTAGACTTTTAAGAAAAAAAAGCTTTATAAGGCCTTATTTTAGGCACAATTTAGTAAGAATATTATATTATTATCGTTACTATAATATAATTTGACGCGTGAAATGGATTTGCCCTTTTTCGTTTGACCGCCCCTATCTCCCACATTTCCTTCCGGCACCCTTGGCAGTGAACTTTAGATTGGACTTTCATGAATAAATCCATTTATTCTTAAAGTCCTTGTCATACTTACATGGATTCTCAAGTTTTTTTTCTATGCTGTTGAACTGTGATGTCGGAGATGACTCTATTCTAGCATTGCAATATATGTAAATTAACTACAAGCTGTGATGTCATTTTAAACTGGGTCAGATTCTCCAGGTTCTAACCAATGCGAATCCACCAAACTGAGCATCACAGTTTCAACTCAGTGTCAAAGTTACAAGAACCCAGGGGTTCAAAATGGAGGTGGCATAGTATCTTACTTCATATCCCCTGAAAAAGACTTTCCCAAAGTGGCCAGAACCAGGTGTTGTTTATATTGTGTGTTAAATTTAAGAATTTTCAAAATAATCCATTCCAAGAAAATTTTACACTAAACTATATAGATATATGGCTACAAAAGTAACTTCCTAATATGATTAGGTAAATATTCGTTCCAGTTTACCAATTTATTGTTTACCATTAATTTTTGAGAACCGAAATTTGAGAAAAGTATCAAAAATCCTCATTTTCCCTAGTTTTTTGGTTTTTATGAAAATTTCGTAAGATTGGCCCTCCAAATGAGTTTAGTCATTTAAAGAGGTATAATTTAGACATCTAAATGCAAAATTTCCGCAGTGTAACTCCAAAATTGACGGAATCATGGAGCATTGAAAATATCACATTTTTGCTGAATTTACTATTATTAATTTTCGTAAGAGCATTTAGACCCCCAAAAAGAACATTAAGGGTATTTAATGCATATGATGGTAGAATTTCATGCCCATAGGTAGGCCTATAACCGTTTCAGAGTTCTGCTCTGGAAACGAAAAAAAAAGTTTTTTTCTAATTTTCAATATTTTACAAAACCTCGACCAATTGCTTGAAAACGAACACCAAAATGCACATATATGCTGTAAGACCCATTCATGTGCCAAATATCATATATAGAAGTGCAATAGTTTAGCCACAGCGGCAAATACACAATGCGTGCAGCCGCCCTCAGTGGATCCAAGCAAGATATAAAAGGAAGTCACGTCTTAATTTCAACATGCCTGGTATTCATTCCTATGCCAGATGCATGCTCTATAATCAAGTTATCCACATCTCTTGACCCAAACATCTCCAAACAAAATAGCCAAGACAGGGCCCAAAAGACATTCTGAAAATGCTCAATTTCAAATTTCCCGCCAAAACTGTCCATTTTGTCAATGTGACTGCATAAATGGAGATGTGTGTACACACACCTCCATCAAAAATTGGGTCTGGGAAAAACCCATGCAAGTTTGACATCACAGCCTCTCAGCCAATGGGCTGCCAGAACAAATATACATAACATAACAAAAAGCCTTCTGTTTATACCAACTTCCATCAAAGTTTAAAGTTGTAAGTTAGCAAGATTGTAGATTTATCAAACAACTCTGTGGGGATTATAACAGTTGTCTACTGTGAATGCTCACAAAGCTGCCATTTGGTAGGATTAGACTGGTGATTGTTGTGATAAATCATTGGGACGTAATGCTTCCTTCAATATATCAATGAACTGTGATGACGTAGTTTACGGTCAGCCCATTGGCTATCAAGCTGTGATGACGTAGTTGTAGGGGCTATCCCTGATAAAACTCTTACTCTGACACTGTGTTGAAACTGTGACGCTCAGTTCAGGAGGATCAACATTGGCTAGAAGCTGGGGAATCTGCCCCAGTTTGAAATGACAATACAGCTTGTAGTTAATTTACATATATTGCAATGCTAGAATAGAGTCATCGCTGACATCACAGTTCAACAGCATAGAAAAAAAACTTGCGATTCCACGTAAGTATGACAAGGACTGTAATATGCAATGACTGCAATCTCTTGCTTTCATAGGGCATAGCACGTAGAGTCTGGCCTAGAATCCTATACGTCGACATGATCACAACTGGAGCGCTAGGGCATCCCGCAAAACTTCTCCGAGAAAACCAACTCTATGGAATCCCTCTTCTCAGTCTTCACATAACAGCTTCTGAAGGAATCATAGGCTACAAGTAAGTACTTCAGTCATTTTCCTCATGGAAAAGAAATAGAACGGAAATGGATCATCAGCTGATCATAAATAACAAAGGACGGAAATTCTAAATCTAGGCCTATGGCAGGATTGGTCACTTGTAAGACATACATGATATATCTATCATCTCAGCTATCTAGAAGTAAGTAGGTCAAAGTATGTGAACCGAATTGTGAATCATCAAAATAGAGTGTTAATGTTAATCACGATAACGAAGAGTATCCCCAAGAAATAGAACGGAAATGAATCATTGACATTGTTAAGGCCACACATAATTGATCTTTAGCTTATCGGATCCTCTCAAGGCACTTTTTCTAGGGTCGGTCGGTAGGACAAAAAAAAAAAAGGTAAAATAAAGATTTTTATAATGTCAAAAAAAAAAAAATTTTTTTTTTTCAATTTTTTTTTTCCATCAGCAGTGTATCTATTGTGTCGGCGGGTCCGTGAAGCTAAGAATCAATTATGTGTGGCCTAAAGAGAGACTGAAATTCTAAATCACAGCAGGTAGAAGGACTGGTCACTTGTATAATTTGTCTATAATTTATCTATAATTTATCTGTAATCTATCTATTTATCATGTTTATCTGCTTATGTTTATCCACTTATCTTTATCACTGTATTTAAATATTTGTAAAAAATAAACTGGTCTGAGACTGGTTGAGTCTTCCAGTCAACATTCTTGGCCATGACATCAATGCTGCACAAAAATCGTCTTTTTTCCCTCACATTGTTACAGGTGATTTCATTTGTACGCGATTCTTAGGTTCTAGACCCACCAAATACATGCCATTTTTTAGTTAACCTGATTGACTTAGAAACAACAGAACGTCACATATTTGATATCTCCAATGTAGTTAGTACTTGTTTAGCATTGATTCCTCATAGCCAAGTGTGAATGACAAGAATCGCGCGGTAACGAAAACACCTGTAAAGGCTTAAAACCTTTAGTTTAATCAAAATAGTTGATTAATTGGTCAATTGCGGTAATATTTCCAAATATTGATCATGACCAGATTAAAGTTACCCTGAACCATAAAATATTTAGCCAAATATGGGCTATTCTGTGTGTATTATAAAATAAACTTGAAATCATTAATATTTCTAACTAATTATTTTAAGTGTTTCGTTTATTACATGAATTATTTAGTTATTTCATTAACTTTTTGTAGATAGTGCCTCCCACCTCCAGCACATTCATTGTAGATGACGTCACAATATCCATTGTTATAAATATATTGTTATAAGTTACCAAATTCTTACAATGGTGATGACGTCACAAAGTAGAAAGCAATCAAGCCTCTGAGTTTTTTCCGTGCGTACCCGAAATAAATCCAGGGGTCATTTAGTGCATTTCAATGACTATTTTAGTTAGATAAAATCGTCCTACAGCATAGAAATTTTACACACGAGACAGTATGATCAAAATATACTAGACCATGTGAGAATTAGAATTTTTTTTGTGAAAACCTGACCTATCATTCAGGGCAACTTTAATAGATTTATGTGCCATCCGCATTGAAGGAAATTTTCTTCCAAATCCCGTTTGAATAATTTGGATTAATTCCACAATTCATCATTGTGAGAACACACAGTTAACACAATGGTAACATTCTTTATTGAGAGATGTTCAGCATTCTCACTGTTGGATTTGGTCAAAACATAGTGAAATCCTGAGCGGTACCAACGCCATCGAGTGTATTTTTTGTAATGTATAATCTAAACAAGTTACAGTAGAAGATGAATGATTCCATTTACTCCAAATCAATGTAATTATAATTATTAAAATTTCTCACTTTCAGCACAGACAATGACCTCTTCCCCACAAAATACACCCTCTTCCCTCTACGGCAGTATTTCGAATGGGTACCCGAAGTGAACGTTGGTGAGACCAATCCAAAAACTGTGGAGACTGATGAGGTACGAGAGTACGATAGACATTAGTCCTTCGGCAATGAGACATTCTATAAATATAATACAAGGCTTATTAATTAAATATCCCCACTAACATTTGAGTTAAACATCAGGTCACATGACCACCCCAGTTGCCAGCTATAAACGCCTGTCACAGGCATGTCACTCACCCAAGCTATCCACCTATCCTACTTTTTTCCACTCATATTTCAGATGGGAGCCCACAACTATCTAACTCCTCTCTTATTTCCGTTTGCCAACTCCACCATCAATCTCCCACCAGGAGTGCATGAAACAGCATATTCTCATATTTTACTCCTCCCCAGAGGGAGCCACTTCTCATAACCATTTTCCCACAGGTGGCAGCACTTATGTTCATCTGTTTTTGCCTGGAGCCAGCCCGAACAGCTACAACTCGGGCTGTAAGGTCTCACACAGGCCTACAGCTAATATCTGCTTGCCATCGACACAAATATGTCAACACTTAGCCACTTTCTAAACGCCTGCACATCACTCTAAACACCATGTGTTCCTAAAATATTCCCTTCTTTTAACAAGACCACATAGCCATGCAGCGTCACTTCACAATAATGCATTGTCAAACTTTTTCCACTAATGGGCATTTTCTAGTATTTTACATTGAAATTGTACTCTCAGTAGATCTACTAGATTCCAAGTCATTTGTTTGAATAATGTCAGCCTGAACCTAACTTTGCCTATACCAGCCTAAGACGATTATTGTACTCTGGTACTAGAGGAAGGCCCTAATGCTAATACACATGTTGAAAACATTTGGACTCCCAAGATTAATATTAACTGCCCTCAAAACCCCAAATTAATACTATTGCGCAGAAATGGCCAAACTCTCTGGTCTGACTTTTGACTAATTTCGCATATCGTTGATTTTAGAAGATATCACCAATATTTTCCTGTCGTAACTGTGAGCATTATTTATACAGCTGATAGTCGGTGAGTCGTATGAACTGGTTGTGACGACATACTGCGGGTTGACACGAAACCGGACTGGTGATATTCTAACATGTGTCGGAAAGAAGAACCAGCTTCCAGTATTCACATTCTCATATAGGTAAGACACAGCTAAAATGTCCGGGATTTATCTCGGTTTCTAACTAATATTAAAATAATAGCGTCCGGGATTATCTCGGTTTCTACTTAATGCCCTGCCTTCTAACTTTCCGCATGTCTTCTTCATACTCAAAGGGCGCCACAGCCACATTTTCATCCAAATTGGATACCTCCAAAGAGTCATTCCTATAAAGCTACAACCATTTTCACACACAACAATTCATTCTAACCAGTCATAATCCCATAAGGTTAGTAGGTTACACTCCCCTTCTTTAAAGTATTGTCACGGGCGCTAATTACTAGTTTATATTAAATATTATGTCCCTTTCCCCCCATTTCAAGGGTATTATGCTAGTATGTTAAATTAAAGGAGACAAAGAACTGCTTCCTCGGTCACTGACAACTCCCAATATATATATATATTCTAGAAATATCGTGCAGCCCACTGAAATAATACAAGCGACACTGATATAGATGATTATAAATGTGGTGAGCAGTTTGCGTAGTAGTTAGAGCACTCGACTCTTAACTACATGTATGTACTTTGACACCGTGTGTTTTGCGGCCATTGGCAAGGCACTTTGTCCCCATTGCCACTAACACTGTCTTAGGCTATCAACTCAGCAGATGAACATCCACATGGCTTATCTCCATGAATTTTTTTTTTTTTTACAATGATAAGCATATCAACAGCAGACAAAGGTGTTAAAGTAGCTAACAATCAAGAATATATATCTATAGTGTAATATTTGAGTCAACCCCTATTTATTTAGTTACTTGTTTTAAAATATATTTACAAGCTGGATAAACACAATCTGCGCAAATGAAAACAGTTTTTCACGTGGCAGCCCTATAGCTCAGTCAGTACAGTGCTCGCCTCACAAGCGAGGGACCCGGGTTCAATCCCCAGGCTGGCCATCATGTCATTCCACCACGTCGTCATTCGCATCAGACGTAAATTGAAGGTGCCATGGGTCCAACTGGAAGCAAGTCACTGACTTAACTTGGCCACCAACATTAAATAAAAGTACCTTTACCTTTACCTCTGTGAATGATTGCTTACTTTTGACCAATCACAGATCTGGCCAGTTACTGGACTTAACAGGAGAGAAGATGACAGAAAAGGATTTTTACGACATAGTTCTGCTCACTTGCAAAGAGCTGAATGTTCAGCTGATAGACTACACCTGTTCAAGCAACAGAAGCATGCGGAAAGTTGCAGAGTACACGAAAGACCACACAAGTAAGGGAATATAATGGATTTACTTCGTAGATAGTGATGTACGTATCTGTCGTATCATAATATATGCGTATGGATGTGCCAAATCTGACAAATACCAATATCAGGAAGAATGAATCTATCAATTTTTAAAACGCATAATATCTCAAGATTACCATAAACCAGACTGGCAAACTGTTATCCATCTGTCTGCAATACAAATACTATTGTGTAGACATTACTGCATCAGTGCATGTCTGATTTATTTCAATTGATTTTTTTTCCAGACGTAAACAACATTTCCGCTCACTATGTTCTCTTTGTTGAAATCCAAAGAAACGGAAAAACCATTTTACTGACAAAAGAAGAAAAGGACAAGGTGAGGATTGGAAGCCAATTAAATCAAAAGGGGTCTCTTTAAAGGAATACTTTTCAAAAATTCAAAACTCCTAATTGCATAAAAAAACGCTAAAGGAATTGACAATTGCTTATTAAATCAAAAGTTTTGTTTTACAGAAATTGAAAACTGCTATTTATATCAAAAGGGTCAATTTTCAAGAATTCCTTATTTCAGGAAGTGAAAAGTACTAATTAAATCAATACGGCCACTTTACAGGAATTGTAACGGTTAGGTTTGACTAAACTATATGGCTGGAAAAAGTAGGAAATTTGGGCATGCCATTTGCTGGAAGTATATAAATGTCACTGGAAATTTTTGAAAAAAGGTACAAAATTCCAACTTGGGCAGTAGTCGCTCGATTCGCAACCATATGTAGGAAATTTTGTTGAATCCAATCAAATAGCATGGAAATTCAAATTTTTTCTAACCCCGGTCACTCAAATCTGCGAAGATAAAGACTAAGACTTTTGGAGTTTCTGAACACCTTGTTCAGAATTGAAGTTTTTGACGGTTTTTCTTGACTTTGTATTAAACTATTCCAGTTTGACGAAAATCTCAGACTCAACTATGAACTGTATTCAGTGAAGCGAGGAGAAAAGGGTTTAGAGACGATGGAGGTCATTGAAACGAAGAAGGACTCATTTCAGAAGGTACATCTGCTAAAATTATTCATCAAACTTATTAAAAGGTAAACTGACCATGTTCGTCAGTAATTGGATGTCATTTGGATGAAATGCTTATGCTGGGTAAGAAGTATCACCCGGAGCATTGCAGGATGCGCTTATTGATATTTTGCCAATTCATCTACATTATTTTGGCTGATTGTATATCACTCATTTCACATTTTTACCATTTTGCAGCGTTTTACTTCACTGTGTCATTATAAAGCAAACAAAGTATGCGACACTTGCGACAGTGTTGCTTAAATTTACTGAGATTTTAAGAAAATTTTAGGCATGAAATACTCTTCATTGTATGAAGTCATATTATGACGATCATCGCATATATATCAACATAAAACACTGTTTCATTCTGTACATTTTTTCCAGCAGCCCTACAGAATTACTATTTAGCCTGATCATTATGATTGGGCTCACTTCTTCTTCTTCTTCTGTTGTGTTCTGGGATACCCTGGGTCGCCGGGTAGC
Source organism: Platynereis dumerilii (assembly GCA_026936325.1). Classification (NCBI taxonomy): domain Eukaryota; kingdom Metazoa; phylum Annelida; class Polychaeta; order Phyllodocida; family Nereididae; genus Platynereis; species Platynereis dumerilii. The sequence continues at coordinate 7,584,462 of JAPTHN010000017.1, read as the reverse complement.
TTCACTCTGATCTACAGATCAGAGGAGCTGCTCATTGGATGATAAGGCTGTGAGTCTGGTACATACCCTATTAATTCAGGGATGCCCAGGGTCTTTCAGTTGCCCCAGCATAGAACACTGGATACGACCCACCTCCGTTTAACGTCCCATGGGTTCGGACTCAGTTTAGTTTTCAGTGTAGTTCAATCAGTGCAGACTAGTTCAATCGATCTCCTTTGGTGACACCGGTGTTCAGGTTTCTATTTTTGGAACTGGTGCTCTGTGTTGATACAAATCTATTTTTAGAACTGGTTCTTTTTCAGCAATCCAATGAGTTCTGACTTTTCATCTCGTTCTTTATAACTATTACAAATAATTTCTGTTTCAGCTTAAAGAGCTGATGATCAAGGACACCCAGAACGAACAATTCAAGATGCCACGGGTTCTTAACAAGCAGATCTTTTTGGAATTTCTCATGACTCAAACGGCTGCCTCAGAAATTGAAGAATAATAACGACACACCTTACGAAGATCTTGGGTTCAAATCCCCGCATGGAAACAAATCATTTCAGCCAGACTTCTCAAGGCAGAAATAAAATTTTGACGTCTGGATGTTGTTTGAAGGAATAAAATTGCAATTCCTTCCACCAAACAGCAATTTGCCACATATTATAAATATGGTGTAAATATATTGTTATTTGCTTTTTATGTTGACATCTAATAAAAGAAATATCACCGCAGTATTGAAACCAAATAAAATTTCTGTACTTATCCAGTCACAGGTAGGTAACTTGGGAATAACAGAAGAAGAGGAAGTTAACACTGTGTAGTGTGTACCGTTTGCTCTATGCGAAGCGACCTAGCTAATTATAAAATCTTAAATTTTAGACTAGAAGCCAATGTAATTACAATATAACATAGCCAGTATGCTGTATTTATGTATCAGACATCTTGATGTGAAATTTCAAGCTTTAAATATTTAGCAATCAAAAGATTTGGTGATTCTAGTAAAAAATGCACTAAAATTTACTAAAACTGCCTAATCTCCCAGAAAACTTGACTGATTGATTCCAAATTTTTTATGTGTATTGTGTGGACTATAAGACAGCATACTGGCTATATGGCAAAGTTTGTTGCTTGCTCTATATATGAAAACTAGCAAATGTAAACAAAGAAAATCCTTAATTGGGTCACTTGGTTAGTACACAGTGTTAACTTATTCCAGATAACAAGTAGAATACCATTGGTCAGTGCATGGTCTTCCTGAAGTCATTCTTCAGATCTTTATCACAATCTTTCTTGATAAGTGTCTTGTGAAAAACAATAAAACAGACTAATGTTTGGGAAACATTGACACAGAGACTCTTCCAGTAAGATGTAACACTTGGCTTGGCTTTGACAGAAGTTGTTTGTTGTGGTTGTCCGCAAAAAATAATACTGCCTGGCAGTTTTAAATTCCTTTGTCAGTATTGACTAAATAACTGTGATGTCAAACTCTAAAGACCAAATTGAAACACATTCACGATAACTGCAAAACAAACTTTTCAAAGAACACACAGCTATGAAAATAAAAAATAGGTGTAGCTTGATTTAGGAATGAATATTTGTCAACTTCGCACGCTCGAAATAAATAATTACGGCTGCCGTTACCATGAAATAAATAATTTAGGCCTACCGCCGAGGAAAACTCCAACCCCCCCCCCTCCGATTATTAAAAGGTCACTCCCTAAGAAGCAACAGCTAATACTTGTTGTGCATCACGAGCAGACTACCTCAAACCATCACGCCACCCTAATGGGGAAATGTCAAGACTGTGAAGAAACTAAGTGAATAGGACAAGCCCTGGGGTGAAGCAGTGACAGGACATGGTACAACCTTCAGGACCAACAACAATGCCACAACCAACAAACATAACAATGACCACGGCCTCAACAGGCCACAACTGACTACGACAGGCTAAAATTGACCATAACAGGCCCCAACTGACCATGACAGGCCGCAACTGACCAGCCGCAACTGACCATGACAGTCCCAGGCCGCAACTGACCATGACAGTCACAGGCCGCAACTGACCATGACAGTCACAGGCCGCAACTGACCATGACAGTCACAGGCCGCAACTGACCATGACAGTCACAGGCCGCAACTGACCATGACAGTCACAGGCCGCAACTGACCATGACAGTCACAGGCCGCAACTGACCATGACAGGCAGCTGAATGGTTAGAATTCAGACCTTCTCATCTGAAGGTCTTTGCCTGCATGGGTTCGAACCCTGGCTGGGGATTAGGAACCTAAATTTTCAGTGGACGTTCATGAGCAAAATCCCAGCTGGATGTCTTTCGGATGAGACATTAAATCGGTGGCCCCTTGTGTCAGTGTCTGTGATGGGCAAGTAAAAATCCACGGCTCACATGAGGGCAGCCACACTATCCGCCATGCTTAGCTATGGAGTAAATATACGTGACCACATGACAAATGACCACAAGAGACCGCAAATGACGAAAACGACAAAGAGGCAGGCCACTCCATGATGGTTGTGAGGGGCTCTATTATCATGCATGGAGAATTACAGGTTGGAGATTAAAGAGAAATGGGAGTACCTGCAGTTGTTATGGTTATGACAGATGGGAGGAGTGTGATTATGGATGTGGAATTGTGGATAGAGTCCTGGACAGATGAAGGAAAGGACAAATAGGTTGACTTTACTATTTAAGTATGCTTAAACGCTTTGACAATTGACAGAACTACAGAGACAGATGAAGACCAATTATGGAGCGTTGGACTTTGATCAGCACAGGATGCCAGGGAACCGACCACAATAAGATGGATGGAAGCTGATGGACCGCTTCACGTCTAATATTTATCCACTGTGCTTGCTTATTAGGACAGGAGGAGTACACAACAACGAGGCAAAGCGATGAAAAGGCTGTCCAAAATAGGTCTAAGTATCCTACAGAGCTGGATTTTAACCCGGGGGGAGTGAGTTTGTGTTTTAAGCCCCATCAGCACCAGTATGAGGCAAGGGAATTCAATGCAGGACCCAGTGATTGCAAGCTTAAAGCGGTGCCAACCAAGCTCACTGGTAACCGCCCTCTCGGCCACAATAACAATTATTTGTGTTAATTTTTCCACTGACATAAGTTTCTTCGGCTATTCTTTTCTTTTCTGCATTGTGTTTGGCAAGGAACCATTAGTTACACGAAGACAGCCTTACGTATTATACCATATAGGCATATGCCTATAGAATGTAGACAAGTAAGCGCAAGCCTTGTCAATACAATTGCTCCGCTCTCCTCATCTGAAGATAAGAAAGACATCTGCCCTGCCCTCCCATAATGCACCTCATCTCTGCTGTTTCCATAGCAACTGATAACATAACAATAGCCACCGCATCCCATAATACCAAACGATCGACAGCCATTGTTGTATCACACTGAGGTGCTGCCCCCTATATGAAAACAGAACAATAGGACAATGAGAACAATGAAGCCTCATTCCTAACCCAAATATGATCTCTGACGTCATAATCTGTTTTTCTGATATACTTTGGCCTTCTTGGACTCAACGAATGGCAATCGCAGGGATAACGCCATATAACGGTAACGACATCAGATTCTGGAGAAGATACAACATTGACATTGAAGTGCTAGGGTAATAAGTTACATATATATATACCAACAGATACTTGTATCCGTTAGTATAAATTGTGTAATTAAGAACATATTCAACATGTACGTGGACCATGAGGTATATTTCCAGTACAGACTACTATAACAATGTTCACAAGCCACTGCTGAGTGATGTCGCCACCTTCCACAATTTTCTCAAGTGCAAGACTGTTCTTTTCCGCCCTTCTAAGTTCGAAAGTTTACAAGAAGTACTAAACAAATATCATAACTGGACCCGCACGGGCCGCACCTCCATTCTACAGCGATTCAGTCTGGTTAAGAATTTCTTGGGCATTAAGCGGTTAAGCCTGCTGGACGGATGGACAAATGCATGTATGATTGATTGTTGCTTTACGTCAAGTGATTATGCAATTGGTAAACTAATTTATAAGGACAGGAGGAGAATAGTCAGGATTGTAGAGTGACTTAGCATTGTGGCACCTTATACGGCTGCCTGGCTGCGTACTCCCCGGGGAGTTGAGAAAGGCTCATGCTTGAACAGGCCTGCCAAGGGTGTAATTGTACAGTCTGTTGAGATGGACTATGTAATGGACTTTAAAAAAATAAAAATTTACATTTACATTTACAGCCATGAGACAAAGGATGTTTGAAACGGCTATCCAACATGTGTCTAAGTGACCTGGCCAGATCGGGAATCAAACCCTTTACCCTGAACCAACTGATTTAACCAGCTAACCCTCCCCCTCCCCCTCACATTCAACCTGCTGTAGTCTGTTGCTCATCTGCAGGTTTCATGTACGTAAAACACAAGATGTGGCCACCAAACCATCCACCTTTTTTTGGCTATTTGGTTCACCCAATTGCGCATAGAACAATGACAAATTCTGGAGATTTGGACACTTTTCTATGCAATGTGTGTCATCCACAGCAAAACTCAATCCAATGCAGTTTCGCATTCCATATATGCCAGATTTTCAGTGCGCATGACATATTTCACTTTGTCACATTCCTCTTTTAGGAGTATCTTATTACAAGTCACGTTGAATTGCATATATGCGTGAAGTTACACAATGTCATATATTTCAAATAAGAGTATGATGTTCACAACAATATCTAATTTAGCACTGGAATCATAAACAACAGTTCACAGCAACTTGTATCATATGTAAGAGATATACTTTCATGTAATAGAATCATGCTTTTGAATAACACTTCAGTTTAGCTTAAAATACTTCATAGGAGTGTAAGTATAGCAAAATTACCTATGTGCAGAACAAAGAGGGGGTGAATTCCTTTTATTGGATCTTGTGCATAAAATTGTGGGTGAATCATTTTTATTAGGATGTAAATGAAGATTTTTTTTTGTAGAACATTGTGAGATACACTCTTTTTCATTGGATTCTAAATAAAGACATTTCTTGCCCATAAAACATCGTGGGTTGAAGTCTTTCGTTTGACAGTAAATTAAGGCATTTGCTGCCTACAAAACTCAGGGGTGAACCCTTTTTTATTGGAATCTAAATAAAGGCATTTCTTATCTGTAAAAAATTTTTGGGTTGAACCCGTCTCCTTGGATTGTAAAGTAAAAACATTTACTGTCTATAGAACTCTGGGGTGAACCTCTTTTATTGGAATCTAAATAAAGGCATTTCTTGTCTGTAAAACATTGTGGGGTTGAACCCCTTCCTTGGATTGTAAATTAAAAACATTTACTGTCTATAGAACTCTGGGGTGAACCTCTTTTATTGGAATCTAAATAAAGGCATTTCTTGTCTGTAAAACATTGTGGGGTGAACTCTTTCCTTGGATTGTAAATTAAACACATTTACTGTCTAAAGAACTCTGCGGTGAACCTCTTTTATTGTAATCTAAATAAAGGCATTTCTTGTCTGTAAAACATTGTGGGGTGAACTCTTTCCTTGGATTGTAAATTAAAAACATTTACTGTCTATAGAACTCTGAGGTGAACCTCTTTTATTGGAATCTAAATAAAGGCATTTCTTGTCTGTAAAACATTATGGGGTGAACTCTTTCCTTGGATTGTAAATTAAAAACATTTACTGTCTATAGAACTCTGGGGTGAACCTCTTTTATTGGAATCTAAATAAAGGCATTTCTTGTCTGTAAAACATTGTGGGGTTGAACCCTTTCCTTGGATTGTAAATTAAAAACATTTACTGTCTATAGAACTCTGGGGTGAACCTCTTTTATTGGAATCTAAATAAAGGCATTTCTTGTCTGTAAAACATTGTGGGGTTGAACCCTTTCCTTGGATTGTAAATTAAAAACATTTACCGTCTATAGAACTCTGGGGTGAACCTCTTTTATTGGAATCTAAATAAAGGCATTTCTTGTCTGTAAAACATTGTGGGGTTGAACCCTTTCCTTGGATTGTAAATTAAAAACATTTACTGTCTATAGAACTCCGGGGTGAACCTCTTTTATTGGAATCTAAATAAAGGCATTTCTTGTCTGTAAAACATTGTGGGGTGAACTCTTTCCTTGGATTGTAAATTAAAAACATTTACTGTCTATAGAACTCCGGGGTGAACCTCTTTTATTGGAATCTAAATAAAGGCATTTCTTGTCTGTAAAACATTGTGGGGTGAACTCTTTCCTTGGACTGTAAATTAAAAACATTTACTGTCTATAGAACTCTGGGGTGAACCTCTTTTATTGGAATCTAAATAAATGCATTTCTTGTCTGTAAAACATTGTGGGGTGAACTCTTTCCTTGGATTGTAAATTAAAAACATTTACTGTCTATAGAACTTTGAGGTGAACCTCTTTCATTGGAATCTAAATAAAGGCATTTCTTGTCTGTAAAACATTGTGGGGTGAACTCTTTCCTTGGATTGTAAATTAAAAACATTTACTGTCTATAGAACTCAGAGGTGAACCTCTTTTATTTGAATCTAAATAAATGCATTTCTTGTCTGTAAAACATTGTGGGGTGAACTCTTTCCTTGGACTGTAAATTAAAAAACATTTACTGTCTATAGAACTCTGGGGTGAACCTCTTTTATTGGAATCTAAATAAAGGCATTTCTTGTCTGTAAAACATTGTGGGGTTGAACCCTTTCCTTGGATTGTAAATTAAAAACATTTACTGTCTATAGAACTCTGGGGTGAACCTCTTTTATTGGAATCTAAATAAAGGCATTTCTTGTCTGTAAAACATAGTGGGGTTGAACCGTTTCCTTGGATTGTAAAGTAAAAACATTTACTGTCTATAGAACTCTGGGGTGAACCTCTTTTATTGGAATCTAAATAAAGGCATTTCTTGTCTGTAAAACATTGTGGGGTGAACTCTTTCCTTGGACTGTAAATTAAAAACATTTACTGTCTATAGAACTCTGGGGTGAACCTCTTTTATTGGAATCTAAATAAAGGCATTTCTTGTCTGTAAAACATTGTGGGGTGAACTCTTCTTTGGATTGTAAAGTAAAAACATTTACAGTCTATAGAACTCTGGGATGAACCTCTTTATTGGAATCTAAATAAAGGCATTTCTTGTCTGTAAAACATTGTGGGGTTGAACCCTTTCCTTGGATTGTAAATTAAAAACATTTACTGTCTATAGAACTCTGGGGTGAACCTCTTTTATTGGAATCTAAATAAATGCATTTCTTGTCTGTAAAACATTGTGGGGTGAACTCTTTCCTTGGACTGTAAATTAAAAACATTTACTGTCTATAGAACTCTGGGGTGAACCTCTTTTATTGGAATCTAAATAAAGGCATTTCTTGTCTGTAAAACATTGTGGGGTGAACTCTTTCCTTGGACTGTAAATTAAAAACATTTACTGTCTATAGAACTCTGGGGTGAACCTCTTTTATTGGAATCTAAATAAAGGCATTTCTTGTCTGTAAAACATTGTGGGGTTGAACCCTTTCCTTGGACTGTAAATTAAAAACATTTACTGTCTATAGAACTCCGGGGTGAACCTCTTTTATTGGAATCTAAATAAAGGCATTTCTTGTCTGTAAAACATTGTGGGGTTGAACCCTTTCCTTGGACTGTAAATTACCATGATCAAGACATTTGCTGTCTATAGAACTCTGGGGTGAACCTCTTTTATTGGAATCTAAATGAAGGCAATTCTTGTCTGTAAAACATTGTGGGGTTGAACCCTTTCCTTGGATTGTAAATTTAAAACATTTACTGTCTATAGAACTCCGGGGTGAACCTCTTTTATTGGAATGTAAATAAAGGCATTTCTTGTCTGTAAAACATTGTGGGGTTGAACCCTTTCCTTGGACTGTAAATTACCATGATCAAGACATTTGCTGTCTATAGAACACTGGGATGAACCTCTTTTATTGGAATCTAAATGAAGGCAATTCTTGTCTGTAAAACATTGTTGGGTTGAACCCTTTCCTTGGATTGTAAATTTAAAACATTTACTGTCTATAGAACTCCGGGGTGAACCTCTTTTATTGGAATCTAAATAAAGGCATTTCTTGTCTGTAAAACATTGTGGGGTTGAACCCTTTCCTTGGACTGTAAATTACCATGATCAAGACATTTGCTGTCTATAGAACTCTGGGGTGAACCTCTTTTATTTGTAGAGGCACTTCTCATTTGTAAAACATCATGAGTTGAAGCCTTCTGTTGGATTGTAAATGAAGACATTCGCTGTTTTGGAGCAATTGTCTAAATCATATATGTAAAATTATTTAATATTATGCTTTGAGAGAAAAAAATCCGAATCTGAATCTGTCTACAAAACTATGGGGTGAATGTCGCCTTTTTGCACACAATCCTCAATGAGACCAGTCTTTAGTTTTCAATACTGCAGACAGAAAGATCATTCAGGTTTACACCTTGCGTTCATGCACTGTGGTAAGTAAAATTAAACATTTTTTAATTAGACAGGAGGTGGACACAGACAATTATACTTTTAATCAAAGTTCAAAAAATATATTTTTTCATGCTGAACCATATACTAAATACAGTATTTCTAACACCCCCATGACCTGCACAAGGCATTTATACACATGAAGCATTCTGATCAGAATACCAGACCACAGCTTTCATCCATCTCACAAAAAAGCAATTTAAAGGACCTCAATATAAAGTGGATTTGCCTTATTATGTGAGGCAGAGTGGTGAGCCCTGATCAGGTTTGAATTGACTTGGGAGCTAACAGGACAGGACACCTCGGGGCAGAGGACATAGCGGCAACTGAGGGGAAAAATACACAGTATAGTCCAAGAGTATAAATACAGAATATATCGTTAGAGAGTCACGGTTCTTGAGAGACGAGAAGAGAGAAATGTAATGCAGACATGGGCAGCTGGACAGTTGATCGGGGCGTTACGTCATGTAGTTACGCTCTTGGTTAGCTGATAACGACAGGACACCTCGGAGCAGGAGACATACAGGCAACTGAGGGGAAAATATACAGTATAGTCAAAGAATATAAAGTGTTAATACAGAATATACAGTTAGAGAGTCGCGGTCCTTGTGAGATAAAAAGACTGGATTTCCATTGGAAACCCAAATGAATGTCCAAAATTCTGATCACAATGAGACATTAAACTGGGGGCCCCCTTGAATCAGTCTCTGATCCCTCACATGGGAAAAATGTGTAACATGTTGAGGACTCCCACTTTCTTTCAGACTTTCACATTTCATCAAACAACCCTCATGAGCCCAGAACTGGGCTCAGAGGGGTGCACTTACCATATCTATCTATCTGTCTATCTGTCTATCTGTCTATCTGTCTATCTATCTATCTATCTATCTATCTATCTATCTATCTATCTAGCCTACCCCCTCAGAGGGATGCACTTATGAAAATAATCTGTTGATCTATCTATCAATACTGATGAAGATAAATCCTCTACTATCACTGCTATGATGAAGATGAGCTTATTGATGAATCATTTATAGATGCAATTATTTATTGTTTATCTAAGACATAAAAGTGGAATCTTATGACGAGCACCAGAGCTCCCAGTCATAAAACAGATATATAGGAATTTAATCCAACTGATTGGATATCAATTTCGAAAGCCATAAATACAGATTATTACATTAACTCATAAAATACCTCATGAAGTATTTTGAAATACGGTTATTATGATGTGATCAACATTAGAATACAAACACAATGGATGGATGGATTATGGCTTTACGTCCAGTGTCTATGCACTTGGTAGGCTAACTACGACAGGAGGAGGACACATCAATGAGGCGAAGGATGATTGAAACTGCTATCCAACATAAGTCCAGGTGACCCGACCGGAGTAGTAATCAAACCAGTAATTGACAACTCAGTGAGCTACCAATCGAGCTAACACTCACTCCAGAAGACAATTGTCCCTGCAAAAATTACACAATCTACCATAACATTCCAATTTTTTTGTTGGTCTAAACGTGAGTTAAAAAAAAAGTCAGTCTTTCCTTTCATGCATATTCTCCATGTGAAATAATGGAAAAACTAACTTTAAGTTAGCCTCCACGGTTTTTATGTTTAATTAACTTTGAAGGTCTAGCAATTTGGCTATTCATTAAATTTAAATATAGATGTGGAAAATATTAATGGCTTTAATGTACTTTTTATGCAGAGGAAGTTCTTAAAATATTCATATCAAGTTTTTGATTATTCAATTAATTAATTTGATAAATGCCCACAGATTACTTAATATCGAGAGAATGGGAAAAAAAAGAGTCAACATTTTATTCCAGTCTATCTATTGAAGACTAGGATCATTCTAAAATGGTTGTCTATGAGTGGTCGCTCGCTACGGTGCTTTGCGCAAGGACGGACGGTTCATTCGGGCTTGACGTCCTGTATTTATGCCTTCGGCAGGCTAATTAGGACAGGAGGAGGACACAGCAAAGAGGCAAAAGATGATTGACACAGCTCACTACTCACTCTAGGTGACCCGGCCAGAGTGGGAATCGAACCCAGGAGTCCCTTATATGCGCATGATGTCCCTATTTCCAGTCTGACAATATGGCATTGGACACATTTTCAATATATAAGAATATATCCAAAGACGAGAAGACAATTTAGACTATCAGAAAGATGTCATTCAAATAAATGGGAATGCCATGCTGGATTATATCTATCCGAGATACGGTTGTCATCTTGAATTATTGGAAATATAAGGTTCAGGAATTGTTTTCCGAGCATTTGAGGTCAGTGGTATAGTAATTGGTGGTCAGAGTTATTAGAAGGGAGATAGTTTGTAGATGGAGGAATGATTGGGGCTTTACTGTCTACGTTCTCTGTTTATGTACTGGGTAGGCTAATTAGGACAGGAGGAGGATGCAGCAATTTAGGCGCTGGATGACCCGGGACCAAGTGATTTGCAACCCAGTACGTTACCACTGAGCTTACCCTCCCCCACCCCCTCCGAGATAGTGTATACAGATTCTGATATAATTTCCATTAATGTCACAGATTGGTTAATAACATCTGAAATACAAAGCATCGATTCAACTCCAGTACAAGGAAAGGTATATATACAGAATGTATACCATGAGTTTGTTATTTCGTCAATTGATGACCTCATCTTAAGAACTATTTCAGCCAATCAGCAAAGGTCATGATGCAAAGATATTTTAAACAAACAGTCTAGCTGAAAGGACTTATCCTTATTTCGGACATGAGACGAGAAAGAAGCTTCTTTAATCTGTCTTACATGCCTGGAAAAAGTGGGGAATTCGGAAATGCATATCCTTGCCTGGAAAACCTTAAATCTGGAACTTTTTCAAAAAAGGTCAACTTTTTTACCTTTGGATTTCACTCGATTCGCAACCATAATTGGAAAATTTAGTCGCACTTTATGATTTTGGCAGGAAATATTATAAATTTCAGAATTGTTTTCAGTACAGTTGAGGTCAGTGGCATAGTAAATGGAAGTCAGTGATATTGGAAGGGAGATAGTTTGTAGATGGATGGATAATTGAGGCTTTACGTCCTCCATTTGTGCACTTGAGGGGCTAATAAGGACAGGAGAAGGGCACGGCAATGAGTTGAAGGTTGATTGACACAGCCGTCCAACACTGGCCAAGGTGACCTGGCAAGAAGAGCTTGATTCGGGACCCAGCGATTTGTAACAAAAGTATGCTACCACAGAGCTAACCCCCCTCCCCCAAGACAGTATACATATGGAGATTCTGGTATCATTTCTATCCATTCATAATCACAGATTGATTAATTACATCAGAAGAATGAAACACATGTTAATGTCCAGTGCAAGGAAACTCAAAGGTACTATAGTTCCAGAATCCAGAGTGTTACCATTAGATTAGAATGGTCTTGGTTTTTTCAACCCCATCATGCTTGGCTAGAAAAGAAAATTAAAATGGTTTACAAAGAAAAAAGATTAAAATGGTTCCGAAAAGATTTTACGGAAGGATTAAAATGGTTTCTGGTTTTGGCGTGGTTTCCGGATTAGAATGGTTCAGGTTTTCAAAATTGCTGTGGCGCATCCGTATATAAAAAATCAGGGAAGTACCCCCCCCCCTTGTCTGGCAATATTTGAAGAAAGATCAAAATTTTTGAGTTGAAGGTTTTCGCTTGAATCACAACCATGCATTGGAAATTATGAAATTGCCTGGAAATATTCTAAATATTCAAAATCCATTGTATTTGTAAGTGCTATCCACTGAATGGCATTGATCTACACAAGACTACACTGTTTGGCAAAGTTCTAATGACACCAATAACCTGTGCATGGCTAGCAGTAGGGCTCCACTGATAGATCTCAGTAGATCTATACTGGTCAGTGAGCACTAATACACTATTCAGCCCCCAGGACATCCCATTTGACACCGTAGACTAGATGTTAGATGGACAAGACCAGGGACAGGACTCACCCGGTCAGTTCTTCAGATGGACAGGTATTGACACCGGTGTAACATGCGTACTTGACACCCCATGCAGGAGTGACCCCTCGGCCCCGTGCTACTGCAGTGACACCTAGCGGCGTCACTTGCCCATGCAGCAAGCTATGCCAGGCTCACCCCCCATGCTCAGCTGACCAGCAGCAGCTGGCTGCTCAGTGCTCACCCAAGCGTGGCCACACCACGTGTACAGTGAAATGCTATCTGTTGCTACTCGCAGCTTGCATAGAAATATTATTTAGACCTTACTCTTTGCTGCTCGTTAGCTACAGTGAAATCTTAATAATTTAGTGATGTGATGTTAATAATGTAGCATGGACTGGCCCCTGATTATCTCTGTAACCAGATTATTTTATAATGTGAAGTAAGTGATAGGCCTACAGAAAGTCGTTTTTATGATTTTAACAATATTTACATTCTTTTTCCAAGAAAGGAGATTCTTAAGAATATTTTTATGTACCATGCAAGTCACCTGTGGAATAATATGCCAAATAATTTTAAAGATATTTCTGATATTTATAATTTTAAAGTTTCTCTTAAAACCTATGTTTTTACTCTGTAACTAGTCATTTACATGTTTACTTGTATGAGCGAAATGTGTCGAAAGGTCACATGTATTTTGATGTTTTTTGCTGTTGGACATTCTATAGAAGGTAATTTTCTTAATTTCTTTGAATATTTAAGTCCTATTTGAAGTAGAGAAACCTGTTGCAAATACTGGGGGCCATCTCTGCACGGCCGATTGCAGCCAAGAGAACTTGATCACTGATGTGAGTGTTGGCCTAATCAGAGTGAAATTTGAGATGCAGCCTCCACAAATATATTATCAACTTTGTGTGACATGATCATGACCAATTTAATAATTGTGACCTATTTGAAGCAGAGAAACCTGTTGAAAATGCAGGTAGTCACCTCCGCATGGCTTTTGGGCAGCCATGAGAACTTGATCCCTGGCTCAGATATAGGTGTGATTTCGATAAAATTAGAAATAGTCTCTAAATATATATATTCAAGTTTGGGTAACATCTTTTTGGACATTTTCAAAATTGCAACCCAATTCAAGTACAGAAACCAGCTTAAAATGCTGGGTGTCACTTCCGCAGTCCGCATGGCTGTTTCTAGCAATGAGAACCTGATCCCTAGCTCAGGTATAGTTGTGATATGTATGAAATTATAGAAGCAGTCTCTTATACATATATATTCAAATTTTGGTTACATCTTCTTGGACATTTTCAAATTTTCACCATTTCAAGTACAGAAACCAGCTTAAACGCTGGGTGTCACCTCGATCAGCATGGCTGTTTATAGCCATGAGAACTTGATCCCTGGCTCAGGTACAAGTCTGATTTGGATGAAATTGTAGAAATAGACACTAAATATATATATTCACCTTTGGGTCACATCTTTTTTTCGTCATTTTTGAAATTGTCACTTAAAAGGTGCTCTGAAACAAGTTAGAAATGTAGGGTGTCACCTCAACATGGTTTGTTTCTAGCAATGAGAACTTGATAGCTGGCTCAGGTATAGGTGTGATTTTAGTGAAATTATAGAAATAGTCTCTAAATATATATATTCAAATTTGGGTAACATCCTTTTGGCCATTCTAAAAATTATAACCTAATTCTAGTATAGAAATCAGCTAGAAATGCAGGGTGTCACCTCCGCATGGCTGTTTCTGGCCATGAGAACTTGATCACTGGCCCAGGTATTAGTCCGATGTGGATGAAATTATAGAAATAGACTCTAGATACATATATTCAACTTTTGGTAACATATTTTTGGCCATTCTAAAAATTAAAACCTAATTATAGTACATAAATCAGCTCGAAATGCTGGGTGTCACCTCTGCATGGCTGTTTCTGGCCATGAGAACTTGATCACTGGCCCAGGTATTAGTCCGATGTGGATGAAATTATAGAAATAGACTCTAGATACATATATTCAACTTTGGGTAAAATATTTTTGGCCATTCTAAAAATTAAAACCTAATTATAGTACATAAATCAGCTCGAAATGCTGGGTGTCACCTCCCCATGACTGTTTCAGGCCATGAGAACTTGATCACTGGCCCAGGTATAAGTCTGATGTGGATGAAATTATAGAAATAGACTCTAGATACATATATTCAACTTTGGGTAACATGTTTTTGGCCATTCTAAAAATTATAGCCTAATTATAGTACAGAAATCAGCTACAAATGCTGGGAGTCACCTCCGCATGGCTGTTTCTGGCCATGAGAACTTGATCCCTGGCTAAGGTATAAGTCTGACGTAGATGAAATTACAGAAATATACTCTAGATACATATATTCTACTTCGGGTAACATATTTTTGGCAATTCTAAAAATCATAACCTAATTATAGTACAGAAAACAGCTAGAAATGCTGGGTGTCACCTCCGCATGGCTGTTTCTGGCCATGAGAACTTGATCACTGGCCCAGGTATAGGTGTGATTTGGATGAAATTATAGAAATATACTCTAGATACATATATTCAACTTTGGGTAACATATTTTTGGCCATTCTAAAAATTAAAGCCTAATTATAGTACAGAAATCAGCTCGAAATGCTGGGTGTCACCTCCGCATGGCTGTTCCTGGCCATGAGAACTTGATCACTGGCCCAGGTAATAGTCTGATGTGGATGAAATTATGGAAATAGACTCTAGATACATATATTCAACTTTGGGTAACATGTTTTTGGCCATTTAAAAAATTAAAACCTAATTATAGTACAGAAATCAGCTACAAATGCTGGGTGTCACCTCCGCATGGCTGTTTCTGGCCATGAGAACTTGATCACTGGCCCAGGTATAAGTCTGACGTAGATGAAATTACAGAAATATACTCTAGATACATATATTCTACTTCGGGTAACATATTTTTGGCAATTCTAAAAATCATAACCTAATTATAGTACAGAAAACAGCTAGAAATGCTGGGTGTCACCTCCGCATGGCTGTTTCTGGCCATGAGAACTTGATCACTGGCCCAGGTATAGGTGTGATTTGGATGAAATTATAGAAATATACTCTAGATACATATATTCAACTTTGGGTAACATATTTTTGGCCATTCTAAAAATTAAAGCCTAATTATAGTACAGAAATCAGCTCGAAATGCTGGGTGTCACCTCCGCATGGCTGTTCCTTGCCATGAGAACTTGATCACTGGCCCAGGTAGAGGTGTGATTTGGATGAAATTATAGAAATAGACTCTAGATACATATATTCAACTTTGGGTAACATATTTTTGGCCATTCTAAAAATTAAAGCCTAATTATAGTACAGAAATCAGCTCGAAATGCTGGGTGTCACCTCCGCATGGTTGTTCCTTGCCATGAGAACTTGATCACTGGCCCAGGTAGAGGTGTGATTTGGATGAAATTATAGAAATAGACTCTAGATACATATATTCAACTTTGGGTAACATGTTTTTGGCCATTCTAAAAATTATAGCCTAATTCTAGTACAGAAATCAGCTAGAAATGCTGGGTGTCACCTCCGCATGGCTGTTTCTGGCCATGAGAACTTGATCACTGGCCCAGGTATTAGTCTGATGTGGATGAAATTATAGAAATAGACTCTAGATACATATATTCAACTTTGGGTAAAATATTTTTGGCCATTCTAAAAATTAAAAAATAATTAGAGTACTGAAATCAGCTCGAAATGGTGGGTGTCACCTCCGCATGGCTGTTTCTGGCCATGAGAACTTGATCACTGGCCCAGGTATAGGTGTGATGTGGATGAAATTATAGAAATGTACTCTAGATACATATATTCAACTTTTGGTAACATATTTTTGGCCATTCTAAAAATTATAGCCTAATTATAGTACAGAAATCAGCTACAAATGCTGGGTGTCACCTCCGCATGGCTGTTTCTGGCCATGAGAACTTGATCACTGGCCCAGGTATAAGTCTGACGTAGATGAAATTATAGAAATATACTCTAGATACATATATTCAACTTTGGGTAACATATTTTTGGCCATTCTAAAAATTATAGCCTAATTATAGTACAGAAATCAGCTCGAAATGCTGGTTGTCACCTCCGCATGGCTGTTTCCGGCCATGAGAACTTGATCACTGGCCAAGGTATAGGTCTGACGTGGATGAAATTATAGAAATATACTCTAGATACATATATTCAACTTTGGGTAACATATTTTTGGCCATTCTAAAAATTATAGCCTAATCAAAGTACATAAATTAGCTAGAAAAGCTGTGTGTCACCTCCGCATGGCTGTTTCTGGCAATGAGAACTTGATCACTGGCCCAGGTATAAGTCTGACGTGGATGAAATTACAGAAATAGACTCTAGATACATATATTCAACTTTGGGTAACATATTTTTGGCCATTCTAAAAATTATAGCCTAATTATAGTACAGAAATCAGCTCGAAATGCTGGTTGTCACCTCCGCATGGCTGTTTCCGGCCATGAGAACTTGATCACTGGCCAAGGTATAAGTCTGACGTGGATGAAATTATGGAAATATACTCTAGATACATATATTCAACTTTGGGTAACATATTTTTGGCCATTCTAAAAATTAAAGCCTAATTATAGTACAGAAATCAGCTAGAAATGCTGGGTGTTACCTCCGCATGGTTGTTCCTGGCCATGAGAACTTGATCACTGGCCCAGGTATAAGTCTGATGTGGATGAAATTATAGAAATATACTTAATATATATATATTCAACATTTGGTAACATATTTTTGGCCATTCTGAAAATTAAAACCTAATTATAGTACATAAATCAGCAAGAAATGCTGGGTGTCACCTCCGCATGGCTGTTTCTGGCCATGAGAACTTGATCACTGGCCCAGGTATTAGTCTGATGTGGATGAAATTATAGAAATAGACTCTAGATACATATATTCAACTTTGGGTAACATATTTTTGGCCATTCTAAAAATTAAAACCTAATTATAGTACTGAAATCAGCTCGAAATGGTGGGTGTCACCTCCGCATGGCTGTTTCTGGCCATGAGAACTTGATCACTGGCCCAGGTATAGGTGTGATGTGGATGAAATTATAGAAATAGACTCTAGATACATATATTCAACTTTGGGTAACATGTTTTTGGCCATTCTAAAAATTATAGCCTAATCAAAGTACATAAATTAGCTAGAAATGGTGGGTGTCACCTCCGCATGGTTGTTTCCGGCCATGAGAACTTGACCACTGGCCCAGGTATAAGTCTGATGTGGATGAAATTATAGAAATAGACTCTAGATACATATATTCAACTTTGGGTAACATATTTTTGGCAATTCTAAAAATTATAACCTAATTATAGTACAGAAATCAGCCAGAAATGCTGGGTGTCACCTCCGCATGGCTGTTCCTGGCCATGAGAACTTGATCACTGGCCCAGGTATTAGTCCGATGTGGATGAAGTTATAGAAATAGACTCTAGATACATACATTCAACTTTGGGTAACATATTTTTGGCCATTCTAAAAATTAAAACCTAATTATAGTACATAAATCAGCTCGAAATGCTGGGTGTCACCTCCGCATGGCTGTTTCTGGCCATGAGAACTTGATCACTGGCCCAGGTATTAGTCCGATGTGGATGAAATTATAGAAATATACTCTAGATACATATATTCAACTTTGGGTAACATATTTTTGGCCATTCTAAAAATTATAGCCTAATTATAGTACAGAAATCAGCTCGAAATGCTGGTTGTCACCTCCGCATGGCTGTTTCCGGCCATGAGAACTTGATCACTGGCCCAGGTATAAGTCTGACGTGGATGAAATTATAGAAATATACTCTAGATACATATATTCAACTTTGGGTAACATATTTTTGGCCATTCTAAAAATTATAGCCTAATCAAAGTACATAAATTAGCTAGAAAAGCTGGGTGTCACCTCCGCATGGCTGTTTCTGGCCATGAGAACTTGATCACTGGCCCAGGTATAAGTCTGACGTGGATGAAATTACAGAAATAGACTCTAGATACATATATTCAACTTTGGGTAACATGTTTTTGGCCATTCTAAAAATTATAGCCTAATTCTAGTACAGAAATCAGCTAGAAATGCTGGGTGTCACCTCCGCATGGCTGTTTCTGGCCATGAGAACTTGATCACTGGCCCAGGTATAAGTCTGACGTGGATGAAATTGTAGAAATAGACTCTAGGTACATATATTCAACTTTGGATAACATGTTTTTGGCCATTCTGAAAAATATAACCTAATTCCAGTACAGAAATCAGCTAGAAATGCTGGGTGTCACCTCCGCATGGCTGTTTCTGGCCATGAGAACTTGATCACTGGCCCAAATATAAGTCTGACGTGGATGAAACTATAGAAATATACTCTAGATACATATATTCAACTTTGGGTAACATATTTTTGGCCATTCTAAAAATTATAGCCTAATCAAAGTACAGAAATCAGCTAGAAATGCTAGGTGTCACCTCCGCATGGCTGTTTCTGGCCATGAGAACTTGATCACTGGCCCAGGTATAAGTCTGATGTGGATGAAATTATAGAAATATACTCTAGATACATATATTCACCTTTTGGGTAACATATTTTTGGCCATTCTAGAAATTACAGCCTAATCATAGTACAGAAATCAGCTAGAAATGGTAGGTGTCACCTCCACATGGCTGTTTCTGGCCATGAGAACTTGATCACTGGCCCAGGTAATAGTCCGATGTGGATGAAATTATAGAAATATACTCTAGATACATATATTCAACTTTTGGTAACATATTTTTGGCCATTCTAAAAATTATAGCCTAAGCAAAGTACAGAAATCAGCTCGAAATGCTGGGTGTCACCTCCGCATGGCTGTTTCCTGCCATGAGAACTTGATCACTGGCCCAGGTATAGGTGTAATTTGGATGAAATTGTAGAAATAGACTCTAAATTTATATATTCAACTTTGGGTTACATCTTTTTTGCCATTCTAAAAATTAAAACCTAATTATAGTACAGAAATCAGCTACAAATGCTGGGTGTCACCTCCGCATGGCTGTTTCTGGCCATGAGAACTTGATCACTGGCCCAGGTATAAGTCTGATGTGGATGAAATTATAGAAATAGACTCTAGATACATATATTCAACTTTGGGTAACATATTTTTGGCCATTTAAAAAATTAAAACCTAATTATAGTACAGAAATCAGCTAGAAATGCTTGGTGTCACCTCCGCATGGCTGTTCCTGGCCATGAGAACTTGATCACTGGCCCAGGTAATAGTCCGATGTGGATGAAATTATGGAAATAGACTCTAGATACATATATTCAACTTTGGGTAACATGTTTTTGGCCATTCTAAAAATTATAGCCTAATCAAAGTACAGAAATCAGCTAGAAATGATGGGTGTCACCTCCGCATGGCTGTTTCTGGCCATGAGAACTTGATCACTGGCCCAGGTATAGGTGTGATTTGGCTGAAATTTTGGAAATAGACTCTAGATACATATATTCAACTTTGGGTATCATATTTTTGGCCATTCTAAAAATTATAGCCTAATTATAGTACAGAAATCAGCTCGAAATGCTGGTTGTCACCTCCGCATGGCTGTTTCCGGCCATGAGAACTTGATCACTGGCCAAGGTATAAGTCTGACGTTGATAAAATTATAGAAATATACTCTAGATACATATATTCAACTTTTGGTAACATATTTTTGGCCATTCTAAAAATTATAGCCTAATCAAAGTACATAAATTAGCTAGAAAAGCTGTGTGTCACCTCCGCATGGCTGTTTCTGGCAATGAGAACTTGATCACTGGCCCAGGTATAAGTCTGACGTGGATGAATTTACAGAAATAGACTCTAGATACATATATTCAACTTTGGGTAACATATTTTTGGCCATTCTAAAAATTATAGCCCAGTCATAGTACAGAAATCAGCTAGAAATGGTGGGTGTCACCTCCGCATGGCTGTTTCTGGCCATGAGAACTTGATCACTGGCCCAGGTATAAGTCTGATGTGGATGAAATTATAGAAATATACTTAAAATACATATATTCAACTTTTGGTAACATATTTTTGGCCATTCTAAAAATTATAGCCTAAGCAAAGTACAGAAATCAGCTCGAAATGCTGGGTGTCACCTCCGCATGGCTGTTTCCTGCCATGAGAACTTGATCACTGGCCCAGGTATAAGTCTGACGTGGATGAAATTATAGAAATATACTCTAAATACATATATTCAACTTTGGGTAACATATTTTTGGCCATTCTAAAAATTATAGCCTAATCATAATACAGAAATCAGCTCGAAATGGCGAGTGTCACCTACGCATGGCTGTTTCTGGCCATGAGAAATTGATCACTGGCCCAGGTATAGCTGTGATTTGGATGAAATTATAGAAATAGACTCTAGATATTATATATTCAACTTTGGTTAACATATTTTTTGCCATTCTAAAAATTAAAACCCAATTCCAGTACAGAAATCAGCTAGAAATGCTGGGTGTCACCTCCGCATGGTTGTTCCTGGCCATGAGAACTTGATCACTGGCCCAGGTATTAGTCCGATGTGGATGAAATTATAGAAATAGATTCTAGATACATATATTCAACTTTGGGTAACATATTTTTGGCCATTCTAAAAATTAAAACCTAATTATAGTACATAAATCAGCTCGAAATGCTGGGTGTCACCTCCCCATGACTGTTTCAGGCCATGAGAACTTGATCACTGGCCCAGGTATAAGTCTGATGTAGATGAAATTATAGAAATAGACTCTAGATACATATATTCAACTTTGGGTAACATATTTTTGGCCATTCTAAAAATTATAACCTAATTATAGTACAGAAATCAGCTACAAATGCTGGGTGTCATCTCCGCATGGCTGTTCCTGGCCATGAGAACTTGATCACTGGCCCAGGTAATAGTCCGATGTGGATGAAATTATTGAAATAGACTCTAGATACCTATATTCAACTTTGGGTAACATATTTTTGGCAATTCTAAAAATTATAGCCTAATCATAGTACAGAAATCAGCTAGAAATGGTGGGTGTCACCTCCGCATGGCTGTTTCTGGCCATGAGAACTTGATCACTGGCCCAGGTATAGGTGTGATTTGGATGAAATTACAGAAATAGACTCTAGATACATATATTCAACTTTGGGTAACATATTTTTGGCCATTCTAAAAATTATAGCCTAATTATAGTACAGAAATCAGCTACAAATGCTGGGTGTCACCTCCGCATGGCTGTTTCTGGCCATGAGAACTTGATCACTGGCCCAGGTATAAGTCTGACGTAGATGAAATTATAGAAATATACTCTAGATACATATATTCAACTTTGGGTAACATATTTTTGGCAATTCTAAAAATTATAACCTAATTATAGTACAGAAATCAGCCAGAAATGCTGGGTGTCACCTCCGCATGGCTGTTTCTGGCCATGAGAACTTGATCACTGGCCCAGGTATAGGTGTGATTTGGATGAAATTATAGAAATATACTCTAGATACATATATTCAACTTTGGGTAACATATTTTTGGCCATTCTAAAAATTAAAGCCTAATTATAGTACAGAAATCAGCTAGAAATGCTGGGTGTTACCTCCGCATGGTTGTTCCTGGCCATGAGAACTTGATCACTGGCCCAGATAGAGGTGTGATGTGGATGAAATTATAGAAATAGACTCTAGATACATATATTCAACTTTGGGTAACATGTTTTTGGCCATTCTAAAAATTATAGCCTAATCAAAGTACATAAATTAGCTAGAAATGGTGGGTGTCACCTCCGCATGGTTGTTTCCGGCCATGAGAACTTGACCACTGGCCCAGGTATAAGTCTGATGTGGATGAAATTATAGAAATAGACTCTAGATACATATATTCAACTTTGGGTAACATATTTTTGGCAATTCTAAAAATTATAACCTAATTATAGTACAGAAATCAGCCAGAAATGCTGGGTGTCACCTCCGCATGGCTGTTCCTGGCCATGAGAACTTGATCACTGGCCCAGGTATTAGTCCGATGTGGATGAAGTTATAGAAATAGACTCTAGATACATACATTCAACTTTGGGTAACATATTTTTGGCCATTCTAAAAATTAAAACCTAATTATAGTACATAAATCAGCTCGAAATGCTGGGTGTCACCTCCGCATGGCTGTTTCTGGCCATGAGAACTTGATCACTGGCCCAGGTATAGGTGTGATTTGGATGAAATTATAGAAATATACTCTAGATACATATATTCAACTTTTGGTAACATATTTTGGCCATTCTAAAAATTAAAGCCTAATTATAGTACAGAAATCAGCTAGAAATGCTGGGTGTCACCTCCGCATGGCCGTTTCCGGCCATGAGAACTTGATCACTGGCCCAGGTATAAGTCTGACGTGGATGAAATTACAGAAATAGACTCTAGATACATATATTCAACTTTGGGTAACATATTTTTGGCCATTCTAAAAATTATAGCCTAATCAAAGTACATAAATTAGCTAGAAAAGCTGGGTGTCACCTCCGCATGGCTGTTTCTGGCCATGAGAACTTGATCACTGGCCCAGGTATAAGTCTGACGTGGATGAAATTACAGAAATAGACTCTAGATACATATATTCAACTTTGGGTAACATATTTTTGGCCATTCTAAAAATTAAAACCTAATTATAGTACAGAAATCAGCTCGAAATGCTGGGTGTCACCTCCGCATGGCTGTTCCTGGCCATGAGAACTTGATCACTGGCCCAGGTATAAGTCTGACATGGATGAAATTGTAGAAATAGACTCTAGGTACATATATTCAACTTTGGGTAACATGTTTTTGGCCATTCTGAAAAATATAACCTAATTCCAGTACAGAAATCAGCTAGAAATGCTGGGTGTCACCTCCGCATGGCTGTTTCTGGCCATGAGAACTTGATCACTGGCCCAAATCTAAGTCTGACGTGGATGAAATTATAGAAATAGACTCTAGATACATATATTCAACTTTGGGTAACATGTTTTTGGCCATTCTAAAAATTATAGCCTAATCATAGTACAGAAATCAGCTAGAAATGGTAGGGGTCACCTCCGCATGGCTGTTTCTGGCCATGAGAACTTGATCACTGGCCCAGGTATAAGTCTGATGTGGATGAAATTATAGAAATATACTCTAAATACATATATTCAACTTTTGGGAAACATATTTTTGGCCATTCTAAAAATTATAGCCTAATCATAGTACAGAAATCAGCTAGAAATGGTAGGTGTCACCTCCACATGGCTGTTTCTGGCCATGAGAACTTGATCACTGGCCCAGGTATAAGTCTGATGTGGATGAAATTATAGAAATATACTCTAGATACATATATTCAACTTTTGGTAACATATTTTTGGCCATTCTAAAAATTATAGCCTAAGCAAAGTACAGAAATCAGCTCGAAATGCTGGGTGTCACCTCCGCATGGCTGTTTCCTGCCATGAGAACTTGATCACTGGCCAAGGTATAAGTCTGTCGTGGATGAAATTATAGAAATATACTCTAAATACATATATTCAACTTTTGGGTAACACATTTTTGGCCATTCTAAAAATTATAGCCTAATCAAAATACAGAAATCAGCTAGAAATGGTGGGTGTCACCTCCGCATGGCTGTTTCTGGCCATGAGAACTTGATCACTGGCCCAGGTATAGGTGTGATTTGGATGAAATTATAGAAATAGACTCTAGATACATATATTCAACTTTGGGTTACATATTTTTGCCATTCTAAAAATTAAAACCTAATTATAGTACAGAAATCAGCTACAAATGCTGGGTGTCACCTCCGCATGGCTGTTTCTGGCCATGAGAACTTGTTCACTGGCCCAGGTATAAGTCTGATGTGGATGAAATTATAGAAATAGACTCTAGATACATATATTCAACTTTGGGTAAAATATTTTTGGCCATTTAAAAAATTAAAACCTAATTATAGTACAGAAATCAGCTACAAATGCTTGGTGTCACCTCCGCATGGCTGTTCCTGGCCATGAGAACTTGATCACTGGCCCAGGTAATAGTCCGATGTGGATGAAATTATGGAAATAGACTCTAGATACATATATTCAACTTTGGGTAACATGTTTTTGGCCATTCTAAAAATTATAGCCTAATCAAAGTACAGAAATCAGCTAGAAATGCTGGGTGTCACCTCCGCATGGCTGTTTCTGGCCATGAGAACTTGATCACTGGCCCAGGTATAGGTGTGATTTGGATGAAATTATGGAAATAGACTCTAGATACATATATTCAACTTTGGGTAACATATTTTTGGCAATTCTAAAAATTATAACCTAATTATAGTACAGAAATCAGCCACAAATGCTGGGTGTCACCTCTGCATGGCTGTTTCTGGCCATGAGAACTTGATCACTGGCCAAGGTATAAGTCTGACGTAGATGAAATTATAGAAATATACTCTAGATACATATTTCAACTTTGGGTAACATATTTTTGGCAATTCTAAAAATTATAACCTAATTATAGTACAGAAATCAGCTAGAAATGCTGGGTGTCACCTCCGCATGGCTGTTTCTGGCCATGAGAACTTGATCACTGGCCCAGGTATAGGTGTAATTTGGATGAAATTGTAGAAATAGACTCTAAATTTATATATTCAACTTTTGGGAAACATATTTTTGGCCATTCTAAAAATTATAGCCTAATCATAGTACAGAAATCAGCTAGAAATGGTAGGTGTCACCTCCACATGGCTGTTCCTGGCCATGAGAACTTGATCACTGGCCCAGGTATAAGTCCGATGTGGATGAAATTATAGAAATATACTCTAGATACATATATTCAACTTTTGGTAACATATTTTTGGCCATTCTAAAAATTATAGCCTAAGCAAAGTACAGAAATCAGCTCGAAATGCTGGGTGTCACCTCCGCATGGCTGTTTCCTGCCATGAGAACTTGATCACTGGCCCAGGTATAGGTGTGATTTGGATGAAATTATAGAAATAGACTCTAAATACATATATTCAACTTTGGGTTACATCTTTTTTGCCATTCTAAAAATTAAAACCTAATTATAGTACAGAAATCAGCTACAAATGCTGGGTGTCACCTCCGCATGGCTGTTTCTGGCCATGAGAACTTGATCACTGGCCCAGGTATAAGTCTGATGTGGATGAAATTATAGAAATAGACTCTAGATACATATATTCAACTTTGGGTAACATATTTTTGGCCATTTAAAAAATTAAAAACCTAATTATAGTACAGAAATCAGCTACAAATGCTGGGTGTCATCTCCGCGTGGCTGTTCCTGGCCATGAGAACTTGATCACTGGCCCAGGTAATAGTCCGATGTGGATGAAATTATGGAAATAGACTCTAGATACATATATTCAACTTTGGGTAACATGTTTTTGGCCATTCTAAAAATTATAGCCTAATCATAATACAGAAATCAGCTCGAAATGCTGGGTGTCACCTCCGCATGGCTGTTTCTGGCCATGAGAACTTGATCACTGGCCCAGGTATAGGTGTGATTTGGCTGAAATTTTGGAAATAGACTCTAGATACATATATTCAACTTTGGGTAACATATTTTTGGCCATTCTAAAAATTATAGCCTAATTATAGTACAGAAATCAGCTCGAAATGCTGGTTGTCACCTCCGCATGGCTGTTTCCGGCCATGAGAACTTGATCACTGGCCAAGGTATAAGTCTGACGTTGATAAAATTATAGAAATATACTCTAGATACATATATTCAACTTTTGGTAACATATTTTTGGCCATTCTAAAAATAATAGCCTAATCAAAGTACATAAATTAGCTAGAAAAGCTGTGTGTCACCTCCGCATGGCTGTTTCTGGCAATGAGAACTTGATCACTGGCCCAGGTATAAGTCTGACGTGGATGAATTTACAGAAATAGACTCTAGATACATATATTCAACTTTGGGTAACATATTTTTAGCCATTCAAAAAATTATAGCCTAATTATAGTACAGAAATCAGCTCGAAATGCTTGGTGTCACCTCCGCATGGCTGTTTCTGGCCATGAGAACTTGATCACTGGCCCAGGTATTAGTCCGATGTGGATGAAATTATAGAAAATATACTCTAGATACATATATTCAACTTTGGGTAACATATTTTTGGCCATTCTAAAAATTATAGCCTAATCAAAGTACATAAATTAGCTAGAAAAGCTGGGTGTCACCTCCGCATGGCTGTTTCTGGCCATGAGAACTTGATCACTGGCCCAGGTATAAGTCTGACGTGGATGAAATTACAGAAATAGACTCTAGATACATATATTCAACTTTGGGTAACATATTTTTGGCCATTCTAAAAATTATAGCCTAATCAAAGTACATAAATTAGCTAGACATGGTGGGTGTCACCTCCGCATGGCTGTTTCTGGCCATGAGAACTTGATCACTGGCCCAGGTATAGGTGTGATTTGGATGAAATTATGGAAATAGACTCTAGATACATATATTCAACTTTGGGTAACATATTTTTAGCCATTCAAAAAATTATAGCCTAATTATAGTACAGAAATCAGCTCGAAATGCTTGGTGTCACCTCCGCATGGCTGTTCCTGGCCATGAGAACTTGATCACTGGCCCAGGTATAAGTCTGACGTGGATGAAATTATAGAAATAGACTCTAGATACATATATTCAACTTTGGGTAACATATTTTTGGCCATTCTAAAAATTAAAACCTAATTATAGTACAGAAATCAGCTCGAAATGCTGGGTGTCACCTCCGCATGACTGTTTCAGGCCATGAGAACTTGATCACTGGCCCAGGTATTAGTCCGATGTGGATGAAATTATAGAAATATACTCTAGATACATATATTCAACTTTGGGTAACATATTTTTGGCCATTCTAAAAATTAAAACCTAATTATAGTACATAAATCAGCTCGAAATGCTGGGTGTCACCTCCGCATGGCTGTTTCTGGCCATGAGAACTTGATCACTGGCCCAGGTATAGGTGTGATTTGGATGAAATTATGGAAATAGACTCTAGATACATATATTCAACTTTGGGTAACATGTTTTTGGCCATTCCAAAAATTATAGCCTAATCAAAGTACATAAATTAGCTAGAAATGGTGGGTGTCAACTCCGCATGGTTGTTTCCGGCCATGAGAACTTGACCACTGGCCCAGGTATAAGTCTGATGTGGATGAAATTATAGAAATAGACTCTAGATACATATATTCAACTTTGGGTAACATATTTTTGGCAATTCTAAAAATAACGTGCAAGCACTTTAAGCTGCGTCAAAGACTCTCCCTCCATAATATGCCCCCCCCCCTCAGGCCACTTCTAGATACGTCCCTGCTCTCACCCCTTATAGCTCCTTATGAACAACCACTAATATCCACTATCATAACCTCACATTCAATGACAGTTTGTGCATTGCTCATTACCCTTCACTTTTTCAATTGTAATTTTCCTTGACAACTCAGAGCTGCCACCTGTTAATTGGTTAATTGATAGTTGATATTTCTACAAAGTCCTACTCAATGATATTGCCATTTTCAAGTGAAATTCACATAGATCTATTCTATTGCTAACCGAAATAAAAGAGCTATAAATCCAGCTAAATTGAATCTATACAAATATAATTTGTACAGTCTTGTCACAGTTTGATTTAAGCCTATACTTGAAAAGATGCGCACTTCTCACTATGTATCTATGTATCTAGCTTTCTTTCTTTCTACTATTTAGCCATTTCTTTGTTTGTTTATTTCTGGCTTTCTATCTTGCTATTTATTATTTTAATTAACTATATATCTACCCGGTTATTTATCTATTCGTGTATAGATATGTATTTATGCATTTATTTGTCTCTCTGTTAATTTTGTTGTCGGTCTATCTATTTATAATCAATAGTCAATGGATTTGTGTGACAATTAAGGATTATCTGACTATTATAGTCACTTGGCTCTTGATTGGTATTGAACTATCAAGTGCGATTCTGAAGTGCAATTAGTGAATTACCCTTCAGTAATTGATAAGATGTAATTCTGGCTGCCTCAACTGATAAACTTCAGTTATACCAATTTATATGGTTCAATTGAGGGCGCTCCCAAGAAAGAGAGGATGTGCCTGCTGGAAGAAGAAGAAGATGCGTGCGCGCGCATCTCTGATAGCTTGACCCTTGACCCCAAATGCAACAGTCCATTTATTTTCTTAATTAATTTTTTTGTTACGGTGGGCCACCAAAATCGACTGGGCTTTAGGAAAAATTCCATTGAGACTGTACTTCAAGATTGAGTGAGATTGGTGAGAGAGGGCAATCGTGACAGTGCTAACAAGATTAGCCAAAATACTTGAGGTAACAGCTGCTTGACGCAGCTAAAAATTATAGCCTAATCATAGTACAGAAATCAGCTAGAAAAGCTGGGTGTCACCTCCGCATGGCTGTTTCTGGCCATGAGAACTTGATCACTGGCCCAGGTATAAGTCTGACGTGGATGAAATTACAGAAATAGACTCTAGATACATATATTCACCTTTGGGTAACATATTTTTGGCCCACGTGGAGTGGGCATTGTGTAGTTAGTTTGATGTCAGCTTATCGTCACTGGGAATGACAAGTGGTTCACTTATAAATGGATCCTCATTTTGCTTACCATTTCCCCATTTTGCTCATAATTTCTCCATTTTTCTTACCATTTCCCCATTTTCCTTTCTAATTTTGCTAGTACATCTGCAGAAATTTCCCCAAAATCTGTTCAGGGGGCAAGTTGTCCCCCTGCCCTCTCACCCCCCCCCCCCTAATGGCTATGCTACTTATCTCAATACCTTTTAGATCTGTCCTTCCTGCTATTGCCATAATATGTTGTAAGCCGCTTGTACTTTCTTTTTTACTGCACCGCCCCCTCCTGATGATACCACTGCTAAGTTCATTGTCTGTTCTATTTCTATGATCATGTATGAAAATCTAGGCCCTAGGAGGGGAGGCACCCTAGCAGCAGCAAGGGGGATAACCTGGGGGTGCCCTAACCCTTGGGGTATCCCCTGAGGATCCCCCAACCATTGGGATATCCCCATGTCCCCGGGGTGTGCCCCAATGCCCGGGGGTGTGCCCCACTCCCCGGGGATGTGTCCCCACTCCCCGGGGGTGTGCCCCCACTCCCCGGGGTGTGCCCAAGTCCCGGGGGTGTGCCCCCACTTCCTGGGGGTGCACCCCCGCTCCCCAGAGTGTGCCCCACTTCCTGGGGGTGTGCCCCAATTCCCTGGGCATGTGCCCCCACTTCCTGGGGGTGTGCCCCCACTCCCCGGGGATGTGCCCCACGTCCCGGGATATGCCCCCACTCTCAAGGGGTGTGCCCAACTCCTCAGGGGTGTGCCCCCACTCTCAGGGGTGTGCCCCAACTCCCCCGGGGGTGCCCCAACTCCCTGGTGGTGTGCCCCCACTCCCCGGGGGTGTGCCCCCACTCCCTAGGGGTGTGCCCCCATTCCCAGGGTGTGCCCCCACTTCCTGGGGATGTTCCCCCACTCCCCAGAGTGCGCCCCAATTCCCTGGGGGTGTGCCCCCACTCCCCAGGGGTGTGCCCCACTTCCCTGGGGGTGTGCCCCACGTCCTGGGGGTGTGCCCCCACTCTCAGGGGGTGTGTCCCCACTCTCAGGGGGGGGGTGTGCCCGGGGGTGTGCCCCCACTCTCAGGGGGTGTGCCCCACTCCCCAGGGGTGTGCCCCCACTCTCAAGGTAGCGCCCCAACTCCCCCGGGGGTGCCCCAACTCCCCCGTGGTGTGCCCCACTCCCCGGGTGTGTGCCCCCAAATCCGCGGGTTGTGCCCCCACTACCCGGGGATGTGCCCCACTCTCAGGGGATGTGCCCCCACGTCCCCGGGGTGTGTCCCAGCTCCCCGGGGTGTGCCCCCAACTCCCCGGGGATGTGCCCCCCACTCCCGGGGGTTGTGCCCACACTCCCCGGGGGTGTGCCCGCACTCCCCGGGGGTGTGCCCCCACTACCTGGGGGTGTGCCCCCACTCTCAGGGGGTGTGCCCCCACTCTCAGGTGATACCACTGCTAAGTTTATTGTCTGTTCTATTTCTATGATCATGTATGAAAATCTAGGCCCCAGGGGGGGAGGCACCCTAGCAGCAGCAAGGGGGATAACCTGGGGGTGCCCTAACCCTTGGGGTAGCCCCTGAGGATCCCCCAACCATTGGGATATCCCCATGTCCCCGGGGTGTGCCCCACTCCCCGGGGGTGTGCCCCACTCCCCGGGGGTGTGCCCCCACTCCCCGGGGGTGTGCCCCCACTCCCCGGGGGTGTGCCCCCACTCCCCGGGGTGTGCCCAAGTCCCGGGGGTGTGCCCCCACTTCCTGGGGGTGCACCCCCACTCCCCAGAGTGTGCCCCACTTCCTGGGGGTGTGCCCCAATTCCCTGGGCATGTGCCCCCACTTCCTGGGGGTGTGCCCCCCACTCCCCAGGGGTGTGCCCCCACATCCCGGGGATGTGCCCCCACGTCCCGGGGATGTGCCCCCACTCTCAAGGGGTGTGCCCCATTCCCCAGGGGTGTGCCCCCACTCTCAGGGGTGTGCCCCAACTCCCCCGGGGATGCCCCCACTCAAGGGGGTGTGCCCCCACTCCCGGGGTGTGCCCCCATTCCCTGGGGGGGTGGCCCCACGTCCCCGGGTTGTGCTAGATATTAAATGGTTGCCCCTTGGTTCATTCATGCATGTACTTTCTTTATCTTGGCAGGGTGTGCCCCCACTTCCCTGGGGGTGTGCTCCCACTTCCTGGGGGTGTGCCCCCACTCCCCGGAGTGTGCCCCAATTCCCTGGGGATGTGCCCCCACTCCCTGGGGTGTGCCCCACGTCCCGGGGGTGTGCCCCAACTCTCAGGGGGTGTGCCCCCGCGTCCCGGGGATGTGCCCCCACTCTCAAGGGGTGTGCCCCACTCCCCAGGGGTGTGCCCCCACTCTCAGGGGGTGTGCCCCAACTCCCTGGTGGTGTGCCCCCACTCCCGGGGGTGTGCCCCCACTCCCTGGGGGTGTGCCCCCATTCCCCGGGGGGGTGCCCCCACGTCCCCGGGGTGTGCTAGATATTAAATGGTTGCCCCTTGGTTCATTCATGCATGTACTTTCTTTATCTTAGCAACGGGGATGTGGGGGCACACAAGGGGGCAACCATTTAATATCTAGCACACCTCAGGGACGTGGGGGCAACCCCCCCAAGGAATGGGGGCACACCCCCGGGGAGTGGGGACACACCCCCCGAGAGTGGGGGCACACCAACGGGGAGTTGGGGCACCCCCTGGGGAGTGGGGGCACACCCCCGGGACGTGGGGGCACACCCCCGGGACGTGGGGCACACCCCCGGGACGTGGGGCACACCCCCGGGGAGTGGGGCACACCCCCGGGGAGTGGGAGCACACCCTCAGGGAGTGGGGGCACACCCCAGGGAGTGCGTGCGGGCACACCCCCGGGAAGTGGGGGCACAAGCCCTGAGAGTGGGGGCACAAGCCCTGAGAGTGGGGGCACACCCCCAGGTAGTGGGGGCACACCCCTTGGGGGCACACCCCCGGGGAGTGCGGGCACACCCCCGGGGAGTGGGGGTACACCCCCGGGTAGTGGGGGCATACTCCTGGGATGTGGGGGCACACCCCCACTAAGGAGGGGCGACCATTCAATATTACTAATAATAAGGGGGCAACCATTTAATATCTACTAAGTTGCTAAGATAAGGGGGGGTGCCCCCACTCCCCGGGGGTGTGCCCCCATTCCCCGGGGGGTGTGCCCCCATTCCCCGGGGGGTGTGCCCCAACGTCCCCGGGGTGTGCTAGATATTAAATGGTTGCCCCCTTGGTTCATTCATGCATGCACTTTTTTTATCTTAGCAACTTTGTAGATATTAAATGGTTGCCCCCTTATTCTTAGTCATATTAAATGGTCGCCCCCTTATCATATCTATGTGTCTATGTATCTATGTATCAGTGTATCTATGTATCTATCTATCATCATTGCTTAGTAGATATTAAATGGTTGCCTTGTTTCTTCATGCATGTACTTTTGTCATCTTAGCACCTTAGTAGATATTAAATGGTTGCCACCTTATTCTTAGTAGATATTAAATGGTCGCCCCCCTTATCCTTAGTAGATATTAAATGGTCGCCCCCTTATCTGTATATCTATCTATCTATCTATCTATCTATCTATCTATCTATCTATCTATCTATCTATCTATCTATCTATCATCTTTGATAGCCATCATTGATTGCCATCATTGACTCGGCTTGTGACACAAATTCTAGTTTTGTTTTCAATGCACCGTCATCAAGGTCACGTGGTGCAGTCCCCCCCCCCTGTCCTCAGCCCACTCTTCCCATTATTTGCTAGATGTCCGAAAAACTTTTCTTGGACAAGAAGAGTGACCAGTGAACTGGCTGTCATTACACATGCCACATCTACAATAACGACATAAAAATGCAACCATTGGGTAGGCAAGATCCTTGTTGTCTAAATTGACAGCAGTTCAATAATCCAAACAGGTACGTAATGCAAGTTTATTTGCGGAATAACACAACTTTTTCCACTCGGCTGCGATCCTTAGAGGAGAGCAAGAGCTCTCCTAATTAGAGCTTGACAAGCTGATAAAAAATGAAGTAAGGGGCCTCTTGCCCAGTTTAATCTCCAGATGCGGTTGACTGGAAGGGATCCAGATGTCTTTCGAAACTTGTGGGCCCTCCTCAAACCTCATACTACTTTTATATTTTACTTCAAAATGTCACTTTTCGTTTCGCAAAAAAATTCTGCAATTACTGTGGTTTTTGATGCAGGTATATCAAGGTGAAAATTAATTCAGAATGCTACTTTGAAGAGACGACACTATTGTGATAGCAGGGGCCCGCCGACAATTTTGCTCAGGGCCCCCCCCCCGTGTGGCTAGTCCGCCGCTGGGGGCCCATTAGAAACAGTTTGCCCGGGCCCAAAAATGTGCTAATACGGCCCTGGCTGCCGCCCTGTGGCAAAATAATTCTATGGGCCCCTGCATCTACCATCGGCGATATTTCAAATGTGAAAATCAAATGGCTATAATGCATATAATTTGGTACATTTTTAATAGGGTGCATGGGGCCTCTATGCGATCTTGAGGCTCTCGTCATATTCAGTTAATTTAGTAGCATCATACAGTCATGAAGTGTTGTTTCTCAAAAATTTTATTTTCAAATTCTTGCATGGGCCCCCCTGAGTGGATGGGCCCGTGCCAGCTGCCACTCTGCCCCTGAATCTCCCCACTGAACTGACCAAGCCTGCTCGAAAGCTGTTGTATCTCATCAGTCTATGTGATACGCTGGATGAAGGTAGTCAAATACTTACAAAAGAGACAGGCTGATTCCCTGGGGCCGATTCCAGAATATTCCATTAGAAAATTGTTTATACTTTATGCAGATATATATCTTGAGGATGAAATTCATTTCCTGTTGTGGGCTGGGTGCTTCGGCACAAGTCAATAAAGATTTTCTAACTGTAACTGTAACTTAACTGTATTCTAAGATACTTAGTATACAGTCGAGGGTTTCTCATTGGATAGGGGGCCGAAATATTTGTAAAAATAACGTGCAAGCACTTTAAGAGTTGCTTGTAGATAGAATATCTATCTATAAAGATCTCCTATTTGCTTTTCTATTTTTCTGTAAGGATCTATCTATCTATCTATCTATCTATCTATCTATCTATCTATCTATCTATCTATCTATCTATCTATCTATCTATCTATCTATCTATCTATCTATCTATCTTCAGTACTTCCTCCCTCCCTCTTCCTTCCTTCCTCCCTCCCTCTCTTCTCCCTCCCTCTCTTCTCCCTCCCTCTCTTCTCCCTCCCTCCCTCCCTCCCTCCCTCCCTCCCTCTGTTCCTCCCTCCCTCCCTCCCTCCCTCTCTCCCTTCATTCTTTCTTTCTTCCTTCCTTTCTTCCTGTCTTTCGTCCTGTCTTTCTTCCTTTTTTTTCTTCCATATTTCCTTTCTTCCATCCTTCCTTCATTCCTTATATTGAATTTGTTAACACTGGATCTGGCTGCCGCTGCTGTTGCTATCACTGCAGCTAGACATTTGAAATTCCCACCAAAAAGGAACATTTTAGTTTCGTAAATAAAAAATTTAATGTCATGAAAGTCTACCAAAAGTTGATAGAAGCAAGATAAAATTATATTGAAATTGTATGCAAAGTTTGAACGAGATTGGCGAAACAGTGCAATCTCCAGAGTGTTGACAAGCTTTAGCATCCTGCCTACCACAATAGAGTTGCGCTTGCCAGCAAGCAACTCTAAAAATGTCAAAACAACAACTTTCAATGCTGTTTATATGAAATATACTAAATACCTCCACTCCTGGGCCATCAAGGCATGTTGTTCAGGTCATTCTCCGTAATTTACGCACATTTTCAATGCTTGGTAAGTCCAATTTACAGAATTACATCCAAATGTCTTGGAGCTATTGAATTTTCTCGACCAGAATACCGTGTGAACTTCTTTCGACTGCTGATAAACACTGTCTAATCTACCTGTTAAGTGGATTAAAAAACGTCCAGTACCTCATTTTGTGCTGTTGGATGTTTATCATTGTTTGGTTATTTTAAAATCTCTATGTTGTTGGTAGTTTTTGATTGCTGTTCATGGCAGATTTTTGAGGTAAACACTTTTTAGATTTTGGTAATGCCCACTCAATCTAATATGCGGTCAATAATTTTTTCATTAAATTTCGTTGGTGGGCAGTCTGATGACTGAGAAGGACCACAAATGCAGATCTCAAATCGCATCATTTTCTTACTGTTTTTAAAAAGGCATAATTATAGCAGTCGACTGAGACGGTGGCTGTCAGAGTTTTACAAAAAATTATTGTATTATTTTTTAACTGATAAAACACACATACAAATTCAATTACATGACTGTTTTATATAGATATCTACATTGATGGATGATTGCGGCTTTACATTTATGCACTTGGTAGGCTAATTAGGACAGGAGGAGGACACGGCAATGAGGTGTAGGATGATTAAAACAGTTGTCCGACATAAACCCAGGTGACCCCACAAGAGCTGGATTCAAACTCTGGACCCAGAAATTGCAGTCCAGTACGCTACCATTAGACCAACCTTCCCCCCAATAGATATTGAGATACATAGATAGATAGATCAATAGATATATATATCTATAGCATTGGCATACATTTATGTCACTGCCATTGGGCAATGCCCCAACCTTCAAAATTAACATGCAAGAGGTGGGAAAGAGATGAGGTCATTGAATTCAAGTTTTGCATGAGAAACAGCTGTTTTCTCAGAACTTAGTTTCAAGTATGCATATTGTTTGCTGTTTGCGTGTTTTTTTCTTGGTCTGATGAGCAATTCAAATCACTTAACACTTGTTATGATTATTCTCAATCCAAGAATGCCTCAATTGTGAAAATTTTATCAACAAAGCCACCATTTTATGAAGACAATCTTGGAACCCATGAGATGAAATTGATGGATTTTGTTAAGTTAAAACGGGAATGTTGGACACATTGTCTAACAACATTTAATATACATAATGTATTATATTTAACCACATAAATTCTGAGGAAGAATGTGATAAAACCGAGATGCAAATTTGAACAAGCATCCTCGGATACAATGGCTGGTTAATCCTATGGGAAAGTAGAAGGTGTGATTTGCGGCATGGGAGAGCGTCTGAGGCAAAAAATATGAGTGTAGGAACAGTGGAACTGGAGCTTGAGGTATAGTAGGGTGATGTCTGCGCGAACTAGATTCTCTTGACGTGAGGGTATAGCAATGAAGTATAGGTGCAACTAGCTGCATTGAGCATTGCGCAAGTGTTTGAGTAGAAGGTGACAGCAGACACTAGTGTCTAACAGAGTCGCTGCCCATATAGAGCTATAGGCCGACAAATTCATAATGTGGAATACTTGTACCAAATTTCATAACTCTAAAATAAGCGGAATATTAAGGTCACAAATGGACAGTTCAAGAATGACAAAAGATGGCTGCCAAAAAGGCCTACATCTTGAATTTATCCTCATGTTCCCAATCAATACCCACAGGCGTAGACCTGAACCAAATTTTATAACTCTTAAGTGAAATATTAAGGTCACATTTGGCATTCCAGGAATGAAGAAAGATGGCTGCTAAAATGCCCGCTATCTCAGTTGTCTCGAGAGGTAGGCTACTCAATAAAATGTTATTTTTTAATAATCACAGCAAGTGCATACCTAACTGTGTCATTCTTCTGCTTTCGCCCCGTAGCATATAACTAGCAAAAAAAAAATTTTTGCGAGGACACCCCCCCAACGTGATCCACCCCCCGGACTTGTAAAATCTAAAATTTTAAAATTACCTCCTTCCGAGGAGACCCCCAGCCTAGAAATATAACTAGCAAAAATAAAAATTTCTGCAAGTACCCCCCGGATGTGACCCTCCCCCCAGGCCTTGTATAGAATATAAAATTTAATACCTCCCCCGAGGTGACCCCTAGCAATATATCTAGCAGAAAAAAGCCTTTTTTTTTGCA
This sequence comes from Platynereis dumerilii, assembly GCA_026936325.1. Classification (NCBI taxonomy): domain Eukaryota; kingdom Metazoa; phylum Annelida; class Polychaeta; order Phyllodocida; family Nereididae; genus Platynereis; species Platynereis dumerilii. The sequence continues at coordinate 7,547,487 of JAPTHN010000017.1, read as the reverse complement.
AGTACCCTCCCCCGAGGTGACCCCCCTTGGGACTTGTAAAATCTAAAATTTTAAAATTACCTCCCTCTGAGGTGACCCCTAGTTTAGAAATATAACTAGTAAAAAAGATAATTTCTGCAAGTACCCCCCTGGAAATGTCCTCCCCCCCCTCGGGCCTTGCATAAAATATAAAATTTAATACCTTCCCCGAGGTGACCCCAGCCTGGCAATATAAAAGGCAGAAATTTTTTTTTTTTGCGACTACCCCCTCCGAGGTGACCCCCCTCGGGACTTGTAAAATCCTAAATTTTTTAATCACCTCCCTCCAAGGAGACCAGCCTAGAAATATAACAAGCAAAAATACAAAATTTCTGCAAGCTCCCCCCGGATGTGACCCCCCCCCCCGGGCCTAGTATAGAATATAAAATTTGATACCTCCCCCGAGGTGACCCAGCCTAGCAATATAACTAGAAGAAAAAATACTTTTTTTTTGCGAGCACCCCCCCCCCCCGTGGTTAGGTGACCCCCGCGGGACTTATATTACCTCCCTCTGAGGTCACCCCTAGCCTAGAAATATAACTAGCAAAAAAAATAATTTCTGCAAGTACCCCCCTGGAAATGTCCTCCCCCCCCTCGGGCCTTGTATAGAATAGTAAATTTAATACTTTCCCCGAGGTCCCAGCCTGGCAATATAACAGGCAGAAATTTTTTTTTTTGCGAGTACCCCCCCCCCCCCGAGGTGACCCCACCTCCGCCCCCCCCCCCCCCCCCCGAGGTGACCCCCCTCTGGACTTGTCAAATCTAAAAATTTTTAATTACCTCCCTCAGAGGTGACCCCAAGCCCAGAGATATCACTTGCAAAAAAAAAAAATTCTGCAAGTACCCCCCCCGAGGAGACCCCCCTCGGGACTTGTAAAATCTATAATTTTAAAATTACCTCCGAGGTGACCGCCAGCCTAGAAATATAACTAGCAAAAATAAAAATTTCTGCAAGCACCCCCTCCGGATGTGACCCCCCCCTGGGGGGTCTTGTATAGAATATAAAATTTAATACCTCTCCCAAGGTGACCTCAGCCTAGCATATAACTAGCAGAAGAACACAATTTTTTTTTTGCGAGTACCCCCCCCGAGGCGACCCCCCTCGGGACTCGTAGAATCTAAAATTACCCCCCTCAGAGGTGACCCCTAGCCTAGAATAACTAGCAAAAAAAATAATTTCTGTAAGTACCCCCCGGAAATATCCTCCTCCCTCGGGCTTAGCATAGAATATAAAATTTAAAACCTCCCCAGAGGTGACCCAGCCTGGCAATATAACTAGCAGAAAAAAAACATTTTTTTTAGCCAGTACCCCCCCTGAGGTGACCCCCTCGGGACTTGTAAAATCTAAAATTTTAAAAATTACCTCCCTCCGAGGAGACCCCCGCGCCTAGAAATATAACTAGCAAAAATAAAAATTTCTGCAAGTACCCCCCAGATGTGACCCCCGGCCTTGTATAGAATATAAAATTTAATACCTCCCGAGGGTTCCCCAGCCTAGCAATATAACTAGCAGAAAAAAATTAAAAAAATTTTGCGAGCACCCCCCCCATCCGAGGTGAGGTGACCCCCCTCGGGACTTGTAAAATCTAAAATTTTAAAATAACCTCCCTCCAAGGTGACCCCTAGCCTAGAAATATAGCTAGCAAGAAAAGACAATTTCTGCAAGTACCCCCCTGGAAATGTCCTCCCCCCCCTCGGGCCTTGCATAAAATATAAAATTTAATACCTTCCCCGAGGTGACCCCAGCCTGGCAACATAACAGGCAGAAATTTTGTTTTTTTGCGAGTACCCCCCCCCCCCCCGAGGTGACCCCCCTCGAGACTTGTAAAATCTAAAATTTTAAAATTACCTCCTTCCGAGGTGACCCCCAGCCTAGAAATATAACTAGCAAAAATTATAATTTCTGCAAGTACCCCCTGGATGTGTCCTCCCCCCCCCCGGCCATACTACATGTCTCCCTATTGGCTGAAATGGCCACTCCCACCAAGTCCCTCATTCTCATTGGCTCTAAATGGCCACACCCCCAAAAATTAAAAATTTTCAAGCACTGCCACAGTTTCAACCGAACAACTGTCAACCCATTACACCTTGCCTAATGCTGTCAAATTAGCCAACTAAGATTGCTTCTAACCAGCAATTACCACAAACAGAAACTCAACGCATGATAGCCAAAAATGCATAGCTGTCATTATGCGCCACACCTCCAAATATCGACCACACCCCCAAAACCCATTATTAAAAAGGCTAGAGAATTCTCCAGAATTCTCCAGCCAATAAAATGAGACAATTCAAATATCTACAGTTTTTTGCCTATTTTTAGTAATTTCTGTCTTTTCGTTTTCAAATATCTGATGATTTTAATAGATATATGCATGAAAACCATGTATTTCATTCATGTTAATTCATTTTGTTCATATTCAAGAACATAGCATGACTTTATTAAAAACAAAATGGTCAGGAAGTTGATATTTTCACATTTTGGCGAATTTTAAACTTGTTTTGTCGTTCTAAAATATTGCGTCAACTACATAATGGCCATAAAAGTTCCTTCTTGATAGGTTTATTTATAATACCTTTTGGTTTTTACCAATATAGTTATTGCCATTTTGGTGTGAGAGACCAAAATTCAAGAAAAATGTGAAAAATTACGCATTTTTCAGTACTTTGGTTTTTGTGTATAATTCATTAGATTGAACCTATAAACGATTCAAGCAGTTAAAAGAGCTATATTTTAGACAACTGAATGCGAAATTTAAATGTCTAACTCCAAAATTGAGGGAATAACAGAAGGTTGAAAAAAACCCATCTTTTTACATTTTTTAAAATCAATTTTAGTAAGAGCATTCAGACCCCAAAAAGCACAACTAGGGTATTTAATACATGTAATGGTAGATTTTCATGGCCATAGGTATAACCGTTTCTGAGTTCTGATCCGGAAAAGAAAATAATAAATTTTTTCCGAATTTTCAATATTTTACAAAAACCGTGGTCATTGTATATTAAAATATGAACTCCAAAAGGCACATTAACACTATAAGACCCATTCATTTGTCAAATTTCATATAGGCCTATATAGGTGAAATAGTTTTGGCACAGAGGTCAATACACATTGTGTGACGGCGCCCGCCCGCCCGCCAAAAATTTGCCATACTTACTACAATACCCTCGGCAATATACATTGCCGAGGGTAAAAACCAATACCAATCTCTGTATTGATTAGTTTTAATTCCCATAATTTATCTTCTATATAGAAATGATCCGCAACTTATCCATGGATCCTCGTCTATTAGTTAAACTGTATGATTTATCATAACCCTCCAAACCTGTCCTTGAACAGCAGTTAACTTGAAATGATTTTTATATGCCTCGTCAATGCTTCTTTTTCTTCTGTACTGTAGCCAACCAGGTAGGCTGTTTTGAATGTGTCAATAAACTTAATTCACCACTTTAGTATTATTTAAAGCATTTATTAATAGGCCTATTGCAAATTTAAAAGCATATTATGTAAGGTAAGGAAGGCTTTATTGGTTAAGGCCTATCTACTTGTTATTATGCAATTAATTTTCCATAGACTGAATCTATTCAGTATGTATTGGGTAAGATATAAAATAGCAATAGACTGTGTAATCTTCATGACATCAAAAGAGCAAGTTGTAAGGACACACCAATGTGTACACAGAACTTAATAGTTTCTAAATAAAATACCAGCTCAGTAAAATCGACAGCACTATAAGCCATATTGACATGTTCAGTGGAACTGTCCAGATATTTCCTGTCCATTTCCAACTTACTTGGGATTGACCTAGATCACGCTCCTGTGACCTAGATCAAGCAGCGGTCAGCTGTGCATGGGCTATTTTTAGAACAGCAGACCGAGTGAGTTGGAGTGGCCAGGGTCACTCCTGCATGGGGTGTCAGGTACGCATGTTACACCGGCCCAGTCCATTGCCAAGGGGGGGGGGGGCAGTAATGTGGTGTGAAGACAAATTAGTCTCAGCTGGCCGAGATAAGAGGGTTGGTGCAGGGAGGTGTAGGTCTGCATTCAAAACAAGTATCTTCGGACTCAGTAGTACTAAGGAGCACTAAATGTCCTATAGCCGGACAGATAGCCTGAGATAGGTTTTCGCAAACTGCAGAGTAGATCGCTTTGTTGATGTGCAACAGTTCTGCAGGTCGGATACAGACAAGCTTATTCATCAAAACCGCACACAAATATTTGAATCAACCAAGTTTAAAGTTAAAACTGAAACTGACCTTAATACAAAGTTCCTCTCGTTGAAAGGACTTGCGCTCAACAGCTATGGGTAACTCCTGAAATCAAAAGAAAAACATTTCAAAAGATATGAAATATCAAATGGCAGCTGCGGTTGGTAGTCAACGGATAGATGGATGATTGGGGCTTTACGACCTGTATTTATGCACTTGGTAAGCCAATTAGGACAGGAGGAGGACACGGCAATGAGGCAATTAAAACAGCGTACAACATAGACCTGGTGACCCGGCAAGTGTTTGATTCAGCTTGCCCCCCTACGGTGTGCAATAGGGTTTTAGGCTTGCCTCATCACCTGTCACAAGGGTGAAATGTCCATCAAATAACAGATATTGATAAAAATATCCAGGTTAGGAAGTGTACCGAAGTAATATAAGTTTCTGGCAACTCCTCAAGCCTTTACACTAAATGTTGTAGCGCTGATAAGGTTTAGTATGACAGACAGAGACCACAGTGATTCAGGGGCACTTTTTGCAAATGACCATAAACATGATAAATATATTTTATCTCCTGCCACTTTGTACATTTTTAATAAAAGTATTAACCACTCTCTGAAGCAATCTGCAAACTGTGCTATCATTACAGAAGCAATCACCATACAATCAAGCTAAGCAATATGAAGTGACTTCAAACATAGCCAAGAATGTATACAGTGCTCTTAGAACTCAATCAACCACAGACTTCCTTAATGAAAAAAATCCATCTTTATAAAGGACTTGCACTGGCTTGCTTACAAGAACCAGGATTGCCAAAATATAGCAAAAAGATTGAAAAAAATCCACATATAATAAGTCAATTCATCTTCACAAATTACCCTATCCATCAAAACGAGGCTTGATCACTCAAAATGGGGCATTCATTAAAACTCTATACACTTTGGTAATTGATATGCACGAAGAAAATAAACTTGGGTAAAAGATAGACTTGAAAGCAATATTTATATTTACAGTGCCGCCATAAAGTAAGTGAAATGCGTGATGTTTTGCTATTGGGTCAATGATAAATATCATCAACCAAACTGTTTGTAGAAACATGAATTCTCATCTGATGAGATGAAAACATGATATTGCATCATACAGGATGATATGTGAGTTATGCCAACTTTGTGGGATAAAAATGGCTGCCAATTTTTTTTTTTTACTTGGAGTTAGGTATGAGTAGGAGTCTTTGACAAGTAAGTGAACCGAAGGCCAGTGCAATTTCAATGCGAAATGGGTTTCACTTAACTTGTGACTTATTAACAGATTTTGACCCATATCTAACAATTTATAGAGCAAAGAAGATCAGTCAGTTCCTGTATGTTACTAGCATAATGCTCAGGGTGATGCTGCCTGCATGACACCATTTTACCCCATGATGCTAGTAGCAGAATGCCCAAGGGGTGTGATGCAGGCAACATCACATTTGACAGATCTCATTCACTTCATCAATCAACAAGCACATATAATGGCACAGCATCGCCCATGCCCCGCATGTTTTATCCTATGTTTATCCTATCCGTTAGCCAGTTTATCCCGTTCTTTTATCCCGTTCTTTTATCCTATCCATTTATCCTATCCATTTATCCTCTCCGTTTATCATATCTGTTTATCCTATCCGTGTATCCTACCCGTTATCCTGTTTATCCCGTTTATCCTATCCTTTTATCCGATCTATTTATCCTATCTGTTTACCGTATCTGTTTATCCTATCCGTTTATCCAGTACCCCATAAGCACTGGTTCATCCCATTTATCCTGTTTATCTTATCTATTTATCCTATTTGTTTATCCTATCTGTTTATCCTATCTGTTTATCCTATCAGTTTATCCTATCCGTTTATCCTATCCATTTATCCTGTCCATTACCCTATCTGTTGACCCTATCCGTTTAACATATCCATTTATCCTATCCGTTATCCCGTTTATCCCATTTATTCCGTTTATCCTATCCATTTATCCTATCTGTTTATCCTATCCGTTTATCCTATCCATTTATCCTATCCGTTTATCCTATCCCTTTATCCCATCCATTTATCCTATCCATTTATCCCATCCGTTTATCCTATCGGTTTATCCTACCCGTTATCCTGTTTATCCGTTTATCCTATCCATTAATCCTATCCGTTATTCTATCCGTTTATCCTATCCGTTTATCCTATCCGTTTATCCAGTACCCCATAAGCATTGGTTCATCCCATTTATCCTGTTTATCCTATCTGTTTATCCTATCCGTTTATCCTATCTGTTTATCCTATCCGTTTATCCTATCTGTTATCCTATCTGTTATCCTATCTGTTATCCTATCCGTTTAGCATATCTGTTTATCCTATCCGTTTATCCTACCCGTTTATCCTACCCGTTATCCTATCCGTTTATCCTATCCATTTATCCTATCTGTTATCCTATCTGTTATCCTATCTATTTATCCTATCCATTATCCCATTTATCCCATTTATCATATCTGTTTATCCTATCCATTTATCCTATCCGTTTATCCCATTTGTTTATCCCATTTGTTTATCCCATCCGTTTATCCCATCCGTTTATCCTATCCGTTTATCCCGTTTATCCTACCTCCGTCTGTCAATCTGTCTATCCATCCGTCTATCTATCATTCAATCCATCCGTCAATCCATTCATTCATCTATCTATCTACGTTTCTATTTATCCTATCCGTTTATCCCATCCGTTTATCCCGTTCGTTTATCCCATCCGTTTATCCCGTCCGTATATCCTATCCGTTTATGCCGTTTATCCTACCTGTTTATCCCATCTGTTTATCCTATCCGTTTATCCTATCTGTTTATCCCATCCGTCTATCCTGTCCGCCTGTTCCATATATCCATCAATCCATCTGTCAATCCATTCCTCCATCTATCTATCTACCTATCCTGTCTGTTTATCCTATCCGTTTATACTATCCATCTATCCTATCCTACTGTATATCCTATCCATCTATCCTATCTGTCTGCCAATCCGTCTATCCATGCATCTATCTATCTATCTATCTATCTATCTATCTATCTATCTATCTATCTATCTATCTATCTATCTATCTATCTATATGTCTATCTTTTGTTTACATGAGTGTATATTATAACCAGTATTTTATTTACATAAATATAAAACAGATTTATATAATATATAGTAAGTTGCCCGTAGATTGGAGGGAAGAGAATAGAATAATATGAAATAGATACAATATAAGCCCGTGCTACCTGTATAATTAGTTGGACAGATGCATGAACTTTACTGAGATGCAGGAATTGCTGAGTTTCCCAGAAATAGAATGTGGTGCAAAGGGGGGAAGTGGCAAAGGACTTGCAGGTGCTGCCCTCTTGTGTAATGTATCTGATGAGCTGCTTGCAGTGGCCATTCTGTGTACTAAAACTCACCCTGTGGAAGGGAAAATGGCCACCACAATGCAGGCTTTCTGGACCTTGATAGCCTCTAAAACTGATAATAGTAAATTTTCTAATATTGAATTAAACTGAAAATACGAACCGTTGTGCACATCTACAATGGTATCAATGTGTTATGCATATGATAAGAACTTCCAGAGTGGGCTGGTTGAGGCCACAGCATTGGTAATTTCACCCCTTCAGTAGATTTCAGCACTAAAGCATAATCGCCCTATGCATAGCATAGCATGGGCGATAATTACAGGCAAACTACATACCTATCATGTCCAGTTGTGTCCACAAGGTACCTGACTGCCTAAAGTATGTAGAGTATTTTTTTCAAGATTTTTCTGTCAAAAATACCATGAAGGAGCAGCTGGTGAAGTTATTTTGCAGCTTATAGTTCTGCCATTAGCATAACAGCTTGCATCTCATCAACCCCATCTGATGACCCCCTCTCCTGATGTCTGCCTCCCCTAGCCTCTGGTACCAAAAGGGGTAAATAAGAAAGATGGAGGGAGCGGGTTGAATAGGGTTGACTTGAAAGACCAGTGCTGACACCTGACTGATGAGGGCATGTGTGGGACCATTACCTTAACTACAGGACACTCTTACAGTTATGTTATCTGCAGAATTGACCCTACTGAAGATTGGCAGACATTTTGTATCTCACAAGCCTCAAATATTGTCCTTTGTAACCCTGTATGTTTTCACCTCATAAGATAAGTATCCTTGCTCCTCCCACATGCAGTTTGGCTCATGATGTTTGCATGGACCCAATGGCAAAAAATTACTCGTTTCAGTTACTTACAGTTGGCACTGTACTTATGTGGGGGATATGGTCGCCCGCTAAATGTCAGACGGATGTTTCGTCCTGTGCCACAGGGACTTGAGAGAATGTGCCTCGCCTTATTGCTCTGGTTCCTACTAGCCTTATTAGGCTTATCAGTGCAAAATTGGAGCACGCAAACACATAAAGCCTAATTGAGAGGAACCAATGCTCATATTAATGAGTGCTTTTACAAACCAGCCACCACCATGTAGGAATACCAAGGCTTATTGAGCAATATTCACGCAAAGGGACTTGATGGGCACTGATGGTGGTGGTAATTAACGCGTGTAATTTTACAGCATTATTTATACAGTGAGGTCACTAATGTGATGTAAGAGATGCAAGGTGTGATAAACACCACAGTAACACTTTTCTCCATCCACCCATGTGTTCATTTTCTAGAGGCTGATTTCCTGTGGCCATTTTGCGGTCCCTTGCCCAGCTCGCAGCCTGCTGGGGGCCCCCTGTTAGCTTAGGCAGTTACGGGGGCAGGGCAAATTAAAGAGGCTCTCAATATTCCACGCACTGTCGCCATGATGAAAGCGAGGCATAATCTGCAGCCAGGAAATTCCGGTCAACCGCATGAGCGATGCGATTTCTCGACCGACCGCGCTGCAGATTGCCCTGCTCGCATATTTCACGGCATTCTTGATCAACCACTCATAAGCCGCAGATTGACTGCAACAGGGGTGTATCATGGGAGTGAGTGTTTGAGTTAATACCTCCGCGGGTCACTATGTTATTTCCTGTTGCATAAAAAAGAGCTTAGCCTCCCAACACTTAGGATTGACCTTGAAGGCTGAATTCGGCAGACTATGTGGGGGCATTTAGTCATGCGCAATGCGCAACACTTAAGGAATGCCTTTGATGTTCTGCCATTAAGTGATTGAGTGAAACTGTATACTAGCAATTAACAAAGTAGCAGGCAACTTCTATTGCACTGTCACATTGTTGATAGTTAAACCTGACTCAACGTTGTGAGTCAAGCTGTATATATATATCCGAGCAGAAGCCGCATGGTAGTGTTGTGCCAGTTCCCGAAACAGAGACCGAAACCGAGGTTGTAACACTGCAACCGAAATCGAACCGAAGTTCAATCTAACAACCGAGTCTATCGGTTGTCGTATTTTCTCCCATTTCATTCAGAAAACGCAAAATTATTGGCAAAATCGTGACCTGTTAACTCTTCCCAAGCACGGGCCATCTTACAACGCTACCTTCCTTTGAAATTATGGGCTAAAAACAGGTTGCAGACGAGGCACTGAAATGCGGACTGCAAAATTGTGTAGTTTACTTTGATTGGGCATCACATGTGTCTTTGCCGACTTGCCAAGAACTGAAACCGGGGCCGAAACCGCAGTGCTAGGGACAGAAATAACCACAACTGAATATATATCAGAACCGCCCAACACCACCACGTAACAGAAGAAATTAATGGATGAAGGATTCGGGATTCACATCCACCATTTTTTTAAAAGCACTTTTTGAGGCTAATTAGAACAGGATAAAAGAATGAGTTGAATGTCATTGAAACTGCCATCTAACAAAGGTCCTGAGGACCCAGCCACAGGTGGAATCGAACCCAGGACCAGTAATTGGTAGGTGAGAGACTACTATACCTATTACCTACCAACTGATCAGAAGGGAGAAAGCTCCACATCATGAGGAATAGAACATTGTTTTATAATAAGGTCATTTATTGCAATATAAGTGTCTTGATGTTTTGTCTAGTTTAAATGTGAGTTGTTGCGGCAGTCAAGTTAGGTAACTCTCCATGAGTGTTCTGCTTGCTGGAAGAGTGGCCATAAGTGAGAGTTTGTATGACTCATCTACTGAATGAATGAGGTATGGGGACTTCAACTGAATAAAGGTTGGAGGCATTTCTGATTACACAACGACAAAAAAAGATCACTTTTTAGACCTATCAGATTCTAAACAATGACAATGAAGAACAATTCATTTCGGAGACAAATTCAACTCTATAGGGCGCTCGAGTTGACATACGTATTCACTATCTACAGTATCCAGTCACTGATTCCAGTGCAGACAACTATGCAGACAATGATAGGGTCAAATATCCCGACCGTAGACTGAAGTGATTTACTGCTAATCACAGAAACAGGAAGCGGAAGCACATTAGCTAATTGATGGATCATGTGACCTGATCATGTGACCGGAAAGACACAAGACGCGAGTCCGTCTGTCTACTTGTATCAATTTGTCTGTCTCGCGAGTCGTACAACTCTCGCTATACACAGATTCATTAAAGGATGGCGTGTTCGGGATTTCCTGCAGTATAAAAAAGATGATATCAAATCTCACAAATCTGTGGGCAGAAGAATAATGGAGTCAGTACCAAAAACAGATGAAAAGAAACAGAAAAAAACATCCCCAGATGATCACAAAAACATTTGCATTACAATACCGCAGGGTGCGATCCGTCATGAAATGCTGACAAATAGAAGAATAAAGGAAAAAGATACAGCAATAAGGCTACAACATACACTCGATGGAGTAGCTACTGCTATTTGAATATACCTTGCGGCCAGCTCCACCAAGCGGTGTACGGTGCCGCCTGTAAATAAGTGAAACCCATGAAATGGTGGCATTGCATCAATGGTAAACATCCTGAGCAAAACTGCTAGTGAAAGTATGAATTCTCATCTGAGGAGATGAACACATATTGGGTAATAAAGGCTGATATGTGAGGCATGTGGAACAACAATGGCAGCCAATTTTCTTTGCTGTAGTCGGAGGTATGGGTCAAATGCTTTGATAAGTTAGTGAAACACAGGCCCAATGTTATTTAATAGGGAAGGGTGGTTCACTTACTTATCAGTGAATTTGTCCAATACCTAACTCCGACTATAGCAGAGAAAATTGGCTGCCATTGTTATCACACATGCCTCACATATCGGCCTTTATGACCCAACATGTTTTCCTCTCATCGGATGAGAATTCATGCCTCTGCAAGCAGTTTGGTTGAGGATGTTTAGCATTGATGCGATGGCACAATATCAGGCGTTTCACTTACTTACAGGCGGCACTGTAAGATGGATGGACTAATACTTACTCACAGGTTAGAGGGTGCGGCGGTGCGTAATGTAAAATGTAAATTGAAACAACATATGTTTTAAATAAATTGAATATAACTGTAGGCCTACTTAGTAAACTATAACAAAAAGTCCATGGATGTGTATCATGACCAATAGAGAAATTTTGAATCTTGATCTTGAAGTTATGATATATTATCAATACATCTGTCCTTATTACACAACAAATATGGTACATAATACCGTACATTAATCCATGGTTTCCGCTAATAGCAATAACCTAATTCTATCCTGAAACCGCTTTTCAGTCTCAATTGTCCCAAAAAAAGAGGACCCACTTTCCTAATTTGTTCAATAAAATAATCTAATAAAGTAATAATACAAACAAAAGTAAGCAATGCTTTTTTAGAACTCATCATGATATCTGGTTCGATTCAAACATATTTTAGAAACATATTTTAGAAAAATTTTCAGAAACATATTTTAGAAGTGTTGTATTTCTCTTTGCTTCTTGTAAGTACAATTAACTGGACACTTTACAAAGCCTCACTCAGCCATTTTTTGCAAGAAACTTAGATTTCTAAGTGTCATTCTTCAGTATTGTGATACAACAATAACAGTCTATTGCATATGTGTACTTGGGACTATTCATCTTTGCTTCTGGTAGAAATATAGGAATAATACCAGTGACTACTTCTGCTTCTTGGTCAGATTTATTGGTCTGTCGATTTCACCCTCAACAAATGACCCCTGGATAGGGCCCTAGATGGGCCACGTGACCTTGGGGTCAAAGGTCATCTGTCTCTTTTTCCCAGAAGCCCTTGCTGCTCCTCCAGGGCACCTCCATAAGGACCTCTTAGGACCTCTCAACACCTTGTAGGAAAGGTCTTTTTTCTGTCTGCTAAAGTCTTTTTTCTTTCTTTTTTCCTCAAAGAAAAGGTCCTTCCATCTGAAAGAGGTCTTTTCTAGCTCAAGAGAGATACTCACAGAAAAAGAAGAGTAAAAATAGATTCTTCTGTCTCTGGGAATGTCTTCTAAGCAGCTAAGAAAGAGGTCCTAGCTCTGATAGATGTGTGTGACTGTTATCGGTGTGATAGTTTTGTAGTATCTGGTAAGGTTTTGGTTTGGCAAAGATTTTCCTTTATACCTGACCTGCCGAAGAACGCAGCGAGTTGACTAGGTGTTCCAAAGTTATTTCGCAACATAAAAGAATTATGATACACAGATAAGTATTTGTAAGTTTTAAGTCCGGTTATAGAAAAATCATGGGTAATTTTTATTCCGTAGGCAGAAAATCTATTTGGTCAGTCGATGTGAAAAAAAATAAATCAGTCAGGCTAAAAGAAACTATTGCTTCAGATATTTTAAATGTGCCATCAATAAGCAAATCCACACAATCTGCATTTTGCCAAAAAATGTCACAATAACAACTTTTTTAAATGAAGATCCATACATCTCAACTGACATTATCTCCATCACTGTCTAACATTGGGAAGACTTCCGTTGGTTGAACAATGTTTAACTGGACAAATGACAATAAACCTTCAATAAATCATACGTTGTCTGAGGATCAGGTTGTTCGGTCAATATTTTGATAAAGCGAACTGCCATACGTCCAAAACTTGGCAGAGATACACAGATTAAATTTTCGAATTGATCAGTGCCAATCTTTGATTGATGAAACTGTCTGAAACTAGAAGGCACATAAAGATAATGTGCAAAGGTCGGTAGAAGCCTATGGTTCAATCAACCTAACTTCTATCTACACAACATATATCCACCCAAGTTCTATCCACGCTCCACTCCACCAACTTCTATCCACCCAACTTCGATCCACCCAACTTTTATTCCACCTGACTTCTATCCACCCAACTTCTATCAACCAAACTGCTATCCACCAAACTTCTATCCACCCATCCACCACTTCTATCCAACTTCTATCCAACTTCTATCCACCCAACTTCTATCCACCAAACTTCTATCCAACAAACTTCTATCCAACAAACTTTTATCCACTCCACTTCTATCCACTAAGTTCTATCAACCAAGTTCTATCCACCAAGTTCTATCCACCCAACTTCTATCCACCCAACTTCTATCCGCCCAACTTCTATCCGCTCCAAGTTTATCTACTAAGTTCTATCCGCCAAATTCTATCCACCCAACTTCTATCCACCCTACTTCTATCCACCCAACTTCTATCCACCCAACTTCTATGCACCCAACTTCTATCCACCCAACTTCTATCCACCCAACTTCTATCCACCCAACTTCTTTCCACTCCACTTCTATCTACTAAGTTCTATCCACCAAATTCTATCCACCAAACTTCTATCCACCAAACTTCTATCCACCAAACTTCTATCCACCCAACTTCTATCCACCCAACTTCTATCCACCTGACTTCTATCCACCCATCCACTGCTTCTATCCAACTTCTATCCACCCAACTTCTATCCTCCCAACTTCTATCCACCCAACCTCTATCCACCCAACTTCTATCTACCAAACTTCTATCTACCAAACTTCTATCCACCAAACTTCTATCAACCCAACTTCTATCCACCAAACTTCTATCAACACAACTTCTATCCACCCAAGTTCTACCCACTAAGTTCTATCCACCAAGTTCTATCCACTTCTATCCACCCAACTGCTATCCACCAACTTCTATCCATCCAACTTCTATCCACCCAACTTCTATCCACCAAACTTCTATCAACCCAACTTCTATCCACCAAGCTTCTATCAACACAACTTCTATCCACCCAAGTTCTACCCACCAAGTTCTATCCACCAAACTTCTATCCACCAACTTCTATCCCCCAAGTTTTATAGACCCAAATTCTATCCACTCCACTTCTATCCACCCAACTGCTATCCACCAACTTCTATTCACCAACTTCTATCCACCTAACTTCTATCCAACCAACTTCTATCCAACCAACTTCTATCCACTAAGATCTATCCACCAAACTTCTATCCACCAACTTCTATCCACCCAACTTCTATCCAACCACTTTCTATCCAACCAACTTCTATCCAACCAACTTCTATCCAACCAACTTCTATCCAACCAACTTTTATCCAACCAGCTTCTATCCACCAAGTTCTATCCACCCAACTTCTATTCACCCAACTTCTATTCACCCAACTTCTATCCACTCCACTTCTATCCACTCCAATTCTATCCACTCCAAATCTATCCAATTCACTTCTATCCAATCCACTTCTATCCACCCAACTGCTATCCACCAACTTCTATCCCCCAACTTCTATCCGCCCAACTTCTATCCACCCAACTTCTATCCACTAAGTTCTATCCACTAAGTTCTATCCACCAAGTTCTATCCACCAACTTTTATCCACCAAGTTCTATCCACCAAGTTCTATCCACTTCTATCCACCCAACTGCTATCCACCAACTTCTATCCATCCAACTTCTATCCACCCAACTTCTATCCACCAAACTTCTATCAACCCAACTTCTATCCACCAAACTTCTATCAACACAACTTCTATCCACCCAAGTTCTACCCACCAAGTTCTATCCACCAAACTTCTATCCACCAACTTCTATCCACCAAGTTTTATAGACCCAAATTCTATCCACTCCACTTCTATCCACCCAACTGCTATCCACCAACTTCTATTCACCAACTTCTATCCACCAACTTCTATCCAACCAACTTCTATCCAACCAACTTCTATCCAAACAACTTTTATCCAACCAGCTTCTATCCACCAAGTTCTATCCACCAAACTTCTATCAACCCAACTTCTATCCACCAAACTTCTATCAACACAACTTCTATCCACCCAAGTTCTACCCACCAAGTTCTATCCACCAAACTTCTATCCACCAACTTCTATCCACCAAGTTTTATAGACCCAAATTCTATCCACTCCACTTCTATCCACCCAACTGCTATCCACCAACTTCTATTCACCAACTTCTATCCACCAACTTCTATCCAACCAACTTCTATCCAACCAACTTCTATCCAAACAACTTTTATCCAACCAGCTTCTATCTACCAAGTTCTATCCACCAAGTTCTATCCACCCAACTTCTATTCATCCAACTTCTATCCACTCCACTTCTATCAACTCCAATTCTATCCACTCCAAATCTATCCAATTCACTTCTATCCAATCCACTTCTATCCACCCAACTGCTATCCACCAACTTCTATCCCCCAACTTCTATCCACCCAACTTCTATCCACCCAACTTCTATCCACTAAGTTCTATCCACCAAGTTCTATCCACTTCTATCCACCCAACTGCTATCCACCAACTTCTATCCATCCAACTTCTATCCACCCAACTTCTATCCACCCAACTTCTATCCACCACTTTTATCCACCCAACTTTTATCCACCAACTTACTTCTATCCACCAACTTCTTTCTGCCCAACTTCTATCCACCAAAGTTCTATTCACCGACTTCTATCCATTGCTTCTATCCACCCACCTTCTATCCGGCCAACTTCTATTCACCTATCTTCTATCTACCAATCTTCTATCCACCCAACTTCGATCCACTCATTTCTATCAACCCAACTTTGATCCACTCATTTCTATCCACCCAACTTCTATCAACCAACTTCTATCCATCCACTTCTATCCACTCACATATATATCTATATCCAACCACTTACACTTTAGGATTTATTCCATTGATCCACTTCTATCAACCCACTTCTATCCACCAAATTCTATCCACCAAGTCTATCCTAAATGTCTATTACAATTTTCTAACTATCTAGCCATTTCTATCTAGCTAGCTATTTCTATCTATTTTATCTTTCTGTCTACCTATTAATTTATCTTTCTCTCTATCCATGTGTATGTTTTCAATAATGTGGTAAAGAATTTGCAAATTTTATTTTGCTTTCTAGTAACAGTGCCCTCTATATGTGACTTTAAGCATTAGTGTGGGGGGGGGGGGGTACCAACAATTGAGTACCAATTGCTCATTGCCTAGGGCAGTATTTATACATCGTAGTTATGACATTTCTTTTTGGCAATATCTCAGGGAAATGGCCCTGTACAGCCTTGCCAAAGAATAGGAGGCTAGTTCCTTACATGGGACAGCTATTTCACACAGTTTGGGACCACTTTGGACCCTGTGCAAGGCGAAATCATCTCCCATACGATTCAGCAAGTACATGATGAAGACGCCAGACGTCAGGGGCTCATATATGTACTACAAGGTCGGCGCTACCGACCTTAATGAAAGCATCTTACTGTCTATCCAGTTCTCCATCCATCACAGCACCATTAATCTATCCATCTATACAATACAATGTGTCTATAGGGCTGTTGGGTGGCTGAGTGCTTAAGGTGCCAGTCTGCTCCGCTGAAGGTCTGTGTCTGCATGGGTTTGAAGCCCGTGTGGGGGACCCAACATTTTCGGTGAACCTTCATGAGCAAAATCCCAGCTGAATGTACTTCTGGCGACATGTTAACTTGGCGGCCCCTTGCATCAGTGTCTGTGCTGGGCAAGTAAAAGATCCTTTGCATGAAGTAAATGTGTAATATGTTGAGGACTCCCGCTCTCTCTCCCATCTCATCAATCAACCCTCGTGAGCACCAATGACTGGGCGTAGAGGGCTTAGTAACACTTGCCATATCTATCTAACTATCTAGCTTACCCCTCTCTTACCATACTCAGTGGAATAGAGATCCATTGGGCCTTTTTTGGGTTGTTCTTTATTAGTAGTTGAATTAGTTGTATCAAATGCTAACTTCGGTACTTAAGATTAAAATGGAAATAAATCCTATCTGAATCTGAATCTCCGGCAGGGCGTCCATCCTTGGAAATATACAAGCTACTCATTTTATGCTTTGTAAGCCTACGTACCTCAGTAGGCTGCTACTGCTAAAATATTGCTATTGTTGCAGCATCTTTTTTCCTCATTCTTCTATTTGCCAGCACTTCATGATGGATGGCACCTGGTTGCATTGTAATGCAAATGCTATGTGATCACTTGGGGGTGTTTTTTTTCTTTCTTTTTTATTTTTCCTTTGACTTCATCATTCTCCTTCAATCTTCACAGCATTGGCATCATCTTTATTCTCTGTGGGATTCCCCCATTGCACACCATCCTCAAATTAATCTGTACACAGCGACAGGTAAATGCAAAAAAACAAATACTAAGATAATGCAACAGGAAAATGGAGGTTGTGTGAATGTCACGTAAAATATATTTGTAATATTAATCATACGTCAAAATATACATTTTTTTGTATCTTGACTAAGGAAAATTTGATTGCTGATAATTGTACATGATTTATATATTTTTGCTAAGTAATTATTTTCCAATAAACTTGAACTTGAACTTGAACATGTCTAAGTCTGGTTATCTAAATGTGATACATTAGTAATGAACTTCAAGGGATGGAGGTAGTAAGCTCAGCTCTGGGCTTCGCTGGGTCCTAGTTCAAGTCTAGCTCTGGCTTGGTCAACCAGTAATCGTTTTAAAATGTAGGACAGCAGTTTTAATCATCTTTTCCACATTGAGGTGTCCTCCTATCCAAAATAGTGTATAAATGCAGGATACAGGAGTGGGTTCAGCAAATTTTGAACTGGGAAAGAAAATATACTTTTTTTATCGACGAGCATTTTTCGTAAATTAAAATCTTCAGGCCCAAGGAGGAGGGGGGACCTCCTAAATCCCCCATCTGCATCCGTCAATGGGATGTAAAGCCCCAATCATCCATTCATCCTTGCAAGTACGTTAAATTCTCAATCGACAATTAATTTCCTAGCATCGACCAGTTCTGCTACACTCACAAAAGTTTTTACAACCTTGACACACCAATTTTGTGAATGAGATGTATCGATGTTTCGCATCTTCAAAATTTCAATTACAATTCGAAAACCTTACAGAATGCGCTTCAAGACATTGTCTCTTCAGCTCATAATACCAACAAACCTGTTTGCTTCGTATTAATATTGATAAACCCTAAGTAACAAAGTGAGAAAAACAGCATCTCTAATTAATGAAGAAGACAAGTCATCCATCAAGAGAATACATAGCGAATGCCACAGTTCTGAGGTAAAGACGCGCAATGATGTATTAGATGTCAAACACGCAGACTGCCAGGAATAAGATACTGTTGAGCAACATTGTTAAAGCTCATTGTAAGCTCGACCGAAGAAGCCGTCATGGAATTTACAGTATAATTTTGAAAGGAAGAAGTTTCAGAAGACTTCATGCCATCGACTATGTATTTTTGAAAATAGTTCACCCCAAACGGGATGGCTAGGAACAAACTTAGACAGAATATGATATATAGGAACCTTTTTTTTTAAACCAGGACTCAGTAGCGGATGCAGAAAATGTTCGACCGGGGGGGGGGGGGGGGTTTACATATTGAAATGTACTAAAAATATTGGGGTTTTAATCTTTTTTACACTAAAATCTAAAGGCCCAAAGGGGGGGGGGGATTGCAATCCGTAACCCCCCCCCCCCTGGATCCACTACTGAAAGCTGAATTTATATCATATTTTTCCAACAGGAACAAGTTTTCGCAGAGTTTACAGCAAAAATGTGTGCAATATTTAGTAGCCCTGGAAACCTATGTTAGACACAGTCTCAGGGCTAGTACAATAGGAATCCATTTTTAAAAACATAATTTATAGGTAGGATAGAATTTAGTTGATTGGGGTCGCCCGCCATCTACAAATCTGATATGGCACATACCGATATCTTTGCAGTATTCGAAGTTCTATAGATACAAAAACCAGAACCATACACGTCGTTTTGGTTACAGGATTTGTTTCACAGTTTCAGTGAGAATTTACAGATAATATGCACAACAACAGGAAAAAAGTAATAAAAAATGTACAGCATTTTGTTCATTCAAGGAACAGCAGAATAATTTGCAGATTGCTCAAGCTCAATAGAATGGCAATTTACAAAGCAAGCTGCAGTCAACTTCAGGACAACAAAATCCTTAATGCATTTGTAAGTTTACAGTAGACATTTTTATGGGGAAGCTAAAAGGAAAACTGTTGATTGATCATCCATTGTTTTTTGTGTAAAAAGCAAACAGACAATCACTAAGATCACCTTGGCAACTCTAACTTCCTGTCTGGCATGCGGTTGCCATGGAAACATAAACATTTGTCAATGGAAGATCAGGGTGGATGGATATGTGTTGACACTTCTAATGGATAAATTGACGCCATGATACACAAATTATTTGTAATGGATAAATGGGCGCAAGCCGCGCAACACAATCCGGTGCATCAATCAAACAAATGGATTTAGTAACATTCCAGTTAGCGGATGACTCCATAATGTAGATCCGTTAACATTTTAAACATGTTACAGCTAGGGAAAGGCAAGTGATTACATTCAGTTGTTTGAGGACATCAGTCATGTCATGACAACTCCGGAGTACTCCTATATTTTACATTGAAATGATTGTTCCATTTGCAATTGGGAGGTCTGTGAGATATGAGTCATTTATCATGTTTATTGATGAATGGATGACTTAGGCTGTATGTCATTTATCTACACTTGGTTGACTATAGTTTCAATAGGACAGAAGGAGAAGACAGCAATGAGGAATGGATAATTGAAACGGCTGTCCAACACAGATATAATAGGTCCAGTCCAGGTGACCGGACCAGAGCTGATTTCGAACCTTCACAGGTTTTATTAAAAAAGAGTCCAGATTATAGGAAATTAATCCCATTTTTGGAATTTCATCATGGTCTACAAGTCACTTGATGGACAACAACCTGAATATCTAAATCGTAAATTTGTCCATCCTAGCCATGGCTACAACACACGACAGTCCTCCGGTCTGAAGCTGCCTAAGTGCATTACAAGTATGGGCCAGAGAGCTCTGACTTTCATGGGTGCTAAAGACTGGAATACATTACCTCAGGACATTAGATCATCACCTAGTCAAAATGTTTTTAAAAGTAAATTATTACAGCATATATTGTCTATTAGATCTTTACAATATTTTATTTCATTTTAATGTATTTTACTTCTAAATCTATGTTTGTGCATTTTATACTTTTTATACTCACCTTTTTATCTGTAGTATGTTCTAGTCTTTCATTTTTAATTTATATTGTTATCTGTCAGGGCCTTGTTGGAAAACAGTTTTGTACTGAATCAAGTTACCCTGCATAAATAAAAGTATTTTGACTTTGACTTGACTTTGACTTTTTGCTAAAATCTGATATCATGGTTGCCATGCGTACTGTGTAATCTGAGCACGATCAATGATCAGATTTTTGACTTTCGACTCAGACTCGAGTCTCAGAAACCAACTTTTTCACAAGCAAAGCAAGTCTTAAGAAGAGTCTAAGAGTATATATTGTACAAGAGCAAAATAACCAATGTCCAAAGTAAAAGGCACAAGCAACAGGGACAGTCCAAGTTCTCCATTATAATAGCCACAAAGATTCCATTTAGAACTTATCTAAATTCCGATTCTTGTGATATCAATTTCTATCCATCTGAATTCCCATTCTAATCAGCTAATCCTCCATTATCTGTTTATGAAGAAAGCATTAGTGGAAATAATCACTGCCTTTTTGGAGCTAATTTTGACACAAGCTCCAAGCTACTCAACATTTCATCATTGTAGGATGATTTTGGAGAGTAACCGGCCCCATTAATTCCTTAATGTTTGGCCTTCATTATATTAAACTGGCAGCTATTCACATCATCCAAACATTCAATGTCATCTTCATTGAAACTCAGACCATCTACATTGCAGCTTTTCGTGCCATAAAAATCCGCAAGGCGCCTTTAGACAAAAAGCTGAGCATAAAACATAAGGCGCATAGCAATAATAATGGCAGACTGTCACCGTAAACAGCGATCTGTTAACAATGAAAGAATGACATAGAATGAGGTACTTTGCAAAGATTTCATGTAATAATCTTCGGAAATCCCCCTTTATCTCTCACATTGTAGCTGCCAACATTATCACCAGAGGGCACCATTGTTGTTACGTCCCCTGGTGCCATAAATTCAAATTTGTCTTTGTCTTTCAGCAAAAAATGTAGTTACCTCTTAACTTTCACTCAAAAAGTCAAAATGAGATTATATGCTAATGTCGAAGTACAGAAGGATGGGACAATATGTAAATACTCATTTGGTCAATAAATTCTCCAGTAATTCCACAAAGATTCCATTTAGAACTAATCTAAATTTTGATTCTTGTGATATCAATTTCTTTCCATCTAAATTCCCATTCTAATCAGCTAATCCTCCATTATCTGTTTATGAAGAAAGCATTAGTGGAAATAATCACTGTCTTTTTGGAGCTAATTTTGACACAAGCTCCAAGCTAGTGGCAGCTACTCAACATTTCATCATTGTCGGATGATTTTGGAGAGTAACCGGCCCCATTAATTCCTTAATGTTTGGCCTTCATTATATTAAACTGGCAGCTATTCACATCATCCAAACATTCAATGTCATCTTCCGCAGATCTCAGACCATCTACATTGCAGCTTTTCGTGCCATAAAAATCCGCAAGGCGCCTTTAGACAAAAGCTGAGCATAAAACATAAGGCGCATAGCAATAATAATGGCAGACTGTCATCGTAAACAGTGATCTGTTAACAATGAAAGAATGACATAGAATGAGGTACTTTGCAAAGATTTCATGTCATAATCTTGGGAAATCCCCCCTTTATCTCTCACATTGTAGTTGCCAACATTATCACCAGAGGGCACCATTGTTGTTACGTCCCCTGGTGCCATAAATTCAAATTTAAATCTCCTCAATTTCGCTAAAAGTGAGAATGAGATAATACACCACTTTGAAAGTAAAAACTACCTTGAATACCACATCACAGTACATCATATGAAACATGGGTGTACTTCAGTATGGATAATTTAATATGAAAGAAGTGAATTATAATGATTATATTACACACAGACACCTCTTTCATCCCTTTCTCTACTCTATCAAAGATTAAATTCTACTGCGCTATTCCATTTCCCTTCATCCTTTCCTCAACTATTTCCTGCTTCTTCATATTTCCTCGTCTTAATATTTCATTTTTTCTATCTTGCCCTCTCTCCTCCTTACACCGTTTACATTTCTCTTAACCCTGCCCTTTTTCTTTCATATCCTATTTCTTTCTCACCTTTTCCTCTCATCAAATATCTCATAACTCTTTCTTTCCTTTCCCTTTCTTCTTCCTTTTTCTTTCTTATATCATTTAGCCTTAATTGTCTTTCTTCAATCCTTTCCATCTCTCCTAACATCACTCTTTCGCTTTCCTTCTTTCTTTTTTGTCTATCCAACATTTCCATCATCAGCTTTGCTGTATATCTCTTCCTTTCTCCCTCTCTTTTCTCTCTCTCTTTCTCATAATATAGCTTCTCTATCTATTTTAGGACCACCCTAGTCCCTCATTTGCATACAAACATCCTGCAATTATTCCAAAGACATTCCAAAGAGGCTCCACGCCGCTCAACGACATTCGGCGACGCTCTAAGGCGACAGATATGCCGCCTCATAAACACCCAAACTGCTTATATGAAAGGAATGCCAAAGTTTATACGGGATAAATATGGCGGCCGCAAGAATGCTGCTGGAATTGAAATATCGCCGGAGGATTAGGCACGATGCAGTCGACGCAAGATACACACAGACACCTCTTTCATCCCTTTCCTTTTAAGGAAGTCCCCTCGACTTTTATGGGTCATATACCATATTTGGTCGCCTGCAAACTTTGCATTTCTTGACAAATGGCCGACGGGTGTTTCCAAACAACGTTCCAAGTGCTTCCAAATATAGAAGATTGATGGACAACAGGTGCAAAGATGCATCTCAGACAAATTATGCCAATAGACAGACATAAGCGTAAATAGATAGACGGAGAGAAATATAGATAGACAGATAGATAGATAGATAGATAGATAGCAGGATAGATAGATAGATAGATAGATAGATGAATGGACAACATGTATGAAGATACATTGACAAACCGTTAATAGACAGACGGGTAAAGAGACTGACGGACAGATCGATTGATAGACTGATGGATTGAACAGATCAGATGACAATTAAAGTGATTGTCCATCAGAAACCAGGCTACCTGGCAAGAGCTGGAATCAAACCTGGGACCAAGCAATTGGAAACTGACTTCAAATTCAAGGGAATTAACAATTTACAAACAATGTCTCCTGTACCTCTCCTCCAATAACAAAACCCCCTCCCCATTATCACCCAGCCCTTATAAACCAAAGGAAGCGGGGCTGATTTTCAGGGTGGTATTGCCCATGGGCCATCCTCAGATCCATAAAATCGTTAGAACCTTGGACTCACAATGAGTTCCCTCCCCCCTTGGTCCCTCAAGGTAGAACTTTGGGGATTTAGGGAAAACTCCAACACATAAGACGAATAAATTTGCATAAATTAGCAGTTTGGAAACGCTTCAGTAGGACATTGTGGCGCGTTAGCAGGTCACTGTAAAAAAGAAGTTCGGGTGATCTTGGCTATCCGTCTTGACTGAGTTGAATGTATGACTTCGAGCGCTGCTAAAAAAACTAGACATTACAGATTATATGAGAGGGAGAGAGACAGAGAGAAGGAAAGGAGTGAGTCCACAACATATTACACATAAGGGGCTGACCAGACGATAGTTGTAGGGGGGAGCTATGGACTTAAACCCCCAGAACGATCTTTTTCTTTATTTTGTGGCGCGTCGACGAACAGTTTCTTTCGCATGCAAACTCGCAACAAACTTTTTATCGGAATTTTAACATTACGGTACCCTAGCTACAGGTGAAAACAAACCTTTTCTTTTATTTCCATGTGCTGAACAAACTTTTTTTTCAGTGTCAAGTGGGAAACAATCTTTTTTTTCACCAAACGTCCCCCCCCCCACAAAGATTATCTGGTCGGCCCCTAAACCCAAGTGAGTGATTTCAACTTCCTCAGCACAGACACCGATACAAGGGGTCGTCAATTTAACATCTCATTCAAACAACATTCAGTGGAATGTCGCTGGAAAATCTATACAATAAATTGTTCCCAGAGCGGGATTTGAACTCAGGACCTTCAAAGGAGCAGTCCCAAACCTGAGCCGTTGGTATTACAGTTGGGACCCAGCTACTAAGGTGGTTGATTTTGTTCTACTATTACTTATCATAAATGGCTATTATTGAGAATAAAACCAAGAATGTCTGATTCCAGCTTTACATTCTGTATTTATCCACTTGCTGGCCTAATTAAGTCAGGAGGAGAACACAGCATTACGACAAATTAAAGATGTTTAAGATGATTGAAACTGCTGTCCAATATAAGTACAGGTGACAGCACCAAAGGAATCGCACCCGGGACCAACAATTTGCAGCCCAATGCGTATAGGTCTACCAACTGAGCTCACCCACTCCTAGAGCAGTGTAGAGTAAAACCCAAGAAATTCAATCTCTTTCCATATTTCTGAAGTTTTCACAGCAGATTCAGCAGATTTGGAACAATCAATAAATAGTTTTCTGTTTCAAGCCTTGTGTAAACACTTCTCTTTCCTTCCACCACACTTCATTTGATTTTGCTTTTTGTCTTCCTGATCTTTCTTCTTTTCTTTCATTTCTATTTTCTTTTTCTTTTTTCTGCTCTTTGATTTTGAATTTTTGATCAATATCATTTTCAGTATGGGATAAATTCATATCCATAGCAGTTCTATTCAGCTTTTTCTTTATTTTTCTTTCCTTTTAAAATCTTTTCTTTTACTTTTTAAAATCAATAATAAATCATCAATCACTTTCTTTTGGATATTCTTTAGTGATCTTTAGAAAATGTAGCTCAATTTACCTCAAAGTGAACATAGTCACTTGACCGACTCACTGAGAGAACAATTTATAAGTTTTCAGTAATAATGTTGAAAATAAGACAGTAGCATCGATGACTTTTCCAATGAACATGGCTGTTATGACAAGAGGGCAACACTATATATCCCTGGTGGCACAACATTGATTGTCAAATATAGGCCTATCACCAGATAGGCAACACTACTAAAGTCCCTGATGGGATGGATGGATGGATGATTGCTTTACGTCCTGCATTTATGCACTTAGTAGGCTAATCAGGACAGGAGGAGGACACAGCAATGAGGCGAAGGATGATTGCGCCGTCCAACATAGACCTAGCCCTGGACCCCTGTGGGACAGGGGTCATGAATCGTCCCATTGGAAAATCATGAGATTTGAAGGACATGGTCTGGGAGAATGAAATTTTAACCTTTTATCCCATAGTTTTAAATCAAATTGATGGTACATTTGAAAAGTTCACCTTTTTTGCTGCTGACTGCACCTAATTTGATCTTCCTTAGTCAAAGGGATAAATGTAAAATATTTCATTGAAACTGAAGAAGTGGTTTTTATCCTTATACACAGGGAAAATGGCCACTTCTTATTGGTCCAAAGCTGGTGATGTCATAACAAACATCTATGACATCATAGATAGTCTTGGTGACGTCACAATGGTGACATCAAACTTCAAAGTGAGGCTGATGGCTGACTTTCACAATTTTTGGGCATATTACTCATTTAAAAGTGATTTTTACAAGACAAATCTTTGTGGAATAGCTTTGAAAACTAGTGCCGTCATTAGGGAAATGTGTGGGCTACCCATAGACAAAATCTCATCAAATTTGGATGAAAATTGATTGATTTGGAGCAAATCTCCTGTCTTCAAGTCAAAAACTCAAGATTTTCAATGGGAACGACCCATGACCCATGCTCACGCATGGGTCCCAGGGCTAACATAGAGCCAGGTGACCCGGCAAGAGCTGGATTTGACCCCTGCACCCAGCGATTAGCAGCCTAGAATGCTAGCACTAGACCTACCATCCCTCCAGAGCCCCTGGCGAGAAATTTTTTTCATTCATCTCTTCATAACTTTCACCCATCAGTTAAATTTAACACAACCATTTACAAAGCAAGACGTTACTCAGTGTACTCGGAATTACCTTAGGAATAATTTAACAGCATCATTAAACAGAGTTAATTCCTTGCCACCATGACGCGTGCCAACCTAAATGAGCGTTAAGATTCCAGACGAAATTGGTCTGAATTGTTTGTTTTCACGTCAATTGTTATTGATTTTCCTCCAACAACAAGACTCCATCGGTGTTCGGCTGCTCACAATCTTCACTCATATTTTCCTCTGAGCCGCAGAAGGCATCAATACGATTGATCACAATTTCTGATTTCACAGAATTGTTTAGCAGTTTCAAGGAATTTGACCAGCTCTTCACCAAGGGATTGACGGATGATTGGGGCTTTATGTCCTGTATTTATACACTTGGTAGGCTAATCAGGACAGGAGCAGGACACCGCAATCATGAATGAGGTGAAGGATGAATGAAACAGCCATCCATCATAGGCCCAGGTGACCCGGCAAGAGCTGGATTTGAACCTTGGACCCAGCGATTGGCAGGGGCCAAACTCTGCAGTAGCATGCTAAGCAGCTAACCTCTGGGACCTGGATTTGATTCCCAGTCTGCATGGCAACCCATGTTAGATGGATGCTTCATCCTGTGCCAGAGCCCAGGAGTATATCTTTCCTCATTAGGCCACACATAATTGATCTTTAGCTTCTCGGATCTTCTCGAGGCACTTTTTCTAGGGTCGGTCCGTAGAACAAAGAAAAAAAGGTGAAATCTCAATTTTTATAATGTCAATTTGATAAAAATTCTGGTTATGTTCCTTCTTTTTTTTTCCATAGGCAGAAAATTTGTTGGGTCGGTCAATCGAGAAGCTAAAAATTAAAAAAGTCTGGCCTTACTATGTTGACTGCCTTTAAACATGCCAACATCAACTATCTATGGTCCGCATAATCGGCAAATAATACTCATATTTTTTAAATATTCTAACTGAATCAATATTGAATTCATTCTTCACAATCACTTAAAGTTAAACAAACCAGTTTAATGGGCAAACCTCAGAAATTTCTAACAACCCGACCACCAAATTCAGCCACTCTACAACAGTGTCCCATTTTACGAGTGATATCATTTCGTATCTGATAGAATCCTTATAATTACAAAAGATTAGGGGCTGAAAGGGAGAGGATTAATTCTTCTAAAGAAAATGACAAGAAAATCGACTTTGCCATAAATATCCTAGACATGTCAGCCGATAAATACCCTGCTTCTTCTAAGGCTTCTCAAAGGCCAACTTAGTGTCGCCTATTTGAACGCTTGTCCAATTTTAAAAAATCTGAATATCGGTGAATGTTACGAGAAATTTTGTGACTTCAGTTCAGCAAGGGCAATATGGGCTTTTAGGACCCATTTCACCAATGAAATTAAGCCAAGTCTGAGCCTCAGACCTGGTTAAATAGTTCCAAAATCAACACTAGGGTCTATTTCAGTGATAAAATGGCAGCACTGCCTAGTAAGCAAAATAATTAAAATCAGGTTTAAATTGGGCCCTGAGGTTTATATCAAGGTAACTGATAATGAATTCTGAAATATGATAGGCCAGAGAACAAGTTTCCTCTTCAATGCACTTCTAACGATTGTTTTATTTTATGACATCACACACAATTGGGACAGGAGCAAGTGAAAATGGTGTAATCTCCATTTCATAGAGGGCACTAGGAGTCCTTCAATCACCAATTTGTCAACAATTCAAATATTATTTCCATCTTACATTCCATCGGACTCACACAAGTTAAATAACCTGGATAGAAAAATTCTATCTTATTAAAAAAGTTAACTCAAATATTCCTGATCTTATCAAACAAAACAATCCGGCCAAACCGCAAGTTTTCGCAATATCGCTGTCCGTCAGCACTAATTGAAAAAGTAATGTTATGTAGGATTAGGAACACATCGCCAAGATTCACCGAGATTCACCGAGATTCGCCAAGACTCGCCAAGATTCGCGATGAATCATCCAGATATATGGGGTAGTATTAGTTGGAGATGGTTTTGGGGTAAAAGGGGGATTACCTTCACATCAGTCAATGCCCTTAATCTCCCCTTGAACCCCCGAACCACTCTCCTAAACCCCTTGCCCAACGGGGAATAATCAATTGCCCCCGCTAACATTTATCACCTAACAACGATCGGCTAACAATCTTAGACTCACTGTCAGTATCTAAATAGATAGATAGATAGATAGATAGATAGATAGATAGATAGATAGATAGATAGATAGATAGATAGATAATTGATTGATAAAGTAGGGTACAAAGATAGTAGGTATGTAAAGACAAATTTAGATAGATAGATAATCAATTGCCCTCCGCTAACATTTATCACCCCTTAACAATCTTACACCCACTATCAGTATCTTCTTAGATAGATAAGATAGCTAGACACTGGAAAGGTAGATTTGATGGATAAATATATATAGACAGATAGATAGATAGACAGATAGACAGATAGATAGATAGATAGATAGATAGATAGATAGATAGATAGATAGATAGATAGATAGACAGATAGAAAATCAATTGTCTTCTGCAAACATTTATCACCCCGCACTGATCGGCAAACAATCTTAGACCCACTATAGGTATAAAATAGACAGACAGATAGATAGACGGATAGATGGACAGATAGATAGACAGATAGATAGACAAATAGACAGACAGATAGATAGATAGTCTAAGATGACAGATAGATTGAGAGGCAGAAATATATAGATCATTGACTGCCCTCCACTAACATTTATCACCCACAAAGATAGACAGCCAGGTCGATAGAGAGATAGATGGATTATTGATTGCCATCCGCTAATCTAACACTTTAATATGTAATCATCCTGCAATGATTGACCAATAATCTTAATGAGTATCAGTCCCCAAGATAGATGGATAGATAAATATATGGATAGATAATTTGCCCTCTGCTAACATTTATCACCCAGCAATGATCGGCAACAATTTTAGACCCATTATAGGTATAAGATAGGTATTAGGTGGACAGATGGATAGATAGATCTAATATAAAGACAGATCTGTAGATAGATAAATAGACATATAGATAGATAAATAGATGGAGAGATAATCGTTTGCCCTCCACTGACATTTATCACCTCGCAATAATGGACTAACAATCTTAGACCCACTATCAGTATCCTGGGGGGGAGGGCAGGGTTGGTCTAGTGGTAGCATGCTGGACAGCCAATCCCTGGGTCCAGGGTTCGAATCCAGCTCTTGTCGGGCCTATGTTGGATGGCTGTTCCAATCATCCCTCGCCTCATTGCCGTGTCCTCCTCCTGTCCTAATTAGCCTACCAAGTGCATGAATACAGGACATAAAGCCCCAAACATCCATCTATGAGTATCCAGGCCTAGATGCATAGACAGAAATATAATATGTCTGTCAAGATAACAGGATAACAAAAATAAGCATTTCATTTCAAATTCCAATTTATATGATACATGTAATCATGGAAATCATAATCTTAAAATCTGAAACCTGGAACGTGTCAGCTTCCAGGAACAAGGAAGGTGACAGAATACCTCGTTGGCTCAGAAACATATTTGCCATTTTATGCCAAGGTGTTACATTAATCTAAAAGATGAAAAATGTTACCATGGCAACAACAACTAACCTCCTTACACTGTAAGAATTCCACCAATGTGTGTTATTGAGCATGAGCGAGGAATATTTTCTGCAAGAATTCCCTCACAAAGAAATTATACAAACTTGATTTACTCCACAAAATAAATAAATAAATAGATAACCTAATAGTGCATTGAGGCAGAGAAAGTGTAAATAAATGTGTGCATGATTTATTTTTTAATGGGATGCAATGCTCCACTGAATCAGTGAATACGCTGGGCATGCATCTGATATATATGCCAAAATCCAGTGGTTGAGGGCTGCACCATCTGAAGATATTTGATATTATATGTAATCAATTGCTTATATATTCAGCTATCTACCCATCTACCTATCCATCTATCTATATATCTTATTATCTATCTGTTAGGGATGCACGGATATCCGGCAAGGTATCCGGTATCCGGCCGGATATTGGAATTTGCCGGATATCCGGTATCCGGCAGAATTAGGGTGTAAGAACCGGATATCTGGGATGCTCAAAAATAAGGGAAAAGCTACAAAAATGTTGATATTAAATAAAAGAATGTGACAACAACAGAGTCAAAAACATGATGTTACCATCTTCAAAATTTTAATCCAGTTACAGAACATAACAAAAAACATTCCATCAAAGGAATGGTCCTCCTACTGGACAATGGCGGACATGATATCTCTCGGCTCTCGGAAAAAAATGTTTATGATCAACCGTGAATGCCGAAAAACTTCCTTTTTCGTATGTTTATTATCCGGTTCCTACTATCCGGTTACTATCCGGTATCCGGCAGTAGGTGTTGCCAGATTATCCGGTATCCGGCTATATTCACTATCCGTGCATCACTACTATCTGTCTATCTGACTATCCATCTATTATATCTATCCATCTATCTGTCAGTCTGACTATTTGCATATGTCTGTCCATCTATCTACATATCTGTTCGTTTATCAATCATATAGTTATCTGTTTCTACCTAGCTGTAGATCTATCTATCAATCTAATTAAATTTTACCTTTCTGTCAATTCAATAAATAGTAATATATATGCAGATCTATATGTGAGGTCGGACAGACAGATCAGTAAGTAACACGAGTAAGTATCTATCTGCAGGGGTGGATCCAGAAGATTTCCTTGGGGGGGGGGGATCTATCTAGTTATCGCATCATGGATAACCCTCGACATAGCGCGATTCGGCTGTGGTAAAATAAATTAGAATGTAAAGATATTTAACATCATATCTGGTGGGAGTCAATCCCCCAATGTCCCCCTGTTGGTCCATCCTTGTTTATCTATCTGTCTTTCTATTATTTAGCTATCCTTCTATATTCTGTTGCACTAATAAACATTTATAATATCTTGCAATCTATCCATAGTATACCACTTTATAGATCTATAGATCTACACACTATTTTTATTTCTAATTTAACTGTCAATCAATTTTTTTTTCTCTTTTTTTTTCAATGTTATTCCATGCATTTTTCCTATCCAATTCTCTTTTGCCCTTCAGCCAAATAGTCACATGAAAATACCAAATCCTGGCACATGACAAGGTTACTTTTTACATATGTTTGTCTTTTCTTTTCTTTTTTTTTTGTACTGTTTTTATTCCTCTATTAAATGGTGTTTGATACGCAAAATTGTGCGTGTTGTGTGCGAAATTTATTTTATCAAAGACAGATAGATGGACAGAAAGATAGAAATAGGCAGATAGATAGATAGATAGATAGATAGATAGATAGATAGATAGATAGATAGATAGAAAAATAGATAGATAGATACATAGATAGATTGATAGATAGATAGATAGATAGATAGATAGGAAGGAAGGAAGGAAGGAAGGAAGGAAGGAAGGAAGGAAGGAAGGAAGGAAGGAAGGAAGGAAGGAAGGAAGCAAGTGAAGAAGGAACGGAACAAAAAGTGTGGAAGCAAACGAAAGAAGGAAAAGAACAAGGAATCAAGGAAACGTGAAGGAAGGAAGCACAGCGGAAGCAAGAGAAGAAGCATCAAGAAAGGAAGCAGCACAGATGAAGGAAGAACAGAGGAATGAAGCAAGGAGAAAGCAAGGGATGAAGAAAATGCAGAGGGAAACACAGAGAGAGTGAGCATCAAGGAAGCTTAGAGGAAACAGAGGAAGCAGAGGAAGAAAGCACAGGAAGCAAGGAAGGAAGCATAAAGGCAGTAAGAAAGGAAGGAATCATCGAGGAAGCAATAAATGAAAAAAAAACGCAGAGGAAGGTAGCACAGAGGAAGCATGGAAGGACGGTAGCACAGAGGAAGCATGGAAGGACGGCAGCATAGAAGAAGCAGATCTATGGGAATGAAGCATCTATGAAGCACGGAAGGAAGGAAGCAAAGAGGAAGGAAGCATTGAATATTAATTTATTTGTAAATTGCATAGAGGAAGCCATGAAGGAAAGAAGCACAGAGAAAGTACGGGAGAAACTTCAAGGAAGGCAGTATAGAGGAAGAAGAGGAAGAAAGGAAGAAAGCATACGGGAAGCAAAGAAGGAGGGAAGGAAGCACAGGGAAAGCAAGAAAGGAAGCATGCATAAAGCATGTTTGAAAGGAAGGAAGCACAGAGGAAGCATTGTCAGAAGCAAACAAGGAACATGAGGAACCCAAAGGAAGCAAGCAAGCTGCAAGGAACTCAAAGGAAGGAATGAAACAATCAATGAAGGAAGAAAGGATGAAGAGAGAAATGAAGAATGCAAGGAAGGAAGTAAGTACATAACCAAGGAAGGAGGGAAGAAGGTGAAGAAGGAAGGAGGGAAGAAGGAGAAGAGTAAGTACAGGACTGGAAACACAATATGGAAAAGATAAAATCTAAGAGAAGGGGAAAGAGACGGTGCTGAAAGTCTAAAATGTCTAAAGATCAATATTCATTAGATCAAATGCCTATTACATGTATACGATCAATAGTATTCAGCGCAAATTCAATTAAAATACTTTAAAACGAAATTCAGATCCCCAATTCTTTTGTATTTCACAACTGTATATTGTGTGTGTTCCTCTTGTTTCTCATTAGTAGGTAAATATATGCCTATTTCAAGTGAGGCACCTGACATTATGGCAAATTATAATGATTTATGTTTTCTTTTGGGGGGAACCCTTCAGCCATTTGTAGACAATTGCATTGAATTTCACTGCTTTGGAAAGTTGTTTACCCCTCATTACACCTGAATGGGGCAGCCCCAGACAGAAATAGAAAACATTTCAACAAGCAAAGCAGGTATGAAAGTCCATTGAAAAGTATGCACCCTCCTCCTTCAGTGTTCTTTGAAGTGGGCAGCATTTTACAATAAATTGTGGGATTCCATTCTTGGTAATTTCTCACCCCATGGGCCTGTAAATTCAGGAGAATGCTGGAAAATGTCACTCATAAGGTGGAAAATACAAGCATTACACACTTTTATCATGTTTAACCAGTTGTGGACTTATAAATGTCCTTTTAAAGAGTTAGGTCTACAGGCTAACTTATAGCAAGGGGAGTTATTTGAAAGGTCAAGAAGAGATACACTGAAATAGGGGTTGTTGAGTTTAGAATAGAGCAAATATGTAATTCACTGTAAACAATTTGCATTTTGCAGTGACAGCTGCCACTGTTATGTAACTACAGGCCTATTTTGTGTCATTAAATTTCATATATAGAAAGGGCTCTACAATTTTTGCAATGACACTGCTGAAAATTCGTAATTGAAGGTGAATTTGGGGTAGTGAATATTATACCATGCACTTAACTTCTTCTTTTTTTCACGTTATGTAGACCTGCTGTTAACAAAAGCATAATGAGCCCTTTGCCTTGCAAATAAGCAAGCATTCCACCTTTAGAAAATGGAAAACATATATCATATTCTGCCCCCCTCCCCTCAACTTTAAACATTGCAAACTAAAGGGTTGAAGAAAGCACACACTTGAAGCTGTGATAAGATACTATCATGAATATCACCTAAAGTATATGGAAGTCAAAGGAAACACCTTTTAAAAAGCATCCTTCCATCATTTTGCCCCCTTACAGTCAAGGAAAAAGAAGTGATCACAAGTATAAATTGTTCTGAGTGATCAGTGATCTCATGACATAGCCTAGTAGCGTAACCTATGAAGGAGTAATAATTTGTATGCCTACATACCATGCAATGTCCAAGCATGTTTAGTAAGTATATATACAGTGTATATGTTTAGCAAATGAGTCGTATCATTCCCTCACAACTGTCACCAGTGATGTCACAATTTTCTCCATGACAAATTGGTCACTCATGCTCATTTTATTGTAAAAGACAGGTCTTGCAGTGACATCAGGACACTGACTCTAATTTCAGAGAAAGAGATAGCATCTGCAGTGATTTCACAAACTCAGAATATCATTCTAAAACCAGCCAAAACTATTCACTTCTCTTTCCGTGACTGTAATTAACTCCTAGAGCTCTTACTCTTTACTTTTTGCAAAGTAATGACTCATTAGCTATCTAACCTAACATGGCAAGCACAAGTCAGACTAACCTGCAAATAATCAATTGTCCAAATAATAACATCCAACTCAACCAGCTCAATGCACCCATTTGTCAGATGTCTGTATTTTTGTTTACTTTTCAGCTTGCCTTGCTAATCATATGACTGGTTTATCAAATGTTTTATGAAGTTATCAAAATGAGAGATCATTTTTCTGTACATATTTTTGACAAAATTTAGCTGCTGGATTATAAATAGAATATAAATTCTAAATACCTGTATATAACACTGTATGTATATATATATTTGCAAACTGCAAGTAGTCAATACAGGACAACATATTTGGACATTCAGCAATTACATATCAATGGCATAATGTTTGCATTTAATCTGGGTCATAATGCCTATTAGTTGCTATTAATCTACATCCTTAAACAAATCCTTAATCAATATTTATGAACCAAATCCATTGAGCTTGTATACCTTCACGTTTAAAATAATCTAATGTGAGCACAGCAATGATTAATAATTAATATGTCAAATACAAAACTTTATGTGAGCAAAATAAAGAAATTCAGATAGAATATAAATGAAATTTCAACTAATTGCATAAAATGAATTTATGACATTTTATAGTAGTTTTTTGCTGTTTCATTTAGAAGGTTTCCTTTTGACATTGATTAATATTTTAAAAAGCAAATTCAATAAAAATGCATTCACTAGCAGGAAATCATCTTTTGCACAATCAATTAACATTTTAACATGGATATAAGTTCATCTAACCTTGCGCAATCAATGAAGTTTAAGGTATGACTAATTTCCAATTTGTCAAGATCAAATCATTTTGGCGCAACAACTTTAAAATACATCTTAGTAAATTCGGTTTTACTAGATAACCGATTCTTCGATATGCAGTGGTACCTGCATTAGTGCTATTACAAGATCCTTGTCTCAATAAGTTTGCCAATGCAACCGCCTTCCTCCTATGCTAAAGTCAAAATATTCTCATCTGTCAGTCATCTGGAAAGTCCATTTTTTCTATCCCATTAGATATCTGAGGTAGTCAGTGGTTTGGACTTTTTAATAAATTTATAATGTTTTGCCCAGTTGAAGAGAATGAGTAAATTCTTTCTGGGTGGTCCTGGAATTAATAATTTCTGGTGGTCTGGTGGGAGCACTTCTCAGTTCCCAACATGGCGTTGTTTGATTTAGAAATATATATTTGAGGACATTGCGCGCTGAAAATAAATAATTACTCTCAGCATTACCGTGAAATAAATAATTGCCTGTTGAGGAAAACTCCCAACCCCATGAATATAAAATGGTGCCCCCTTAGGGCTAAATATATAAAATATTATGAAGTATTTTTTGTACATGTATCTTGCATCCCAGGGAGAGATTGCACCCCCAAAAGAGACCGCTCGGTGTTTTACAGAAAGGGCGGTCTCATAATGCAGGGAGACCATTGTTGATTTGTCATTTGCTTGTCTTGTGCATATTGAGATACTGGGGTGGTGGGGGGGGTATATCAGTAACCCCCCCCCCTTCCTCATTTTCTCAGACACCACTATTTTGCAAGATCAGACTAGACTACAGTAATCTCAATATACCAGCATCATACCATCCCAAATGAAATACATTGCACTCTGCAGCTGTTACTTTCAAGATAGCTGCAGCTGCAGCAAGCAATAACTGCTCATTGGTAGCTTCTCAATAAATTATAAACAAAGATGAATGTCTGATTGTCAAGACAAAACAAAACCATCACATGGCACCATCCTGCTCCTCAGCATCCCCTCAACTTGGATATCTGCCAAAATTTGACAAATAAGGCAATTTTTCCAAATGAGGCATGGTCCAGCACAGCTCCAGTCATTGCATAACACAGCAATTAAATCATTCTATGCCATGGTGTATAAATAATGGAATATGAAATGCACTTACCAGATGTGAATAGCAACCTAGTGATCCAGTAGAATCAATCACAGAGCATTTTGTTTTTGATCTCACCACACAGATCTCAGAGGATCAATATTGAAACAGCCTCTAATTAAGAAAAAATACTGTAGGCAATTGATTCTGAAAGTTTAATCACAGACAGATTGTTATTTAATTATCTTATATAATTCTATTGTCTAATTGGTATTTTAATGATTATTGAAGTGTTTAAGAGCAATATGCAAAATAGATTTAGAGGCTATTTAGTCTTCTCTTCTCTGATTGGTCCATCTCATTGAGCCATGCGGCTTTGTTTATGTTGAGCCGGTGAAATTTGCTCTGAAGTTTTCTACTGTCTTGATGTAAAGTACTCCGATTTAGAGCTTGAAAAGTGTATTTAATTGAAGATAAACTACTATTTGACGTTTCGGAACGGTACATTTGTTTCTGTCGCGCGTGATTAATGTTGAATTCGTTCTTTTTTCCAGACATGGCAAATGTTGAGCTTGTCTCCAAAATGGCTGAATTCGGTCCAGATTCCGGCGGCAGAGTGAAGGTATTTTTCCTTGAATAATGCATTAAATTGGCCTATTTCGGAACTTGCAGATGTAAATTTGTAATGTATAGATCTGTAAATCACTTCCAATTGTTGCCACTGAGCGATAATAAGTTGAAAATAAGTTTGTTATTGTTTTGGTCAATGTCAATGATAGTAATGTAATACTAGTCAACTAGTAACAATGCCAAGTCGTAACCAAACCAAGTCGTAACCACTTTTCATTTTTCCCAACCAAGTCGTAACCAAGAGATCTTGTAATCAAGTGTCCATGACCAAGTAGTAACCAAAAACTAAAAATTGTATACCAACTCGTAATCAGTACTCATTGCCAACTCGTAACCAGGGAAGACCAACTCGTAACCACCAGTCAATCTTTGACTCCTAATCACGGCAGATGGTGCATTGCTTAATTGATAGCCCAAGTAGAGCTTTTTTCTGAGGTGACTATAAACTGTGATCTACTATGTATTCTACAGAATTGGTTAAGTCGCCAGAAAATAGTTTATGACAGTTTTTAAGCTGGAAGTTCTGTTTCACACAGTTACACATGGATTATTTTTGCTTGTTTAACACTCTTTTTCTTAGTGGTCGGTAATCCCTTTAGTGGCCACAGTCGCAATTTTGAGAGATTACGGTTAATAATCATCTCAGAAAAAAACCCTTTTAGACGTGTAAAGTGAATCATAAAGCTTTTTTTTATAGTTTAGGCCTATATAATAAATATAATAATATAATAATTATGTAGATATTAAATAAATAATTGGTTCAGAAACCCCTATGGCTATGATCCCTCCATGACTGTGAGGGCCTTGGTTACGAATTGGTAGGGTCCTGGTTACGAATTGGTAGGGCCCTTGGTTACTAGTTGGTAAGGTCATAAAATGGATTTTAATGATTGGTTACCAGTTGGTGACCCACAAAAAAAGGATGGTTACGAGTTGGCAGAAATTTTGGTTACCAGTTGGTTGGTTACCAGTTGGTTGGTTACCAGTTGGTTTGGTTACCAGTTGGCATGGTTACTAGTTGACTTGATACCATAGTAATGTATTGATTATAATTGATGTGGATAAATATGAGAATGTTTCTGTCAGTGTCAGAGAGATGTCTCAACTTCGCACTCCGCTTGACTGTTAACCTCTGGGACCCTGTTTGACACCCGGTCGGGGCAAACCAAGATTGGCAACAACTAAACTAAAAATAGATATTTTATCCTGAGCCAGGGCTGCACCCAGTGGCGTATTTACATGGAAGAGATAGGGAGATGCTGCGGAGCACTGCATACCCCATGTAATGCCCCCCCCTTAGGCCATTTCTAGATACGCCCCTGGCCCCCTGGCTCCACTACGCCACTTTTACACATTGCTGTGGTCCCTGCCTATCCTGTTAAACCTAGCCAGTGCATAAATAAAGGACATAAATCCCCATCACCCACCCTCACCCCACTAGCATTAGGGCTCTGTATCGATACTTTTTTCTGATACGATACGTATCATGATACATTTGATTCGATACACGATACGTATCGCGATACGCCACTGGACGGTCAAACAACTAAAAGTATAATTCTGTTCAGTTAAACATTAAATTAAATATGATACTTTGCTATTTAAGCAAAAATCACAAGGGAATGCTGACATTGAGAAAAAGGTAAAATAGTTTCCACTAACAGGTTTTAATAAAATAATTTTAAAAGATCGCTATTGCATGTATGACAACATGATTATACTTAGGCTATGCTTACACCAAGGACCTAATTCCACATATTTTATAGTGCTTGCTTTATATATATATATATATCAATAATTAGCTAAAAAGCAATGATTAGAAAAAAAAAAATAGCATTTTTCTAGGTCCATAAATATTCTTTCTCAGATACTTACAATTAGTTGTACTAAGGTCAGCTGGCTGACTGAAATTATTGAAAACTGACACATTGTGTAAGGTGCAATTTAATCTACACATATTATCTTCTTTCCTTTTCCACATTATATTCTTTCAAACATATAAACAGAATTTATTTCTAAATCTGCAAGGACACAAATACTTGATTTTGAGGATTAAAATTGTTCAGATTTAGAAATGTTCAAGTAATTTAATTTCACTTTCTTTTTATTTAACATAATGTTACAATGTTACATTCATGCTTTACTTTGATATATGCCAGGGTACCCAATACATAAGCTCACTTGACAGGACCTAATTCCAATTGGACTAAATTGCAATTGAATGCAGAGGGTGTGAATGAAAAGACAAAGACCATTCAGAATTGCCTGAATTGCTATAGACTTGACTTAATTGCATGCATTCAAATGATTGCTGAAGCAGTGCTCACTACACACTGTGCATGCTTGTTAGACTTTACTAACACTTTACACGGGGTGGCGCTGTAGTATAATGACGTAAATAGCGCCGTCTGGTGAGTTACGGTACGTATCACGGTTCGTTTTTGCTGTACCGGTTCGTCGATACAGCTCTCTGTACCGGTTCGGCGGTTCGATATGCGTACCGGTACAGAGCCCTAACTAGCATGGCCGCCATGGGGGTGTGTGGTAAGGTGGTAAATCTTAATTTTGCGTTCTTCTCCAATAAATGATTATTACTCTTATTATATTGTTCCAGGGGCTGACACTAGTAAAGCCCATCGTCTTTGGCAACAAGGCTCGGTATTTTGGACATAAGAGAGAGGATGACAACCACACTCATACGTGGACTGTTTACGTGAAGCCTTATAGGAACGAGGTATTTTATATTGTGTTATGCTCTTAGACATATAATGTTAATGCCAATGTATGAAGACTGTTGTACAGCCAAGATAATAAATAAATGTAAATTGTTATGCAAATTTTGCACATTTTTATAACTTAGAGGTCAAGATTCAATAATTTTCAGCAAATTTGTCTAAAAAAGTCGTCCATAGTCAATAAATGACTTTATTGGCTTACCCAATGATGATGAAAGCATTTTTATACTCCTGGCCTTTGCCAGACACAAAATTGATTCAAGAATTTGCTTCCATTCTTTAAATGTACTGTGCTGTCAGCTGAAGAGAGTGTTGTATTTTTTTTCCAGGATATGTCGACATATGTCAAGAAAGTCCACTTCAAACTTCATGAGAGTTATGCGCTTCAAAACAGAGGTAAATTTCTTTCTTAACTATTAAATTTGTCTGAAAACATTATTTAATTTTGGGCCACTTAACACGGAGCCAAATTTATTTGAAAAATCACTCAACATGTTTTGTTGCAAACTGAAAAGTACATTTGTCTTTCAACTTTAATATGCTGTTTCATTGATAACTTTTTTTTTCAGTTGTCACAAAACCGCCTTACGAAGTCACAGAGACGGGATGGGGTGAATTCGAAATTATAATTAAAATTTACTTCAATGATGCCAATGAGAGACCAGTGAGTATAGTAGAATAATTTGAAATGTTAATATAATTTCTTCACCCATATTTAATTAAGGTACGCAAAATTTAATGCCTACGAAGAAAAATAATTTATTGGTTATTTCTTAGATGAATTTGCAACATGTCTGGTTTACTAATTTGGTTGATTTCGATGAGGAGCAAAGAACATATTTAGATTACTGTTTTTGTGAAGCGTTCTGACTGTACTTAATATTTCGAGTTTGCAAATTTGTCATTATTTTGTTTGGTGAGTGAAAATGTCGAAATTGACAATAAATTAAGGACATCAAGACATCAGAGCTCTAAACTTTACTTCTTCCTGAAAGACACAGTTACCGTAGAATTGGGAGAACATCTCTTGGACAAATTATCAGAATAAAATAATATAGGCCGGACATAATTGATCTTTAGTTTCTCGATCTTCTCCCGGCATTTTTTCTGGACGGTCCACAGGACAAAAAAAAATCTGAACTCTTAATTTTTAGAATGTCAGATTAATAAAAAT
This sequence comes from Platynereis dumerilii, assembly GCA_026936325.1. NCBI lineage: Eukaryota > Metazoa > Annelida > Polychaeta > Phyllodocida > Nereididae > Platynereis > Platynereis dumerilii. Next base: position 7,506,514 of record JAPTHN010000017.1, on the reverse strand, counting down.
TGTGGGTAATGTCACTTTTTAATGCCGAATGCAGAAAATCTTTTTGGTTAGTCGATCTGAGGAGCTAAAAATAAAATATTTCTGGCCTTAGAAATTTAAGAATAATCTTCAATGATAGACTAAACATAAAAACTTTACAAGCTTTGCCACAGATGCCAAAATGACAAGTTAGAACTTCAAGTTTGATGATATTTGTTTTTACACTTCAGGTAACGCTATATCATCTTTTGAAACTCTTCCAAACCGAAACGGACCTTGTGTTAGGAAAGAAGAATCTGGTTGTTGAGTTTTATGATGAATTGGTAAGTCACTAATTAAAAGATTATGATAAATTTATTTTATACTCAAGATAGATTAAAAGAGGCACTTCAAAATTATCCTTTTTGATAACTCGCATCTAGAAAAACAATGGTTCCATTTCATGTGTGGCAATTTGGCAAATGATATTAAGGTTTTCTTGGGAATAAAATAGCTCAAATCCTGCTCTCTGATTTGTCCATATATACAGGAAGTGCGGCTTTTATTTATGTTTGTATGAAAGGTCGTGATTTTTACTCATTCTAAAAATTTGCCCAAAAAAATTAGAAAAATTTGGTACCAAGTAAAATCACGACCTTTCATGTGATCTATTGTTACCCAAGTGAATATCTTTATAGGCCAACTACTTTCAGTCAAGAGGCATAGATTTTAATGAATTGATAAAATATATGCAACATTACGGTATTTAATTATTTATACAATAAGTACATGGCTCTTCATTTTGGCGAGCCCTCTCTAAGGCCGCTATTGAGAGGGCACCCCAAAATTAGATTTAAATCAGATTCACAAATATTGTAATCAATTCTATAAATGTCTTTAGAACCATATATTTATATCTATCCAAAATAGTTATAGCAGTGCTGGACAAAGCATCTGCTGGATTCAGGGGATGTGAACTAAGTCATAAACCACCTCCATTTAGCAACCTGTGGGTTCTTGTATTTTTCTATTTCTCTCAAAGGCCAATATTGTTATATTTTCAGATATTTCAAGACCCCACCTTGATGATGCAACAGTTGCTTACCAACTCACGACCTTTCGCAATAGCCGGGATGCATAGACCTGAGAGTGATTGTAAGTTTAATGTTGTTTTTAACTCCTCAGATGATTATTTTTTACTATTAATGTTTTTAGATTTCAAACTATGCATTTAATATATTAGGGATGTCATCGAAAACGACTTTTTTCCGATACGATTATCGACAAAAACTTTTCCGATGCATCGAATGTATCGATACTTTTTCACATACCCGAGAAAAGGTAAAAATCAGGCTTTATTGTCGAGTTTTTGGTAAAAAATTGCAAGAATCCCAAATTCGCGTCACCCACGTCCGCCATATTGAATCTCGCTGTCTCGTTCGCGAGAGTTCAGACGAGAATGGAGCAATGATGGCGCGGTTTTGACGTAAACAAGGTGAATTCTGCTGGATTTCTCGCAATATTTCGCAATAAATACGATTAATGCCGTGAAAATAATGTATCGATACTTGCGGTATTGTATCGATACGTTATCGATTCGGAAAAGTTTTCCGATGCATCGATTTCGCACGTATCGATGACAGTCCTATAATACATATATGGATTCTTTATGTTGCATGTACCAAAATTACCCCTGGTGAGATTCAATGCAGTATATTTTATTCTATTCTATTCTTTTTGTTGATCACCAATATTTATAAGTTCCGAAGTTGGTGGCAATTTGAGACAACTTCCAAAAGATGAAATATTGTTTAATTTTCATTGCATACATTTGTCAAATGTAACCCCCATTTGTTACTACTATTAAAGTACATAAATATATTTGAGAAATTTCTACTCCTTGATTTTAGATATTATGAAATTGATTAAATGGAAAGATCAAATAAGCGACTTTCACAGAGAAAGGAATTGTATGATGCTACATACTTATTAATGACAGACTTCCCCTACCTTCTAATAGTTGTCGCAAGATATATATATATAATATTTAAATAACTGATCATTAATTAATTATTCTTTGTTACAGTTGAGGGCAGAAAAGAAAAAAGCCTGAACAACGTTTTAGCTGCCAAGAAGAAAATTCGGCACGAGATCTCAGAATTAAACGAACGATTAAAACAAAGCAAGGAGGCTATCTTAAAAATGAAACAAGAAATTGACCAACTGGACACTGTTGAAGTTAAGCCTTAAACTCAGCTAGAAGAGACTGTTGTCATGGAAACGGTATCATGATTTTCTTTGGCCAATTGGACACTGTCTAAGTAAAGCCTTTAATTCAGCTACAAGAGACTGTTGTCATGGAAACCGTTTCATGATTTTCTTTGACCAACTCGACACGCTCGACGTAGAGCCTTAAATCCTGCAACAAGAAACTTGTCATGGAAACCTTTTCATGATTGTCTTTGGCAAATTGGACACTGTCAAAGTAAAACCTGAAATTAATCCAACAAGAGAGTGTTGTCATGGAAACCGTTTTATGATTTCCTAGGGAATGAACTAACATTTTTAATTATATTGTACAATTTACATGTTGCCCGAAGTGTAGACATGGACTATCTAATACCCTAGATTCGAGGTACATTAACTTCCAAGGTTTGTATGTGACTGACAGTCTGTGACTGGTAATACATAGACCCTCGATAAATATGAGAAAGGAATTCCAAAAAAGAAGTAGTTCCCCTAAAAGACCCATGTGACCGAGCAGAACATGGGGACGCACAATCCCTTCTTCAGTAAATCAGTCATGGAGTGGTCTCATATCGGGTTGCGTCTCACTTCAGGGGCATTTCTTCTAAAAGGGTCAACGTATAGAAGATTTACAAAAAGTCAGTGTATAGAAGAGAGAGAATCACTCTCAGATTGGAAGTCACTTGTTGGAGTTAGTCTTTTGGAGACTTCTGTACATCTGTTGGTCCTGAGACTGTAATTCTTTATTTGTAAATTGTATGTTATTGTATCATATTTTGTAAAAATAATATTATTGATGTATAAAATATATTTTTATAAATATGCAGTTAATTGTTCTTCTTTAAGTGGAAAAACGTTCATGTTTCTTGAGGCAGAAATACAGGATGTAAAGTCTTGCCCACTTTCATCCGAAAAGTCACACTTCAATTATTATAAATTTGTTAAATATTTCTGGAGTATTCTGAAATTGGCTTGTGTTGCAAGAAGGGCTCAGAAGAGTGGATCAGATGCTCAGAAGAGTGGATCAGATGCTCAGTGGTTAGAGCACTTGGTCTTTGAAGAAAGCGTTCTTACACCATTCTTGGGTTGTGATTCTTCTGCCTAGCTACTACAGTTTGAGCTACAGTTTGTGCTTCACTCAGTCTGTGCTCAATGTGCAGTCTAAGCTTCATATAGTCAGTGCTTCAATGGCGGTCTGCTCAACATGCAATTTGAGCTTCACTCAGTCTGTGCTTCACTCGCAGTCTGTGCTCCACATGCAGTTTGAGCTTCACACAGTCTGTGTTTCACTGGCAGTCTGCTCGCATGCAGTTTGAGCTTCACACAGTCTGTGCTTCACTGGCAGTCTGTGCTCCACAATCTGTTTGAGCTTCACACAGTCTGTGCTTCACTCGCAGTCTGTGCTCCACATGCAGTTTGAGCTTCACACAGTCTGTGCTTCACTGGCAGTCTGTGCTCCACATGCAGTTTGAGCTTTACACAGTCTGTGCTTCACTCGCAGTCTGTGCTCCACATGCAGTTTGAGCTTCACACAGTCTGTGCTTCACTGGCAGTCTGTGCTCCAAATGCAGTTTGAGCTTCACACAGTTTGTGCTTCACTGGCAGTCTGCTCCACATGCAGTTTGAGCTTCACACAGTCTGTGCTTCACTGGCAGTCTGTGCTCCAAATGCAGTTTGAGCTTCACACAGTCTGTGTTTCACTGGCAGTCTGTGCTCCACATGCAGTTTGAGCTTCACACAGTCTGTGCTTCACTGGCAGTCTGTGCTCCACATGCAGTTTGAGCTTCACACAGTCTGTGTTTCACTGGCAGTCTGTGCTCCACATGCAGTTTGAGCTTCACACAGTCTGTGCTTCACTGGCAGTCTGTGCTTGCTCCAAATGCAGTTTGAGCTTCACACAGTCTGTGTTTCACTGGCAGTCTGTGCTCCACATGCAGTTTGAGCTTCACACAGTCTGTGCTTCACTCGCAGTCTGTGCTCCACATGCAGTTTGGGCTTCATACAGTCTGTGTTTCACTGGCAGTCTGTGCTCCACATGCTGTTTGAGCTTCACACAGTCTGTGTTTCACTGGCAGTCTGTGCTCCACATGCAGTTTGAGCTTCACACAGTCTGTGCTTCACTCGCAGTCTGTGCTCCACATGCAGTTTGAGCTTCACACAGTCTGTGCTTCACTGGCAGTCTGTGCTCCACATGCTGTTTGAGCTTCACACAGTCTGTGCTTCACTGGCAGTCTCTGCTCCATATGTAGTTTGAGCTTCACACAGTCTGTGCCTCACTCGGGAGTCTATACTCAATATGCAGTTTGAGCTTCATGAATTATAGTCAGTGCTTCACTGGCAGTCTGTGCTCCAAATGCAGTTTGAGATGCACACGGTCTGTGCTCCACATACAGTGAATGTTTTATGCACCAGATAATTGTGGCCTAAAAAATAAAGTGGCAGATAATTTAATACAAAAAGAAACAAACAAATGGTGGAAAAAATTACAAAATAATTTTAATTCTAAAACGTCTACATGCAAACTCTAGCATCTTATGTATTCATAAACATTAAGGTACATGTATTCAATTTCAGAGCACTATTAGGGGCGACCATTAGATGGTCGGAGGGTTTTCCTGGATGGGAAATTATTTATTTTGTGTTAAAGGTGATAGAAATTATTCAATCATGAATAAAAGAAAAAAAAATACAGCTGACAGTTGAATAAATAAATAAATACATATTTGTTAAAAACTCTAACCCCCCCCCCCCAGGATCTAATGGTTGCCCCCTTATATTCCAGCTGTTATAACTAATTAACATGATGACAATTACATTCCTCTGGTCCAGGTCACTTAATTAGTCAGCTGACTTTATCATGTTTACAAGCATAGCAGCATGTAAGTTGCACCCCCACAGGCTAAATACATAGGATTTTTATCCCAAACATGTGCAACCATGTATAATATCTATGTGTATACATTAGAGTTTAACAACTAGGTCAGTCTATACTTAAATAGATTTATATATTTTCATCCTGTTAAGTCATGTTAGTAGACGTCCTGTGCTGTGTTGGGTCAATGATGAAGTTAAATCTGTTGCAGATCACTTATTTGAATTCTCACATAGTTCTGTCATAAGGATATGCTCATGTACATCCTGGAAGATATTTAATCATGGAATCTTGGATGATCTGATTAGGTAGGTATATATTATTTGTATTTCTTCTAATTTATGTTTTGTTTATCTGTATGGTTTGTTATTATTTTTCAAATAAGAATTACATTTGGATAATGTATTTTAAATCTGTTGCACTGTATATTGCATACTATTTAGGCCTAAAGTAATTTCAGAGTAATGATTGCAGCATTAATATTGTCTCAAATTTTTGTTGATATAATTATTTCCTTATAAGCTTTAATAATAGGCCAAACAATATGTGCCATACATGCATCAATTTTCCAAAAATCAAATTATTAGCTATCTATCTATCTATCTATCTATCTATCTATCTATCTATCTATCTATCTATCTATCTATCTATCTGTCTATCTGTCTATCTATTTGTGCATCTGGGTAAATGGCCACCCACTTTAAAGATAAAGCCAGAACTTTACTTTTGCTGGTTCTTCTGAAGATGAAACCAGATACTTTTCTCAATTCTGTCTCGGTTATTCTTAACAGGATGACACCGAAGTCACTTTTCACTTTTCCCAATTCTGTCTGATTTCTTCTCAAAATGACACTGGTTACTTTTCCCAATTCTGTATTAAGTCTTCTAAAGATGAAACTAGTTACTTTTCCAAATCCTATCTTGATTGCTTCTAAAGATGAAACGAGTTACTTTTCCCTATTCTGTCTAAAACTCTAAATTCTTCTGAAGATAAACGTAAAGCTAGATACTTTTCCCAATTCGGTCTAAATTCTGCTGAAGATAAAACTAGTTACTTTTCCCAATTCTGTCTTATTTATTTAAAACTTTATTCTAGACAACAAATGTCCATATAATATTAGTTCTTCTAAAGATGAAACTAGTTACTTTAGACAAGAAATGCCATTTATGAATCTTTTATTGTATCAAATTTCACATACTGCCCTCTTGTGTGGATGTTCTGTGGTAAAGGTAAAATGCGTAAAATTGAAAAATTACAATTCAGGGCTTTAAAATTTGTCACTAATGATTACATATCATCTTATGAAAGATTGTTAGAAATAACTAGTAAATGCACCATGCTAATATTAAGAATTAGACTTTCAGCTATTAGAGATGTATAAGGTTGTAAACCAAATTGCGCCAGAATACATTTGCCAATTGTTCGAACGGCACAATATAACTTATGGACTCAGGGACAATAACAGACTTACGCAGAATCGATTCAATACTATTAAATTTGGCCTGAAAAGTGTGAAATACATGGGAGTGAAGCTGTGGAACAACCTGCCAGTCAATTTAAAGAACTCAGAAAACCTGCCAATCTTCAAAAAACTGATCAAAAATTGGGACTTTGAAGACAGCTGTAATGCTGAAATGTGGTGCTGATTCAAATTTAGATTCTCATTTTACATGTTTTTATTTTTGCTTTTAGGTTTTAGTTGTGTTTGAGTGGTGCTTTTAGGTTTTAGTTTTGTCACACAATAGCCTCAGGCTAATGTTTTCTATGTTGTTCACATGTGACGAAAAATAAAATTTTGTTATTGTTATTGTTATTGTTATTATTAGTTCTTCTGAAGATGAAACTAGTTACTTTTGCCAATTCTGTCTGACTTCTTCTGAAGATCAAACTAATTACTTTTCCCAATTATGTCTCAGTTCTTATTATTTCTGTTATTCTAAAGATAAGACCAGTTTCCTTCCCACTTCTGAGTTCTCCTGATGGAGAAACTACTTTCTCCAATTTTCTAAGTTTGTTCTTTGGGCAAAACTGGGTTCCTAGTTCCTTTACAATGTTTAGAAGACCAAGTCAGGCTATATTAACTTCTTTTACTGTTTTTTTTTGAGGCGATGCTTCAGCCATGCGCTGATATATTCTTAGTGATTCTATTGGGCGCCATCCGCCTCTGATTAGATGGCCACAGACCTCCCGACAGGAGGCCAGAGACCAAATCTGGAAAATCAGACTGTGAAGAATCGTCATCATATTACGTGCGTAGTAAAACGCGGACCGCGAAAATGTGCGGACCGGCGGGCCGCGGGATTTCGTAATAAAACGCGGATCGGCAGGTGCGGAACGGGACGCTTTTTGCGGGTTTGGCAGTAATGCATGCAGTTTGGGCCAAAATTGATGAACAAGTTGAATTTGCTTTTAAAAATCGCCTCTATTTTTTTTTGAAAAAATTTTCTTGTTCCCAACATTAGATCTAGACTTACTCTCCATTTTTTGAAAATTAACTTTTAAGTCATACATTAACGGCCTATTATCACTTTTTTCAGGCACTATGGACAGAACTGGAGCTAACCAAGCAGAGAATTACGAACACATTCTGATGTGTTTAATCTGCCGGAATCTTTTTGATGACTATGACCATCAGCCGAAATTCTTGCCGTGCCATCACACCTTTTGTAAAGAATGCCTTGGGGAATACCTTTCTCAATTTGGAGACGAAATAGAGTGTCCGTCATGTAGAGCGGTAGCCAGTATCCCTGCAGCCGGAGTAGCCGCTCTACAGACTAATTTCTACATCAAGCATATTCAGTCTCTACTCGGAGGAAAGACGGATAATACCAGTAAAGATTCAGCTCTGTGCTGTTCCATCCATCCACAACAAAGTCATTTTGTGTTCTGTGTCGACTGCCGAACTGCTGTGTGTTCGTCTTGTTTAGAGGTTACGAACGGAGATTCGAACGGAGTATCAAAAGATGCTCCATCATCAGATGGTCAGAAACAGCTTTCGAAGTCCCTCGACTCTGCTATATCTCCCATTCCAGAATACTGCCTGCACAATTCGACTAGATCTCTTACTAAAGTCACTGAAGAGTCTCATCAGAAGCTCCACTCGGCTTTCTCCAAAAGTACGACGGTACTAGAAAAGAAGAAAACGGAATTGAAAGGATTGTTACGACTGTTATCGGACGAAAAGGATGAAGCTTTGAAGACAATCGACTCATCCTTCGAACAACACGTTCATACGTTACAAAGAAGAGGAACTTTACTGAAAAACAATGTCATCGATATATTCGGAGAAAACGTCAAGAGGTTGGAAAGTGACATCATGGAGATCTCTACGGCTGTGACTTGCATCGTAAGTTTGAAGGAATTACAAGAAAGTCGGATTAATCGCGGAGAACTGAAGGATTTTGAAGCAAGTATTGCAGAAATAAATAAAGTGACAGATAATATTGAGAGTCGAGTGAAGGTAAACGAACACCACATAGTTTACGACAGTCACGGCGTAGAAAAGTTTCAAGTCAGCGTAAAAGATCTAGGAAGGGTAAAGTGTGTTCGACCAAAGATATCAGTGGAACCAGCTAAACAGGTGTCAGAGAATGCTAATGGAGAAACAAATGTACAGAATGCGAAACTAAATGGGTCGAATTCTAGAATTGCTAAAAGTACAATACAAATTGGTTCGAAAATTGCTGAAGATTCGAAACTAAATGGATCGAAAACTGCTGATGATTCAAAACTAAATGGATCCAAACTTAGTTTCGCTAGACATCTTCACAGAAATGTTAGTGTGGATAACACTTTGCAGAACATGAAACCTGATCAAACGGCCACAGATCGATGTCGATCTAAAAGCGTTCCTTTCAATGCTTTCAAAGCCTCTAACTCTGCGAACAATGCTGAACCAAAAACAAATGCTGCTTCACCTCCTCAGCCTTCGTCATTGCCCTTGCCAAAAAGAAGACCTGTGATAAATCCAAACGTTCCAAAAGAACAATTACAGAAAACTATTAAAGAGGCTGCAAGACCAAAGTCAACACCCATAAGGACAATTCGGACGAAATCTTGTTCATTTGACAGCTCAGCGTCATCTGTGGTGTCATCTCAAAGCAATAGAGCAAAATTTTCTAAGCAATACAGTTTTGAACAATCAAGACCAAGTTCTTCCAAATTAAGTTGAAATTTTAAATTGTTGTAATAAAATTTCATGTTCTTTAGTTATGCATGTAAAGTTTCTTGTTACAATGCCAGAAAGGAAGTGAGAGAGTGCCATTGCCTACTGCTAGTAGCTGCTATATTATATAGGGTTACTGATTCTTCCGGCACATTATCATTACATTACACTATACTACATAGAAGTATAAAAACGGTGGCTCAAATTTATCGCTTTTGCACAACACAGCTAAGGTTGATCTGCCAAAAATACTAACACATACTAGCCTTTCTTTTCTGCCAAACAATCAGGAATTTTATTTAGAAGACTATCATTCCAAAACAAGTGTAGTTTGCTTTTTCTTCTTCTTTGGGACCGTGGCCATAATGGCCATTCAAAATTTCTTGTTACTAAAAAAACCAACCAACCAATAACCGTGCAATGCTGTAATAAAAACAATAACCCCCCTCCCGTCACTGTTAATTACTCCCGCACTGCATGTAGGTATAACCCATCCCCCCAGGGCCATAGCCTGCAGGGGGGCACTGCCCCCCTAGAATTTGACAAATAAAGGTGCATTTCATGTAAAAATTCAAAACTTTCCGAGTTTTCCGGGGAGCGCATGTCTCCGACAAGTCTCTTCCCCCCTACCTAGGATTCAGCCCAGCCTATGGCCCAGTGCCCCCCCCCCCACGGACCCTGCCCCAGCCCATTGATTGCCATTCTCTAGACTCTTAGTATACGCAATTTCCCTCCAGCTCCATGCAGTTGTCAAATAAATTGAAATAAATGGGGCTGTTAAAAAATTATGTAACGCCGGAGGGGGGGGGAGGGGGTATAAGCCATGTTATGTAACAGGGAGGGGGGTATGGACTTGTGTTACAGGCTGTTACAGGGGGGGAGTCAAAATCAGCTATTTTAAATGTAATTTTTGAATGGACCCAATAGCACAATGTCCATTGCCTCACTATTAAGGGTAGAACTGAGCAATGATCGAACTTCATAAAAGTTACATACCAGAAGCTGCCAGAGAATGCGAGGGCTATTTTTAGTCTTTGCTATCAAACTAGTATGTTCCAATGCCAGGGGTTTGTGGCAGTGCAGCTTACATTTATGTTTATCACATTTCCAGTTAGTTTATCACCTTCCACAAGGCGTCTTCACTCTTAAGGAAGGTTTCATCAGAGTCCTCTGGTGCTAATTTTTTTGGGGCGAAATCATTTGTGTACTCGGCTGACATATTTTTTTAATTAAAATCAGAGTGGAATGATTAATGATAGATCAATGATAAAAAAAGTTTAAAATGAGTAAATAGAAGATGTCTTATTGGATTAAAGCATAGCGAAGAAATGTGATGGGAGAGAGTGAAAAATATCCGTGCAATTACCAATGGTACGAGTAGCATTTGAGTCCCTCGGGTAACAAAATCGAATGCAGCAATGACGAAATAATTTTGAGCTGCGCAGTAAGTTTGCTGAGAAGAAACATATTTTCTTGGGTCTGTAAGGCGATCCAGAAAGAACCGAGGTGCTGGGACTGTTAAACGGGGCTGGAAGCCCCTTGTGAAGAACTTTTAGTGAGAAGACATCGCTGGGAAGATGTCTTCGGGGGCAATAAGGCAGCTTGCTGTCCGGCTGCTGAAACATGGCCGCAAAGTCTTTGAAGGATTCGCCCCGCCTCAAAAGCTCGGCCCGAAAAATGGTGATGTATGGGTTAACAACAACCCGAAATTGTTCAACACCAACATCAAGCACAGAGGAACCAGCTGGATAAATAAGAAGTATGGATTCCGACCATATCTCGGCCCATTGGCGGCCGAAATCCGACAACGGGCGAGTCAGAATTTGATGGGGGGAACTGCCAGTGTGGCCTCCCGGGGAGCTCTGGGGGCGAGATGGTTCAACACCAGTGGGCGACTCTCCCTTTATGCCCTTCTGGGTATTGGGTTTGTCGGACTGGGGTCAGATGAAGAGGCTGAGCTTGAAAGGGGCTATGAAAACGTCTGTGCCAACATCAGGGTATGATTCTTATATTTTCTACTTTATTTAAAAAAAATCATGATGTGACGCAACTTCTTTTTTTCCCATTGAAATACGAGCATTTATTATCATTATGATGCTCAGGGGCGTATCTAGAAATGGCCTGAGGCGGTGGGCATAACATGGGCCGAATAGACAGTGCTCTGCGGCTTTTCCTATCTCCAATGTTAATTTTTTGGCCTGAGCAGGCTGAGTGAGGGCCCCCCCCCAAAAATACGCTACTGATGAGAGTTCCCCCGTGGCCTAATTGGTAAGTGCGCTTGTCAACTAGCTTTGACTGTTTGAGGGCGTGGGTTCAAATCTCACCCCAGGAACTCACTTTAGTCCGAGCCCATGGGACATTAAATGGAGGCGGGTTGTATCCAGTATTCTATGCTGGGGCAACTGAAAGACCCTGGGCATCACTGAATTAATAGGGTATATGTGTCAGACTCACAGTCTTCTCATCTCATCATCATACGACATACGGTGATCGCCTGCCTCGATATAGCCCACTAAGGTGCTGCAGAGGCGTAAAACACAAACAAACGCTACTGATGATACTGCAAGTTTTTAGTGGGGAGAGGTAGCTGCCCCTCCAGCTGCCCCCCCCCTTCAAAGCCTCCCCCCTACAAAATTAATGGGAATTATGGGATTTTGCTATCCCGTGCCGGGGTAATGATTCCAGAATGGGTGAATGTATCCAGGTGGACCGGCATCTCTATGGGGGGGCCCCCCCCCCATGCTCGAGAACCCCCAGTTACGCCATTGTCAGGTATAAAAAAATCAGGTGTCTGATCCAGGGGCCAGGGCAGGGGGCACCTGCCCAAAATCCCCCCGACTACTTGGAATTAGATGAAGCCCCAACCTCCCTCCAGGACCCTCGTCCAGACAATACTGTGTCTTTATCTGCCAAAAAGTCCCATAAAATATTGATTTTGATCTGCTACATTGAATTAATTCCCTGATAAATATCCTTGTCACATCATCATGTTCATGACGTAACCCGGAACTATCTTTTGCCAAGGTTCTTGTTGTCAGGCTAAATATAACTGCACTGGGCACTCTGCAGACAATAATACTAACACTAGCACAGTAGCAGACACTTGTTTATGTGCAATCATATTTTGCTGCAAGGTGTGAAACACCAGACCCAAAATATACAATGAATGTTCTATCTTTTTGTATAAATTTTTTTTTTGCAAGGCAATGCTGAAGATATTCTTGTTTCCTTTCAAAGGTTTTTTTTCTCTCACATATAAATGGCATACAACACATGTGTTTTGCTATTTGTAGTTCATGTCTTTAGATCTTAATTCATGTACAATGTGTTCTGTAAGTTTACTCCATTTTCTTCAGCATTTTGGGCCCTCTGTTTAGTCTGTAGGAAGAGCAAAAAAAAAAGTTCTTGCAACCCTGGAGACTGGCCAGACTGGCGTTGTTTTTGAGACAGGCCCAAATGCTCATCCTGTACCTCAGTGAACTTTTAGCACCGCCTCCCTCCATGAACTTCTAAACTACTAGTATCAGTGGCGGATAGAGGGGGGCCTAGGGGGCGCGGCCCACCCCTCTAGACCTCTGAGATTAATAATAGTACTTTGAAGAAAATATGCGCTGACGCGGTCATGTGAATGCTGAAAAACGCCGGGGCCCCCCCTAGACTACCCTGTCTGGATCCGCCACTGGTAGTATATGATCTGCAACACTGCGTGCTTCTGATATATGCAGTGGCCAAAGCCAAGCAATCCAGAATTCCAGATTGCTAACTTTGCCCCCCCCCCCCCCAGCTGCGAAAAAATTTCTGCTCCTTGAGTCCTAGACCAGGTTCTGACTGCACATGTCAAGTGGAGTTTTTAGCTGGCACCAGAACCACTAATACAAGGGACTGCCAACTATGGTCAAGATGACGACTGTGTCCGATAATTAATTTATAGAGTCATTCACAGAACCATGTAACCTCCCCAATAGTTTTAGTATTGTCTTGGCCTTCAGTAATTCTATCAATTCCATAAAACTATTTCTAAAGACATATATGCTGAATAGGGCTATCACGATTGCAGAATTTCAAAATCGATTAATCTATAGCATAAATCGAATCGTAATCGATTATTCGCTGTTTTCCCGCCATTCTATAGGCAATAAGTAATGCTGTTCTCTCTTTTGGGTTTGTATTGTAGAAAGATTGAGAACCTCATATATTCCACTGAAAGTGCTAATTGTAGTTAGGACTTGACACTTTCTTCTCTGTAATCAGCTTCAATGAGGTACAACCAATCCAATCAACCTTACTAATTGACCAGTCCAGTTGCAATTCACTCTTAACACCTAGAATTTGACTGTCATGAGTGTTTTCCAGGTACAAATCAAAGATCAATCGATTTTGCAAATAGGAATAGATTTTTAAATAAAATCTAATCAGCGGCGATTATTCGATTAATCGCGAGAGCCCTAATGCTGAATAAATACAGTCTGAATCTAATATAGTGATGGGCAATTCTATGAAATTGATAGATGGATGGACAGTTTAATAATTGAAGCATTATGCACATTCAAATTTCATGAGATAGTCGCAGAATAATAAAACGATAATTAAAAATATATTTTAGGACAACAGAAGCATCAACGGTAAGGCCACACATAATTGATTCTTAGCTTCGCGGACCCGCCGACACAATAGATTTCCTGCCGATGGAAAAAAAAAAATTGAAAAAAAAAAAAATTTTTTTTTTTTGACATTATAAAAAAAATTTTTTTTACCTTTTTTTTTTTGTCCTACCGACCGACCCTAGAAAAAGTGCCTTGAGACGAATCCGAGAAGCTAAAGATCAATTATGTGTGGCCTAAACATTGATACCTTAGTGAGAAAAGGCTTTATAAAATATTTTCCCTTTCAGAGCATATTTGCTGGGAAGCAAGCAGAAGTATGTGAGAAGGGAAGTAACAGAAAATTCAAAGACCATGAATTTAATCTGCAAGACTTGGAAGTGGGGCCTTTGGTTGCAATTGGATCTAACTCTGCAGTCTATGGTGCTCGTTTGCAGAGCCAATCAGTCGCAGGTAAGCATGTACTTGTATTAATATTTTGTAACAACTATTCGTGAGGCATCTTAATAAGTTAATAATGTAGCACGGTAGCATGTAAAAATGTTTGAAAAAAAAAAATTACCAAAAACATAGATCAATTATTATGCATCTGTGTCACATTTTTTGCTATGATGAGTCCTTTGTAAAAACTTTGAAACTTTCAACTTGTAAACATAAGGCTTAGTGTCAAAAAAATGGTCCAAAAGCGTGACATTGGACCAAAATTTGAAGTTAGTCCAACATAATGGACTGTGGTTGTAAAAGACAGGAAACTGGTGACCTGTCATAATATTTTTTATTTGAAAGCTCTACGTTGTGTCTGAGTGTGATAAAATCATCGTTGAACCTTTGGTATCCAGACATATTTTAAAGAAAAAACTTGTATTTTTTCAGTTATGGGATGATTTTTTTAAACCTAAACTCTACCCAAACTACCAAAATTACATTTTTATTATGGCGCTCAGTCAAGAAAAACTTTGCATGACATCAGGTGCCCATACTGTTGTCATAAAAATTCCATAAACATTCAAATTGATAAAAAAAATTTATTCAGACATTTTAAAGTTCTTCTCAGTGGATGAATACTACATATATATGGGATATTATGTTATCAATCTTGAATTGTATAAATGTAGGATATCTGGTATCAAAATTATTACATTGCTTCCAAAATTACTCGCGTTATGCCTCATAAGCTACAATAAAGTGAAGCATAACGCTTGCGACACACAAACAAAATATTTCAGTTTTAACATGCAACATTTGATATTTTGTATATTTAAGAATAAGAATACCAAATCCATCCTAATCAGACATTTTCAGAGATGATTACACATGAAATTTCTTAGAATGACGCCATTACTACAAGTAGTAAGACTAGTAAAATTGTTTGAAATAACCATGAAACCACGAATCCTCTGAAATTACAATATATATTACAAGATTCCAACTCATTTAACACCTCTAAGAGAAGGAAATCATACTTTCTGTGTTAAAAAGCAGCTTTTAATGCACAAGCATTCAATTCTGCTTAAGTAAATGATATCTTTAACGCAGTAAATTCACGCATAACGCTTGTGACAATTTTTAAAATTGAACCCAACACTGATTGTAACTCCCATAAACATGATCACATAACTGTCAGATTACTAACTGAATGTATGATTGCCGGCCTTGGTATCATTGTTGATGCTGGCACATTAAATTCTCACATGATGCGCTAAGTACTGCTGATCCTTTCTCTCTCTCTGCCTGTGTCTTATCCGTTTCTTCAGAGACATGGCTAGGAATTTGTGACTGTCACCTTATAATCCTTTAAAATTAAAGTTAACTTGAGGTAATTGGCTGATTTTCAGCTCTGGCATATAGAAAACATGGTTACAGCTATGAAATTTTGCTCACAATGCTCGCTAACATTGTAAGTCTGTAAGTTGTCGCAAGCGTTATGCTTGAATTCCGTCAAGTCTACCTCTCATAATGTGCTTATACCAAGTTGCGATCAACTGATGGCATTCAGTATCATAATATTAGGCATCAGTAGAGTAATTGTGTAAAAAATGGTGTTATCTCAGACTCACCTGCCATCTATTCTCACCTCAAACAAGTGAAGTCTTAAATTAGTAAACGTAACAACTGACAGATGGAATGGAATTATGCTTAGTATATGAGGAATTATCATAGAAATGTTGTTGTATTTATTCTAGCTAATGATGCTCAATGTATTTTAATGCTAAATTTCTCTGATACAGCAAAGATTTTATGTACTATCAGTCATTTTAAAACGAGGGCGTAACGCTTGCGACACATCTTTTTTACCAGTTTTTGATGTCTGACACCTGGAATAATAAAGATAACTGCCTAAAGTGTATATGTATCAAAAGCCTTTGCCAAAGAGATAATGTAGGACTAATATTATGTTTTTGGAAGTAGGTATACACCAAAAAAATTATCTATTAATACTTCAGCGTAACGCTTGCGACATTTTGAGTTTACTTGACATTTTTTCACATTGTGCTGATAATAAGCGTTAAGTGACAATTTTTTCTTTCACATTTTACTCAGAACTATATTGACTTCACAAAATTTAAGTAACAGATAGTGAAAGTCAATGCTGAATATAATTTACACTGCTAGTTCGCTGATGAGTAGGATTTTTTGGTGAAATTTAGTGTTTTGGTAAAAAATTTGATTTCAGCACTTTTAGCAAAGCAATACGCTCAATGGTGCAAACTTTTTTTTTCCTTTGAGGCAGATGTGTCAATGCAATGAAATAAAACAGTTAAGTGTTGAAAACCACTTCATTTAAGGAAAATCCAGCTCAAAACAATAGCTGCAAAAACGAAAATGTCACGCAAAAAATGGCAAAAAAAGCCGTTTTTCAAACATAAAACCTTTGTAACTTAGGAACCAGTGAACTTAAAGCTTTCAAATTTTCAGCATCTTTTCAGAACTTTATCTGGAAGATACCAAGGCAATTTTTACATTCTCATTATTACTGCGTCCATTTTTGTGAGCTGTTACATGCTGCAGGGCAAAATTGCCCATTTTTTTGACACTAGGCCATAACTCATTAGAGAAGTTATGAATAAACATATGTGGCAACTTGGTAACAGTGAGCTCATGTTGGTCTGAGAGTCCATGGGAAAATAAAACTTATAAATTCATATTTTTTTCAGTTTCATATTATTTGCTTTTTAAAACTTTAAAACCTCTTTCAATAGTCTGACAGGTTAATAAATTCACAAATAAATAATTTTCTAATTCATGATAATATTCTCATTTTCCAGATGACAGTGACATCAGCATCATTTCTGAGAGTGACCTTGACCCAGTTTCCAGTGACCTAGATAGCGAAGGAGAGAGTGACCTAGATTCTGAGGATGACTTTAGCATCATTAGCGATGATGCTGCGGAGGCTGATAGGGAGAGTGACATCACCATTTTGAGTCAAGATTACCCATCGTTTGGTGAGTATTAAATTGAATTTCTCATTACATTTTGTCTCTGTATGAACCAGTTTTAAACTTCATGTTAGCAGCTATGATGATGGTCCGAAGGAATTTATATGTTGCTACTTCTCAAATTTCAGAAGTTGAGTCAGATACATTCAATATTGAACCTAATGTGTATGAAGTTGACACCCAACCATCTTACCCTCTTGCTGTGAAGATGCTTTTCAACTACCATGGGACTAGCAACGCTTCCGACATTTACCAACAGATGGCAGCAGAGTTAGTTCCCTGCACTGCCCAAGGTGGCAGCACTGGTATGGAGCGATGGGAAAAGGGGTAAGTTTGAATTTTGTTTAATTTTCATGTTTTTCAACAGAATCTGTCATTTGTGCAAGAATTCACCATTTTTCCTCTTAACATCGCGGAAATTCTTGTCTGAAATATTTTAAGTTGAGACTTCCATGCTACTTCTGTGGGTGAATTTGTCAAGTATGTAACTGTTATTGTTATCAGTCAGAGCGTCACTAAGGCCACACATAATTGATCTTTAGCTTCTCGGATCCTCTCAAGGCACTTTTTTGGGGGTGGTCGGTAGGACAAAAAAAAAAAGGTAAAAAAATTTTCTTCGGCAGGAAATCTATTGTGTCGGCGGGTCCACGAAGCTAAGAATCAATTATGTGAGGCCTAAGGTTTAAAGTTACTTTCTTGCCTTTCGTCTTTCGGGTAAAAGAGTTTTTTCATTTTAAGGTTATAATTGTTTGATTTTATTTCAGAAATCACGCCAAGAAGAAGCGACTCCCTCCCCACCCCAACATCATATCAATCTACGATTCATTTGTTAACGAGATGCCCCTTCTACCGGAAGGACTGTTACACTACCCCATGGCTTTACCCCTTCGATTAAATCCAGAAGGGTGCGGAAGGAATAGGACGCTCTTCCTTGTTATGGATAGGTGAGGATCAAATTGAATTTTTATTTTAGAATATTTAGAGTCGCCAAGAAATTTTAGACTCACCATAAAATTTGACTGATTTTTAGGTTGGATTAATTTTATTTGTCCTCAAAAGGATACGATTTTGAAGAGCCACTAATGGCATGCTGAGAATTGATTCTGTTCAATATTTTTGGCCATTTACTCCCTGATTTTCTGATCAATGACAAATAGAAGTTTAGTAGCTATTCCAGACTCAGGTCCACAGACCTCTTTACTCTTTAGAACTTAAGTATGATGTTGAAAAACATCTATATTATGCTCCTTGGCTTGTAACTGCAGATTTATAATACTATAACTCTTACTTGTATACTACATGTACATATTTTTTTCAGATATGATTTCACCCTGGAACGATATCTTCGGAACACTTCACTTTCCATGAAAGAGTCTCTTCTACTTCTGGCTCAACTGACAGAGGCCGTGGCACATATCAACGCCAATTCTATAGCTCATAGGTAAGCTCATCTCTCAATTGCATGACAAATTGCACAAGTATTATATAGTTTATTCCAGAGGTTTATCAACAGTGACACTGCAGGCGCAACCCTAATAATCTGGTCTGACTTGGCACTAATGTATATTCAAAGGTACCATGCTCTCTCGCTGGGCCTGGTTTACAACTTCATCTTGACAGAAAGTAGGTCACTTTTGAACTGGGCCAATCAGAGAAGTTCTTACAAATGTGACTCCTGCAAGAACTTCTCTGATTGGCCGATTTGAAAAGAGACATATTTTCTGTCCAGATGAAGTTAGCTGAGCACAGTACCTTTATTAAAATATACTAGTGATAAGTAAATAGATTATTTATTACTATCAGGCCTGGACCTGTAGTAACAGTGACAATAATATTCCATGTCTCAAATCTCTAGATATTATCTGTTTCTCCCTGTTTCAGAGACCTAAAAGCAGACAACATAATGATAGAAGAGACGGCCCATGGATGTAGATTGATACTTACGGACTTTGGCAGTTGTTTGGCGGATAACGATTACGGATTATTTCTTCCCTACACTTGGAGGGGGACAAGCAGAGGAGGCAATCCACGACTAATGGCTCCTGAGGTTTGAGGCAATTTCCCAGTTTTGAGGGCTGCACTGTCATAAATGTGAAGTGCTGCTATATAGTGTGATTGTGTAGGTAATGAAAATGAGACTAAGAAAGTTGGCAAAATTAGTACTCAATGGAAAGAATTTTGATTGGAATGTTACAAAAAAATATTTATTTCGTATATATGACCTGATATGAGTAAAAGACGTGATGGATTCTCCCTGTTTCCGTCCATTAACTAGATTTCGTAGCTCTGAAACTATTTTATAGACTTTCTTCACAAAAAATTGTATTGATAATGTCCTAATATGACGTATTTTGGGATTAAAAGGGTTGCAATTTCACTTAGAAAATTGAATGAACTTCGATTGAAAGAGGTACCAATTTCTTCATGTATGGCGGTTGTTGATGGGGTTATGAAGCACAAAGAACTGGTAAAAAATTTATGTTTTGAAAATTGAAACATAATTTATTTATCATCATTTCAGATTGCCTCTGCACAATCAGGTTACGACTCTTGGCTTGACTTTCGGAAGTCGGACTTGTGGGCTGTAGGTGCCATCGCTTATGAAATTTTCGGAAATGAAAATCCATTCTACAGACTGGATAGTAGGACTTACGAGGAATCCGATATTCCTGATGTTGATGGTAAGTTTGTAAAATAAAGAATGAAATGTCGAAAAACGGGTGTCCAAGTGTCATGAATATTTGACATAAAAAGAAACAATTTTGCTCATTTGAAGTCATGGGATCGCGAGAAACTGTCAAAAGACATGAGGCTTTAAAAATTTTGAATTA
Organism: Platynereis dumerilii; assembly: GCA_026936325.1. NCBI lineage: Eukaryota > Metazoa > Annelida > Polychaeta > Phyllodocida > Nereididae > Platynereis > Platynereis dumerilii. The sequence goes on along the minus strand of JAPTHN010000017.1, from coordinate 7,486,399 downwards.
TTCGCTCTAAAATGTTAAGTTATTCGCTCTTACATTTAAGCTGATTCGCTCAAAAATTTTAACAATCACGTGATAGATCAATCCAATCTCCAGACTGGTTTATTTATGCTTTACAAAAATGTAATTCTTGTAAAAGCTACTGAGTTCTCATGCAGTTTTCGTTGCTCTTGACTTGGCCATAACATGAACATTACTGATTTCTTTGAAAGTTTTGCGCCCAATGAGTCAAATGTCTTGGAGATTTTACATTTTCTTAAAATTGGTATATTTGTCCTTTTGCAGGAGCCCCAAGAATAATCAGTGAATTAGTGAAGCTTATGCTGACCAAGGACCCCAAGAATGTAAGTGTTAAGCAGAAAATTATCAATCTTGACTTGCAAACATTGGTAGTAATCTGTAATATGAAATGATAGTTCATGTGCTGTAAAAATAAGCTGATCAGCAAGTTGCCTGGAAAATCTTTGTCTATTTTTATGTGACCAATTTGGAAGAGTTCACAACTGTGGACTAGGGTAGATTTTGAAAAATGTTCCCTTTTCATAATCTGATGTAAAGTTATGAATAGAGCTTATTACGTAAGAATGGGGAGTAAGATGCAGGCATTACCCTATTTTAATTCGATTTAAATATTGTACATTTGATTTAATATATAGATGTATAAACTTAATTTTCAGTGAGATATAGATTTGCTCATATCTTGCTTTCAGAGGCCGGAAACATCCGTAATCGCCACGGCTTTACAACTGTTGCTATGGTTACCACAACACTGGTTTAGCCAGTTGACAACCGATGGCGTTTTACCTCCCAAGGTGGCGCTCATGAGGTGGTTGACGACCTTCAGTGCCACCTTGTTGTGTAGCAGGGAAACGCTCCATAAGAATGTGGAAATGCAGCTCCAGTCTACGTTTCTGACCCGGGTCCACTACAGGCAGATGAAAGACGCTTGCCAGTTATTATGCTCGCTTTGAGACTTTCGTACGAAAAAGACCAACAACAGAACTTAAGAGAAGGATTTTCAACTACTCATTCTTATGTCTGAACAGAAAGCTTGTAACATCGAATTAAGTAACTCTTTCATAACAAGCAGTAGATTTAACAGATTTAAGAATATCTGCAACTGAGTGTTTTGTTATCAAGGAAATGCAATTTTACTTGGAAGTATGTACTGAATAGATTAAGCTTTAAAAAGTAACATAATATACTTATATAAGACAAAGCCCTGTAAAGTGATCTTCTCTACTCAAAGCTTGCTATTTTAAAACTGCGCTCTTTCGACTATCAAAATATGGCCTTTTGTACATGATAAATTATAAAATGTAGTTTTTGCAAGTTTCTCTTACACTAATAGTTGGAATTAGTTGCAATTGATCTCAATGTATTGATAGGTTTTAACCCTTCAAGAATTATTTCTACTTCATCCACATTTATTGTGGGCTAATTATGCAAAATTTTGAAATGCACGCTTTTACTTGAAATTCTATTATAATATTTAACTATATTACCTTGCAGATTTCAATAATCACTGATGTTTCTGATGTTTAAAGAACGCTGTTGCATATTTAATATTGAACGCTTTTTTGGCTTCTGAAAATTAGCAAAAAAGGAGAATTCAAAACCATTTGAATTTATGTCAATTGTTGACCTTCAACGTCTGTTCAAAACTAGTTCAAGGTCATTTGTGACATCGATAATTGCCTTTGCAGCCCCAAGTATGTGAAGACTACGTCTAGTAGAACTTAATTGTACCACCTGTAGATAGTTTTGAATGTGTAGAAAGGCAAAATGGTTTTGAATGAATTCCTATGTTTCTAAATTTGAAAAAGTTGCATGCTTGCAAAGTTTACAAAGTAATACGAATTGATTGCTTGCTGTGCGAGTATTGAATTGAAGCCCCTTTAGCTGTGATAAAACTTAGCGATAAGAATAAAATTGAACCTTCAAAAATTTATTGATATGTCTTCGTTTTCAGAAACTTTTTCCTGGTTACTACAGTGGTTAACTTTAATCGGATGATTAGCTGGCCGCAGGTTTATTTTTATAGAAGACTTATTATGGGGTGTACAAGGGTAAAAATCAACAGAATCGACATGGCAACTCTGCCCTTCTCAAAAAATGACACTGGGACACTGACCCTCTTAAAAATCAAGGGACACTGACAGGGTTCTCTGATAAAATGTGACAAATGACATTTGGTATATTTCGTTATCAGTCATGCTTAGTTAAAGAGGGACAGGAGACTTCTATTTTCCCTTTAAATTCCGACATTTGAAGCTGCATCTGTTTTTAGGGACCCATGTACAGTTTGTACACCTGCCATAATCATCTTGGATGTTTTTCCTTGGTATTGAAGGGTCGTCTTGAATATTAAACTGCCTGTTTTATGTGGCATGTGAATATCATCAAAGTGGTCTAGCCTTGCCAAAATTAAGAAAGGCATTTGAAACTGAAAGTTGGATGGATGGCTGGATGATTGGGGCTTTATGTCATGTATTTATGCACTTGGTAGGCTGATTGGGACGGGTGGTATACGGCAATGAGGCGAAGGATGATTGAAACAGCCGTCCAACATAGGCCCAGGTGACCAGACAAGAGCTGGATTCGAACCCTGGACCCAGCGATTGGCAGGCCAGCCATGCTCCCTTTCTCTAGATCTGGAGTCTTGGCATGCTCCTGAGTCACATTCTCCTCTGTCTCTTGATCTGTTGTTGGGATGCTCCTGACTCTCACTCTTCTATCTTGTGACCTGGAGTCTTGCCATGCTCTCCTCTTGTCTCTAGATCTGGAGTCTTGGCATGCTCCTGAGTCAAGTTCTACTCTGTCTCTTGATCTGTTGTTGGGATGCTCCTGACTCTCACTCTTCTATCGTGTGACCTGGAGTCTTGCCATGCTCTCCTCTTGTCTCTAGATCTGGAGTCTTGGCATGCTCCTGAGTCACATTCTCCTCTTTCTCTTGATCTGTTGTTGGGATGCTCCTGACTCTCACTCTTCTATCCTGTGACCTGGAGTCTTGCCATGCTCTCCTCTTGTCTCTAGATCTGGAGTCTTGGCATGCTCCTGAGTCAAATTCTCCTCTTTCTCTTGATCTGTTGTTGGGATGCTCCTGACTCTCTTCTATCTTGTGACCTGGAGTCTTGCCATGCTCTCCTCTTGTCTCTAGATCTGGAGTCTTGGCATGATCTTAGTCACATTCTCCTCTGTCTCTTGATCTGTTGTTGGGATGCTCCTGACTCTCACTCTTCTATCTTGTGACCTGGAGTCTTGCCATGCTCTCCTCTTGTCTCTAGATCTGGAGTATTGGCATGTTCCTGAGTCACATTCTCCTCTGTCTCTTGATCTGTTGTTGGGATGCTCCTGACTCTCACTCTTCTATCTCGTGACCTGGAGTCTTGCCATGCTCCCTTTCTCTAGATCTGGAGTCTTGGCATGCTCCTGAGTCACATTCTCCTCTGTCTCTTGATCTGTTGTTGGGATGCTCCTGACTCTCACTCTTCTATCTTGTGACCTGGAGTCTTGCCATGCTCCCTTTCTCTAGATCTGGAGTCTTGGCATGCTCCTGAGTCACATTCTCCTCTGTCTCTTGATCTGTTGTTGGGATGCTCCTGACTCTCACTCTTCTATCTTGTGACCTGGAGTCTTGCCATGCTCTCCTCTTGTCTCTAGATCTGGAGTCTTGGCATGCTCCTGAGTCAAGTTCTACTCTGTCTCTTGATCTGTTGTTGGGATGCTCCTGACTCTCATTCTTCTATCTCGTGACCTGGAGTCTTTCCATGCTCCCTTTTTCTAGATCTGGAGTCTTGGCATGTTCCTGAGTCACATTCTCCTCTGTCTCTTGATCTGCTGTTGGGATGCTCCTGACTCTCACTCTTCTATCGCGTGACCTGGAGTCTTGCCATGCTCTCCTCTTGTGTCTAGATCTGGAGTCTTGGCATGCTCCTGAGTCACATTCTCCTCTGTCTCTTGACCTGCTGTTGGGATGCTCCTGACTCTCACTCTTCTATCTTGTGACCTGGAGTCTTGCCATGCTCTCCTCTTGTGTCTAGATCTGGAGTCTTGGCATGCTCCTGAGTCACATTCTCCTCTGTCTCTTGACCTGTTGTTGGGATGCTCCTGACTCTCTGTCTTCTATCCTGTGACCTGCTGCAGTCTTGCCATGCTCCCTTTCTCTAGATCTGGAGTCTTGGCATGCTCCTGAGTCACATTCTCCTCTGTCTCTTGATCTGTTGTTGGGATGCTCCTGACTCTCACTCTTCTATCCTGTGACCTGGAGTCTTTCCATGCTCCCTTTCTCTAGATCTGGAGTCTTGGCATGCTCCTGAGTCACATTCTCCTCTGTCTCTTGATCTGTTGTTTGGATGCTCCTGACTCTCACTCTTCTATCCTGTGACCTGGAGTCTTGCCATGCTCCCTTTCTCTAGATCTGGAGTCTTGGCATGCTCCTGAGTCACTTTCTCCTCTGTCTCTTGATCTGTTGTTGGGATGCTCCTGACTCTCACTCTTCTATCGCGTGACCTGGAGTCTTGCCATGCTCTCCTCTTGTGTCTAGATCTGGAGTCTTGGCATGCTCCTGAGTCACATTCTCCTCTGTCTCTTGATCTGTTGTTGGGATGCTCCTGACTCTCACTCTTCTATCTCGTGACCTGGAGTCTTGCCATGCTCCCTTTCTCTAGATCTGGAGTCTTGGCATGCTCCTGAGTCACATTCTCCTCTGTCTCTTGATCTGTTGTTGGGATGCTCCTGACTCTCACTCTTCTATCTCGTGACCTGGAGTCTTGTCATGCTCCCTTTCTCTAGATCTGGAGTCTTGGAATGCTCCTGAGTCACATTCTCCTCTGTCTCTTGACCTGTTGTTGGGATGCTCCTGACTCTCACTCTTCTATCTTGCGACCTGGAGTCTTGCCATGCTCCCTTTCTCTAGATCTGGAGTCTTGGCATGCTCCTGAGTCACATTCTCCTCTGTCTCTAGATCTGGAGCCTTGGCATGCTCCTGAAGCTTACTCTCCTGACCTGTCTCTTTATCTGGAGTTTTTCCATGCTCCTGAGTCCCAAAGAATTGGCTATGCCCAACAGATTAACCATTACTTTTCACATAGCTTACATACCAAAAGCACTGGTCAGCTTTTAATCCTCTGTACTTCCTTTGTGTTTTACTGGGCCTGCTTTCTCAAATAATGTTGATTACTATACTGATGTCGGCAAGAGAATAAGCACGACACAAGATTAATGGTGCGAAGAGATTAGCTTGTCACTTCAGCCTTTTGTGGAGAAGTGAGCGATTTTCCTCAAGGAGTCGCTTCCAGGCCATTGATGCCACCTTGTGTTTGCAAAAGTTTCAGTATACTATGATGCTGCTGGTGAAGGTCCAAACTGCGTGAGTGGTCTCATGCCCGCACATTAGCTATGCTGACAAGCCCTCAGCGCCGATTCAACGGTGTATTCAAACTCTACTACCCACCCCTGCCTCTGATCAATGCCTAACGAATCTCAAAAGTAGGACGATGACATTTTCTGTCAACAAACACAAAGTCAAAGACAACAGGACGCCTAAAATTAGCCAACAATCTGCCAAACGTGTCAATAGCACAGAAATATTCCTACCTGCATATTTTGCTAATTTCTACCCTTCGTTTGCCCTGTCATTCCCATAAAAGTTACCCTGCAGTGGATTTAGTGGTTCGTGCCACCATTTTGGATTCAACAGACATGTGAGTTGACCAACTTCATTTCTCAAATTATCAAACAATTTGCCAAAGGTCTAAATAGCACAGAACTGATGTTGAAAGTTTACCTGATAAATCTTGACCATACACCGGTGCTGTCAATGCATTTATTCAAATTTGTGAGCGGTTTTCAAAAGTGAACAAAACGGTGCCGACATGTTGATAATGGCGGCCGAACAACTGCCAGATCTAGATTTTGCTAATCCACACAAACATTAGGCCTACTAAATTTCAAGTGGTTCTGCGCTAGCCAAAATGAATGTTTTTGCTTGTTGAATCCAGCGGTGCAACGATTCTAGGCCACCAAGTTATTCCTAACCTCGATGCATTGAAAACTTTGAGAAACTATTTGCGGATGAACCCTTGAGCGATCAACTCTGTAAAATTCCCTTTCCTGTTGATTGCAGGCATGGGACTCTCCCACAGTCTCCCAGCAGGTAGGTGAAGGGCCTCTGAATTCACCAGGAGTTGATTCCAGCCTTAATTTCCAGGACAACCGGGGGGAGGGTTGGTCTAATGGTAGCATACTGAACTGCCAGTCGCTGGGTCCAGGGTTCGAATCCAGCTCTTGCTAGGTAACCTGGGCCTATGCTAGACGACTGTTTCAATCATCCTTCGCCTCATTGCCGTGTCCTCCTCCTGTCCTAATTAGCCTAACAAGTGCATAAATACAGGACGTAAAGCCCCAATCATCCATCCATCCATCCATCCAGGACAACCGGGGGGGGGGGGGGGGGTTGGTGTACTATGGTCTAGTGGTAGCGTGCTGGACTGCCAATCATCCATCCATCCATAAGACAACTAGCTGCTTAAAACCTGCATGTGGCTCTTTTGAGACGTCTTGCATAAAACTTTTGAATTGTGAAGAAATCTGAATTATACTCTTTCATGAGAATAACATTTAGATTACCAAATCATTGTATGCTTGTATGATAAGCTTGTGTGGGAGATCCTGTATAAAGTACCCCACCCAACCCAACTCCCCATGCTTCTTCTGTAGCAATGAAGTGGTCTTCCATGGGTGTTCTCTCCTGAGGCAAAATCCATAAAAACACTACTTAGTATGGGAAGAATGTAGTTGCATAAAGCAGGTTGGATTGTTACAGGGGGCCTTATACCATAGTGCAGGACTTGTAAATTGTACATCCTGGGCTTTGGGTGAACAGACTCCTTGTGACAATTAAGTTTTGTCGCCTGAATTTCCAACTCCCGACTCCTCTTTTTGGCATTTTTTGCACACAAGTTTCATGTGGTTGGCAAAAGAAAACATCAATTCCACAATGTTCATTGGATTTTATACATGCATAGTTGTTTCAGAAGTTTTGTGTGATTGGTCTTTAATCCAGTATCGTTCACATTGCTTTTTCTTAATTATTTAAATAATATTTAGGAGTCAGGGGTCACCAGGTTATATTTCTTGTATTCATCTATCCGGCTGGTATCTACCGTATCTCTTCCCCGAGTTGCACCTACCACATCAGTCATCATGCAAGTGCTGATCTTGGTTTAGCCTAATTCCACGTCATGCAACCATTGTGTGTGTAACCTTGTGTTATTGTAGTTATCGTGACATTAGTGTTCTATTGTCTGGAGAAATTTCTATAACAATGGCCATTGTTGTGAGGATAAGTCTCCTTTTGTTTGGCATGATCTTCTCATAACTACTTATGATCATTATTAGCGCTGTATCCTCTTATGGTGATGCATTGCCCGTGCGCAGTGGAGATCTACAATTTCTGCCTTTGTCACGTTTGATCGTTGGCAGCTTGTGAAGACATTTCCAAATTGGCAGATCTTTTGTTTTGTTCAATGTTTGTGCTAAAGCCTTATTATCAGTTTTGCAGTTTGCGACTAATGTCTAATTGCTGAAATCATAGAAAGCGCCATTTATAACAGTTTTTTTCTTCTTCTTTGTGAAATACTTCCTTTTGTCTTCAGGAAAACCCCTGTGAGTGTGTGTGACAGTTATTAATTCAAAACACACAGGTTAATATTTTAAAAACAGCATTGCTACCAGTGGTAGCTTACCACGAAAGCTAAAAATAACATGCACAAGGCACTTTAAAGGGCATTCTGCACATCATCTAACTACTGATCTGAAGTCCTGGTTATCTTGTAACTGTTGCTACTACATAAGAGGGCATACAAAGGTAGCAACACATTGATGAAGCATGCAGTGGTATTTTGTCCTAATTGCTGACCTCTTGTTGTTTTGACAAATTCTCAGTGAGCTAAAAATAGATCTGGGGTGGGGGAGCCCATAAATGGCATCACAGGACTCCCTCTTTCCAGTTTTTCTTTGATGGTTTTCCTGGGTCTTTAAAATGGTATTTAAAAAATGTGCATTTTCCTGTAAAGTTGATCAACACAATTTTTGCCAAATGAAACGAAGTTTGAATGAAATTGGTGCAGTATTTTGTCTCAAAATTTGTCCACAAGATTCCAGAGAAGACCAGTAACAATAGGGCAGAATGCCCTAATAATAATAAAGACTATTGCTGCATCTGAAGTTACATTTATGCAGTCCTGACACAAGTCTGAGGCGGTAGTGCTGTGATAGGCCATGTCTGTGGTGGGTTTTGGTGCACTATGTTGGTCACAAAAAGTGAATCTGTGTGATGATCGGGTGGTTTTCGTGGCATTGCGCTTGCCATAGATAAGAAGCTGTGATAATGTTGTGACAATAATGTGATTGCTCTCGACACCGAGCAGTGGTGATGTGATGTTAGTAATGGTAGTGATAGGCAGTGTTTTTAACGTAGAACAGATCTTTTTAAAAGTGAAAAACTGCAAGCAAAGCTAGACAAGGCATCCCTCGGCCTCTCTAAGTACATGAGAACTACCCCACTGCTGCAAGCCCTTGGAGTTCTATCGCTTAGCATTCTGGCTACTGTCAGCAGCCTAAAATTATACAGAAGTGTTATGATAAATAGTTCACGCTCAGTGACGCTCTGCCAAGTTTTATACCCATCTGCTCTGTAATAACCATAATTATAGTAGTTTGCTGTCTCGTATTACCAATGTTTCTTCATCCAATTGTTTCTCAAGAATGTATCTGCTAATGAGTGATGAATATTTTAACTACTGTGTCAGAAGATTTAAGTCACCTGTACATAATGATAGTCTAGTCGATAGTTGTAAAACGCTTCTAGTCAATAACAGTGTTGAAGACAAGGAGATGCTGAAGCTTTTGCTCATGCCCCGCTTTTAATCTGTTTTTAACAGCTTTTAATAATTTTTTGATTTTACAAATATGTTCTTTATATGTTATTTATATTTATTGATGTTAATGCAAGCTCGCAATACTTGTGTGAACACTGAACACCATATTGCCAAGAAAGCCATGCCCATCATCACTGGTCACACAAATCAATCACATTCACCCACTATGGGCACCCACTACTTGTGACCAGCAATCCAGTGCTGTGTCTCAGAAACCCATCAGCGGCTTACTGCTTGTGACCAGCATATTGCCACTGAAGCCATTCCCCATCGTCACTGATTGATCACACAAATCTATCACAGACCCACTACTTGTGACCAGCAATCCAGCGCATTGCCTCCCGAAATCTGAAGCTATCCCTGCATCACACACTTGAGTAAGGCACTGTAAATCATACCATAACTATCGTGACATCAACACTTGTGAATGTAGTCACAGCAAACTGTCATAGGCTCACTGCTTGTGTCCATCAAGGTGCTGCCAAAACCAACCCATATCGTCACAAACACAGCACACTATCACACACACTGTCTATCTCATTACTACCATTACTAATTTACATGTATGTACTCATTGTACTGTCATGACATCAACACTTCTGAAGTTCTGAGAACAGTCACAGCATTGTTAGGCTGCAAGGCAAACAATCACAAGCTCACTGCTTTTGACCAGCACTGATAGATGGATATGGTACAAGATATGGTACTGTAAGTGCAGCCCTCTAAACCCAGTTCTGGGCAGGCACTCACGAGGGTTGATTGATGAGATGGGAAAGAGTCCTCAACATGTCACACATTTTACCCCATGTGAGGGATCTTTTACTTGCCCAGCACAGACACTGATACAAGGGGCTGCCAATTTAATGTCTCATCCGAATGACATCCAGCTGGGATTTTGCTCACAAAGGTCCACTGAAAATTTCAGGTTCCCAACCTTGAGTTCGAACCCATGCAGGCAAAGACCTTCAGCGGAGCAGGTGGCCACTTGGCCACCCAGCTGTATAGTGCCACCAAAACCATCTCTGATCATAACAACACAGAACACTATCAATATCACACAACACTTGCCCATCACAGTACTACCATAACTATCATCAGATCACCACAGCACCCTGCGAGCACCCCGAAAGCACCTTGCGAGCACCCTGAGCTTTCACCAACAGCACCCTGAGCTTCAGAAGCATCAGTAGCACCCATGGCATCACCAGTGGCACCAAGAACATAGTTGCAGCAGCAGAAGCATTAAAAGCTGCAGGAGCAGTAGCACCACCAACAACAGCAGCTCTCGCAGCAGCAACCCCGCCAACGCAAAACCAACACAGCAATGCAGTCTGGCAATAGCAGGCAATAGACACACAGAGAGGGAAAGCACCAAATGAGATCCATGGCTTCTTAATTGTAAGTATTATTAATTTCATCTTTTTCAAATGACATCAATAACATTCTATCTAATGCATGACCATGCATATCAATCCTGACATTCATTGACAATGCTACACACCCACTGCACTGTTCCATATGGTATTCCCTTGACTCTAGAGCTCTGCAGTCGCATGGGTGGTGGACTAGTGGTGGCCTGCAACTGTGCAGTACTCTGCTTGACACTCTCTCTAGGTTAATATATGGTAGGTTGCTTAGATTTCACAGCACCATTGGAATAGTGCACCATATTGTATCTCATTAACCATGCAAGACATTGACCCCTTTTCAGGCGCTGCGTTTCATAATATTGTGTCTGGTGTGCCAATAATTGTTGTAACTCTTTTATTGAAATCTCTTAACTCTATTGCTTAGTGAGCATTACTTACTGGTACTATAATTGATAGACATGATAGTATTTTAGTTGGCCTACATAAAAAGGACTTTTAAAGCTAAATGTGTTTGAAAAAAAAAGCCATTGCTTTTGCCTGACGGTGGGGGTACGTGAGCAGGCCATTTGCAATTTTTTTATGAAATCTGCACGACTCATTTTTTGTAAATTGATAGGCAGTTGTGGCACTACTTGTAAGCATAGTTAAGTCAGACCTTTCCAATTGCATTTATAAGCATTTCAATAATTGACCTCAAAGAAGTAGTTGAAACCTGACCTACTTAGTGATGGCCTATGATATCAAATTAATTTTGTCATCTCATATATCTATGCTCTATGATTCTCTCATAATTATGTCTGAAAAAAAAAAAACTTGTACAGAGATCTCCATTTGTTTTCTTTTCTATTTCATATTGTGTATACGTTCGCTGATTCTTAGATATTTGCGGAAAATTCAAATTTTGACCCTTGTTTGCACTAAAATTTAATCTGTGGTTTTGGCAGTTGGTGGTCAGGCAAGGAGAGAGGTCACAGATATTCCAATTTGTCAAGGAAAATGTTTTATCGTGAAATCTTTGGTTAGCTCATTTTTTTCCATTTGCATAAATCTTTAGGGTCGGTCTGCATGAGAAGCTGAAAATTACGTATATGTCTAGCCTTATCTAATATACTCTAAATTAGCCTCTTATGCTCTGCAATTATCTTGGATATATATAAAGTCTCATTATTAGACTCCCATAATTATGTCTGGAATTACATGTAATTGTCTTATAAGTACCTGTGTCTCTTACATGCCCACTCATTTTCACAGATACTCTGGATACTGAAGGCCTTTACTCACTCTCTTATATATGTCTGTTCTTGAGCATATGTCTCATATGAATGTCTAATGGTTTAAGTCTGGTTGAAACCTGGTATATAACAGCTTGTCTAAATGTCACCAGAAGCATATATTTGATCTCTAAGAGTTTTTGAGCTACCTTATCATATTCACGGATCTGCTTCTGTTGAATAGGTCATGTTGCGTCTCTTAGCTATGTTCCCAAGAGAGATTGAATCTCAGATCCTTTTTTGAGAGATTGAATCTCAGATCCTTTTTTGGAGAGATTGAACCTCAGAGCCTTTTTTGAGAGATTGAATCGTAGAGCCTTTTTTGAAAGACTAGATCCCAGCGCCTTTTTTGAGAGATTGAATCTCAGAGCCTTTTTTGGAAAGACTGGATCTCAGAACCTTTGATTGAGAGATTGAATATCGGAGCCTTTTTTGAGAGATTGAATCTCAATGCCTTTTTTGGGAGATTGAATCTTAGAGCCTATTTTGAGAAATTGAATCTCAATGTCTTTTTTGGTAGATTGAATCTTAGAGCCTATTTTGAGAGATTGAATCTCAATGCCTTTTTTTGGGAGATTTAAAATTAGAGCCTATTTTGAGAGATTGAATCTTAGAGCGCTTTTTTGAAAGACTGGATCTCAAACCTTTTTTTTGAGAGATTGAATCTCGGAGCCTTTTTGAGAGATTGAATCTCAAAACTTTTTTTTTGAGAGATTGAATCTCAGAGCCCGTTTTGGAAGATTGAATCTCAGAGCCCGTTTTGGGAGATTGAATCTCAGAGCCCTTTTTAGAGAGATTGAATCTCAGAGGCTTTTTTGAAAGACTGGATCTCAGAACCTTTTTATTGAGAGATTGAATCTCGGAGCCTTTTTTGAGAGATTAAATCTCAGAACCTTTTTTGAAAGACTGAGAGATTGAATCTCAGAGTCCGTTTTGGGCGATTGAATCTCAAAGCCCTTTTTGAGAGATTGAATCTCAGAGCATTTTTAGACAATTTTCCACTGGGAGAGTAATGAAATGACATTTAGTTTAGTGATTATTCATTGCATTGCAATATGTGACACAAATCACCTGCCCATTTTAAAGTTAGGCTTATATTTAGCGTGATGCAAAATGGAGTTTGAATTGTTGAACCTGATACTATAATTAGAAAAAGTCTTGACCAATTGAAATTCATGAACATCTAAAATATGATAGAAATAGAAATACTTTTATAGCAAATAAAGAATTTTTTCCAAACGTTATTGCAGAAAGGCCTACCCAATGTAGTGTTACTCGAGCAACATTTATTGCAGGATTGACAATTTTTTTTTCAGGGATTGACAGAAAACATGATGATTTTTGAACAACCCAAAAATATTTGATGTTATAGCTGGATTAATGCATGTTTATTGTTGTTATTTTCATTATTTTCATGCTTCGTATGAATTATATTATAGGTGTGCCTTATGGGATTATGATGCTGGTCAGGTTTTATACTTGTGCATGGTTTGTGAATGAACTTACAATAGATGTAAATTTCAGTAAAAACTTCGAATATGTATTCTTTGTTATTGAATAATAGAATGGGCAGAATGAAGTGTCAGCTGCTTTGCAGGTGGTTGATGTGGCGAATGGAGATGAGGAGTTTCCCTTTATGATTGTGATAGGGGTTTAGGTCCTGTTTTTTTACCTCAACAATTAATGCAAATTATAAATATATTGTTAGCACTCTATAGGTTGCTCTCTTTCACCAATCTATTATAAATTCAAATTTACTATACATTCTTTGTAGGTTTGTAACTTTCGTCCCGTCACTTTTGGTGCCCTTCTGTGATGAGAAAAAATAATATAGAAACTAAATTGACTGGCTAACTCGGGTAAAATGTCAACCATGCCTTCTTCTTCTTTGTATATGCAGCCGCCCCTCTCCCCAAAAAATGTTAGAGAAAGGCCCTAACAGACAAGGACGCTGAAAATTATATATCCGGGCAGATGATTGAATAATAATTATGAAAATCAGTGGTTTCTAAGCATATTATTAAATCAGTGGTTTCCAAGCAATTTCATTTGACATGGTGTAAAATAATTTGGATTGTGAAAATTTGAACAAATGCCGCTCGCCCAGGGTCGCCCCCCCCCCCCAAATAAAATAATTCTACCAGCAGGACAGCTACAGTAGAACGATAGATTTAAAGATAAAACACCAATGTTCATTGCAAACAATACAGAACTGTAGATAGAGAGACAGAATTGCAGAGAGTGGGACATTGGGACAAGGGGACCGAGGCTTAATTGAATTTTCCGGGTGAGAAACTCAAGTAGATAGGACATCACCTTATATGGCAGTCCTGCCCTGCCCATGTGACCTGAATATGACGTCTGTTTTGCCTTAAAAGGCACTCCTGATGTTTTCCCAATCCTCTGGAAATGTACAACTTTTAGTGTACAATATGTTGCAACTTCCAGAAGAAAAACTATTGTTGGATGGATGGATGATTGGGCCTCTACATCCTGTATTTATGCACTTTTAATTATAGTAGGCTAAAGACAGGAGGAGGACGCAGCAATGAGGGGAAGGAAATTGGAACAGCCATGCAACATAGGCCTAGGTGACCCGGCAAGAGCTCGAATAAACTTGGGACCCAGCGAAAGGCTGGTAATGCCGGGTCTTCACTGGACAGGGGAAACTGGAAAAATGGTGAAGAAAAGTTCTCTGCGAGGGAAAATCAGGAATATTTTGGTTTTAAATTCAGGGAAAATACAGGGAATTTTGTTGTTCGTTTGATAATTTGCAAAAACAGTGCTACATGTATACATTTTCAGCCAAAATCCATAAAAGTCACAATTTAATTTTTGATTCAGCTAACATAACACATTTTCCACAAGCAGTTTGGTTGAGGATGTTTAGCATTGACCCAATGGCGCAACATAACATTTCTAGCAACACTGAATATAGTGTTAAAAATACTCAAACATTATACAATTCACATAATTGTAATAGTGAATTTTTAGAATTAACATGACAATGTCCATATATTACTGTCTGGTGTGCTGTTGTGTATTTATTAAAAGAAGATTTTGTGGTATCTTTTAAGCTTAAGGACAAGCCAGAATCCATGAATGATTATGCTTATAGGTACCATTATTGTATAGAATTTCAGTCGTAAAATGACTCATGATTCTGTCAAAAGAGAATATCTGCCATTTTTGTTTAGGAAGCTTTCAGTATATTTTTCTTTGAGACTGAAAGGTCTATAGTGATAAGTCAAACCATCATTTCAATATACTTGTAGAAGGCTAAGAGCTAATGGATATCCTTTTTAGACTTTTTAGTACATGGTGTTCTCAATAAGGAAAACATAAGTCACCACTTAAAAAATTTCAGTCTTTACTATTTTTTGATTTGGCTGGAAAAATATTGGACAATGTGGTATTTTTAAGAATTGAGAATCAGGCATTGTGATGCAGAAATTTGTTGATTCATAATACATGACACTCTTTGATACTGGTTTGTGGATCTAGTAGAAGTCCCATTGTGTGTGCATCCTTGCAAAATTTATAAATGCACTTACAAAATTTCAATCTTTACTTTTTTTTTAAATTTAGCTGAAAAAGATTTGATAATGTGGTATTTTTAAGAATTGAGAATCAGGCATTGTGATGCAGAAATTTGTTGATTCATAATACATGACACTCTTTGATACTGGTTTGTGGATCTAGTAGAAGTCCCATTGTGTGTGCATCCTTGCAAAATTTATAAATGCATTTATAACGGATGCCATACCATTTGATATTGAGTAGTGCACATTTTGTAGACTGGAAAATTACATTTTATTTCTAATCCCAGCACAGTACATTTTTTCCCGAATGCTCTATACAAAATCTGAATTATGGAAAATTAATTGTTTTCCTTTCATTTTAAAAGCGCTGTGCAATAAGGATTATCATGTTTGTCATTATTTTTAGCCTTGCTGAGGCGCTTATGCGATGACTCTTTTGCAGAAACTTTATACAATTGCATTATTGCAATATGGAAGAAGTGTGTGTATAATTTAATGTGTGGTATGACTGGTAAAGTGAATGCAGCTTTTATGTGGCAGATACAGTTTTGTCTAGATATATATTGTTCCAGTATCAAACTTATGTTAAACTAGGTCTAGGTCATTCATTCAAAGAACTGCGTCCCAAGAGAGCCACTATGAGCTGTCCTTGCCGTTTCCAAGGATGTTGTATGGAAAATGGCCAGAGTGTGATAAGGGTTTAAGGACACACATGAGCGCTCCTTAATTCCTTGGGGTAGAACCTTTACTTGTCTCACACCATTGATGAACAGGGTTATTTCTTCAGTGTATAGTAGAACATTTTCTTGGAATCAGTAATTGACGAGGGCTAAGTCCTTTGCAAGGATAGTGAGCCATCCATTCTGCGGTCTTGAAGTGTTAGCATGTCTTAATCTCTTACAGTCAGTCACTTAGACATAGAAAAAATGAGGAACAGTTCACTGTGAAAAATGCACTTTGTCACTCATGATAGCCGATGATGAAGTGTCATCTTCTCTACTTTCAACATGGCAAAGATAGAGACTGCTTGATTAGTCATGGTCAAGAGAAGGCCATTTGACTTGTCATAAGTGATTTTAAAGTGAAGATCAGATGCATAATAATTTTGTTTTGCTGTCGCCAACAAGGGGGATAAGTCTCCTTAAATCAAATTAACATTGAAAGTATTGGGTATGATCATGACAAATCATCAGCATGATGACACACAAAGTGCCATTTTCACAGTGCAACAGTCCTGTTTTTATAAAGATATTTCATGTTTTTATAACAGTTATTTAGCCAAGACAATCTTATTTATAAATGCGTTTTTATGTTGTGTACAACCTAAGTTGGGAAGGTGTTAACTTTCATTCTGTACCAAGAGAAGATGGTGGGTGATATTATGAGGAAGACAATGGTGATATGGAAACAATTGGTGATATGGAAGAAAGCTAGATGGAAGAAATTGGTGAAATGAAAAAAATTAGTGATATGAAACATAGCTGGTGATATGGAAGAAAGCGATTGATATGAAATAAAGCTGGTTATATGGAAGAAATTGGTGAAGTGTAAGAAATTTGTGATATGGAAGTATTATGGAACATATTGTGATATGGAAGAAAATGCTTGGTATGATAGAAAATGGGTGATATGGAAGAAAGCAGATGATATGAGGAAAACAAGTGATATGGCAGAAAATTTGTGATATGGAAGAACATGCATCACATGATGGATAACATGTGATATCAAGTAGATGGGGGATATGGTGAAAGTGGGTATTGTTGAAGAAAAAGGATCACATGGAAGAAAGCGGTTGATATGGAAGCTTGTGGTCTTAGGCTCTTGGCTGTATTTGTGATCATGTGTGAACACTGTAAAGCGGTTGTGCACTATTTACAGAGCATGCTGCCGTATGGTAATGCAGTACTAAGACTCCTCTGATACATTTTGGCCATGATGAAATTGATTGCAGTGTCACATGTTGATTCTCCATGAATATAGCTATGAATTAACTGGATTGTATTACAAATTGACACAATTCCCAATATCCCTTCAGGTGTTGTCTAATAAATATTCATGAAGCAGTTGACTGAGAGTGGTTTTAGCAACTTCAGTCCTAAAACTAAAAAGAGGTAGGATTGGCTCAATTGGTGCATGGTGCCTCCAATCGGTGAGTCCGAGGTTTGGTTCCCGTTTAAGGCCCGAGGCTGTTCACCCGGACCTACATTAATTTTGACAGCAATTTCCATCATCCTTTAACTCCGTGCTGTGTCCTCCACCTCCTGTCCCAATTAGCCAACATAAAGCCCCAACCATCCAATCAGTCGTCCTTCAAACAACAATTTGGAGATAATGAAGATTCTTTAAGGAATCTATTGAAAATGAATGTCCTATGCCATGGTTTTACCCACTTCATTCTTAAAACTGAAAAGGGTAAGGGCTAGCTCACATGGTGCATGGTACTCTGCCGATGAACTTTCAATAAGTGTGTCTTAGCTTTGGTTCCCCCTCCGCTGGCTGCCTGAGTGTTTAAGGTGTCTGCCTGCTCCATTGAAGGTCTTTGCTTGCATGGCTTTGAACCCTGGATGGGGAACCCAAATTTTCATTAGACCTTCATGAGCAAAATCCCAGCTGAATGTCGTTCGGATGAGACGTTAAATTGGCTGCCCCTTTATCAGTGTCTGTGCTGGGCAAGTAAAAGATCCCTCGCATGGAGTAAATGTGTAACATGTTGAGGACTCCTGCTATCTCTGCCATCTCATAAATCAACCCTTGTGAGTGTTCAGAACTGGGCTTAGAGGGCTGCACTTACCTCGTCAGGTTGTTTCATGTGGACCTACATATATTGGACCCTGATACAAGATACAAATTTTGTTTATTCTCGGAGGAGTACAAAGAGGAACACTAGCTGGAGAGCTATTTATTTCGAGACCCTGTGTCCTTCAGGCAAGGGTATAATGGCCAAACCCTTCAAATTTGTCAATGTTATCACGGTGTCCTTAGAATTTTGCTCATTGTAATAATTCAAGTTCGGCTAATATTGCATAATCAGTAAAATTTTAAAATGCGACTGAAGTTGTGCTCTGTTAGTTTGAAAAATCCAGGAATACCTCACTTTTTTTCGCCAATTTTTACTCTTTCGAAAATCAATAAGGCTTTTACTTATTGCAGAAGCTTTGTTCGTAATGTGATATATGATGTTTATATATGTTTTTGAGGGCTTATAATTTAGTTTTTATACCTGGTCATAAGCTTATACGAGTGGCCACAATTTTATGTTTTTTGACTGAAACAGCTTGTTGCAGATTTTCAGGCCTGTGACCTGATGTGCATTGTTGTGCATTGTAGTGACAATGGGATCATGCAGTGTACCTATTCAATTATTTAGTATTTTTTATTTGATCTGTATGGAGATTTACCCCCCCCCCCCCTCCCCAGATTATTTACCAATGCAATTTCATTGCACTTGCCCACCGACACAGCAGTGAAAGTGGATTAAAATATCAGAAAATAGACCAACCGAGTATTGAAATCATCCTCAAAGGCATTCCTGAAAGTGATTTTAAAATGTTTATAATATTGGCTGATTGAATAGTAAGCTTTACTATATTCTCTTTACATGGCCAGTTGTGCAGCGTATGTAAAATGCATGAAGCTCTTTCTTGCGTATTTCGTACGTAAATTGGTTGTTTTCACACATGATATACGTACGAGCATTTACGTAGATGTATATCGAGACAATTTTTTAAAAGCTATTTTGAAGATTGAGTGGTGTGAGACATACGACTCATTGTCACTCATGAGAGTCATTAAATCAGTTCAGTGGTGCCAAGCTTTCATCTCCTCTAAATCCTAAGACGGATATATGTATGTTAGTCAAAACTGTGTCTGTAATTTTTTGTTCTTTTGGGAATGATTTCTCACCAAAATTTAATGTAGTTTTTTAGGTGGAGTATGCAAAAAGTTGACCTGTAAAATCAATCCAAACAACGCGCCACTCGTCTGGAAACAGTAGATATTTTTAATACAGTTAAAAATTACATTTGCATGCAAAGTTTAAAAGCATTTTAAACTTGCAACAAACTAAATTTTTTGGCTGCATGGATTATGATAAATGATCATAAATCTGACTGACTCCATAAAAGGTAATCTCCACACCACTTTTATGGTACAAACTGTCGTTTTTAACATAATTTAGTGAATATGGATGTTCTGAAAACTATAGTGAGACATATGAAGTTAGGCTTTGACACAGGTGCTGCTCAAAAAAATATTTTTAAAACAATTTTTGACTGCCTCGTATTTCAACTGTTCAGTCTGGACTGACACAACCAGTGTTATGCATTGATCCAAAAATATTTTTTCAGGAGGTGTTGGACGTAAAAATTTCTGTTATTGTTATTATAAAGAGTTTATGCTTGCCAATACTGAACACATTAATTGGATATATATTTTAATTTTTTTGTTTTAATTTTGACTTGCATTGTAGCTTTGTCACATCATCAGTAGCTATCTGCTGATAGTTCCTGACTGGCTTCTATAATAATATAACCTTAACAGGTACAATTTGCTTTCTTTTTGTGGAACTTTCGTTTATTTCAGGCCAGGTCAGTGTTTTTGTTATTTGTTTGCCACTTCTAATATTAAACATTTTTATCTACATTTTTATTAGTTTGAATATTGTCATACATCTTTTGTTCACCATTCGAAATCACCCAATATTGTGACATATGTTTCAAAATTTATTTCATCCGTTATCAAGTATGTCTATTTTGAATTTTTCTTGACATAAAAAGTGATATGTTTGACATAAAAAGTGATATGTTTGACATAAAAAGTGATATGTTTGACATAAAAAGTGATATGTTTTGTCACTGATAAGACTGAATAGGACTGATGGGGACCTTGGTAATGAGGCATGGTCTGATCTAGATAGAAATAGGTGTAGAACACTCTAAAAAATGTCGAGACAAAATTGTTTTTTTAGATTCAAAATGGTTTTTTGAAAAACCAAATTTCAATGCAAAAAACCAACATGGATTTTTTTAAAATCTCGCTATTTTTGAAAAACCAAATTTCAATACAAAAAACCAACATGGATTTTTAAAAAAATCCATGTTGGTTTTTTGAATTGAAATTTGGTTTTTCGAAAAACCATTTTGAATCTAAAAAACCAATTTTGTCTGAAATTTTTTAAGAGTGAAGTGCAGCCCTGTAAGCCCAGTTCTTGGGGGTCACGATGGTTGATTGATGAGATGGCGAGAGAACACGAGTCCTCAACATGTTACACATTAAGCCCAAATGAAGGATCTTTTACTTACCAAGCACAGTCACTGATACAAGGGGCTGCCAATTTCACATCTCGTCCAAATGCCTTCCAGCTGATATTTTTCTCATGAGAGTCCTCTGGGGTTTGAACCCATGCAGGCAAAGACCTTCAGTGGAACAGGCTGGAACCTTTTAACACCACTCAGCCGCCCAGCTGCCTTGAGAATAATACTATATATATACTATATCCAAACTCTATAGAGTCTTGACCGTTGACAGTGAATAGAATTCAATTTCCTTCTTGGCCAGAGAATCTTGTAGGACTTCTGTGTAGGTCTTCAGGCTCTTCACTGGTAATTGAATGGTATTCTTAACTGTGATTTTATCTTTCAATCATTCTGACAAGACAGTTACAACTGGAACAACCAGTCCTTAATTGCAGTTCGTGAGCCTCAGAATCTTGCCGTCTTTTTCAGTTACACTCTAAACGAAAAGGTTCTTTATGGTATATATAAAGAACCCACAGCTGAAAAAAGGTTCTAAATTTGTTTGAGTGTTCAACTAAATTGAAAAGGTTCAATACTTGGTGGGAAGGCCCTATGATATATATGACCCTATGCTCCCAACTTGAGAGAAAGGGGTTCCATTGTGGGAGTTCAGTGCAGCTGGATTATCGAAGTGTTGTTTTTGTTTGCTGTTGGAACCTTTTTAAAAGTTGAATAATGAACCTTTTCGAGTTCCTTATCTATACCAGCTATAGAACCCTTAAAGGTACCATATAAATCCTTTTTGTTAAGAGTGTAGGAACAATTTAACAGAATTAATATAGAGCTGATAAACAAGGGAAAATTCTTAATCTATCTTGCTAGTCAAACAAAATGGGCCTTTTGGTTATACAATTTTTGGTAAACTGTTTTCTTGGCCAGAGAACAGCTTCAAGCTAATATGGATTTTCCTTGGACATGATTTGAACCTGGGTAAATAATTTGTTAAATCTTCAAATATTGTGTGAAGAGCCAAAGAATAATTATGAATGATTTGACTTGGCAAGGCAAAATCGAATCAGATTAAAAACTGTGAGTGTCAGCGTTTCGTAAAAACAGATTTGACACTGCAATTGTATGTGTACTTTAGCAGCTATATGAAGTGATTAATGTGATGGACATGTATTATTAATTAATTTATCCTCAGTTTAATTGCAGTGCTTGTAGCCATTATTCTCCCCATCCACCTGTGTTTCATGTCAGAGGTTCTTGTAACAAAAATAGATTTGTCAATTGAATTATTAATGACTGAATGCAGCTGTGTTAGGCGCTTAATGCTGAGAGAACAGGTATACTGCATTACTGCAAATATAAATAGAACTGATGCTAAGATGTTTAGATACATATGTGGACAGATATACAACTTGTATAGATAGATGTAGATTGATGTGGATGGAGTTAGATAGATGGAGATAGATGTAGATAATGCCATTAAATAATGTATCACAAGAAAAGAACCTCTGCAAACATCCTCTACCTTCAACTTCTCCATGTTTGCTCATTCAGACAAGCATTCAAGTATAGAAAAAGGCATATCTTAAAAAAAAAATACACTCTACAGTAGCTCCAAAGATGAGTAACTTCTAAGTTAAATGATGAGATGAGAAAGAAGGAGTTGGTGACTCAACATGTTACACATTTACCCGGCACAAAGGATCTTTTACTCGCTCAGCGTGGACACTGATTAACTATGGTTCACCAATTCAAGGAGACCATGTTTCCTCTCATTGACATCCAGCTGGGTGTTACTCTTGAAGAGCAGCCAGCTAGATAGCTAGATAGCTAGATATGGTAAGTGCAGCCCTCTAAGCCCAGTTCTGGGCATTCACGAGGGTTGATTGATGAGATGGGAGAGTGAGTCCTCAACATGTTACACATTTACCCCATGTAAGGGATCTTTTGCTTGCCAAGCATAGACACTGATACAAGGGGCCGCCAATTTAACATCTCATCTGAATGACATCCAGCTGGGATTTTGCTCATGAAGGTCCAGCAAACTCTTCCCTGCAGACTATCAGTGAATCAAACACTTCTTCAGTAGGGTATGCAAAGATACTTTACAGCTGAAGTCAAATGCATCTAAGGAGATTCAGTTAAAGCATGACGTCCTCAGATATTTTCAAAGTCTGTGCTGTTGACTTCAGCTGTAATGAGCGTCTTCCGCAGAGTTGCTCCCTCTGCTCGATTGCATGGAATAGCATTTGGCTTTGGATGCAATTCCTTGCTTGAGATTTGGACCTCTTTCTAGTTTGCTGACTCTTGATACCAATGTACTATAAATATAAGTGTATTTTATTCATCTAATCTTAGGAGAAGGAATATGTGATTTATCCAGCCAGGGATTTAGCCCGAGGTGTGATAAACACTTATCCCTGATCCTGAGGTGAATAACCGGCTTATACCATGAGACAAACAGTCAAACATACAAACATTGCCGAATAGTTGGACAGCAAATATTATGAGGTACTAGAAAACCCGTTGCAAGCAGGCATTTCAGCCAATTAGGGTAGGATATGTGTGCCTGAATATGACAGTGAAGGAGGCCATGGTGGTCCAAATTGATTAGCGTAAATGGATATTTTCTGAAACAGTTTGCATAAAATTGAAATATAATGGTTATGTCACTTGGTGATGCAAAATGTCAGATTGGGCTGGGAAAACAAATGCACTTTGTACAGTGTATTTATGGGCATATTGTGGTGGCAGCAGTTGTCAGTGTGCCTGGCCCCTGCTGCCACCTGGATAGCCGGACAGAAAGCATATGAGCCAGTTCTGCACATTGATGAAAAGTTGGAGGGAAAGGTGTGAAATTCAGGTGTATTTTTAAGAAGGTAGGAATTGTTTAAGTACAGGTACTATTGCAAAACAAAGTAAATGTCAGTGATGTGGCACATGCAATGTTTGATGAGTGTGATTAGAACAGGGACAGAGTTATGCTTGAGACATGGAGCCAAGAGAGTTAGCACTTTTATGTTTGGATGTTTGGATGTTTGGATGTTTCAGTGAAATACTGGCGTGTGATCAGTTGACAGAGGTGTCAAACGATGAAATATAGGAAGTCTCAATAGTTTGCTGCAAACATCGTATCAATGATGCAAGCAATATCTGTGCTGACATGACCGTTATCATGAGAAAAATCTCATTAAATTCAATCGCAAGTCACAGAGGAATGTTCTTTCAAGCAACTGTATATGCCTTCTCTATACCTACATGATTGTATAGCACCAACCACCTGCTTCTTTATCCTGTTTGTGTAATGAGTCTAGATGCACCTTCCGAGCTGCTTCATACGAGATGCGGTGTTGCAGTAATTGCTTCTCTGGATCGCTTAATGACTTTTACTGGCGGCCAGAAATAATTTGGTGTCCAACGTTGACCTAGTTGGCTTCATTAGGCTGGCCATCTGCGAATGTTATTCCTGCTGGTCGTGGGGTGTGTGTCTGAATAATGCTGATAGATAGGCAGATGCACAGACACAATAAGGCAGATAGATTGCTACATTTTTGTAGATTGACAGATGCGCAGACGCAATACGTGTATAGCAGATAAATAACAAGATATGTAGATGCACAGACACAATATAGCAGATTAATAACTAGATGGACACATGGTCAGACACAATATCGCAGATAGATAACTACATTTTTTTTAGATAGACACACAGACACAATAATGTGTATAGCAGATAAATAACAAGACAGATCTATGCACAGACACAATAAAGCAGATAGATAACTAGATAGATGCACAGACACAGTATAGCAGATGAATAACAAGACAGATAGATGCACAGACACAGTATAGCAGAAGAATAACAAGATAGACAGATGCACAGACACAATCTAATTGGGGTGATTGATTATACATAGGTTAGTCAATAGACTGATAGAAGGACAAATAGATGAATATACCTGTATACATTGACAGATATACAGTTGGAAGACAAGTTGATGAGACATAAGGATGAATTGAAAGGTACTCATTTGAAGGATGTCTATATATATAGATCTGTAATCAGGAATGGTTGGATAAATAGCGCCTATAGGCTCTATAGGCTATTTCAAGTGTATGGATACATTTATCAAGCTATATCTGCGTAAATAGATAGTCGTTGTTTAGTTCTTGTCTGTTTATGTGTGACAGAATTGTCACTGCAGATTAGTTGTATTATTCGCATCATATAATTGTTGGTGTGTCCTTATTTCTAGAATAGTTGATAGAATTGCCATCATTACTGTAAAAGCAGCTGCCTTGCCAAGGGGAAGAAGGCGGTAAAGGTGCATTGATTCAAAAGAATTCACCTGCTGCGAAGGTTGATTTTCAGTCCGGAACAATTCACTGATAGATCTTCAAGAGTAATATCCCAGCTGGATGTCAATTTTGATGGGGGGGGGGAGTCATTAAGTCCTATTAGTTAAGGCCAGACATAATTGATTTTTTGCTTCTCAGATCTTCTCTCATCCAAGAAGCTAAAGATTAAATAAGTCTGGCCTGCATGTTTGGGAACATGGTGGCTCCTCTCTCTCTCTCTTTCTCTCTCCCATATATCATTAATTGAATCCCAAGCATTTGAGTGGCAAAAATTTGCTCTTATTGGAAGGTTTCAGCAGCCATGTCTGCCAACTACTCCAATTGACAGATCTAAATTTCTTTTCACTGAGTTGTCGCCCAATCTGTTGTCTTCATTGTCACCCAATCAATGTCTTCGTTGTCGCCCAACCAATGCCTTTGTTGTCACCCATGCAGTCTTGGCGCTCAGTTTTTCAGCACACTGATTTTGGCTACAGGTTATCTATCCGTTTTCCTTTGTATTTATGCACTGTAAAATCGGAGGCACTGATTCAGCTCAATTGATTGAGTGAGATGGTTGCACAAGTTGATTGAGCTAACATAGATTAATGTTTTAAGCTGAGATAACTCAAAATACTAAGCTATGTTGACTAAGGTATTCAAGCTGAGAAAACTCAAAACAATGAGCTGTGTTGACTTACAGCTCAAAATATTGAGTTTTGCTGACTTATTGATCCAAGCTGACACAACTCAAAATTTTGAGCTGTGTTGACTTATTTTTAGTTGTTTTTGATTTATATTTGTGTGACCTGTCTTATAAAGTTATTTATGAATATGGGCTGTAATCCCAAAATATTGTTTGATCTCTCAAGGGGATCCACCTGATCCAGCATGCTTCATTTTAGCACATCATGGACAGGCCCAAGATGCATTCAACAAAGACCATTGCATCACAAGGAGATTTAAAAATTAATTTCTTGTGAATAAATCTCAATGGCCTGTGGCTCATCTCAGTTGGTATACAGTGCTAGAAGCCTATATTTGAACACACTCTGACTTGGAAATGTTGGTTGATGTGTGAAAGCATGCATCTAATTACTCCCATAAATTAATTTAAGAGAGATAAAAATAAAAAAGTAACCAGCTAAAGTGGTGTGCTACTCATTTTTTCTCTGGGATAGTGTAATATAAATGTTCTTTTTTCTTGTAAGTAAATAATTATTTAAAACTAAATGCAGTCTTATGAGAAGTGCTTGTTATAGATGGCGCTATATGTGGCATGACTGAGATGTCAAGCTATCTGCAACAACTGAAGCTTTCATGTTTTCACAGCTTAATGTTATGATTCGTTTGGACAACTTACAGCATTGAGCTATCATACCTTGACAACTTATAGGATTGAGCTATCATAGCTTGAAAATTATTAACATTCTCAGACAGCTCAAATTATTGCTTCAACACAGTTTTCAAATTTTACAGTGTGTATTGTGTCAATAACCTCGCCAATCACCATTAATGTAGTATAACGATACATGTATATGAATTTGGATGATAGTAAGTCTACACTACAGGGTACACTAACCAAAATGAATGAAAAGGTCATACATAGGATCAAGCACTAGACACACTCCCCACGCAGATAGATAACGACCTGAATACAGGGATAACGGCCTACGTGCAGGCTGCAAATCCATTTGGGATGAGTCCGTCACGGAACCTTTGAAGTTCATGATGAGATCATCCTGTAGATTTGGCCGTAATTATATAATCATGGTTTGCTATAGAGACTGAACTCTGCAATATTTTTGCCAGAGAAATTTCCACAATATATTGCATATATACTCTGTAAATTTGCCACAGAGCTGGGATGGTTATAGGAGGCATAAGCAAGTTTGAAGAGTGAAATTAAGCTGAAGCTTCCTGAACATCACTCTGTGGTAATACTTTGTCGAATCAGTCAGTGGTCGTGCTCATGATTCTTCGGAATTCAAACACAGTTATCTATCTGTCTATGTTTGCGCGATTGTCAGTCTATTTTTTTGTATAATCTTCTGGTTGTGTCATTCTGGTTCCGATATGTCTTCCATCTCATCAATCAACCCTAGTGAGCATCCAAAACAGGCCTTATAGGGCTGCACCTACCATATCTATCTATCTATCTATCTATCTATCTCTCTATCTGTCTTGTCTGAACATCATTTTCCCTGGCACTTACAGATATAGATTGTGTTTCAGATCTCTTATTTTAAGCATATGAGTGACTAACATGGTTATCATATGGAATCTATCTGTATTCATAATATAGATCTGCAGTGATCTATTAGTATCTGCAGTGATTCTGACTCATTGTGGCTGATGGAACCATTCTATGATGTGTTATCACAGAGTGTTGCATATTTGCAGTTTATATGCAGTTTTTATGGTCAATGCAATATGCCACATTTTAGGTGCAATTTTCATAATCTCAGTAACCCGAACGGGTTTATGGTTTTTGGGTCAGATTGCTTGCAAGGTGTCAAGTATTAATAGGGCTGAGGTGATTCGGTGTGGTCCTTGGGTGTTTCATTACAAGGGCATTTCAAGTTTGGTCATGTTTCCTTTAGGAAGGCGTGTATTTCAGCATGTTTCATTCTGATTCAGTTCCTATAAACCCTATTATACTTTGGGCCCCTGTCTTTCAAGACAAGTTTTATTCTGGAGATTCTCTTGTTTTGCTTCGGCCTTTATTTAGTGTTTTATTGAGGGCTTGTTTATTTTGCGACATGTTTACCTTTTCATATTATTGTTTTTACATCTGGCATTTTGCTTGTGCTTTGGCATTTTTTTGTTTGTGCGTAATTAATTCCAAGGAAGATTATGTTTTGAATTGGGTTCACTGGGCCATTTGTGGTCTGTCAACCTTTCTTGTGTTTCACTTGTCAATTTTGGCAAGTTGCCAATCAAGATCGTCTGCCTCTCAGTCGTTAATCAGTCAGTCTCCATCGTGGCTTGCACGAAAAACTGCAATTAATTTAAACTTGAAGTAACACTAAACCAATTTTTATAATGAGAATCAGACAGAATATTATCTAGTTGAGACTAGTTTGTGTCTTCATTTTGCCATGTAAATATTTAAAGGGCAATTCCTTTATGTTCACAGTAAGCTGAAGTACATACTAATGGCCTTGCAAGTCAAATGTTGTAATATATTTAGGCAACTGTCATTTTTTGTGTTGTTTTTTAATATTTCCCTTTGCTAAAGCGTTGATGGTAGCCAGAAGCCAGTTTTCTTTCTTTTACACTCTCCTGAGATCATATGAAACAACATTTTGAAGTACGAGACATCCTTTCTTAAAGTTGGTCTCTGCTGTCTTTCCTTGGCCAATTCAGATGGAATTGAATTTAGCTCAAGAACAGTGGTATTGAATTACAGATTGGAGGAAATTAGTTATAAGCAGTCAAAAGATCAAAACAATTAATACAAGACAGATAGGTTGATTGATTGTGATCAGTAAAGTATGTACATTGACAGTTTGTTGGAAATTGTGTCACAATCAACCTGCCTGTTTTGTCAGGCAGTTGGATAGATTAAGAATTTCTTTGATACTTTCTTTACTTATAATACCAATACAAGTGTTCAG
The DNA here is from genome assembly GCA_026936325.1 of Platynereis dumerilii. Taxonomy (NCBI): domain Eukaryota; kingdom Metazoa; phylum Annelida; class Polychaeta; order Phyllodocida; family Nereididae; genus Platynereis; species Platynereis dumerilii. Next base: position 7,458,076 of record JAPTHN010000017.1, on the reverse strand, counting down.
AAAAAGTCTGCAGGATTCTGAGATTGGTGAATGGTTATTTTAGAGAACCAGTATTTCCAGTTGTAACTGTCTGTCTGAATGATTGGAAGATAAAATCAGTTTGTAGAGCACCATTCAATTACCAGGGAAGAGTCTGAAGACCTGCACAGAAGACCTGCAAGATTCACCGGCCAAAAGAGGAAATTAACTTCTATTCACTGTCTACTATTGTCTACGTTTAGACGCTATGGAGCTTCGATAGTCTATGTAGATAGGTGGATTAACAACCTGGCTGAGTCAGAAATGCACACGGAAGATAGATATAGAACCAAATGTGAATTATGTAGTTTGCAACAGTTTACAAATTGATAGACAGCGAGATTGACAAACACTGGCAATATATAGAATAGATATATATGTCGAAAAGGAGATAGAAAGATAGACTGATAGACAGATGGAATGACAGACACCAACAGCATACAGTATAATGATCGACATGGATGAAAACAGTTTAATAATACCAAAAAGGCAAAAAGCTAAAAAAACTCACAGGCAAGGAGTCAAACCCACAGACATGCATAGAAAAAACACACACTACCCATATTGATAGATAACAACTTGGATACAGGGATAAGGGCCTACGTGCAGGCTGCAAATCCATTTGGGATGAATCCGTCACGGAACCTTTGAAGTTCATGATGAGATCATCCTGTAGATTTGGCCGTAATTATATATAGCCTAATCATGGTTTGCTATAGATGCTGAACTCTACAATATTTTTGTCACAACATAGCTTTAGCTATATGTGCATAAATGCTTCACAATATATAAGCTTACTGTATAAATTACTCCAGCAATGGGATGGTTAGGTGGATGAAGCGACTTTGAATTCAAACTAAAGCTCACAGAATTCTTTCTTGCATCATACCGTCATACCGTGTCAATTTTAAAACTCAGTGGTCCAGTATGAGAATCTAAGTCCATCTTGAAAAATCTTACTCATCATCTTTCTGTTTATCTAATCTGTTTATCTTTCTACCTATCTATCTATAATATAGTAGTATCATATGATTTAATATAGCGCCCATTTAAGATAAATCTGGTTACCATTGTACACCATACTGAACAGCAATCATGCCAATCATTATAGTGTTAACATCTGGACATGACCAGAGCGGGGTTTGAATCTGCATTCACTGTGCACAAGTCAGACTTTCTAACCACTGTGCATTCTACGGAGTACAGAACATCTGTCTATCTTTCTATCTGTATCATAATCTAATTGTTGCTGTATGTAGTTGCCCATCTTTCTGACTTTCTGTCTTGAGGCCATCATTCATTCTTTCTTGTCTGACTTCATTACCGCCGGGATTACCAGATCTAGATTGTGTTATATCTCCTATTTTTCGCTTATGAGTGTCTGACATGGTTAGCACATATCTACAGATATATCTGCAGCGATCTATCTGTACATCTGTTGTGATTCTGAATTATTGTTACATTTTTATGATGTGTTGTCCCAGACTGTGGGCATATGTGCAGTTTAATATGCAGTTTAATGGTCAATGCAATATGCCACATATGTGTGATGCATTTTTTGTTGCAGTATGCATAATATGGGACCTCAGTTACTTGAACGCTGTGGAATGGGTCGAGAGTGAGATGCTTTTCGGGTCCGATAGCTTGTAAGGTGTCAAGTACTAATAGGGCTGGGATGATTCGTTGTTGTCCAAGGGTGTTTCATTACCAGGGCGTTTCAATTTTGGTCATGTTTTCCCTTAGGAAGAGCTGCAGTTAAGCACATTCCATTTTCATTTTTGATACAATTCCTAGAAATCCTATATTATGCTTTAGGCCTCTTTCATTTTTAGACAAATTTTGTTTGCCCACAGAGAAGTTTCATTATATCAAGCCCAGACAAGATAGTCTTGATTCAGCGAAATATTTACACAAGGAAATTCTTTAATGCGATCTTCAGCAGCTAAAATAGCATTCTAATATCCTTGCAAGTCAAATGTTATCACCGATTTTGGAAGCATTTTTTTGTGTGTTTTTATTTGGTGTATTTTCATTGCTAAATCTTTTTGAAAAAAGCTAGAGGCAGGTTTTGTTTCATTTCACACCGTCCTGGGGTCATATAAAACGAGATTTGAAATATGAGGCATCCTCTCTCAAAACTGATTGTCTTTGTTGTCCTTGGCCGGTGGGTCACAGGCACATGTGAAGTCAAACCCATGGACTGTGCATCGAAAACACACTACCCATTTTGATAGATAACGACCTGGATACAGGGATATCTGTCTACGTGCAGGCTGCAAATCCGTTTGGGATGAATCCAGCATGGAACCTTTGAAGTTCATGAGGAGATCATCCCGTAGATTTGGCCGTAATGAATGATGTAATCATAGATGCTGAACTCTGCAATATTTTGGTCACAACATGTGCTTCACAGTATACATATGCCTGTCATATAAGTCGCTCTAGAGCTGGGATGGGTGTAGATGGTATCAGCAACTGTGAAATTATGCTGAAGCTTACAGAATTTTTTCTTCATAAACATTCCTGGGTCATACTTTGTCAAATAAGTCAGAAGTTCAGTTCGTCCATCTGAGTCCTTGGAAATTCATACTACATGGCAATCTGGTCTATATCTATTTATCTATCTTTCTATCTATCTGTCTATCTATCTATCTATCTATCTATCTATCTATCTATCTATCTATCTATCTATCTATCTATCTATCTTTCTGTATCTTCATTTGATTGTCACTCTGTTTATCCATCCATGTTCCTGACTTTCTGTCTTGAGGCCGTCTGTCATTCTTATGTAACGTCATTTCCGCAGGCGCTACCAGATTTGGACTGTGTTATGCCTTCTATTTCTTGCTTGTGAGTGACTAACATGGTTTGCACATATCTACAGATACATCTGCAGGGATCTATCTATATACATTGTATCTACACTCCTGGGCAAAAAAAAAGGACCTTCGTAGAATTTAATTCATTTCCATAGGCTTCGATTTTTACGGGAAATCCACAACAACAAAGCTTAATTTCCTGTCAGTCAATCAATAACGACATTGTCTTAGTGTGGAATTGTGTATTATTTTGAATTTTTAAGCAGCACAGTCTTTTGGTCACGCTTCTTGACAATTTTGTGCACCGCCAAATGACCATTTTTTCTATTAACATTACACTGCTTTCCAAGACTCCTCTGTGTTACTGAATGTTTGTGCTATTAGATGAACATCAAAAGTCAAAAAGAAATGCATTTCCTCACTAAGATAAAATTGCTATTGATTGGCTGACAGGAAATCGATCCTGCCGTTTTGTATTGAAGCAATATGAAATTCTACGAAGATCCATTTTTTTGCCCAGGAGCCTATGGTGATTCTGAATATCATAACAGTTTAATGATTGGTTGTTCCAGACAGTTTCATATGTGTGGTTTTGTAATAAGTACGTATGCATGCCGTATGATGGGTACAATGCAATGTGCCCCATATCTTTGGTGCATTTTTGTTGCATTTGTTGCAGTATGCAATAAGGGACCTCAGTTACTGAAACGCTGTGAAATAAAAATAACATGGTTAGCACACATCTATCTACTTATCTGTGTTGATTCAGAATTATCATAACAGTTTTATGATGTGTTATCCCAGACCTGTTGCATATGAGTGGTTTTATATGCAGTATAATGGTCAATGTAATATGCCCCATATTTGTGGTGCATTTTTTGTTGCAGTATGCATAATGTGGGACCTCGGTTACTTGATCGCTGTGGAATGGGTCGAGAGTGAGATGCTTTTCGGGTCAGATAGCTTGTAAGGTGTCAAGTATTAATAGGGCTGTGGTGATACGTTGTTGTCCCAGGGTGTTTCATTACCAGGGTGTTTCAATTTTGGTCATGTTCCCTTAGGAAGAGGACAAATTCAGTATGTGTCATTTTTATGGAAATCCTATAAATATTATACTTTGGATCTCTGTAATTTAAGACAAGTTTTAATTTGGAGCTTGCCTTGTTTTGGTTATGCCTTTTCTGTCTTGTTTAATCAGAGCTCAGTCCTTTTATGAATTGTTTCCTTTGTCATATATAAATTATAATTGTCTTAGCTTGTGGTATTTAGCCTGTGTTCCTGTAGTGTATTGTTTTGTTTGTGTGTAATTAATTTTAAGGAACGTTCTCTTTTGAATTGGGGTTCTGGGCGATTTGCCCTAAGTCAACCTTTCTTGTGTTTTACTTGTCATTGTCAAGTTTGGTAAGTTGCCAATCCATCGCATCTGCCTTGACATTGTTGATGAGTCAAGCTCCAATACATCTTGCAAAAGAAATGGCAATAAGTTTAAAACTGGAAGTAGCAATAGACTGATTTTATCATGAAATGGAGGAGTCGAAATGTTTGCTGCTGATGCTTTACTGTAATGAAATGAAGGGCTTATTTTTTTGTACCTATATATGGAAACAATAGTACAACAGTGCGAGGAAAAAATCAGGAACATCTGGTGCTCGTCGAGATAGATAAGACTTCATTCATTAGGGATTTAGTGGTTAGAGCACTAAAAGAGGTTGAACGGGGAACAGGGAGCGGGTCCCCCTTTTGGGGTTATGCTGGTTAGCTTGGCTGCGCCGTCTTTATGTCTAATTTGTCTATTGTACTCCTGGTCTTTCAGTACTTTGAGTTCAATTTCCCCTCCTGTGTTGCTCACTCTATTGTTTGCTGTGTTGTTCTAATCTCTTGTTTCCCTCACTTGTTTCTGTAGTGGGCATGGTTGACGGTTGTCGGTCAAGCTGTGACAAATTTGTAATTCATATAAATACCATCAGTCAGTGAAAATTCCCCGCCCACCCAGCGGTGGTAGTATTCAAAATTAACCTACTACTCTTTTATAGTTATACATTACTCAAAATTTTCCTCCATTCCTTTGCCTAAGCCATGTAAAAAAATTTTTTTTCTTACTATAAATTATCTGGCCTTATGCCCTGGTTTTTTCCTGTACCTCCGGTACCTAATTTAATTGTATTATTACAATCTCTACTCTGCTATGTTACCTTTTTCCTTATTTCTAGAGTATCACTATTTAGTTTGTATTATCGATTGCTTGTACTTAGTCTACTGCTTTCAACGCAGCTTGTTATTACTTAATTTTTATTATTATATAAAAACATAATTGTATGGTGGGTCCAGAGCAGCTCACTTAAATCTATGTTGATCTGTCTGTCTGTGTGTTTCGTGTCTACTTTGTGTGTGTGTATGGTTTGTGCGTCAGACTTAGCCATTAAAGGCACTGCGGCCATGTTATCTAGATCTTGCTTTTGTTTTCTGTTCCTTGGCGTTCAACGAAATTTAAAATTAATTGATTGACTCATACAACCCAAAATAAAAAGACTTTCAAAAACCAATACAAGGCCATGTATTATTAATATTATACACATTGACTAACCTCTGGTAGTACGGATTTACGACATTTTCAGGACAAGCTGAAATGTTTCATGTCCTTGTGATTTCAATTTTATAAAAGATCTTGGAGGCTGCTTTTTTACTGAAGCTTCTGAGAAAAGCCAGGAGCTAGCTTTGTTTGTTTCACACTGTCCTGGGGTCATATAGAACAATTTGACAAGCGTCCTTTCTCAAATTTGAAGGTCTTTCTTGTCCCTCGCTGATTCAGATGGTATTGAATGTAATACGAGAAATGTGCTGCTGAATTTAGAATTCATGTTAGACAGAAAGAATCGATAAATATCTGGTAAGAATATAGATAGATAGATAGGTAGATAGATAGATAGATATATTGTGATAAAGAGATAGATAAAGAGATAGATAAAGAGATAGACAGAGAGAAAGATTGAAAGGAAATCAGATAGAAGACACATGAAATGGATAGATAGAAATGTAGAAATATAAAACATAGGCTGCGCAGCAGCAAACCTTCAGCGAATAACACCTTTAGAAGATTACAATAATATAAAATTGGTGCGTTTACGAAATTGCTTATAGGTATGCAATAGCGGTCGAGTAGTGGCCTTCAATTATCTCTATTTGCCCGCTGCCCTGCCATCTTCCCATCTGCTTGCCAAGATTTGTAAAATCAGGGAAAGGCCTTATTAGAATAATTTACGCATATTATGGTATAGTTTCATGCATGTACAAAGTACAGGTTATGAGGTGTCTGTTGAAAACCAAAAAGTATAACGCTGTTATAATTTTCTGAAGTCTTTCCAATGATTCATAAAGTGTTATATGCATCAAAAAGCACTGCTACATTGCATAGATGATTTGTTTGGAAAATTGCATCACTGTATATGCAATAGTGGGCAAGTTTTGGCTCCGATATTAAAAAAAATATTTTAAATATTTATTTATTATTCTAAATATTTTTTCTCAATATTACAAAAACTATAGAATAGCCATCTGTCAACTAAACCATAATAAGATAAGATAAGATAAAACTTTATTTCAAGTCGGTGATGACATAAAAACAGATATCACAAGCTATAAAGCTTTTAACCGACAATGTGCAATAACAAAACAAGATGAACTATATACATGATATACAGATGAGTTAATGAAATTTGAAAGAATGTGTACCAAACTTCCATGTATATGGAATAGTGCCCGGATGTTGAGCCAGAAACAAAAAATTAATTTTTTTTTTTTTCAATATTTCAAAAAGTATATAATATTTTCCATCAGACCTTTCAAAAGGCACAACTAGACCATATTGACCATATGTGTACCAAACTTTATCCATGTACATGCAATAGTCACCGAGTCTTAGCCCAAAAAACAAAAAAATATGTTTTTATATTTTTTCTCATTTTTTCAGAAAGTATAGAATAACTGTCAATGAGACCATCAAAAGGCACAACTAGACCAAATAGGCCACATGTGTACCAAATTTCATCCATGTACATGCAATAATGACCGAGCCTTGGCCCGGAAACGAAATTTTTATATTTTTTTATATTTTGTTAATTATTTCAAAAAGTATTAAAGATCTATTCATCAGAACATCAAAAGGCACAACTAGACCATACAGGCTAGATGTGTACCAAATTTCATCCAGGTACATTCAATAGAAGCCGAGTGCTGGGCCGGAAACGATCTATCCGCCCGCCGCCCGACCACCCGCCCGCCCGCCCGGCGGACGGACAGCAGTTTTACCCAAGTGATTACAATACCTTCTTCGAACTTCGTTCGCTGAAGGTAAAAAGATTGAAAGAAATATAGCCTTCGGAAACAAATTAATCAATATTTCACACTGATGGATTGATTGGTAAATGCATAATAAAGTATTAGGTAGTAGACATGTCAACCATTTACCGAAAGCTCCGCAATATGCATATATGGCCACATACCGAAAGGCAGATTTGGTGGTACATGTAGAAGATAAAACTGTTCTTCTCTTACTGCCTCAACTTCCTTTGGAATCCATCAATCAATCATTAAGGATTTCAATATACTATTAATACCAGTTTAGAATTGTTGTGCATTTTCTGCAAAGGAGCAAAGAAATCCACATTCTAAGACTTACCTTAGTTTGGTGAATGTAATTTAAGTAACTGGTTCTGTCAGAGTGGCTGGAAGATGAACAAGTTCAGAGCACCATTCAATTACCAGGGAAGACCTACACTGAAGCATGCTAGGTTCACTTGAAATCAATTACTATGTATACAGAGTTGAGATAGTATGCTATATATAGGTAGGGAGATTACATTTGGAATTTGTGACCTTAGGCCATAGTTTGTACACTCTAAGCCCAGACCACACACTTGACATAAATTGTTTAAGTGGAATCAACTATTTTTCTTTTTTTAAGTTGTGTCAGCTTATATACTATTTGTCAGTTTCAATGGATTGATATTTTAAGTCAACACAACACAATCTTTTTCAGCCATACTCGTGAACTTCTGAGACACAAACAGAATAAGTTTACTCAGCTTAATTAGCTTATGCCAGATTTGTTATGCCAATAGTTGAACATCCTATTTATGTTCAATTCATTGGACAATCAAAAAATAACCTTGTCTTAGCTACTTACTCTGTGGCAACATGGGTTAGTGGTTTGTTTTGTAATCTGAAGGTGTTGGCTTCAAACCCAGTGAGATTTAGATATTTCTCGTTACACCTTATATTTATGGTACAAAGGTTGGAGCAAAGGTCAACAAATTTCAATATTTTGATTTGTTTATCATTGTGGACCCTGGTTAGTGTCCTGTCCCACTATGCAGAATCTGAGTCAAATCACATATTCTGTTTTTCATAATCTATTTATAGAATTTTTGAGGAGACTAGGTGAAACAGCTTGTTGCATTTGCTTGACATCGTGGCCACATTGGTTAAGTGGCTGATCTCGTAATGCAAAGGTCTTGAGTTCAAATCTGGAACAGAGTGACATTTTCTGAACAATGCAATCTGGCATTTTAAAAAATGACATGAAGAAACAACCTGGTGTGTTGTGTGGACATTATGGCAACTTTGGTTAAGTGACTGGTCTTGTAATCGAAAGGTCTTGGGTTCAAATCTCTAACAGAGTGATGTTTTCTAAATACCCTCTGTTATACATCTTATGAGAAGACTAGCAGAAACAACTTGATGTTTTGAGTGGACATTGTGGCAACATTGGTTAAGTGACTGGTCTTGTAATCAAAAGGTCTTTAGTTCAAATCTGTAACAGAGTGATGTTTTCTAAATACCCTCTGTTATACAACTTATGAGAAGGCTAGCAGAAACAACTTGATGTATTGGGTGGACATTGTGGCAACATTGGTTAAGTGACTGGTCTTGTAATCAAAAGGTCTTTAGTTCAAATCTGTAACAGAGTGATGTTTTCTAAATACCCTCTGTTATACAACTTATGAGAAGACTAGCAGAAACAACTTGATGTGTTGAGTGGACATTGTGGCAACTTTGGTAGGGTGACTAGCCTTGTAATAAAGAGGTCTTGAGTTCAAATCTGCAACAGCTTGACATTTTCTTGATTATACTATGTCTTGCAGAATTAGTGAGAAGACTAGGAGAAATAACTTGGTGTGTTCATCAGACATTACGGCCACATTGGTTAAATGTCTAGTGTTGTGATACAGACTTCTTGAGTTCAAATCCCTGACAATTAGACATTTTCTGTATATTATGTAATTTATTGTGGAATTTCTGAAAATATCAATGGAAATGATGTTAACTTGACATTGCGTATGTGGACATGTTGATCATCTGTGTGCATTGCCTTGACATATTTGCAGGCATTATGAGCAACAACTCCAAATGTTGTTATTTAATGGTATTTTTTCCAGCAGTTCAGTTGAACTTGGAGATATTTTTAAAAATTGCCTAACGGTAAGTAGGTCCAAAATATTGAATTTGTCTTTTTCACACAATGCAGGGTGTATAACCAGCATAACTTTTAATAATTACTTTGGGGAAAAATATATATGTAATTATGCTTCCGTTGAAATACTTAATATTGGTTTGTGAGCGGCCTTGTAAAAATCTTTGAGCAAGCTGACCTGGGCTGCAGGCCATTATTTTATCTTAATTACAACCACAATGATATGATCTACAGATTAGAAAGATCACTAAATCATTACGATAAGTTGTTTTAATAAATGTGACTGTATATGAGTGTTTTTTTAAACATTGACTGGATATCTTGTTATAATAAGTAAAGTGCTGACATCTATATGTAGAAAGTGGTGTTACCCACACTCCAGTGTTTTTAGCAGTTTTTCTTGTCATAATTCCTCTTGATGTTGTTAGCAGTTTTTCCTACAACCTCCAAGTGGCTTATTTCCTTAAGGACCATTTCTGACAACTTCAAGACTGTTAACTTGACACAGCAAAGCCATCCTATTGATTTCTCAAATTAGAAGAACTCAACATTTTTGAAGGTAAGAGAACTTGGATATTCTGTAGCAATTAATGCATTTGTCAATATTGAATACTTATTTCATTGTTATGAATATCAATAGAGCATGAACATGTTCTTCTTTAATACAAAAACTTGAAACTGTAATGTGAAATTCAGTATTAAACTATGGGGCATCATGATGTCAAACTAATTCAAAGCCAGAGATTAAAAACTAGCAAATGGAAAGCAATGTCATTATTGCAATATTATCTTAGTGGACATGAAATTGATAATGACAATTATGTTGTCTCTGACCTGATAAGTGATTCATCTCAAATGCTAGACTATGGATAGTGTATACCGGCATTAAGGGGATGACTATTTAGTGTCGAGGGGGAGGGGTTGGAGTTTTTATTTTTAAAAAAAAAGTTCTTCATCAGTTTTGGTGAAATTGGTGAAATTAATAAATTCTTTTTGGCCAGACTTGAAATAAATAATTTCTTGTGGGGGTATTTTTTAACAAGGTGTTGTTAAATTTGATTTAGAAGTGAATATTTGGCGACTTTGCACACTCAACATTTATAATTGGTGCCGTTAGCCTGAAATAAAGAGGAAAACTCCAAGCCCCCTTGGAAATTAAATGGTTGCCCTTTTTGTCTTGGCATTTTTATGATTAGCTGGCTGGCAACAAAGATAAGCATTCAAATAGCTACAGAAATATTATTTGATTTTCATAAGGTCCATTTGCACTCATTCATTAAAATGTTCATGATATATAGACAGAAAAATGCTGATGTGTCTGAAGCAGCCCTTAGGCTTCTTTTTGAGCCAGATTTTGTCAGAGTGCATAATTTACTAATAGTAATTATGTCCTAAAATGTGAAGATTATGAAGCCGAGCAATAGGACTAGTTATTGCATATTGCACTAAATATAAACGGGCCATACACTTTGTTGTAAAACTCTATTCTCAGTCACACCTGTAGCATTCAGTTGGGACCAGTGCAAGTAATTAGCATACTATTAAACTTAAATTTTTCTGGCATAATATAAATAAATATTTAGGAAAAACTCAAAACACTCAAAATATTATCCAGTAATCAGGACTTCAAATTTATTGTTAATCATATTCCTAATTCCCAATGAATTTGCACATTAATTATGTTATGTTTTATATAAATTGTGTGCTGCTTGAAAATGATATTGGTAAAATATTTTTCAGATTTACTAGCAGTATTCTTGACATGTCAACCAGAGGATATTTCACGGAGGCACCAGCTGAACTATCTAATTGCATTGGATGCAGGAGACTCGAGAAAATTTGCCAGGTGATCATTGTAATACATGTTCTTGGGTTTCTGGTCTTAAAAAAACTCAATTCTCGTAAATATATTGTGTGGAAAGCAGAACATAAAAAATGACTTTTTAGTCCCTCTGCGGGAATTATTTTTCCATACATGCTTGTTTGTCTGTCCACTTGTCTGTGTATTTACAACTGACATCATTCTATGTTGCTATCAAATGTTGCCAGATAGGGGAAGGGATACACATGTTGACCATTGGGACTTTTAATTGTTGGAATTTCAAAACTTTCGTCAATTTATATTTGTTTCTTTCATATTTGCAGAAGAAAATGCATATTCATGAGGCCTGTCACACCTGAGCAGCACTCCAATCATGCTACACTTCTTCAGGGATACAATCTGAGGTCAAAAGCACATTTTTCGCAGGTATGTACAATTCAGTCCATTAAATTAGCTTAAGTGTTCAGAAAAATTGGAGCAGCTTTCCTCTGTCGCAAGTAAATTTGAAAAAAAGAAAAAAAAGAAAAACATAAAACAATCCAAACAACAGTTGAAGAATGTCAACAATGATTAACAGAGATATCTTGAGATCTATGCTGATTGATGATCATTTGCCATGTCCTTTTTCAATTAGTGCCAGTGAGCCACTGGTCACATAAGGATGACAATACATCATGCCATTTAAAAAAATTAATAAGGTAAATGAATAATTCTGCAAAGGAACGTAATGAATATTTTTGAGAGGAGAGAAAATTGATTTCTGCAAATATCTTAAAGCCACACAGTTAATATTGTTTGATAACATTATATCATCTACATGCAATACAATGTATGTTTTCTTTTTCAGGATGGAACTTCAAAGGCTTCCTTGACTGAGCAACACTGGCTTTGCTTTGTGAGGATCGCGACATTACAACCAACCTCAGTACTGTCACTTATCACACAAACTGTCCAAGAAATTGCTCATACTTCCTCCTTGATTTCATCTTTAGACGAAAGAACATTTAACATGAAATTTTGAAATTTCTGATGTCCAAACAATGAACAGAATAATTAACCGTACCTCAGGACGTTTGAAAAATTTTCCCAATGACTTACCGATGGACAATTTGGTCATTGAAAATTATCCTTGCTAACTTTCTTTATGGAAAAATTACTAGTTGGCTTTGTTTAAAAATTGTATGCTTGGGATTTTTGGTCACTAGAAATTTCAGATTTGTTGCAGTCACAAATTTGTGTGGATATATGCACAACCTTTGTCAGGTTTTGCTTCAATAAATGATTTTTTATGCATGAATAATGCAATGTATTTGTTCCTTGTAAAGATCTTACTTACGTACATTGTGTTTTTATGTTATGTCTTTCTATGTGTTTTTGTTGCTCAAGTATAATTTGTCATCCTTTTACTTCAAAATCTTGTGAATGACAAATCGTCTTTTATGTAAAATTAATGAAGTAACAGATTTATATTTTTCACTTATTGCCTCTCGGCATGATTGACCATTGCTTTTATTGACTTCTTGTTTGCTTTATTGAAAATAAATGCCTTTTTAGACTTATCTCTGGTGCTTTATTTTATTTGTTCAATCTATCTGTTTAATTTCTAAGTTCTAACGGTAGGCTATTATTGATTAAAATTCATAGGGTGTCCCAAAGATGTCCAATTTCATCTTGGTCCAAACCAATGATCAGCGGTTGTTTATCATCCGGTCACTTTTTCTACCGATTATGCTATATCTTGTTAATCACTTGAAAACAGCATAGTACAATCTATCCAGAATAATTTAATTTATTTGAGCAGGCTCATCCTTTTTTAATTTGGCAAAGGAAGTATAATTGAATCAATTCGGGTTAATCTAATTGATATGAGCTATGATAACACCTTTTTATCAGGTTAATCTCGCATAAAAGTATTTGTTTAGATGAACTTAAATAAAATTTGCCATGTTTTCTCAAGTAATTCAGCATATTACAGCTTAATTAAAAAAAGTCATATTAACTTATTAACATTAAGTCACATTCAGTGACTTGATTGTGTTATTTCAGCCATTCTTGCTCAATTAAGATTCTCCTAATCACATTTTGCTAGTCTGCCTTATTTCTATTATGTGGTTATAAATTATAACTTTTTCATTTTATAAAGTAAAATTGATTTAGTCAGTCAGCCTCAGCTGTGTTATGTCAGAGAAACTTAAAGCCTTTGTTAATTTTGGTTTGATTATATTGTACTAGCATGACCGATTTGCAGAATATTGTCTTGTCCAATTGAAAATTTGTTGTATCAACCCAATTCACTTTATGTGAAACACTGAATTCAGCTTATTTAATGTAGGCCAGGCTAGTGTATCTCAGTTGAGTTCCAGCCCATTTTTTAATTTCTTTAAGTCAGGTAAACTCAATTCACTTAAAATTATTGACACTTAAACTGTGAAAATGTTGGCAAACTGAGAGATACAACTTCAAATGAACAAGCTGAACTGACTCAATAAATATATTGCAGCACCGTTGCCCTAATTGAATTAAGTCAAGTCAGCTTGCTGGGGCTTAGAGTGTACAGAAAGGCCACAATCAGAAAGTGCCATTTTTATTGCTTTTTAAAATCCCCTACATAAATTGGCCCAAAATGGCAAGCATGAAGATATTTCTGATTCCACGTGGCTGTAACTCCAGATGGAGTAAATGTATATTACAAATTAATATAATATCTGAATTCATGCAGAAAGAGCTGAGATGATTGAGCTGAGATTACTGACTCACTCTTAGATGGTAATGAGAGAAAAAATTTTGGAAGCTTGTGAATGAGAGAAAAGAAATTGGAAGCTTTTGAACGAGAGAAAAGAAATTGGAAGCTTGTGAATGAGAGAAAAAAATTGGAAGCTTGTTAATGAGAGAAGAGAAATTGTAAGCTTGAGTCTGGATTCACACTTGCTTATGTCACCCACCATGCAACAACTATCTCAGCTCTATAGGAGCTTATGCTATATCGCGAAGCATATATGCTGTGACAAAAATATTGCAGAGTTCAGCATCTATGGCAGACCATGATTATGTTATTACGGCCAAATCTACAGGATGAGCTCATCGGGAACTTCAAAAGTTCCGTGCTGGATTCATCCTGAGTGGATTTGCAGCCTGCACTTTGGCTGTCATCTCTGCATCCAGGATGTTACCTATCTTTGACTGTGGAGAATGTTTTTCTATGTGTGTGTCAAAAAGTCAAAGGAACCTTTATTTAAGGAGGTTAAAACACTATGTGTCTTACTACACATGCGTATGCTAGGCTGTTTCTCTTTGGTTTCATTGAGTCTTATTGCATTAAAGGTCATTAGATGTGTGTAATTTTGTCAAGCTATCTTATTTTCACTATTCAACTACCTGTCTGTTTATCTGTCTTTATATTTTTCTATATAATTAATTTATATTTATCCGTCTATCACCTAACTATTTGTGAATTGCTCTATCTGTCTACAGATATTTTGTGAATCTGTTCATCTTTCTGGTTGGATGTCTTGAGTCAATTTTATCATTCATTTTGCCCAAGAATTACTGTATGTAATTACATCATTTCTGCTGGTGGCAGCAGATTTAGGTTGTGTTATGTCTTATATTTTTTGCTGATGAGTGACTAACTTGGTTAGCACGCTTCTATCTGGATATCTGCAACCATAATTTGTTGCCTTGTGCGGCAGTTTTATGTCATGTTATCCCAGGCTGTAGCATATGGGTGCAGTTTGTATGCACACATTCATATACCATATTCTGAGGCATAACTTCATACACTGTATGGGACCAAGACTGGGGCAAAATTAACCAGCTCAGAGCTTGGGACAAGACGGTTGTCAGGTTAGATGCAATTTTGATCTTGTCTTTCTGCAAGAGTTGCAATTTAACCTTTTTTATTTGTTAGTGGTGTCCTGGGACATGATTTACTTAGGCTTATCTTATTTTGGTGTTTACATTTTTGTTCTCTTGTATTTTGGTTTTGTTTTTCTGCAATCCAATTATCATGACCTCTTAAATGCAAATAGCATTTTGCCTCTATTTTTAGACTGGATATATTTCAATTTGCGCATGTTTAATTTGATGGAAGATCCAATTTGCAGTCAATTGACATGCATTTCATGCAACCTTTTAATGGGAAAGAAATGCATTTTGAGCACGTTATGTATTTAAAAGGGCTGGTTTCAGGGTGTTACATCTTCTATCTATCAAACTACTCTTCTGTTTGTACTTTATATATGATGCAACTGCTGCTTTCTATTGCCTTCATTCCATTTTCGAATGTTTGTGATTCATGTTTGTATTTTGCTGTGTTAGAGTGTTGCAGTCATTAGACATTAATTTAGGTCCTGTTCTTTGTTGAATGTTGATTTGTTGTGTCACGGAGTCCTTTGGGTCTGCTCAATTTCACAATTTGTCATTAAGAGCTTCTTTGTTCTTGGTAAAACCTTGTTGGTGGTTGTTTCATTTGAAACACAGAATATTGCATTTATCACTTACAGCTGGAGCTATGTAGTTGGTTCATGGTTACTGTCATTTGGGTTTGTCTCATTTCGCTTGTTCGGTCTGAGCGTAGGTGTAATGTCATGGTCCCTAGGTGTCACCTCAGTTCATCACCCTGCCCCCTGGTGTGCAGGGCTTTACACTAACCTTTCTAATGCAATATCACTCCTCTCAAATGCAATATAAAACCTCTCCACTGCAATATAGGACCATAATTCACTTTGCCACTTGCTTGCAACCTCCTGCCGACCTTTGTGGCCGAATTGGACCTCCCTCGAGCAACAGGAAGTCAAGGCGCCAAGAGGAAGTGGGGTTCGGTGGCAGGAAGAAGCGACAAGCCAACATTGCTTAGTCCATTTGCACTTCCATATCTGCCGTGTGACCTATATTTTGCATCGTCAGCATTGGCCACACTTGGTTTCATCATGCACTGATTGCCTTTGGCTGAGCGAGTGGGGCATAAGAAGTCTTGTTTTCCTAAATAGATATCAATTACTTAAAATATAGTTTGATGTACAATGTATGTGGTATGTCCGAGGGTGACAATATTATATAAGTTCTTTTGTCATTTCAATGCCCCATTATCATTAATCTACCTATCCATCTGTATAAATCCATATTTATCCTTCTTTTGATTGATGTAACAATCTTTTAATCTATCCATCATTCCACCTATCTATCGCTCTATCTAAGTATAAAGCTATTGGTCAGTCTGTCTATCCATCAAACAATTTATCTTTCACTTGCTATATTGTTGATTTGTTTGTTGGTCTGCGAAGCCATCAATATACCAACCCAGTGGCAACCCGCCCCTGTCTATCTATTCATCTTTCTTCTATCTGTCTCTTTGAAGGCTGCCTTGATGTCCCCTCCTCTGTCTGTCTGGCCGCGTGACAGATGTTCCACCCAAAAGACAGGAATTCTCAAATTGGCCTCGGGAGGGTCATTCATTACAGGAACAACGTTAATTCCTCAGTACTTTCCATTTCGGGGCTGCCGCGGAGCTCTTTGTAATTGCCAACGAGTGTACAATGGCATTTTCTATACTTAGCTTTGGATATACTTAGCCTCGATGAAATCTTAAGACGAAACACCTGCAGTGAAGTCCAGTCTGAAACCAGGACTGTTGTTGGACTTTTCTTTTAAATCTTTCAGGTTTTTTGCCTTTTTTTCTCCATCAGCTTTTTTTATTTGCACAGTGACCAGTCTAAGCTGAGAAAGCCTAACAGTCTCCCAAAATGGGTAAATGTGTTAAATCAAGCCTTGTGTGGGCGGCAACAACTGGTCCCAGAACAACACTATCTATACAAAATGTATAGATCAACATCGTATCTATTTAGTGATAAATCTTTGGTGTGGCTGTGCGGTTAAGATGCCCACCTGCTCCACGGAAGGTATTTGCCTGCATGAGTTCGACTACCGGTTGAACCCAAAATTTTCAGTGGACCTTCATGAGCAAAATACCAGCTCTAGTATGTCATGCAGATGAGATATCAAATTGGTGTCCCCTTGTATCAGTGTCTGTGCTGGACAAGTAACAGATCCCTCACATGGGGTAAATGTGTAACATGTTGAGGACTCCTGCTCTCTCTCCCATCTCATCAATCAACCTTCGTTAGTGGCCAGAACTGAGTTATATATTTTTCAATATTTTTCATATGGACAAATTTGTAAACCTGCAAAAACAAACATATATGCGAATTCACGAATTTGTGTAGGTGTAATTACGTACATTCTGACCATTAACTTGGCTCAACTAACTCTAAACCTAATTTTAGCCATAAAACTGAAACCTTTAACACCTCCATGAATGTTAGAACAAGCAGGTGCTCGAATGAATATTAAAGCATATTCACAAGTGTATTTTATAACATGTACACGAGTACTTATGCTCGTTTTTGCATGTCCACAAACTCGTACATGCTCGTTTTTACACCTTCACGAATTTTTGGGCATGCAAAATAATGAAAAATGTATACATGCAGAACTGAGCTTAGTGGGTTTCACTTACCATATCTATATATTTATTGTAGTGTGGCTCCACTCTGGCATAGCGGTCAGCTTATCTGCCCTGTGCCGTAGTGTGTGCAGTGGATACAGATTAAATTCTTGCTGTGGCCATGTCCAGAGGTTACCACAAAAATTATTGATGTGATTGCAATTGAATTTGGTGAGCAGATATGAAATCATACTATATTTTTATGTTGCATTATTATGATCTGTCTATCTAGTATCTACTTAATTATCTAGGAATGTGCAACAGAAAAAAGCCTTTCTGCCTTCACGGCATTTCTTTCAGAATCTGAAAGTTGGAGGTACCATTATTTTAAAATGAGGGATAATGGTCAATTAGATGGCATCTTTCTCACACTGAGAGTATTTTTCTGAATACACAAATTGACCTAAGTGGTGTTTGCCTTATACTTGATGAGACAAAATTAGAAAATTAGTTATGATTACAAATAATGAAAACTACATTAATGCATTATTTCTTACAGCAATAATATGGTATTATTATTTATAATAGTAACCTTGTTTTGTCTTCTGCCAGTAGGAGGCTAACAAGCCATATATGGCCAACATTCCAAATATGGCAAAATGCCTCTATTGACAAAAATAGAAGATACGCCAAATATAGAAGTATCAACGGACTAAGCCATGTTGGCTTGTCGCTTCTTCCTGTCACCAACTCCTGCTTCCTGTTGGCGCCTCAACTTCCTGTTGCTCGAGGGAGGTCCAATTCGGCCAAAAGGTCGGCAGGAGGTTGCAAGCAAGTGGCAAAGTGAATTATGGTCCTATATTGCAGTGGAGAGGTTTTATATTGCATTCAGAGGAGTGATATTGCATTAGAGAGGTTAGTGTAAAGCCCTGAACACCAGGGGGCAGGGTGATGAACTGAGGTGACACCTAGGGACCATGACATTACACCTACGCTCAGAACGAACAAGCGCAGAATGATAAACAGCGAAATGAGGCATACCCAAATGACAGTAACCATGAACCAACTACATTGCCCCTGTTGTAAGTGATAAATGCACTTTTCTTCCTTTTAATAAAACAACCATCGTCAAGGTTATGCTCACAAAAACAAGCTCAGAATGACAAACTGTGAAATTGAGCAGACCCAAAGGATGTTGCCACACAACGAATCACCCTTCGACTAGAAACTGGACTTTAATAAATTTCCAGTTATTGCAACAACACTCTAACACAACAAAACACAAGCATGAATCCCGAACATTTGAAAATGGAATCAAGACAATAAAAATGTGTGGTTGCACTATATAAAGGACAAAAAGAAGACTAGTTTGATAGATCATGTAGAAAATGTTCCACCTTGAAGTATAGCACCCTGAAGCCTGGCCTTATATATCATACATCAGTTTGCTCAAAATCTATTATCCTACTGTTACATGGCTGCAAATAAAGTGCCAGGTCTGAATGAAAATTCATGTTGATAAAATGCAAATTGGACCTTCCATCAAATTAAACATGCGCAAATTGAAATACGCCAGTCCAAAAATAGAAGCAAAATGCAAATGTGTATTTAAGAGACCAACTATAGGTGGAATAGCAGAAAAACAAGACAGAAATACAAGACAACGAAAATGGAGAGGCCAAAAGGAGACAAGCCCGAATAAAACATATCTAAGAACACCACTAACAAATAGAAAAGGTTAAATTGCAATTCTTGCAGAAAGAAACACGACCAAAATTGAAAGACACATGTAATGTAATGAAACACCCTAGGCCCAGACCAAATTACCTCTGCCCTTTTAACACTTGACACCTTCAAGTAATCTGACTTGAACGCCATCTTGCCGCTAGTGCTAAGCTGGTTGCCCCAGTCTGGGTCCCATATGATGCATTGCATCAGAATATGGTATATGTATAATATTGTATATGCATGCATACAAACTGTACCCATATGCTGCAGTCTGGGATAACATAACATAAAACTGTCGCACAAGGCAACAAATTATGGCTGCTGATATCAAGATAAAAGTGTGCTAACAAAGTTAGTCGCTCATCAGCAAAAAAAAAAAGGCATAACACAATCTAAATTTGCTGCCACCAGCAGAAATGATGTAACAACTTATTGCATTTCTTTGGCAAAAGAGAAAGATACAATGACTGAATACATCTTACCAGAGAGATAGATAGATGCACAAAATAACAATAGTCTGATGGAGAAATGCATGAATACTTACATATAATAGATGGATAGATATGGAAATAGATAGACAGATAGACTGGCAAATAGGCCTAGGTAAATATTGAAAAGACGATAGCTGTAATAACTAGTGACCTTTTATGTAATAAAACTAAATGAAACTAAGAAGAAAGAACCCATCATACACAAGTGCAGTCAGACCAACAGACACACACATAGACAGTTTTAGACACACATCCCCTGTACACATAGTCATAGATAGATAACAACCTGGATACAGACATAACTGGCAATGTGCAGGCCGCAAATCAACTCAGGATGAATCCAGCACGGAACTTTTGAAGTTCCTGATGAGCTCATCCTGTAGATTTGGCCGTACTAACATAATCATGGTTGCTATAGATGCTGAGCTCCGCAATATCTTCGTCACCCCCATATGCCTTACGATATGGTATAAGCTCCTACCGAGCTTGTATGATGGTTGTCGGTGGATGATATTTAAGCAAGTGTGAATCCAGGCTCAAGCAAACTAGTATTCAATTTTAAAATTTGTTCTCTTGCATTCTCAAGCTTCCAGAATTTTTTCTTTCACTGGCATCTTGGTGAGTCTGTGGTTTCAGCTCGAATAATGCCGCTCACTGAAATTAGACAAGACTAGGACTCAAATTTTATTGCTGCCAGATGGACGCCATAAATCAAACTATATTTAAGTAATTAATTGACATCTATTTTGGCACACTAGACTTAGTATGCCCCACTCACTCAGCCAAAAGCAATAAGTGTTGAATGAAACCAAATGTGGCCAATGCTGACGTTGCAAAATATAGGTCACACGCAAAATATGGATACACAAATGGACTAAGCCATGTTGGCTTGTCGCTTCTTCCTGTCACCGACTCCTACTTCCTGTTGGCACCTCGACTTCCTTTTGCTCGAGGGAGGTCTAATTTGACCAAAAGGTCGGCAGGAGGTTGCAAGCAAGTGACAAAGTGAATTATGGTCCTATATTGCAGTGGAGAGGTTTTATATTGCATTTGAGAGGAGTTATATTGCATTAGAGAGGTTAGTGTAAAGCCCTGAACACCAGGGGGCAGGGTGATGAACTGAGGCGACACCTAGGGACGGTGACATTACACCTATGCTCAGAACAAATAAGCGCAGAATGATAAACAGAGAAATGAGGCATACCCAAATGACAGTAACCACGAACCGACTACATGGCCGCAGCTGTCAGTGATTAATGCGCTATTCTGTGTTTTGAATAAAACAACCATCAACAAGGTTTGCTTAGAACAAAGAAGCTCAGAATGAAAAACTTTCCTGGTCTGACACAGCAAATCAAATGTGTTATGACTGCGTGTCAGAAGAAACGTGCCCCAAGGGAAATCAACGTACTAAAAGGGAGAAACACCAAGAAAAATCCTCAATACGAATAATGAAACACAACTTGTACCTGAATATATGTCATAATTTTACTCTCATAACCAAGAATAGCACATCATAAAAGTGCACACAGTTAATAATCCTAATAATCCTACATACATGTATGGAGATAGAAAGAAAGCTACAAAATTACTCAAAAGGAAACATTTTGGAAACCAGAAGAAACATACCCATAATATTCAACCTCAATTTAAACCCGAGCCAACAAAAACATCCAAATCCACAATGTGGATTCCACTCGTGTGCATAAGGGGCCGACCAGATGATCTCTGGGGGGGGGGGGCTATGGATATTTGGTGAAAAAAAAAATTGTTTCCCACTTGACACTGAAAAAAAAAGTTTGTTCAGCCCATGGAAGTTAAAAAAAAGTTTGTTTCCACCTGTAGCTAGGGTAACGTAATGTTAAAATTCCAATAAAAAAGTTTGTCGCGCGTTCGCAAGCAAAAAAAAATTATTCGTCGACGCGCCGCGAACGAAAAGAAAAGTTTGTCCCTGGATTAAAGTCCATAGCCCCCCCCAACTATCGCCTGGTCGACCCCTAATTCGACACCGCCATATAACGCAACATCCACTTTATACAACCTGCTTCACAAAGAACCAAAGGTGACTGCCCGGTGACTGCCTTCCACATCACCTTCCACCCACACAGCACAGGCATTTCAATCATTTGCCAACAGCCCAACACAGCTCCATGGCCTGCATGATGCTGCCCTCCTTAAACAGTACAAGGAAGGTGGGAAAGTCTGGGCAGTTCCCTTGAATCAGCCACCCTGCACCCTATTGGCATAACATTACTGCAGGGTTGTCGATTCAAGGGAATTGCCCACCTTGGTGTATCTGTACCACTGGTAGTGGTCTAGTGCAGAACTGTTGTGAACAATTGTGATGCCTGTGCCACACAGGTAGTCCGGGTCTCATATTAGGCCATAATACTAAGGATATTGCATCAAAATACTGCATACGGTGCAAAATAAAGTGTACACTTTTCACTCTAACAAACGTTTGTTTGAAACAGACAAATCAAACTTTAGCTGGTGTCCGTCCAAACTGTTTCGGTGAAACCCGACAACAGCTGAGTTTATTTTATTAACATTTTTAGACATTTATTTTGATCAAATTGACCTTGAAATTGATGATCAGGAATATGTGTTTATCACACCTCGGGCTAAAGGCCTCGGGTGATAAATCACATATTCCCTCTCCCGTGGTGAATAACCTTTACTAGTGTGGGTTTTTGCTCTCTACAGAATAGCACAACTTCCGATGCCAACCTATGCGAATTGCCATGTGATATCATGGTGAAATAGCAGTTTCAACTTGCCCAAAAACCTTAAATTCATTGTATTTAAATGTTCAAAACAGTCTATTCAAATTATGATGCATGTATTTCAAGTAAGCAGATTTGATTTTTTTTTCTGGGCCTATCGTTGACTTCTATCTGTAATAACTTACTTTTTTATTTTTGAATTTTGAAAGTTGAGATAATAGTATTGCAGTTATGTTTATTATGGCTTGATCTATAGATGGTAGGTGCAGTGGTGCACATCCAAACAGTTGTTCATAGTGTATGTAGCACATAATGTAGCATATAATAATTGAATTATAATTGAAAAATCTATTTCTGTTTTTGCTTTACCTGTTTTTATTCTCATATTTCAGTTTTAAGTTTTATCAGATGGCGTTTATTTAATTAAAAAAACGTTAATGCAATTTACATATAATTATATTTCTGACATTTATCGATATTTCACTGTTTGCATTAGTTGGAAATAATTTATTTAGCCTCACAAGCTCCCATGACTCCATGAGTAAGAAAATTGACCCAAATACAACAATTGTTGGGAAAATATGATATGTCACATGTTATACTGGTATCTAGGCAGCATATTATTATTAGACAGGTGCAAACAGGTGGGTTTATTTCTTGAAAATATGTGTATGTATGGATTTTTATAATCTCCTCATTATATGGAGAAGGTGTTGTTTATCTGGTTGGCTTTAAGATTTTATTGAGGAGTTTGATTTCTCTAAAAAGGTGAGGCAGATTTATTTTTACACCTGTGATCATAATCGAAATGAACTTTTTAAATTCCATATTTTAAATTGTGTTGGCCAGATTCGTTTGAAGTATAAACAAACTTGTGTTCATTACTTATTAAGCTGGAGTAGGGGGTTTGCTCAGTTGCATGGTAGTGCACTGGGCTGCCCATTCCGGGTCTCAGGTTAGAATCCAACAATTGGCTGGGTCACTTGGACCGACGTTGGACAGTGGTTTCAATTATCCTTTGCCTGATTCATTAAGCACTACGTCCTCCTCCTGTCCTAATTAGCAGAGTGCACAAGTACAGGATATAAAGACATATCCCTGTAAATGCGAAATAAAGGGAGGCAATTTTGCCAGTGCACTGCATGGTAGACCTATGGTAGGTAAAAATTCTAGAGGGGTTAGTTCACTTTGCAATGCATTGAGCTTCTAATTTCTTGCGCATCAGGTTTGATTCTGAGTCTGTCAGAGTTCTCAGGACATTATGCTGAACAGCAGTTTTGGCTGGTAGAGACTACCATTATATAGTCTCAATCATCCATCCTCTCTCCCTAGGCCTTTCTCTTATCACTCTCATAACATACTTCTTAGAAAATTCTTGCAAGGCCAATGTAATTTCAATGTGGCCTATAAGTTCACTTACTTGTCAACGATTTTGACCTAAAAAAAAAAGGCAGCCATTTGTATCCCACATGACTCAAATATCACCCTTTATGACCCCATATGTTTGGTAGAGGATGTTTAGCATTGACAAGCGGCAAATCATCTGCTGTTTCATTTACCTACAAGTGGCACTGTAGTGCAAGGCATTCAAATAGATATGAAAATGAAAAAGATGTTTTTTTAAACTATACAGCATTTCACTGAAATTATGCTTCTATGATGTTTGTCAACATAGAATAGTACAGTAACTTTATCATATAATATGGTGTGTCTCATGCAATGATATGCCTGAATCCAACTAAGCTCCTTATTCTCACTTACATGTGCATGCCAAAGATGCCATTTTCTTCCTGCACAGATGACATGCTCCAGGCATCCCCTGTGTCACCTGTTCTATTCCACATTGACAACTGTCATGAATTCTTCAAGGCCGTTTCTAATAACTTAGTGATAAGACTTGTCAAGTCAAGGTCACGTGAAGCAAAGTCTTTGTAAATCTCATCATTATTTGGATTTTCCATTACTGACATTAGTTAATGGTGTTATAGTGTCAAGCTCGTTAATCAATGTCATCTTATTCTTTTTATTTAATGGTTTTGTTGAGCAAGAAAGAAACATTTTTCAATGAATTTTCTCAACAATTGGTGAGCAGGCTAATGGCTGTTTATAATGGTTTAAAACATTTGCTTGTGCAAACTTGCTTCTGAGGGCATGGGTTTGAATCCAGCCTAGAATATCACTGTCAATCGGACCATTCACAATTTCACATCCTACTATTAATTAATGGACCCCTTCGTCTTTCCCAGCAAAAGTATAGGCTGCCCATCCACCAAAACTTACATGCAACATTTTCTCACCCACTAGAAGGACACAGGTATGGAACTATATATATATAACTGCATTCCAAGAAGACCTTCCGCTATAAAAGAAGTGTTTTTACAGATGGTTTCAGGTTTCCTTTCTGTGTGCCATTATCCTGCACACGCTTTCACTGATTCTGCTAATTAAAAAGAAAATCACTGGATTTAAGAACGAAAGAGAAAACCATGGTCTTTGTGCCGCTTTTCTTTTCTGCAACTAGAATTATAAAACCTACGAAGACCGATTTTCATTTCACTATTTCTCAGATTTTCTCCATTTGTCTTTCTGCGTTGCCAGCAGAAATTTAGACCCTGTTTTCGCTGCAGACAGAACATTTGCTTGAATTCAGTTTCCATCAATCTTATGTTTAATCTTTCACTTCACTGTTTCTCAGATCTTCTCAGTTTGTCTTTCTGCATTGCTGGCAGAAAATTAAGACACTGTAAAACTTGTTCGAAGACGATTTGCCTGATTTCAGGTTTCTATAAGTTCATGTGTAATCTATTTCTCGCCCAGAATTGGCACTGAGAAATTAATGCATCTCCCCGTAGTGTGTTAAGGGGGGTGGGGTGACATTTGGACACATCCCCACTTCTCCTCAGGCCCTGTGGCCCAAAATTAACATGGGGAAGATAGGAACAGCCGCAAGCGACAGTTATTCACTGCATGTTGTGGCCTCCTCCTAGGCTATTTCATTTCTTGATATGCCCCTGGTATCTCTTTCTAAAGCATGTTTTACAGGTGTAATTTTCTGTAAGTGATGCATTTCTGTCAAGGTTTAAAACAGTTTTTATTTGTGATTTGGCCATTGTTGGCCTTGTTTGCCCAAATACTGAGCCATTGTTGGGCCATTGTTGGTTTTGGTGAATGAGTGAATTAGTTTGCTTTGTTTCTTCTGATTCCTTTTGTATTTCATAATGGGGTGTGTTTGCTGCTGTGCTGGGCCACTTGTTCTGGGCATTGACCAATTTCAAATTGCTTACATTTGGTTCGTGCTGGGGGAAAATGTGTCATTTCAAAATATTTACCAACCTACATTTCGTTTCCAAAATGTCATGATTGTTCCTGAACTACGATATTTGTTTACATCAATTTTCTCACAGTGCTTCTTGCAGCGAAGCACAGTGGAGAGCAATCAATTCCTAGGAAACACATCCGCAAAGGAAGAAAATTAATGTAAATGTACAACGGCCCATGTGTGTGACAGAAAAAGAGTAGACCAGCATAGGCTCCTAGATTTCGTTTTAAAAACGTCATGGTGGTTACTTCCGTCTTTTTACAACAATTTTCTCACAGTGCTTCTTGCAGCGAAGCACAGTGGAGAGCAATCAATTCCAGGGAAACGCATCCGCAAAGGAAGAAAATTAATGTAAATGTACAATGGCTCATGTTTCTCTCTCTCAATGGGCTCGTAATTTCGTGTTATTCGATACGATTCTGTTTCTCTGGCAGTCATTTTCAGAGAAAACAAGGCTTTGTGAAAGATATACGTTGCTCATAGATCTCAGATCTGGGTAGGGACAGAGCTGAGACAGAGAGATGTATGGAGTAAGGGATATCAGGATGATTTCTGTTTCTTTTTTTTTTCATACCAGCCCATTTCCCAAGGAATTGTTTTGTGAAAGATCTAGCTGTAGGTATGGATAGAGCTGGAACAGAGAGATGTATGGGAGTCATAATGGGACGAGGTATATTGAGATGATTTCCTGATGTTTGATATGATACATGTATGAGGCCATTTTACATGGAGTAGATATGTGAAATATATATACTTTCATTCCTGGTTGAAAGAGGCATGTTGGTTTTACTTCCCTTTCTTCTCATTTTCTTGGAATTGTTTGCTGTGTGGTGATTTGATTAAATTGACTATCAGCATGCAGTTACAGAGTGAGATTTAAACACTACAAAAAATGCCATTGCAGAGCAGCTGACAGTGAAATGGCATGATGACAAGACGTCTCACATTGTATATTGAAATCTATGCTAATTTAAGAGGACAAAAAGCAAAGTTTCAATTAAATTATACTTCTATGATGTCAAAATCGTAATGATGTGATTCATGCAATGACGTGCCTTAAACCATCTGTGCTCAGTATCCATAAGTACACTTACAAGCCATTTTCTTGCAACACAGATACTATACGCTCATGGGATCTTCTATTTCACCTGACATATTCCAAATTAACAATGGTGAAAAATTCTTCAAGGCCGTTTCTGATAAGACTTGTCAAGTCAATGATACATGAAGAAAAATCTAAAATATGAATCTCATTATTATTGGGATTTCCCATTGGTTAATTGTGTCACAGTTTCAATCATGGTAATGAATGTCATTTTATCGTTTTATCGTTTTATTCAATCCATTTGTTGAAAAAATTCTTAGCAAATGAAAAAATCATCACGATAATTGCAAGGAGACAGATTCTCATAAAGACCAGGAATGTTGTGCTCAATTCTCCTGGTTTCAAGAAGGGCGGTAACGTTTGTTTCTCCAGCTCTGGCCCGGTCAACTGTACCTTATAAAGAACCCACAGCCAAAAAAGGCTCTATATTTGGTTAAGGGTTAAGGGTTCAACTGAATTGAAAAGGTTCAATACTGATGAGAAGGCCCTATGATGGAACCTTATGCTACCAACTTGAGAGAAAGAGCTTCCATTGTGGGAGTGCAGCTGGATTATCTAAGTATTGTTTTTGTTTGCTGCCGGAACCTTTTTAAAAGTTTGATAATGAATCTTTTAGGGTTCCTTATCTATAACAGCTTGAAGAACCCTTTAGGGTTCCATATAGAACCTTTTTGTCTGGAGTGTATTGCTGTGTCCTACTTGAAGGATGTTTGAAACCCGGACTCTGCACTCTTTCACAGATTCTGCTGATTGAAAAGAAAAACCCTGGTTTTAAAAGGATAAAAGAGAAAACCTCATCTTTGTGTCGTGTCTCTCTCCTCCAGGTAGATTTTTAAAATCTACCAAGACGGACTTTCATTTCACTATTTCTCCGATTTTCTCCATTAACTTTCTGCGTTGCCAGCAGAAAATGAAGACACTGTAAAATTTAGATGTTTCTAGACGATTTACATGAATTCAGATTTCTATAAATTCATGTGTATTCTATTCCTTGCCCAGTATTGACACTGGGGAATTAATGCATCTTCCCGTAGTGTGTCAAGGGGGGGGGGTTGACATTTGGACTCATTCCCTCTTCTCCTCATGCCCTGTGGCCCAAAATTAACTTCGGGAAGATAGAAACAGGCGCAATAGATGGTTTATTCTTGGCATGTTGTAGCCCCCTCCCAGGCTATTTCTTGATACTCCCCTGGTATCTCCTGCCAAGGTTTAAAGCAGTTTTCTTGTTTGTAATTTGGCCATTGTTGGTCTTGTTTGCCAAATACTGAGCCATTGCTGGCCCATTGCTGGTTTTGGTGAATGTATGAATTTGTTTTCTTTTTTTTTTTATGATTCCTTTTAGATTTCCTAATGGAATGTGTTTGTTGCTGTTCTAGGGCACTTGTTCTTGGCAGCGACCAATTTCAAAATTGCCTACATTTGGTTCGTGCCGGAAGAAAATTTGTCATTCGAAAATATTTACCAGCCGTGTTTGTGATACAAAAACAGGTCTCGACATTTTCTTTCAGGATATCCTTATTGTTTCTTGAACTACAACATTAGTTTTTGTGTGGTTGCTTCAATCTCTTTTACAACCAATTGTTCACAGTGTCTGTAGCGTCACACAGTGGAGAGCAATCATTTCCTAGGAAACGCATCCGCAAAGGAAGAAAATTAATGTAAATGTACAACGGCTCATGTTTCCCGCTTTCAATGGGCTCGTAATTTTGTGTTATTTGAGACGATTCTGTTTTTCTCGGAATTGTTTTTAGATAAAAACATGGCTTTGTAAAAGATATACGTTGCTCATAGATCTCAGATCGGGTAGGGAAAGAGCTGAGACAGAGAGATAGGAACGAGGTATATTGAGATGATTTCTGTTTTTTTTTATTTCATACCAGCCCATTTCCCAAGGAATTGTTTTGTGAAAGATACGTATGACGCTTATAGATTTCAGATCTGGGTACTGGGTAGGGAAAGAGCTGAGACAGAGAGATATATGGAACGAGCTATATTGAGATGATTTCCTGTTTTTTGATGTGATATGAGCCCATTTTCCATGGAGTAGATTTGTGAAATATATATACTTTCATTCCTGGTTAAAAGAGGCATGTGGGTCATTCCGTGTCAAATCATCAGATTTTCGAGAAATTTTCCACCACCCCGTCTGCGAATTGGCTGAAAAAATTATATGTTGTTTGACGTCTCAAAAGATGAACTCCCTGAAAATTTCAGCTCAATCGGTCAATTTTTCATGATTTGGCTGAGGTTTGAAAATTGCTCATTTTACCAGTTTTTCAGGCATCGTTTTGACCACAACTACACTGTTTGCTCAAAAAATCACCCAATGCTCAACTTTGAGCATTGAAATTCGGGATCTACACTAACTGGACAATGGAAAAGGATCTTTGATAGACATTTATTGTTTTGCTATAACGATCACGAAGCTATGGCCTTGTTAAATTCCCCCCTCAAAAATCAATGTTCACCACAAAAAAATTCAAATCTCCTATAGGTATTTCGGGTATAGATACAAAATTCCTAGGATATATTCTACATATGTATGGTCAAATAATAGTTGAAAATTGGAGATGTGTTCAGCCTCGTTTTTTTAATAAAAATTTTTGAAAAATATTGTATATTTTTCAGTATGTAAAAAACAAAACTAGCTGGAAGTCAAGAGGTACATGTGACACATCCCTGAAAGTTTCCTATTATCTTTCACATCCATAGGGCATAATACAGAAAAAAATTCAGGAACATGTTCAGCTTACTTTTGGTTCCTCGGAATTTTGAATATTATTCTGTCTGTAACATCGATGCAACTGTTGATTGGACCTTCTGCAAAAGGTATCATAGACACAGCTTTTAAACTTCTCAGGTATATTCTACTTATGTATTGTCAAATAATAGTTGAAAATTGGAGATGCGTTCAGCCTCATTTTTTTAAAATAAATTTTCGAAAAATATTATATATTTGTGTTATGTCAAAAACAAAATTAGCTGGATTGCAAGCTGTATAAGTGGCACATCTCTGAAACTTTCCTATTATCTTTCATATCTGTAGAATATGATACAGAAACGAATTCAGGACTATTCTCAGCTTACTTTAGGTTCCTCTGAATTTTGAATATTATTACAGACAGAATAATATTCAAAATTCAGAGGAACCTAAAGTAAGCTGTACATATTCCTGAATTATTTTCTGTATTATACCCTATATATGGGAAAGATAATAGGAAAGTTTCAAAGATGTGCCACCTATACCGCCTGCAATCCAGCTAATTTTGTTTTTGACATAACACAAATATATAATATTTTTCGAAAATTCATTTTTAAAAAATGAGGCTGAACACATCTCCAATTTTCAACTATTATTTGACAATACATAAGTAGAATATACCTGAGAAGTTTAAAAGCTGTGTCTATGATACCTTTTGCAGAAGGTCCAATCAACAGTTGCATCAATGTTACAGACAGAATAATATTCAAAATTCCGAGGAACCAAAAGTAAGCTGAACATGTTCCTGAATTTTTTTCTGTATTATGCCCTATGGATGTGAAAGATAATAGGAAACTTTCAGGGATGTGTCACATGTACCTCTTGAGTTCCAGCTAGTTTTGTCTTTTACATACTGAAAAATATACAATATTTTTCAAAAATTTATATTAAAAAAACGAGGCTGAACACATCTCCAATTTTCAACTATTATTTGACCATACATATGTAGAATATATCCTAGGAATTTTGTATCTATACCCGGAATACCTATAGGTGAATTGAATTTTTTTGTGGTGAACTGTGATTTTTGAGGGGGGAATTTTACAAGGCCACAACTTCGTGATCGTTATAGCAAAACAATAAATGTCTATCAAAGATCATTTTCCATTGTCCAGTAAGTGTAGATCCCGAATTTCAAAGCTCAGGGTTGAGTATTAAGTGATTTATTGAGCAAACAATGTAATTGTGGTCAAAACGATGCCTGAAAAACTGATAAATTGAGCAATTTTCAAACCTCAGCCAAATCATGAAAAATTGACCGATTGAGCTGACATTTTTCAGGAAGTTCATCTTTTGAGGCATCAAACAACATATAATTTTTTCAGCCAATTCGCAGACGGGGTGGTGGAAGCCACTTGATGATCTGACATGGAATGACCCATGTTACTTTTACTTCTTTTTCTTCTCTTTATATCATGAGAATGTCAATTTTTCTAGTATTACAGCGAAACACTTTGATATAGAATTAGAGTGCACTGTGGCACTGTGAAAATGGCACTTCGTGTGTCATCATGCTGATGATTTGTCATGATCAAACCCAATACTTTCAATGTTAATTTGATTGAAGGAGACTTATCCCACTTGTTGGTGACAGCCAAACGAAAGGATTATGTATCTGATTTTCACTATGAAATCAGTTTTGACAAGTCAAATGGCCTTATATTGATCATGACTAATCAAACAGCCTCTATGTTTCCCATGTTGAAGTAGAGAAGATGACACTTCATCAGCTATCATTAGTCAAGAAATGCATTTTTCACAGTGAACTGATCCTCATTGTGTCTATATCAAAGTGTTTCGCTGTAATGTTCATTGTTCATCTGAAAGCCTTTTCCTTGCTTTTCTCTTGCGTTCCTTACAACAACTAAAGGAAGAGCTGTGGAGGAACGGTCAACCCAAGGTCTTTCAGTGTTTAGCTACATTGTTTTTTCATACATGTGAGTGTTCTGCGTAGTAAGCCCTCCTCTTCAAACCATTTGCAAGCTAACTTGGCCTTGATCATGGCATTTGTTGCATATACATCATTTAATTGTGATACAAAGTGAGTTATACACACTCTTTTGGCTGGGACTGAACACAAGGAAATGTGTGAGGTCTTTGCTAATTTCTGTCTCATCTGTTCCCCTCAAAAGCCCCCCCCCCTTTAAAAGCCTATCTAACCTGGTTAGCTAAAGGGTCAGCCCCAAGCCAAGTGCTTAGGAGAGCAACCTGTTACAGCCAACCCACTGTATTATTCCCTTACATCTCTGAGATTTTGACACACTCCAGTCAACAACAGTCTCGCCACAAAGCCACCTGCCACCATGAGTGGGATTTTGAATGGAACCGCCTACCTCAGAGTCAGCCTTAGGACGATCCACCATATTATACTTTCGCCTTAAAAGCCTGCTATCTAATCGGTTGAGCTAAAGGGCTGGCCCCCAAGGCAAGTTGGAGTAACGTATGCTTCCGACTAACAGTTTGTTGAGTTCATCTCTCTGTTTCTCACATCTCTGTTGTCAATAGACCCTTGTGATAGGCCAGAACTGGCCATATAGAAGACCCCCTTCTGCATCAATGTCCTTCATCTGCATTAGACTAAATTTTCTTCTTCTTTCACTATTTTCCAGAATCCCTGAACAGACGGATTAACCATGAGGATGAAATGGACTCGCCTCTCGGAGGTGTTCTACCGCCGGAAAACGCTGGAAGCGGATGTTCTGGAAACGCCCCTCAAGCGTTGCCTGACGACCTTCGACCTGACCCTTCTCGGAATCGGTAAGGTTCATTTTGTTACAGGGGAGGGTAACAAGCTAGGACAACCTCAGTCGTAGTGTGCAATGCTGTCAATCGCATGGTCCCAAGTTCGAAACCAGCTTGTACCGAGTGACCTTAGCCTATGTTGGATGGCTGTTTCATTTATCTTTACCTCATTGCTGTGTCCTCCTCCTGTCCTCATTAGCCTAGCAAGTGCATTAATACAGGACGTAAAGGCCCGATCATCGCTTCAAGTCCAATATAAGGACGAAAATAGTTCCATGGTGTAACAATAACTGTGTTATTTGGTTGTGATATCATCATAACAAACATATCAGCCAATGAGCAGGGGTTTGGGGGCAGCAGCCCTATGTGACGTCATGACAATGGTTGTGACGCAATGATTTTAAGGTGGCTCGCTACCCACGAAATTACGTCACCTGCACATATTTCCGCGCAGCCAGGCAGGCCCTATCTATGGTAACGTCACCACTCTGCTGCCACTGCTTCAAGACTTTTTCTTACTTTTGAGAATTTCATGCGTTGGCCGCT
This sequence comes from Platynereis dumerilii, assembly GCA_026936325.1. NCBI lineage: Eukaryota > Metazoa > Annelida > Polychaeta > Phyllodocida > Nereididae > Platynereis > Platynereis dumerilii. Next base: position 7,425,088 of record JAPTHN010000017.1, on the reverse strand, counting down.
TCGTTTGCCATTTGCGCCACTTCTGTTGGGGTTAGAGACTTCTCGTTTAGAGCATAAGATGCGCTATGAAGATGACTATAATCTGCCAGACTTTCAGCTCTCTACTTTGATTAGAAAATTTTTGTAGGCGATTTTCGGAAAGCATGTCTAGTTTCTCAAAAATGACTCTGTAACACAAATGAATGTTTATATCAATTTCCAGGCCCATAAGGCCGTATGTCTGTATCATTATATTGTTCCTTACTTCACATGGAAGCAAATACCAAAGAAATAAAAAATCCTATCTCGTCTTTTTTTTTTTAGCGCCATGATTCATAAAAAAAATTTAATTTTCAAAATCATCACTTTTGATTCGAACCCCCAGAAAAGTTCTTTAAACTAAACATATCTTTCTGATATTTTGATCAACTTTTCCATAAAACTTTCCTCTTTAAGTCCATGCTTCATTTAATAACATAGGATGAATGACCACTGAATGGCAGGGAAAACTTCACAGTAAAAAAAAAGAAAGAAATTGAGTTTTTCAGGCTTGCCTTGACTGACTTTCTTTTCTATAACCTCAAATATTTTGAAAGAAAGGCTGGTAGCGACCACTTTCGCTTATATATCCTTGCTATAAACTATATTTTGGATCATTTAAAACTATTTTTAAGAAATCCTATCTTGGAAAGTTCACGAGTATCGAGCCACCTTAAGAGACTCGCTGGAACTACTTAACTGGATATTGGACTTGAGCCCAATCATGCATCCATCATTTTGTTATAAATAATACCCTCTCCGGAAAAACACACCCACTTTTTGCAGTACTATCCAGTTGTAGATTTCATGGCTGTAATTTAATATACTGAAGTAATACATTGGAGGCTTTATTTATGCCATAATTATGGGTCCATGACTCCATTGAAACTGTTTAACTGTGGTTTTACTACAAGGGATACATCCAAGAACCACAGCATAGTCATGTTTTGAGACAGTTTATGATATAATTATAGTTATCTTATGGCTTGCTGCACATTTCCCTTAGGAAAACTGAAACATGATTAACCCTGCTTAATGATCTTCCTATTGGTACTTCATTGACAATTTTATTAGTTTGGCCAACCAGAAATTCACTTTTATTTTTGCTTGTGAGTACTTGACTCAAGTTGACTGTCTGTCTGTTGCTTACCAACACTCAATCATGAGGCAATGTACATGATTAGGCCTTGTGATGAAATTCATATTGCTCTCAACCACTGGTCAAAATTCATTAAAATTATATTAGACCTGCACAAGTGTATAAATGTTGTTTGTTTCCATCATACATCACCGTGCAAAGTTTTGTGTCTCCATGCCATAAAAGTTGGTATCGGTCTGCACACCATGTGATAAAAGAGAATTTGCATATCATAGAGAGACATTAAGGAGAAGCACAACATAAAGACTTATCTGTGGGGACTTCAAAGGGAGTTAAAGTAACATTATGTAAATCAACTGTTATCCTCTGAAAAAAAGAGCTTCTCTGAAGAAAAAGTGCTGTAAATAGTATGTCATCTAACGTGCCAGTCCAGTGTATAAGTCAAATGGATAGTAGATAGGACAACCAAACTGCTGCTGGTCATGGTTATGTAGGCCTACATGTAATCACAGAAAAAATATCAGCAATATCATATCACAATTAAATTAAATTTTAAAAATACAATTGCTCATTAGTTTCTTCAACAGGAAATTGAAACAGTCAGACAAACAAATTGACAGACCCACATATAAAAATACATAAGCTCGTCAGTGTGTCCAAATTTTGTTTGATAAACCAGGCTTGCAGCACACTTTGGTTTTTCTTTCCAGTAGACACAATAGCAGTTATTTTTGCCATGATTATACTTTTTTTTTTGTCATTGAGCCTTTTGTGTTTCAGGTTTGAAAAAGGATTTTTGCAAATGTGAAAATTTGATTTGTAATAAAATATACATTGAGTGACAATGGTTTCATCCCTTGCCTATTGTGAAAAAACTATTGAAAAACATGTATTAATGTTAAAAAGTACTATTGAAATATATGGATCCTGAACAACATTCATAATGTTATACATGAAATTGTGTATGTTGCTTTGCAATTTGCATGTATATATATTTTATTTGCATGATAATTGAAAAATAAATTAAAATGTTACAGGGTACCAAAATCTATATTCTATCTATTTAGAAATGAATTCAGATATTGGATTTATAATGGAAACGTCATTGAAGTGTAGATAAAATTAGATGACTGAAAGAAGAGCAGGAGAAATATCAATAATATAATTGAATTATAATTTAAAAGTCATACCAGGAATATGCACTTTCCTGTTAAGAATTGAAATGACAAAAGAAAAGAGATTGCTCTTACACTTTGAAAAGAGCAATTTTTGAGTCATGATGCTGATGATGTGTCATGATGTGTGATGATGTGTCATGATGTGTGATGATGTGTGATGATGTTGATGATGTGTCATGATGATGATGTGTCATGATGTTGATGATGTGTCATGATGCTGATGATGTGTCATGATGTTGATGATGTGTCATGATGTTGATGATGTGTCATGATGTTGATGATGTGTCATGAAATAATTCATTATTATCAACAAAAAGCTGAAATTGAATTATTTAATAAGATCAAATTCCAGGACAGAATTGATGTTTCTACTTCCAAATGATTTTTCGAAACAATCACATACATGCGGCGGTTTTTGCATATATGAACTTGGCTTTTTCTAAAAATCTGCAGTTTTCATGAGTCATGTAAATACGACTGTACAGAATTTCCACAAAACCAAATTTGGAATGATTTTGAGGACAAGCCCAACAACCAATCAGGTTTCCTCCCTGGTAGAAATGTCACGAACTGCTTAGTTCAGAGTTAACATTTTTATGTATTCTCGGATATACAAAATAAAGAACATTAGCTGTTGAGCTATTTTCGGAGGAGTCCAAAGAAACTCAAATAATAAAAGAAACAAAGATAGGGTAAAATTGTCTTTTAAAAATGTTCTCCTGATGACATAGTCTTATATAGTGCATCCTGTCTACAAGTGGACTGCTCTTGCATTGCCACAGATCAGAACATATGCTGTCTTGTATTGCCACCTAGTGACTAGTGTGCTATTCAGCGAGCTCCTGCGAGCGTCCACCAACTTTCGACCAGAAGAACACACACAATTTTGTGTGGAAGACACCGGGGGGGAGTCTGACTCTGGTATACATCAATGTTGAATAGCAATTTTGTGAATGTGCAATGAAATTGGAACTATTTCTTGGGACAGCAATGCTGTAGCATAGGAAATCAACTTTTGTGCCAGGTGGCAGCAGCATGCAGTTCTCAGTTTCACCAGACTGTAGTGCATCTATACATAGGTTGCTTGTCTCTTTTTTTAACTCATTCCATATTTTAGGTCCTTCCCAGTGGGCACACGACGTAAACCCCGACGTTGCTAATTGGTGGAGGGCTGGTCTATTGGTCACGTAGATATGTATGGTAGAGATTATGTCGCCCCAACGTGAACACGACGTCGGGGTTTTTTCACAACATTGCCACAACGTCGCAAGCTAACGTCGAACTCCTGACATTGCCTCACAATGTTGTAAAACGTCGCCACAACGTCACATGCTAACATCATATCTTTGACGTTGCTTCACAACGTTGTGACAACATAATTTCAACCATGCAATTCTACGTCATTTGACGAAAAGTGTGACGTCATTGCAACGTTGCTGCAACGTCGATGTGCCCATGGGGTTTGTACTTTAGCTCAGTGGGATATACATAGATTTCAGTAGATATACTCATGTTATATCTACCTCAATACAATGTGTCCATGGTGATACTATCATCTTCTTTGATTGCAAATTTAACGAAAATTATTGTGAGAAAACCTATTGCTTATCATGAATGATATACTTTCAGGTCATATGGTTGGAGCTGGAATCTTCGTCTTGACTGGAACGGTGGTGAAAGATGTTGCTGGACCTGGAACCGTATTGGCTTACCTACTTGCTGGAGTGGCAGCCCTTCTCTCAGCCCTCTGCTATGCTGAATTTGGGGCTAGGGTACCCAAAGCTGGATCGGCCTACACCTACACCTATGTCACTATTGGAGAATTCTGGGCGTTCATCATCGGTTGGAATATCATACTGGAGCATTTGTTGGGTAAGTTGATTTTTGTAATTTTTTTGTGATGTCAGCGATTTGTGCTGTGACTCAGTGGTGTTTATTGGGTACCCCATGTATGCGGTACACTATACATTACGATACGATACTTTTACGATACATTACTTTTATTTATGCTGGGCAAGTAAAAGATGCCCCGCATGGGGTAAATGTGAAACATGTTGAGGACTCCCACTCTCTCTCCCGTCTCATCAATGACAATCAACCTTCGTGAGCGCCCAGAACTGGGCTTAGAGGGCGGCACTTACCATATCTATCTGTCTATTTATCTATCTATCTATCTATCTATCTATCTATCTATCTATCTATTTGACATGTTCTTTTACACAAATTGGAGAACTTTGTCAAAAACAGAATTTACTACAAAACATAAACAGTACAGGACATGATATGAGCTGCACAGAGACAGGATTGACATTAATAAAATAAAATAGAAGTATGAATACACATATTTATATAGCACCAAATTTTGGTAAGACAATTAAGAATTACTAGCCAATCTCAAAGCTACATTACTGGACGATAAAAGGTTCCAATGAATGCCATGATTTTCAATGGAAACAACAAATTTCTATTTTTGTTTTTGTTTTATTGCAATTTAGAAGAATAATTTAAAATGGTGATAGTCATCGCCAACACACTGAAATAGCTGACGTCCGGTAATCTGACCGATCAGAGAGGCATATATTTGACACATTTTGAAAACAGCATCAAGCGTTGCTTTACCCCAACGGAAACCTCAGATATTCAAAGAGCTGACTCAATCGTCGAAATAAAACTCATGTTTTCGGACAACTGGTTAAAGATCCTTGTGGCACAAAATGATATGATACATTGTACAGCACACATTTACCAAATGCCTACAACAAAAAAATGCAATCCTTACTTGATATATATTTTTTTTAAATGTGCTATTTCTAAGGTTGAACGATAGTCTGCAAAGACAAATAAGTAACGTTGAATGATGTACTCGTAAGAGCTGCTGGAAGAGAAAGGGCACAAGAACTTTTAATTTCTATTAATTGACAGTTGAAGCCTGCAGCCAGAACAATGCATGAGAATTGTATTGAAATCTTGCTCCCTTCTCCTTCTAATTAAGCCACTGAGTTAAAGCTAATGGGGTATGACCTTTGATAACTCTACAACTAATAGATTATCTAATGAGAACAAAACTGTAGACCACTTGGTAATTCGAACTCAGCTTTTTTGAAAGTTCAAGATGTCTGTCAGTAAGTTTTTCAGAAAAATTTTAAAACAGTTCCTGAGCAATAAATATTTTGATGCTGTGACAGATTACAATTCGGAAATTGTTGGCATGTTACAAGAAACTGAGACAAAGTGCAATCATTATCCACTGAAAGGCTTACACAATTCCAAACTTGTTGTGAACAAGTTCCCAACTTCCCAAGTAGTTAACATTCCAAATTTTCCATGGCAACGACTGTAACTTGGTAACCAGAGAATGGCAGTTTGACATTTTGGCAGATATGAAATGCCACGTATCTGCCCACGGAATTTATCATCAATGGATTGTATGGAGATTAACTTATGACAGATGCATGGTTGATGTGACCAAGCATATGGGCGAATATTCTGTCATCTATTGTATATTATGAAAGTAAAGAGCAGGGTTAATATTGGTCTATCTATCTATTTATCTGTATCTATCTATCTATCTATCTATCTATCTATCTATCTATCTATCTATCTATCTATCTATCTATCTATCTATCTATCTGTCTATCTATCTGTCTATCTATCTGTCTATCTATCTGTCTATCTATCTGTCTATCTATCTGTCTATCTATCTGTCTATCTGCCACAATAGACTGCTGATGTCTCGGATAGATCAATAGATATGGTAAGTGCAGCCCTCTAAGCTAAGTGCTGGGCACTCATGGGGTCTATTGATGAGATGGGAGAGAGAGCGGGAGTCCTCAACTTGTTACACATTGATTCCATGTGAGGGATCTTTTACTTGCCACTGTTACAAGGGCCCCCAAGTTCCCCAGCTGATGGTTGCATGCCGAATAATTCCTATTTTGTCCTATTAAAGTGGGTAAAATTCCCCTATATTTTACAGTAAAAATTCCTATATTCCTACGAAATCTAATGTGATGTCGGATGGGCACACTGTACTCTGTGTAGATGGCAGCTGGAGCTGTTCTATTCCTTCTTCGAACAAGACAAGTGTTGCATATTCTTCGTCGTCCACTACAAATCAATTTGCCAAACCTTCATAAGTCTTATCAGCAGCCTCTTGTCGGAGCCTTGAACGAGTCTTATCTCTCATTATTTGGGGCTATGCCAAACAAATATGAGGACCCTCCCACGCAGTAAACGTGTGCCAGGACTGTTTATCTTATCGGAGAATCAGTTCTCGAGCCGGATTGTCAGGAAACTCTTGCGGTGAGGAGGCAAGAGAGGCTGTAGTGACTTGCTCAAGCTGTCCATTGGTTCTTTTTTTGGCTGACAACATACTCTGAGCAACACCAATGATTTTACTCAAAAATCTCATCAAAAATCCAATCCCTTTTGTTAAATTTCTAAACAGCACTAATCAGGCTCGGTCTTTCCAAGAACAATGTAAATCTAAAAGTATTTTCATGTATAATTAAATTGACAAATAATTGTGTTATGCTTGTGTATTTGAAAACACCATAGACATCTGCAATTATTGATTGAATAATTCTATTTTGTAGTCTTAGCAGTGAGCACCAATGGTACAATTTCATTTCACTCAATGTATAACTTTTCTGAATATGAGAAATGTATATTTTTTTATGAATGTAAAAAAGGCCCTATCTTATCAGTGCTATTTTGTTGTCCAGTAAACAAGCAATGATATTCAACACTGACCCCTTTAAATGTATAGAAGGTAGATTTTGCTTGCGAATGGCCTTACAACTTGTTTATGACGTAGCAAACTTATAAATATCTAGGTTACATCTTTATAAGTTTTGCTACATCAGTTAAATAAGCGTTTTAACAAAACCACTATGTCAGAAATTTTTATCATCTTCTTAGTTTCACCCTTTTCTTGTTTCAGGAGCGGCATCCATCGCGAGGGCTTTTAGCGGATCATTTGACGCCATGTTGAACAACGCCATCCGTAACGCTACTCTTGCTAGCATTGGGCCGATTAATGTCACGTGGCTGAGTAACTTCCCGGATTTTATCGCCATGGTTACTTGCTTTATTGTAATGGCTTTCGTGGCGAGTGGAACGAGGATTTCCATAAATTTCAACAGCATCTTAACCGTCATCAACATGATAGTTATCGTGCTGATCATTCTCGTTGGATTTTCCTTGGCCGAGTGGGACAACTGGACCAACCCCAGGACAGGAGGCTTCTTGCCATATGGATTTGCTGTAAGTTTGTGATCTGCACTCTAAAATAAGTGGGGTAAAATTGGTTTTTTGAAGTACGATAGAGATTTGCTGTAAGTTTTTGATCTGCACTCTAAAATAAGTGGGGTAAAATTGGTTTTTTGAAGTATGATAGAGATTTCATGCATACAAAATTGGTTTTCCCAAAAACCTGCTATACACTTGACAGTGCATTTGTAGGTATTTCCAAAAACCCTGGAATGATATTGCAGACAAGCCCAAACACCAATCAACTGATCAGGGCTTTCTCATGAACTTTATTTTTCAGAGTGTATGTATTATCTCGACATTTATGTTGAACTTTATTTGTCAATATGTAGCCTGAAAGAATAAACTTAAATGTGTCTGGAGTAAAAAAAATCAGAATCAAATTATGTCAACTTTTGAATGATCATCGAGTCCAGTTCAATGATCATTGTCATCGATTGATTGACCTATTAATGATTTCACGATGTTACAGCCTGGAATTCTGATATGCAAAAAAGTGGACTGCTGCACTATGTAAATGGCACATCGTGTGTCATTATTCTGATGATTGTCATGATCATACCCAATACTTGTAATGCTAATTTGATTTAAGGAGACTAATCTTGCTTGTTAGTGATTATAATTTTTACTCTAAAATCAGTTATGACAAATCAAATGGCCTTCTCCTGATCATGACTAATCAAACAGCCTCAATGTTTCCAAGGTGACACTTCATCAGCTACTATTATGAGTGACAAAGTGCATTTTCACAGTGCAACAGTCCACTGTTTTCACGTATCAAATTTCCCGTCTGGAAGCCAATCTTCTTCGGCTTGAAAGTTATTCTTACATCTAAAAGCTAGGCAGTTTAGTGATGTCGGCCGTCGCCTATTTCTAGAGACATTGAATATTCTAAGTTTGCAAGACTCAACACTGCTCATCAGTGTAGGCATGTTACAAGCAAGGCCTTATCTTCTGTCTCATGTTGCTCAAAGGTGAATATCACACTCAAAGACCCACTTTGAAAGTTTACACCGTCGAAGTACAAGGTGTTTGATAGTGACATCTTAATATGTGTGAAACTCATTAACCGAATTGATTATGGACTTGCGCATTACTACTGTAGCTATTAGGAGAATTACTGACAAGAAGAGAGTGACTGGCATTATGATAGTAGTCAGTGTAAAAATTCAATATGTAAAGCCCTGTTACCCCTTCCCCATGAAATGTCTTGATTGTCTTTTCACATATATGAATCTTCATTTCTGTTTTGCATCAAATTTACAGTCCATTTGTAATCAAATTTTACCCGATAACAATTGAGTCATTGTTATTTGACAAAACAAATTAGGTTCTCTTGCTATTGCAATTTCAGCCTTAGCTGCTAAAAATTAACTGTGAGATTGCATTAATACTGTTTTAAGGTCACATAAAATTGATTTAGCTGCTCAGACATACTGAAACAACATTTTTTTGCCAATGAAAGAAATGCTTATCCATGATTTTATTCAATTGGTTTCACAATAAAAAGTTAAGATTACAGCTTTCTTTTCTTCATCAGACTGACCTAAAAAAAAGGGTCACTGGAAAAGATCTGAGAAACCATAAATTAATTATACCTCGTCTGAAGAATGTCTAAAATTTTTTGAATAATGCTGTGTGCATATGTAAGCCAGACAGGATCTTCTCAAGGCACTCTTTTTAGGGACAATCAGTGCGATGACAACAAATTATGTAATTTCAAATTTTTGAATATCAATTTAAAAAATAGTGCATATAAGGTCACTTTTTTTCCATAGGCAGAAAATGCGGCTCAAATCCAGTATCTGGATAAGTAGTTCCAATGACACTCTTTGCTCTTTAAAATAATTGCATCACAACCATTGTCATGGCGTCACATGGGGGCTGCCGCCCTCACACCCTGGCTCATTGGCTGAAATGCTTGTTAGATGACTTAACCAGCAAAACGACACACTTATTGTTACTTCCTGGAACTATTAGGTCCTTTTATTGGACTTGAACCAAAAATCTGTCCGCTTCGTCAATCGATAAAAAAAAAATTAAATATGACTGGCCTAATACACCTAAGAATGTAGTAATGGAGGAAGAAAAGACGATTGATAACATTAACATCACTGCACTAATTGTTACACAATTTATTACACATGAAATACAACAAAAACAATGCCATTCTACCATGGTGAAATCATCCATTGGAAACTGCTGCAACTACTTTTATGTAAGCAGCATTCAAGAAAAAGGATGAAATTCAAAAATCTACTTGGAATTGAACATTAAAATTAACAAACTCTTCTGCATTCAAGGTTATTTAATTATAGACGTCTGGCCAGAAGTATATTTTCAGACCAATTTAGCATGACTTATTCACTGCACGGACATTTGTCTCGTCTCTTGCATTTCTTATTCTTTTCTACGGCTGTCATTTTGTTCAAATTACTCATGCTAATATGGAACATTTCCATGGCATCCTCCATGTTCTTGTGAGTCATGGAAGTAATGTATCTGTGGACTTTCTCATGCATTTCTTTGCAATTCTTTGGATCATTGTTGCACTGCTTTTGCATTTCTCTGCAATTCTTTGGATCATTGCTGCATTGTTTTTGCATTTCTTTGGAATTCTTAGGACCATTGTTGCATTGCTTTTGCATTTCTTTTGCATATTCCACACATTTCTTCGCTTTTTCGTCAAGTGCATCTTCTTTCTTCTTGGTGGTTTTCCCACAAAATTCACAAGTTTTGTCTTTCTCATTTGGGCCTGCTTTTGTATCTGCTTTTGTATCTGCTTTTGTATCTTCATCTATATCTGCATCTGTGCCTGAATCCTTATCTGCAACCTTATCAGCATCCTTAGCTGCATCTGTATCAGCATCTGCATCTGCATCCTTATCTTCATCAGTATCTGCATCCTTATCTGTATCTGCATCTGTATCTGCATCCTTATCGGCATCCTTGACTTCACCTGTCTCTGCATCTGTATCTGTATCTGTATCCGCATCCTTATCTGCATTCTTATCTTCATCTGTATCTGCATCCTTAACTTCACCTGTATCTTCATCTGTATCTGCATCTGTATCATCCTGACCTGATTCATCCTTTTCAGGTTTTTTTTTGCTTCTTTCCTCCTCGGCCATTTTCATGCACTCCTCGAAGTAACTTCGGCTCTTCTCCATAGTTCTGTTGTATTGGTCGAGGATCTTTTTATATTTCTTTTCCCACTTTTCTCTTTTTTTTACGCATCGTGGTGTTTCCTTTTCTTCTTCGTCTGATTTCTTTTTTGATTTAATTTTTTCTTCTCCGCCTTTCTTCTCTTTCTTCTTCTCTTTTCTTCCAATTTTCTTCTTGGCATCCTTGTTTTCTCCTTTATCCGCCATTTTTTATTCGGTCTTAAGGCGTAGCGACTTTCAACTTCTCTGGCACTGCAATACTAAAGCAAAACATCGCAAAAGTAAAGTAAAACCTCTTAAAACCCCAAAAGATGACTTTCACTTCCTCGGGTCACAGAGATTGCACTGTTGCAATCGTATCAGTCAATATTTGTATACTGTAGGATGATTTTCCATGCATTGAGATTACACTTCTGTTGATATCTAGATCTGTGCTTTCAATTGACTGTGACAGTATGACACTTTTATCGAAAGTTACTACTGTTTACACTAACTCATATCGCCATTGTCCTTAAACATTGAAATACAATTCCGGAGAGTCGTCTAATCTAATTTCATAAAGTGTGCAAAATTGAATTTTTCATTATTGCCCTAATTTTACCAAAATGATTGTTGTAACTATTGCTTGTCTTGTTTTGAAACATCATAATCGGTTCCATCGGTATGAAGGACTGATGTAGTGTATTTCCATGTCCTACATGACGCAGTGTGGGAGAAATTTGAAGAATCTTTGGGAAGGCTTTATTGCGTTTTGCTGCAATTCATTCTTAATTGAATTTACACGAAACCGCAATTGGAGTAAAAAAGATTAAAATGGACAAAAATTGATTTTGAATCGAGCATTAAAACCAAATTAAGCCCTTTTGCCATTCCAATGCCTGCATTAGTTGCTGTAATGAATGTAGTAGATTGCTAATCATTGCATCAAATCCATTGCATTACATTCATCTAATGCTTTTCTGTTGCATTTCTAATGCATTTCTAATGCATTTCTTGAGCTAATCAATGCCTTTCATTGCAGGGAGTGTTTTCGGGAGCCGCAACATGTTTTTACGCTTACATTGGATTTGAAGGGATTGCTGTTGCCGGAGAGGAAGCGAAACATCCTGAAAAGTGAGTTGCTATCTTAAATGATTTTAATGGAATTACTAGGTTGTATAATGCGAAGTATTATACATGTGGGGTGTTCAGAAATTTTTCAGGCTACTTTTAATGTAGACACTAATTTTTAATTTAGATCTACAATATTCGCAAGCCAGAATTCAGCAATTTTGAAATGCATTCTTAAAATATTGGACAATTTGGCATTTCAAAGTCATTCTGTGAACTCGAACTATTTTGCACTGGTCAATGAAATTAATTACATTTTATTGACGAAACAGTCGCTGGTTTCATTGGAGAATTCAATTGGGAGAAAAGACCAAAAGCTTAGTACAGGCCTAAAGTAGTAAATTTGTTGCATGCTGTGTGTTTTGTCTACAAAGAAGTTGAAACAACAATACATTATCAAAACGGTACTTCCTTATGCAGGCGGCCATCTGTTACCTCAGAGCAACCGATCCATCTTATGTGCTGCTGTAGAGACTTGAGCACTGTTATTTGTTTCAAGTCCAATGAAGGGAACTTCGAACAGTGGCATATTTAGGGGGGGGGGTCATGGTGCCATGCCTCCCCCCCCCTCAGGCCCAAAATTAACATGGAAGAGATAGGAAATGCCGCGGAGCGCCCCGTATTCACTCCGAATATTGTGCGGGCTTAAGTGCGGGCTTAAGTGCGGGCTTAAGTGCGGGCTTAAGTGCGGGCTTAAGTGCGGGCTTAAGTGCGGGCTTAAGTGCGGGCTTAAGTGCCGGCTTAAGTGCCGGCTTAAGTGCCGGCTTAAGTGCCGGCTTAAGTGCCGGCTGAAGAAGTGCGGGCTAAAGAAGTGCGGGCTTAAGTGCTGGCTAAAGTGCCGGCTTAAGTGTGCAGTTTGTTTGATGACATCATCATAACAAGCGCTCCCGCCAATCAGCAGGGGTATAGGGGCAGCAGCCCCGATGTCGCGTCATGATATCAGTCATGATATATACAGTGCCGCCTGTAAGTAAGTGATGCAATGGCACAATATCATGCGTTTCACTTACTTACAGGCGGCACTGTATATATATTGATTTTATTGATCATGGTAAATACACCGATAGGTGTCCACCAACCATTTTATTTGCTATCCATTGTCTTATATGTTCATGTGTACTGCTTTAATAATTGTCCAATAAATAATATAATAATAATTGAGCAACCAATCATACTTGAACTACTTATCCTTTTACGCATATTAAAACAAATTTCGTCGTAACTTCTTTGGCAATTTCTATGTACAATTTCAAGGTTAGTGGATTGCAGTGCTCATAGCAATGTCTTACAATGAGTCTATGAACAATAGCTGAGTTCGTTTTTTAGTCAAATAGTGTACAACAAACAATTCCACTGGCAATACCTTGAATGACTTTTGTGGATATATTGTATTTGCCTGGTATCTTCGAAACAGCTAGACCTCCATGTTTTCTCTTTCAACTTTCAAGTGAACATTGCCTAATTGGGTCTTCTGGCTATAGGCTGTCTCAGCCAAGATAGCAAGTGCTTGATGGCTGGGCAGCAACCTAATAATAGGGAGACATGCAATTGTCCTATCAAGAGAAAATAGTCTCCATAACAGTTTAGCAAATTAGCATTTATTATTATACTCTTGGGAATGTGAGAGACAGACTGTTGTGTCATGCAATTTGTAAGGAAGATGAAGGAATATGGCATCCAGGCATGCAACAGACTCAGAGGGATATCCTGTGGTTATTTTTGTCTTTGAAGGGGAGGTATTATATATAGGCCTACTGTCCTGGCCTATGTAGGGGAGAGCGGGGCACAGTGAGACGGCGGGCACAGTGAGACAAAGCCTGTAGCGTCTAGCTGGTACTGTTTACAGATCAACCCTCTTTTTTATAGTACAAAAAGTAAGTAAGCGAGAGTCTGACCTATATCCAGAATGCCTACACAGCATATTGAGAGTGGAATTTCAATATTTAGGTTTTTAGCCGATAAAAGTAAATAATTTTGCTAAACGACTTTTTGTTATAATTCCCAAGAAAAATGGTATAACGCAAATCAATTGCCAGAAATTCAAACCGTGATTATTTGCCTTAGTTTAGTGAGATAATGAACCACAATACAGGCATCTGGTCCGCAGGATTAAAAAATTTTATAAAGAGAGCTGCGTGGGGCACAGTGAGACAGTTGGAGGCGGGGCACAGTGAGACATGGTAAAATACACTCGAAACGACCTGAATGTAAGGCATAGCTTACAATTCACTATTAAAAACAAAATGCCTGCAATAAACTCCTGATTTTAGTGAGTCTTATTCAAAGAGAAGCATCAAAATGAATTTTGATTAGTATGTAACAGGTGCGGCAGGTTAAATAAGTCGTGCATGTTTCCTGTGCGATGAAGTTTCGAAACATGCTCAAAAACGGACCTAAAAAATCACCTAGCTAGCTGCTTTTATGAGAGTACAGTAGTTTCTGTAGCAACAATTGGTGGGACAATTCTGCAGGTCCTGAGGATCGGCGGTTATGGCAGCAGATGCCCTGTCTCACTGTGCCCCCGCTGCTGTCTCACTGTGCCCCGCCCACGGGGCACAGTGAGACACTTAACGAGCATGGACGTAACTCAAAATTTCTCCAAACCTGTAAAAGGTAGGAAACTTACACTACTTGACAATATACCCAAGGTCATTACCTATAATGTAGAATTTAACTCGTTACTGCCAACATTTTGGAACACTTGAAAATAAAAAAAGTGTCTTACTGTGCCCCGCTCTCCCCTATAGATCTATGGTAGTTGCTGCAGATGCAATGGGAAATGTCATATCAACACAAACTGGACAGTGCATTTTCCTGGGGATCTAGAAGTTTTGGAAATTCATTGGATTGCAGTCCTACTGTATGCCACGATTTAAGTAACAGCATAAAAGGCTAAGCTACATTATCATACAGGAATATGTTTCAGCATATAATCTATATGCGAGACATTTTATTTGTCAGTTAATGCAAAATTCTTTACTATTCTGGTTATTCTATACAACTCTGCCAAAATGTATAGATCTGTCAATCAGTCTGGCAGGAAATTGTGTCTGATGATATTGCAATAACTGTAGGAAACGCCTATAATAACAGGATGTACAAGTAATAAGAGGAAATAACCGTAAGAACAGGATAAGCCCACTTGCACCATGCCAAGAACAAACACCTTATAAATGGGTCTATAAAAAGTAGGGATGGACACCGGTTCCCGGTATATCAATCGTACCGGTTCTTTCTGGCGGTTTGATAACCGAAACCGATGTTAAACACTTTCGGTTCGATGCAATTCTACCCTCTACATGCTTAATTTCCATGTAAAAAGGTCAAAAACGACTTTATTTCGCCAAGAAATGCATAAAATCGCAAAAAAAACATTAACAGACCTTAGCCCAGGTTGCAGCCCACGAGGGGAATGCCGAAAATGCGGACCAAAATTTGGATTCGCTTGCGGATTTTGCCGAAAAATGCACTAATCTGCGCGCTGTGGTTCGGGCTGAATTTGCGGATCGCGATACGAACTGAAAACCGAAAAAACGTATCGACTGTACGTATCGTATCGAATTTGGCAAACACAAAAATACAAAGGGGTCTACAGATGGATCCAGAAGGAGCTCCGAGGGTGGAACACTAGGCTCGAGTACAATGTCAAGATAATCAGTTCATGCTTTTAAAAATTTAGTCTTTTAAAAACAATTTTTTTTACATCATAAAGCAGCCCCCATGTGACGCCATGACAACGGTTGTGACGCAATGATTTTGAAGAGTAAAGAGTCTCGCTGGAACTACTTGTCCGGATATTGGACTTGAGCCCTCACCTTTACTCTGGATGCCCTTACCATCAAGGCCATCATTTTTCTTTGCGGAAATATTCAATTAGAAGATAGATAGATAGATATGATAAGTGCACTAAGTGTAGCCCTCTAAGCCCAGTTCTTGGTGCTCATGAGGGTTGATTGATGAGATGGGAGAGAGAGCAACATGTTCCAAATTTATCTTATGTGAGCTGACAATTTAATGTCTCATCTGAACGACATCCAGCTGGGATTTCGCTCATAAAGGTCCACTGTCTGAAAATTTTGGATTCCCACCCGTGGTTCGTACCCATGTACTAGGTAAAGACCTTCATCGGAAAACATGACTTCTGTTCTCATCTCATCAGATAGGAATCCATGCTGTCACAAGCAGTTTAGTTGAGGATGCTTAGCATGCATTGACTCAATCACAAAACATCAGCCATTTCACTAACTTGCAAGTGGCACTGTAAATGTAACCCATCACTGACGTTTCGGTTCAAGTCCAATATAAGGACCAAATAGTTCCAAGTGTAACAATAAGTGTGTTGTTTGGTTGATGAGTGATGACGTCATCACAACAACAATTTCAACCAATCAGCGGGGGTGTGGGGGCGGCAGCCCCCATGTGACGTCATGACAACGGTTGTGACGCAATGATTTTATGAAGTAAACAGTCCCTCAGGAACTTCTTATTCGTATATTGGACTTGAGCCGACGTTTCTTGGATTATCACGCCCTTTGCGGCTGGTTACAATCTTTAAGGTGACTCAAGCGTGGTACACTGCACATACTTCTGAGCAGCCTGGTTGCCTAGCAACATAGCGTCACAACTGCTGCAGGCCCTGCAAAAGTTGTGACGTTACCATTTTCTGTTCTCTTTTTTTTACAGCATGGCAGCCAGTAATTTGCTATTTAAATGAGATCTAAGGCAGCTAGAAGCATAATTATTTTTTTATTGAATGCAGTAACGTCTATTCTATGCTAGTTTAAAGTTTCAGCTTCTTATCTTTATCCAAAAAAAATTCTCAGTTAATTTCAGACAACTGTGTCAAAAATTGTCTTTATTTATTTAAATTGACATTGGCACAGTCATGGTACTGCAGTAAAAAAATGACTCGGTTAATTTTTTTAATTTTTTGCCATTCCTTTGACAATAACTTGTTTATGATATATGCAATTTTTAAAAAAAATCTGTATGATCATTTTCCTGAAAATTGATTATTGCCAAAATTGATGCATGCAAAATCTGTTATTAATTAGTGTGTTGGTGGCCTTTGAGCTCTTACAGAAAAATTATTTTAACCTTTTTCTTCAAGTTTATGGCAAATGTATTGGTGTAAATCCTTGGGAAGACATTTCTTACGTTTTTGTGTGACAAATGCATGTAATGCTTTATTCTGTGGTACATAACCGAAAACTCAATTTATGACTTTTAAGCAGTCATCAGGCAAAACATGCCGTTACCATGGCAACCAAACGAGTCGGTAAAATTTTTTTGTTTTTCATTTTTGAAATGTATGGGTCCTATAGAGTACCTGTGCAAAATTTTAGAAAAATCTGTATGATCAAACCACCATGCTCGAGTCACCTTAATTTCGAACCAAAATTTTGCTTCCATCATCACAAGAGAACATGATCCCAAGAGCATCCCCAACTTATCCCATTCTACGAGGCTCTCCTCCATAATGCCCCCCCCCATACATAGGAGGGTGCAACCCCCCCCCCCTTCAAAGGCCTGAGGGCAAGGCCATGTTTGTCAAAGATCAATTATGCAACCAGTGTGAGCAACTGATACCATCCCTCTTTAGCTTCTGTGAATGTGTAATGTATCCTCAGGATATCAGTTATTCCGGGGGGTTCTGTTAAGCAGAAACTGTGGTTTCCTCTGCCAGTTTGCCTAAAGATACATGTGTGCATGTTTACTGTAGAAATATTGCTGTAAAATAACTGATGTTGAACCAAAGGTGTTGAAAATAATAAGTTTCATTAAATCATAGCATAGTTACATGTACCTCTCAGTCCAATCTTGACATCACCTTTTTTCTACCCTGAGCTCAAGTGTATCTACTCATCTCTGTATACAGGATGACTTCCTTGAGCAGGCCCACACTTTTTTTTTCTCTTATGACTAACATGGCAAATCAGTTCATAAATTTGTGTTTGTTTCATTTCAAACTCTCATGATATGACCTGGCTTCCTGCAAAAGTAACACATAATAGCATTCACCCTATGTGTTGCTTGCAAATCTGGCCGCACCCAATGCAAGGATTATGTACCCAATGCCACCCATGGTCCTTAGCAACTGGGCTTTAAGTCACATAGCAACACTGTAACCAAGGGTGATATTTCATGACAATTAGATTGGCAAAATTGCCATGTATTATTAGAAGGTTTTGTCCCTTTCCTGCACATTTCCAGGTTAACAATACCGACAAATATGTATTCTTAATTCTTTGAAAATTGTTGTATGAGCAGTTTCCTTTAAGATTTATTTTTCACTGTGTGAGCAGCTAAACTTTCTAAACTGTCAGTGACAACATTTTCTTAGTGATTAACGCAAAAAGTTATATATAACATCAATCATGGCTGACTAGCCAAACCATGTGGAAGCTAATTGCCTCCACTAATTAACTCACTTCATGTATTGTTTTACCATATGTAAAATAATAAATCATCCCTATGTGTCTATGACCCTGTCTCACTCAGCCCTCAGCTATTTTAAAAGGCCAGAAATAGTTCAGCATCTTCAGCTGGAACTAATACCAAAGTTGGCAGCCCCAAAGTTTAGTGTGTGCATAGTGCATACATGTCATCTAATTTTCAAGCCGTGTCTTATGTCAAAGACTTCAAAACTTGTGAAAACTTACGAAAACTTGTGTAGACTTCTAAAAAAAGAAAAGTGGTGAAGGAAAAAATGAGATAAGAAAGCATATGTGACTGACAGTAGGTGGCTAGTGTCCTTTTACCAGAGCGTAATGTCATTATCTTAAATCTACAGCAAGGTTAAGCTGCTTCGTCGGTCTTAAATTTCTTCATTGCTCCTTGTAAATTTATTGAAGGACCATAAACCAGGCTTATCTTCAAACAGAAAAAGCTGCAATATGACACATGCCCCAGGATCAAGATATTATTTGCAGTGGGGTTGAATTACTGAGGAAAAATTGTGCTAAGTAAGACAAAGCCGAACTCTTGGTTTACTTGCAAAGTTATGGAAAAATATTGCAGACTATGCAAGAAAAGTGTTACTCTACAAAATGTGTGGTGTTGGTGTAGCGCTCAATAAGATGGTGACCAGGACCGGATCAGGCAGATTGCACATGTTGTTGTAAAAAAGGGGGGAAAATTGGGGAAAAATTCACTATAGCGGGCCGTGAAAATGACCATATTTGACAAGTAAAAACGATTGTTTTTTAGTGCTTAACGTTGGGGCTGCCGCCCCCACATCCCCACCGATTGGTTACCTTGACAATTACTTGAATATTTTAACAATTAATGACTAAATGTGGTCTTAAACTAACATTTTTAGTGGATTTTGGTACTTCGCTGTGTCATCAAAACAAGATCGTCGTCAAGAATCATGGCGTCATGTGAACATTTTGCAGATACTACAAATATGTGTTATATTTTCTTTGGCTATAACAATGATGTGACGTCACGAATGTATTGTTCCGAATATGATCATTTTCATGGCCCGCTAATGTGAATCATACCCGAAAATTGCACAACAGAAAAGAGCATATTTCGCATTTTTGTTGATAGATTTTCTTGTCGAGAATAAGAACCAAATAAGTCTAAGTTTGAAATAATTTGTTATCAAAAGTAAAATTTAGACCTACCTTTCACAAGTCTGGAGAAATTTCTCATAAATGTAATCCACTCAGTCCGAAAGAAAAACAAATGATAGTCACATGACCAGACAGATAGAGTCATGTTACCTTGGTTGCTTAGCAATCTTAGAGGCTCTCTTAGAGATGTGTGAAAACCCAAGGGGCCCTATCGAAGCTGTCATTTTAAATTCATTTGAAGTGACATCCCAATTTTATTTGGAAATCTCTTTTTTCATTTTTACTGTCAGAGCAATTTTGTATGTTGAGTTTTGTTAATGATACGTATTTTCTGATTACTGAATACATAGGCCTACTCGTATTGACTTAACATTGATTATTTTTACAATATTATTTTAGACTATAGATTTATCCTTAATCTTTCGTTTCTAAATTTTTATTGAACAAATAGTTCACACTGAAACTAATATCAAACTTTAGTGTGAAAACATGTCAACTAATTTTGTAGCAGCAGGCCCGTAGCCAGGACTTTTTATGGGGGGGTGTGTGGAAAGCAATCAAGGGGGAAGTGAGGCCCGTAGGGCCGAAACTTTGCGGCGGGGGGTCTGGGGGCCGCTGAAGGCCCCCCGAGGCCAACAGATTTTAGACACTCTGAGACACATTCTGAGCATTTCGGAGGTTAAATTTGATGGAAAAATTCCCAAAAGACTTCAATATGGTAACATCTTAAATGTATGCCAAAGAACACAGTCTTTGTGAATTTTGACCTTTCTTATAGCCTGGTCTATACTGATGATTTGTTCAAATTGCAGAGAAATTTCACCCAATAATATACTAAAAGCCAAGTCTTTTGAGCAAAGAATTTTTCAAATCACAGGGTTTTACTATATTGTTATTAAATTTCTCTGCAATTGGAAAAAATAATCCATTTTGATCTTATAAAAAACATCATGAACCACTTTTGGAGAATTTAATTAAGTATCCTTTAGCTTTGCGAAAACACATAGAAATATGGAGTTATTTGCAGGGAAATTAGAGTGGCATTGACTCATGCTATGTTGGGGGCAGTGAGGGTCCTCTAAGAGGGGGTCATGGGAGGAAAACACAGGAGAGGAAGGAGACAGGAGATTCTACAGAGGGATGCCACGGCCAAAGCCATACTGAAGAGGCAGGGCACGGGTGCATGCATCAGTTATTAGGAAGGAAGTAGAGAGGGAGAATGCAGACAGGAAAGAGGAAGAGAGTTTAGAGGCAGGGATGGAGAAGGTGAGACCAAGGGAGGATGAAGAGATGAAGGGGACAAAAAAGCAAGAGATGTAGGTGACAAGAGCTGGGGAAAAGGGAGTAGCTATGGCTAAGCGGAAGAAGAAAGGGAGAGTATGAGTCAGACAGAAAGAGGACTAAAGAGGGGGAGGATTGATACTTAAGAGCTCTTAAGAAGGTTAAAGCTATCAGGAGGTGGCAAGACAGCCACAAGAGGTTTTATACAGAAGTAGTCCAAAAATTGCAGAGAGATACAGATGATTAGTGAAGGAGGAAGATGAATAAACCGGAGAAGGCTTGAGCTAACAGGAGGAAGCAAAAACTAGGGAGGAGTAGGTCCGAGCATTGCTTCTGAACATAGAAATGCAGAAATGTAATAGAGGTGGTGAAATGTAATAGAGGTGGTGGAAAGCATAGAGATGCAGTAGGTAGAGAGTGAGGAGACATGAGCTAGGGAGGAACCAGTGAGGGAGCTATAACTAATTTGTTAGGAGCCCCAAGAACTACGGAGTAGGCAGAAAGGCAGAATACAGAAAGAACAGAGTAATAGATGGAGAAGGCATATGTCAGGGAGAAGGCAGACAGGGAGGAGAGAAGAATTGTTGTGGAGGAGAGAAAAGCTGTCGAGGAAGAAGAAAGGACAGGGCGAAGGGGATGGCTGACAAAGAGACAGAAAGGTAGAAACCCGGAGAGTGAGGAAGGAAGAGTGGAAGGAGGCATAAGCCATGGAGGAGGCAGCGAGGGATATGTCTTGTGAGGAAAGTGACTGAAAAAGGAGATGGCATACAGGGAGGGGAGAATCGTTGTGCCCCTCCTAAAAATATTCCTATTTATGTGCCTGATTTTAAAACACTTTCTTTTTTTTTGGAGTTTTGTTTCCTCTCTTCTTCACTTTCCCTTTTTAGAAATTGGCGGAAGTTCTGGTAGATATGGGGCAGTGCAAGCACACTCTTCATGCCCCGGCCATAATTTCATTTTGGAATTTCATACTTTAGAGTAGAGCCTGAGCCACATGGACCTTATGTTTAACGGCAATACAACTTTGCATGCTAGTACGTGCTCTGTCCCTCAAGACCATTCAGGGTTTCTTTGTGAGGGGAGGCCTCATGACAGGATACACCCCTTGCTCCCTTCTCTTATTCCCGCAATGTCAGTTATCCCCCATTTGCCCCTTCTAACTCCCTGTTCCCCCCTATTGCCCCGCTTCCCTCCATTTACCCCCCTCTTCCCCGTTCCCCACTCTTGCTCCCGTTTCCCCCACATAACCTCCTCATTGCCCCCACTTTCCCTGCTTTTCCCCCCCACTGCCTCTAATTAATGTCAGAGGCGTTGGAGCTTGAGGGGGGGGCACTGGGTCCAAAAATACATAAAATGACCCTTTTCTCCTTGAAATTACCGTAGACGACCTGCCCCGGAGCCCGATGCCCCCTCCCCACTTTTTGAAGCGTTTCGCCACCTCTGATTAATGTTCTTATCTTAGCGTTACCCTATTGGGAGGGGGGGGGTGTATCTCCACAATACCGATGACTACTCCTATTTTGGATGTAAGTTTCTTTCACCTCATTGCCCATCCAGATAAAAACACCTCCCATATACGGATGAGTCACATCGTGTAATTCAATTGAAGAAGAATATTCTTGTACCCTCTTTCAAAAATACTACAACCAAGGCCTATTTTAAAAAATTCGGAATGGTCCCTCAAATGGCGGCTGTGATTCTTGAGCAATGCATACATTTATTTTTGTTTGGAAATAAATCCAATCAAAAAGCACTGCAACCGCGTAAATCGCCATTCGCGGATTCTCGCAAAAACGCGTAAGATCATTGTGGATTCAAGGGGGAGGTTGGGCTTTGGGGGGGTGTGTACACACCCTACACACCCCCCCTGGCTACGGGCCTGAGCAGTGTCTCATTTCAAACCCTTCAAAACTTGTGAAACTCATCAAAACTTGTCTTACACAAAACTTAATGAAACTTGTCAAAAAAGTATGTGTAAGGACACATATATATATGTGACTGTGAGAAGATGGCTAGTGTCTTTTTACCAGATAATAAAGTCATTATCTTATATCAACAGCAAGGTTAAGCTGCCTCGTCAGTCTTAAATTTCTTTGTTGCTCCCTGTAAATTTATCGAACGACCATAAACCAGGCTTATCCTCAAAGACAAGAAGCTACAATCTGACACGTGTCCTAGGATCAAGATATTATTTGCAGTGGGGTTGAATTACTGAGAAATTTGTGCAAGATAAGACAAAGCTGAACTATTGGTTAACTTACAAAGTGATGGAAAAATATTGCAAGATAAAGCAAGAAAAGTGTTACGGTACAGAATGCGCAGTGTTAGTTTGTTACTCGATAAAATGGTGCCGAAGACCAGGTAGACTGCACACTGGGTGGTGTAGTGGTTAAGGTTCCCGCCTGCTCCGCTGAAGGTCTTTGCCTGCATGGGTTCGAATCCCAGTTGGGTAACCCGGAATTTTCAGTGGACCTTCATGAGCGAATCCCAGCTGGATATTGTTCGGATGAGACGTTAAATTGGCAGCCCCTTGTATCAGTGTCTGTGCTGGGCAAGTAAAAGATCCCTCACATGGGGTAAATGTGTAACATGTTGAGGACTCCTGCTCTCTCTCTCTCATCTCATCAATCAACCCTCGTGAGCGCCCAGAACTGGGCTTAGAGGGCTGCACTTACCATATCTATGTTGTTGTAAACAAGGGGAAAACACACACAAAAACAGCATAATTCTTATGTTAATGCCTTAATAGACAGATTGTACAGTCCAAGTCCAATATAATATAATATATCATCACACATGTATCTTGTTGATATTTCGTTGTAAATAAAAATAATATTCCTGCCGGGTATAAGATGCAAAAATCATTGGTGACATGCTCACACCTGCAACAGCTAAAAACTCCTCCCCGAGCAATGCCACTCACCTAAACTGTCCACCTATCCTTATTGATCTATCCTGTCCTTCTGATAACAGCAAATAACAGTGAAACAGCTCCCTTATTTACGTTTTCTGCCTCTACTGTTTTTCCCCACCAGGGGCGCATGCATCTCCATCGTAGTTCTGCTATTGCTCACGTTTAGGACTGGCGCCACCGTCTGCCTTCCCGCCAAAAACATCCACACACTTCACTCTCACCTTTCTCAAGCCCATTCCATCTGTCAGTGTCTCAATGCCCATACACTTTTACCTATTTCCCTAATTCTATACATTTCCATCAATCCACATTTCCTTTCAACACATCTTTTCCTTTCCTTACGAGCCTTGCCCTCAATTACAAGCTCACGTCTAAGTACACTTGACTGTACCTTACACCAGTACATATGGCATTGCATTTGTAAATGCAATTCCTCTACCACCAATCTTTACTTATATTACGATTATTACTCAAATGCCATTTCAAATGGTCAGCATGCAACACGGGGCCACATGCCCATGCAGGTACAGGGGGGGGGGGTTAATTATTATAGTCCTGCCCCAAATCATGGGTACATCTAGTATAATATATATATATAAATGTCAAATGATTCTTAAGTCTGGAATAATTCAGCATTAAAGTAATGTCTAGTTGTAACTTTCACAGGTCTGGACTAATTTACTCGCAATTGTAATCCATTTTGTCAGATAAAATGAAATCTCATCCAAAGGAAAAGCAAATAATACAGACTATAAGAGTCATTTGAACAGACAAATAGGGTCACATGACCATGGTTGCTTAGCAATCTAAAGATATGTTAAATCCCGAGGGGCCCTCTGGAGGCTGTCGTTTTGAATTCATTTGAATAGACATCCCATTTTCGTTTGATAATATTTTCTTATTAGCGAATAATAGTCCTACATGTGTAGCCTTAACATCGATCATCATTTGATTCAGTTAATGAAATTTAACTGATTTCTTAACTTTTATTCCAATTTACCTATTTGAACAATACTATTTTATGCTATAAATCCATCATTCCATTGTCTCTGAAATGTCGGATGTGCAAATAGTTCAAATTGAAACTACCAAAATTTAGTGTGCATAAATATGTACATGATTTTTTTGTTGTGTCTTACGTCAAATACTTCAAAACTTGTGAAAACTTATCAAAACTTGACTGGACTTGAACTTCCACAAAACTTGCTGGAATAGAGACTATTAGAGTCATATGACTAGACAGAGTCACATGACCATGGTTGCTTAGCAAAAAAGAAGATAAAAAAGCATATGTGACTGAGAGGAGGTGGCCGGTGTCCTTTTTTCAGAGAATAATGTCATTATCTTAAATCTACAGCAAGGTTAAGCTGCCTCTTCAGTATTAAATTTCTTTGTTGCTCCTTGTAAATTTATTGAAGGACCATAAACCAGGCTTGTCCTCAAACACTAGAAGCTGCAGTCTGACACATGCTCGAGGATCAAGATATTATAGATTTGCAGTCAGTGGGGTTAAATTACTGAAGAAAAATTGTGCAAAGTGAGACAATTCGGAGGTCTCGGTTCACTTGCAAAGTTATTGAAAAATGTAGCAGACTAAGCAAGAAGAGCGTTACTCTACAAAATGTGTGGTGTCGTTTGTCACTCAATAAGATGGTGACCAAGACCAGGCAGATTGCACAGGTTGATGTACAATAGGCCTAAGGGGGGGGGAAATCACACAACCGAAAAAAAAAAAAAACTGCATATTTCGCATGTGTGTTGATAGATTTTATGGTTGATTATAAGTACCAAATAAATCTAAGTTTGAATTAGTTTGCTGTCAAATGCAAAATTTAGGCCTACCTTTCACCAGTCTGGAGAAATTTCTCATAATGGTAATCCTTAAAATTAAATCACATTCACACTGTCCGAAAGACAAATGATAGTGTCATGACCAGACAGATAGAGTCACATGACCTTGGTTGCTTAGCATCTTAGAGGCCCTCTTAGGGATGTGTGAAATCCTGAGGGATTCTCTAGAGGCTGCCATTTTCAATTCATTTGAAGTGACATTCCAGTTTTTATTTCAAAGCTTTTTTTTACAATCTCAATGTGCATGCAACTCCTTTTCTTGAGTTTCGATATTTACTGATTTGTGAAGACGTACATGACGATTGTACTGTCCTAACATCAATCATTGTTTGATTCAGTTACTCAAATTTAACTGATTGCTTAACTTTTATTCCAATTTATGTATTTTACAATACTATGTTAGGCTATAGATAGGCAATGGTTTCTTTACTGTTAGGCATGCAAAAAGGTTGAAGGGTATGCTTCGCTTTGGCGGGCCGTGAAATTGACCATATTTGGAGAACAATAGATTTGTGACGTCATGTCATTGTATCCATGCAAGAAATGTTTACATGGCGCCATCAACAGATGACGACAATCTTGTTTTGGTGACGCTAATAGCAGCAAAATACCCTAAAAACGTAAGTTTTAGTCAGTTCTTGGTTGTAGTCTGTTGAAATAATGCCATGGAAACCAGTTGGCGATAACCACTAAAAAAACAATCGTTTTCACTTGCAAAATATGGTCATTTTCACGGCCCGCTATAGTGAATTTTTTCCAAGTTGAAACTACAGTAACTACCAAACATTAGTGTGTGCATACATGTCATCTAATTTGTAGTGGAGTCTCATTTCAAAGCCTTCAAAACTTGTCTAGACTTACAGAAAACTTGCTAAAAATTTAAGAAAAAAATAAGATAAGTGTATGACATACTGTATGTGACTTAGAAAAAGTAGCTAGTGTCTTTTTACCAGAGAATAATGTTGTTATCTTAATTAAATGTACAGCAAGGTTAAGCTGCCTCATCAGTCTTAAATGATAGAGAATATTGTCATTGTCTTAAATCTACAGCATACAGCAACCTTGGTTAAACTGCCTCTTCAGTCTTGAATGTCGTCTTTGCTCTTTGTAAATTAATGGAAGAAGAATACATCAGCCTTATCCTCAAAAACAAGAAGCTGCAATAAGACACATGCCCGAGGATCAAGACATTATTTCTATGGGGTTGATTTACTGAGGAAAAAAAGTGTGATGTAAGACAAAGCGGAGCTCAGGCCAAGTCATGGTTTACTTACGAAGTTATGGAAAAATATTGCGGACTAAGCGAGAAAAGTGTTACTCTACAATATGTGCAGTGTAAGATTGTTACTGAATAAAATTGTGACCAGAGCTAGGCAGGCCTGTCTATGTCATGCAAAAAGGGAAAAGATTCAGTACAGTGGACCGTCGTTACGACTATACTTGGGAAAAAATTCACTATAGCGGGCCGTGAAAATGACCATATTTGGCAAGTGAAAACGATCGTTTTTCAGTGGCTAACGTGGGGACTGCCGCCCCCACACCCACGCCTATTTCTTTCCAAGGTATTATTTCAACAAACTATAACCAAAAAGTTACTAAAACTTAACTTTTTAGTGCATTTTTTCACTTGTAGCGTCGCCAAAATAAGATCGTCGTCATGCGTTGATGGCGTCATGTAAACATTTCTTGCCCGGCAACAATGACATGACGTCACGAATCTATTGTTCTCCAAATATGGTCATTTTCACGGCCCGCTAAAGTGAATCATACCCCTATACTTGTATTTGGCGAACAAGAAAAAAAGTGTTTGTTTATCTTTCTGGTAAGTCGAGAATAAATACGAATAAGTTTAAGTCTGCACTGATTTGTTATCAGTGGTTATTAAAAGTAATATTTCGGCCTACCTTTCACAAGTCTGGAGAAATTTCTCACAATTGTAATACGTTTTGTCAGATAAAATGAAATCATATGCAAAAGAAAAACAAATGATAGAGTCACATGACCAGACAGTTCGAGTCACATGACCATGGTTGCTTAGCGTCTCAGGGGCCCTTTTAAGGATGTGAAAAACTGAGGGGCAAGCCCTCTGCAGGCTGTCTTTGTTTAAAAACTCATTTGAAGTGACATCCCATTTTTATTTGAAAACTTTATTTGCATTTTCACTGTGAGAGCAACTGTGTTTCTTGAGTTTCATTGACAGTTTCTGATTGGTAAATACGTACAAGTACCAACTTAACATCACTCATCGTTTGATTCATTTACTGAAATTTGACAGATTGTCTAACTTTTATTCCAATTTATCTATTTTTACAATATCATAAATAAAATGTTTGACTATAGATCTGTCATTAAGTTATTGTCTCTTTACTGTAAGGCATGCAACTAGCTGAAGTTGAAACTACTACCAAACTTTAGTGTGTGCATACATGTCTGCTAATTTTGTAACGGAGTCTTATATCAAAAACTTCAAAACTTGTGAAAACTTATCAAAGCTTGGCTAAACTTGCACACAACTTGCTAGAACTTTAAAGAAAAGATAAAAAGGCATAGATGTGACTGAGAGAAGGCAGCTAGTGTCTTGTTACCAGAGAATAAAGTGATTCTCCTAAATCTACAGGAAGGTTAAGCATCCTCTCGAGTCTTATATTTCTGCGTTGGTTCTTGCAAATATATCGAAACAGCATGAGCAAGTTAATCCTCAAACACAAGATGATGCAATATGACACATGCCCCAGGATCAGGATAATATTTCTGTGGGGCTGAATCACTCAGGACAAATTGTGTCAAGTAAGACAAAGCAGATGTGTTGGTTTACTTACCAAGGTATTTCTATGGGGTCGATTTATAGAGGAAACTTGTGCGAATGAAGACAAAGCGGAGCTCTGGCCAAGTCTTGGGTTACTTAGATTGTCACTGAATAAAAATTATGACCAGAGCTAGGCAGGCCTGTCTTTGTCATGCATAAAGGGGAAAATATTCAGTGCAGCAGACCGTCGTTATACAACACATGTATTTGACTACTGAAAAAAAAAATTGTTTGTTCATGGTTAATTTGGGGGGGGGGGCAGTTTGCTTCCCCCAAAACCCTGTCAATTAGTAACCATGAAATTTAAACTATTTATTAACATAGTCTTAGACTAAAAGTTTCTTTTTTGTATCACCTGTCCAGAATAAATACCAAATAATTTTAAGTGACTTCATCTGAAAAGATTTATCAGTGTTATTAAAAGTAATATTTGGCCTACCTTTTCACAGGTCTGGAGAAAATTCTCTCAATGGTAATCCAATTTGTCATAATCACATCTACTCAGTCCAAAAGAAAAACAAATGATAGATGCACATGACCATGGTTGCTTAGCGTTTTAGGGGCCTTTTAAGGATGTGTGAAAACCTGAGGGGCTAACCTGAGGCTGTCGTTTTAAATTCATTTAAAGTGACATCCCACTTTTATTTGAAATTTTTTTTACATTTACACTGTGCAAGCAGTTCGTTTTTTGAATTTCGTTTATGATATTTTATGATCAGTGAATAGACAAACGTATTGTCTTAACGTTAATCATCATTTGCTCGATTCAGTTACTGAAATTTAACTGATAGCCTACCTTTTATTAATCTAATGTATTTTTACAATATTATGTTAGACTGTAAATCTATCATTCCATTGTCTCTAAAATGTCAGTTGTACAAATAGTTCATACCAAAGCTACTGCCAAACTTTAGTGTGTGCGTACAATGTACACGTCAGCTAATTTTATAGCCGTGTCTGATGTAAAAGACTTCGAAACTTGTGAAAACTTATCCAAACTTGTCTGAACTTACTGTAGAAAACTTATTGCAACTAGCCAAAAAATAAAAGAAAAAGTGAATGTGATGGAGAGAAGGCAGGTAGAGTCCTTTTACCGGAGAATAATGTCATTATCTTAAATCTGCAACAGGGTTAACCCGCATCTTCAGTCTTATATTTCTTCGTTGATTCTTGTAAATTTATCGAAGGAGCGTAAACCAGATAAATCCTCAAAGACAAAAAGCTAAACCATGACATGTGTTCCAGGATCAAGATATTATTTGCACTGGGGTTGAATTACTAAGGAAAAATTGTGCAGAGTAAGACAATGCAGTGCTCTTGGCACACCTACAAAGTTATGGAAAAATATTGCAAGCTAAGCGAGAAAAGTGTTACCCCCTACTGAGTGTAAGTCCCAAATAAGTGTAAGTCTGAATTAATTTGTTATCAGAGGTAAAATTTAGGCCTACCTTTCACAAGTCTGGAGAAAATCTTACAATGGTAATCCATTTTGTCAAATAAAATGAAATCTCATCCAAAAGAAAAACAAATGAGAAGAGTCACGTGACCAGAAAGATAGAGTCACATGACCATGACCATGGTTGCTTAGCAAAGTTAGATGCCATCTTAAAGATGTGCAAAAATCTGAAGGCTGTCATTTTAAATTCATTTGAAGCGACATCCCATTTTTATTTGAAAAACTGTGTGACCAACTTTGTTTCTGGAGTTCCATTGATGGTATTTTCTGATTAGTGAATACAAACATGTACTTTCTTAACGTCGATATTCGTTTGATTCAGTTAATAAAATTAAATGATTGCCTCAATTTTATTGCATTTGATGTATTTTTACAAGATTATGTTAGACTATAGATCCATCATTAAACCATTTATATAAATTCCAGGTGTAAAAATAGTTCATGATCAAACTACTACCAAACTTTACTGTGTGCTTACATGTACATGTCAGCTAATTCTGTAGCAGAGTATTATTTCAAAGCCTTCAAAATTGTGAAAATGTCTTGACTTACGCAAAACTTGCTGAAACTTGAAGCAAAAATAAGACTAAAGACGTATGTGACTGAGTATAGGTGGTTGGTGTCCTTTTACTAGAGGATAATGTCATTATCTTAAATCTGCAGCAAGGTTAAGCTGCCTCCTGAGTCTTGAATGTCGTTGTTGCTCTTTGTAAATTAATTGAAGCAGCATACATCAGCTTATCCTCAGAAACAACAAGCTGCAATAAGCACATGCCCAAGGATCAAGATATTATTTCTGGGGGGGTCAAATTACTGAGGAAAATATGTGTGATGTAAGACAAAGCGGAGCTCAGGCCAAGTCCTGGTTTACAAAGTTATGGAAAAATATTGCAGACTAAGCGAGAAAAGTGTTGCTCTACAATATGTGCAGTGTAAGATTGTTACTGAATAAAATTGTGACCAGAGCTAGGCAGGTCTATCTATGTCATGCAAAAAGGGGAAAAGATTCAGTGCAGCAGAGCATCATTATGACTTCATATGTATTTGGCAACTGAAAAAAAAAAATTGTTTGTTCATGGTTAATTTGGGGGGGGGGGTTGCTTTCCCCAAACCCTGTCAATTAGTAACCATGAAATTTAAACTATTTATTAACTTAGCCTCAGACTAAAAGTTACTTTTTAATGTATTTTATCTTTTTTGTATCACCTGTCCAGAATAAGAACCAAATAATTTTAAGTGACTTCATGTGAAACGATTTGTTATCAGTGTTATTAAAAGTAATATTTCGGCCTACCTTTCACAAGTCTGAAGAAATTTCTCACAATGGTAATCCGTTTTGTCAAATAAAATAACATCTACTCCGAAAGAAAAGCAAATGATAGATGCACATGACCAGACAGATAGAGTCACATGACCATGGTTGCTTAGCATTTTAGGGGCCGTTTAAGGATGTGTGAAAACCTGGGGGGCACTGGAGGCTGTCATTTTAAATTAATTTGAAGTGACATGCAATTTTTTATTTGAATTTTTTTTTACATTTAATTTTACATTGTGCAAGTAATGTGTTTCTTGAGTTTCCTTGATGATTTTTTTTGATCAGTGAATAGATAAACATATTGTGTTAACGTTAATCATCATTGTTTCAGAAATCTAACTGATGGCCTACTTTTATTAAACTAACACATTTTTACAATATTATGTCAGACTATAAATCTATCATTCCATTGTCTTTAAAATGTCAGTTGTACAAATAGTTCATATTGAAACTACTGCCAAACTTTAGTGTGCGCATACAATGTACATGTCAGCTAATTTTGTAGCCGTGTCTTATGTGAAAGACTTCAAAACTTATCCAAACTTTCCTAGACTTACAGAAAACTTATTAAAACTTGCCAAAAAATAAAAGAAAAAGTGAATGTGAATGAGTGAAGATGGCTAGTGTCCTTTTACCAAAGAATAATGTCATTATCTTAAATCTACAGTGAGGTTAAACTGCTCTTCATCTACAGTGAGGTTAAACTGCTCTTCAGTCTAACATTTCTTCGCTCCTTCCTAATTTATAGTAGAAGAATAAACCAGCCTAATCCTCAAAACAAAAGAAGCTACAATATGACACAATTGACACATGCCCCAGGATCGAGACATTATTTCTGTGAGGTTGAATTACTGAGGAAAAATTGTGCGATGTAAGACAAAGGGGAGCTCATGCTAGTCGTGGTTTACTTACAAAGTTATGGAAAAATATTGCAAGCTTCGCAAGAAAAGTGTTAGGTCTACTCTTACAAAATGTGTCACTCAGTGAAATGGCAACCAGAACCATGGCCGAGGGGCATCCATGTCATGTAAAAGGGGAAAAACACATATTTATTTAGATGTACAGTGCGTCTATATATTCTTTAATACACTTTCTATAATGATGCTCTCAGCTGCAATCCCCGAAACTGCTTAGCTCTTAACAATGCAAACAATTATGTTCTGAAATGAAATAGGGCAAACAGATTGCACAAGTGGTAACTTGTGATTGCAATTAAGCATCAAGTCAACATCTCATGTCAACAATATTGTGTCCAGTGTTCTATGCTGGGGCAACTGAAAGATCCTGAACATCCCTGAATCAATAGGGTACCGTATGTACCAGTCTCGCAGCCTTATCAACTCATCCATCATATGACGATCAACCAATCTGCAGCTCCTCCGATCTATCAGAGTGAAGCTTCCCGGCGATCTGGGGTATCCCAGCACACAGCAGAAGAAGAAGAAGACATTTAGGTGACATGGTACTGTTGACCGACTGTGCCATGTCCAGTTGTCCACTGTTGTCCAGCTGTCAAATATTGCCTCCTGAAATGAAAAATTGTAAATTGTATTTTCAGGTCGATTCCTCTTGCCACCTGCTTGGCCATGCTGGTCGCCAGTCTTCTCTACATGGGATCCTCCTCTGCCCTTACTCTGATGGTTCCGTATTTTACAGCAGATGTCGCCGCTCCCTTCCCTGCAGCTTTTGCCGCCAGGGGAGCCAGGTGGGCTCAGTACATTGTGGCTTTGGGTGAGTGTGAATGGCGCCAAATTTGAAAAATCAGAAACAAAAAACATGACTGAATAGTAATTTTTTTACTAAAAGAAAAAATGGAATCTTGGATGGATATTTACATATATATTTCACATTTATTTTTCAGGAGCACTGTTTGGCATCCTGACCTCACTGATTGGCGGTCTCTTCTCCCTGCCCAGGGCGGTCTACTCCATGGCTTCAGACGGTCTTCTCTTTGAATCGTTCTCTTATGTTCATCCAAAAACACAGACGCCTCTCGTTGGCGTCATCTTTTTCGGCATCATTGCTTCCTTGCTCGCTCTGTTGATCGATATTGAAGTGCTGGTGGAATTTTTGTCGATTGGTGAGTTGCAGCTATATCATTATAATTATTAGAGCTCATTGCAGATTAGCAGTCCACTGGAAAAAATTTGTCTGTTGGTGAGTGCACAGATAATTGTATACAAAATTATATAGATGTCTTATGATACGTTTTGGTTTTTCTTGTCAACCAGTTGAAGCACATTGTCTTTCTCCGTACGGTGGGAATGCTTGCTCAGTTATTGCCAGACATCTTACCGCAATTGCTTCAGCATGAATAAGGACTAATGTGGCACCATCAACTTTCTTATAATGGAGACATGCAATGACATGGAAGTGCTTGTGTATTATGTAATCTTTATTACAAACTATAAGCAGGTTCTCCATAGGACATACATTTATAAATCTCTCTTGGTGAATCACATCTTATAAATATGTAATCGTACTCACACAACAGCCATGCAGAAGTGATTTGTCAACATTAGTCCCAAGTCTTATGATACATTTCTGGCAAAATAAGCACGTTTTTCACCAGACATACATATGTATTGCATATCTGATTCCAGAGAAAAACTCTCATTGTCTGGGATTTGAGTTGCATTTATTACATAGCTCATTTATGTAATGCATTGTACATCTTACATTTGGTGTGTTTGCTCTGTGTTGTTCTTTGATGTGGTTAGTTCATGTAATTTGGTAATATGGAAGTTCATGAGTAATTTTTACCATTGCCAACTCAAGTTTGGGAACATTTGTTAAAAATCATGATTAAAGTTATATACTACACAGTACAACATCATATAGTATAGTGGGTTGGGTATAATAGGTTGCTCCAAAGCACTTGGCTTGGGGGCCAGGCGTTTAGCTCAGCTGGTTTGATAGCAGGCCTTTAAGGGGAATGTGTCATAGTCATCCACAGTCTGACACCATTTTTTATGCCACTTAAAATCCTGACAGGCAATCTGACCAATCAGAGAGCTGCAGTTTTAACCCGGAAAATAGCCCTAGCATTGCAGAGGCCCAATGGAACCCTCGGATATTCATAGTGGTACATGTATGTAGAAGTATGTCAAACTTTTGACATGGTAAATTGATACCTCTCATGTCATCTTTATCCCCTGCAGGAACACTGATGAGTTATACCATGGTGGCAGCAGCAGTCATCATCCTGAGGTACCAGACGGCAAGCAAATGCCAGTTCCAACTCAAGCCCGAGAATTTCCCAGCTGATCCTGAGGTATGCTGATGATCTGATGACGCATAATTAACTCAGCATTTTCTTTTATTTTTAGTAGATCTTAGAAATAATTGTAAAAATGCCATGTAGCTGGCTATATCATGCTTATAGGAAGAGAAAGATATTAACACACATCTTTTACATTCTTGTCTCTTTTAGACACATCATGATAATTCTTAATTTCTTATTCAAAATATTTAACTCTGCTCCAGTTATCCATAAGCATTTTCAAAGATTTTGTTTTCTATTTATCACTTTTATGGCAGTCTGTTTTTTTATTGTTGCTTTTGTGCAAAAAAAAATTATAACGCCATAATGAAATATTCTAAAAAAACGTATATATTTATGTTTGTATTACAACGCCATAAAAAAATATTCTAAAAAAAAACTTGAAACGTATTTAATTATGTTTGTTGAAGACTCCTGGTGAATCTGATTACGATGATGAAAAATCTCTCCGATCTTCTCAAAGCCACGATGATATTGGCAAGTTGAAACGTCAGTTTAAGACGCTACCCCTCTTGAGCAACGTTCCACCCGGAATGACGACCGTCATCTGTGTCGTTGGAATGGGGTTATTTCAGGTGAGATATTGTTTTATTGTGAATGTTGAATCATTGATGGTATAAAGAATAACAACTTTATACAAAGAGTAAATATTATTTGCAAGATGGAGCCTTTCCAAAACATAACTTGTCCTGAATTTATATTTTTTTGTATGATGTCAAACATCAGACCTTTGCAATTTAAAACACACAATGCCCTCAATTGCATTTAAAATAGCACCAGAATTCATTATCCTGCAGCGATGTGTCAGATTTTTAAAAAAAGAAAAGAGAGAGAGCTAACTTTTGGTAAAATCTGTGAAAGTGATCCATTACAAACTCATGTTTGTTACACATGTAAACATTCATGCTCAAAATAAATCAAACAATATTTGATGGCTGGTTTCAAATTTCTGATTTTTTCCCAAAACAGCTCGGATTCTGCCTACTCATCATTTTTGGATTTGCGGCCATCGCCTCCGCCACCTGGTGGGCCGTGCTGTTACTAATCGCCTGTTTTCTCGGAATGGGGTCGTGTTTTGGAATACTCATGATGCATGAGCAGAACGTCAGCTTTTTAACTTTTCAGGTAATTTAATAATATTTTTTTCACATTTTTGCAGTTTTTCTAAGGAAGTTAATACTGTGATAGGATAAATTAATGCAAGGTCATGTATTTTACGTTATGACTGATTGATTGATTGATTTATTTGGTCTACTTGAAAATTACAAATAAGACCCTGGATAGCACAATAAAGTTAGAAACTTATTTCCATTGTGGTCCAGTGGTAACAGGCATGAATTGGTAATAACATTATAGGTTTTATAATGAAGATGGAACAGGTATATGACTTGGTCGCCATAGTAACCAATTTACGAAAAACTGCACCAAGCGATATTACTGCATCCCCCCTATAATCTACGAAACCTGGCGATTCCAACTATGCATAGACTGTCCATTCCCCTCATGGTGCACACGAAACATTCAGTTTTGGTCTCTGGAGCCCAGACTATAACAATAACAAGAGCAATGTGGGCCAACAGACATTTTCGGAAGCCCAAGTTTTTTCACTGACAGTTGGATAATATTTGTGATCATAAAACACAGAATTTATCATTGATTTTTATATGATACATTTAAAACATATTTGATTAAGCTGCCTGAAAAGCCCAAATTTTTAAAAATTTACATCATAAAAAATTGAGATTTATATAACACCTTTTTTTTACATATCCACCAATTCTAAAAAAAGTGCCTCTTGACAATCTATGAAGCTAAAGATCAATTATATCTGGCATAATTTTAACTATTCCTTTTCAGATTCCGTTTGTCCCCCTCCTTCCTTGCCTCAGCATGTTACTCAACATCTTCATGATGCTGAAATTGAACCCACTGACCTGGATAAGACTGGCTGTCTGGCTACTAATTGGTAAGAGACATCACTTACATTTTTGATACAAACATATATATGTGTAGATAGGCCTATGTTGTGATATAAAATGGATTAACATTATTACTGCTATTTCAAGTAGCTGCATGACATTCAATAATGAAACCCACTCAGGGTAGTGGATCAGACCATTAAAACCATGAGTGGTCTTGCTGGTAGAGGAAGTGGCGAAGCTACAAGTGAGTTCCGCAGCCAACCAGACCACTTATTATGTGGTCTTTTGGCCTGCTGGAATAAGAATATTTTGATCTATATGACACCATCCATTATTTTATTTTCATCTAATTTATCTGTAGACAAGAATTGGTACTGTCGGCTCAGACTCGGCTGATTGTAATAAGATTTCTAGGGTCAGTATTAAACTCTGATTAAATTCTATTCCTTTCCTTTTCTGCCTTTTAAGGTGTTGCCATATATGCTTTCTACGGAGTGCACCACAGCAAAGAAAACAAACCGCTCTCAGCGTACAACCAAGTTCTGTCTTACGGAGGAGACGGAGAAACAATCGCACCTCACATGGAGGAGAAGATCCACCACCCGCAACCTAATCAGGGCCAAAGAAACGATTCTTTCAACGACGATTGACGAGGATTTTATCTAAACGATTTTCGAGACGTGTTCAAGCCGCGAGAAACCACAGTGGTCATGTGAAAGAGAAAGATGAAGATGTACAGGATGTTGGAGTATCATTGGTGGCAGAAGCAAGAATGTGTATCGTTAATATCACCATTTATCATGATTAAACAGATTAAATTATGTTGTTATGATAATATTATGACATCAATAATTATATGATATACTACACATGTGATGACATATCTCATAGGTTGATTTGTCTTACTTTATTTAGAATATGTTTTACATGGGTTTGCACACTCTGTGGAACCGTTTTTCGTGTGGCCCATAACAGTCAAAAACAGAATAAAAACACAAATGTAAAGATAATAAGCATAAAAAGAATTAATTGATGAGTTTGATAAATTAAGGATACTGTCACTGCATGTGGCTGTAAAATTGAATGGCTTGTATTGACTAATAAGTTGTCGAAGTGTCGATATTTTCATTGTTTGGTTACAACCCTAACAGAATCAAAATACCTAGTTCGCTAAAGAGATATTGCAATCTCCTACAATTTTATTTGCTGAAGACACTATATTTCTTATGATATTGACTGAAATGTGAAATTTTATTTCGATATTCATCATGACTTATTTCCGGAAGATAATAGATCTGTAGTTCCAGTTAATCTCACCAGGCGAACAAGATAGCTATGTCTGTCACCTGGTGTTGGTTGCCTGAAAGACTAAATAGAAGCATAACATTCCGTTTAACGTGTTAGAATATCCATTAAGCTTTATCACCAAAATATTTCCTACCATTAAATATCAGTGTTGACAATCCCTAGTAAAATGTACGGTCAATGTATCGGTTCGACCAACAGCTGAATATAGCTGAATGGTAAATGGCTGTAGATGTAATATTTATTTATTTTGTTTATAGGTGAATTGCTACTGTTATACTGTTTAGTTTTGATGTTAAGATATTGTTATGCTCGATATATAATAGTGATATCGTTGCCATATTGTATACTAAATATAGTTACATGTGCATAGTGATATCGTTGACGCATTATTGTGATGAAAGTGTAATATAAAGTGTAATATAAAGTGAAAATATTACATTTTGAACTGCAAATACTGGGTATTTCATAACCAGAAAAACTAGTTGACAAACATAAATTTTTCCATAAACTACCAAATTGGCATTTTTTAGGATAATCACGAATGTTGGCCAGACTTTTTTGTTGTTCAAATAGCAAAAGTTAAGTACCGCACTGATAATTGTATATTTGTATCATTTTGAAATTGTGTCTTTTTTAAAAATTGTGTTGTGTTATCCTGTTGCCTCCCTCCAAAGAATATTTTGTAATGTTGACATTGAATTATGATTATTGTTTATGATATATAATTGTTTATGATATATGATTACCTGTGTTATATATATTAAGTCAACCAAAAAATTATTCGTACAGGTCAAAGTGTACAAAAAGTGTAAGCCTTTAGGAAGTCAATTTGCAATTACTAAAAAATAAATAATTTTTTGAATAGAATGTATTCAATTACATGCATACATGGAAAGGAATTTTGAGCCAAATGTAAAAATAATTTTTTGGTTGACTGTGATGATTTCATAATGTGATGTATAGATTATGATATTTTTTGATGGACACGGATCACACATTTTGTGTGATATTTTACACGCTGATCCACCTAGTGGCCAAATGTGACACTTGATAACCATGACGACCAACTCATGGACACGGATTATCATCGGATATGGAACCGAGAACCCCTGGATAAGGATACGAGAATACCGATCTCGGACCATTAACAGAACGATTTTCCATTTCTTGTTGTAGTTACTGGATATTCGTTGTGCACTATCTCTTAGCCAAGTTGAGGTAGCGCCTTTTGTATGGGGCTGCATAATGGTCTCATTTAATGAAAAACAGTATTGATTTTTTGGTCAAGTTTCGGATAAAAAAGACCTGTTAGATCAACATTGAGGATGAAACAACACCAATGTTAAAATGGTACCTCAATAACTGACTCTAGATTTATTTAGTTCGGACTATCTCAATGTTGCATTCGTGTAGAAAATTAAGCGAAGAGTATTGGAAGCAGTCTTCATTTCCACACTGCACCAAAGTCTGACATTAACAAGACTTAGTTATCCAGTTGTATGGTAAGCTCGTTCGTAGATGATATATATATCTTGTTAACGTGTTTGTCAAAAATGTAGGCCTGAATATGAAGACTCACTCACTATAGGTAGATTTTCCTCTTTAAAATATATGAATATTGTCAGGTTCCTCCAAAAATTTAAATCGAGTATACCCAACCCTTTGCTGTGGTTCATTAAATCTTGATCCTCTTGCGATGGAAACCTAATTCAATTTACATTGGATAATGTATAAACAGGTTGCCATAGTAACTATTTTTATATTTAGAATATATATATATAAATAGTTATAGATAAAATTGCTATGTTGCCATGGATACCTACACAATACACAGGTGTCCTTCCATAAATCTATGATATGTATGTGGCAAATACCGAAAGAATCCTTGTTGCCATGGTAATGTAATCTTTCATTTAATATAGGCTACATATAGTACATATATATATTGAGGTTAACCCTTGTAGCTCTTCGTCTTTCCCATTAATCTGCAAAACACATGAACTAAAAGAATCCTAGTTGCCATGGTAATCCTATCTTACATACAGTAATAAATGTCTGCTATGATATAGCCTGCTAGAATCCTTAGAGTTAACTTGAAAAATGATGAGACATCACCTGCTAAAGTCCTTG
Source organism: Platynereis dumerilii (assembly GCA_026936325.1). Taxonomy (NCBI): domain Eukaryota; kingdom Metazoa; phylum Annelida; class Polychaeta; order Phyllodocida; family Nereididae; genus Platynereis; species Platynereis dumerilii. Next base: position 7,385,402 of record JAPTHN010000017.1, on the reverse strand, counting down.
TTAAGGACTTGTTGCCATGGTTATACTATCTTTCACTTAATCCATGATGTGACGAAACCAGCTTAAATTCTTGTTGCCATGGTAAACTTATCTTTTACTTAATCTACGTTGTAACACAACCTGCTAAAGTCCTTGTTGCCATAGTAACCTCATCTTTTACTTAATCTATGGTGTGATACAACCTTCTGAAGTCCTTGTTTCCATGGTAACCCTATCTTTCACGTAATGTATCATGTGATATCACCTTGTCGAGTCCTTGCTGTCATGGTAACCTTACCTACTACTAAATCTAAGGTGTTACACAAGTTTCTTAAGTCCTTGTTGCCATGGTAACCTCACCTTTTTACTTACTCTGTGGTGTGACACAACCTGCTTAAGTCCTCGTTGCCATGATAACCCTATCTTTCACTATGATGTGACTTCACCTGCTGGAGTTCTAATTGCTATGGTAACCGTATCTTTTACTTCATCTATGGTGTGACACAGGCTGCTAGAATCCTAGTTTCCATGGTGATGTCATAAATCTGTCAATCTCTGATATAAACTACAACTTCTCTCGCTATAACACTCTGCTCTTAACATACTGTATATCTATCTATAATCTACTTTATATAAATGTGTATCTTTTTCATCTTAATGTTGTGATCTCACTGTAAATACAAAAAATCCTCATTGGTGATGACGTCTTGTTGGTAAGCTCATTAGTGGTGTGGACGAGACCTGTTGTTCAACCAAAAAGCACAATATTTCACTAAATCACTATTCAAAGCATTCAAGATAACACATGCTGAAATTTTCTTATGGCGTGTTTTAAACTTTTCCAAATTTTCGACAAGAAATCAAGCATGCTTGTTTGATTCGAGATAAAAATTGGATTGAAATTGGTTTCGTTCACACCGTTAATTGAAGGTGTTCCTACACCAGTGGTCTATGTATATATATATCTATAGAAATTATCAAATATACATATTATGTATGTGTACTTGACATTGTATAACTATAATGGATGTACAAACTTTAAAAATGTTCCTAAAAAGATTCTGTGATGTACTTGTTTCCAGGGAGAGTATAATGTGATGTGGCCGTTTTGAAATAAAGTAGAATATATATATATATATAATAAATATATATATATACTGATTGTACTTACAATATTTTAGACTTGGGCTTTAAAATGTTTGCTGTAAATAAACACTGTTGACGGATAGTGTCAAATATGAGGCAAGTTAGGTTCAGTGATGGGACTGATTTTTTCTCTGATAAGGCCAGCGATAATATATCATTAGCTTCTAGATCTTCTCAAGCCACTTTTTCAAGTTTTTTCTCTGATAAGGCCAAACATAATTAATCTTTAGCTTCTGGATGTTTTCAAGCCATTTTTCTAAGGTCAGTCAATAGGATGAAAAGTATATAATCTGGGGTTTTTTTTTTAGGCAGAAAAAATCTGTTGGGTCGGTTGATCCGAGTAGCTAAAAATCAAATATGTTTGGCCTTAGTGGCACTTTTTCCTCTGATAAGGCTTACTCAATAAGATTGGCGGGGAAAATGATAGCAAGGCGAGGTGCACTTTTATGCCCTATGGTCATGCGCAGGATTTGTAATAGGCTTGCATTTGTTTCACATGGATTGTCCAGACCGGGAATCGTATCTGGTGATCAAAGTAAAAGCCTTTAGGATTAAGTCTAGTACGTCAAATATGAGGTAATTTACACTGAATGACGACTCACTGAAGTCTGATAAAGTGTAAAATTAGAAAAGGTTCACTTTCAAAAGTTTCAAGAGATATTTTAGTTTCCCTGCAAAAAGAGGAAGGTCAGACAAATGCTTCCACCATCCCAACTTTCGACCAAGAAACTAAAAATTTATTCTGTGTTTTTCGACCAAAGAAACTAAAAATTAATTCCATGTATCACACAAGATTCAAGAAGAGAACAGCCAAGTAGCTCAATTTGAGTACACTCTAAAAAATTTCAGACAAAATTGGTTTTTTAGATTCAAAATGGTTTTTTGAAAAACCAAATTTCAATGCAAAAAACCAACATGGATTTTTTTTTTAAATCCATGTTGGTTTTGCATTGAAATTTGGTTTTTCAAAAAACCAATTTTGAATCTAAAAAACCAATTTTGTCTGAATTTTTTTAGAGTGTAGCACATGAGGTTGCTCCAATCGGTGGTTAAAGCACTAAATTACAAAAATGAACCCCTGGAATAAGTAACTTGTGACCACTGTAACCTTCCCCAACTGTGCCAGATATGTATATATATAATTATATATTTAATCATATTGTTTGTAGTTTCCCTTAGTGATGAAAAATAAGTATTGTGAAAGATATTGTACAGTGTCTCATTCTAAATTAAAGAAACTCCCAAAAATTTGAATAACAAACATGCCTGAAAAAACATCCTGGCACTGGATTCTCTCTTACAAAGCATTTCGCTTTCAGTCATTGAATATTTTAGTGTGGAATGTTATCATAACTAAAATGTGTTTTGAATGAGTCTCATTGTGTATGCATATGGTTATGAAAAAAGTACTTATTATAGTGGACTATACATATCCATAGATATATATCTGTCAATATAGATATGATATTGTTATGATGAGTTGTTTGTGAGACTGAGTGTACAAATGCTAGGTCTGGTAATGTAGCCCTACCTGTCCCAAATTTAAAATTGTTGATGCTTTTATGTATAAAATAGCTCCTTAGAGATGATAAATAAATTTGAATCATGAAAAAAATTGTAAACCCACAATCATATTTATATTTCTTCAGAGTTTATTAGAAGAGAATTCACAAATTTTCTCCATTTTTTAAACCAATGCTAGAATGTTCAGCGAACAATCAATGCTAAATTACCTTTAGCAAACACTAGTGTTCATCCGTTGATAAAATACATTTTATAACAAGTCACAAGAGGGTCAATATCTTTATTTTTTAAATGTTAATGAACATAAACAATTTTATTTTAACATAAAGCATTAACAGTGAGGTTCATTTTCATTCTAAGCCATTGTATGGTTGTTCAATGCATGCTTATGTATATTACATGGAATTAATCTTTGTGTATATTTATATATTTCTGTGATAAATACTTCGATACTGTGTTCTAAACCTGAACGGGTTATATTGTGTTCTGCAGATTGTTCATTGTTGGCCAATGCAAATAATTTATTATTTTACATAATAAAGAAACTTTGTGTTAAACAGACATAAAAGACAGCAAACGGTACCTGATTTCCGCACAAAATTTTTGTCAAAAATCAGATGAAAGCTTTTCTAAATTTTGAAATTCTTTGATCAAAGTACATGTAGAATTCACATGGATTGACATTTTCCCTGGTTATTTCATCAAATCATTTTTCCTAGATATACACAAAAAAATCTGCACGAATAACAGCAAGCGTTTGTTTGTTTTTTGGACTTCATTGGATTATCTCAAAAATAGGAGGCAGTCCTTTGGTAATTGGTTATAATTATTATCACTGGCACTGTTAATCATGCTCTTACTAAAATATCGTATGCTGTTAACTTTTTGGGGGTATTGTGTAGGAAGGCTAAAATAAATTGAAAGAATAGAGTTTTCGAAAATATGTTTGAATTGTCCTTAAGAATTCAATTATATTGCAATTTTCCATTTCAAAATTGTATCCCTGCCTTTTTTTTTCTTCTTCACGTTAAAAGGAGCCTCTGTATTAAGTCCATCACGAAAAAAAAAGACTGATTCCATTTTGAAAAACCTTTGACTAACAAATTGCCCCCTCACAACTACACAATGTCAAAAAAAAATATTATTTTCATATTGTATTGTCAGATGTCTGTTATGCTAGACACATTGTATATCGAGATGTAAGTTTTTGAATGCTATATATACATATGATCTATACATATATATAGGCGTATACTATTGGTATATATGATGTTATGTTGAAATATATTTGATATTTATATGACTGTTGATGTCTATTGAGTTGTTTCATATAAATATGCTAATAAATACCCAGCAGAAATTTGCAGTGTTTTTGTCAAATTGCTTGGAAGCAGAAGCCAGTCTTAAAACTTTTCCAGTTGGCGTTTTACTACTGTCTACTTAGTGATGGCTGAAAAAAAATGCTGATGAAAAAATTGCTTGGCTGCCGCCACAGATATCTTTTTATGCTACACAGCTCCACTGCGGCGACATTATTTAGCCCACACAAACCATCGTCAGTGCTTGTTAATGTGCACAGTAGTTTTTAATTGGTTTGTACGGTCCGGCCAAGTACAGAAGCACAGAAGCAAATCAATGATACTAATAGCAATTCTGGAGTTTCTAAAGTTCGCCTCACCCTCGCTTGTGCGCAGTATTGCAAATCAGTTTTGCGCAGTGTGACAAATCAGTTTTGTCTAACAAATCAGTTGTCTGCAGTGTGACAAATCCATGGTGTCAAGTGTGACAAATCAGTTGTGTGCAGTGTGACAAATCAGTAGTGTGCAGTGTGACAAATCAGTTGTGTGCAGTGTGACAAATCAGTAGTGTGCAGTTTGACAAATCAGTTGTGTGCAGTGTGACAAATCAGTTGTGTGCAGTGTGACAAATCAGTTGTGTGCAGTGTGACAAATCAGTTGTGTGCAGTGTGACAAATCAGTAGTGTGCAGTGTGACAAATCAGTTGTGTGCAGTGTGACAAATCAGTTGTGTGCAGCTTGACAAATCAGTTGTGTGCAGTGTGACAAATCAGTTGTGTCAAGTGTGACAAATCAGTAGTGTGCAGCTTGACAAATCAGTTGTGTGCAGTGTGACAAATCAGTTGTGTGCAGTGTGACAAATCAGTTGTGTGCAGTGTGACAAATCAGTTGTGTGCAGTGTGACAAATCAGTTGTGTGCAGTGTGACAAATCAGTTTTGCGCATTGTGACAAATAAGATGTGCACAGTGTGACTAATCAGTAGTCCCGAGTGTGACAAATCAGTTGTTGCTGTGTGACAAATCAGTAGTGTGCAGTATGACAAATCAGTAGTGTGCAGTGTGACAAATCAGTTGTGTCAAGTGTGACAAATCAGTAGTGTGACAAATCAGTTGTGTGCAGTGTGACAAATCAGTAGAGTCAAGTATGGTAAATCCGTCCAGGAGGGTAAATCCGTCCACCCCCTAATATAGGTATATAATTACATTTATTACAGTTGTTTGAGTTGTAAAAGCAAGAAAAACTCGTTTTTCTGGTTTTGACAGCATTTTAAATGATGTTCAGGTACATTTAAAAGCTGAAGACAGAACACAATGAAATCCTGTGACATCATCACAGCCATTTTTTAATAACAGTTAGTTGGACTTGTAGGCCTATTCCCATCAGAAACAAAATATGTTGAAGGTAAATAATTGATGTATGGGACGATTAATCTTTTTATTCTTATAAGGTTTCTTAAATAACTGAATTCCAACACCAGGAAGGGAGAAACAATGGAAATAAAAGTGGACGGATTTACCATCATTATTTTGAAACTGGCTTGACTGAGTGATTGTAAATCCGTCCACCCTCTTCAAATGGTCTTTAAAAGTACTTTTATTACTTTTATTATTTATTAATGGCAAAACACTGATTAAAGAAATTAGATTGAGCAATTAAACACCTTGATTGTGTTAAAAGGTTTTTTTTATTGTGATTGAGGCAGTCAATTGAAATTCTTGATAGTTTACTTGACCTCCGTTATTTGAATCTTCTATTATAAGTGCAATCAGAACCCCAATGTTTTAAAAATCACAAGATATGATAGGTTTGTGTTGCATAATACCCTGTGGACAGATTTACCATCCTTGCTGGACGGATTTAGCAGCAACCTGGACGGATTTAGCTTCACTAACCTTCAATTTTTGTTGCCATGGTTTCAGAAAAACTTATCTGAATATTTTAATTTTTTGACTGCTGGTGGTAGTATGGAATATGCCCCTTCAAATGTGCTAATTTTAATTTTTGCATCTTATACCATTTTCCTAAAAATACAGGTACAGCCAAAAGTGGACGGATTTACCCTCCTTGACTCTAGTGTGCAGTGTGACAAATCAGTAGTGTTTAGTGTGACAAATCAGTTGCTGCTGGGTGACAAATTAGTAGTGTGCAGTGTCACAAATCACTAGTGAGCAGTGTGACAAATAAGAAGTGTGCAGTGTGACAAATCGGAAGTCCCGAGTGTGACAAATCAGTTGTTGCTTGGTGACAAATTAGTAGTGTGCAGTGTTACAAATCAATTGGGTGCAGTGTGACAAATCAGTTGTGTCAGGTGTGAAAAATCAGTAGTGTGCAGTGTGACAAATCAGTAGTGTGCAGTGTGACAAATCAGTTGTGTGCAGTGTGACAAATCAGTAGTGTGCAGTGTGACAAATCAGTTGTGTGCAGCGTGACAAATCAGTTGAGTCACTGTAGTGTGACAAATCAATTGTTCTGAGTGACAAATCAGTTGTGTGCAGTGTGACAAATCAGTTGTGTGCAGTGTGACAAATCAGTTGTGTGCAGTCTGACCAATCAGTTGTTCTGTTTGACAAGTCTGTTGTCCAGTGTGACAAATCTGTTGTGTTTTGCAGTATGATAAAGTAGTTGTTCAAAGTGACAAGTCAGATTTGGAGTGCAGCAAATTCATTAATTTTGCAGTAAGATAAATCAGTTATGTATAGTATGACGAATCAGTTTTACAGTATCACAAATATTTTCATTTGTAAAAATTAAAGCAACATGGTGCATTAATACCACTAGCAATTTATTGCTAGATTTTATGACAATTGCTTCTTAAATGGACTCATTGATTATCGCATAGACAAATGTCATAGATCAGTTTAGTCAAAATATGTTGCCTCGTAAAAGTAAATTATTGATATGTCTCGCAAGGATCAATAATTTTTCTGCCCCTGTAGGTTTACATTAACAAATAATCTGAATCTGAAAAAAAATTGACTCTTCACATGTTCGAATTTCAAAGACTGTCAATACGCATGCTTATTAGCTTTTGACTAATACGGTCTTTTTAGAATAGAATAGAATAGAATATACTTTTATTCGTCCATTCATAGTCATATAAACAGAAACTTGATACAGATTTGAGCACAATCATACACACATTCACACAGACACACACAAATAAGTTAATAGGTAAATACATTATGAAGAATTGAACGATAGAATATAAATATAATAAATAATGAAATGATAATAAATAAATGAAATAATTAACAGTTAGAGAGTAAATCACAGGTTATTTGACTTAGATGACACATGATTATATAACTTAATGCTCCTTGGTACAAATGTGTTTTTATAACGAGATGTTCGAATAACTGGCAAGGATAGCCTTTTGCCTGATGGTAAAAGTTTATAACAGTTATGTAGCGGATGATCTCTGTCCAACATGATCTTCTCAGTCACATTTAACACATATTTGTCGTACAATACATTCAGAGGAGTAACCACAACGCCAAGTTTCCTTGCACATCTAACAATCTTATCTAGTTTCTGTTTATCTTTACCTTTGACGCTACCAAACCAGACAGTAATCGAGAAACACAGGACAGATTCAACAATTGATTTGTAAAATAATGAGAGTACAGTGTTGTTTACACGCATGTTTCTTAAAATGCGAAGGTGATGAATTCTCTGCATACATTTGTTGTACACCTTTTTAGTATTCGGTGAACCAGTAAGCCTCTCATCAATGAGGCCCGGACTTCATTAATAATATGTATCATACTTTGTTTATACCATAATTGCTACTGATAGATATGGTAAGTGCAGCTCTCTAAGTGCAGTTCTTGGCCTCACAAGGGTTCATGGATGATATCAGAGTGAAAGCAGGAGTCCTCAACATGTTGCACATTTAACCCATGTAAGGGATCTTGTACTTGCCCAGCACAGACACTGACACAAGGGGCCACAAATTTAACATCTCATCTGTATGGCATCCAGCTGGGATGAAGGTCCACTTGAAAATTTCGGATTTCCCAACAGGGGTTCGAACCCATGCAAGCAAAGACCTTCAGCGTAGCGGGCCGGATCGATCATCCTTAATAACTCTCCACCCAGATCACAAAAGCTATTGGTTATAAATAGTGAATGACCATGACCATTTGTATCTTAGCAGGCAACCTTTACTGCGTGTCAACTTTGTAGGCAGAATTGATTCCAGAAGTTTATGACAATTTTCAGACACCCACGCCCTATTATTGATTATGAAATATGTGAAAATCAAACAAATCAACTCAACAGTAACAAAGACACTTTATTGTGTTTTAAACTAAATGCCAGCCTTCACATAAACTTCTCACTGAACTGGTAAAATGTAGGTCTACATAGTACATTGCTTCAACTTTTTAACAAACGTGGGCAGCAGTCCTCATTAATGTTTCACACTTAACGCACATTTTGACATTAGCAATTATTTTAATGCATTTCTTGCGACAAGTTTTGACTTTTATGAGAGGTTCAAGTAGTACACAATTAACGAATAACATTAAATTATTAATTTTCTTGACGTTGAGCTGACCTCCTACGCAGATGCCTTATTTTCATTGGGCTTCTCTCTTGCAACAGCCGTTGCTTGTGCTTGTCATCATTGACATAGGTCTGTTCCATGCAGAACTGTTTTTTTTTATTTGAACACATTCAAAACCATCATCGATTACACAATACACATGAACGGATTAGTTATTTATACGAAAATACAATTGCATACTGAGATATCGGAATAACGTAATGTTTAAATAGTTTGCGAGTATTCTTCAGACAAAGCATCAAGGATTCAAATACTCAAGATTTTACCACCAGGGGATTCAAATACTCAAGACTTCACTACCAGGGGAATCAAATACTCAAGATTTTGCAACCAGGGGATTCAAATATTTAATACTTCACCGCCAGTGGTAGGAAAAAAAGAAAAATATAACTAGTTTTTAATCGCAGATCTTCGAAAACAGAATGAAATCATTTTGGGAGGTTGCGTTATTCGTTTTGGTAATAACAGGATTATTCCAAAGAGGAAACACTTATTCTAAACATCATGCTGGATTGACTTCCGTTCCCAGTGGCATTCCCAGCACTGAACGAGAAATAAGTCTGGCCTACAACAAAATAACGGCAATTCCTGCTGGAACATTTGAAAACTTTACTGCGCTTCACTTGGTTTACCTGTACTCTAACCAAATCAGTTCGGTCTCAGATGATGCATTTTACGGCACACGCTTAGCAACTCTGTGGCTGCAGGGCAATAAACTGACTAGGCCTCCTTACTTCAAACACCTCGACAACAAGACTCTGACCTACTTAGATCTCTCCAGTAATCTGATTACCAATGCGACCTGGGACCTTGTTTTACCATACTCAGGATTAACATCGTTCAGGATGGCCAACAACAAACTGAACCATTTTCCGAATCTTGACAAAACAAAATCAACTCTCAAAGAATTGCTTTTGAGGGGCATCGGTTTGACAGAACTCAAAGCTGAGAACTTCAATGGATTTGACAAACTGGAAAAGTTATTCATAGATGGTAATGAATTTCCAGTCATCAAGGACAATACTTTTGCAGGATTATCTAATCTACATACTCTGTTGCTCGGTCAGAATCAGAACCTTAACAGAACGGAAAGTAAAGCATTTTATGGGTTGTCCAAGTTACTCTTCTTCAGCTGCTCCACTTCCAAACTATCAAACTGGCCTTGTATTTCGGCCTATGCGCCACTCCTCGAAACATTTGAAGCAGAGTACACAAATATTAAGGGCATTGCGGGTAACTGTCCATCTATGCCCTTCATGCCAAATTTGAAGATTCTCAAGTTGGCCGGAAATAACCTGCCAAGTAATGATATCAGACGAGCTTTCGCAAACTCAACCCAAATAACGTCCATTTACTTTTCTGGGATTCCTAACCTGTGCCTTGACTTTGATTTCATGAATGGAATGAAAGATCTGAACTATCTGGACTTGGGCGGAGCACAATTGAGGCACTTCCCAGCTAAAAGCTGCAGCTCGAACTTGACAGAAACCGACACGAGGCCCCTGAATCTGACCAAACTGCAACGACTCCACCTTCACAGCAACCAGCTGACCACGTTTCCCAATACATCTTTGATGGTTCAACTTACCTTTCTTACTATTCACTACAACAAACTGGGGCTTCTGCAGGGCTATCCATTTCAAAATAATGCAAAAACGGCCGAAATTAAAATGGAGGGAAACCAGCTGACTTCAGCCCCTCGTCTCAACGGAGCATGCAGCAGCTTAAGACTTCTCGATCTGAAAAAGAACAACATCTCATCTCTTCCTTGGGACTACTTTGAAGGCTGCAATGCACTGTGGAAGGTTTATCTGGACAGCAATTTGATAAACGCATTCCCGAACTTCAGTCCGATAGGCGGGAGTCTTGCCTATATCTACATAATGGACAATCAGTTAAGAGGCACTATTTCAGGCAATTCATTTGTCAATCTGACGGGTCTTATATCACTCACTATTAGCAAAAATAATATAATGGAATTTCAAGTGGAAGCATTTCAACATACACCAAAATTCAACCGCCTCTATATTCAAAACACGCTGCTGAAATCATTTGGAGATCCATACAGGTATTTCATTTTTGACAGCTTTAAGATATCGACAGCAAAAATAATTCAGAGGTCTAGACTGAAACCATTACTGAAATGGTGGTGGTGTTGAGTCGAGTTGTGTTGTGATGGTATACCCGGATCAGCCGAGGCAGCTCAACCACCATCTTTTGTGGAGTGAGCTGCTTTTATTTTTGGTGACTGCCTTGTGATGAGATGAGAAGTTTTGGAGTCTGGAACATACATTATACCCTATTAATTCAGGGATGCCCAGGGTCTTTCAGTTGTCCCAGCATAGAATACTGGATACAACCCGCCTCCATTTAATGTCCCATGGGCTTAGACTAAAGTGAGTTCCCAGGGTGAGATTTGAACACACGCCCTCAAAGCCAGTGGCATTCTTGACCATTAGGCCAGAGGAACTGTTGTAGCCACGTTGTTAAGGGGGTGAAGTTAGGAGCTAGAAACATTTTCTTGGTAATCTCTGACCGCTGAAAACCAATGATATACCAAAAAGTTATATATGAAACCATTTGTTTTAAAGTCTCTTTTTTTTCACATTTAAAAAGGAATTTAAAAAATCGAAACTCAGAGGCTTAAAAAAAAAAGTCCGCCATTGTCATAAAAGTACAGCATGGTGATGATTTTTTGTATATGAACATGACTAGTATGGGAATTACTGGTAACAAATTACTAACAACAACAATGAATCCTCTCGGTTACCGCTCTATGATTGTGCATACGTTGAAGTAGCTCAATCTTATTTTACCACGTTTTTGTTTTACTTTACAGGTGGTGTAGGGGCGTGACATGTACTTCCCTGATAATCTACCTCCATGATAATCCTTTGAACTGCGATGAAAAACTTTGCTGGACGAAAAGGACAACAGGACCAATAGTTGCTCATATTACTGCAAATTGTCACGGAAAAGCATGGACAGCCATTAATACGACAGATCTCAAGTGTCCAGGTAAGCAAACCACTTTACATCTCAGGTGGATTTTAATCGGTGGAGACGTTAAATTGGTGGTCCTGTGTATCATTTAGGCTGTATATCTTTGGCGACATTCAATACGATACGTATCATCGATACACTTGATTGATACACGATTCGTACCGTCGGTCCGCAAATTCGGGCCGATCCGCATTTTAGAGAATCCGCTCCCGAAAAACCGAATTTTTGGTCCGCAAAGTTGATCTCGCACCAGAGCGGACGTCAAGATGACAATGTTGTCGAGTTCATTTCATGATTTTATGGATATTTTCTGTCAAATCTCGACAATAAACTGCATTTGTTAGCTGGATATGACATAATTGAACCGAACCGAGAGTGCTGCTTTGAAAACCGGTTCGGAAACCGGCCAGACTGTACCGGTAACCGGGTACGGCCGGTATTTATCGAACCGGTGTAGTGCCCTAGTATCATTACTGTATCGGTGTGCGTTCGAGTAAATGACTCACATGTTGAGAACTCCCCTCTCTCCTGTATCATCAATCAACCTTCATGTGTGGCCACAGCCATTATTGAAGACATGATTCGATTTAGGGCAATGGCTAAAGCAAATTCAGCATTAACCGCAGACATAGCTTCAAGGTTTCATTTCACAAAGTGGCATTAAAGCTCAGGTTCAATGGTACAACTGCTTCCCACTTGATGAAATAAATAAATTCCATTTTAGCATATTTTCTTATCACCCAACTAAACTGTATACCTTTAAATACCATTTCCTTCTTTTTGACCAGAATACATGTATGATGTACTTTGATTTTTACAATATGTGTATTTTTGTGATTGTTCCATTTCAGATGCTAAACTGATGAAAGTACGGACGAGAAATGGCCTTGGCATAACTCTTCTGGACTACTCGCTTCCTTTTGGTGGATATGAAAGATCTTACGCTGATCTGCCCTCTGACATGTACTGTGCCATGTGGTGTGCTCAGAGGGAGAAGTGTGTTGCTTTTGAACACACCAAGAATGTCAAATCAGCAGAGGATGGAGTTTGTGCAATACAACACACTTAATTACAGTTTGTCACGTCAAGCAGAGCACAGATGTTTGACCAGATATCTCAGCAACCACAAGCGCAGGACAAATACACCTACCGAAGTATAGCTTAGCTCTGTTGTAATATCAATATCACACTTTCACAATGTTTTGGTGTCGCAAATTAATGGAAATGGCAGTCAAATTTCGCACAATGAGACATTTTGATACTGCCTATTATGGACTGTACAAATAATGCTAAATTTCTTATAGATCTGTCCCAAAGCAAGACAGGACACAATGTATTACAGTGTAAGTACATTTACAGAAAGAGACATTCACATATCAAGAATGTCAAATCAGCAGAGGATGGAGTTTGTGCAATATAACACACTTAATTAATAACTGCATTTACAGAATGAGACACATGTCACTTAATATCACAAGAATGTTAAATCAGCAGAGGAATGCGTTTGTGCAATACAACACACTTGATTAATAAGTAGCCTACATTTACAGAAGGAAACATGTGTCAATTTTGAACATATCAAGAATGTCAAATCAGCAGCGGATGGAGTTTGTGCAATTCAACACACCTAATTACAATTTGTCACGTCTAGCAGAGGAAAGATGTTCGTCCAGATATCTCAGCAACCACAAGCACAAGAGCAGTGCACCTACCAAAGTAGGCCTATATCTTAGCTCTGTTGTATTATCAATATCACATTTTCACAATGTTTTGGTATCGCAAATTAATGGAAATGGGGAGTCCAATTTCGCACAATGAGACATTGTTGATACTGCCTATTATGGACTGTACAAATAATGCTAAATGTCTTACCTGTCCCAAAGCAAGACAGGACACAATGTAATACAGTGTAAGTACATTTACAGAAAGAGACATTCACATATCAAGAATGTCAAATCAGCAGAGGATGGACTTTGTGCAATTCAACACACTTCATTAATAAGTACATTTACAGAAGGAAACATGTGTCACTTTTGAATATCTCAAGAATGTTAAATCAGCAGAGGATGGAGTTTGTACAATAAAACACAGTTAATTTTAAGGCAGATTTACATTATACAGTAGTCTCTGTAAAAAGTTACTATCCCTCATGTGGCCATGAAGATGATTATAACATGGGCTGGTTGCCCGTGCCGATATACTTTTTGTAAAAATTGTATTGACTTTGAATGTCAGGTCGAGGACGAATACAACAATAGTCTGGAGGAGTGTTTCTTGTCCAACAGATATTAATGAATGAGGTTCATTGCTGTGAACCACACTCATGTTAAGTTTTGTTATATTTACAAGTATGTATCACAATAAAAATAATAGACTTCCAATGAAAATAAATAGGAATTTCCTAGTAGGTGACACCGGTCAGTACCAACTAGATGACAAGAATTTTGGAAATCACATACCAGTGCAATATAGGTGACAAGCGGTTCCATCTAGGTGACAAGCAGTTCCAACAAGGTGACAATCAGTTACAACTAGGTGACACAAATTCACACAGCACTTTCAACTGGGTGAGACAAGTTCACAAAACACATCCAACTAGGTGACAACACATTTTCTACATGACATCCATTTGCAAGTGATTTGTGGCCTGGTTGGCATCTGTACTAAAATATGACATCTTGGAGTATCAGGTGTGGCCTGGCTTTCCAAAGGATTTAGCCTAGTTTCTTGCTACATGTTTGTCTACACCTGATCGCCTGAAAAGGGCTCTTCAATTTTCCCTAGCTAAGGGTCCTACAATGAGGTCTGAAATTCCCTAGACCTGTTCCGTCATTTCTAGAATCCAAAATTTGGCAATAAAATCCCTTTCGGAAGGCCATGTGTGGCAATAAAAAAGATATCAATTTGTGGAAATTATTGTAATAATTACTTTTAAATTAACTTACGGAAAATTTATGCCTCTTCGAAGGTGAATTTTTCCTAGTTAAGGGTCCTCTTTTTCTCTTTTTGGGTTCACGGCAAAACGTTACTGGGTCTGGGTGCGAGCCGCTCAGCTGAGCACCCCCGTATTTTTGCGATGAGACCCCCCCCCCCAGGAGTTTGTAGTGGTATTATAGCCTAGTTATATGTTGCCTAGTTAGTAGTATTGCAATAATAGTTCAACATAATAATTCCCCCTTTGGATAAACTCGAATATCTCAAATATTCCATTGCTGATTTTTATGACAGTTTGCTGAAATATAGCCCCGCATATCGACCTTGCATTTGTGTATTTATGGCTGAGTGGCATTATTCCTGACTGAGCCATGCAGCAGCCTTCGAATGAGCATACCCTTTTTTCAAAAATCCATGGCTTTTTCCAATGGATATGAACAATTTCACCATGCGAGGGAGCCACCAGCAGGATAAACTTCATCATGTGTCTGGAGAAAATGTGTTTCTCAATCCTATTTAGAAGATAACTAAGGACTTCTTTTGAAACAGTTTTACAGTTTAGGTTCCTTGGATGCAATAACAAATAATTTGAGAGAGGTTTAAACACCTTTCGATAAAAAATTATTTTACAATGCCAAAACTTAAAATTTTTGAAAATAGGGGCACATGCACTCTGGGTCTGCTGGCTCAAACAAAAATTAAGCAATAAAGCTACAAATACACATGCACACTACATGCAGGCCTACAAACTGGCTACCTTTCACAGAAAACGGAGAAGAGGCCTCTGAAATATTCACATTTTCATAACTTAGGGGACTTATTTTTGTTGAACTGTTTAGTAATATAGTAGGTTGATGACATATGCCAAATTTAGTTTCTAGGAGACAGACCAGTGGAATGCTTAAATGAATTTCCTGCCAGTTTGACGAGTCAAATTGACCACTGTAATTTTGTGCAACTAATCTCAGTACGCTAACATTGTCATCGAGGAAATGTGTAATTGCGAAATGGACAAACTAAACGTTGTTTTAAGACTATAAAAGAATAACATGGGATCAATATTACATTACGCAGTCAGTCTGAATGACTTAAAGTGGTCCAGAGCAATTTGGAGCTAGTTAAAAATGCCATTGCACCGAACAATTTCTGTTTTCAAGTAAAAGAATCAAATTATCTGTATAATTTTGCACATAATAATTTACTCTATGTACAGTGCATCAATCAAGTAGTCCTGTTTTGTTAGCAACAAACTTATTAAGTCGAAGCAGTTTGGCGTCTAACTTAATTCAGTTTCATAGACTTACTCCACAGAGATCACTTAGACTTGCAGAAATCCTGTGTTCTTACGAAGTTGAGATTTAGATTGCGGTTCATGCACAGACAGCAAGTTAAATTTCACATATATGAGGATCATATTCTTTTAATTATTTTTTACTTTCAAGAGAAGCAACATTGTATATAATACTATATGTAAATATAAATCATAGGATAAAACTTTCAATCATTTAATGATAACTGAAGTCCCAGCTTCATACTTATTTGATTGAAATTGACTCAAACATTTACTGTTAGCTGAAGTGAAGACAGATATCTCTAAATTCATTCACTGGATTACACAAATAGAAACCTGCAGAAAAACTTAAAACTTTTACATCTGAATTTACTGGTTAATTCAGGAATAATCTTAACAACACAATGAAGAAATTAACACTGGAAATCACGTTTTCTTTTATGTTTTGCATCATTGGAATTGTTAAAAAATGCAATGCATATTCTGGTCGGTCCAAAGGTTTCACTTCAATACCAACTGACATAGCAAAAAACGAAAGGTCAATTGACTTGTCGGATAACAGACTCACGTCCATTCCACATGACGCATTTACCAATATGACCAAATTGAGTACCGTTCGATTGTACAACAATGAGATTGCCACAATTTCCAGTAATGCATTTGGTAACACCATTGTCCAAGATCTGGAACTTTATAACAATCGTCTGACAACAGTTCCATACTTAAAACACTTGGATGGTACATTGACACATCTTCGTTTGTACTACAACTTGATTACAAATGAAACTTGGGATCTCATATTTCCATACATCCAATTGAAATCTCTATCCCTGTCTTACAACAAACTAAATCATCTCCCAGACCTCAACAAAACCAAATCAACTCTACAGTTTCTTGGTTTGTCCGATATCGGTATCTCAGATATACAGCCGGGTTACTTCAATGGATTTGTCTCTCAAGGATTTGTACATTGGCCGAAACAAATTTCCAACAATTAAGGACTATTCTTTTGCGGGACTGAGCAAGCTTAACTTCATCCGAGTTGGACAGAGTCAGATTCTAAACAAGACGGAGGAAAAAGCATTCTATGGATTGACGTCATTGAAAACCTTCTATTGTGTAGATTCCATGTTAGCCAACTGGCCATGTGTGACACCATATGCCCCGAAGGTCATTGACCTCTACTTATATGGCAACCAGATTCAAGATGTCTCCCAAAATTGTCTTAATATATCAAGTGTCATTCTGCTCAGCATTCCACGAAACCCTCTTTCTTCTCAATCTATTAATCAACTGCTGCTGACTGGGGGTAAATTGCAAAGACTTGCAATTAGTGACGTTCCAAATCTATGTCTGGAGTTTGATGCAATGGCTGCACTGAAGGACCTTGATCATCTCAATCTGCAGAACTCTGGTTTGAGGCACTTCCCTGCTAAAAGCTGCAACCCAAACTCAACAGAAATGGACACCAGGCCGCTAGATCTCCCAAAGTTAAATGAATTCTACTTGGAGGGAAACCAGCTGACGACATTGCCCAACATGGCCTTGATGGTCAATGTGAAAATCATGAAAGTAACAAAAAATAGAATAAGCAGTTTGCAAAGCAACCCATTTCTGAAAAATGTGCTGACTGACCATATTTATCTGGATGAAAACTGGTTGACTACTGCTCCTGGTTTGGCTGGAGCATGCAAGAGTTTATACCATCTCTCCTTAATCACCAATCGCTTGACATCCCTTCCTCACGACTATTTCAAAGGCTGCAGCAAATTGCGTACCATACATTTGGCTAATAATTTCATTTCTGCCATTCCGAACTTCAGTCCATTGACTGTAATTCCTTATCATGTTGACCTGGCTAACAATTCGCTTAAAGGGATCGTCTCAAGTAATTCCTTCATCAATTTCACAAAGCTTGAAGCTTTGAATTTGGAAAGGAATGCCATCACAGAGTTCCAGGTGCAAGTGTTTGAACATACGCCTAATCTTGTCAGTCTGAGTTTGAAATATACCTTGTTGACTTCACTTGGAGATCCTTACAGGTATTCCACAAAAATACAGAGATTAATATATTTATTTATTACAGCTCTAGCAATTGATCTGAAGAAATCAGTTTTTTTTTCAGTGCCAGAGTGGACCTATGATGTCATAGGTGGATACTCCATTGCCAAGCACTGGAGGATATGCCAAATTGGTGCAATCAATGATGCCATAGGTCAAACTGGCCAATAGCATCTGTTGTGGACAGTTTCATCATAGCCTTGCAGTTACATCATAGCCAGAGCGGCCAATAATATCACAACAACAACTCAGGTGCAAGGTTGGACTACTCCTGGGGAGTGGGCACTCTGCTCAAAAGCTGTCAATTGATCCTTATGTCTCCATATTAACTCCTGTGAACTGTGGTAACCAATAAAACAATATAGGATTAAAGTAATTTTTGGTAGTTTTACATTAAAAGGAGCGGCCAACAAAACTGCAAACAGTAAACAAAATGCTTGACTTGACAGCTCTATATCGAATCCAATTTAGATCAGAAGCATGTTGGTGAGCAACTGTGATTAATTTCCTGTAATCCTATTAACCATGCTTGGTTGAATTTCAGGCACTTTTGGTATCACCAAATAATAAACAATCCCCCCTCCCACTAAACACCTGAGTTTTTGCAGTGGTATCATTGGCTCATCTGGCCATGACATAATTGCAAGGCTATGATGAAGTTGTCTACATGAAATACTATTGGCCAGTTTTACCTATGACATCATAGCTTGCACCAGAGTTGTATAGGTTCCAATGGAGTCTCCAGCTTTGACATCATAGGTCCACACTATGAAAAAAATTGATTTCTTCAGAGCAATTGCGAGAGCTGTAAGTAAACTGCTCACATTTAAAAATGCACACTTCTTAACACAGCTTAAAAACTAACTTTTAATTGAGGTATGCCCATGAAAATATGCACTGATTTGGCTGAATATCAAGTCCTAGGGTCGCTAAAGTCTCACTGAGAAACATTGTGAATAGACTCCGTACCATGAGCGGAAGTACCAGTCATAGATAGGCATGGTGTATCAAGGCTTGCTAATCGATTTAATCCATCCATATACCAGCATATGACAAGTCCAAGAATTGCCCTGGAAATTTGTGTTTTGATCTATTTGTCACAGATTCTATCAAGTTTGAAAGTTGACTATAAAAAAAATTTTCTCAAAATTCACAGTTATTGTTAGGTGTTGTCAGTTCTGCAAGTTGCAGATTCTTACATATTTTTATTTCATGTCTAACTGCTAAAGCACACATAGTAACAATCAATGTATAACTGTTTGTGATCACTGCTGTGGTTGTAATCTAATTGGAATTTGTCGTGTGACTTTGGAATAGGCTCCCATTAGTTTTGTATTTCTTCAAAATATGCAAATATTACAAAAGAAAAAATACTTTCCATGCCACAACATTATCAAAACAAGTGAGACGTACGAGGACAACTGTTGCATTTGCAGCATATCTGTGTGTTATTTGCAAAATGGCTCTGCTCCTGCAATCTCCAAATTCGAATTGCATATGCTTGTATTGTCTATATATAGGGTATTATTGGTATTCATGCGCAGGCTGCATACGACCACATCAAATGAAATTGCTTCAAAAACCAAAATCACAACAGATATAAATCAAGCCAGAAAACATTTTTTGCATTAAATCAGAGTCCAATGTCCAAATAGTAAAGGGGTTCCTGTGACCACTTCAAGCATTTATACTGCATTTTGTTGGTTTTGGATTGAATTTTAGTTGGTGTTTTTCACATTTTGTTTGTGACAAGTCCTTCAATACAGTTGTGTCATTTACAAGCTCCCAATCTGAAATTTGTTTGCAATGCAATCTTGTTCGGCTTCTTTGTTGACAACTTGAAATCATTAACATCTGAATATGGTGCATATTATCCTCATTACAGGCTTATTCAATTTTGCAAATCCGAAATTTGACATGCTCTTACAAAATCATGTCTGGCAATAAACAAATAAATATTCTGGCTCTTAGAAAAACTAATTTCGCCTTTATTAGATAATCAGTTGATACGCAAGCTTCAAAAGTTACAAAGAGTTATCTTGAACAGTTTACGAGTTCTGTCACTTTTAAGAGGAGTGCGTTTTTAAGTGATGCCATTTTGACAGTGCAGCAGTCCACTCTTTTTGCATATCAAATTTCCTGGTTGTAAGCTCAATTGAATATTTCAACTGGATAAAATATCAACGATAAAGTAACGTTGTGTACCTTGGCATAGGCCTGATATTCATTATGAATTTCTTTTTTTGTGTTAGCACTGCTAAAACTTTCCTTTGGTGGTAAATTATGTTTATTTTCTAAAAAAAAAGGCCAATATTATAAAAACTCTTTTAATGATCTGTGAGCTACTTCACATTTGGTCGTTCACAAATCTGGCAGATATATATATTTACTGTTGCACACAGCTGTCAATTTATACAAGTCTTCATCTAATTCTTTTTCACAGGTACTGTAGGGAAACAACCTGCAAAAAGCTGCAAATTCATCTTTTGAGGACCCCCGCGATTTGCGACAAACGATTGTGCTGGGCAAAAAGATTCAATTCAATCTCCACTCATTTGGATTCATGCCTTGGGAAATCCTGGTCAGCTGTTACACTCGAAGATCTCAAGTGCCCGGGTAAAGAGCAACATACTTGCAAACTAAATTTAGTGGCGTGACATGCTAGTTCTTCCTGAAGAAATTTTGCCAAAACGTATGACCACTTGCCAGGGCGCTCCGCCTAACCGATCTCGTTCAAACTTATCATGCAGCCTCATCAACATTTTAAATTGCGTCGAAAAGATTTTGGTGGCCAACCATAACCAACTAAAAATTTATAAAGAAAGTAAATGTGCTGATTTCACGTGTCAAAGGTCATCCTACAGGGTTGGCAGAGAGCCAATTATTCAACTTAATGTACCTACACTTTCAATAAATATCTTTGATTAATACAAATTGAAATATGTCTGCATTATCAACAGCACACCCTTTCACTTAAAATTACCCTTTTTCCAGGTTCCAGGTTGATGAAGATAGCGTCAAGGAGAAGCGATGCAGCAATCCTGAGGGACTCAGACCCTGTAGAATCCTCCTATGCTAAGTCTCATGCTGATCTACCAACCGAGAAACACTGTGCATTCTGGTGCCTGCAGAAAGAAACATGCATCACCTTCGAACACACAAGGAACACTCTGGCCTCTGAAGAGGGGGTCTGCACCATCAGATATACTTAGTCCTCCTATGCTAAGTCTCACGCTGATCTACCCACCGAGAAACACTGTGCATTCTGGTGCCTACAGAAAGAAACATGCATCACCTTCGAACACACAAGGAACACTCTGGCCTCTGAAGAGGGGGTCTGCACCATCAGATATACTTAGTGGCATTTTGGCGAGAAACAATGGTACAATCATCAAGGAGCCTTGTTGGATAAAACTGGCCAAGGATGGAAAGAATTTTATTGAAAATAGTTCAATTTTTACATCACAGGGCGAGCCAAGAAAAAAAATGGACAACATGAAATAAGAACTACGACAGTCTATTTTGTTTTCTGACTGACAACTAGTCGGCTGTTGATGCTGGAGAGAGTAGCAAGGCTGCAGACTGGCAAAATTCATGTCGAACTGAGTATCAAATTAGCTTTTAGGTCACTGAGTCAGTCGCCAATCGAGTCCATGTCCAGCAGAATTCAGCAAAACTGGGCTAGATGTCTTAGGAATTGCAAGTGTGTGCGGACATGAAATAGAGCAGCTCAAGTGAAATGCTGTAGTCTGCTCCCTTCTGTAGCAGAAGTGCAGCCCGCTGTAATTTGTTGAACTGCAAATGATTTCACAAACATTATTGATTTGTGGCTTGTTAACTTTATTGATTGGCGGTTTGTCAACTTTATTGATTTGTGGCTTGTTAACTTTATTGATTTGTGGCTTGTTAACTTTATTGATTTGTGGCTTGTTAACTTTATTGATTTGCGGCTTGTTAACTTTATTTATTTGTGGCTTGTTAACTTTATTGTTTGGCGGTTTGTTAACTTCATTGATGTGTGGCTTGTTAACTATATTGATGTGTGATTTGTTGTCTTTATTGATTTATGGCTTGTTAACTTTATTGATTTGTTGCTTGTAAATTTTATTGATTTATGGCTTGTTAACTTTATTGATTTGTGGCTTGTTAACTTTATCGATTTGTGGCTTGTTAACTTTATTGATTTGTGGCATATTAACTTTATTGATTTGTGGCTAGTCAACTTTATTGATTTGTGGCTTGTCAACTTTATCGATTAGTGGCTTGTTAACTTTATCAATTTGTGGCTTGTTAACTTTATTGATTTGTCGCTTAATAACTTTATCCATTTCTGGATTGTTAACTTTATTGATTTGTGGCTTGTTAACTTTATTGATTTGTGGCTTGTTAACTTTATTGATTGGCGGCTTGTTAACTTTATTGATTTGTGGCTTGTTAACTTTATCGATTTGTGGCTTGTTAACTTTATTGATTTGTGGCTTGTTAACTTTATTGATTTGTGGCGTATTAACTTTATTGGTGGGCGGTTTGTTAACTTTATTGATTGGCGGTTTGTTAACTTTATTGATTTGTGGCTTGTTAAATTTATTGATTTGTGGCTTGTTAACTTTATTGATTTGTGGCTTGTTAACTTTATTGATTTGTGGCTTGTTAACTTCATTGATTTGTGGCTTGTTAACTTTATTGATTCATGGCTTGTTAACTTTATTGATTTGTCGCTTGTTGTCTTTATTGATTTGTGGCTTGTCAACTTCACTGATTTGTGGCTTGTTAACTTTATTGATTTGTGGCATATTAACTTTATTGATTTGTGGCTAGTCAACTTTATTGATTTGTGGCTTGTTAACTTTATCGATTTGTGGCTTGTTAACTTTATTGATTTGTGGCATATTAACTTTATTGATTTGTGGCTAGTCAACTTTATTGATTTGTGGCTTATTAATTTTAATGATTTGTGGCTTGTTCACTTTATTGATTTGTCGCTTGTTAACTTTACTTTATTGATTTGTGGTTTGCTAACTTTACTTAATTGATGTTTGGCTGGTTAACTTTATTGATTTGTGGCTTGTTAAGTTTATTATTGATTTGTGGCTTGTTGTGAGAAAGAACGCTTGTACTAAACACAGAAAGTGAGTCCACCGCAGATAACACCCATTGTGACCGTATGCTCATTAGTTTATTAGTTTATTTAGAAACCTACGAATAAAAACAAGGGTATTCGCTTTATTCACAGAAGTAAATGATACAAATAATTATGATACATTACTTGAATATTACAGAGGATGTCATCTGGAGGTTCAATATACAATACATTCCAGACTGCATGAACCCAGGTCCACCCCAAGGGGAGGAAAAAGTGATTTGTGACCTTTTGTGAAGTTTAATATATATATGTATATACGACAATTGAATGATCAAACTAGACCACCGGGTGGCAACATACTTTCCAGTGTTTTAATATATTGTCAATATCATAATGCCACCTTGCTACATCTTTGCCCCTGTGTTTACTTTTAACCTATCTCCACCCGTTATCACCATTCTCAACTGGGATGGTCTCACTGACGGCTCCTATGTAGATTAAGGAATCTACCTTACAGTTGCATTGGGTGTAAAGGTATTGAATTATGAAAATGTTTCATATGAACAAAGACTACATTTTCTGAAATTGGATTTATTGGACATTCGTAGAGAAAAATCTGATTTGATATTATTTTATAAAGTTAATAGTTCTCATAGAAGTCTCAATATTATAAATGATGAGGAAGAAGTTTATAAATGTGTATATTGAAGCAGAGGCCATAACAAACAGCTGTATGTGTTTCATAGTTGTAATGATAAGAGGAAATGTGCAATTGAAATGCATATAATTGGAATAATTTTTTCAAAAGAACAGTTAATTCAGCTTCAGTTAGAATTTTATCAGTAATTTTTATGACACATGTATAAATTGTGATATTTACACATGTCAATAAAATAAATATATAGTAAATTTTAAATGTTAAGTTCTGCTAGTAAGTGAGAGTTACATTGAAATTTTTACTTAAACTCCTATTGTTTTTGTATTGTTTGTATATGTTGTTCTTTTGAATAAATCAATCAAATCAATCAATCAATCATCAATTGCTGTGATTTGTATGATTTTATTGTAACCTGCATCGCTTATTGTTTAACTTGTCTGTACATGCCAATGGCAAATAAAGTAACAGAAATTAAGATTAAATATCGCATTTGGACCAATGATACAATTCTGACTTTGATATTTCAGCAATTTGCCTCTCGCCATAGTTAGCCTGTCACAAATCAAACCATGGCAAATAATTACAATTTATTTCCATGGCAACAACATAAGTTTGTGCACTATGTGTAGGCATTCTTTGTATTGTACAAACTCCATCCTCTGCTGATTTAACATTCTTGATATGTTCAAAAGTGACACATGTCTCCTTCTGTAAATGTACTTATTAATTAAGTGTGCATGTTGAACAGCACAAACTCTATCCTCTGGTGATTTGACATTCTTGATATATTCAAAAGTGACACATGTCTCCTTCTGTAAATGTACTTATTAATCAAGTGCGTTGTATTGCACAAACTCCGTCCTCTGCTGATTTGACATTCTTGATACGTTCAACAGTGGCAAAAATCTCCTTCTGTAAATGTGCTTATTAATCAAGTGTGTTGTATTGCACAAACTCCATCCTCTGATGATTTAACATTCTTGATATGTTCAAAAGTGACACATGTCTCCTTCTGTAAATGTACTTATTAATTAAGTGTGTTGTATTGCACAAACTCCATCCTCTGCTGATTTGACATTCTTGATATGTTCAAAAGTGACACATGTCTCCTTCTGTAAATGTGCTTATTAATCAAGTGTGTTGTATTGCACAAACTCCATCCTCTGCTGATTTGACATTCTTAATATGTTCAAAAGTGACACATGTCTCCTTCTGTAAATGTACTAAATGTACTTATTAATTAAGTGTGTTGTATTGCACAAACTCCATCCTCTGCTGATTTGACATTCTTGATATGTTCAAAAGTGACACATGTCTCCTTCTGTAAATGTACTTATTAATTAAGTGTGTTGTATTGCACAAACTCCATCCTCTGCTGATTTAACATTCTTGATATGTTCAAAAGTGACACATGTCTCTTTCTGTAAATGTACTTATTAATTAAGTGTGTTGTATTGCACAAACTCCATCCTCTGCTGATTTGACATTCTTGATATGTTCAAAAGTGACACATGTCTCCTTCTGTAAATGTACTTATTAATTAAGTGTGTTGTATTGCACAAACTCCATCCTCTGCTGATTTGACATTCTTGATATGTTCAAAAGTGACACATGTCTCCTTCTGTAAATGTACTTATTAATTAAGTGTGTTGTATTGCACAAACTCCATCCTCTGCTGATTTGACATTCTTGATATGTTCAAAAGTGGCACAAGTCTCCTTCTGTAAATGTACTTATTAATCAAGTGTATTGTATTGCACAAACTCCATCCTCTACTGATTTGACATTCTTGATATGTTCAAAAGTGACACATGTCTCCTTCGGTAAATGTGCTTATTAATCAAGTGTGTTGTATTGCACAAACTCCGTCCTCTGCTGATTTGACATTCTTGATATGTTCAAAAGTGACACATGTCTCCTTCTGTAAATGTACTTATTAATTAAGTGTTTTGTATTGCACAAACTCCATCCTCTGCTGATTTGACATTCTTGATATGTTCAAAAGTGACACATGTCTCCTTCTGTAAATGTACTTATTAATTAAGTGTGTTGTATTGCACAAACTCCATCCTCTGCTGATTTGACATTCTTGATATGTTCAAAAGTGACACAAGTCTCCTTCTGTAAATGTACTTATTAATCAAGTGTGTTGTATTGCACAAACTCCATCCTCTACTGATTTAACATTCTTGATATGTTCAAAAGTGACACATGTCTCCTTCTGTAAATGTACTTATTAATCAAGTGCGTTGTATTGCACAAACTCCATCCTGTGCTGATTTAACATTGTTGATGCGTTCAAAAGTGACACATGTCTCCTTCTGTAAATGTACTTATTAATCAAGTGCGTTGTATTGCACAAACTCCGTCCTCTGCTGATTTGACATTCTTGATACGTTCAACAGTGGCAAAAATCTCCTTCTGTAAATATGCTTATTAATTAAGTGTGTTGTATTGCACAAACTCCATCCTCTACTGATTTAACATTCTTGATATGTTCAAAAGTGACACATGTCTCCTTCTGTAAATGTACTTATTAATTAAGTGTGTTGTATTGCACAAACTTCATCCTCTGCTGATTTGACATTCTTGATATGTTCAAAAGTGACACATGTCTCCTTCTGTAAATGTGCTTATTAATCAAGTGTGTTGTATTGCACAAACTCCATCCTCTGCTGATTTGACATTCTTGGTGTGTTCAAAAGTGGCACATGTCTCCTTCTGTAAATGTGCTTATTAATCAAGTGTGTTGTACTGCACAAACTCCATCCTCTGCTGATTTACCATTCTTAATATGTTCAAAAGTGACACATGTCTCCTTCTGTAAATATGCTTATTAATTAAGTGTGTTGTATTGCACAAACTCCATCCTCTACTGATTTAACATTATTGATCTGTTCAAAAGTGACACATGTCTCCTTCTGTAAAGGTACTTATTAATCAAGTGTGTTGAATTGCACAAACTTCATCCTCTGCTGATTTGACATTCTTGATATGTTCAAAAGTGACACATGTCTCCTTCTGTAAATGTGCTTATTAATCAAGTGTGTTGTATTGCACAAACTCCATCCTCTGATGATTTAACATTCTTGATATGTTCAAAAGTGACACATGTCTCCTTCTGTAAATGTACTTATTAATCAAGTGTGTTGTATTGCACAAAGTCCATCCTCTGCTGATTTGACATTCTTGATATGTTCAAAAGTGACAAATGTCTCCTTCGGTAAATGTACTTATTAATTAAGTGTGTTGAATTGCACAAACTCCATCCTCTGCTGATTTGACATTCTTGATATGTTCAAAAGTGACACATGTCTCCTTCTGTAAATGTACTTATTAATTAAGTGTGTTGAATTGCACAAACTCCATCCTCTGCTGATTTGACATTCTTGACATGTTCAAAAGTGACACAGGTTTCCTTCTGAGCACACCACATAGCACAGTACTTGTCCGAGGGCAAATCAGCATACAATTTTGAATATCCAGCACCAACAGGATTAGAGTCCAGCAGAGTTATGGCGAGCCCATCTCTAGTTTGAACTTTCATCAGTTTAGCATCTGAAATTGAACAATCATACAATCATACAATCATAAAGAAATGGCCAGACAACCTAATAATACCCAAAACTACACCATGTATACAATAGAAATACCAAACATTTAGAGCTATTACATGTCAGCAAATATAGCTAAAATAAAAATACTTTCCTATTGGTGCATTTACTTGAATCGAACATATTCCAACAAGAAAAAAGTTTAATTATGTCTATTTTAGAAGCAACTTATGTGTTATTAAGTTGGTTTACAAGAATTACAGTAACTTTACAGAGTATGTTGAATATAATCTTTCTTTTAAGCAACTTTGGGAGGCAATATATGGCTTTAACTGATAGACAGAGTAAATTATTTCGTGAATGAATACACTCTAAATAATGTCGGGACAAAATTGTTTTTTTAGATTCAAAATGGTTTTTTGAAAAACCAAATTTCAATGCAAAACCAACATGGATTTTTAAAAAAATCCATGTTGGTTTTTTGCATTGAAATTTGGTTTTTCAAAAAACCATTTGAATCTAAAAAACCAATTTTGTCTGAAATTATTTAGAGTGTACAAGGATCTTGGTGGGATTATCAGTTATAATTATGGCTTCGGAACTCCAGTTGTGACATTGCTAGATGTGTTTTAAAAGCAAAACTTTACCAGGGCAGTTGAGGTCGATCATAGTAACATTCGTCCAAGCTTTTCCGTTACACTCTGTGCATATGAGTTACTATTGGTCCGGTTGTCCTCTTGGTCCAGCAGAGTTTTTCATCACAAGTCAAAGGATTTTCAGTCAGGCGGATTATCAGGGTAGTACATGTCACACCTTTACACCACCTGCAAAGTCAAATTATTGGTCAAACAAGTACAGAAAAAAAGCTCCTTCAACCAAGATAAAAGGGGACATATCAATAAGCTATTTGCATGAGGTGAGATAGAAGCAGAATACCTGCAAGGATTGTACAGGACTCCAAAGATAAAAGGGGACATATCAATAAGCTATTTGCATGAGTTGAGATAATAGTGGAATACCTGCAGGGGTTTTAAATAACTCCAAAGATAAAGGTGAATATATCAATAAGCTATTTGCATGAGTTGAGATAATAGTGGAATACCTGTAGGGATCTCCTAATGATTTCAGCAAATTGTTTTGAAGAAAAAGGCGGTTGACTTTAGGTGTGTGTTGAAGCGCCTCAACCTGAAATTCGGTTATGTTGTTTTCGTTGAGAGAGATAAATGTCAGACTGGTCAGGTTAACAAACATTTTACTTGAGATGGTCCCTTTTATCCTATTTGCAAACAAAGAGAAAAAGGTAAGACTTCCGCCTATCGGATTGAAGTTTGGAAATGCATTTATAAAGTTGTTAGACAAAAAAATTCTCTTCAGGTGCTTGCAGCCTTCAAAATAGTCTGAGGGAAGAGATGTAATCCGATTGTTGCTCAGTGATAGGACTTTTAAGCTGTTGCATGCACCGTTGAGACGTGGCGCTGAAGTCAGCAGGTTAATCTCCATTAAAATTTCGGTGATTTTCACATTATTCTGAAAGGGATAGCCTAGAGAAAGATTCAGCCGATTGTTTTGAACAGTCAGCAGGTAAAGGGCAACCATCAAAGACGTATTGGGAAATGTGGTCAGCTGGTTGTTGTGGAGGTGAAGGCGTTCCAATTTGGTCAGATTTAACGGCCTCGAGTCTGTTTGGATTATGTTTGAGTCGCAAGACTTCGCTGGAAAGTGGCTCAAATTTGCAGCGCTCAACTCTATATAGGTCAGATTTTTCATTCCATTAATGAAATCAAAGTCAACACACATATCAGGAATTGAATTAAGATAAAGTAATTCAATTTGAGTTGAGTTAGCGAAAGCCTTTCTGATCTGATTATTGGGTATATTATTTCCACTCAGTTTGAGCGTCTTCAAATTCGGCATGGCGGAGCAGTTTACCCCAACGTTTGTGATGAGATTGTGTCCCACATCGAATGTGCTGAGGAGTGGAGCATAGGCCGAAACGCATGGCCAGTTCGATAGTTTAGCATTTGAGCAACTGAAGTAGGTCAACTTGGACAACCCAGAGAATGCTTTTCGTTCAGTTTTGTTGAGGTTCGGATTATGGCCGATCGCCAGGTGCTGTAGGTTAGGTAGTTCCTTAAAGGTGTAGTCTTTGATGACTGGAAATTGGTTATGTTCCATAAATAATTTTTCCAGTTTGACAAATCCATTGAAGAACTCAGCCTTGACTTCTGTCAAACCGATACCACTTAAATATAAATATTTGAGGGTTGATTTCGATTTGCTGAGATCAGGGAAATGGTTCAGTTTGTTGGTGTTCAACTGGAGCGTTTCTAATCGGGAATATGGTAAAACGAGGTCCCAGGTCGCATTAGTAATCTGATTTCCAGACAGGTCTAAGAGGGTCAAGGTCGTGTTCAGGTATTTGAAGTGGGGGAACGCAGTCAGTTGATTGCTTTGGAGATATAAATTTGTTATACTCGTGCCATAAAATGCATCATCGGAGGCCGAACTGATCTCATTGTTTTGCAGGTTAACTGTGGAAAGTGATGTAAAGTTTGCAAAAGTTTCAGCAGGCACTGTGGTTATTTTGTTGTGCGCCAGATTGACATTGCTTTCAGTATTCGGTATACTGTTTGGGATGGAAGTCAGTCCAGCATACAGATTAGTATAAGTGTTGCCTCTTTCAACAAATCCTATTGTCAGAACGAATAATGCAAAATACCAAAATCGTTTCATTCTGTTATCAATAATCTGCGATTCGAATAAAGTTATATTCTCCTTGTTTAATCTTTCCTTGGTGTCAAAGTTTTAGTCCCCTAGATCCGTGATGATGCTTTGGCAGTGTGTTATATCCAAAACTGAAATTTTATATCCATATAAAGAAATCAGTTGCAAAATATGTTGATGATGAAAGTGTTTGTAAAAATAGAAGTTCAGTTGCAAATGAATACTATGTCAATAATGATAGTAATTAATATGTCATTGGTGAGAATTTTATAATTTGTTTTATGAATACATCCCTTGTATAATCCTTGTACGGTTATACACTTCAGAAACAACAGTTCTCACTAGAGCGCAGTCCCTTGCAAATGAGGCTCAGTGGGAGTAAGGTCTGCTTCGAACGAAGAAAATCAATAATTTATTGTTGAAAGTATACTTGAACGACTCATAAAAGTCAGAATTTGTCTCAACTAATGGACTAACACATTTGCTAATGTCAAAGTATATGTTAAGTGTGAAACATTAATGAGAAAGCACAAAAATATAAATCTATCTTCTAATTTTTTTCAAAAAGCCAAATCAATGACTTCTACAGTTTTATCAGTTCAGGGATGGTCTAATAGTGTAATGGCTGTCATTAATTTGTTGTGTGTTTGTTGCTGTATAGATTTTGTGGCTTTTATCCATTCCATCCATCATCAATTAAACCTAGATAATCTAATCCGCTGAACACTCTAAAAAATTTCAGACAAAATTGGTTTTTTAGATTCAACATTTTTTAGAGTAAAGTGCAATGAAATTTGTCCAAAACTTTTTAAAGGACTTACAGCTGCCCTGATTAATAAATTTGCACGAAGATGCCACAGTGCCTATTGCTAAAATATATTGCTATGAACGAACTAAACTATTTCTT
Source organism: Platynereis dumerilii (assembly GCA_026936325.1). Classification (NCBI taxonomy): domain Eukaryota; kingdom Metazoa; phylum Annelida; class Polychaeta; order Phyllodocida; family Nereididae; genus Platynereis; species Platynereis dumerilii. The sequence continues at coordinate 7,354,673 of JAPTHN010000017.1, read as the reverse complement.
GCAAAAGTGATGGCAGATGGTGCCATGAAGTCAACTTCTCTTATTGGCCTTTACCTCAGAGAATAGAATCTGTTGAAGCAGAGTATTGGCACACCAGCTACCACACAAGCAGTTTGGTTAGGAATGTTTAGCACCTTTAACCCAGAGAATAGAATCTGCTGAAGCAGAGTATTGGCACACCAGCTACCACACAAGCAGTTTGGTGAGGAATGTTTAGCACCTTTAACCCAGAGAATAGAATCTGCTGAAGCAGAGTGTTGACACACCAGCTACCACACAAGCAGTTTGGTTAGGATTGTTTAGCACCTTGACCTCAGAGAATAGAATCTGTTGAAGCAGAGTATTGGCACACCAGCTACCACCCAAGAAGTTTGGTTAGGAATGTTTAGCACCTTCAACCTAGAGAATAGAATCTGCTGAAGCAGAGTATTGGCACACCAGCTACCACACAAGAAGTTTGGTTAGGAATGTTTAGCACCTTCAACCTAGAGAATAGAATCTGCTGAAGCAGAGTATTGGCACACCAGCTACCACACAAGCAGTTTGGTTAGGAATGTTTAGCACCTTCAACCTAGAGAATAGAATCTGCTGAAGCAGAGTATTGGCACACCAGCTACCACACAAGCAGTTTGGTTAGGAATGTTTAGCACCTTTAACCCAGAGAATAGAATCTGCTGAAGCAGAGTATTGGCACACCAGCTACCACACAAGCAGTTTGGTTAGGAATGTTTAGCACCTTCAACCTAGAGAATAGAATCTGCTGAAGCAGAGTATTGGCACACCAGCTACCACACAAGCAGTTTGGTTAGGAATGTTTAGCACCTTCAACCTAGAGAATAGAATCTGCTGAAGCAGAGTATTGGCACACCAGCTACCACACAAGCAGTTTGGTTAGGAATGTTTAGCACCTTCAACCTAGAGAATAGAATCTGCTGAAGCAGAGTATTGGCACACCAGCTACCACACAAGCAGTTTGGTTAGGAATGTTTAGCACCTTCAACCTAGAGAATAGAATCTGCTGAAGCAGAGTATTGGCACACCAGCTACCACACAAGCAGTTTGGTTAGGAATGTTTAGCACCTTCAACCTAGAGAATAGAATCTGCTGAAGCAGAGTATTGGCACACCAGCTACCACACAAGCAGTTTGGTTAGGAATGTTTAGCACCTTCAACCTAGAGAATAGAATCTGCTGAAGCAGAGTATTGGCACACCAGCTACCACACAAGCAGTTTGGTTAGGAATGTTTAGCACCTTCAACCTAGAGAATAGAATCTGCTGAAGCAGAGTATTGGCACACCAGCTACCACACAAGCAGTTTGGTTAGGAATGTTTAGCACCTTCAACCTAGAGAATAGAATCTGCTGAAGCAGAGTATTGGCACACCAGCTACCACACAAGCAGTTTGGTTAGGAATGTTTAGCACCTTCAACCTAGAGAATAGAATCTGCTGAAGCAGAGTATTGGCACACCAGCTACCACAAAAGCAGTTTAGTTAGGAATGTTTAGCACCTTTAACTCAGAGAATGGAATCTGTTGAAGCAGAGTGTTGGCACACCAGCTACCACACAAGCAGTTTAGTAAGGAATGTTTAGCATTGACCCAAGTTCCCAATGGTAAAACATCACCTGTTTCACTTACTCATAAGCAGCACTGTACATTCTACTACCTAGTTATGATTTAATAGTTATTCCTTTTTAAAAATTTATTCACAAATCACAATGCTACATGATTGGCCTTAAAATTTTGATGCAGAATATATATTACATATAAAATTACAAGAGAAAAAAGATAACAAATTGTCTGGTGCATATGCATATATTGGAAGTTGGGGAAATTTGGAGTGTTCACCAAATAGGACACATTTGAGATCAATTTGAGACCAAGTAAAAAAAAAAAAACGCATCAGATACCGACAAAACATATCAATAATTTACTCTCTGACTTACTTTGACTGAACTGTTCATCATTTTATGTCTGACATTTGTTTATTAAATAATCAATAAGCTCCATTAGTTCATAAACGCCATTAACAAATTGTTAAAAGAGGTATTAATGCATTTTGTTCTTATATTTTTTTACGACTTTGGACAAGCATCCAAAAATGTGTTTTTTCCAGTTTTATTGACTTATTGTCAACTATTTGTCCATCCATTTTTCAATCCATACAGTAATGTGCACCGAAAGCATTCTGGGATACCATGACGTCGCATGGTCTTTTTCCCTATTTTCTGAACCTATCCTTCTCTATTCCAAGTTTACACATGCCCTTGCAGATGCTTAACACTTTTTTCTATCGATTAATACCAAATATCACCCTGTACATCCAGTACCTTTTATGTTCACTCAACGGTACGTTTTCTATCGGGAGCATTGTCGCCATTTTATTTGTTGTGATCCAGGCTGATCCGCGCCCTCAAACAAGTGCTGCTGCCACCATTATCTATTTTTAGCTGTGTATCCATTGTCTAATGGAGCTAAATTTAGCCAAACTTATCTCGACATTTCCAGTTATCTGCAGTCTCTGTTGTTTAAGCAAAAGTAAAAGTGTTTTCAGCATAATTTTGTCAGGGGAACTAGCTCAGTCGGTTAGAGCGTTGGCTCCGCCAGATGTGCTCTGCCTGCATGGGTTCGAGCCCCACAGCGGGCAGCTGCAGCATCCAAGAGCTCTATGTACTATAAATAGCTCCTGACTAAGGTCCATCCCATAGGACCTACCAAAAGTGGAGGGGGTTGTATCCAGTGTTCTATACTGGGGCAACTACAACCAGAACTTCCCTGAATGAATAGGGTAAGTGTCAGATTCACAGCCTTATCATCTCTCATCCATCATACGTCCTTCTCCAAAGAAGAAGGGCTTTGACCCTCAAGAGTATTACAAATATCTGAATAAAGAGACCCGAATGAGGACCTGCGTTCAGCAAATACTTGAATACATGAGTAATGAGCGTACAAAAATGGATGGATACGGCTACCTGTTGGGACATTTTGAATCTTTTTATTTTCTAAAAATCTGACCTATCACACCTCATTTTTAGCTATAGACCTATCTTATTACAGGTGATTTCATTACCATGCGATTCTTGTCATTCACACTTGACTGTGAGGAATCAATGCTAAACTGGTACTAACTACGTTTGATAAATTCAATGTGTGACGTTCTGTTGTTTCTAAGCCAATCAGATTAACTAAAAATGTCATGTATTTGGTTGGTCTAGAACCTAAGAATCGCGTACTAATGAAATCACCTGTAAGGTCATCTGGGATGTATGCTAAATGTTAGAAAACTTCTCGAAAATTGTTTTAAAAAATCACATTAAAGTCAATCTAAATTATTTTATTCGTGTCAAGGTTAAAAATCATTTCAGAAACATTGGCAATATCTAGATCTGTCACCGTGCAAAATGTCAGGAAGTTTGTGCAATAAGAAGTTACAAAAATTGATGGCTATAGTTAGTTCACTCTGTATAGTGCATAGCAATGCAGGCGTTTTCAACATGAGGTAAAAATAGCTGCTCCATTTCGGGAAAAGGGTCTGTCACTGTGCCAAATGTCAGAAAGTTTGTGCATTGTCCAATCACTACAAATTGACGGTTATCTTTTCTTTTTAGTTGTGAACGTTTTCATGCCATGCAAGCATTTTCAACATAAGGTAAAATAGCAGCTCCAGTTTTGGGGTAGTGTGAGAGTCAGCCTACTTTTATTCACCTTAAAAAATGTTCACACTAAAAAGTTCCCATGTTAATGCATGTTTCTTTCTGTAGGCACCAGAATGCACAGTGTTTCATGGTGGGTAGATCAGCGTGAGACTAAGCATAGGAGGACTAAGTATATCTGATGGTGCAGACCCCCTCTTCAGAGGCCAGAGTGTTCCTTGTGTGTTCGAAGGTGATGCATGTTTCTTTCTGTAGGCACCAGAATGCACAGTGTTTCAGGGTGGGTAGATCAGCGTGAGACTTAGCATAGGAGGACTCCACAGGTTCAGAGTCCCTCAGGATCACTGCTTCCCTTCTCCTTGATGCTATCTTCATCAGCCTCGAGTCTGGAAACAAAATGTAACTTGGGATTAAATTGTATACTGTATCAGTGCACCACACAATATTAATTAACTTATATTCATAAATCATGTGATTGCATCTACTGATAGTTAATTCTTTTATAACTGTTGTCCTTAAATATGGTGGCATATATTTTGTTTGCTCAAATATTACTGCTTCTGCTTGGCCCTGCATTTCACCTCTGATGGATAGCAGTCACGGTTCCCATGACTAACTGCCTTAACCACAGTAAGTAGCCTAGTAACTTAGCAACTAGTTGTTTTGTTTTTTTGCAATGTAACTATTTACAATGAAGAACTTGAAAATATAATCCAAAACAATAAACCAGTGGCTAATGGCTATGTGCTTCAAAAAGATAGTGGATTTTATCATCCCTGTTTATACCTGGGCACTTCAGGTCTGCCAGTGTTATAGTTGACCAATATTTTCCGAAGCACGGTTCCAAATAAGTGGTTATCGACTTGAATCTTTTTGCCCAGCATAATCTTTCATCACAAACTGTAGGACTCTGGTGAAGATAAATGACCAGCTTTTCACAGGCAGTTCCCCTGCAATACCTGCGAATAAATAAAAAGACTTGTCTCACTTACATCGTTATAACTCCATGTGCACACCTTGTTGTGGGTGCACAAGAAATAGTCATTGGGCTTCCAAGTGGAGAGATCTAATAATATCATATCAGGCCACACATACTTGATTCTCAGCTTCGCGGACATGTCGACACAAGTTTCTGATGACAGAAAAAAAATATATAGAAAAAAAAAATTATTTTTTCACATTATAAAAAAATTTTGTCACTTTTTTTTTGTCCTATCGAACGACCCTAGTAAAAGTGCCTTGAGAGGATCCGAGAAGCTAAAGATCAATTATGTGTGGCCTCATAGATGTTAAATATATTTTGGTTGAAAATCATAGCACAAAGGTCTGTTTTCTTAGACTCACCAGGAGCTTTCGCCCATCTCCCATGGGTTTCTTCAGCTCCTGTTAGATGTCATATACTTATAGTCCACGGCCTGGGGGTCATTTGTGTGACCGAGAGAGGGAAAGCGTTTGACTTCGTATTCTGTTACTATATAGTCCGGCCTATAAGTAAAATTAGGGTAGACATCTGGCAGAATGGCAGGTTAGGAGAAATCCAAGATGGCCGCCAACATGGCTGCCGTTGTGAGAAAAATGGGTTAAATTGCTCACAGTGACACTACAGACTTGTGTAATACATCAAAATAGGGGTTTTCTGGGCTGCTGAGTCCAACTATGTACAAATGAAACCTCTTGCTGTGTTTTCTTTGGAGATAATCAGGATGGTAGCAAAATTAAACCAACATGGCTGCCGTAAATGGAAAAATACCAATATTGCTCAGTAACCAATACCACAAGGGAATGTAGTACATCAAAATAGGGGTTTTCTGGGTTGCTGAGTCCAAATATGACCATATGAAACCTCTTGCTCCTTTCTACAATGAGAAATCCAAGATAGCCACTGATATGGCTGCCACAAAGTTGTCAGAAAATGGTTGTGTTGCTCGCAGCAAACACAAAATAGTTGCATGATACATCAAAATAGGGGTTTCTGGGTTGCTGAGTCCCAGTATGCACAAATGAACCTCTTGCTCATGAAGACATCCATAAGATTGCCACTGATATAGCTACCACAAAGTACTCAGAAAATACCATTGTTGCTCACAACAAACGCTATACGGGCATGTGAGGCACCAAAATAGGAGTTTTCTGGGTTGTTGCATCCAAATAAGCATGCTTGAAGCCTGGCACATTTTTGCATTTTGATCACATAAAATTTTTAATGATTGCTGCTTGTAAGACTGCTGTGAAGTCCTGAAAAAAAAAAGCCTATGACGCCTGTACAAACACTGTAGTGGCCAAACATACATGCATAAAACTACTGCTCTTTTGCATTTTGGCAAATTCGATTCAGCTACCAGTATGGCTGCAATGAAGCCCTGGAAAAACATCTTTATGTAAGCTTTTGTGATTCAAGTGACAATGCAGCTGTGTTTGTACGATAGATAGATAGATAGATATGGTAAGTGCAGCCCTCTAAGCCCAATTATGGGTTGTTTGATGAGATGGAAGAGAGAGCGTGAGTCCTCAACATGACCTTCAGCAGAGCAGGTGGGCACCTTAACCACTCTGCCACCCACCTGCCATCATTTACGACTAAATGCAGGAATATGTCTATTTGACAGCCATGAAGAGTGTTTTATGACTGACTTCACATAATTCTATTATATCAAGTGGAATGAGATTGTGCTTTAAGCATTAAAGGTAGTCTGAAAGGAAAAATGAGTAATTTGCTCACACTGACACTAGAGGGGTGTCATATCAAAATAAGGGCTCTCTGACCTTCTTCATGGCTATCAAAACAGGCATTTAATTCTGCAATTAGTCTTAAATGATGGCAAATAAATGATATTATAAGGCAATCCAGTGCTACACATGGAATACAATGACTCTTGATACTGTAAAGTAAACAAAATTGTAAAAAAAAAAAAAAAACAATAAATGTGAAATATTCAGATTTTTTTTTGTGAGACCCATTAGAGATTTTATTCCTTTTACATGGAATTACAACTTCATTAAATTTCCTGGTTGGGAATTATAGGATTATAGTGAATTTAGTAATACAAATTCAGACACTATACAATAGTATAGCACATGCTCCTGAAAAGAAAGGATACACCTTTTTTCATTGTCAGAATACATTGGTGAGAAAATTCAAGACCATGTGCCCCTCTAAATTTGGTACAGCTGGAGGTTAAGCTATTTGATTTTACATGATTATTCTATTCCTGAATTACTTGCAAATTCAGACCAATGTATGGCACTTACTTCCCACATAAATTTAAGTGTCAAATCAACACCTCAGAGTACTGTTCGTGGGCTAGAATGAATGTTTCCTTTGCAGAGTGGGATAAATTTGATATTTTATCAACTTGCCGTTTTGGAACTATACACAACACTTAGGCCATCCACCTAAAGATGCTTGGCAATTGTGCTGTACAGTAACCTTTTGCTGTGCCACAACTCCTTTTTGAATGGTACGAGACAGTACATACCTTCTTCTTAAGAGACCAACATTTATATGATCAATGCTTCCTAAAACTTACTGTATACAAGCCAGCCTTATAGTTGAAATGCATTGGGAATGGGGAATGGGATTGCTGGAATGCAACCAAATTTAGGACACATTCTTTCAAGGGAACAGAAAGTGTCGACAATAATTCTGGAGAATAACTTATTTGTTCTGAAATGCCATTGTACAAAGAAATGGACTGGAAACCAATTTCACCAGTGAGAGAAGTCGTGGCACTAAGTCTTGTCAATCATCGCACGCCATGTGTGATTGAAACTTACTTGTAGACATCAAATACAAACACGGAGGTTATATTGAAAAAGTGGTCGCAGTGGCCATATTTATTTGGCAATACATGACGGGACACAAGACAGCAGATTCACACACACACAAAAGACAGAGACATGACACACAGACAGAACACACAAAACATAGATAGCTGCTTTGGGAACAGACCCTACAACGGGTGTCCCTTACTAGAATTAGATTGATAGATAATAAATAGCAAAGTAACATAATTATTTTACAATATTTGGATAGACGTAGAAATTAGCGTAAAATTATATACACATAAGTAGTTAAACGGCAGAGGCGAGAGCCGACCCTTGGGCCATTTGCCCTTAAAATTACATCTTTTATAAAATTACCCTTTATAGGGAGCGGACGGGTGGGAAAAATTTTGAAGTGCGACCCTTGAAATGGTCAGCAGTGGTTTTTATAATTATTGGAGTTTATAACAGCTTTTGTAATTCCAAAAGCCCTCGGAGGATGTGGAGGAAACGGACAACACAGAGGCTCAGAAGCAGAGGAATTAATAAATTGTGGACAACAACTATACACAGAAATACAAAAGGGGATATTGAACTGACAGAGGCCTAGGACCAAATCCAAATTAACCAGAAACACAAGAGGAGAGGTGTTGAGATTTTTGTCTACATTTCCAACCTCCTTTGGTTACTATAACCAAATTCCCATTGAAACTTACTAGTAGACATCAAATACAAACACGGAGGTTATATTGAAAAAGTGGTCGCAGTGGCCATATTTATTTGGCAATACATGACGGGACACAAGACAGCAGATTCACACACACACAAAAGACAGAGACATGACACACAGACAGAACACACAAAACATAGATAGCTGCTTTGGGAACAGACCAAGAACTAAGGAGATCCCAAGAGCAGAACCGTGGAAACAAGTGAAAAGAACAAAATTCCGAGTTGGCGTGAAGTGCAGCCATCGGACAGGGGTGCAGAGACCAGACTACTTATGAACAATTAAGGCGGGAGCCAGTTCGGAGTAAGTCTCCGGGTCAGGCCTCATATACTCCATGTAAACCGACGACTTCCAACGGCCAAGCCTCTTAATGGAGGCAGAGGGGAGGCCGGACCTGGAGGCCTGAGTGGCTGCTCCCGCCCTAAGTGAATGGGATGAATACCTAGTGGGATCGAGACCCGCCGCTGAAATGAGAGCCTTAATGGAGGAATTGTAAATGGAGTATGAAAGAGGAAAGCCTGAAACAAACGAAAATAAAGGCTGATTGGGAGAGAGAGGATGAGAAGAGAGATAGGAGTGCATTATACAAACAGCGCATACTGGATGAGATGAACAACCTACGTGCACAAGGAACCCACGAGGTGCAGATTTGGATGAGATGACCTGAAATATTAAGATGGGCGAGCCCTGGTGAGTAGAAAAGGAAACATGAGAACGAAGGGGAGTGACTCCCCTGGGGGGGTCGGTGCATAGCTCCGAGGCACGCAGGCAGGCGAAGTACTGGAGCGTGATGGCCGCTGCAAGCAAATGATGATCGTGGTGGGAGGTCAATGACCTAAGAATTTTAACCAGAATGTCAAAGGTAATGGGAGCTGCCTGTCGGGGAAGAGGGCCCGACCTGAGGAGGGATCGAAGAGCTAACTGGACCCTGGGAGTCCATAAGGACGGTTCCTGCATGCCCAGTGAAATGACCCACGCCCGAAGCGAAGATATATAGCCCCTAACAGTGGAGTGAGACAAACCTTGAAGGCTCAAGAAACCCACGAACCGCAGTATCTTCTGTTCTACCAGTGGGAGGGGAGGTAATGCATGGAGATGTGAGAATGTAATATACCGTCTAACTGCAGACGCATAGGCAGCTCTACTTCTGGGGGCCAGTCCAGTTGAGACCAATGACGAGACATGTCGATCCAGATCTGAAATCACAGAAAAATACTAGGTGAGGATTCCATGAAGTCCTGCTCGGGCCAAGTCATGGATGGGGATGCATCAGGGTTTCTTTGTCTGAAAAGGTCAACTCTTAGGCGGCTAAGGTCATCTGCATCTACGTTGACCTTTGTGTTTATGTACACAACTGCAACTGAAAGAGAATGTTTTTCCACTAGGAGGCACCACTTGCGAACGAAAAACATTAGCTCGGGAACAGGAGTATAGAGGCTGTTGAGAATATAGCAAACCACTTGATTGTCAACATGAAAGATCACAGACCTGCCCTCAAAATCTGGGGCCCAAGTTGCGAGAGCGGTGACCGCCGCATGAAATTCCTTCCAGTTTATGGATGCAGACTTCATATGCTGAAAACTCCCTGTATATGCTATCGAAAACCAATGAGGGCCGTAACAAGCAGCGAACGCAACCCCACTTGCGTCTGTGTAGACGTGGACCGGGTCCTGGGACCATGAAGGGTTATAGAAACAGACTCCATTATGGGAGGCAATACACGTAACCCACCAATGGAGATCCTCACAAGCCTCGGCTGACAACTTCAGCGAGTGATGGAAATACTTGACAGCCTTGGCCGCACTAAGGAGCCTGGCTATAAAGGCGTTGCCCGACCGTACTACCTTGGAAGCAAAGGTTAACTTACCAATGACACTTAGAAGCCTGCGCTTCGTAATAGTTCTAGATTGGAGCCAAGAGGATGCTTCCTCCTTGAGATCACTTAACCTAGCCTGAGAAATCCTCAATTCCTGCTTCTCCGTATCTATGATAATGCCTAAGAATTCCGTTACTGTGCTAGGGGGCGCCACCTTTGAAGGCTGTACAGAGAACCCAGAATCGAGACAAGTTTGCAACATAATATCCAGAGACTCCTGACACTCCTCAGCCGTGGGTGCGATGACAATGAAGTCATCCACGTATCGTACTAGGGACTTGCGGACCCCTCTGTCCAACATGAACTCCTGCAGGGCAGACGCAAAAACATCAAAGAGGTAGGGGGAGGACCTGAGCCCGAAATTCAGGACTTTGGAAAAGTAGTACTGGGTTACCCCAGCACTGTCTGGCCAAGCCAGACCCAACAGGTGCCACTCAGTGGGATGTACAAAGACATGTTTGTAGGCATCCTGCAGGTCTAACTTGGCCATGAACGCGGGCCCAGGCCCCAACCCCCTACAAAAGGAAACCGCGTCATCCACCGACGCATATGACAGCTGAAATTCTTCTTTATCAATCAAGGAATTCACTGAACCCAGCATAGGATATGACAGATCGTGGATGAGACGCACCTTCGTGCTATCACGCTTTGGAAATGCGCCCAATGGAGAAACAATGAAGTGATCAAACGGGGGCGAAGTGAAAGGTCCGAAAAGACGACCAGCTTTTAAATCAGTGGAGATGATGTCAGTAACCTGAGTACGAAATAAAACACTCGAAGGCCAATTATGAGAAATGATAGTCTTGTCCGCTGGGGGGCGACCTATCCTGACCCCTGCCGTCAGCTGATCTAGAATCTCAGCTGCGACCTTGGCCGAAAAAACACGAGGCAAGTTGGCCGACCAGAAAGAAACACTAAGAGCTGGACGAAGTTGGAGTTCTACCGCTTGCTGACTTACAACCTGACTTGGTACATGTTGATTGGGGGCTTGGTCCCCCACACCCCGCACAGCAGTGCCTCCGAAAACAGCTGTCTCCCCATCTACACTGGTTTGTTTGAAATCTGAAACAAATTTCGTTGCGAGCATTCTCAGATCTGGGTTGGCCTTGAACCTTCTTGACCGCGCTCCTGGCGGTTGGCCTCACATTACAATCAGCGGCCACATGATCGGGACCTTGACATTTAGAACATCTAACAACCACCCTCGTAGCATTGGAGTCGAAAATAGTAATAAAGAGCTCGTGGTCTACCTGTGAGAAACGAACGGACCTTGTTTGGGCCAGGCGCTGTCGATGCCTTACATCATACGAGTGAACATGGGGGAATTTGAATTTTTGACTTATGTTGATTATGAAGACCCTGTACCGGGCCATTTGATAGTAGGCTTGGTAGCCGTAAAATTTGGTCATAATCATCTCATAACTAGCCCAAGCCTCAAGCCATTTCAACACTGAGTTAATCAACCTTTTGGAACGAACTGCTTTAACCTGAACATTGCCCATGTTATCTATTGTTGACCTTATTTGGTCAGCGTCATTCAAAGTACAGTTGAGAAAGTCTTCAAGGTTAACACACTCACCCTGGATTGCCATTTCAATCGACTTTTGATCAAGGAATTCGAGGCCAATGTCCAGCTGGTGGGTCCCACCACTGGGGGCGCTGGGGGTCGGAAATTGTTCTTGAAATGGTGGAGCTGTACCGAACACCTGATTACGTAATTGATCGTCATTGTTCCATGAAGTCGAGCCCAATTGTGCGTACATGGGGGGGGCAAAGTCACGATAATGAACGTTGGGCATCGGCTGGCTAAAGATGACCCCTGGGGCCGCTGAACCACTGCGAGGGTCCTGCGGGGCAAAGCCTGCGCTGGCTTGCGGGGCAGGGGTGCTGACGGGGGCACTCATCACGAACTGTTGTGCCATCGAATAGGCAGGGGCACTGACAGGGGGAGCCGAGTAAACCGGGGCCGGGAGTCGAGGGGGTGCCCTAACAGCGGCTGGCACTGGATTTCTCCAGAGTGGGGGGGGCAAGGAAAGGCCCCCGTACGGACCTTGTTGAAAGGTAGGCGCCTGATGCAACGTGGAAGGGGCGTATCCATTGCCTCCACTGGGTGCGCCATTCAACAGAGGGGGGAATTCGTGGGACTGGATGGACTGGCTACTCGCACTAGCCATGTGAGTCGAAATTGGGCCACGGATCGATTGCACCAGATGGCTCGAGTAAGGAGTGGATACGTTGGTGAAGCTTACTCGATTAGCGTGGGGACCGATTGCCCTGGGGGTCGAGAGATCTGACGTGTTGCCGCCCTGGTCCCTGGGCGGAGAAATTCCACGAGAAGAGTCGTCACGGTCGGTGGTGAAGCCGGTCGTATCCAACAGACGAAACCGGCCGTCGTGGCCTGGCATGGATTCACGGGGATGTTCGTCATCCCGCGGTTGCTGGGCGTCGTCGTAGACGAGGTTGGCCTCCAAGGCCCTGGGGCAGGCTGCCCCCGTGGGTCCGACATGACCCTTGCATGGCCTTCGACAATAGGAGCAATGGCGAGTCCTGCTGCTCTTCCTTCGGCCCATGTTGAACAGTCTGTAAAAGTGAAAATAACGGCTCAGTATCAGCTTATAATTGTGGCTAGTATAGCCACGTTCGAAATATTACAGCTTTGAAAGCTTTCAAATCGAGACTCAGGTAGTTCGTGCTGGTTTAGGACGAGCCAAAGAATGTCATAAATGGTACCCAATCAACTTAGATAGGTTTTACAGCTATGAAGTAGATACGGAACGAGCTCACCAAGTATATTAGAAGATGGAGCAGGGAGCTCGGAATCCTTTTCCACGACACAACGATCTCGTCGACACTTCAGTTCGTCCGGTTGCGGTCCTTGAGGTCCCTGGTTCAATTCCAGCAGTTTTCCAGTGCGGTCCGCACTCCCATTGACCGGCAAAGTTCTTTGGAGGCAGAGCCCAAACGTGGCGAAGACTGCCTCTGGAGTCCAGGATCCCGCTCGCTGCCAAAGACCACCCTGACACGTAGCGTAAATCCTCTCCAATATAAGCGTGAATAGGCGACGCTTATGTTGAAATTCGCACTCAAAAGAATGACTTGAAGTTATGCACCGAATGACGAAGTTATTCCAAATGAAATGATGAAGTAGCCTGGTCTCTAGTGACGTGGATTCAGTGCGAAAAATTTTGAAGTGCGACCCTTGAAATGGTCAGCAGTGGTTTTTATAATTATTGGAGTTTATAACAGCTTTTGTAATTCCAAAAGCCCTCGGAGGATGTGGAGGAAACGGACAACACAGAGGCTCAGAAGCAGAGGAATTAATAAATTGTGGACAACAACTATACACAGAAATACAAAAGGGGATATTGAACTGACAGAGGCCTAGGACCAAATCCAAATTAACCAGAAACACAAGAGGAGAGGTGTTGAGATTTTTGTCTACATTTCCAACCTCCTTTGGTTACTATAACCAAATTCCCATTAAGACACTCTGACAAGTAATGGTGATTGCTGCCTGGGAAAGACTAATTGCAGGTGCTGACACTGCTATAGTGGTTAACATTTCTTAACCCTTGGATATTATTGAAACATCAAGGCTTGATTGAAGTTGTGCCACAAGACGTTGTCAAGAACTGTTCACTGGCCTGCAAATGTTGAAAATTTGCCTGTCTTTAGAAATAATATTACCCTACCCCTGGTAAATGTAAGTATTACTCACTACTATAGAAGATACCTCTGACAGGTGTCTAGTACTGTCTACCCTGGTTCTTTTACTGGCTGCTGTCTTGAATGTCTCAATATCGATTAATGGAAATATCAAGCATTTTAGATTTTTCATTCATGTATATTTGGAACCGAAAGACCCTCTTTTGACATAAACCCGTATCATACACTGATTTTAAGTTTGACAACTTTGTAGCAGCCATATCTTGGAAATAGAAAGGAGCAAGAGGTTTCATTTGTCCATATTTGGACTCAGCAACCCAGAAAACCCCTATTTTGGTGTACAACATGCCTGTGTAGTATTTGTTGATCAAAACGTTTGGCACTTTCCATTTACGGCAGCCATGTTGGTTTAATTTTGCTACCATCCTGATTATCTCCAGAGACAACACTGCAAGAGGTTTCATTTGTACATAGTTGGACTCAGCAGCCCAGAAAACCCCTATTTTGATGTATTACACAAGTCTGTAGTGTCACTGTGAGCAATTTAACCCATTTTTCTCATCACGGCAGCCATGTTGGCGGCCATCTTGGATTTCTCCTAACCTGCCATGCCGCCAGATGTCTACCCTGATTTTTCTTGAAGGCCAGACTATATAGCAACAGAATATGAAGTCAAACGCTCTCCCTCTCTCGGTCACACAAATGACCCCCAGGCCAAGGACTAATACACAATATTATTATTTTGATAAACGACAATGCCTTAGAAGCAAACTCCTGTGGAAAAGTAACAAATATTCCTTGGGAAATTCTTAGAAAACAAAATTCACTTGTCAATAAAAATATTAAAAGATCAAATGCACATATATTTTACCATGAAAATTAGTGGTAAGCTTATGTCAACACTCAACATTATGTATTTTTATCATTCATATTTACAAAGATTTATATGAAAAAACTTACCAATAATAACTATAAATGTGGTATAATTATTTCAAAACAAATAGTATTTAATCTTAGTTATAATATTTTAAATCTTCAAAATCTTAGTAGTACCTGTATGGATCAGCAAGTGAAGTCATCAAGGTGTATCTCAAATACAGACGGATGAGATTGGGCATATATTGAAGCGCTTGCACATGGAACTCTCTGATGCCATTTCTGTCCAAAACCAGAACATCAAGTTTCGTGAAATTTATGAAGGAATTACTTGAGATGATCCCTTTAAGTGAATTGTTGGCCAGGTCAACGTGATAAGGAGTTACGGTCATTGGACTGAAGTTCGGAATAGCAGAAATGAAGTTATTAGCCAAATGTATGTAACGCAGTCTGTTGCAACCTGTAAAGTAGTCGTGAGGAAGGGATGTCAAGCGATTGGTGACTAAGGATAGGAGGTGTAAGTTGTCACATGCTCCAGACAAACTGGGGGCGGTGGTCAACCAGTTCTCATCCAGATAAATATGGTCGGTCAGGACATTTTTCAGAAATGGATTGCTTTGCAAACTGTTTATTTTATTCTTTTTCATTCTCATGATTTTCACTTTGACCATCAACGTCAAGTTGGGCAATGTCGTCAGCTGGTTTTCATCCAGGTAGAATTCATGCAACTCAGGGAGGTCTAACGACCTTGTGTCCGTTTCTGTGGAATTTGGGTTGCAGCTTTTAGCAGGGAAGTGCCTCAAACCAGTGTGTATCAGATTGAGGTAATATAGCCTTTTCAGAGCAGCCATTGCATCAAACTCCAGACATAGATTTGGTACATCTTGTAATACAAGTCTTAGTAGCTTAACCCCGGTCAGCAGCAGTTGATTGATGGAGTGAGAAAGGAGGGGGTTTCGTGGGATTTGGAGAAGAGTGAGGCTCGTTATATTAGAGCAATTCTGAGGAACGTTTTTAATCTGGTTGCCATCTAAATAGAGGTCAATGACATTCGGGGCATATGGCGTCACACATGGCCAGTTGGCTAGCTTGGAATCTACACAATAGAAGAACTGCAATGACGTCAATCCATAGAACGCTTTTTCCTCCGTCTGGTTTAGGATCTGACTCTGTCCAACTCTGATGAGGGTAAGCTTACTCAGTCCCATAAAAGCATAGTCCTTAATTGTTGGAAATTTGTTTTTGCTGATGAACAACTGCATGAGAGAGACAAATCCATTGAAGTAACCTGGCTGTATATCTGCGATACCGATTTCATCTAAACGCAGAATATTTAAAGTTGATTTGGTTTTGTTGAGGTCTGGGAGATGGTTTAGTTTGTTGTATGATAAAGATAGAAAGGTCAACTTGGAGTATGGGACTATGAGATCCCATGTTTCATTTGTGATCAAGTTGTAGTCCAAAATAAGCTCCCGCAAGGTATTGTCCACATATTGCAAGAATGGAACTGTTGTCAGAAGATTGCTATAAATATACAGATAATGCAGAATGGTGCCATCAAATGCATTACTGGAAACTGTAGCTATCTTGTTGTGGTACAATATAGCATTATTCAACCTGGTCATATTGGTAAAGGCATTATGAGGGATTGAAGTAAGCAAATTATATCCCAAATCGACAAAGGTTTCAGTTTTACCGATGTTATTTGGTATAGAGGTGAGACCTTTCGAGCGATTTGTGTAGCCGACACATTGGGGAACATTTCCAAAGAAGCAGAAAACCACAAACACCACATTAAATATAGGCTTCTTCATCATGCGCTTTTAACATACATGCGAGCGTAACAAGCTTATGTTGTTTCTATCCAGTGAGAAAGAAACTTCAGGTTAACAAAGAGTTTATATCAATGCTATCCTGTGAAAGTGAAGCTTAGCCTTCCCATGAGTTAACAAGAAAAGTTTATGTCAATTCCATCCAGTGAAAATTAAGCTTAGCCTTTCCATGAGTTAACAAAACATTTAATACGTCAATTCTATCCAGTGAAAGTGAAGTTTAGCCTTCCCATGAGTTAACAAAACATTTAATATGTCAATTCTATCCAGTGAAAATGTCTATTAAATAAATAAGCAGATGGATTGTTAATCAGTTACCAATAAAGTTTGTCCACTGACTATGAACTTAAGCCTTCATATATATGTTACCAATAAAAGTTTACTTCAAGTATAATCGAGCAAATATGAACTAGGCCTTCATTTCTGTTAAAAATACATGTTTATGTGAACTTAAAACTTATGCGTCAGTTAAAAATAAAAATTAATTAAATCCTGTTGTTGATGCAACTGTCTGTCTTCTACTGCCAACACCAATTAGTTTTAGGTGCTATAAAAATAATTCCTGATTGGTCAAAATCACTTAGTGTCGCTAGACAGTGGGCGAACTATTGATCACAACTAATTAAATAGAAAGGTTTCTTCATTTTGTCGTTAAAATGTGCCAAGAGCAGTTTATCGTACTAATTGCTAATTACAAAGTGTTTGCGAGAGTAAATGTCATCATAGATAATGGACAGTTAATGATTTGCCAAATGGCGGAATCTCAATACAAAGATTTCTTAAATGGGGCTTAGTCGCAAGCGTAACACTATGGAAAATATAGATTATATTCTCATGGTTTTCTTGTAAAGAGTAAAGCAATCCTTCTAGTATTACTTGTAGTGATAATCAACACAATATTTCAGTAGTAGGAGTACGTTTCAATGCTTAATTGCCAAAATTCAGCTCTTTGGAAAGATTTCCTTAAAATTAGTAGCCAATTTGTCGAAAAAGGCAATAACCAATCGGCTTCTACACAATCGAATGTGCAAAACATTTTGGTCAATTGTTACGAAGTCATTGCGCTAAGACTAATTGCTCGAAATCCCTGCTATTATATGCATTCGATAGGTTATTTAGTTGTAAAAATTCTGCCCCAAAGACTTTGAAAATCGATTAATATTTGAGGTAGATATGGTCTAAAATGTCTAGTAACGTCTGATTTTTCCCATTGACATTTGTCGTTACGAAATTTCACTTTAAAATTTCCATTTTTTGTAAACATACCATGCAAAATGTAATGCTAACAAGCAATTTTTGGCATTGCAGAATCACTACCTACATAGTATGCAACAATTTAGCAAGCAGCGGAAGCATTACATATCTGATTTGTGAAGATTACAAGCCAAATGGAAAATGTTGTGATTGTTAAGCAGTTGCAAAAATAAGGGTAGTGTCATCAATGAAGGGCTACAAAACTGTGTAAAACACTTTCAAATAACTTTTTTTCGCTTGTTTGGCCAATGGAACTGGTCAGACTAATGGGCTGAATAGTTTGTAGAATTCCAAAGCCTTCTTTTTTGGTTCTATGAGGTCTTAAAGTTGAAGTTTTCATTTTCCGGAAAAATGTTAAGTGTCCATACCCCCATAACTTCTCACACAATGTGAACCTGGGGGAATTTCAAAACACATGGCGCATCTAGCTACTCACTAGCGTACCACATTAAAACAATAAGCATGTTGATATCTATATTAGTTGTTGAGCTACACCAGCTTTTGTCTATTCGTAGTGTCCATACCCCCCTTGTAGTGTCCTTACCCCCCTAGAGCTTTTGGCCTTGTGCCCATGATTGCTTTGAGTTAGGGATGTCATGTCTGCCGGGATTACTCAACTAATTGCTCCGCAAGATTTTTTGACCCCCGATGACCTTGACCCACTTTTCAAGGTCAATGGACTCTAGCACCAAAAAAACTTGTCCGTGATATAATTTTTGATTGCTTTAGTTTAATAATGGAGTGTTTGCAGTAATTATTCAACAAATTGACCCTAAAAACACATGTGACTTTGCTTGAACTCCACTCTTTGTTTCAAAGGGTTTTTTTAATTTTTGAAAATTTCATCTTTTTACTGCCTTATTGAAGCTTTTCAGCATAAATTTGCCATAAAAGGAATTGGGCTATTTGTAAACACAAATCTAAGAGTAATTGTTGCCCCAATGCCCTTGAATAATGTCACAAAATTTGAAGATCCCCTGACTCACCATAACCACGCAGTGAATGTAAATATGTCAAAGGATGACTCTCTAAATTTACTTTGTGCTTGATACTGGCTTGTGTTCCTGGAAGCTCGGTTTGGCTGACAACAAACGCGTTGTGTTGTAGTAAATGTCATAAGTTTTATTATGACGTCAGATGAAGATTAACAACAGTTAGTTGTCAGACAAAGGTGGGGGCAACAGGCGCCACCACAAAAATGGGTACAAATGAAATATAACAAAAAGTAAATAGCGAATATAATACAGCGGCAAATGAACATGAAATGTAACAACTTGTATATAATTGTCCCAAAAAGTCCACAGAAGAAGTCCAGGTTGGTGTAAAAGCGGGAGGGTGGGTGGGAAAAAATCTTCCCAATACTGAAAAGCAACCACCATCTGAGGCAGCATGACTCAGACTGATGCCAGTCCCGCACAAACACATTTCCTGCGTGAAATTTCCTTTGTGCTTGATACTGGCTTGTGTTCCTGGAAGCTCGGTTTGGCTGACAACAAACGCGTTGTGTTGTAGTAAATGTCATAAGTTTTATTATGACGTCAGATGAAGATTAACAACAGTTAGTTGTCAGACAAAGGTGGGGGCAACAGGCGCCACCGTTCGAAGAACGCCCCCACCCAACAGGAACACAGGAGGCAGAGAGGGGAGAGAAAAAGGGAGCCCAGCACAAGCTGAAAACTCCCTTCGTAGGACACTAGAGAATGCGGTGCAGCCAGTACCAAGGGAAGGCTCCGTTAGGAAGGTCCGAGGCTGGAAGGGAAATAAAAATTCATAAAAGAAAAAACAAAAAAATGGAAAACCCCACTAGCTGATGAGTGGAGGCTGAAATATAAATATACTTAGTAGCTGAAAAAGTCATACATATAAAACGTTGTTGAGTGAAATAGTTAACTTTTACTTGTACAGTCGTACATAGTTTAGTTTAGTTTAGTTTATGTATTTATTAAACTCCCACTCTGTAAACATATATGGTACAATAGTAAAACCGTTCAATAAAAACAGACCATTCCATTGGGATTATGAGAGACTATAAAAACAATTAATAAAAGTTAAGGTAAAAAACCATGAAAAACCTTATGATAGGACCATTGAAGATCTAAAATCCCATATATTAGGACAGGGTTTAGGAACAGTTGTAACTTGACTAGGTTCTGACATCAGGAATATTAATTTATGACAGCTGGAAAGATCATTAAAATTATATATATGTATAGACATACAAGGGAAATATGATACATGGGAAATAGCATGAAAGGGGGCCCCATATTTAGTAGAAAAGGAAGGATAACTTGCCTGTTATAAATTTCCGTTGATCAGTAAATAGCAGGGCCACTTAATAGATGGTGCAGGGATCCATAGCGGAGGGTCAGACGCCAACTGAGGGTGAAGTTCAGTCCATCGTAGGTCCATCGACGGCATCATATGAAGGGAGGGGCAGAGCCCGCAGGTAAGCCCAGCACCAGCTGAAAGCTTAGTGATATTTCTAGGACCAGCCCTGCTGAAAACCTAGAAGGGCAGGCCCAGCACCAGCTGAAAACCCAGCAGCAGCAGACAAGACCTAAGCCCCAGCCCCAGCTGGAAGACCTAGCTGTCAGGGACGGTGGGCACAGCACCAGCTGAACGCCCGAATATGTGACACAGCACCAGCTGAACGCACACGGGTGTAGGATATATCCTGTGGTCCAACAGCGGCTAAAACGTAATAGGTGATGCAGGAATCCATTGGCAGATGATTTTAGTGGCATGTTGAAAGAAGCTGGCCAGCTGAAAAAACCCTAGTTAGGAAAATGGGGCAGGGATTGACCTCTAGCCTTAGGATTATGAGGCCAAAGAGCCTTCGAATGGTTGAGGGAGTGGAAATCAGAGTGATTAGGAGAAAAAAGCACCCATTGGGGGCCCAGCACCTGCTGAAAGCCGTGAGGGTGATGAATGTTGCGCTGGAGAGAAATGATTGTGGTTTGGAATAAAACCGTGCACTGGAAAAAAGATGAATTATGGTTTGGAATAAAAAATATTAAGGCTGGTGTGCTGAGCCAAGCTGCAATTAACATAGCCCTATAATAAATATGGAATCATAAACTGGGTGGAAAAGGGGGCAGGTGGCATCTGAGGAGAGAATAAAAATTCCAGGAGGTTGGGCCAGCACAGGAGAGCCAGGCAAACACAGGTAAAGGCCAAAAGGCACAGCAAGGCTGGCTAAACATACAAGGGGCTAAATACACAGGAACGAGCCGTAGGGCACTGATCCCCTGAGTAAGCACCATGCAACCGGGTTCATGGGTAAATAGGGCCGAAGGAAAATACATGCAAAGGCCCAAAAAATAGGTGGTGAGGCAATTAGAAAGAAAGAGGGGGAGAGAAGAAGAAAAGGAATGGTTGGGCAACAAAAGGGGGAGCCAGGCATACACAGATAAAGGCCAAAAGCACAGCAAAAGCTGGCAAACAAATAGGTCAGCGCAGGCATGAGCCATGGTGGGAGGCAGAGGGCCTGGAGCCCTGAAGCACAACCCAGAAGCAGCTGACAAGTGGCCAAAATTAATACACAGAGACAAGCTCTGGGGCACTGGTCCCACAAGGAAGCACCAACCGAAAATGAAGAGATATGTAAGTAAAGACAGTGGGCAAAAATAGCCCAGTCGGGAAGAAGGAGCAGAAGAGTTAAGGCAGGTGTGGGATAATCTGCAAAGGTGAAAGACAAATGTGGGGTACAAAAACCAGGGCCGTATTTCCACCCTATGCCGCCCCTAGGCTGAAATTCTTTGTATCCCCCCCCCCCACCACCGCTTTCATAATTGCCCCGAAAAATATTTTTATGGATTTTCATACAGAGATACTATATATAGGCTATATCCGAATACCATCACGATGCATACATTCAATTCCACTTCTGAATTTATCCTCATGGAGGGTAATAAAAGCTAATGAAGGGACTACAAAGAACGGGTCACTTTTTTCGTAAATCTAAGCTAAGCATTTGCAGATAATCTCTCAACAGTAGTGTCTTGACCACATAACGTTTGGCTCTGGTCAGCACATTTTGTTTCCGAGTAGGGTTTTTTGTAACCTAACAGTAAAGCACATGGTGGAAAATTTTAGAGAAAAATTTGTTTTGAAGTTTTCATAATGCATTCATAACACAATGTATGTTTCATTCTGAATATGTAAATCTACATTGTGAACAGATGTATATTTTATTGATAATGGTACTTTCTACCAAGTATTACAGTAAGACAAGAACCCAAGTTGCCCTGTTCAGATGAGTTAGACCTATGTTGGACAGGAGAGGCTACACATTTTATAAATCAAGGATGGATTCAATGAAGTTAAGACTAGTTAGATAGCCAACTTGACTGACACATCTCACAATTATAAATGGTTATCATTCATAAACATAATATATTGCATTCTTGTTCAAATGAACTCATTGGTGGCCTTAAAATGTTTAATTCATTGAACTAGAGCAATTTCATTGGTTTAATTATGCCGGATGAGATTATTCTTGTATGAGTGGCAATGGTCAATTCATAATAATCTTTCTTTTGGACAGGCTTCGGTCATTTTGCAAACCTGTGTGCTTTCAGTATGCAATGTAAGCTTAAATGATGGGTAAGATCCACTATTAAATTACAATGACAAAATTTTAATTTTAGGCCAGCATCCACCTATTGAAAAAAATTAATTTACATACATTGTACCATGTTAAGAATAAAACTTTGTGCTATAGCCAAGTGAATTTTTAAGTGCAAGTGATTCTTCAAATTCCACAATAGGACTGGGCCCTTCTTAATCAACAGTTTTACATACTTACACTGACTTTGCGGAGCATCCTCATAACTCAGGGCTTCCTAACCAATGAAGTCAAGCTATGTGGTGGGAGAATGCTGTGGATGGGAGGGGGGGGGGGGTTGCCATATCTCAGTATTTAGGACAGGACACAAAACACCCCCCCCCCCCCCAGAAAATGGAAGGGTTGCAGAGTGCAGAGGTCAGAGACTGTGAAATTTGTCACATTCTTGTATTTCAGTTTACACATTTAGAATTTCTTCCTCTTCTTTTAGTGAGTTTTTTTTTCTACTTTTAATTTTTCCTTTTTTTTTTGCTCTTGACTGCCGCCCCCTTGATGCTGCCGCCCCTAGGCTATAGCCTAGAATGCCTATATGGGAAATACGGCCCTGACAAAAACATTGGTATAAAATCAGTAAGGAAGGAGCTCACCAAGCTACCTGTAAATAGATTGGGATAGGTGACAACACATAGGCCTACAGTAGGGAATGATTGGCTGGATACCAAAAAAGGGGCTGGAAACGGGTGGGAAAACTGAAAGGAACAAAATCATAATAGTGCCAGTAAGAATTGATAGGGAAATGATTGAAAAAATGCACATCAAATCATTAGCTGAAATAGGCATGGCAGAAAATCAGTTTTAGCATAATGCATAAATCCCTATTAAATTGATAAATAGTGCAAAAATTAAAAGTCCACAGATGAGCATGGCACAGAAATTGAAATAAAAAATTGAGAGTAAAGACATGAAGTTGCATGCATCTGTGAGGATACTGTCTGCATACTGGGACTGTATCTTGCCCTTGTTCATGTGGTATAATTTTGTAAGCACTCTTGTTGTGTGGACAGAGTGTCTGCAATGAAAGAAATAAGTTACAAAGAAGAGAAAGTGGTGGGGAAAAGATGTTCCAGGTCCAGGGGGGAGGAAGTCCATGGAGAGCCCTGTGGCACAGGATAGATTGACAAGAAAACCACCAGGGGGCATTAAAATATAGGCAAAGGCTTGTGCTGCCACCTAGGGGTTGACAGTAGGTAGGAAGAAACAGGAACAAAAATAGGTCAAATACTCCTGCTGGCACTGGCAGAAAAGAATAAATCCTGGTGAAATCATGGAAATAAAGATCCAAGGATGTGTGAGAGGTGATTGTCCAGTTCCAGTGGTGCACGGGAGAACTCATGGTTGAGCCTGAGTAGGAGGCCTGATGATGGTGGTCTGGGTGCAAGTCACAAGGTGAGGATGCTGTTCCATACATGTGGTCTGAAATCACAGACAAATTTAGGCCATCAAACCGCCAAAAATGGTGATGAAAGTCTGCCAACAGGATCAGGGAAGAAAGATCAGACATGATAACAAGTGGAAGGTGTGGAAGTCGCGCAGTAATCCCTGTAAAACAAGAAAAAATCTTCCCAATACTGAAAAGCAACCACCATCTGAGGCAGCATGACTCAGACTGATGCCAGTCCCGCACAAACACATTTCCTGCGTGAAATTTCCTATGTAAAAAAAATTCACAATATTAACGTTTTTTCAACTGACCATATCTCCGGTCCCAATTAAGTTACAGAAAGCATAAGAATAAGTCTGGAGAGCTTAGATTCTCCCCTATCTAATGGATTATAATACATTCTTGTCAGATTAATACCGCTAAAGTTCGCCCGGTCCTGAAATATTCATAATTTGGGTAATGAATTATATTATTTTACAAAAGGAAAAAAAACAGTTTGTGCAAAAATATTTTAGGGGATAATATCTATGATATGGTCAGGTCTCCACTCGTGAGGAGGTGGACTCCTGTTACAACCCGTGACACTTCAACTGATAATATTTCCAACAAATATCAGTAATTTCATCAAAAGATGCAATGGACATTAGGAGTTAACTCCCACTTACCTGTTGAGTCAGGTTATAATGTTTGTGAAGCTTTCAAAATACAAGTAAAGTGACTTTGAAGAAGGAGTCCATCTGTTTTTTCACCCAAAAATCATGGACTCCAAAGTGTTCAACACCATTCCTTTTCTTTTGTTGCACAGTGCCCATGCTTCCCACAACATTTGTTCAGGCACTGAATGCTGGCTTGGAAAGTCAGTTTGAAATCCCCACTAAGTCCAATAATCCTTGGTGACTGGCAACAAAATGAGATAAGCTTTTTTCAAGAACGACGTAAGTGTTGAACATGGACTCCACCTTATGTTCAACCCTTTAACAGTCCATAAAATGTCTTTTACTATCTTATGATCTTTTTAGCATACAGCAGGATGTTTTGCTTTTCCCGAGTTCTTATTGGTTGACTGATGGTTGAATCCAAAAAGAGGCTGTATTCTGAGAAGCATCTTCACAAAGTGACACATGATTTTAACTGCAAAATGTTCGACCTATAGATGCATTTTTTGGATTAAAAATGTATGAAACTCGAAGGTTATAAAAATGTTCAACCCAATAAACAAAAATGTTCAGGGAAGGATCTGTTCAGGAGGCCACCAAAACATAGACCATCATGGACTGGTCAATGAGAAACACCTTAGCAAGTTGGAGTCTACCCTTGTGGACTCCAAATTCAGCTTGTTCAACACCAAAAAGTGATTATTTTCCCCATTATATGAAGTATTAAATTGCTAGTTTAACATGATTTTAACTATTGGTTGTTGTATCTGCTGTCATGACCACTTACAGACAAATTTTTCTGATAATAGAAAGTTTTTGGAGTTGAGAGGTAATGTTCAACACCATTTTGACTTTGTAGTGTCAAACTTGAGTCTGAGTGGTGAACTCTCGTTCAACACCAATGTTTTTCTTTCATTCTAGCCTTGACTTTACTTTCATATGTGTCACCAGTCAGTCTACTTGCTACCACTTGTCAGAAGAACATTTTGATTGATTTTGAGGGTTTGCCATTAGCATAGAGCTATAAATGACCTTTTATGTTGTCAAACAGGAGTCTAAATGTTTTGGTCTCATGTTCAAAACTATTTTACTTATATAGGTCGAACTTGAGTCCTGATTGGTGAACTCTTGTTCAACACCAATGTTTTTCTCTCATGCTAGCCTTGTCTTTAGTTTCAAATGTGTCACCAGTCAGTCTAGTTGTTACTAAGTGTCAGAAGAACATTTTGATTGATTTTGAAGGCTTTGCATTTAAGCAGAAGAGCCATAAATGACATTTTATGTTTTCGAACAGGAGTCTAAACGTTTTCGTCTCATGTTCAACACCATGATATTTGTTTTTGGTTCAACACTATCAGTCTTTTGGACTCTGTTTCGCCACCCCTTTAAATGATTTAATTCAGTCAAGAAGCCTTTATAGTGAACATAATCAATGTACTTAAGTAATTGAAAGTCAAACATATACCATCAGAGTCAGAAATAGCTTGATTTTTACACTCATGGGTAGTCACATTTTGGACTCCTTTCCACTCCTGTTCAACACCATCATAGAACAAAATAGTGTGTTCCACAAAAAACTTCTTAGCACAAACAGAATTATGTCCTTAAAAAATTCCAGAAAAAACATAAATCTAAATGATTTAATGTACAGGAACCAGCGAAATAGCTTTTATATGAAAGTGTTGAACTGGAGTTGATGGAGACCACACCTCCTCACGAGTGGAGACCTGACCATATGTATGCACACATTGATGTTGTTCCTGATGAGATCCAATGATGTTCATTTTTGGACCAAAGCGACAACCAAATTGTAGAATCGATTGTGTAGAAGCCGAATACTAATTTCACTTTAACTAGTATGCTTCATCAAGTTGTTACTGATAATGCACATCAAATCGATTTGGGTCAAAACCAGAACATCTTTTTGACTTTCACGTCTTACCATTACCCAAAATGGACTTTTTTCTGGAAAAATAGGCTAAAAAACACACTTCTATCATTATTTGCTCCGTTCGTAAGCACTTCAGTGGCACTTATTTGATACCAATTCGAAGCCCACATACAAGCGCAAAACAAAGGACAGTTAAAATAATTTTAGAGGAAAATATGTATATCTGAGGTGAAGATATGTAACGTATAACTTTTTTTAAAATATTGCTGCAAAATTTCGAAAAATACTGATTTCCTCATATGATATTTGGTGAATTTGGATGAAAACTGCCATGGAGACTTAAAAGAGTATATGACTTTTGACACCCAAAAAAGAAATTAGATTTACTTGAAGATAAGTTACTATTTAGCCTACTTTTCTTTTACTGCCATTGAAATAAAAATAAATAAACTTTGGTAATATTCTCCTTTTATCAGTTATTTCCACAAAGCACAGCAAAATGGTAAATACAATTTCTAAAACTTAGACATGTTTGTTTATATTTCAAAGTGCCAAATGACATTTAAAAAATAGTAACCCACTTATTTGGATTACATGCCTGCTTTTCTCACTGACAGAGGTTTCTTCGACAAATTTGCCACGTGTTTCAGTGAAAAAAGTTGGCATTTCTGCCATTAAGTGGATTAAAATAGCCAGCCAACGTCCCCCCGGATTGCCAACTTTACCCCGTTTTACCTTAATATAATTGAGCCCCTTATATGGGTTTAGTCTGAAATACAGCAATTTTAACTGGAACATGGACTTAGCGGTCAGTTTGGGATCATTTGAATTATGTGTTTTCCCTGTGGCCTAATGGTCAAGAAAGTTTGTTTACGGCTGTGAGGTTGTCAGTCCAAATCAAGTTCCTCAAACAAACCACTGACCATGATACGGAATTAAGTTCCATGCCAATGCTTGGAGATCTCACCAGCACTTCAGGCACTTGGAAAACCAGCTGCACCTGGCAGATCCAGGTCTCCCCGTCTTCTACATCATCCAGGCACTTGAGAAGGTCACCATCTAATCACTCCAACTAGACATGCCAGAAGTGCACCATTCAGGCGATCAAGAAGGTCACTATCCAGGCATCCCAGAAGGTCACCATAGGCACTCCAGAAGGTCATTATTTAGTAATTAGACACTCCAGAAGGTCAACATTTAGGCACTCCAAGTGGTCCATCAAGGCACTCCATAAGGTCACCATCTAGGCACTTCAGGTAGTCACCATCTAGGCATTTTAGAAGACACTCCAGAAGGTCACCATCAACGCAATCCAGAAGGTCACCACCAGAATAGCCCCGATGGTGACCCGCTGTGTTTTGGCCAGTTGTGCAAACCACGTCGGAGTTATCAACACTGGAGCTACCACCAGAAGGTCACTATTTTGGCACTCCAGAAGGTCACCATCCCGGCACTCCAGGAGGGCACCACCATACAAGCTTAAGAAGGTCACCATATAGGCACTCCAGTGCTGAAATAGTGCAAATAGTGGATTTTCTTGGAAGCTTCTTGAAAAATCCGCCAGGAGGCAGAGGCATTCCTATTGAAGGAGAAGCTTCCCGCCCTTGCCTCTGATTGGTCTAGGCATTTATGTTCCTAACTCGAGTATTTTCAGTGCATCTTAATGTACCTTCAAGGTTCTATACATTGTAATTTGGTTCTTTTCTTAGATATAATTTTGAAAGTTGTATTTTTATTGTATAGTTTTCATGTGCGTGGAAAGCAAATGAAGAATCAATGAATAACATAGAAGTTTTGAGGGGCCAAAATTTAGGCCACTTAGTTAAATGGGTCTATTTAGACTATTAAGTTAAGAACACAACAAGAAACTGATGACCATCAAACAAGTGAAACACTCCAAATAGCACCTCAATGACAACCACGCCAAACTATCGATAGAGAAAATATGCAAGATCAGATTTCAAGTCAAATGTCGAAACCGAAAGTACACAGACAAAATTAGATGAGAATCACATGCTATCACTGTTAAATGATGTACATACATACTTGATAACATTTTAATATGCAAGAGAATGCATTCATACACTTAAACTTTACTTCAAACAAATTCCACAAAACACTGCTTCAGGTATTTGAATATTTTTAATAAATATATAATAATCATACTCATAATAACCAATGTATCCATATATATATACATATAGATATGCTGTAGCTGCAACACTGCAGTTGTGTATGTGTAGCATAATAGGTAACATACAATATTGCATGAGGCACAGAAGAGGGTAATAAATCAAAACGAGAATTAGGTGTCAAAGAAATTCGGAGAAGGAGTCATAATCAAAACGGAAAATATGACAGGGAAGCAAATGTCTATGCTCTGTTATGTCGAGGAGTAGACAAGAACAATTCATACTAATTTCATAGTACATAAATTTCAAGTTCAAGAACATATGCAAGAAATCAACAACCTCGTTCATGATAGCAGTTTTCTAAATTGTGAGTTCATGTTAATGACATATGTATCTGTTTGATGCTTTTGATGTCAATAAACTTCTCTATATTAAACGCCCCATAAGCACCAGTGTGGGCTATTTAGACAAATTCTTGAGCACAACATTTAACATTTCCAGATTAATTTGAATAACAGTGCTTTTGATTATGTTTGCAATGATTTATAGATGCTACCATCTAAGAAACAAGCACCTTGCTACGACACCACTGCTGGTGATAGGACACATTAATTTTCAGACTCATAAACACAATTTATGTTTTCGTAGTACCTCCACTTTAATTGTAACAGTTTAACATGACTTGAGTATTCTTTATGACGATGAAGTACGAATTACACAAATTACATATTTACAATTCAATAAATAAACCATTTAACATTACAAATTCTACACAGAAAAGGCACATTCAATAACCAGTATTGCCAATAGAAAATGGAGGCCTTAACATGGAGGGACTTGATTGATATCAAAAACATTGAACTCTGGAGGGACTCTTGTTTGCATTAAAAACATTCAAATCATATAACTCACTTAGTGCTTAAAGCAAAATTAACAATGGTGGGAAATGTTTTTTGATAAAATTTTGATAAAACTCCACAACTCATCTGCAGAATTATACAATTTAAACACCTTAGAAACAATAAATGCGTAATTTGTGTAAAATTACATTGATATCAAAAGTACAGTGTATTACAAAAGTACAAAATTCAAATATACAAATTGTTGCATATAAAATACAAATATATTTAGTAACTATGTACTATATAACAAATCTTTACCATAATAACTATTGGCTTGCCGTATATGGGCATGTTCGACTTGGAACACATATTCAAATCTTTGATAAAAACTGCTAAAACATATAGCAGTCAATAAAAAATTTACAGTATTGTAACTCACGAATCATGATATGTATAAAATGCTCATATTTGGAAATATTTGAATGAGAAATTCATGATTATATTTTCAAGTTTGGTAACGAGCACGGACACATTTTGGGATCCATAACAATAAATAAATAAATCATAAACCACACTTGTAAAAACCGCAATACATTAAAAACTGTACATGTAGCAACTTAAGGGTAGCGTTGGAAGTTTGTGATACATTTTTATTTGTAAAATTTGTCAAATGTGAAAAATGTCAAGTTTTCTAAACAGGCAATAAATTAATTTTTCTTTATTCACATAGATCAAGATCTATCAATATGGCCAAAAAATAAACTGAATTGTATATTACAAAATATTCTTTAAATACAAAACGCACCTTGACTTTGTCTGATCCCAGTGCGCTTCTGTTGGGGCAAATGCGGTGCTATAACAACCAAATTTCCAGCAAAGGTACCCACCTTTAACTATAATCAAACTATCTGGCACATTGTATAAATTACAAATGAGTATTCTGTCTCATAATACAATCAATAACTAAAACAAACAATACTATTATATTGATTTGAATATCTAGCACCCATAGATATATATCATATAACAAGTCTCATATTACAACATAATTTGCTCAAACAATAAAATCAATCTTAACATTGTATATTGTAAAGTCATACAAGTCTGTATGTAAAACCCTGGGCACCAGAATATGTGCTTTTAAACTTACTAACCCAGGCATTTTAATGGTCACAATATCTTACATTTATATATATATATTATCTTTTATCGTTATGTTTTTAGCTCACTGCTGTTATACATGTACCTTTTACCATGTTATCGCTGTACTGACTGTGATATATATGCTTTTCCCCATCTTTGGGGGCTCAATAAAGAAATAAAAAAAAAAATAAAAAAAATTGAGCTATATTGCTGTTATACCTGTCAGGGAATGAACTCAAGATACTGCAAGCCTTATCCACTAGAGGGCTATTTTGCATACAGTGCTGCCACCTAGCTTGTTTTTGGTTCATGGTTGCATGGTTGCTGGTTGCATGGTTGCTGGTTGCATGGTTGCTGGTTGCATGGTTGCACATTTATGGTTTCAGAATCCCATACACTCCTCACCCATTCCAATAGCTACGCCTATGGCTAGCTAAAAAAGTAACTGCTGGTCCAGCCATGGAATTGCAGGCTTATGGGCTAATGACTATTGACTAATTCTAATGTATCAAAATAACATACCATATTCCCTCTATAAGTACTTAAGATGGATGGATTACTAGGGCTTTATGTCCAATATGTATGCACTTTGACCTCCAATTGAGGACCGGGAGCTTGTCCTATCTGTGAGATAATATGATATCTCACTGAACTCTGATGCTCCTGTAATTATTCAAGAATTCTACAACTTAGTTTGATCGTAATAATCTCTTGGCGCCTTCTGATTGTCCTGTTTGATATCCTTGTGAGACCCATGACTGTAACGTCGTCCGTGATCTGAAGACCGACGTCTATCCGTGGACAGCCGCCTGTTCCAGCCGTGGACGGATTCAATCTCTGCAACGTCGTCTTTTTGCGACCTTGCAACGGCAATCTGCAAACACTGCACCCACTGCTCGGCGTTTTCTCCGTTGCCGACCTTGAAGACGTAACTCTGGTCGTTGGTGAACAGTTCAAATGCTTTCGGAATATCCCGCATCCCTTTGCGAACCGCTTTGACGCTCTGCACTTTGCTTATTGGCAATGTTTCTTTCCTCTGAAAGACAAAAGGATGATGAGCAATCTGTTTTTCAAACACAATCAAGGAAGGTTAGATGATTGGGGCCTTACGTCCTGTATTTCTGCAATTGGTAGGCTAATTAGGACAGGAGGAGGACACGGCAATGAGGCGAAGGATTGAAACAGCCATCCAACATAGGCCCAGGTGACTACAATTGGATTCGAACCCGGGACCCAGCGATTGACAGCCCAACAAGCTACCCCTGAGCTTTCGGATTACAAGCATCCTTATTTTTAGTGATTCTGTTACAGGGACAATTAACACTATCTACATGTCTATCTAGAATCTGCACTCACCATGTCTTTCTTGTTGTAAGTGATAGCAGATCCGGACAGTGTGAAGTAGCGAGTCTTCCATCTCTTTAGGAACTTCCACCTTCCTTTCTTCTCCTTCAGTTGGCCTGAAATACAATATCAACGTTGCAACATTTCAAACACCTTTTAAATCATGGAAAAATAATAATTCATTATCATTAGTTTGTCTGGCTTGCAATTTTGCACCAAACAAATTTTGTATGACTGCACAGGCCCGGGAGCAAATCCAAAATTGGATTTTTTACAAAGGGACTGAGGGAAATTACTTTGGTCTCCACCAACAACCACGTTATTCATACGAAAATCATACAAAAATCCCATGGACAAAACACATTATCTTCTCGCAATTACGTACCTTGAATAGTGGGGTTGCCGTCCTGCATCAGACATGTGACCTTCTCCGGGTGGTTGCATAAGAAGCACGCCCAGTGGCTGTAAGCTGCGTTGAAGTCAAATACGTCAAAGTAACGGTTGTTGAACAGCTCGTGGAGGACTGTTTCTTGATCCTGAAAAGAGACGGATGGTTGATTTAACTTGATTAGGGACTTATATCCAGTATTTACGCAATTTGTTAGGCTAATCAGGATAAGAGGACACAGCAGTGAGGCGAATGAAGGATGATTGAAACTGCTGTCCGACGTAAGCTGAGGTAACCAGACCAGAATCGAACATGGGACCCAGTGATTGAGAAATCAGAGACCTACCAACTGAGCTAACCCCAAATTTGGAAAAGAGGATGAATGGATGGATGATTGGGGCTTTCCATCCAGTATTTAAGCACTTGGTAGGCTAATTAGGACAGGAGAAGGACACGGCAATGAGGCCAAGGTTAATTTGGAAAAGAGGAATAGTTTGTAGAATTACAGTCTGCCAATTTGTGGTAACTCTTGCCTTGAGACTTCTGCCACCAGGAGAGCTACATTCACTCACAGCTCCCCCTACATTTACCATCGAACACATTGCAAATGGCGGTCATTCGTTTCTAACTCTCTCATAGGAAGTTTTAAATGGTACAGGCCACTTGTTGGACAAATCAGAGTTCTTTTACACTTGAGTAACTAATCAAACAAATCATTCACACCTTAGTTGAAGGAAAACTAGAAGTGACCAGATGAACGAATCCATTTCCACTGAACGACTTGTATGTATCCCATAAGACTTTCAAGTTGCCCACCGAGGGGTCCTGCTGACACACGGCCTGCTCTGACCTGGCCTGTCAAAATAAACAAGCAAATAATAAATAAGATGGATGGATGATTTGGCCTTTATGCAGTGTTCCAGCTAGGATTTGATTTGGGCATACAATTTTCTAGAAATGAGGGCACTTTTCTAGAAATGAGGGCACTTTAAAAAAAAAAAAAAAATTTCCAAAAATTTTGAAAAAAAAAATTTTTTTTTTTCAATTTTTTTTTTTTTTGGGCATGGCGGATGAGGGTCGGGCATGGCGCGGCGCCATGCTCAAATGGCCTAGCTGGAACACTGTTATGTCCTGTATCAATGCACCATGGAAGGCTAATTATAACAGACGGGATATATATTTTAAGATCTTTTAAGTGAAGTCAGCCGAATTTGCAGAATGACGGCAAGTATCGCGTATCGACCCACTGTATCAATGATACGTATTGTCACGAATCTCGCCGACGGTACAGAGCCCTATGTTAAACAACCACAAAAAATTCTCACTGTACCTGAATAGCAAGGAACATCAAGTGCAGCCAGATGCGAGCGTTCTTTGTCCTCATCGTGAAGAACTTTTTGCTGTACAGACAATTCTCTTCTTGCCCGGAGCAGATGAAGTTCAACAAGCAATAACGTTTCTGTTTCACATCTGAAATCAAAATGCGGTCAGGAATGAGACAATGAAAAAGTTCCCAACTTCTGAACCATAAATTCCCTTGGCAGAGATATAAATCTAAATCTGCAGGACTTCCGACTTTGGGTCACAAACCTTGAAGTGAAGCCTTGATGGGGATTGGAAGACGTGCGTTTGCATTCATGATATAGTTCTTGATCTTATCCAGATGCTTTTCGCAGAATTGTTGGACGGCATCGCGGTGGGGAATCGTCTGTATGGGCTTGAGAAAGAAGAAAATAGATCATCAAATCATTAACTAAGGTATAGAAAATTAAGCTTCATGCCATTCAAAACAAAAACAAACTTTTGGGAAGTTACCAGAACTAACTTGATACTGAAAAAATATCAGAAATTTTCATTCAAAAACTGAATTGACATAAATTTACAAATGAGGATATTATTAGATGTACCTGTCCAGTGTATGTATTGGTAATAGTCGGTGGGTTGTGGTTGCCGCTGGTTGGTCGCGACCTTGTCTGTGATGATTGGCTCGTCATGAAAGCAGGGCTGACGTTACCCCCGAGGGTCGCGGAAGCAGTAGTCGTAGGGTGTGAGGGGTGGGGACTATGCAGGGGCTGGGGTAAAGTCTGACTCTTCTGGACTTGAGTATTGTGCATGATAGAAAGCGACTGTGGTTGATATGATTGAGACATGAACTGGGGCTGG
The DNA here is from genome assembly GCA_026936325.1 of Platynereis dumerilii. Taxonomy (NCBI): domain Eukaryota; kingdom Metazoa; phylum Annelida; class Polychaeta; order Phyllodocida; family Nereididae; genus Platynereis; species Platynereis dumerilii. Next base: position 7,320,456 of record JAPTHN010000017.1, on the reverse strand, counting down.
TTGCTATGGGCGTTGCCGGGGGCGTTGTTGTTATTGTTGCTAGGGACGTTGCTAAGGCTACCGTGAGCTCCATGGGCGTTGACGTTCATGTTATACTGATTGGATTGATTTGATTGATTCGATTGACTCATTTGGTTTGATTGAGCAGGATGAGACGGTAGTTTATGGTGGGCGGCCATATGGTGCTGGTACGTTATAGGGGGCGGAGCTTGGTGAATCCCCACCCCCTGACTATTCATCTGAGGGTAATGGAGATGGTGAGGGGTGTGGGGAGGGGGGTGACTCGCAGACATCACCTTTTGTGAAAGAGAGCTCCCAGACATGTTGTGGGCGGAGCTTAACTGATTCGTATAACTATTGACCAATGAGGAGTAAGTGGGCGGGGCTTGCGGAACGCTGTGTGAGCCAATGACTGTTGACTGTGGGATTGTGGGTAGGGTCTGGTGACTGGAAGTGGGCAGATGGGAGTTGGAGGGCAAAGTGGCTTGGGAGGAGGTCCTCAGGGTGTGTTGCGAAGATTTCAGAGTCTGTTGGGAAGATTGAAGTTTTTGTTGCGAAGAACGTGGATTAGGCAGAGTATGGTGGGAAGACTTTAACGTGTGGATTGACCCCGTTGGTCGTACAGATTGCTCTCCAGTTAGAGAGGAAGACATCACTCCTCTGTCACCATTGATATTCATTCCACTGCAATGAAAGAAAGATTAATTACTATGTTCGTCAAGACTATATCATTCTACGAATCTTAAGGTGAACCCCCTTCCCAGGAACTGATATGAAAGAGTCAACACATTCATGTTTAAACATCCTAAAAATATTTACTAGACTGCAGTGCTGATATGATCAATGATGCCTACCTGCTGTGCTGAGAGCCACTGAGTCCCATGAAGGCTGCAGACGACAACACACTCCCGCTCGAAACGAGGCCGTTGGACGAGTAGTGTATCGGAGGATAGCTAATTTCTCGAGTGCTCGTGCTGGCATTTTTAGAAAGGGGTAAATTGCTGTTCAACAAATGCGATGATGAATTCCCCAACATTTGTGCCAGAGAGCGAGACGGGTACCCTGGGTTGCCAACGGTGATGACAGTGACGCCCTCTGTCTGACTCCACGCAGTTCGTTTGTCATGTGACAAGCTGCCTCGAGATCCATATGCACTGCAAAAGAAAATTAATGAAATTATGAACGTTATAGGGTTACGATAAGGTGGGATTACATACACAATTCCTCTAAGTTGGTCAAATTCCGGATTTGAGAGCCGGATTCCAAAACATGGATTTTTTAACAATTGCCACTGACGAAGATGCCGTGAAGACGTCGAAAATTATGGCTAAGAAATTTCTGAAATCTCCTGAAGGTAAATTCATCGATCTATATGAATCCGGATATAGATATAAATCTACACTCAAGAATTGTAAATAACTTTCTGTTCGGTATAATCGTACCTGATACATCGCAATGTTTTCAAAAAAGAGTTTCAAAACATTCACTATCTGATCAGATGCTAGTACTTAACAAATGGTTTTAATTATATGCAAATTATGCATTATATCAAATCATGTAAAAATTAAAAGCCAAAGAACAATTTATTTAAAATACTTTGATTTGACTTACTGCTTATTGTAACACAACTCCTTCAACTGGTGAATAGTTATTCTCGCAGATGGTGATGCCACCTGCTGGAAACTGACGATGCTAGGAATATGCTCCGGAAGCAGACTCGGATTGTGCAAGGAAATCGTGTAGATCTCGTTAAGAACTAAGGGGAGAGTAGAAGGATCCGTGTTGGGGAGTTGCTGGACTAAGAAGGTCAAGCAGTCGTCTGAAGCAGTCTGAAAAAAAAAAAAAGCACGAAAATTAGATTTGATTAGTTACAACTGCCTGAATCAATGAGCCCATATTCAAGCTTACAGCCACTATATGTAGCTGTTTCTTCTTCTTATATTCTGTATATTGGACTTCTCAACATCCACTATTAAATTTTGTATAATGTTGTTTCCATGAACAGCTTCAAGCCTCCATAAATTTAACAAAATTATAACAAATTTTTTTGTCAGCTCGTGAGAATCCTCGTGTCATCACTAAGATGTATACTTTATAGCCATACATTTCATATTGAGATATTTGTACATTTTTTCCATTTAGCTTTCAAGAAATAATAGAATATACTCACAGGACATTGAGCACCAACAAAACCCATGACTTTACTAGCGAGGGGCAACATGGCCGGCTGTTGGTCAACGGTGTGCTTCAAGGAGGTCACATGACATGCAAAAGGCACAGGATTGGTCGCTGCCATGTCAACAAAGACCTGTAGAACTATCGCCGAGGTAACAGGATTCGACAAGTAGTTACAGAGTTGAGAGATGTGGGGTTCCAGCAACTGAAAAAGAACAAAGAAGATATTACTAAAACTGATTTTTTGTAATCACACACAAACTCAAAAAAGATTAGGCTTCTGACATAATTCATTCATTATTCCAAAACTTTTTCACAGGGTTCTCACTAAATTTTGACTTTCCATGACGTAATTTAGGATTTTCTATGACCGATAACAAATTTGCGGAGTGGCCTTTATCTACTGTCAATCCGTCTGGTCAACAAACCAATCCCCGTCGCCTCGGAAATTAGTTGAATCAAATTCTCCATGACTTTGTTTCCTTTTTCATGACTTTACATGACCACATTTTTTTCCATGACTGTGGGAACGCAATTTTCATGACTTTCCAAGACCACATTCCTAACTTTACATTCACCATTACAAGGACCCAGCGGCAAATAAAATCTCTTTTTGGGGAAAACTAATTATTCAAATTTTTCAAAACAGTTATTAAAGAAGAGAAATTTGTACTCACATGGGGTTGAGAAACAGCTACGTATCCGAACAACTGCATGAGGCTGTTCTTCTCTGATTGGTCGCACTCCGGTAGAAGACTGACGAGACGCCCAACTTGGCGATCAATCGGTTCTCTGTTCAGCTTGTACACTTGGGGAAGGACCCGCACTAAGCTGGTATTGCCTGAAAAAAGAAACAAGACTGTAGAGGAGGATGCGGCAATGATGGATGGATGGATGATTGGGGCTTTACGTCCTGTATTTATGCACCTGGTAGGCTAATTAGGACAGGAGGAGGACACGGCAATGAGGCGAAGGATGAGGACACGCCAATGAGGCGAGGCTCTAAATTCTACAACATAATTTCTGAAATAAACACTAACACCATGAAATGATCTGTATGTCTAATAATCAATTTAATTCAAACCAACTTAAATCCAATTAATTCATAAATCTGGTAATCTATTCTGACTACTCACCATTTACGACACTGTCAATGACGGGCTTAATGTTAGCAGCGAGCGTCTGGGAGTTGTCGATTGCAGCTAAGGACAAATAAGACGTCATGTTTCTGCCCAGCTCTTTGTTGCCCTGGCCCAAGAATCTCACAGCTACAGGTAGAGCGAGGTCCATCAAGGGCTTCTTGGTGTAGTTCTAAAACAAAAGGATAGAGGATATAGTAGGGCAGCATGATTTGAGCTTTATCGAGATATCAAGAAGGCCTAGTGCAATAAATATATTGGAGAAAGTGCAATTTGTCAAAAGAGTGTAACATTTTTAGTATTTTAGTCCAAAAAAAGTCCAGTTATTCACATTGAATTCTAATTTTAATGGGCAGATCTGCTAATTTTCAGGTCAATCTTTAAAATTTATCAATATTGCATCTCAGCTTAATTATTATCAAAAGAATATAGAAGAATCTCTTTTTTTACACAAAACATATATACGTGAAACCAAAATTATGCATTAAAATAATCCGATAATTCTTACCATAAAAATACAACTGAGTATTTCGGAGGCTATTTTGGCGTGGGGTGGGTCCTCATCTCTGAACGTTGGTTTGAGGTTAAATTGCAGACATGTCTCCAACAAAGATACCATGGCGTCCGCATGCCTTTCTATAGAACGATTCTCTCTGAAAGTTGAAATGTAAGATTTAAGAAATATCTTGTGGACAATGCCAGGCAGTGCCTTAATTGAACATTTTTTAATGCTGGAAGTCTTTGTTTTACAAAAGATAATTTTTCTTTGAAATTGGCAGAGCTGAAAACTCAATTTTTATAATTTCAATTTAACAAAAAATTCTGTACTCTGTAGGCTCAATTTTTTCTTTTTTTCGTAGGCAGAAAATCTGTTGGGTCGGCTGATCCGAGAGTGAGTTTCTGTTTTATGTCTTGTTATCACCAAATTGGGCTATTTTTCGGGTGGTCGATCCAAGAAACTAAGAATTAAACACGTCAGGCCTCGGTTATTTATAACTTTTAACTCACCTGACAGCCGAAGTGACCCTGGTGGTGCATATTTCAATGACACTTTGATCGTTGTCATTCTGGAGGTAATCTCTGTTGCCCACGACTTGCTGCACTTTGACCAGCACTTCCGTGATGTCCTTTTCAATCTCTTTGTCCTCCAGAGAAAAGAGGTCGCCCGCTTTCGACAGGTCCTTCTTGTTAAGGACGATCGCCAGTAGGTCGTGCATGATGAAGGCTGGATATTGCTGCAAAATGGAGAACAAAAATAGTAAAATATACCATGAGTGGGCCATGACTATTCACTCGCAGCAGGCCTATTTCCCAATAGTAATTGTGTTTAAAAGGCTCGAAAATTGATTTTTCTACAAATCATAATTTTGCAATTTGTACCAAAGTAGATGGGCTTAATTTTAAAGATAACTAGACAGTGGCATTTGCCTCCCCCTAGGCTAGGTGCCCCTCCCATCTGAACTTTTCAACCTTGGTAAAAACATACAATGAGTATGGTGGGTGCCCCTCAAGAGAATCGCGTGCCGCCCAAGGTGCCCCACGCTCCAACCCCCACTCGAGAGCCCCTAGGCCTAGTTATAACACTGCTTCAAATACAAAATACAATTGAAGAGGCCCATGCAATAAAGATTTATCAAGTGATCAATACCACAGCTTTGTAGTTAGTTAATTAATTTGTTATGGCAAACCATTACAATATTCTCAACTTGTGTGTTGTGGCACAGTCCTTCTGGACAGTTGGCAGGTTAGTGCACAATATGAGTATGAAAATTGAAAGTCATGGTTCATGTGTCACCTGTCACACAGCATTGAATTCAATAAACAAACTTTTGGACTCAAAATTGGAGCTGTCAAGTTGCAAACAAACTCTTCAAAACTGAATAAAACTTTTGCAGAATTACCTGTGGGCCTCCAAAACTTTGCAAAATGCTCCCTGACTGTCAGTCCTTCAACTCTACATGACCAAGCAGGTTGTACTACAGATGTTTTGTGGTTTCTTAAAAAAAATCTTCAACTTTTCTTCAGGTAACTCATCTGGCTTCCTGCCTTGGCACGTGACGTCACTCAGGTGAGAAAATGTCATAAACACCAGAGGGGGCTTCGAAAGCAGTGCCACGTAGCGGATATCAACAACGATACAAAAACCAATTTATTTTTCACTGTTACAATATTGAGACCCCACATAAGTGTTGTGAAGTGAAAAAGTAAAATTGCTTCGTCAGGAAAAATGTGACCCCAGTACGAACTGGTTTGAGCGAGACTTTTCACTGCATTCAGTCCCCCCGCTTCCAATGAAAACGATGTGACATCACCAAAAAAAAATCTGCATCAAAAATCTAATCTCCGTGAGGTGAAAAAAATCTGTTGACAAGAATGAATAAGGAGACCGATAGGCTAATCTAAATCCAAAATAATTGAAAATTTATCAGAAAATACAAACACACTGAAGTAATTTGGCACACATGACTGTATTTAAATAAGTACAAAATTTTATAACAACTAAATTCAATTAAATTGACTATTTCTTAATCATTCCTTTCTGCCATACTCCATCCGTTACAGCCCAATCTGATTTGAGGATTCCGTCATCAGATAGTTTATTCCGAGATATTTTGCATAAACTCTGAAAACATGAAAAGAAACAAATTTATTGATAGTTTGATACGGACTAGTACTTGCATACTCGATCTACTGTTTTAAATATTTATAAAAAGTTTTGTTGTCATAAAAAAGAAATTGTACCAGCCTAACAAAAATTCCAGTACTCAGACAATTTTTTTTAAACATATAAATCACCAAAGCCTACTTCAGTCTTTTTTCTGTCTGTAATTCTTTGTTTCAAATTTAGAACACCCAACATACCTGAAATGTTCTTGGTTCATAAATAGCTAAATCTTGCAGAGACTTCTTGTCCAAATTAATTCCACTCTGAAAACAAAATTACCATTCAATACTATAGGTTGAATACTGAACAATAGTTTCACATTTATAAATTATCTTTCTTTTTCATAAATTCTTAAATTATAAACGAAAATTTAAAAAAATATCAAAAAAATATGCATACCCTTATAAGACCTTCTTGGAATGGTTTTCCTTCTAAACCATGTTCTAAAGCAGCCCCATGGATTCTAGACAAGAATAGCTGAAAATATGAGAAAATGAATTTTAACAAAGAATTTTAAATACTAAAATGTATCAAAATTTACTGCTATAATTCAGTGAAATTCAGTGATAGACATTTTCAGGAAAGTCTATTTCTAAGTTTGCTTTTGTAAATAAAAATATCTGTTGCCATTTTGAAATTTTAGCAAATTAAATTAATTGTCTTGCCCGAATTTCATGACTTGGGCAAATGGTGCTCTTTTTGTAGGGGGGGGGGGGGGGCTTTTAACTGCTAACTGCCAAGTTCAATAAATCATAGGATCTTCAATGACCCTTTGTGGGAGGGAGACGACTGTTTCCACCAGGATTCCCTAGCTCCTGTCGCTTACATCTATAGATTACTGGATATTTTATATCCTCTTAAATTAGAAAAGCATACCTCTTGAGATCTTTTTCTCTTCAAAGGTCCAATTGTTGAACTGTACATCAATCCTTTGTTGACCACCCGGATTCCTAATGAGTAAATGTTCCAGTTTCTTCTGCTAAGATGCTGAAAAATATAAGCACAAAGAAAAGTTGGTTTATTTTATAAGAGCAAAATTACTCCGAGTGGATCCGATTTACCTTTTAAAACAGTACACAATATTTTAGAGAATTAAACTTGATTCTTAGGATTATTAAACAATTGATGAACAACAATAAATATTAAGTGGGTGGAAACAGCTAAAATACATGGAAGGTTCAAGGTTGTTTGCACGAACCACATCATGCATCACCATTTTGGCATTCACCAACCGATTCATTAATTACCAATTTACAATTTTTTTTCATTAGACAATTGATTAGGCGAAGATGTGACAAGTGATGCTTTGACATTGTTTGATAATATATTCTTGATCCCAGATCTAGGATTTTGATATGCTGGACTCAGTAGGGCTAAGGGGCGACCATTTATTTTCCAGGGGAGGGGGGTTTTGAGTTTTTCGTGGCAGGAACTTATTTATTTCAAGGTAACAAAGAAATTAATTTCAAGCAATGCCTTATTATCTATTGAGCAAGAAAGTATTTATCTCTTAAAATCTCAAAGCCCTTCCCCCTTGATATTAGATGGTCACCCCTAGGCCTAGGCTTAATTAGGCCTACAACAAAATTCATTTTACCCATGCAAATCTTCTAAATTGCTGCTTTTTCCAGAATTTATCAGGTCCTCGGTTGCCAAAGAATGTCCTGATCTTCAGTGATGGCCTGGCATTCAGTATTGCCGTAAGGAACACCATTTTAACAGTGAAATTGGTAAATTTCACTGGAAGAGATCACTCACATGGCTTTTTGACAACAAAATGTTCAGTTTTCTAGGTCACCACAAGGTGGCGCATGATCATTATTTTTTTAATTTTATGCATGGTTACATTCTGATATTGTAGGGATTTAATTTATAGGCCTGATCATGAGGTCTGAATTTATTAATTGTGATAAATATCCCATATTTTCTGATTTTAATATCCAGGGCTTGATCACGTGATCCGAATTGACCGTCTGCTGTCAAAATGTCGGAACAACCGTGAGTAAAATTTCTCATACTTTTTCGCGATTTACATGCATTAATAAGACATTACACGTGTTGACATCAGGCTGAAATTAAAGAAATGATGCTAAAGATAAAGTTTGCGTTGAATATTGTTGGATATCGATTGTTTTTCGCAATATAAACAGCCTTAATCACAGTGCTTTTTGCCGCAAAGTCATGCATGGCCTGATTTTGACAGCTGATGTCATGTCGGTTTCCAGTGAACCCGCCTCGGGACTACCCGCCCAGCCACTCCCCGCCTCGCCAAAACCCGCCCTGCCTCCTACCCACCCCCGTACTACCCGCCCTGGCCCCGACCCGCCCCTATAATTAACTGGGCAGTGAATAGCAAAGGCTTAATTACCCAATTGTGTTACTTGTGTATCAGATATATAGGCCCCGGGATATAGGCCTATCAATAGGTAGGCCCTACAGGCCTACCTGGCCAAGCTAAGTATTAAAAGATAAAAAATCACTTGTTTTATTTATATAAAACCTTTTTATCTATGGATCCCTAGAACTATAGATCTGTCTAGGCCCATAGAATCTTTTTGTCTATAGATCTGTCTACCGGTATCTATCTATCTATCTATCTATCTATCTATCTATCTATCTATCTATCTATCTATCTATCTATCTATCTATCTATCTATCTATCTATCTGTCTATCTATCTGTCTATCTACATCTAAATCATTCTGTCTTGTCTATCTAATCTAATCTATCAATCTATCAATCTATCTATCTATCTATCTATCTATCTATCTATCTATCTATCTATCTATCTATCTATCAAGGCTATATTCTTAAAAATGTTTTCTATCAAATCATGTACATAGTTTATGAAATCCAAAAAGATCCATGAAATAGAAATATCTTTTTTTTAATTAAGAAATAAAAATTACTTATGAAAGTGGGCCTGTAAACGTCAAATTGACACGTTTTCTTTAATTATGCGATGATTGGCAATTGAACAGGGTATCAATTGAATAAGCCCACTGCCAATGCGTTCACACCTTAAGAACAACAATGGATAAATCTGCTAAAAATAGGGCTTAGGCCTATAACCAAATTTGCTATCTATTTACCGAGACATTTCCATCCATATATCATAATATGAACAAATTTTTCTCCAGTAAATTAAAGTTTTGAAATCGGCCTAAAACATTTTGGAAGAAAAGGGGATTGAAAATATCAAATTGACACGTTTTCTGTAATTATGTAATGAATGACAATTAAACAATGGCATCAATCGAATAGACCCACTGCCAATGCGTTCACACCTTTTGAACAACAATTGATTGTATCCTTAATTTGCTATTAATTAGCTTAATAACAATAAAATAGGGTAGACGTTGTTTTTTTTGCATTGAAATTGCATGGTAGTCATTGAATAGATAGTTTTAAATTTTTGTTGATGAGATCTACAGATTTTTCTCTACTTTCTGACTTTTATCTTGAAATTGTTTGTTTGTGAAGTTTTATTTGGAACAACAACTAGGCATATAAACTAGTATGAAAACTTAGCCTATTGTTCTTAATTAAACTTAACTGTAAACCAATCTTTTAATTGACAGTCGGCCCTGTTTAAGCAGGGCGTAATTGCCATTCATTACATAATCAAAGAAAACGTGTCAAGTTTATTATTATTTTTTAAAAAAAGAGACCTATTTTGTTTGATTTCAATAAATAAAAAAGAAATGCATTCATGAATAAACGTATTGAACCTTTGTAGGAATTAAATACCAAGAATGTGCATGTATGTAATGTATCCATCAAGTGTTTCTTTTCTAAAACTTCTTTCTTGTTTTATGAATTATAGGTACAGGCAACAGAAAATAATATAGACCTGTAATAGCTATATTATATAGGCTATATAGCTATATGATAGGCATATATATATGGCCCAGTCAAAAAATAAACGTCCATCTTGTTGCATGCTATCTTTGATCAGCTGTGTGCATTGGGACAACAGAGTGGACAGGGGCGACCAGGGAGAAGGGTAATTAAAGGTTAAATGGGCGGGGGCCACGGCTGGCAGTTCACCCGACGGGCGGCCGGAGGGCGGGCTGCCCCTGGGCGAGTTTTCTTGAGGCGGGAAATAGCGAGGCGGCTAGTCCCAGGGCGGATTGACCGGGTACCGTCATGTCATGTCATTCATTGACTGTCATTTCAATGGGACAGTTCTGACTTAAGACAGGTCACTGCATCCCTCAAAATATTGATGAAGTTTCTATTGGTGTTTTATGCAATCACTGAGAATGAGCCCTGATTCAATGAGTGATTTTTGCCAAATTTTGGCCAAATTTACTATTTTGCTCCAACCCAGGCATGCAACCCCCCCCCCCAGAAAAAAAAAATTAAATTCTCAGTGATTGCATTAGGGCATTTTAAGTAGAATTGTGCCACATCCACCTAAATACTATTTGCACTCACAACAAAGACAAAAAAAGTCAGTAACCTGGTAACTATTTAATTGTGATTTTACACGTGTACAATGTACATGTTTTCAAATATTTAATTATTCCTCTGCTACCAGGAAGATCATGATGATTATATTTGCAAAATGTCTGCCTTTCAGGATTCTGATGAATGTAAACAACATGTTCACTGCACTAATTTACAACTCATTTCTGAGTCAGTTGAGCTATAGACAAGAGTTAGCACCAAACTAATCTTGCTTTTAATTAATTTACAAGTCTTCAAGAAGTTAAGAATAGGCCCATGTGTATTTGAAGCACTTCGACGGTGATTGTCCATGGTGACTAAATTTAGCCACATAATTATATGGGCCAGTCTATTGAAAGTGCAGTAGTGTGCATGAATAGTCAGAATAGCTGCAATAGCATGCATGGAGGACTGTATTGTGCATGTAATAATTGTAATTAGACAGGACTTAGTTCTGGATGCTCTTGTTGTCCATGTGGACTTCCTAGACATAGCTGAGGTTGAATATGAAGTTCTGTCAACTTGTGGCAAGTTGGCAGGTGTAATGTTTGTATTTGTTCAAGTGATCTTGTCTAGCTGTATGGATGTCATATTGCAGTTTGCACTAAGGCCAATGAAAATTAATTTACAGATCTCTCTTTCCCAACTCTGTAAATCTTGTAAATGGGGGCACTGAAAAAAGGTCTAAATAAATATTTATAAAAAAGATAATTTCAAAAGATTGTGATATTTATAGGCTTACAAAAAAAGGTTTACTGCATCCGAAATTCAAAATTGTGCAATTCCAATACAATTGTTGTGCTACTTGTGCATATCTTTTTTATCGATGAATAAATCTCCCTTCTACAAATTATAAACCGAAATTTATGTATTTAAAAAGTGCTTCCAATTTCGAAATTCAATTTACAGTTGAGGTCAAATGTATTCATACAGTGAGGGCTGCTGTTTTCAAAGTTATTTGGCATCTTAAAATCTGCCTATATTGGAATAAAAACACTTCAGATTATTTGTTATGATTGTTTTTCAACTCATGGCAGTGAAAAAACCAGAATCAAATATGATTTGCAGTTGTTAAGAGGCTCTGAATTCAAAATGTCCAAAATTTGGTGGGTCAAAAGAAATCATACACTTGGATTTTTCTCCAATATATGCTAAATAAGCATTGGTAAACCAACTAAACAATGTAAATTGATGTCAGAAAGTGATGCCTCAATGTCTGATGAGGTTTTCTTAATTTCTGAACAGCAACAAATTGACTGACCTAGTTTTTCCCGAGGGATGTGACAAGTTACTGCTCACATATTTTATTTGAAATTTCAAAATATTTTGAAGGGAAAATGAACATGTAGAAAATACATCAAAACAATGGCAATAAAGTTCAGAGAGTCTGGGTGCTGATATCATATGGTATGTGAACAATTTAACAGGCCAATGCCTTCATGTATATGACCATCGAGAGCTCTGCAGCCTATCTGTAACAGAATCATTGCATAAGTAGGAAATATAAGGGACCTATCTTCAAAACAAGAATGCATTTTGGTCAGAAAGGTGGATCACACCCCAAAATTAACAAAGAAGGGAGTTCTGTGGAGAGTTACAGGTATAATGGACAGTCTGTGAGCAAGCATTGTTTAACACACTTCGCCTCTACACAAGCTGATGGGTTTCAATGCAGTAAAAATGTCACTTAATCTGATTTCAAGCACAGCCGAGATTCATAACTTATCCCAAAAATCTTTCTCCTACTTCATGAAGTGATTAGAGGTGAAATTAGATGTTTTGTTTGGGCGCATTGGCTCCTCTTTGCATTGAGACCTCTTAGAGGCCATGTTCGAATCCAGCTCTTGTCGGTAACCTGGGCCTATGTTGGATGGCTGTTTCAATCATCATGTGTCCTCCTCCTGTCCTAATTGGCCTACCTGGTGCAAAAATACAGGACTTAAACTGGTAAAGCCAAACCATCCATCCATCCAATCCAACTGACTTGTGGTTAAATATCTCAAGTTACCTATGCATAGTGAACAAGCTTAATAATTACACATTTACACATTACATGCACACTGCATGATGAGTGTGGAGTTTACTGCACAGTGACCTGTTCAATGATTTTTCAACCCCTTCCAAATCTGTCAGCGTGATGAAGCAATGGTATAAATAGTCCTAGATATAATACTGCGATCTGATTGGCCGGCTGCTAGGCAGAGAGTTGCTCTATTTAAAGCTGTCACTGTCAAGGCATATCAGTTCCTATACCTACCTACTAAGGAGAGAGAATATCATAATAATATCATACAACATATCAAAATGGCACAACCTAAGTAAGTGATTAAATTACATTAATTAATATTTTTGATTCTATGTTAATTGTCTAGTGGTAAACTGGCAATTTTGCATTTTGATTTTTCACTTCGATTTGATTCATATCTGGCAATTAGCTATTAATTTATCTATCAATTCAATTGATTTCTAATCGCAATAATTAATTTATTTGAAAATTTACTCAATTATTTTATTAAATATAACATAAGGAATTGAAGTGAAATGCCTCTTGAAAATGTATTATTTTACATTAGTCATTTTGATATTCTTGATGCAAAAGAGTCCTGTCTACTTAAATAAAAAAAAAAATTAACTTTTGAGGAGTGAGTGAGTGAGTGAGTGAGTGAGTTTTTGTTTTACGCCCCATCAGCACCGGTGTGGGCTGAACTTTTGAGGATTTTTCCTGTTTAGAATTGAGCAAAAAGTGAATGCTTGCTTTGGTTGTTTTATTCAGCATGTTCAGTACTGTATAAGTTTCAAAAATATCATCAAATGTCTGTGACTGACTCATTGACTGTACTAAATTTCTCTCTGGGACATATTACCTTCTGGTCACTTGCATGATACATGTATATAAATACACTTATTAATGTACTAATTTTGGCAAGTGCTGTTAATAAAAGTATTAAGGCAAGGGTAGACATTGATTTATAAGAGAAATATTGATAAATGGGATTAATTTGATTATTACATAATTGATCTTTGGAGAGTTTATTCCTGTCTTTATTATGTTGCATGCTTGCAGTCAGAATTAACATACACTTGTAATTTTAAGCTGCCTAGGTTTTTGAGTACTTAATGAATATGCATTGCCAATGTTAATGAGAACTTAGAAGAAAAAATAATTGAAAAGCTGTGATTATGAATTGTATGCCAGAACCTGAACATCTACATTAAAATCTAAACAATACAATGTACCACATTTATCCTTTGAGAAAGATTACACTATTAAAACGCCATTGTAAGTTTCGTTTTTGAAAAAAAAAAACCTTTTCATTATGACAAGTCCTCCTCCTGTTCTAATTAGTCTGCAGGCCTGAGGCAACAGTTACAAGTGCATAAACACAGGACGTAAACCCCCAATCATCCATCAATCACGAGAAATTAACAATGACATAACAAATATTGAAACTTGAACGTTAGGAAGTTGTGTTGCTTCACCAATATTTAGTTCCAATGTTTGCAGTTCTAAATTTGATTTTCTGAAAAGAAAATGCTTAAAAAGATTGGAAACACACTGGTTTGCTAAGGTTTCAGTATAAATTTACATTTCAATCTGAGAAACTATACAACTTTTCCTGAGTGTGGTCGGAGTCTATAAGGGAAGTTTTATCAGTGTAATATTACTTGACATTAGAAATATTGTGAATGCATTTTAGTGTTTTAATTTGCTTGCGGCTCTTTCTGACTCCTTATTCGTGTCAAATAACTATGACTTGAATATTTTTTTTTAATTCCAATGTCTCTGACTCTAAGCATTACTCAGCATGTTATAAATTCTTTAGAATTTTTGCTTTCGTTCTTCAAGTAAATTGGATATTTATAACCTGCTTATTACCACAAAGGAGTGTCTGGGTATTTTTAACACTCAAGTTACTTTGGACTATGAGGAAGATTATTGAATTTGGTTAATAAAAGTTTATTCATCACTCAAAATTCTCTGGTCTAGTATTAGACAAAGTTTTGACAAAATTTTAACTCAAAACATTTTATTAAAAATAAAATCGATATAAAAAATAACGACATTAAAACATGCACAGAATAGTTACTCATGACTTATAAATATGTGTAAATTTTCTATTTAAGTAAAATTCAGAGTCATATTTCCAAGATAAATAAATATCTGCTATGTAATATATATATTTTTAGAACTCCTGTACTTTAGGAAAATATTTGAGATACTTAATATTGGCTATGTCCTATATATATATTGAATATTCAAGGGCCTGAAAACATATTTAAATAAACATGATAAATGTCCAACAAAACAGACAAAAAATAAGTGACCCAAAGAAGTCACTGGCCGTAGAGAGGTGAAGATTTTTCAGTTGCCCTAATGCCCTTGGCCTTACTCAACTTTCTTATGTCAGAGTGGACAATGGTTATTTCGGGCTTTCTGGATCTAAATGTCCTTATAAGGCTTATTTTCTGCATTCAATACCAAATATAGCATTTATAAGACTTAGTGCTTGAATACATTTTTCTTTTTTAATCAAAACCCAAACTTAGATTCATATTATAACTCATCATTCGTTATGTACAGGGTTTGCGGATTTTAATCAAGGCAATTTAAATCATGATTTTAATGTATTAAAATTATGATTTATTCGATTTAAATACATTTATTAAATCATGATTTAAATCGCCTGATGTAAAAAAAATTAAAAAAATCACCAGGCCCATATCATGTATATTGTAAACCTATTTCCTTTATCAGTTTCACATAAATTGAGATATGAAAAAGTGCATATTTTTATGACTGCAAAGAAGCTTATACAGAGTATAGCCATACTGACTCGTATCTGAGGCATATGTGTCAACACAAGCAACATCATTTCAAGTGCATGACAGAGCATTAATTGTATTGATTTTAAGTTGTTCCATCATTTTATACACTTCTCAATAATATATATCTTGTACTAGTTGTATATCTATTCAATATTTGTACCTGATCATCATGATGAGTTGGTCAAACTTACAAGTTCATTCTGATGATAGTAATTCTTATAGACTTAGACTATGCTATGTTCATGATGATAGTAATAGTAAGAAAGGGAATGTTGACTCTGTCGAGTATTCAAAACTTCAAATTCAATGTGATAAGTGACCATGACATTGTAAAATCCACTTCTTTTCATAAGTGCACTACTCTTGAAAAGTGTTCTTATAGAATGTTATTTATAGAATGTTATAGACTGTTATTTATGAACTCCAGTTTTGCCAGACTCACCTAAGCTTGAATCTCTGGGTGACCAGAGTCACCAGACCAACCTATTGAATTGTACACATTTACCCAATATGTGGGATCTTGCCGTGCCCTGCATAGGCACTAATAATGGACTCTAATTTCTAAAATCCATGTGCCTCAAATTCTAGAAAACATGGAAGATTGTTTAAAATACATAATGCTGCAAATTTAGCTTTCTAAATAGTTAAACTGTTACATGTTACATGTCAATTTTGTGTCTCCTCAAAAAACTCAATAGTCATCTGAGATGCAATGTTAAATTGGCAACACCTTGACCTTTTTTCTGGGCCAATGCTGAACAAATAGAAGATTCCACATTGGTATTCTGCATGTTTTTCTATACAGCTAGATTGATAAGAAGAAATCTGCAATCTAGTTTAGCTCATGCTATCATGATAGCTATGATTTTCAATATTGACCCAAAAGATTGACAAAAAAATATTGACAGATGAGCGAAAGAAATGTCATGCTGAGCGCAGCAGATTTTTGTGTTGTCATGGTGACCGAGTAGCCTCTAAACTCTTTTTGTGTTCCAATGCACAATTTTGCATGAATGGTGAATTTCTTGTCGATGGTCCCAGCTTATAACCCATTTAAGGCCAAGCAAATGTTAGCAGAGATTTTAAGGCCAAGGCAATTCAATTTTGTGATGGTAACGTTCAGGCATTTCAGTAACGAGTCTAAAATTTTCTAAATAAATTAATTTTGGTTGATCATGGCTTGCCAGTGTGAATGGTAATCCTCTATTGACACAAGATAGTGAACGCTACTGCATGTCCTAATATGTGTGGCTTTTAGTCCAAATATGAATGGCCTATTGTTTCATCATTGTCAATTTTGTGATGGAAATTGCTTGGTTATTGTTTTGACAGTGGAAATTAGACCTAACTGCAATATATAATTTCAAACAATTATTTTTCACAATTGTTTGATGGAAAATTGTGATGGCTACATACAAAATGCCTCTGTTATGTGTATGTCTATGTCTGCAACTGCCTACAATAATTTGTAGAATTTTTTGTAGAAAGATAATAATATTGATTTACACTGTAGCTTCGATACAATGCATCACTATGCAATATTTGATGACTAAGCCTAAATGATAAGTTTCGTATTATGCGTCACAAATTTCTCTAGGGGTCAGTGGGAGAAATGGAGGAAGGGAGAGTGGGCTCAGTTTGGAGCACCCATGACTTCCAGGTTCTGGGTTCAACTTCAGTTCCGGCTGGGTCACTTAGACAGCAGTTTCAATCATGAATCCTTTTCTCTTCGCCTCATTCCTGTTTCGTCTTCCAGTTCTAGGTAATAAGGCACCTAAAATACATAAATTAAGAACATAAACCCCCATCCATGATTCATCCATCTGTTGACCTTGAGGATTGTTCATAGGGGGGGAGAGTTGGTCTAGTGGTAGCGTGCTGGACTGTCAATCGTCAGGTCCAGGGTTCGAATCCAGCTCTTGCCGGGTCACATGGGCCTATGTTGGACGACTGTTTCAATCATCTTTCGCTTCATTGCCTTGTCCTCCCCCTGTCCTAATTAGCCTACCAAGTGCATAAATACAGGACGTAAAGCCCCAATCATCAATCCATCCATGAGGATTGTTCTATGCTTATTTTCTGGCATCAATTCTACTATTTTAAAAGACAGACAAATTCTTTATTGACCTGTGCAAAAAATGTACACCCAGCCCTATATGGGCTTACAAGTCATCAAAACAATTCAAAAGTAACTTTAACATCAAATTTTCTGGAAACTACAATATTAAAACATTTACAATCACATATTTACAATTAAAAGGTGCCCCGTGACTGCCCTGAGCTGTATCACACACCTCTTCATTCTCTTGGCCACCTAGTGGCATATATAACCAAAAGACATTCAGCTCCAATATTTTAAAATTTGTCTTTTTAATTCCAGAGCTGATATCGCCCTCATTGGGTTGGCCGTCATGGGCCAGAACCTCATCCTCAACATGAATGACCATGGTTTTGTGGTGAGTAGAAATTCTTAAATACTGGGGTGTATTAATCTAAACTTTATCAATTGTAGCCTAATCATAAAAGGATCTTGCTTAAAAATTGTACAGCTGTGTTAGCAGGAGTGTGCTCTTGAAATATTTACCTTGAAAAGCATGACATTGTGTTTAGATGAGATAGAGTCCTGCATTAAAACGTTATGTTGATTATGACAAAATTAATGTTAGGCCTAAGTCGATTTTTTTGCATCAATATATTCTGGCGACCTCAGCTGTGAAATGTCATTATTTTTGATGAGTTATTTTGACATGCAATGATTTTATCTAAATAGAAAGTCGGCAACAGATTGTAATTGGAAATGCTCATTGTTTTGATAAAACAGTTTTGGTATTAGTTTTCAGCTTTGTGAAGAGCAATGTAAAAGTCTATACTTTTTGTTAGTCTTTTTGCTAGTATAGATTGTCCCTCTGTATAAAATGTAACCTACGCAAGAGTCAAGCCAATTATTGAATGTCATAAAATATTCTTATTTCAATCTCACTGAGTCAGTGATAATTAATTATCTATCCCAATGTTGTGCATTGGCTAATGCATTCTTCACTGCAACGTATTAGATACTTTTTTCTCTCACTCTTGGCTATAATTTCTTAATTTCGAAATTCAGCCGCTAGCATTACCTTTTTTGGCCAGGTCTGTGCACAAGTGCTTTGAAGTTTGAAATAGCATATTTTTGAAAGTTTTTTTTCTTCTCACAATGTTGTCACTGTTCAAACCAAAGAAAGTCTACCCTGTAAGATGTCCGGTTCAAACATCAACCTTTGTGTTAATTTCCCCCCCCCCCCCCTAGGTCTGTGCTTTGAAGTTCAAAATATCAAATTTTTGGGAGTTTTTCCCCCTCTCAATTTTGTCTGCTTTTAAAACTAAAGTCACATTCAAACTTTAATATTTGTGTGTTAATTTCTCCCCCTAGGTCTGTGCATACAACAGAACGGTCAAGAAAGTTGAAGATTTCTTGAACAAGGAAGCCAAGGGAACGAAGATCATCGGTGGCAAAGACTTGAAAGACATGGTCTCCAAACTCAAGAAGCCCAGACGAGTCATGATGCTCGTCAAGGCTGGAAGTGCCGTCGATGACTTCATCAACCAGTTGGTGAGTCGTCCAACTTTTTTGTCCGAAATACTTTTAAAAAAGATGGTTATTTTACAATCAGAAATGGTTTCAAAACATAAAAGATAATCTTTTAATATTATTATTATAAATGTGTTTAATCAGAACTCAATGTCCAATCTGTTCCAGGTCCCCCTGTTAGAGAAAGGAGACATCATTATTGACGGAGGAAACTCAGAATACACAGACACAAATGTAAGTTGAGTATTGGTAGAAATTCTGATGAAATGTTTTGATCGGAATTCTTGTCAATTGGTTACTTAAAATGTACTCCCGATCATTCGCTGCTTAGCCTGCTCTTACATTTTGTTTGTCGTACTGAACTTGCTTATTTCTATCATTCTTGTTTGCAGAGGAGAGTGAGAGATCTCAAAGCAAAAGGAATTCTCTTCGTGGGCAGTGGAGTGAGCGGAGGAGAAGATGGCGCCAGATACGGTCCCTCTTTGATGCCAGGGGGCGCTCCAGAGGCATGGTACGTCTCTTTATTTCTTTATTTCGTCATAAGATAAGGCCTAATATATTTGAGCATGTGTTATCAATATAGCTTAGGGAGCTACAATCAGATATTTAGGGGAGGAAATTTTCCTCACGTAAAAACCAAGCCTAATTAATCATTTTTGGCCCGTGGCATAGAATATTTGTTTCTAAATCAAAAAATACTGTATTTAGAAATGCCCCAACCAGAAATTATTTATTTCACCAAAACTGATCAAGAAATTATCGAACAAAAAAAAAACTTTTCCAAAGATCTAATGTTTGCCTCCTTGGGGAATGAAGAATTAGCATTAGATATTTTCGGAAACTGAAATTGTAAATCTGATAGGTTATGGCATGAAACAAGTGCATCCCTCTTAATCAAGTTCTTGTTTTTCAGGCCTGCTATCAAAGGAATCTTCCAAGCCATTTCTGCTAAGGTGGGAAGTGGCGAACCATGCTGTGACTGGGTACGTTGAAATAGATATAACGCCATAAAAACTTCTGAAAACGGAAAGTTTGCCATTCTTTAATCTTACTACAAACCTGGGGACAATTTTGTTATTAATCTTTCTCTATTGTGACCGCAGGTCGGTGACGAGGGAGCCGGCCATTTTGTCAAGATGGTCCACAACGGCATTGAGTACGGAGATATGCAGCTGATCTGCGAGGCCTACCACATTTTGAGGCAGGGAGTTGGCTTGACTAATGATGAGATTGCTGATGTAAGTTGTGATTGTTTTCATCAAGATTTTCATCTTTAAGTAGTGTTACCATAGTATTTTCTGTACAAGGAGACTTGGTCATAGAAATCTATGCCCCCTCAGAATAATATAGTGTAATTTAGTGTATTCTCTTATCTGTTTTGGCACCATTTCTAAAAGTCAACATATTTTGTTCTTAATAATAATTGGTGAATTTTATGGTGCAGAGCTTCTGGATTTTTATTGTCAATTTTTTTTATTCTCTTTTCTGTAACTATAATTCGTCCATTCACCTTGTCCATCCTTCTGCATGCATAACTATATCAAAAATTCACATTACTTATATCCTATTTTGCTGTGAATTGCAGGTTCTTGACAAATGGAACAAAGAGGAATTAGACTCCTTCTTAATGGAAATCACGAGGGACATTTTGAGATTCAAGGACACTGACGGAAAACCCCTTCTGGACAAGATCAGAGATGCAGCAGGACAGGTAACTTGTCCTTTGAAAGTTCTTTTAGCTCCTAATTGATATCGATGTAAATACAAAAATGTTTTATTTTGACCATAAAACATTTTAGCAAATTTAGTTTCTATCTCTACAAAGCTTTGTCTTATTACTATACTCAACCTATAGCATGGACATAATCGAGCGGTTGCCTCTGTTCATGCTTGCCTGCTTTTGTAATAACCATAATGATCATGAACAACTCCTTGAGACATTTTCTTGTGACATGCTGAAACATGGACTTGTATTTGAATGACATTGGACACTTGTATTTTGATATATTTGCATTTTTAATTCGATGAACTGGGACCATTATTGTAAACTACCTAAGATTTGACTTTCATTGTGTAAATTTCTTATAGATGTAGAATAGTTTTTGATCTCTTTTATTGTTGTATTTTTTCCTATTTTTTGCGGACACATGTATCTTCTTGATATTCAGATGTCTAATAAAACTTTATATATATTACTGTGGTTCACCTCATTGCCTTGGCCTCCTCCTGTCCTAATTAGCCTACGAAGTGCATAAATCCAGGATGTAAAGCCCCAATCATCCATCCGTCATCCTATTAAAGGCATAAGTATAGGATGCAAAGCCTGATCACTAACTTGATAAAACATTTATCTTTGAATTGCAGAAAGGAACCGGAAAGTGGACAGCCATTTCAGCTCTCGACTACGGAGTTCCCCTGACACTGATTGGTAAGATATTGCAAGATCTTTTCATCGTAAATTTGAAATATCTCTTTTATTCATTTTCATTGATAGATATGCCACAAACTTTTGTATAGCTTTGCAAAAACGACTTGAACCATGAATCGCTTTGGTTCGCTGAAATGTTTGATAAAATCCCCAAACGGTATCGAAATTAGATGAATTAGATGAATAAGTCATTCAAATTTCTCAATTTATATTTTATAATTTGTCAATTTTATTTTTTACAGGTGAGGCCGTGTTCTCCCGTTGCCTGTCTTCCATCAAGAGCGAGAGAGTAGAAGCCAGCAAACATTACAGCCCCCCCTCCGCCAAATTCACAGGCAACAAACAGGAGTACATCAACCACGTCAAATATGTAAGCATTTCATTTATTTCTTATTTTGGTTTAGACGCCTTTACTTTCTCTGCTAACAAGCTCATTTGGCTCAGTAAAAAGCTCAGGTGTTGGCAAGTGAAAAGCTCACGGCTACTGGCTTTTAAGTGTGGGGGGCATCTTGGCAGCGACAGGAAACTGTCTTAAAGATGCTTTCCTCTCAATGAAATAATATTTTTATTTATGGCTCGTGGAGAAGCTTATCAAAAGTCTTTAAGTAAAACGTCTCCTACACTTAAACAATATTTCAATTGATATGAACATGCTGCATTAATTGTAACAAGGGCAAATGTGAATTTCCAGGCACTTTGATTCAGTATGACAAAATTTCCCAAAAATGGTCGAAAAACTACTTCCGAATCAGATATTTCAACCTTTCTTCAAAAATTTCAAGAGAGATTTAGATATTTGCAGGCAATGACATGGCCGAATTCCCTACTTTTTCCAGCCATGATTGTAAACTTATCACAGCATCATTTGTTTAGCCGCTCGAAGCTACTGCCATGAGTTTGATGGCAAACTTAAACAAATTATCACTAATTATCTGAATTATTTTGCAGGCTTTGTACGCATCCAAGATCGTCTCGTACGCCCAAGGGTTCATGTTGATGAGAGAAGCCGCAAAGCAGTTCGGATGGAAGCTAAACTACGGAGGAATTGCCCTCATGTGGAGAGGAGGATGTATCATTAGAAGGTAGGATTTGTGAAAGATTTTAACTTAACAATTTTAAAGATCAGATAGATAGATATATATATAGATAGACAGATATGGTGCAGCCCTCTAAGCCCAGTGCTGGGCACTCACGAGGGTTCATTGATGAGATGGGAGAGGATGTCCTCAACACGATATACATTTACCCCATGTTAGGGATCTTGTACTTGCTTTTTTGATAATGGACTTCGTAGATACTCTATCTAGGATATCTGAGATGCCTACTTGTTGCGGTTGATAGGCAGAATGCCTACTTAAAATTCTATAATTTTGAGCCGGATTCCAAAATTTACGCAACATTTTTTTACCACTGCGGACTTATGATTTCCATTTTCCTGTCAAGCTATTTCATTTTGGAATTTAGAGTCCTGAGACTACCAACATAATTTAGTTTCTTTCGTCAAAAATTATCTATCTTAACATTAATTTTGTCGAAAAAAAAGTGTTTAATGACAACAAACTAATTGAATTTCTCGTTCTATTTTCAGCGTATTCTTAGGCAACATTAAGGAAGCCTTCGACAAGCACCCCGACCTGAGCAATTTGCTGTTGGACGACTTCTTCAAGAAAGCCATTATCAACGCACAGGTGAGTAATGCCGATTGGCTAATTGGATGTGGCTAACTATAATTAATTCTCGATGACTGTATATATATAAAAAAACAGTGTGTCAACTTGTATTGATCTATTTCATAATTTAGGCCTCAAGTTGTGTTATTTGTTAATTTTTGCCTTCTTGTCAAAACGTTCCTACCTATAAATCTAAAGGTGGACAGAACAGCTTTACTTAGACCAAGTGCTGTAAATTTACAATATATCCCTTTATGAAATTAAGGATCAGTTGGTTATGGAGACCGACATTAAAGTTTGCAAGAATTGTTGCCGAACGTGCGACAAAGTCCATCTAGGTTAGTGATTAGTAATTTAAGTTGGTAAACATTTCTGATTCTTACCGTATTTTGTCCTTGCAGCCTTCATGGAGGAAGACAGTAGCCCTCGGAGTTGAGCTCGGCATTCCCACCCCAGCATTCAGCACTGCTCTTGCGTTCTTCGATGGCTACAGATCGGGATGGCTGCCTGCCAACCTCATCCAGGTAATTATTCTTGGCAATTATCAGTACATCTTTGCAAATGGATTGGTACATGAATTTTCAAGTGCTGTTGGAGTTAGAATTTGAATTTAGAGGTGAAGCGCTTACCTGGAGTGTGAATTTAGACTGCAGTTAGACTTGACTCCCATCCAATGGTCGCAGGAGAGTTCATACAAGGTGTGCTGCATTTCTTCTTACGAGATTCATCCTCCTTCTGTACGGATTGGCCAACCATAGTGTATAAAAACAGGACGTAAAGCCCCAATCGTCCATCCATCGTGTGAGAGCTTCTATGGTCTTTATGATGTAATGATTAGTCAAATCAATGATTGAGTTTGCGTAACACAATGTTTGATTGGTGACCCCCCAGTAGCACCTTTTGGTAGGATTCATCAGTCTGTAATCTTTTGATTCGGCAAATAAATATCTGAATCACTCAATCTGAAATCTAACTCACGAAATTCTTTTGATCTTTTTTCAGGCCCAGAGAGATTACTTCGGCGCCCATACTTACGAACGACTCGACAGTCCCGGCAAATTCGTTCACACCAACTGGACGGGACATGGTGGAGACGTGTCATCTACCACCTACCAAGTTTAAAATCGTATAAAATATATCAACTTGTTTCGGGACTTATGGACTTTTCTACTCAATTTTACCTTTGAATTATGTGACAGAAATTGCATTGTAATGGATGTACAAACCTTAAAAAGAACAAACTGTTATTTAAAGTGTGGAATATTGTTGGAAGTTACTTAAAACTTGCAGAATGACAAAAAAAAACTTGCTTAAAAGTTTAATATTGAAATATAACTTGAGAAAAGATTGTTAATTCAGTAGAACTACTTGAATGATGTCGCAAAGAGTGTGAAACGACTTGAAAATATGATGTACCTGTGATTTTTGTTGCAAAGCGATTTAATTGGATAAATGACTTGAAGGGATCATGCAAAATCATCAAGGTATTGACAAAACTACAGCTGATCATGTCAATCAATGAACACGGATGAAACGGCCATAAAGAACGCACCGGTGCCAAAATTTTATGCCATTAATATAGAGAAACTATATTTAGTGTATATATTTATTTGACATCAGATTTATATTTAACTATTTACTTAGTGAAGAGACACATTCCTAGTTTAGATGTAACTAGAAATAAATGTTAGAATTAGAATTTACACTCAAGTGCATTTAAATGATTGTAGTTGTACAATGAACGATAGAAATAGAGAATATGAAATGTTCAAATAGTCGTTATTTGACAATCGTGTCCCACTAAACGGTATTTAATAGCGTAGTTTATGTGGAATACCTCTCTTAAAATTGTTGAGAAACTAGTTTATATAAATCCAGTTCGATCAAGGACAGGTTTAGCCTGCACATCCACTTCTTGTAGTAAGAAAGTAAGGTATTGTGCCTGTATCTGAAGGTAAATAGTTTTGCCACTGTAATATTATGGAAATATACAGGGTACAACAGTCGGTTTATAGTCCCTTCCTGCAATGACATTCCGTTCCGTTATACAATGTATGCATGTTAGTCGTATACTGGAGTAATATATTGAATACCTGTGAACTTGTGATCAATTAACTGTTTAAAAATCTAGGTAATAAAACTGTAAACTATAAATATGGTTTTTGTTTTCTATGGACTATTTAATATCATTAATTCTTCCGAAACTCCTTAGGTCAAAGAATCTTAGCACTGGCTTGTTAGTTCTTTGAGTTCTTTCCCACTGAACTGGATAGGATACAATTTGAAGCAGACATTTGATAAACCAGTCTGCTAGGTCTTCAGAGCAATGCAGAGAGAGGAATTTTAAGTTGAATGGGGTATCAAATGGTTTCCAGGGCACTAGCTACCAGGGCAGTTGAACTGGATAGAACTGTACTAGCTTTCTGAGCAATGCATGCATGTGAAGACATGAAATGGAATACCTTCTGCGAAGTATGGGAGGCTGCTCCCTCCGGTCGGAAATGAGCTGGCTACTCTAGTCAGGGCGTCTCTTACAGTAACTGGTCTTAATGGGTGAAGAATGCCTCATGTAGCCTGTAGGTGGGAAGGTGCAAGGCCATTAAGATGGATGACTGGGCTTTACATCCTGTATTTATGCACTTGGTAGGTTAATCGGGACAGGCGAAAACATGGCAATGAGGCGAAGGATTGAAACAGCCGTCCAAGCCCAGTGACATGGCAAGAGCTGGATTTGAACTAGCTCCAGTGTTGTGAACTCCCAACGCGGTTAGCGTCCCAGCTGTTGCACAACTGGTTATAACACAGCGGACCACATCAGAGTTAGATTTGAACCCTGGACCCAGCGATTGGAAGCCCAGCATGCTACCACTAGACCAGCCCTCCCCTTTGCAAGGCCGTAATGAATAAGGCTGCTAAGTCTCACTATACCCAAAGTGAGAGGGTCCATACAATGCAAAATGTTTCTCGTGACACAGAGACCGCCAATCTAACATCTCACCATGAAGTTGCTTATGGATGGATGGATGGATGAAAGGGGCTTTACGTCCTGTATTTATGCACTCGGTAGGCTAATTAGGACAGGAGGACACAGCAATGAATTGAACAATGATTGAAATTGAAACAGCCGTCAAGCATAGGCCCAGTTAACCCAGCAAGAGCAGGATTCAAACTGTGGACCCAGCGATTGGCAGCCCAGCACACTACCACTAGACCAACCTCCTCCTGATGTTGCTTACGAACGCCAATAACGAATGAAGTATTTCTACCCAAGAATCGAACCCATACCAGGACCTCCTAAAGAGTCAAGACCAGACCAGCTGGACAGTAGCCGATTAGAGCAATGAGTACTAGTGTCAAGGGGGTCAGTGTAAGACACTATTGCCAACGATTGGAACGCCTAGAGTCGCTAATAGGGACTCGGTGGTGCAGCGGTTAGCAGGCCGGACTTATGCGCCAGCTGTAATAGTACTGTGGTTTAGTATTATAAATAACACACAGGCATCTGACTAGTTTTGGACGTCGTTGTAACAGCAACTTTATTGATCTCAGAATGAGGTTCAATGGAGCGTATGAAATGACCACTAGGGTTGATCACTAGGGGTTGATCATAGTATTACTACATCCCTCTCTGTTTAACTTAAAATAGGAAATGTTATTCAAAATTCAAAATGCATGTCAACAAATTTACAACTGAGTATTTAAAAATATTTCAAAATTAACTTAAATATAAATTTTAATTATTTCTTCATTCTATGGTTTTATTCTTCTGTATATCTGTTTCGCTTCTTGAAATCCTTGCTTGATCTTGTAACCGAACTTCTTTCCATTGTTAACTTTCCCTCTTTGTCTGATATACTTTTTGATGACAGGCCTAATCCTGTGACTCTGTCGTTCAAAACAATCATTTGATTTGGAACAGTTGGATGAAGAAGTTGTATGCGCAATATTCCATTTTTTACAAAAATCCTTGAAGACATTGCTGTTAAATTGGGTTTGCTTGTTAGAAATGATCTGTTTTGGAAAACCAAATAAAGCACATGCTTCTTGTAGCAACTTGGTGACTGCTACAGCTGATGGATTAGGTAGTTCTTTTATAATTGGTAATTTGCAGAAGTGATCAGATATTGCCATGAAGTATCTCCTGTTAACTGTGAACAATTCTGCATCCAAGATTTTCCGGGTTCTATCAGGAACTGAAGTGGGTTCTGAATTTCTTTCTGATGAATATCCTTATCCAGTGTAACAGCATTCAAGTCCTTTCTTGTCAATGTAATTGCATCAAAACCTTTGGTTGTAGTGAACTGGATGTCAGATTCAGACTCAGAAGAAGAAAATCTGTCTTCATGCTCGACCATGTGTATTTTGCGAGACTTCTTTTTGTTGCATTTCTTAGCACCTTCTGAGTAGTCTTTCTTCACGTGGAGACTATTAGAATTGAGGCGACACATTTTCTGCCAGTGGCCTCTCCGACCACAGGTATGACAAGTGGCATTGAAGGCTGGACACTGCCGTGCTGGGTGTGTAGAGCCACAATTGCCGCATTTGCGCTGCGAAACAGAATCAATCTGTGCCTTGTAGATATTAGAAGACAACATCTGTAGTTGATTGGTTCCTATGGCTGCTGCCTCATATTTTCGTCCTTCGATTAAAACGTCTCGGAGTTTTAGGTCTTTTTCTGCTCCGAGCAGCATGTGGCGGAAAAATTCGAAGGGAGTTCCTGCAATTATCAACTCAATGATTCGTTCCTCCAACTCATTTTCCGAGAACTCGCATGACTGTGCTTGAGCTCTGGCACGGTTTACGAATTCGTCCAGAGTCTCATTTCCCGACTGCCTGTACTGCATCAAACTAAGCCTGTGGATACGAAAGTTCACGGCGACCTTCAGTTGCTTTTCAAATAGGTCCCATAGTTCCTCTGGCTTCTTTTGTTCTGCATCAGGCAGTCCAGAATTATTAAGACGACGCAGACCTTCGTCACCCAGCCCTATCTTGATTTTCCTGGCAATCTTGACAGGGTCTGTTATCTCATTATCTTCGCAGACTAGAAGCATTCTTTGTTTAAATAACTTGAAGCTGTCGACTAGATCTGGAGAATCCCAATGCATGCTTGGATATTTGGAAGTCATGATGAATAACTGTGTGTGATTTTAGAAACTGTCAAACTGAATCTCTAATCTGATAAGCGGGCGAATTTCTTGACACTGCTTGTCCTCCAAATTGACGAATATGGTTCTTTGCCCGGCTGCCACCATGTAATAATACTGTGGTTTAGTATTATAAATAACACACAGGCATCTGACTAGTTTGGTGACGTCGTTGTAACAGCAACTTTATTGATCTCAGAATGAGGTTCAATGCAGCGTATGAAATGACCACTAGGGTTGATCACTAGGGGTTGATCATAGTATTACTACACAGCGGCCCCGGTTCAACTCCCGGTCGAGGCCAAGTTCCCAACTGGCGCACTGGAGCGGAGTTTTGACTTAATTGGCCAGCAGTTTCTGCTCAATCTGGGCGCTGGGGAGGTAAACAATCACCTGCCGTGGGCTCGACTGGAAATAAGTGGACCATCAACTCCAGGTGGAGACTTTCGTTGACTACCCACGTAAAATAAGAGTGCCTTTATCTTTACCATCCCAACAGGAGAAATAAACAAGATATTCATTTTTGATAAATAAGGGCAATTTATTATTCCCATACTCTGTACAAATTTCATACCATATTCCCTTGTGAATTATAATACAAATTCACCTCGTGAATGTACTTTTTTTTTGCATCTTTTTCATTTACATGCAACTAAAATTGGACATAACAGTAAGCGCAACACAAAAACGTAGTTTCAAAAACAATTTCAAAACAAGTTGTCTCAGTTTCAAACAAGTATTCTCAATTTGCTCACAATAACTTTCATTTAACATTCATTTATTCCCCATGTAAACTTGCAAGCTAAGTATCATAACGTATTAATAGTCAATATTAATAATCAATCATAATATTACCAGTCATTATGTGAAGTTTTAATAGGTTAAAAGAGTTCCGATACGTTTTTTTTCTCCATAAAACAGAGCTGTCTGCATATTATGTAAATGAATATTGACCTAACTTAATCCTTTTAAGTCAATATTTCTAATGAAAATTACTCCAATCACACTTTAATTTCACTTTTTGTATCTCTTAATAATGAAGAACCCTATTAATTAGTACTATGTGACAGTATGTGTCTGTATCAACAAAGTTATTCACAGAATGCCAGCCTGAGAAGTATCGACAGCATCAAATATTATAGCATTTTGCGTGCTAAATTTAATCAAATTTGACTCTTGAAACAAGACAAAGTTCTGTACATTACAATATAGTCCCTATGTTGTATGACTTTTACTTAATTGTTTAGGGATACTCTGATAACACTTTCTCAAATCCGATACCAATACTGGCATTTTGTTGCCGATACCACTACGATTCCGATACCAATACAATTGGTTATGTATATACGGAGCAGACCCTCTCTCCGACACCAATACTGCTGTTTGGTGTCGATATCAATACCTAGTATCGGAACGTCCCTACAACTTTTTATTGTCAAGTGCTTCAATATAAAACAACTATTTTGTCTCTCAAACAACTCATATCTTACAGGGGCAACATCGAGAATGATTTACATCGTAATAAATAGCAGCAGATGAAATGCAAAATACAATCAAGCAAAATTTCTATTTAATGAATGAGCTATCTGAATAATAATTAAGTAAATAATCTTTTCATATCACTCGCAAACCCAACTTTAACTCTCTTTCATTCATGTGGCAGAAACTATTAGGATGAAACCGTTTTAATTCTGAAGTTAGCATACAGAATCAGTTCTATATAACATTACATATTATGTTGTCTATTTTATATAACTTGTTAAAATATTAATGAAGTGAAAAGTATCTCATGACTTATTCATCAGTAGAACTTTGTTGTACTACTTACACTTTCCACTGCAGATAATTAAACAGAAATTGAAGCTTAGATTTTTTGGCTCGATTTGCACAAACCTAACCTTTTCTAAGTTATTAACTTAAAGCCCTCTCTCTTTTCAGGGTTATTACATTATAATATAAGCTTTCAATCCAAGGTAAGACCATAAGTTTCAAATCGTAAAGACCTAAAGATACACTTCTTCAATTTTCCCCCTCCAATCAAGATTAATATTATCACACTGAAGTCCAATTAAAACATCATTTTAAATCTTTGTACTAAACTAAATAACAACCCTAAACTTTTACCAAGGCCGCACATATTTAATTTTTAGCTTCTCGGATCGACCAACCTAACAGATTTTCTGATTACGGAAAAAAAATTGAGCTTACAATTTTTATCAAATAGACCTAACAAAAAATTTAGATGACACCTTTTTTTTTCCGTTTTACAGACTGACCCTAGAAAAAGTGCCTCGAGAAGATCCGAGAAGCTAAAGATCAATTAGGTCCGGCCTAAACTTTTAGTTATTTTTTCAGCAGATCATTACAAACATCAAAAGTTCAAACCAAAGTGAGATTAAGATTATTTTACAAAGGAAAACAACAATATGGGTTCTTCAAATTGCGAATAACACCGAATAAAAAACGTTTGATCCGACAAAGAGATTTGGAATGGAATCCTCCGTAAAACTGGAGTTTTTCTTCTGGATACGATCCGATACACATGTGAATGAAGATTAATGTAACAATATCAATTCAAATACCTGAAAAAAGAATATAAACATGGTCAGCTCATGTAATGATCCTAGAGGTTTTAAATGCTACTTTATTTTAAATGTAATACAAATAAGCTGCGTGCAGTCAATTTGAGCCAAACTTGAGTCAAGGTTTTGTGACCTAACAACTTTTTTTTAAACTTACCTAGCAACAACTATTCCCAGTCATCAATGTCTTCTCCTTCTAATACCTGAAAGATAAAGACAACAACATTACTGAATTGTCACTCTACTTATATCCAAATCATAAAATTCTACAGCTTTTCACCACTATATAGCTATTTTCTTATGTGTTAGGATCATCGTTTAAATTGTGAAACTTTTTTTTGTAGTTTTAGAGATCATATGTCGATTTATAAAATTTCTTACAAACGACTTCTGAAATAAAAGAATTGTGCAGGTTCATCTATTTACTGACTTAAACTGTTTGTCACTTCTCAAATTTGTTATAATAGTCAAGATATCAAAGCTTCGTCCAAAATAAACAAGAACTGTTTGATGACAAATAAATTAATATAATTACGATATTAATAGGAAACAAATTAATGAAAGTGCACACTCACAGAAGTATCTATGTTATCATCTAATTTAACATTTTCTAAGTCGAGTTCCAATTCTCTCTCTAGGTCTTGTACGTCTTTCACTTTAGCCGTCGATTCTGCCGTGGGAGGGGCCACTTTTGTAGCGGGGGGAGCAGCAGGTGATTGGACTGGTTCAGTTTTTGCAGGGGGAGGGGCAGGTGATGATTCGGGTGTGTCCACTTTTTTGCTGGGTATGCTTGGAGGTGAGACTGGTGCAGGGGTCTAGAAATAGAGAGACAAGCAAAATGCAATTCAAGATTAGTTAAGGACAACTCATTTTGTTACTATTTGCAAGCTAGTCTTGATATCTTTTGATTTTATTTCTGCGATCAGATGCGCGTCTATTTTATTTAACTGGTTTGAAATCACAGACATTCAGCTAACATGCATCTGTCAATCGTGCAGAGTTTGACGAGTTTCATATCAGATAAATACAGTAACTCAAACCCCATACTTCTCCAAAGAAAAAATACAGCTCAGTTCAAGTAATGAGCACAAACTAATAGAATTTGGTTAATTCATGCAAGATCTAGGTAACAAACATTCCATTTTAGTTTTGCCCACTTACACTAGAGGGGGGTGTGACTTCCTCTTGGGCGTCTTCCATTGGTTCCTCCG
Organism: Platynereis dumerilii; assembly: GCA_026936325.1. Taxonomy (NCBI): domain Eukaryota; kingdom Metazoa; phylum Annelida; class Polychaeta; order Phyllodocida; family Nereididae; genus Platynereis; species Platynereis dumerilii. Next base: position 7,288,596 of record JAPTHN010000017.1, on the reverse strand, counting down.
TGTCTTCTGAGGGGGTTTCTGGGACGTATGTGAATTGACCACTTGCTTCTGCCGCTTGCATCTCCTCTATCGGGTTGCGTTCACTGTTGGGCTGAAGGAAAAATGAATTCATCATCTAGCCATTTATTTCATGAATTGATTAGGTCATTGGCGGTTACTACCTAATCAGTAGAAGGATAAACAACAGTGCCGACCACGTGGTTATATGTTGATGGCCTCTACTTCAGATGTCAAATCCTCAGCCTTGGTCTAGGTCTCAGGGGGCCTTTGGTCAGTGATGAAAGTTTCCAGACCGGCCTCGTCCCGGAGGCAACATTCTAATGGTCTCGACCTCGGTCTCAGAGGCTGATTCTTCTGTCTTGGTCTCGGCGGAGCTTATAAACAATAGTTCCCCAGATTACACCAATTATTAAGCCTAAAAGGTGATGCACTTTTTCTTAAATCAACCTCTGGCTTTGAGATCTTTAATATTGTTTAATTTGCTAAACGAGACATTGTTTAGTTAAATGTCAAAGTTGAGTACTTACAGGCACACTGGGGAAGTTGGAAGCGGGAGTTGGTCCTTTCTGTTGTTGTTTTAAGAATTGTTCGGCCTTGAATGCCTCCGTTAATCCTGTGAATAAATTTTCGTATTCTGTTGGATCTGCTAACGACTGGGCAGCTTTCTCGTTCACCTTTGCTAACGACTCTCGCCACAACTTGACTACTCTGCAAAAAGAAGCCCAAGTCCAAACTTGAAAGGCACACAAATTAACAGGGTGAATTTTTTTTTTTGTTAAAATTTCACTAGCCCAAAACGTTTTTCAGAAATCCTCATCAATTCTATAGGAAGAAACCCATTCTAAAAGAAGACAATAAAACATGGAATAAATCTAGTAGCCCGTGGCACAAATAGGAAGACTACAGTAACTTGTGCCATAAATGAATATACCATATAGTTCTCACATACCTTGATACTTGGCTGGGTAAGTACGTTCTGGCGAAGAAGGCAGCTTCGGGCAACATCCCCGTGCTGATCAGGATTTCTAAACATTCATCTATTCTGAAATCATAACACAAAGGACGTCAGGGAACAACTTCAAACAAGCCTAAAATTATTATTATCCGAGAACTTATGTTATCGCAGGATTGTGCAATAATGATTTGAGGTAAAAAACGCTGAATTATCAATTCATTTTCATGAAATTGTAGCAAACTACAACTTTGCAATTTTTCAGGAAAACTAATTCTTTCTGAATTTCTTGCACAATTTGTTGACATTATATAACACACACAGTCGCATCACAGCCTATTTCAATTTCAATTTATTGACCACTGAGAGCAAACAAATACATAGTCATGGTTCATAAAAACATTGTGGTAGGCTGACATCTCTTTATCATGCAGCCTTCTTAAAAGCTGAGTCATTTGAACCAATCTCAGCAAAACAAAGAACATAACAAAAATTTTTTAATTTTTTTTTGCAACTTACTTTCCGAGTATGAAGTAAGACAAGAAGGACACATTGTTCTGGCCAGCAGAGAGCGCTGTGCTTGCAAGTCTGTTCACCATCGAGGCATTTCCAGCAGATGTCGCTAGTAGTAGGAGGCCGCCAAAGTCTTGGGCGTGGTGGAGACATTCTTGCGCTAAACCAAATTCACCCTTGTTGGTGGCCAACTCCGCTAACTGCTTCCACTTCTGTTCTGACTGTAATATGAAAGAAATTTTAAAGAGTTGAATTTGCTTTTTTCAATTCTTTGGATCAAAAATGTGCAGGTCCACAAAAAAGAAGAGTTATATTCATTGTACTCTCCGGCAATAAACATTTCCAGATGAATTACTTGATCCTTTGTAGTAAGCTTTTATCTGGCCTCATGTTTGTTTGTGTTTTACGCCTCTGCAGCACCTTAGAGGGCTATATCGAGGCAGGCGATCGCCGTATGGTGATGAGATGAGAAGACTGTGAGTCTGGTACATACCCTATTAATTCAGGGATGCCCAGGGTCTTTCAGTTGCCCCAGCATAGAACACTGGATACAACCCGCCTCCATTTAATGTCCCATGGGCTCGGACTAAATTGAGTTCCGGGGTGGGATTCGAACCCACGCCCTCAGAGCCAGTGGTTGTGCAAACTAGCACTCTTAACCATTAGGCCACGGAGGAACTCCATCTGGCCTCATGTAATTCACAAGTAATGTGACCTTTGAAAGTTCAACTGATTCCGAAGTTTTTGGTTAAATAATGCCTAATGACATCAACCCAACTCATTATCTAGCCAAAAACTTTCATTATGAACGATTTCTAAAAATTTTAACAAATAAATCTTCTGATATGAACTTTGCATTAGGTAAATTCTTAAATATTGTCATAAAAACTGATAATAGCATTTAGTGTAAAATTATAATAAGGGTATCTGTCCACAAGGTTTGGGTGGCTACAGGCACTGACACATTGCTTTGCATTTGGCTAACTCACATGAAACTAATTGTGCTTTTGCTTATGTTGTGCTGGCATGCATACAACTTGTATATTGATTGTCAAATGATCTGTTTATTAGCCTGTTTGTATATACTTTTCACATTGTGATGTAACATTGACCGTTTTTATCTTTCATCGTTTTAAAGGTGCTATTATGTACTATGGTACTGATTACCGCAATAGTGCTAAATTGACTGTTTTTTGTTGTTGTTTTTTTTGCTATCCGTTTGACTGTGATTGACATTGTGATGTATGCTATTGTAGATGTAACTCTAAATAGAATGTGATATTCCTATTAGCTGAATGTAGTATTAGTGTGTTAGTTCTAGAGCTAGAATTTATCCTTATTTTTATTTTTCTATTGTTCCTGACTTTACCTGTACCATCTTTTGATTGTCTTGTAACTGACTTTTTGGTCATATGTGACCTTTTTTATGTCAATAAAAACGTATATATTAAGACCTGCCTCATTACTAACTTTACAAGAAAAAGCTCATCAATAAAACCTGAAATATATTAAACATGCATTACTATCAACTCAACGTCTGAAAAAATATAACAAAATTTAAATGAATCTTACCTCGGCTTCCTTAGCGAGTTGATAGGCGATCTTGAGATCTCCCAGCTGCAAGGCTAATTCAAATTTGTGCTCTGGGTCACATGTCACTGCCAAGGCTTGAGATTTGAAACCCTGAAAGAAAAGCACGTTCTAAAATAAGGGAAGATACAACAATTGGGGTTTCACGTCCTTCATCTATGTGTTGGTCTAACTAGAAAGGCACCCATGGAGTGCAATGTGCAGCAAAGCCACAAAGTGTTTCGGGAAGCATCAGCAATATACACAAGTTGCTTCAATTTCATTAAATAATCATTTATGATTGGCAATGAACGGAGGACACACGGTGCACTCGAGTGCACCCTCTCAACCTAAATTGAAAAAGCCATGCACAGAAAACACGCCGGACGCTCGAGTATCACCCGATGGAAAACGCCATAACATGGCGGCCAGAAGCAAGAATGATCAATGGACGTGACAAATAAAGTGGAATAACTTCGTTGATTGATATTTACAGACCTTAGGAAGAGAACTCCTGTGAGATATCGCCATTCTGGCTATATATTGCACATTCTTAAAAGTAAAGGACGTCTGTGCTAAGTGAATTCATCCGTCAAAACACCAAAAAGTGGGACATCACTTCTCACCCCACAGCTCACCACAACATGTGCGAGCTTCGCTGCACATAATTAGAAAAGGAGGACACAGCAATGAGGCTAAGGGTTCATACTGCTGTCCAACATTGGACTAGATAGCCCGACAAGAGCAGGTATTGAACCTGGGACCCAAAGAAATTCGAAGAAAAAATTCTGATTTAATATTGTTTTACAAAGTTATTAATTGTCATACAAATCTCAATATAAATGATAATGAAGAAGTTTATAAATTTGTACATAGAAGTAGAGGTCATAATAAACAGCTTTATGTGTTTCATAGCCGTACTGATAAAAGAAAATATTTTTGGAGCAATCGAATTGTAAATAAATGGAATAATTTAGATGAAAGAACTATTAATTCAGTGTCAATCAAGAATTTTATAACTAATTTGAAAATGTTTAATTCTGCTAGTTAGTGGGAGTTACGTTGTAATTTTTTACTTAAACTCCCATTGTTTTTGTATTGTTCACATGTTGTTCTTTTGAATAAATAAATAAAATAAAATCAAAGATCGGAAGCTCAGAGCGACACCAAGTCAAAACAAACTCCGTTTAAAGGTAGTATGTCCGCATATTTAATTGACTGTCTATGGATAGATTTCAGTCATATTTAACACATTTCAGTTGAAAAATGTACCTAATTGCTATTTTAATGGCAGTATATGAAGTTTATTTCCTTGAAAAATGTAAACAAATAGTTTTTCATGCCGTGAAAAAGTCCTGCATTGTTTACAAATCAAGCAATGCAGGGCTCTCCTTAAGTAATTTAAGGCCTTACAATCAATTAAACTCATTAATTTATGGAAAACACGCAAAGTAGTTCTCTGTTGATTGGAAGTTGCATACTAGTTTAAATCTATCATTTTATGATCTATAAATGCAGGTTTAATTTTACATAGAATCAACGGACTTACTACTTTTAAAGGGAGAGTATTCCTTGATGACATGATTAATGGTAAAATACATTAAAAGGACTAAAGATTGACCAGAAATTAAGAACTTTTATATTTTTTTCAACCCAAAGAGTTGATTGCTGAGATGCCAGAGAAAGTCCTCATCATGTTTCACATAATTACTACATAGAACTTCAGAGGACTCCCATAGAATAACATTACACATCATGGAGATCATACTCATAAATAATGATGAAAACTTATTGTCAAAGAACTCCACAAACCTGTTTCTCCAAGAAATGAGCCACTCTTGTTCTTTGTTCGCGGGGTATGGTCGGTAAAACTTTGTCGGCCGTCTCGAAGTCTCTCCTCATGACGACCGTTTGATATTCGAGGACTGAGAGAAGAAGGGAGTAACTGACGACGTTCAACTCCTTGTCTCCCAGATACAGGCGGTTGTCCTTGGGGATGTAGCCTAGTAAGTACATCACCCTGGAGGAGAAAAAACAGAACATATTTATTGCAAAGATATGGTGAAGTTCTGCAATAACTGGCTACTTAGGAGAGGGATGATTGTTGAGATGGGTGAGACCGAGAGAGTTGGAACCCAGAACATCAAACACTTTTTACAACATGTTAGGGATCTTTTACTTGCCCAGCACAGACATTGAAATGAGAGACATTCAATTTAATGTCATCCCAACAAACTCTAGTCACGATGATGCTCATTACGTACGGCCCAATGATAATATTCTTGAATTAACTGGCAATCTCTGCCCTGTGTTCAAACCCTTGCAGGATGAATGGATGGATGATTAGGGCTTTACGTCCTGTATTTATGCACAATTTCACATGGTAGGCTAATTAGGACAGGGGGAGGACACAAACCCTTGCAGGCTTTGATTTTAACCACTTACTCAATACCAAATCAGGAGCAATTTTAAGTCTCTCAAGAGAATATCTTGACACCTTAGACCACTTATTAATAAAGCCTCACCTGTCTAAATGTGCAATTGTGACGATCTCTCCTCCCACGTAGTAGTTCAGCCTGTTGACGCTGTTTGTGTAAATGAAACAATCTCCGACCCAACAACCTGTCTTCACCGATTCTTCTATCTCTCCAACCACCTGAAAAAATGTAAAAGAAATTTAGAAATTTGCAAATTACCAAATTTTTCCAAACTCAATGCTATTTGTATTGAGAACATAGATTGCATATTCGAGATGACTTGAAATCTACACAACAATGGATTTTTGAGGACCTTTTGTACAGATAATATCATAACAAGGATCCCAGGATCTACTGATATTTTTTCGTTTTTAAGGACTTTCCCAAGCACTTCCCTTGATACCTTACTTTCAAATGAGTTTTAAGCAGGGCTTTGGAGTCGGGTGATAAGTGAACCGACTCCGACTCCCGACTCCTTTGACTTTCTGAAAAGCGACTCTGACTCAAACTCCTTGGGTCCCCTGAATTCCGACTCCGACTCTGACTCCCGACTCCGCTTATCGGCATTTTTGCACATTAATATTACATGATTAACAGAGAAGAAACAAGCATCCTCGGATACAATGGCTGGTTAATCCTATGGGAAAGTAGAAGGTGTGATTTGCAGCATGGGAGAGCGTCTGAGGCAAAAAAATATGAGTGTAGGAACAGTGGAACTGGAGCTTGAGGTATAGTAGGGTGATGTCTGCAAGAACTAGATTCTCTTGACGTGAGGGTACAGCAATGAAGTATAGGTGCAACTTGCTGCAGTGAGCATTGCGCAAGTGTTTGAGTAGAAGGTGACAGCAGACACTAGTGTCTAACAGAGTCGCTGCCCATATAGAGCTATAGGCCGACAAATTCATAATGTGGAATACTTGTACCAAATTTCATAACTCTAAAATAAGCGGAATATTAAGGTCACAAATGGACAGTTCAAGAATGACGATAGATGGCTGCCAAAATGGCCTATATCTTGAATTTATTGTCATGTTCCCAATCAATACCAACAGGGGTAGACCTGAACCAAATTTTATAACTCTTAAGTGAAATATTAAGGTCACATTTGGCAGTCCAGAAATGAAGAAAGATGGCTGCTAAAATGCCCGCTATCTCAGTTGTCTCGACAGGTAGGCTACTCAAATAACAAGCAAAAAAATTTTTTTTTGCGAGGACATCCCCCCACGAGGTGACCCCCCCCCTGCAGGACTTGTAAAATCTAAAATTTTAAAATTACCTCCTTCCCAGGTGACCCCAAGCCTAGAAATATAACTGGCAAAAATAAAAATTTCTGCAAGTACCCCCGCCGGATGTGACCTTGTATAGAATATAAAATTTAATACCTCCCCCGAGGTGACACCAGCCTAGCAATATATCTAGCAGAAAAATTACTTTTTTTTTGCGAGTACCCCCCAAGGTGACCCCCCCTCGGGACTTGTAAAATCTAAAATTTTAAAATTACCTCCCTCAGAGGTGACCCCTAGCCTAGAAATATAACTAGCAAAAAAAATAATTTCTGCAAGTACCCCCCTGGAAATGTCCTCCCCCCTCGGGCCTTGCATAGAATATAAAATTTAATACCTCCCCCGAGGTGACCCAGCCTGGCAATATAACAGGCATAAAAAAAATTATTTTTTGCAAGTACCCCCCCCCCCGAGGTGACCCCCCCTTGGGACCTGTAAAATCTAAAATTTTTAAATCACCTCCCTCAGAGGTGACCCCCAGCCTAGAAATACAACTAACAAAAAAAAAAAATTCTGCGAGTACCCCCCGCCCGGGGTGACCCCCCTCGGGACTTGTAAAATATAAAATTCTTAAATTACCTCCCTCCGAGGTGACCACCAGCTAAAAATATAACTAGCAAAAATAAAAATTTCTGCAAGCACCCCCCCGGATGTGACCCCCCCCTCGGGCCTTGTATACCTCCCCCGAGGTTACCCCAGCCTAGCAATATAACTAGCAGAAAAAAACATTCTTTTTTTTGCAAGTGCCCCCCCTCCGAGGTGACCCCCTCGGGACTTGTAAAATCTGAAATTTTAAAATTACCTCCCTCTGAGGTGACCCCTAGCCTAGAAATATAACTAGCAAAAAAAATAATTTCTGCAAGTACAGCCCTGGAAATGTCCTCCCCCTCCTCAGGCCTTGCATAGAATATAAAATTTAATACCTCCCCCGAGGTGAACCCAGCTTGGCAATATAAATAGCAGAAAAAAACTTCTTTTTTTTTGCGAGAACCCCCCTAGGTGACCCCCCTCGGGACTTGAAAAATCTAAAATTTTAAAATCACCTCCCTCAGAGGTGACCCTTAGCATAGAAATATAACTAGCAAAAAAATAATCCCTCCGAGGTGACCTCCAGCCTAGAAATATAACTAGCAAAAAAAAAATTTCTGCAAGTACCCCCTCGGATGTTACCCCCCCCCCGCGCCTTGTATAGAATATAAAATTTAATACCTCCCCAGGTGACCAAAGCCTAGCAATATAACTAGCAAAAAAAAAAATTTTTTTTTTGCGAGTACCCCCCCCTGAGATGACCCCCCTCGGTACTTGTAAAATCTAAAATTTTAAAATTACCTCCCTCCTAATTTTTGCAAGTACCCCCCTGGATGTGTCCTCCCCCCCCCCAGGCCTTGCATACTACATGTCTCCCTATTGGCTGAAACTGCCCATCCCACCAAGTCCCTCATTCTCATTGGCTATAAATGGCCACACCCCCAAAAATTAAAAATTTTCAAGCACTGCCACAGTTTCAACCGAACAACTGTCAACCCATTACACCTTGCCTAATGCTGTCAAATTAGCCAACTAAGATTGCTTCTAACCAGCAATTACCACAAACTCAACGCATTATGGCCAAAAATGCATACCTGTCATTATTAGGGTAGGTTGATTTCGGAACTTCACCATTGGACAAATTGGGATAGTGAGATTTTCATATCAAAAGGCTATATCCAAAATTTGAGGTCTCTAACTTGAAAACTTTTTTGAGGAAATGACATTGAATTTTTGACATTTTGAACATATTTCGTTTGTTATGCAAAGTCGCGGTTTCGTATAACTTTGTCATTTCTCATCATACAGTAATACAACCTACATATTTGAAAAGATCTCAAAAAGACATACAATTTGAATACAAACATGAAGGGTTTCCGATAATTTTGATCTGCAGTTCTTATAAAATTTCACAATTTTGAGGAAGAAAGTCAGATCTGATGATTCGAAGCAGTAATAAACTGGAAATTTCTTGAAAAAAGTGTTTTTACTTGTCCTTGGTTATATTCTACCCTATGTCAGTTGACTGGCTTACACTTTCAAAGGCATTGGAGGTCTTAAAATCAGCCATATCGGAGGTATGGTGGAGTAACAGTTTCATTTGTCAAACCTATGAAACTTTGCCGGGTTTTCCAGCTGCACAACTTAATTTTTAATGAATCGAATGTCAGAAGTAAAATTTCAATGTGGTATTTGATGCAAACAAGTTCTCAGCCAACATCAAGCATAAAGGTAGGTTAAAATTTGAGATGTAGACCTTTGTATGACACTGCACACAAAAAAAGCAAATTGTATTTTTTCTCTCTCTTTCTGAGCATTGATATTATTTTGGAAATGTAATATTCCCAATCCAAAAGGCATGACGTGTTCCGTAAGGCTCCAGTGATGACATAAAGAGCTGTCTAATATTTATCAAGACCTCCCTTTAACACCTTAGTTCCATTATGAAACTGTTAAAAACTGTAAAGAAGTGCTTTAATAATTTGTATAGTACCTTAATTGTCAAAGCAGGGAAGCTTCATGTTACAACTTTCGCACACCAGTACAGAAATATACAATTTCCAATCAGGTGGTAGTTCTATTTGAACTTCTTTCTTGGCAAGAATGATGCCCTGGATTCCATTTCTTTCTCTTTTTTTTAGGACATTATAATACTGAACCTGATTCTGATTCCAGTCCCCCCCCCTAATCTTTTACAATTCCTTAATTTCTGTGATTCTATATGGGATACCTGTGACAATCATTGAATTGACAAAGGTAACTATATTATAGGTCTGGGTGCTTTACCTAAGATCACTAATATTGCCAGATATCTCAACAGCCAATTGAATTACATTTACACCTATAGTCATACTTTGATTGGCAAGTCAAGCAAAAAAATGAAAATTTATCAGATTGTGAAGTTACTTGCGCCTTCAAATTTGGCCTAGACTATTGATGTTGGTATTCAAAATGAAGGTCTAATTAAGCCCTGTCCAACCATACCAGTTTCATTGTCTTATCTCTTAAATTGACTAAGTTATTCAATACCGCGAACCGGCAAACCTCGCGAAAAGTGCCTAAAAACTCAAAACTTTAAATGGATTTCCTCAAAAAAGTATTAGAGTTAGAGACCTGAAATTTTGGATATGGCCTTTTGACATGAAAATGTCACTATCCCAATTTGTCCAAAATTGAAATTCCAAAATTTTTGCAAAATCAACCTACCCTAGTCATTATGCGCCACACCTCCAAATATCGACCACACCCCCAAAACCCATTATTAAAAAGGCTGGAGAATTCTCCAGCCAAAAATCATTCTGCAAAGTTTTCATAGCATTTTTTACATGAATACTTGCTTAGGAAGTTTTAAGTAAAATTTGGAGTTCTTTAACATTTTTGAAACTGTGTTTTTGTAAACTATATTAATTATTTTTAGGAGTCAGGAGTCACCACTTTAATTTTCGACTCCGACTCGGACTCAAACTGAAAATCAAAGTTCGACTCAGACTCTGACTCCGACTCCACCCAAAAACCTCCGACTCCACGACTCCGACTCCCGACTCCAAAGCCCTGGTTTTAAGGATTTTCAAGGACTGTGGCGTAATAATAAACATGGTGACTCACATCAAAAGCATTCTCGATGCCGTCCTCAGTGATGGCGTCCTCAGTGGTCTTTGCGCTGTCCACCACGTCCGCTTGGTATTTGAGGATGAAGAAACTCTCCTCTGTGGCGATGCTCACCAGCTCCCCACTCTCGCTCCAGAAGATCTGAGGAAACAGGAATCAAGAATTTCAATAAAACAGCAAATTGTCGATCTGTCTACCTGGCCATGTAGAATTCTCCTAGTACTTCTCCACGGCTAAATCACAAAGAACAGAAGCGTTAGCAAAGGAATTTTGTTAACGCTTCGGCAAAGTAATTGTATTTCTCTTTATCGAAGAGAACAATGGTATAGATTTGACAAATGTGACATTAATTAGGTATTCTAGAATGAAGGCAGGGGAGCTAAAAATCTTTTTAAAAGAGCTTCTCATTTAAAATTCAATATAAAATCAGAAATAATTTTTTTAACATTCTTGAATTTTATATTTAGACCTATCTTTAAAGGTCTTCGATTAATTTGATTTGATTTATAACCGTTTCAAACATACATTTCAAACAGCTTGGGCAGGTTTATAGCATACACGTACATACAAGGATACCAGTATTCATCGTACAACATTCTTCAGCATAGATGATGCCACACCACTAATAAGAGAAAATGTCAAAAAGAACTAAATGTGAAAATAGAAGAGAAACGAAAACTCACGTTTTTGGGAGTGATCTCAATCCTCCTGATGAGTTCAGTGGATTCCCAGTCGTAAAAGGCAAGACCACTCACAGACCTGACGCCAAGGAGATGCCCACCGTAAATACCTGAAGAGCAATCAATGAGAAGAAAACTTAATACACTGTCTGTTTACAGGGACATATCTAGAAATGGCCAAAAGGGAGCACCATTCTATGAGGAGAATAAGTGGTCACTCGCAGTTTTTCATCTCTTCCCATGTTAATTTTTGGCGAAAATACATCAGTGTATGTTTATATGAATATAAACAATGAAACTACATAAATAATGATTATGCCTCAACTCACCATTTTTGTGCTATAAAACTGACATTTAGATAGTGAACGTGTATTTATCTTTTCTAGATCGTCCCAGGTAAAATAATAAGACTTTCAAATGTCTAAGTGAATCGACAATTTGGCGTGTGGCATTAAAACAATCAACAATTTCAAACTAGAATGGAGTGCATGAGATGCACACATATATCACTGCTAGCATTGCTATACATAGTCCCCATGTCCGCGGGGGTAAGTCCCCATGTCCGCGGGGGTAAGTCCCCATGTCCGAGGGGGTAAGTACCCATGTCCGAGGGGGTAAGTCCCCATGTCCGCGGGGGTAAGTCCCCATGTCCGCGGGGGTAAGTCCCCATGTCCGAGGGGGTGTCCCCATGTCCGAGGGGGTAAGTCCCCATGTCCGCGGGGGTAAGTCCCCATGTCCGCGGGGGTAAGTCCCCATGTCCGCGGGGGTAAGTCCCCATGTCCGCGGGGGTAAGTCTCCATGTCCGAGGGGGTAAGTCCCCATGTCCGAGGGGGTAAGTCCCAATGTCCGCGGGGGTTAGTCCCCATGTCCGCGGGGGTAAGTCCCCATGTCCGCGGGGGTAAGTCCCCATGTGCGCGGGGGTAAGTCCCCATGTGCGCGGGGGTAAGTCCCCATGTGCGCGGGGGTAAGTCCCCATGTCCGCGGGGGTAAGTCCCCATGTCCGCGGGGGTAAGTCCCCATGTTCGAGGGGGTAAGTCCCCATGTCCGAGGGGGTAAGTCCCCATGTCCGAGGGGGTAAGTCCCCATGTCCGCGGGGGTAAGTCACCATGTCCGCGGGGGTAAGTCCCCATGTCCGAGGGGGTAAGTCCCCATGTCCGCGGGGGTAAGTCCCCATGTCCGAGGGGGTTAGTCCCCATGTCCGCGGGGGTAAGTCCCAATGTCCGCGGGGGTAAGTCCCCATGTCCGAGGGGGTAAGTCCCCATGTCCGCGGGGGTAAGTCCCCATGTCCGCGGGGTGAGTCCCCATGTCCGCGGGGGTAAGTCCAAATGTCCGCGGGGGTAAGTCCCCATGTCCAAGGGGGTAAGTCCCCATGTCCAAGGGGGTAAGTCCCCATGTCCGCGGGGGTAAGTCCCCATGTCCGCGGGGGTAAGCCCCCATGTCCGCGGGGGTTAGTCCCCATGTCCGAGGGGGTAAGTCCCCATGTCCGAGGGGGTAAGTCCCCATGTCCGAGGGGGTAAGTCCCCATGTCCGAGGGGGTCAGTCCCCATGTCCGCGGGGGTAAGTCCCCATGTCCGAGGGGGTAAGTCCCCATGTCCAAGGGGGTCAGTCCCCATGTCCGCGGGGGTAAGTCCCCATGTCCAAGGGGGTAAGTCCCCATGTCTGCGGGGGCCCCATGTCCCCGGGGGTATCTATCTACGTATCTATGTATGTATCTTTGTATCTACACTGTATGTATCTATTCCTTAGTAGATATTAAATGGTCACCCCCTTATCCTATCTATCTATCTATGTATCTATCTATCTATGTATCTATGTATCTATCATCATTGCTTAGTAGATATTAAATGGTGGCCTCCTTGGTTCATTCATTCATGTACTTTTGTTATCTTAGCACCTTAGCATTCAATTTATTATTGCTCTGAACGGAAGACACACAGTGCACTGGAGTACCCCCATGTCACAATCGAAAACGCCCGAAGACACCAGGTGCACTCGAACCAGTAGAGTAACACAAGCGAAAACGCCCTTAAACACCCTAGCGGAAATCGCCGTAACTACTCGCTTTTAGCGGCCCCTGGCGGATTTTGCCCGAACCACTTGGGAAAACGTTTGAGCGGAAGTGAGACGCGGCCTTTTCCCCGTCACTGGAGGCCGGGTAAAAAGAACATCACTGCTCCTAGCAGTGATAATTTCCTCTGAACATATATATCCCTCACCTTCAGCCCCGAAGTCCGGCTTGAAAGATTTCTGTTCCTTGAAATTCTTGAAGATTTTGACGAGGCTGTTGCTCTCTCGGATTCCGTAGACGGAGGAGTCATTTGACCAGACAAACTCTTGTGCGGAACCGAAGCTCTTGTTTCTGAGAGCCATGGCCGTGTAGATGATGTACTCGCCATCGCCACAGACAACTACAAATCTGAAAGGAAGATGATGAAATTGAGGATGGTAAGAGATTTAATTCCTGTATCTATGCACTGTTTAGAGGTTAATTAGCAAAAGGGATGAAGGTGAAAGAACCAAGTGGCACATAAAGAGGACAATTCAGTTATTTCAATGGATTGTTTATTCTTTAAATGGATAGAGTTTATGGGCAACACTAATTTAAACTCAATTTTGATTTAATTCCATTTTTAATACAACCTTATATTCAGTCAGAAAAATATGACAAATCTTCAATTTAATACCTGGGTACTTAAATCTATCGTAGAACGGGGTTAAGTTCGCAAGACCGAAAGTTGGCAACCTATTTTAACCCACTTAATGGCAGAAATGCCAACTTTCCTCACTGAAACAGATGGCACATTTCTCATAGAAACCTAAGCGGGCGAGGACAGTTGGCGTTTTTGCCATCAAGCGGGTTAAAAAAGGTGGCCAACTTTCCCACGGCTTGCCAACTTCACCGCGTTCTACGGCATCAAGTCTCCAGATTTAACAGATGCTAACAAACACTTTCGGCAGCATTTCCAAATTTTACCGTATAATAAATTACAATTTCACAACATTTGACGCACCTGCCATTGGGGTTATGTGCAATTGTCTGGGGGTATATCTCGCAACTGCCCATGTCTTTAACAGCCAGGGACAATCTCTCCCCATCCTTGATGTCTGTGTCTGAGATTGCCTTGATGTTGGCCTGTTGTACCTCCGCGTGTTTGGCCCAAATGATCTTTCCGCTGGAATCCATGGACATGGCTGGCTCCTCTCTGCCAAGCTGTGAAGAAAATTAATGCGATAATTAAAATTATTTATTTGTGAATCTAACTAGATGGAGCCAATTCACAATTTCACAGATTTAATTCGATGTCCCATGGACTAAAATCCAAATGATGTGCCAAAAATAGTCTTATTGTGGAAGCAAACTAGTCAGTTGGCAGTATTATACGAAAATTCATTACGATATCTCCAGCTGTTTTGGAGACAACATTTTTGTAAGTTGGGTAAAAAAATCTCAATTTCCGGAAAATGCCAAAAAGGAAATAAGACCATTAAGAAATTCAACTGTAATTGAAGTTTGGCATTGTTGTTCACAGGCTTAGAATTGGAATTTTAAAGATTTTTTAGTTGCATTGGTTGTCTGGACATCTGTATTATTTAAGCTGTCAAAATCAGAACTTTAATTTTCCAGAAATTTTTCACCATTTCTCGATCGACCCAAGAGTCTATATTTCAAGACAAAATTAAAATTCTCTCCTTTCTGAACAAAATAACAAATATTTATTTACCTTGATCATTATGCTTCCTTCGTCATAACCCAGGGCAACGTTATTTGAGCCCTTGTGACAAGCGATGGCCCACACCCTCTCTAAGCCGTAGTTGAGGGTGCTCTCCAGTCTGTAGGTGTTGGCATGCCAGATGCGGATGGTTCCTGAAATTAAGTATAAAATGTATTTGTAAAGATTTTGACATATTGCATGGAAGGTATGTACAGCAGAAGTAAGATCTTATTCTGTGGACAATGGATGATTGGGGCTTAATGTTGTGCATTTATGCACTTGGTTGGTAGGCTCATTAGGACAGGAGATGAAGGATGATTGAAACAACATCTAAGTGACCCTGCCAGAGCTGGATTTGAACCTGGGATCCAGCGATTGGCAACCAAGCAAGCTGGCACTGAGCCAACCCTCCCCCTCTGTGGACAATACATTCAGATAATCATGATCAAATTATTTGAAGTTGATTGAAAGTTTCCTTACCATCCTCTGATCCAGTCATGATGATGGGCAGTTCCGGGTGGAATGCAACGGCCGAGACGTTCTGGGCATGGCCCTCCAGGGTCTGCACACACGTCTTGTTCTAGAGAAGAAACAAAAATATCTTATACAATACAATTACCATATTAAGCTGCTTGTGTAATTGAAGAATTCCAGCATAGTTTAACTTTTAAGACCCACAAAGAATAGTGCTTTTTTCACAATTTTAGAGATAGTGAATAAAGTCAACATAAGATGAATGCCCAATGGCCATCAGTGGAGATTTCGAAACATAGTATCAAAATATCTCGATATTAGGACAAAAGTACAAGCTTATTTTTTTAAAACTTGAATTTGAAGCATAAAACTAATGTCCCTAAATCAGACATACCTGGTAATCCCATATCTTGACAAGCCTGTCATCTGCTCCAGAGATCAAGTAGGGCTTATCCCCTCCGCTGTAGTAATCAAGGGTGTTGACGCCCTTCTCGTGACCTTCAAGGGTGAAGTTGGGAGTCGATGATCCAAGGTTCCAAACCTGAGCAACAATGCATACATCTTAACATTTACAGTCATCCAAAATCAGTAAGTGAAAAACTGTGGGAAGTAGTTCTTTTGCCTCATGGAAGGATATGGATTATTGGCGCTTCCGAGTCTTGCATTTATGCACATAGTATGCTAATTAGGAAAGGAGGAGGATATTTTTATCAAATGGCTGGAAAAAGTAGGGCATTAAGATATGTCACTGCCTGGTAATTATACCATCTCACAAGAAATTTTAGAAGAAAGCTCAAAATGTTTGCCGTAGAAGTAGTTCCTCAATTCGCAACTACACATGGGAAACTTTGTTATTCGTTATGAAATTGCCCTGAAATTAACATTTTTTCCAGACCCAAGGATACAGCAATGAGGCTAAGGACGATCGAAACTGCCGTCAAACATCTATAATTCAAGGTGACCCATCCAGAGCGGGAATTGAACCTTGGACCGTAAGATTGGCAACCCCGTGCGCTACCAACTTGGCTAACCCTCACCAGTAGACTCCACTCATATTGTGGAAGTAGCAATTAATATATCTAATTTCTGACCCTTACCTTGACAGTCCTGTCGAGAGAAGCACTAGCGAAGGTGTTGTTGTCCTTTGGGTTGATCACAATTTGCATGACGTAGTGCGTGTGTCCCTCGAACACCTGAGTGCATGTCCACTTCTTGTCCCAGTCCCACAGTTTGATCAACATGTCGTCTGTGGAGGAAAATGGTATTGATGAATAAATATAAGGAAGGAGGAATAATAGGCTTTCTGTCCTGTATTTATGCACTCGGTAGCTAATTAGGAGAGGAGGACATGACAATGAGGTGAAGGATGATGGAATTAATGTCCAACATAGGCCCAGGTGACCCGGCATAATTAAAAGCTAATTATACAGAAGGAAATAACATAAAAGTTCTTCAGGTTCAATTGAATCCCAAGAGATTAAAGTCTGTAAATTTTGAATGGACTCCCGATGATTGTGGGAAATAAAAACAAATGTTAATCATATTACAGGACTCCATTTACTCATTTTGAAAACCGCAATTATTAGGGCTATTCCATTTAAAAATCTGGGGGGGGGGGGGGGGGTGGTCGGGCTGGTTTATTTTTCGTATGATGTATGTACGGGTGAGCGATAATACGTTGTAGATGCAAGGGGGGCACTCGCGGAATTCACTGCAGATGTATGGGGGGGACTATCGGCTCTATTCAGGCCTACGCAATGTAATAATGAAAATTTTTTTTGATGTATGTACGGGGGGTGAAAAAATCGAAGTTAATGCATGAGGGGGGTAAAAAAAAACCGTTTTAGATGCATGGGGGGGGGGGTCAAAATCGTAGCCCGACCACCCCCCCCAGATTTTTAAATGGAATAGCCCTTACAGAATGTAGCAATAGAAACACATGAAAAAAAAAACAACTTACCACTGCTAGTGAGGATGTAAGGCTGGGTGGGGTGGACAGAGATGGCGCGCAAATAATCGGAGTGAGCCTCATACTGGTGAACTCTCTCCAGGGTGTTGTAGTTGTACACTCGCACATGCATGTCGTCCTGAGAAAGAAGAGGATTTAGAAAATGCTCAATTAAAATGTTAATTATCAACAAATACATCTAGAATGTCAAATTTACGAACCAGAGACAGTTACATGACTTGGTGCAATAATACATTAGGTTTTCTCCTTGAATTCAGCGAGACAAGAAGATAGGCCTGTGCAAATTAATGGCCATTGACACAGAATCAGCAGCCTCAGACCTGGCGATAAAATTATTATTTCAATCTTTTGGCCTTGAAGACAGTACTAGACACTAACACTACTAGTTACAAATACCTAGTAACAGCTTAATTTAAATTGATTGACGTATTGATTGTCATAATTTGTCAGTATATAAACTAAATGATCGGCCTCGAGTATAACTGCAATTAAATGAAGATGACTTACGGATCCAGTGACCACCCAGTTCTTCCTGGAGACAAAGCGTGCAGCCCTGACAGGAAGATCACACACTTCAAAGGACTTGATGATTTGCTGAGGAAGAAAAATATAATCATTAAGATTAAGCTAGCACAACAAAATTTAAAACAGTTATTCAGAAATCAAAAATTATAGCAAGTTTACAAATTTATGTCATTTCTTTACCTGGGACTCATGGTTCCAAATGTGCACATTTCCGTTGTATAAACTAGCAAGCATCCATGGCTCCGAGGGATGCAAGTCTACTGACTTGACCCTGTCGGAACGAGCCGACAATTTTCGCTTGATATCCAACCTCAGCGGCTAAAACAAACAGAAAAATTCAATTAAATTTTGCACAAATTGTAACAAATAAAACGCCATGCAAGGTCTATACTTAAATCAAGTCAATGATACCGACAAAATAAAATCTCAAGTAAAATGGCAATGAACAAATCATGCGACTGTGGTGAAAGACTGAATCACCAACATAAATTGACAAACCAGTTTTGACTTCACTGTCTGCAGTTACGAAGTTAAACTAATCAAGATATTTCAATGAATTTAATAATCTGAGTTTTACTGAGGTTAAATGTGTGCAAAACACCAGCACAAAGTATGAACAAAAACTTTGTACCATTATTGCTTTGATCTGTCAATTGATTACACTCAATTGCCTGTGGTATATATATGATGTTCCAGTGTTGTGACTTGGCTGGATCCACATCATCAAAATTGACAGTTCACAGACTTTGACCAAGTTGGATTTTGCAATGCAGCTCTTTGCAAACCAACCAGACAATAAATATTTGGGACAATGGGGCATAAGGTGTCATTTAACTCAGGGAGCATTGAGCAGTTGGTGGCAATTTCCTCTGTAGACAACACACCCACTTTTGACAGCAACACGTTGACAACATTCACGTCAAAAAATGAAGATCAACTTTAGCACCGGGCATAAACACGAGCTGTTTTCCGTAGAAACACTCGACGAAACTACACCAAGCAAATGTCAAATGCTACATAAGACCTCCTGGAATAAACTACAACCATTCCCAGACTTATTTACACTCTAATTCAAGAGATACAGCCAATTTTAAAAGAACTCCCGGCGACTCACCATTTCTCTGCTTTCAAGCGATCTACGTGGCTCATTGATTGCGCATGCTCAACCGGAAGTCTCGCCTGTCACGTGACTCACTTAGGAATTTGTTTGCGGGAATTTTTGACAGCTGTCAACAAAGGTAAACATTCCCTATTTTCTCGATTTTACTGGTCAATATCGATTCTTTTGACCACCCAACGATGCCAAAACGTGTAGAGTTATTTGGGGTGATTTTCACAAGCGCAGCCCCATTCATTTTGTCTGAAATGTTGCCTAAAAAGACCTCAAAATGAGCAGACCACTTTTCTTGCTGTGTTTGTTTGCAACATCTCACACCAAAGACATACAAAGTGTCTTTGCCTCACACAGTGTTGCAATGTGGTGCATGGTGCAGGCCTATGTATATGCTTCTCTCAAGTTTCTTGACACTGACACTGGCAGGACCTTGCTAAACACACAGCTCTTCAACCAGCGTGTTACAGGCAGTGCTAATCAAGGCCAATACAAGGTATATTATATACCCTGTACAATATTCATGTTCATGTATAGGCCTATCCCTACCAACCAGAATATTTCACTTGTTGGCTCTGCAATTTGTAAAACATCCCATATAAATATTATGCAATATCTTTTTCAAAGAAAAATTGAGCTGAAGTTTGTCACTTTTTCGAGCCACTGGAAAGCCGCCGTCCCCTAGCCCAAGTCCTTACGCCTTTGGGCGGCATTTCCTTACTGAGTAGGCCTGATTAGTGATTACCTGAATATGGATGCACAATATGACTTCTGATGGTTGGATTTAATTTACTGAAATATCATTTCACATATGACCGGAATGTCATGCGCACTAATTGTAATATTATATCTATGCTATTTTATTATATTTATTCAGAGTTATTTCTTCAAGACAAGGCCTCAGAAAGCTGTGTAAATATGCGGACAACAGGTCTAATCCCAGCTCGATTCCTGACTATAGTGTCACATTTTGTGATCGCTGTTGTTCTTTTCTGGACTAAGGTAAAATTATTTTTTTAATTTTATGAAATAGTTGAAAACTTGAATTTATGCACTACTCAGTCTAAAGATTTTGAAGCTTGTCTGCAGTTAGTGGCTTTCAGAGCCAGAACTATCAAACTGTAACCATTTACCGTCATGCTACTTTTACTGTAGGCCAATGGAATATAGATTTATTAACATAGAATTTTTTACATGTTATCCTATATCTCACGCAAACGTAGGTCAATGATTAGCTATGATTGCAACAAGACAAATCTCTTATTTAATCAAAGAAAACCAATTGCCTTTTTTTTTCAGGATGTTTATGTGAGAGGCTGTCTTCCTGTATCATTCACTCAGGCTGAGTACGATGATAAGGATCTACAGTGAGTATCATATTAGAAAAATGAATTAATTTTCATTTTCTTAGACTATTTTAATTGTCTAATGCTCTCTTTTGTAAGCTTTGTATGATGAACATGCAATGTCAAAAAAAAAATTCTTTATGATGTTAAAAAATGTCAAAATATTAAAATTCTGAATGCTCCTCAGTCATAGTTATTAGTTTCATGTTGTGAGTAAACATCTAAACTTTCTCCTTTGATAAAAAAATTAATCTGTAACAATCTTGTTAAAAACTCAAATTAGGCCTAATCCTGTTTGTTAGCTTTTGTTCATAGAAATGCTTCTCATCTTGTGTTAACTATTTTTCAAAGGTTGACAGTTGGCCTGAGTATTACAATGGCACTATTTGCCATTGAACTGATGGGATTTTTTGGAGGAGTCTCGACATTCATGCCGTCACAGGCACTTATTTGTATCCTTGTGAAGTCTTGATGGAAGACCGATGTTTTCTTTAAAAAAAATACATTTATAATCATCTGATGTGGTTGGTCAGATGCGCTCATTAAGTCTGCCAACGGAGCAGGCCTGAAATTGTATTTAATAAATTTTTAATTCTCAATTTTGGCAGTAAATGCATTATTATTTTTAAGAAAGTACTAAATATGGTCCGATTTTGAAGTATATCAGTCCTTCATGGTGCAGCAGCTAGAGTGTTTGGTCAGCAATCGAGAGTAAAAAAAATTGTGAGACTAAAGGTTAATAGAAGGTCAAAAAATTATTATACCTCTTTAAAAAAATCCTTAACCCTCCACAGCTATAGTGGCACACGCCTCCGCATCCATATCTCTTGCGTTTTTCATTTTCGAAGAATGGGAGTGTTATACTTTTTGGTACATCTTTGGATTCTGCAGCGCCCTTCCTGCTCTTACGGAAATGGCCGTGGATATTGGCGTATTATTTTGTGGAAAAGAACTGTAATATTTGCCTGTATATTTATAGATACAGGCTGCATGAATATTTTGTTAAGTATTAAACTGTGTCCAAGTTTTGACATTCCAAGTGGTTCATGTAATAATAATTCGTAGGTCATTTCCATTTCAATTTAATTTATTATTGTATGTGTGCAAATTCCATCATCCATGTCTTTTATTTAATTGACTTATTCTCAGGCATCAAACTGTTTGTAGCCAACAATTCAAGCTTGATTAATTGCGAAGATTTTGTACCTGAAAATCTACAGGCTGTAAAATAGGACTTTTTTTTATTGTGCCTTATTATTTTTTTTGCCATGAACTTTGTAGAAGCGGATAAGTTATTTGTACAAATGAGGAAAAAATCTCAAATTTATAAATTGTAATTATCATATTTAAACTATTTAAACAATGTGATTTGAAAATGTTTATAATATGTTTAGGCCTAAATCCAGTAATATGAATTGAATATATATAGGATTTTAAATTTTTTCTTTTTTTGTGATATATATCCACATTCCATTGTCCGAGGAGAAGAATAGGTAAAAATGTTTGTATGTTACGCTTTTACTTTTGAGCAATATATAATGTTGACTATTTATATTTTTTACAAGTTAGGCCACGCATAATTCATTCTTAGCTTCGTGGACCCGCCGACAAAATGGATTACCTGCCGATGGAAAAAAAATAAAAAAAAAAAATTTTTTTTTTTGACATTATAAAAAAAAAAAATGTTCACCTTTTTTTTGTTGGTCCTACCGACCGACCCTAGAAAAAGTGCCTTGAGAGGATCTGAGAAGCTAAAGATCAATTATGTGTGGCCTTATCCCGCCGTCCAATTGAACTGTAAAAAAACACTTTCTTTGACATATTATTGTATAATTTGTGTTTTATAACCGTCCAAAAATGTGCTTTTTGCACCTGTAAATGAACGTCAGTAATGATTATGCAATGTACCTCTAATATAGGGTGCAATTTACTGTATACATTGTAATTATACAACATTGAACTTTTATTTTTATACAGAAATCTCATTAATAAAACTAGTCAGTAACTAAACTGTATAAGTTTGTGCGCTTGATTTCAAGAAGTTACAGAAAAGTTTTAATTAGAGAAAATTATTTATTGTACTACATTAAAAAGTGTGAATCTGTAAAAAAAATTTAAATTCAGCAATTAAGAAAGTTGGCACCAATTAGGGAAGTTCAGCCACAGTCCACTAGGGGCAGTGGCAATATCTAAGGTAAACAATAACATGGCAACCAATGAAGCATGGAGAAACTTTGAAGAACTTGTGTAAGTAATTTATAAGTCTATTCATTGAAATAACTTGTGTAAAACATGCAAAAGTTCCTAATTTATAGCATGTTGAACAAATTGACAACTTAAAAGTTTTGTTACTATTCTACATATTTGAAATTATATGACTAGTAATTAATTCTATTCAGTGAAACCTTCAAGCAAAAAACAACTATGTCTTCCATTTCAAAACTGTTAAAAATAGCGTAAAATCAATATATTGAATTACTGATTCATGACATAAATTATACAAAAGTTTTCTTTCATAGAGCTGCAATAAGAAAACTCAGCAATGTGGCACTATTGCTGGGCCCATCTGGTCTACCACGTGGTGAGATGGTTCCCAAGAAATAACAGAATCAAAATGTAAGTATGAACGTTGTGAAATAAAAGTATCAAAGTATTTTTTAAAGTGATTAAATGGTATAGGAAATAAAATTGATGATCATTATATATTTACTATATGATGATAAGGAGATCTTGACTATCTTTCTCAGCAGCTAAGAAAAATTTATTTTCAAAATTGTCTTAATTAAAATCAATGAAATTATTTAAAAAAAAAAGAAAGCTTTTCATACTCACCGCTTCACAAAAAGCTGTAAATATCTAAGCTTGCATTTATCATAATGGGGGACCATGACTACATTAGATCATCAATTTGTTGAGTCTTCTGAAGCACCGATGGACCGTTCTTTAAAACCTCTTCATGTTACCCTGATCTTTCCACTCCTAGTCGGTGGGAGGGTTGGTCTAGTGGTAGCATGCAAGGCTGGCATTTGCTGGGTCCAGGGTTCGAATCCAGATCTTGCTTGTTAACCTGGGCCCTTTTTTGACAGCTGAACATTTCAATCATCCTTCGCCTCACTGCTGTGCTGTCCTCCTGTCCTATTTAGCCCACCAAGCACATAAATACAGGACGTAAAGCCCAAATCATCCATCCTCCCACTCCCAGTTGAGTCCCAGGTTCAATCCCAGCATTGCTGAATCTTTGCAACATCTTTTTCTTCCTTTCAGCCGTATTCTCCTCATGATCTTCACGTTCGCCCTCCTTGCACCCCAGTTCTTCATCCTGTTCCAACCCAAGTCAGCTCGGTATTGCGGACAGCATTTATTCCAGTTGTTAATCATCAGTATCATCTTCACCTTTTGTGTGGCAGGTCAGTACAAAAATTGTCTGTAGAATTATTTTATTGAGTTTTAACCAAGCTTGTAGGCTACAATTATTCAAAGAAGTATGGTAAAAAGCTGTAAGTTGCAGAACTGCTTGATGAGCAGCGTCTGCTAATTAGCAGATCCCAATATTACAGTAGGGTGTCGGAAATCTACAGAATCACTTATAGCAGTCTTACAACTTACAGCTCTTCTGAAGCCTCTTCACCATACATGTTTGAATAACCATAGAAGCTTCATTAAAGCTCTATGAAATACCATTGATCTCAATAAAATAACATTTCACATCAACATCTCACATTCTCAGACTCGGAAAGAATTCTTGAGCAAAAATGACCCCAAACACAAATAATTTTTCAAAACTTTGGCAAGGCAATACCTCTTAATTACTCTCTATTGTAAACTGCTTTTGCTGTAACAAGAGGCTCATTTGTAAATATATATAGGACTCATTTGATAAAGATCTTCAATTGGAAGTTAGTCCCTATATAACATCAGCCTTAAATACTGACTTACGAAGTAGACAGAATTTTTAAATCGAATTAATTGAAAGAATACTCTTTAAAATCAAGAAGTTAAATAAGTCATCAAACTCCTCTTAAAGTCGTGACACTAATTTTGTCAGACAAAATCTGACTGTAAATGGGCACTGGGCCCACATGAACTCTGCCAGCAAGCTTTGGTCTTACTTTTTTTAAAAGTTAATTTATAACTTCTTTTTTTTCCAGGTTTTGCATTTCTGTTCTCCTTGATGGACCCAGTCCCAAGAGAAGTCAAAGTTGTTTTTCACATTTTTGGAATTCTCTGTTTTGCTCTTTTTTGCATCACGGCAACCTTCACCTCCCTGGCTGCTGAATGTGTAAGTATCAAGCCAAATAAGATTTTACAACTTAACAAAGCCCCTCAGTGATAATCCTATTATATATGAGCTCATTCGTAACCAATTAGGAAAACTGTACACATTATTTTCCAAGTTTTAGGGCAAATACAACCACAAAAGTGAGCAAAGAAATCAATAAAATAATCATTAATATGTCAAAAAAATATATATATATATCACAATGTCATCAAAAATTTCGGATGCATTGATATATATAAATATTAAGTCACTTTTAAAAGTTATTTAAAAAATGTATTTATTATTCTTCTACAGAGGGTATTCACTACGGAATTATACTGGATGCTTGTTGCTCTTTCTTTGTGTGGAATGGTGACCACAAGTAAGTATGGCTTCTCAAACGTAGTTCCAACACAAAAAGGTGAAATTAGCGAATTTCCTGAATAAGTAAGTCAATTTTATTCTAAGTATGACTATGTCTTCATATTGCAACTTTTAATTAATTAGTGAGGGAATTTTTGCGACAATCAACAAATGTTAAATAAAATTTTTTACGAAAATAAATCTGACATGATTTTTCTCCAAGGCAGTAAAACAAGCTTAAAATGTGTTTATATTCCTTATGGATATCAAAAACTCAGGGGCTTCTGAACCAAATTCATTGTATCAAAATATTTATACCACTTGAAAATCCCAAATATTTTAAAAGTAAAATTTGAAAAATATTTTATAGAAACCAGCTGCAGGCTGAAATGGAACTATGCACTGATTTAACTTATATATTTTCTTGTGTATTTCAGCATGGTTCACTGTTGTAGTACCTTTTTGGGTCGTCAATCGAATTTGGAAAGAATCCGTTTATGACGCAAGAAACCGAGAGGGGATCTGTTACGACCCGGTCACATGTTGTTCTTGCGTGTGGCATATATGAGATATTTGGAAAGTTATTCAAATAAAAACTTCGGTAGGGGGAATTCACTTTCTGAAAGGTCTAAAAATTATCTGTTCAAATCATGTGATTACTATGCTGTGACATATTTAACCCTTACTGGACTAAAGGGACATTTATGTGCATCCCCAGCTTACTGCCTGTGGGGCCATTTATGTCCCTGAAATATGCTGTTGTCCCTGATGACGTCACAAGCACAGGATTGTTTTTGTGGACTGCTCAGTCCAGTAAGGGTTAACTGGCAAAATGTTTTATTTTAGAGCTGGTCTCAATGGTTTTATTATTTAAAAAAATCGAAATTAATTTTGAGTTGAGATGTTACTTCGTCAAGCGTTTTTCAATTATAGTTGGAATGGATTTTCTGCAGTTTTTTGGAATATTGATACTGTCAATAAGTCGTCTGTCATACTGTGAAACAATGGTTAGTTTCCGTGTATAGGCCAACAAGAGCTGTGAACCTTAGGGCATGGACAGTTCTTTGGAGTGTGGTAAACCTTTTTCCAAAATGGTTGCCAGTGTTGTGGACTGACACCATCCCGCCCTAGCCCGTCGTGACTCCGATGTTCAGTGCGCAGACACCGCACATTTGGGCACACCCAGGATTAATCCCGCCCAGAGGGGTACGGAAGAGATGGTGGTACTAGTCTACTGGCCCAATCCAGTGCAAACCAGCCCGGTTTAACAACACCAATGGTTGCCTTCCTTAGAAGAATTTTTTTAAATCCACTATGGACACCTGACGCTGTACGGTGATAGTGAACTAGTGGTGTCAGACTGGACAAATGCCACTTTGACTCTAGAAAAAAGTCTCAGATTGGGAAATGAAGTCGTAACATGGGAGCCGCAGGCCGCAAATAGACCACCACAGAAAAAGCTTAGTCAACACTCCGGTTTTGGCTCAGAATTCAACAAGCATAGATGTCCAAAAACGTGCTTTCCTGATATTTAACAAACTATCCAAAGAAACTAAAGACTGCCTATTGCAAAGACCAGTTCTCCAGCAGCTGCCAAGAATCTTAGCCAATAGATTTCTCCAGCTGCTTGGGCCTTTAATACTGGCAAATCTAACGGACACCTCTAATGTTGAAACATTGGCCTATCAAGACAGGACTCAAACGACATAACTGAAGGAAAATTAGCACTAGTAACCTTGTCTTAACAAATTTGTTCAATCGGAACATTATACTATCATAAACTTCAAGAGGTCGAAGTCCAATAAAGCTTGCAGAAAAATGTTTAAATTGTCATTACGCCTAGTCAAATTTAATGATTCTTCAACCTGTCAATCTACCCAATGTATTATAGTATACCTAGCACTAGCGAAGTTCTCCATTGAGCACACACAAGGGAAGATGAGGTTTTTGGCACCATATTTTTTATTGATGGTATCATTTCGTACATTATCCCATTTGGTGCACACATAATGTTGTCTCCGATTAAATTTTATCTTTACTAAGTATTTTAATTAGTCGTTTTTAATATTTAATATAAATTCAAGTTTTCAAACAGCACTAGCATATTAAGGATGAGCGTCAAAGTGCGGATATTAACCATATTAATTAAGTGGCCAATATCTCAAGTCTAGAAGCAATTGGGGGACTCGACTACCTACACATTAAAACTGCAGCCAAGTCCGCCATTGTTTGGTAATGTCACCAATATGTGATGTCATCAACCAAACAATTCAAAATGCAGCATAACGGCATGACATTGTGATGTCATTACATTATGTGCACTTTTGAGATCAAAGCGCCCTCTTCAGGGAATTGCTCGAAGTGGTAATAGCTCCACCTGTAGGCAGCAGAGTGACCCATTTAAAAGTGTTATCATTTTAGATATATCAAATTAACACTTATCCTCCTAAGACTTCACTTTCACACTCCAAGGCCCATCCTCCAAGTCACGTAACAACCCAATGATTTTGACACAATTACCTACATTACTTGGGGATAAATAAAGGGTCAGCATTCACTTTCTATCTCCAATTCAAACTTCCATGTGAATGAGTTAAACGTATATACCCAGAAGAGGCATTAACAACAGAAATATTATGTTGTATGACAATGTAATATACGCATTGCAGGCACAGCTTACAGTTAGAATAACTTTGTGAATTACATGAAATCAAAGATTTAACAGGATAACCAAAAGATTTATTTCATAGTATTTTACTTGACATATATTTCATTCCAAGCCTGTAATACTTAGCATCTATAACTCCAGCAATAATATGAAATAGACAACTAAAAGATTACGAATTTCAGAAGAAAATGGCAGCTTTCTTAACTTTTAAATCTACTGAGATTTTACTAGATATCCATAATAATATTTTAGATACTTGTTCATGATTAATATACCGGTAATACATAAAATTATCACAAAAATTTGGAAAAGGATATAATTTCAAGAAATCTGGTAAATGTTTTCTTTAAGGTCTACAGATCTGGAGAAATGATAGATATTGGCTTAATTGTGCAAAAGCCTACTAGTAGCTATTTCACCAATGTTAATACTCCCGAGGCCCAGCAAATGAATCCATAAAGAAAATATTGCTTAGCTATCACGGCATTTATAGCAAATCAAATGCTAAATAAATGTATAATGTTCTATTGAAAATCAATCACTAAAAATGGAATATATAGGAATTGAATCATAAATTAATATGGACTTTCATGGAGGATAAAGAAATCTACGACAAATTGATAAGTTATGGCTAAATGCAGAAGGGAACGCTCGTTAAAAATTAATAATCCTCCAAAATGAACTAGGTGCACCATATATACAAGCACAAAGATTCGACGCTTCAAAAATAGCTTATTTACAAATTACAAGACGAAGATCTGGGCTATCCAAACACCACACAGACCAATCAACCGCTTAAAGGCGAATTCTCGTACAATCGGAAACAAAGCAGCATATAAGCCCCTTGCACTCAACTTAATTACTCGACTAACCCAATTTTGGGATAGAGCACAGGCCCAAGTCTGACAGTCGTCTTACTTGTCACTGATATATTCAAAAGTACGATGCTCTCTTGCTGGACCTGGTAACTTTATCTGGACAGAAAGTAGGTCACTTTTGAACTGGGCCAATCAGAGAAGTTCTTACAAATGTGATCCCTGCAAGAACTTCTCTGATTGGCTGATCATCTGCTGATTCCAAAAATGACCTATTTTCTGTCCAGGACAGAAAATGGGTCACTTTTGGGATCAGCCAATCAGAGAGGTACTCACAAATGAGACCTTTGCAAGAACCTCTCTGATTGGCCGATACTAGAAATGATCTATTTTCAGTACAGGTTAAGTCAGCAGGGCCAGTAAGAGTATGAAACCTTCAAATTCACTAGTGACAAGCAAGTTAAAGATGGACTCTCACAGGCTAGGGCCGGTGGATCGAGATGCCAAGCACTATTACCAATAATGGTCAAAATTCATGATAAATGCAAGACTGTAGTAGCATTTTTAAACTTCCGGAGAACGGTAGCACATAACTCCTGCCATTTACCACATAAACGGTCTAACAGTATTATGTCGGAGCTCTATATAATTATTAAATTATCATCTCAGAACAGTCGGAAGTAGTCTGTTCATGACTGACAGTAACAACTGACAATTAATGATTTTTATACCTATATGATTAACAATTAAGATATAGTGTATATTTTCAACGCTATGTTTAATCTGCATATCACCATGGTGAGAAAAAACAAAACATGAATAATAATAGCGAGGTGATCCACCATTTTGTTATATACTGTTAATTACAATCAACTAGTTTCTTTTTATTTTGTTGTTTCTTGTAAAATTCAACAGACAGGCGTTATAGATGATGTTGACTCAAATAATAAGCAGCAAATTCTGTGGAGCCAACTCCAGATCGGCAGCCAGAATGTATATTTATGTATCAAACTGAATGACATGCCATGTATCGTACAATGTAATTAATGTTACGTTGTATCATTATCGATTCATAGTTCAAAGTTTTCATACCATCACCGAGATAAACTAGAGCCGTCGTAAGGGTCATTTAAAAGAAATTCTACCCCTTTATAACAACGCCCTTCAAGTCTGCTCTTGAACGAATCTGTGTCTTTGTAAGAGACTCTGTAAGAGAGTCGTTAATGTCATTTCCGTAAAATGTCAATATATATGAGGAGTCCAGTTTTAAAATAGTCATTATGAATGGAGACGTCCGTATAACGCCACGAAAATTGCAAGGAAATTTTGAGAAACGCAGCAGAACCGAAGCAATGCTGCTATTTCGCAAAAAGGGATTACTTCGCAATTCAACAGCGCAATTAAGACATGATTAGTTAGTTCTGGAGTTGACCCACAGAGGGTGTTGATTGTAAGGAACTAGCTGGAACCCCACTTGCCGCAAGCACCCCCTAGTGGCCATCTCAGTTGGCCTTGACCTTCAATTCTTTGACGTGTTCTTCATCCAGAGCCTTCCAGACAGTTGCCTGAAAAAAAAAATTTAAATAATAACATTTACTTTTTCAAAAAGGAATTGTTCTATAACCACTTTTTGGCTTCCGATACCTATCCCGAGTACAGCAATTTCCAAATTGATCTGGGTATAGATTCGATCCGCCAACATGAGTCAAGAGATTTAAGTGTAAAGCCAGAATTTTGTGGTCAGCAGAAATCCAAGATTTGGCTTCCCACCTTTTCTAGGGGTCTACACTGAACTTAAGATGGTCGTCATGATGACGTCTGCTCTACTGCGAGATCAACTTTCCGGGCCAAAAAAACCTTTTCCGTTAGCGGATTTCTCTAAAATGTGGATCAGGCCCGAATTTGCGGACCGACGGTACAAATCGTGTATCGATGATACGTATCGTATCGAATGTCGGCAACAATATAGAGCCCTAACCTTTTCACTTCATTTCAAAATGGGCAATACATGTGCATCTTGGCTTTTGTGATTTTCTTCCATTATCATGGCAAAAAAACGCTAATAAAACACTTCTTTCGTGTGGAGTTGCATGTGCAAAACTGGTTCTCCTTCAGTATTTTGATACTCTAAAAGGCTACTAAAATGCGATTTCTCAGAAATCTGACAAAAATCTGGCTCCGGTTGGTTCAGTCATTCAGTGTATATTGTGTTTGTAAGTCATCACTCACACCATTCTCAGAGCAGATCGGAATTTTCGTCTTTTGTCGCTGATACCCGACTTTGTTTCTGTATTGGCATCTCTAGGACATTTAACTTTTGAATATTTTTTTTTGTGATTTTCACCAATTTTGGAGCATCCAACATATTGGACTTTGACCACTTTCATATCGCTGGATAGCGGATATATACAATTCATTCTAACAATGGAATATATAATAAAGTATGATTTTATAAAGCGCCCATTCCAGATAAATCTGCTCACCGGCGCTCACCATTCTGAACGGCAATCATACCAATCATTATAGTGATAACCTCTGGACGTTGCCGGAGCGGGGTTCGAACCCACGTCCTCATGTGTATAAATGTAATATATATAATCTGTGCATCCAAACTCACCATAACGGAGGAGTCCTTAGCTTCGGCATCAGCGACCATCTCTTGCACGGTTTCCAGGGAGTCAACGGCACAAATGGCGCCGTTGAATTTGAGGTCAGAGCGCATGTCTCCTTGGTCGTCCATCAGCTCAAAAAAGCCATCAGAGTCGATGCCAAGAACCTACAAATGCACAATTAAGGTTAGATTGTTTGACCATATATTGTAGTGCTCACATATCAGCTATTATCAGATATTCTTTTACCCCCTATATACATCAAATCGAAACTTTATTATTACAATGCGTAATCCTTCATGGAGTGATAGTGTCCCTTCCATACACATCTAATGCATCCCTCCGAACCAAATTTTCGCCCTCCCACACAATCAACATGATTAAATTTTCTAACAAGATTTATTTTATTGCACTGAAGAGTGTGGCATTGGAAATTAGACGCTTGTGAAATCAAATGAAGTCTCATTGGCGGACCCATACAGGGCAGTGCACCTTAGATCACTGAGACAAATAACAGCATTTTGAAGAAAATATGCAATGACATGGACCCGAAAATTTCAGAAAACAGAAAATACCCAAGCCCCCCTCCCCCTCACTGGACCACTCTGCCTGGATAAGTCACTGAGAGGGCTCAGAATTTTTTCCGCGATCTTGTAGTTTCTTCAAAATAACACTTCTCATCTGAAGTGATCCAGGACGGGTCCGCAACTCCTGGATTCACCACTTAGTACCCGGCAAAACTTGAGCGAAGCTTCAATTCAATGGGTCAATTTTGAACCCTGGATACTCACAGTGTATTCAACCCTGGTGACATTTGGCACATCCATGTTGTGGGTTGAGGGACAGATATCTTCAAATTTCTTTCCATGGAAGATGTCGAGACCAACCATGTGAACCTGAAAGAAGTCAAAAGCAGTATTTAAAAGAAATCTTAGCCAAGTTCAAATCCAAGGCTCACCCCCCCCCCCCCCAGTTTGCCAGGGCCCCCTAAACATTTCAAGGTGAAAGGTCAAAATCTGCAATTTCTTTAATATGATTTTGTGACCCGCAAAATTAGGACCGTAAAATGGATTATTGGGGCTTAAGGTCCTGTATTTATACGCTTGGCAGGCTGATCAGAACAGAGGGGACATGGCAATGAGGTGATTGGTAGTCTAGCAGACTAGCATGCCACTATTATCGTAACAGACCTCCCAACCTCTGGAACATCGGTTCCAGGGTTCCACATTACTTTTTAGAGGGTTTTCACAAAAAAATCGGGATCCTAATAAACAAAATTTCTGTATTGAGAAAAACGCAATTATAGCCAAAATCTCCAGTTGAAACGGTTCTAAAATGCACTTCGTGTAGTTTTTAAATTCAAGGCTAAATTACAGCATCTGATCAATAACAGTAGGAGCATCCTCCTCAAGCTTTATTCTGGGCAGTTTTTGACCTGGTTGTCATACCAGCTCAACAATTTCGGAGGACAGAAGGTAATGAAATAACCATTTACTAGTAATTTTTAGAGGGTTTTTAAATTGTCAACAAGAATCCGCGGATTCAAAAGCAGAGCTTGGCATTTCTGTAGGAGCAGCCTTATAACACACTCTGACCTTTAATTGGGCATGAAGGGCTGGTGAAAACTGAGGTTAAACGAACCGCCAGAAATTATTAATTATTACCAGCCCTTCTTATTTTATGAGTTTTGCACTATTTTGCAAAATTTGGCAATGGAAAGAAACTCTTTTTCGCCAGGGCCCGCCCCGAAGGCGCACGCGATTCTCGGATTGGGGGCATCCTCTATACTAACTATATTTTAGCCAAAGTCAAGAAGTTCATCTGGTGGGGGGGGCACATGTCTAATATGGGGGGGGATATGTGCCCCCCCCCCTCTGGTGGCCCTGCCCTTACAAAATCATGAGCAAATTAACATGGTGTAGGGAGAATTGGTCTAAATAAGACAATTTGTATGTATGCAAATTTGATGAAATTTTGGATTTGAGCAGCCCACATATTCTACTACTGAGGGCAATAGTTTTGGTAGAATTTTCACAAAGATCGGCACATTAAAAACTACTTTTAAATTAGAAAAATGCAGAAAAAAAATAAAGAAACATATTTAGATTGTTTCACCTCGGCCTGTCGTATAATCACTTGCCAGTCGCATGCCATCACTCAGCAATAAACACTAGTCCTGGCTTTGAATCCATGGATTCTTGTTGTATAGTATAGGCCTATTACGGGTCATTTAAGTCCATAGACATATGCTACGGTTACTACAGACATCAAACAATTCTTTCCAGACTCAGCAGGGTTGAAGACTTTTGGTAGCGATTTATTATTTGATGTTGCTTAATTCGCAAAGGCAGCAAAATCTGACAGGTCAACATGCAACAAGCAACTGCAACAGTGAAATTTAATTGTCACATTGAGTCTGGTGAATCAAATATCTTCTATACTACTTAAATGATGGCATCCAGAGTTGATCTTAATACATCCAGAGCTTATGTCAATTTCTATTCAATGTCTGGCCTCATAAGTTTTTCTGTGCCTTTTTTTTTGTGGTCTTCAAGGCAGAACTCTGGAGCCCCTTTCAAGGCCAAACCACTCCTCTAATTGTCCAAATCAAATATGATCAGTTTGGACCTGATCAATATAAAATACACAAGAGGGCAGCACCTGCAAGCTCTCTGCCAGTTACATGATCAAGTCACATGACTGAACCTGGTGAGGAAGCTGGTGATCCTGAATTGGCCAATCAGCACACAGAATATTACAACCTAGTAATTTCCAACTTTCTGATTGGTCTAGAATTGTCCCACCAATTGTTATTGCCCATATATGGCCCATTCATAAGATGTGCAGTGATTGCAAAAAAATGATTCAGTAAACACACAATACAGCATCAAGAGAATTTTTTGAAGCTAGAGAACTAGAAATTACTTGCTTATTAGGGATCATGAATTTGGAGATCCTACACACCAGGAATTGCATTAATTGTCACATTGAGTCTGGTGAATCAAATATCTTCTATACTACTTAAATGATGGCATCCAGAGTTGATCTTAATACATCCAGAGCTTATGTCAATTTCTATTCAATGTCTGGCCTCATAAGTTTTTCTGTGCCTTTTTTTTTGTGGTCTTCAAGGCAGAACTCTGGAGCCCCTTTCAAGGCCAAACCACTCCTCTAATTGTCCAAATCAAATATGATCAGTTTGGACCTGATCAATATACAATACACAAGAGGGCAGCAGCTGCAAGCTCTCTGCCAGTTACATGATCAAGTCACATGACTGAACCTGGTGAGGAAGCTGGTGATCCTGAATTGGCCAATCAGCACACAGAATATTACAACCTAGTAATTTCCAACTTTCTGATTGGTCTAGAATTGTCCCACCAATTGTTATTGCCCATATATGGCCCATTCATAAGATGTGCAGTGATTGCAAAAAAATGATTCAGTAAACACACAATACAGCATCAAGAGAATTTTTTGAAGCTAGAGAACTAGAAATTACTTGCTTATTAGGGATCATGAATTTGGAGATCCTACACACCAGGAATTGCATGAATTTGAGAAAAAGGTGAGTTGGTCATTCATGAAAATCATGTCCAGTTCCCTTTTGTCTTGACCAACTGCAAAAAGCAGAGCGATTACTCGCTCTGCTTAAAAATAGGGTTTTTGCATTAAAAAGAGGGTCAGAGGGTTTTAGGCCAAAAAAGGGGGAAAACCCTATTTTAGAGGGTCGGTTGGGTGGTCTGTCGTAACAAAGTAACTCAATACCGTACCTTAGCGTGACCGTGCTTTCCTGTCTTGGAGGTGGACATCTCTACGATTTTGCAGGGACGCTGCTTGAGCATGACGTAGCCGTTCTTGCGAAGGGCCGAACACTGCTGGGGGTAGGTCTGGGAGGCCCCAGATGTGCCACTTTCAAAATCATGATCTGCCATCTTTGTTTCTTGGGGGGTTTACTGTCTGAAAAGAAGAATGACACATGTAACAGAAATCACCTGGATCTTCAAAAACCATTCCGAGTTGGGAGAATTTAGATGGAGCAGGGAGTTAAACTGTGATATTCAGGTAGAAACAGAATTTAAATCGGTGACTGCTTGAAATAATTTACATAATTAACAAAAATGTGAAATGCGCCCAAAATTGTACACAAAACTTCCTAAACAAGTGTTCATGCACAGAATTCCATGAAAACAGTGTAAAATTAATTTGGTTTCGCTATAAGCATGTAATATTTGTGTCACTATGTTGTCATCCATAGGGTTCCAAAAGGTTGTGAACTTGACTTAAAATTGGCAATTATGTGACTGATTCTTTCCGGCAACACCAAAATATGAGTCACTGTGAAGGAAATTTCATTGAGATGAGTCATCGACATTTAACTTTTTAAAAATCTAAAATGCAGGAAGCAAAAACCTTTGACATAATTTGACAACATACAAACTAGCAAATATATATTAGAAACTTAGTGCACTCATTACTCAACAATCAGTAGTTATTTATGAAGCATGATAAGGAATTCGTAGACAAGATCTCCGACTGATCTACATCTGCACTTTTGAGATCCCTGATAACTGTTCAAGAACAATAAACTATCCAAGTAAACATTACAATCGGAAACTTGTAGATTACAATTTGATATCCTGTGTCCTGCAAGAGTGTCCCAATTGGAGAAACAGTTAATTGGATCAAACTAATTAACTGGACAGGCTCAGTTACGACAAATCACACAAACACCTAATCCAATGCGATGTTTGTGTTGATGATCACACCTTAACTGCCAAGGACCCAAGGTGTTTCTGGTATGTTCCAAATGTGTATTGTATTTCTAGGTTTTGTGCAATACACAAAAGTTTCAACAAAATCATTAAAAATTTTGGAAGATTGTCAAAATCTTTGTACTTTTATAAAACAGGATCCAAAACTGTAAACACTGTCAGGCCAGCAACAACAAAGTTCGGTTATCCCACATTAGAAGGACTTAATCAATACACCCAACTATTGGGAAAAAATCATATTATTTCACTTGCCCTACTTTATTAATAGAACTCCAGAAAAGTGTTAAATCCACATGGCAAAAATGAATGAAAGAAATGGCACAGGGACACCAAGTTTGGGCATTCACTCATAAAAGAAAGGCTAGTCTGTCAAGAGTATAACCCATTAAGCTTGTTAGGACATTGTTTAAGGTCAAAATTCACACTAAGTTAAAACGTCACGGGCCAGATAAGTTGGGTCCAAGTGGCCATTGGTGACATGACAGTCCAACTGTGTAACAATCAAAATGGCGGATGGGGAACACCGTCGCCTTATTCCGGCCAATACAAGCCGACAGACTGATTATTTAGCCCCCAAACAATTAACACGGCTTCCCAGAGATGCGCTACAAGTTTCAAGCCAGAACGAGCAACTTTTGGGAGGTATTTTAAGTCAATCTCACCAGTTTTTGGATGACAGATTTCGTCTCACGTGCTGCAGGTTTCCAGCTACGTCGGAAAGGGCTGAGTGCGCATGCGTCACCCTGTTTCCTGTCGACAGGTGGCAGCATGAGGACGAAAATCAATCGACCATGACTCCATTTGCCGCCAATAATGCTAATTCGCGCTGCATGGGCACCTGGCGCACTGGCAGCCACTGCACAGGCCGTGATTGATGCGTCAGGCTGGTGATTAGATACACTGATAAAATCAACAAAAAAAACCATAGATATCTAGGTCAAACCAATTATGGTGTGCGGTCAACTAGGCGACAAGCCGACCAGGCGCAGTGGCGTCCCTATATATGGGGGGGCACGTGCCCCCCATATTGGACCTGTGCCCCCAGGTGCCCCCCATATGAATTTTCCAACCTTGGCTAAAATATGTAATTAGTATTATGGGTGCCCCCCCAGAGATTGCGTGCCCCCCAGGTGCCCCCCCCCCCGCTCGAGAACCCCCAGTTACGCCACTGACCAGGCGACACCAATCACTTCCAACTACGTAACAAGAAATTTGGAAATTAGGTACCAGAACAAACTAGGGGAGCTTAGGTGACAAACAGATCCAACTAAGTGACAAAAAATCACAAACCACATCATCCAACTAGGTGACAATGCATTTCCTGCTTGAATACAATTGCAATGATCTGTAGCCTGGTTGCATGGCATCTCTTCTGAAATATTTGTCACCTAGATCGTGGTATCTGGAAATAAAGGTTGTCACCTGGCTGTCCAAAAAGTGTAGCCTAGTTGGTAGTAAGTCACCTGGTTGGTTGTCGCCCAGTTGGCAATTTTGTAGCCTAGTTGGCTGTCGCCTAGTTGACCGGCAATCAAAATAAACTGTTGAAGAAGAAAAAATTTTGTCTAGCTGAGTTGGTAGTGGCATGCATGGTGTCGCCTGGTTGACTACACACCTGAAGAAAACCTGCTAGGACATCAACCTGCATCAGTAGTATAACTGGCAAAAAACTCAAAATTTAAATTAAATTAATTAAATTCTGCAACAAAAAAAAGTGATAAAAACCATGGCCAGGCTTAATCTTCAGCTTATTGGATCATTTCGAGGCATTTTTTCTAGGTCGATCTAAAGAATGAAAAAAGCGGTCAATTAATGATCTCAATTTTTTTCAAGTCAGCAAATTTTTTAGTTTGTCAATCTGAGCCAATTTAAGTGACTGACCAGATGATTGGGGGGGGCCATGGACTTTTGGTTTAAAAAAAATTGTTTCACGGGTACTGTAATGTTAAATTGCAAAAAAGTTTGATGCGCATCCATGCAATTGCTTGTAGAAGCGTCTTGAAAGAAAAAAAAGTTTGTCCTGGGAGTAAAATCCATAGCTCCCCCCCAACCATTGTCTGGTTGGCCCCTGAAGACTGAGTGAGTGAGTTTGTGTTTTACGCTTCACCAGGACCTCTTTGGGCCAATCCGAGCTAAAAATCAACTATGTCCGACCTAACTACACAGACTTTATAAAAAAGGTAGGCCAGGCCTACATGAAACTTCGCAATGGAAATAACTACACTTCAACAACAATATTAACATACTACGATAGGATGGAAGATCATTTTCCAATGGCATTTCCCATATGGACATAACTGCACTCCAACAATAATATTAACATGCTATGAGGTAAGATCATTTTCCAATGGCATTTCCCATATGGACATAACTGCACTCTAATAATGATAATTAACATGCTTTGATGGAAGATCATTTTCCAATGGCATTTCCCATATGGACATAACCACACTCCAACAATGATATTAACATGCTGGGATGGAAGATCATTTTCCAATGGCATTTCCCATATGGACATAACTGCACTCCAACATTGATATTAACATGCCTGGATGGAAGATCATTTTCCAATGGCATTTCCCATTTGGACATAACTGCACTCCAACAGCGATATTAACATGCCGGGATGGAAGATCATTTTCCAATGGCATTTCCCATATGGACATAACTGCACTCCAGCAGCGATATATTAACATGCTGGGATGGCAGATCATTTTTCAATGGCATTTCCCATATGGACATAACTGCACTCCAACAATGATTAGTACAGGCCCTGGGTCAGGAAAAAATTGGCCAGGTGTACCCCGCCTGCCAGAAAAATTGCAATGCCACAATGCATTTCCCTGAACATCATATATAACCAGTCTGGTGTCTGTAGTTGCCAAAAGTGGTGCAAATTTTTGCTACGGAAGGTTATATGAGGCACCCTCGGAGATCGCGTTTTGTCCCTTTTTTGCATAAATGAGATCATAAAAGCATTTCTGAGCATCAGAAACTCACAAAATTTACCATACAGACTATATCTGGTATGCTGAATTCAATTATTGCATTTTCATTCAAGTCTTGGGATTGATGAATTTGTTATTCAAGATGGCGTCCAATATGGCCGCCGATAGCGGAAAATTTCACATTTTCACCTCAATGTGCATGTAAAAAAGGGAAAACTCAGGTTTATGAGTCTGAAAACTTTAATCATCTTTATCTGAAGCCCTGGAATACATAATCTACTCATTATGACCTCTTGGGGTTCAGAAAACTGGGCCAGTATGACATTGTATGTATTGTGTTATCTCAAGATGAAATAATGAATTGTCAACATAACCGCGTATTGGTAGGTTATACTCATCTTGGATAAAAATTTCTCTAGAAATGAAAAACATTAGTAAAACTACAAAGTAATTTAGCTCATTCTTGTGAAACTTTGAATGCAGCTATTCAATGATATCATCACACTCCAAATACAAACATGCTGTAAACCGGGACATGTGCAATTCTACTTGTTTCTTTAATTGACCTTATTTGCATTTGCAACAAGTATCATACAATGGTCAACAAACCTTCATGCATTACAAGCTATTTTCTTAACAAGTTGTGCATCTTTAATAATATTTATTTGATGAGATACGAAAAATAACACATAACATAACTAGTTAACTACCTACATCTATGTATGTCAACGAAGTGATGTTCATACAATCTAAATAATAAATTCTAAACAACTTGAAATAACTGAATTTCCCCTTTTCCTGTTCTGTTTTATCAAATGTATAATTCCTTTGAATATTAGGGGTATTATGACGACCAATCAGAATTCACAACTTCCAAGCAAGATTATAATGCTTGGTCAGATACCTTAAAGACTGCAGGCAAGTGACAAAGTTTCCAAAAAAAGAACAATTATTCTCTGTTGCTTCTGCAATCTGATTCCAACTGATGTTCATCAGCTCTGAGGATCACAACAACATGTGTCTGAGCATACATGATTATCCCTCCTGCAGAGACAGTGCCTTGTAGAGCAGTCAAGACTTGCAATGACACACTGAGGGTGCAAGGACAGCTGCCGGGAATGCCTCAGATGTCATCAGAACCGATATGAACTCGCCAGTGGCATTGCGTTTACATCTATTTCCAACAGGAAGACTTAAGAAGGAGTGGTGGGCATGGAGCCAAATGCAACTTTGATAATTCTTCTTTACATGTTGAGCAAGAGCATCTATTGTTGGAGGAAGTCTTTCATTAGATGGGCGCTTCCGTGAGAAGAGGTCATACCTGGGCTCATTAAGTGAAGTGTATCTCTTCTTTGTATATACAAGAGAGATCAACACAACCAGAGCTGTCATAGCCCTGCGTGTAATTGATGCATTCGTGATCACTTCCAGCTTCCTGGAGATCCTGCAAGATGTCTGCATTCTCCTTTAAAGCTTTCATCAATTTCTGCTTTCCGATGCCAAAGTATGCACACGTTGAATCGCTTGCGGATATCACATGCACTACAGGTAATGTCAGTGACATCTCTGACCCAAGTGATGCATAGGAATGTATCTTTCTCTCTTTAACGAAAATCTCTTCAATGCCAAGCAGATTGACATATCTGGGACATATAACAGCTGCATCAGAGTCAGAACGGCACAGGACAACACAGTTTGCTCCTAGACTACTGGCTGCATAATGTACATGAAGAAACATCCTAGAGTCTGCCTCCTCATGGTCTAAGAACAGGTCACTGACATCCTCCAGTGAGCCACACTGAGCAGATACTACTCTTCTTTTGTCATCAAATCCTCCTGCCAAGAGAAGCATCTCATCACCAGTGAGATCATGGTCTTGAGATGACAGATAATGGTCCAGTCCTGCATCAATAATTTCATCAAGTTCGCCTTGTTGGCTGGGTTTACAGCATCTTACCAGGTTGTTTTGGAAGAGCAGTGTTTCTTGTTGGATTCCTGATTTCTTACATCTGCATCATTTCTCTCCAGGCTCTCTTACTGCCTTTGATGGACTCGACTTTATGATAATCACCAACAACTGCATTGAACTTGTGTCCCGCTGACAGTATCATCCACAGAAGAACATTTGACAAATCTCCAAATGTTGTACAGTGTAACTTGTACAAACCATGTGAATTATCATCATGAAGTCGACTACCAACATGGTGTCTCTGGCTGTATTTGGTAGATGTTCCATGGAAAGATGTTCTGTCTTATAGTACCCTCCTAGGAGGAGACTATGTTGAGAACTCTTTCAACTGCTTCCTTGTTTCTGTGCACTCTATATACTATATACTCTGACTAACTCCCCGGTTGTTTTCGGAAAATATACCTTGCATTCCGCAAAAATCTTTCAAGACAGAAGTGCAGGCTGCCTTGAGATGTGAATTGTAATTGTACTTCTCCAGTGCTTCTTGTCTGGTGTACAAATGGTGGAACTTTCCACAATCCTTATTTATACTTTGCTTAATCTCCATATCGTGCCAAAATTCACTGAATGGTCTTTGCGTGTGATGTACTGTCCAGTTTCCATCAAAAGGCGCTCTGTATACTTCAGGATGTTCAACTGGTAGCTCTAAGCCTCCCTTCCACAACGTTGGTGGTTCCCCAACAGGCATAGTTAACATGTCCGCACATGAAATTGAGTGGCAGCATTTCTGCGAAAATTTCCAGCTCAGCTTCTTGATCTTTATTTCTCTTTGCTGCAACATAATCTAACAAGAGCTGAGAATAGTCAGAGAGGTACTTCTCCCAGAAAGAAAATGTTTCTGAGAAGTCTGTGCCATGGTTGCTGAATTTCATTGGCAATTGATGGCTTGATTCCAGTGCTTCAACAAATTGAGTAATTCCTTAAGCAAACTAACCGGTACTAGTGGTGAAGAGCAGTTCAACATGCATTTTCCTGCACATGATGAAAGAGTTACTTTGACTTCCTCTGAGGGCAGATTGTTCGTTTCCAGGAGCCATTTTCCAGATGATGCCCATTTTAGATGATGCAGTGCCTCATAATGCCCTCATTCATAATTTTATGAATTCGTAGGCCCCTGTTGTAATCGCAAGATCTTCAGATTGACCAAATATAACACACTATAGATATTAGCCTACATTTGTGGGCATCAGTAAAAATGCATACATGCCTATACATACAATCTTTATTGTCTAAATTACTATAATAAATATGTACACACCTTCAAATATTATCCATTACGTTACAGAACAAATCTGAATCAAATTATATCATAAATTGGCTTGTGTAATTGAAGAGAACAATGCATGACTTTTCCGTAACAATTAGTTTGTTAAAACTTTTAAAAACAGGTAGAGAAAATTGATGTGGAGTTGGTCATATAGTCTGCATGACAAGAATAGCACCTCTTCGATTGCATGTAGTGGCTTGCAAGAAGTTCTTTTAAAAATTGGTGCAACAATTTCCTCCTGATATCTATTCTGCAAATTAATATTTTGTGGCATTTCAGACATCTTTATTCTACTACGCCCTTGACATTAAGACACATCTTGAAGCTAATCTCACAGTTTTTCTCAACATTGGCAGCCATATTGGATGCCATATTAAATAACAATGTACCATTCACAAGACATGAATGAAAATGCAATGGTTGAATTCAGCATACCAGAAATAGTCTGTATGGTAAATATTTTAAATTAATAGAGACATTCTTAATCCAAGAGGAATATAACTTGACAATATGCGGTTATGTTGACAATTCATTATTTCATCTTGAGATAACACAATAAGAGGTCATAATGAGTAGATTATGTATTCCAGGGCTTCAGATAAAAATGATTAAAGTTTTCAGACTCATAAACCTGAGTTTTCCCTTTTTTACATGCACATTGAGGTGAAAATGTGAAATTTTCCGCTATCGGCGGCCATATTGGACGCCATCTTGAATAACAAATTCATCAATCCCAAGACTTGAATGAAAATGTAATAATTAAATTCAGCATACCAGATATAGTCTGTATGGTAAATTTTGTGAGCTTCTGATGCTCAGAAATGCTTTTATGGTCTCATTTATGCAAAAAAGGGACAAAACGCGATCTCCGAGGGTGCCTCATATAACCTTCCGTAGCAAAAATTTGCACCACTTTTGGCAACTACAGACACCAGACTGGTTATATATGATGTTCAGGGAAATGCATTGTGGCATTGGAATTTTTCTGGCAGGCGGGGTACACCTGCACCCCTAAATAGGCCCCTTTTCCAGAACAGGGCCTGTACTATGAAATTAACAAGCCTGGATGGAAGATCGTTTTCCAATGGCATTTCTCATTTGGACATAACTGCACTCCAGCAGCGATATATTAACATGCTGGGATGGAAGATCATTTTCCAATGGCATTTCCCATTTGGACATAACTGCACTCCAACAATGATATTAACATGCTGGAATGGAAGATCATTTTCCAATGGCATATTTCTCATATGGACATAACTGCACTCCAACAATGA
Organism: Platynereis dumerilii; assembly: GCA_026936325.1. Lineage (NCBI taxonomy): Eukaryota > Metazoa > Annelida > Polychaeta > Phyllodocida > Nereididae > Platynereis > Platynereis dumerilii. The sequence continues at coordinate 7,245,402 of JAPTHN010000017.1, read as the reverse complement.
TATTAACATGCTTGGATGGAAGATCATTTTCCAATGGCATTTCCCACCCAGATATAACTGCACTCCAACAATGATATTAACATGCTGGGATGGAAGATCATTTTCCAATGGCAATTTCTCATATGGACATAACTGCACTCCAACAATGATATTAACATGCTGGGATGGAAGATCATTTTCCAATGGCATTTCCCATATGGACATAACTGCACTCCAACAATGATATTAACATGCTAAGATGGAAGATCATTTTCCAACGACATTTCCATATGGACATAACTGGAGTCCAACAATGATATTAACATGCTGGGATGGAAGATCATTTTCCAATGGCATTTCCCAAGTGGACATAACTGCACTCCAAAGTTGATATTAACGTGGTATGATGGACATTTTCCAATGGCATTTCTCATTTGGACATAACTGCACTCCAACAATGATATTAACATGCCTGTATGGAAGATCATTTTCCAATGGCATTTCTCATTTGGACATAACTGCACTCCAGCAGCAATATATTAACATGCCTGGATGGAAGATCATTTTCCAATGGCATTTCCCACATGGACATAACTGCACTCCAACAATGATATTAACATTCTGGGATGGAAGATCATTTTCCAGTGGCATTTCCCACATGGACATAACTGCACTCCAGCAGCGAGATATTAACATGCTGGGATAGAAGATCATTTTCCAATGGCATTTCCCATATGGACATAACTGCACTCCAACAATGATATTAACATGCCTGGATGGATGATCATTTTCCAATGGCATTTCCCATTTGGACATAACCACACTCCAACAGTGATATTAACATGCTGGGATGGAAGATCATTTTCCAATGGCATTTCCCATATGGACATAACTGCACTCCAACAATGATATTAACATGCCTGGATGGAAGATCATTTTCCAATGGCATTTCCCATTTGGACATAACTGCACTCCAACAGCGATATATTAACATGCTGGGATAGAAGATCATTATCCAGTGGCATTTCCCACATGGACATAACTACACTGCAACAATGATATTAACATGCTACAATGGAAGATCATTTTCCAATGGCATTTCCCATATAGACATAACTGCACTCCAACAATGATATTAACATGCCTGGATGGAAGATCATTTTCCAATGGCATTTCCCATATGGACATAACTGCACTCCAACATTGATATTAACATGCTGGGATGGAAGATAATTTTCCAATGGCATTTCCCATATGGACATAACTGCACTCCAACAATGATATTAACATGCTTGGATGGAAGATCATTTTCCAATGGCATTTCCCACCCAGATATAACTGCACTCCAACTATGATATTAACATGCTGGGATGAAAGATCATTTTCCAATGGCAATTTCTCATATGGACATAACTGCACTCCAACAATGATATTAACATGCTGGGATGGAAGATCATTTTCCAATGGCATTTCCCATTTGGACATAACTGCACTCCAACAATGATATTAACATGCTAAGATGGAAGATCATTTTCCAACGACATTTCCATTTGGACATAACTGCACTCCAACATTGATATTAACATGCTGGGATGGAAGATCATTTTCCAATGGCATTTCCCAAGTGGACATAACTGCACTCCAACATTGATATTAACATGCTGGGATGGAAGATCATCTTCCAATGGCATTTCCCATATGGACATAACTGCACTCCAACAATGATATTATCATGCCTGTATGGAAGATCATTTTCCAATGGCATTTCTCATTTGGACATAACTGCACTCCAGCAGCAATATATTAACACGCCGGGATGGAAGATCATTTTCCAATGGCATTTCCTACATGGACATAACTGCACTCTAACAATGATATTAACATGCTGGGATAGAAGGTCATTTTCCAGTGGCATTTCCCATAAGGACATAACTGCACTCCAGCAGCGATATATTAACATGCTGGGATGGAAGATCATTTTCCAACGGCATTTCCCATATGGACATAACTGCACTCGAACAATGATATTAACATGCCTGGATGGAAGATCATTTTCCAATGGCATTTCTCATTTGGACATAACTGCACTCCAACAGCGATATATTAACATGCTGGGATGGAAGATCATTTTCCAATGGCATTTCCCATATGGACATAACTGCACTCCAACATTGATATTGACATGCTGGGATGGAAGATCATTTTCCAATTTCCCATACGGACATAACTGCACTCCAACATTGATATTGACATGCTGGGATGGAAGATTATTTTCCAAATTCCCATATGGACATAACTGCACTCCAACATTGATATTGACATGCTGGGATGGAAGATTATTTTCCAAAGGCATTTCCCATATGGACAAAACTACACTCCAACATTGATATTGACATGCTGGGATGGAAGATTATTTTCCAAAGTCATTTCCCATATGGACATAACTGCACTCCAACATTGATATTGACATGCTGGGATGGTAGTTCATTTTCCAATGGCATTTTCCACATGGACATAACTGCACTCCAACATTGACATGCTTGGATGGATTATCATCTTCCAATGGATGCATTCCAACATTGATATTGACATGCTTGGATAAAAGATCAATATCCAATGGAATTTCCCAGGCGGATATAACAGCACTCCAACATTGATATTAACATGCTGGGATGGATGATCATTTTCCAGTGGCATTTCCCGTATGGACATAACTGCACTCCAACATTGATATTAACATGCTGGGATGGAGGATCATTTTCCAGTGGCATTTCACATATGGACATAACTGCACTCCAACAATGATATTAACATGCCTGGATGGAAGATCATTTTCCAGTGGCATTTCCCATTTGGACATAACTGCACTCCAACATTGATATTAACATGCTGGGATGGAAGATCATTTTCCAGTGGCATTTCCCGTATGGACATAACTGCACTCCAACATTGATATTAACATGCTGGGATAGAAGGCCATTTTCCAGTGACATTACCTATATGGACATAACTGCACTCCAACAATGATATTAACATGCTAGGATAGACGATCATTTTCCAGTGGTATTTCCCATACTGACATAACTGCATTCCAACAATGATATTAACATGCTGGGATAGAAGGTCATTTTCCAGTGGCATTACCTATATGGACATAAATGCATTCCAACAATGATATTAACATGCTGGGATAGAAGGTCATTTTCCAGTGACATTACCTATATGGACATAACTGCACTCCAACAATGATATTAACATGCTGGAATGGAAGATCATTTTCCAGTGGCATTTCCCATATGGACATAACTGCACTCCAACAATGATATTAACATGCTGGGATAGAAGGTCATTTTCCAGTGGCATTTCTCATTTGGACATAACTGCACTCCAGCAGCGATATATTAACATGCTGGAATGGAAGATCATTTTCCAATGGCATTTCTCATTTGCACATAACTGCACTCCAACAATTATATTAACATGCTGGAATGGAAGATCATTTTCCAATGGCATATTTCTCATATGGACATAACTGCACTCCAACAATGATATTAACATGCTTGGATGGAAGATCATTTTCCAATGGCATTTCCCACCCAGATATAACTGCACTCCAACTATGATATTAACATGCTGGGATGAAAGATCATTTTCCAATGGCAATTTCTCATCTGGACATAACTGCACTCCAACAATGATATTAACATGCTGGGCTGGCTGGGATGGAAGATCATTTTCCAATGGCATTTCCAATTTGGACATAACTGCACTCCAACACTGATATTAGCATGCTGGGATGGAAGATCATTTTCCAATGACATTTCCTATTTGGACATAACTGCACTCCAACATTGATATTAACATGCTGGGATGGAAGATCATTTTCCAATGGCATTTCCCAAGTGGACATATCTGCACTCCAACATTGACTTTAACATGCTATGATAGAAGATCATTTTCCAATGGCATTTCTCATTTGGACATAACTGCACTCCAACAATGATATTAACATGCCTGTATGGAAGATCATTTTCCAATGGCATTTCTCATTTGGACATAACTGCACTCCAGCAGCAATATATTAACATGCCTGGATGGAAGATCATTTTCCAATGGCATTTCCCACATGGACATAACTGTACTCCAACATTGATATTAACATTCTGGGATGGAAGATCATTTTCCAGTGGCATTTCCCATAAGGACATAACTGCACTCCAGCAGCGATATATTAACATGCTGGGATGGAAGATCATTTTCCAACGGCATTTCCCATTTGGACATAACTGCACTCCAACAATGATATTAACATGCCTGGATGGAAGATCATTTTCCAATGGCATTTCCCATTTGGACATAACTGCACTCCAACAGCGATATATTAACATGCTTGGATGGAAGATCATTTTCCAATGGCATTTCCCATATGGACATAACTGCACTCCAACAATGATATTAACATGCCTGGATGGAAGATCATTTTCCAATGGCATTTCCCATTTGGACATAACTGCACTCCAACAGTGATATTAACATGCTGGGATAGAAGATCATTTTCCAGTGGCATTTCCCACATGGACATAACTACACTGCAACAATGATATTAACATGCTACAATAGAAGATAATTTTCCAATGGCATTTCCCATATAGACATAACTGCACTCCAGCAATGATATTAACATGCCTGGATGGAAGATCATTTTCCAGTGGCATTTCTCATATGGACATAACTGCACTCCAACATTGATATTAACATGCTGGGATGCAAGATCATTTTCCAATGGCATTTCCCATATGGACATAACTGCACTCCAACATTGATATATTAACATGCTGGGATGGAAGATCATTTTCCAATGGCATTTCCCATATGGACATAACTGCACTCCAACAATGATATTAACATGCTGGGATGGAAGATCATTTTCCAATGGCATTTCCCATATGGACATAACTGCACTCCAACAGCGATATATTAACATGCCGGGATGGAAGATCATTTTCCAATGGCATTTCTCATATGGACATAACTTCACTCCAATGAAGATATTAACATGCTGGGATGGAAGATCATTTTCCAATGGCATTTCCCATATGGACATAACTGCACTCCAATATTGATATTGACATGCTGGGATGGAAGATTATTTTCCAAAGGCATTTCCCAAATGGACATAACTGCACTCCAACATTGATATTGACATGCTTCGATGGAAGATCATTTTCCAAAGGCATTTCCCATATGGACAAAACTGCACTCCAACATTGATATTGACATGCTGGGATGGAAGATCATTTTCCAAATTCCCATACGGACATAACTGCACTCCAAGTCTCCAAAATTGATATTGACATGCTGGGATGGAAGATCTTTTTCCAATTTCCCATATGGACATAACTGCACTCCAGCATTGATATTGACATGCTGGGATGGAAGATTATTTTCCAAAGGCATTTCCCATATGGACACAACTGCACTCCAACAATGATATTAACATGCTTCGATGGAAGATCATTTTCCAAAGGCATTTCCCATATGGACAAAACTGCACTCCAACATTGATATTGACATGCTGGGATGGAAGATCATTTTCCAAATTCCCATACAGACATAACTGCACTCCAACATTGATATTGACATGCTGGGATGGAAGATCTTTTTCCAATTTCCCATACGGACATAACTGCACTCCAACATTGATATTGACATGCTGGGATGGAAGATTATTTTCCAAATTCCCATATGGACATAACTGCACTCCAACATTGATATTGACATGCTGGGATGGAAGATTATTTTCCAAAGGCATTTCCCATATGGACAAAACTACACTCCAACATTGATATTGACATGCTGGGATGGAAGATTATTTTCCAAAGTCATTTCCCATATGGACATAACTGCACTCCAACATTGATATTGACATGCTGGGATGGTAGTTCATTTTCCAATGGCATTTTCCACATGGACATAACTGCACTCCAACATTGACATGCTTGGATGGATTATCATCTTCCAATGGATGCATTCCAACATTGATATTGACATGCTTGGATAAAAGATCAATATCCAATGGAATTTCCCAGGCGGATATAACAGCACTCCAACATTGATATTAACATGCTGGGATGGATGATCATTTTCCAGTGGCATTTCCCGTATGGACATAACTGCACTCCAACATTGATATTAACATGCTGGGATGGAGGATCATTTTCCAGTGGCATTTCACATATGGACATAACTGCACTCCAACATTGATATTAACATGCCTGGATGGAAGATCATTTTCCAGTGGCATTTCCCATTTGGACATAACTGCACTCCAACAATGATATTAACATGCTGGGATGGAAGATCATTTTCCAGTGGCATTTCCCGTATGGACATAACTGCACTCCAACAATGATATTAACATGCTGGGATAGAAGGCCATTTTCCAGTGACATTACCTATATGGACATAACTGCACTCCAACAATGATATTAACATGCTAGGATAGACGATCATTTTCCAGTGGTATTTCCCATACTGACATAACTGCATTCCAACAATGATATTAACATGCTGGGATAGAAGGTCATTTTCCAGTGGCATTACCTATATGGACATAAATGCATTCCAACAATGATATTAACATGCTGGGATAGAAGGTCATTTTCCAGTGACATTACCTATATGGACATAACTGCACTCCAACAATGATATTAACATGCTGGAATGGAAGATCATTTTCCAGTGGCATTTCCCATATGGACATAACTGCATTCCAACAATGATATTAACATGCTGGGATAGAAGGTCATTTTCCAGTGGCATTACCTAGCTATATGGACATAACTGCATTCCAACAATGATATTAACATGCTGGGATAGAAGATCATTTTCCAGTGGTATTTCCATACTGAAATAACTGCACTCCAACAATGATATTAACATGCTGGGATAGAAGGTCATTTTCCAGTGGTATTTCCCATACTGACATAACTGCATTCCAACAATGATATTAACATGCTGGGATAGAAGGTCATTTTCCAGTGACATTACCTTTATGGACATAACTGCACTCGAACAATGATATTAACATGCTAGGATAGACGATCATTTTTCAGTGGTATTTCCCATACTGACATAACTGCATTCCAATGATATTAACATGCTGGGATAGAAGATCATTTTCCAGTGGCATTTCCCATATGGACATAACTGCATTCCAACAATGATATTAACACTAGCATAGTACCCGTGAAGCAGGCAATCAAAGTATCTGTCTATGTACATTAGGAATGTTTAGAAAGTGTGTATTTGTAAGAAACGCAGGCACTGCACCTTTTGCTAAATCAGTGAAATGGGAGTTGAAACATTGGAGAAGAAGGATACTCATGAAGAATTACTAATAAGCATAGCTACTGGTATAATATGAAAATTTGAAGGGACGAAACCCATGTAAGTTTATTGCAGGCATTAAGTGTAGAAAAGCTGTATGCAAAATGTCATAGTAAATTGGGTGATCAGTACTTTGGCTGAAGCGGCGTAAAATTATGCATGACCTTTTGATCTATCTATCTATCGATCTATCTATGTTATAATGTATCTATATGTATAGATCTGAAATGGGCAAATAAGATGGATAAATGATAGGTATTCAGCTAAGTGTTAAAAGACAACACTAAAAGTTGTCAAAGAAAAGTGTAGGTTATATTGTAGATATTACATAACAGTAATGAAAAACATATTTTGGGTGTAGATTGATTGTTCACTTTTACATAGGCCTAATCGTCAGCTTGGAGAATCATGTTACTTCAATTGTGTTATGTTTTGTTGTTGTCTTTGTTGAAATGTGATGTTGCACTAAGCATATCATTGATCATTATGAGTGCAGGCTGTTCTGGTCATTAAAAGTACCCCTACCGAAATACATAGGCTGAGTGATTGTAGCCATGGGAGCATGAGCAGCTGAAGGAACAGTGCTCTAATGCTGTGGGTTGTTTTTCCATGCATGAGGTGGCATTTGAAGGCAGATTTTACAGAAATGAGAGGGTTTTGAAGGAAAACAGAGCTTATTGCAAGGGAAAATGTCAATGCCAATAGACATGCGAAGTTTGGTGATGATTGAGAGAGAAATGGCTGAGAAATAAGGGTAACAACAAAGAAACAAAGATAGTGTAATTATATATAGACTAGAATGCCCATGGAGATAATACAGGTAAGAGGCAGAGGTGGCGAAGGTTGGGGGAGCACTGGAAGTGCATGGCACGACTTTTGGGCCAATGAATACATAAATATGACTGTTTTTGAGTGTTGTAGTAGGCATATTGTGTTGAGAAAGTTACAGTGTTAATGGTGTGGTTTTAAGCTGTTGATTATGTAAATCGTAATAGTATTTATATTTATAGGCCTATAGAAATTGTGTAAATTATTAGAAGTGTGGTGGAATGTGACCTTTATTTATGTAATGAAAGGATATGTATTGGCATAAAATATAGGCCTCTGGTTTATGAAGTTATGAGCAACTGTTATTCGACTAATTATGATAGGTAGAAGGACATAATAGAAGTTACAGTTCACAAAATGATGTGCCATAAAAGTGAATAATTTTAGAAGTGAATCATTTTGTGACAAAAATGTATAGCCTAGGCCTAATTTGTATTTGAAGGTCAACAAATGAAGTTGAACTAACTTGTATATATTAGATTTAATTGTTCATTGGAACTTGTTGTGACATAACAAAAGTAATTGTATGGTAAAAATGAAGTTTTGGGTTTTTCCATAGGTAGCATTGCCAATCTTCTGCCTACTATAAACACCTGTGCAGGCTGTGGCAACTTGCTGGGAGTTTGATACAGTAGTTGTATGAAAATGCTGGCAGGTGGAGCAGTGTGGGCTATGCAAATGAGGTTATGCAAATGTGCTACACATGAGACACCTAGTGTAAGTCATTAAAAATGACAGTGTGAAGTGTGTTTAGTGAGATGGGATTGATAAGTGTGATATAAAGATAGATTTTAGAGCATATAGATGGCTCAGGAAGATAGCAGCCCTTATTTCAAGGTAGAATGACAGCAAGGAGGAGTATGGAAAATTTGGTGGTGATTGATAAAGGATTGGCTGAGCTAAACCATTAACAACAAAGTTTGATAGATAGTGAATTATATGTTATAGATGCTGGGATAGAAGGTCATTTTCCAGTGGCATTACCTATATGGACATAAATGCATTCCAACAATGATATTAACATGCTGGGATAGAAGGTCATTTTCCAGTGACATTACCTATATGGACATAACTGCACTCCAACAATGATATTAACATGCTGGAATGGAAGATCATTTTCCAGTGGCATTTCCCATATGGACATAACTGCATTCCAACAATGATATTAACATGCTGGGATAGAAGGTCATTTTCCAGTGGCATTACCTATATGGACATAACTGCATTCCAACAATGATATTAACATGCTGGGATAGAAGGTCATTTTCCAGTGGCATTACCTATATGGACATAACTGCATTCCAACAATGATATTAACATGCTGGGATAGAAGATCATTTTCCAGTGGTATTTCCATACTGAAATAACTGCACTCCAACAATGATATTAACATGCCGGGATAGAAGATCATTTTCCAGTGGCATTTCCCATAAGGACATAACTGCACTCCAACAATGATATTAACATGCTGGGATGGAAGATCATTTTCCAGTGGCAGGTCCCATTTGGACATAGTTATACTCCAACAATGATATTAACATGCTGGGATGGATGGTCATTTTCCAGTGGCATTTCCCGTATGGACATAAATGCATTCCAACAATGATATTAACATGCTGGGATAGAAGGTCATTTTCGAGTGGCATTACCTATATGGACATAACTGCACTCCAACAATGATATTAACATGCTGGAATAGAAGATTATTTCCAATGGCATTTCCCATATGGACATAACTGCACTCCAACAATGATATTAACATGCTGGGATGGAAGATAATTTTCCAATGGCATTTCCCATATAGACATAACTGCACTCCAGCAATGATATTAACATGCCTGGATGGAAGATCATTTTCCAGTGGCATTTCCCATATGGACATAACTGCACTCCAACAATGATATTAACATGCTGGGATAGAAGATCATTTTCCAGTGGCATTTCCCATATGGACATAACTGCACTCCAACAATGATATTAACATGCTGGGATAGAAGATCATTTTCCAATGGCATTTCCCATAAGGACATAACTGCACTCCAACAATGATATTAACATGCTGGGATGGAAGATCATTTTCCAATGGCATTTCCCACGTGGACATAACTGCACTCCAACAATGATATTAACATGCTGGAATGGAAGATCCACAGAAGAAGATTGCCTTCCGGAAAACCCGCAGCATAAATCTATCCAAATTTAAGAAAGACATTGAGCAGTATCTGTCACAAAAGGTACACCACCATAATCGATTAATCTACTTGAACAGACTTGTGGCACTCTACAGATCAACAGAAAAGATTTTTGACAAACATGCCCCTGTTAAGACTAAACTTGTAACTGTGCGCAAACCTAACCCATTCACAAATCAAGAAATAAAGCCACTTAAAAAGGAAAAGAGAAAAGCAGAAAAATTATGGAAAAGAACCGGCCTAGAAAAAGACTGGAATATTTTCAAAGAAAAACGAAATGCTCTAAATGATAAGCTTAACCAGCTTAAATCAGATGATCTTAAGAGTAAAATTCAAGCCACTAAGGGAAATTCTAAGGCGATGTTCAAACTTCTAAACTCTCGCCTCAACAGAAAACAAGATCTGCCTCTTCCCCATCACACAAGTGAAACAGAACTAGCAAATGACTTCAACAATTTCTTTGATGAGAAGATCAAAATCATCAGATCTAAATTAGATTCAGGAATGAAGAACACAACTGATGACTCTCAAACCAATCTCAGCCACAATTTACATCAGTTTAAGGCTCTAACAGAACAAGAAGTTAAGAAGCTTATCACTGAAATGCCTGTCAAACACTGCAAACTTGATCCAATGCCAACATGGCTACTGCTTGAATGTGTTGATGAATTTCTGCCAATCGTTACGAAAATTGTTAATATGTCATTAACACTTGGAGAAATGCCCCTTGAACTGAAACATGCACTTGTCAAACCGCTTTTGAAGAAAGAGGGTCTTGAACTGATCAAAAAGAATTATTGGCCAGTCTCAAACCTTTCTTTTCTGAGTAAAATCATTGAAAGTGCTGTAATCAAACAGTACGTTGAACACCTCACTCAGAACAATCTTGAGGATGAAAAACAATCAGCCTACAAGCAATTTCATAGCACAGAAACCCTCTTAACAAAAATCCATAATGATATTATGCTAATCTGAGCAACGGTGAGGTGACAATGCTAGTATTGTTAGACTTGTCTGCTGCTTTCGACACAATTGACCATGGAATCTTGCTAGAAAGACTGCGCTACAGGTATGGTGTGCACAGTGCAGCCTTGAGATGGTTCAAATCTTACATTTCTGAAAGATCACAGTCCGTGATAATAAATGACAAAACATCAAGCAAACTTCCACTCAATTTTGGGGTTCCTCAAGGTTCCAAACTTGGACCAATCCTATTTAACTCCTATGTTGCCCCAGTCAGTGAAGTAGCACGAAGAAATCAAGTTCATGATCAGAAGTATGCTGACGATGAGCAACTTATCCTATCATTTAAACCAACCTTTTTGGGTGAACAACATGCAAAAGAGAAAATGGAAAATTGCATCGCTGAAATCCGAAATTTCTTGCATGATAACAAGCTTTGCAATAATGGAGATAAAACTGAACTTCTGTTGATTGGAGCACCAAACCAATTGAAGAAACTTCAAATGACATCTATCAATGTAGACAATGTTGAAATCAAGACTGCCAACCATGTCCGCAACTTAGGTGTGCTCTTTGACAAAAATATGACCATGGAGAAGCAGATCAACAAAATGTGTCGTAACGCATATTTCAATTTGAGAAACTTATCGAAACTCCGAAAAAACCTTGACAAGGAAATAGTTAAAACTGCTGTCAATGCACTTGTCACACCTCATTTGGACTATGGAAATGGGCTGTTGTATGGCACTGCCACCCGATTGTTAAATAAACTTCAGGTTGCACAAAACTCAGCAGTTCGATTAATTGAGAGATTGAAAAAACATGACAGTGTCAGCCACAGTAGGAAACAACTGCACTGGTTACCAATCACAGCAAGAATTCAATTCAAATTGATGATGACTACATGGAAGGCAATCAACAATCAGGCGCCTCAATACATCCAAAATCTTCTTCAAGTCAAATCACAACAGAAACATAACCTGAGAAGCAACCACAAGCTGCTGTTAGCAGAACCTGCTCCATGCAACAAAAATAAGTTTGAAGATCGGGCATTTTCCTATGCAGCACCAAAACTCTGGAACAGTTTGCCTGAAGAAGTTAGAACTGCAAAAACCTTGGAAAGTTTCAAGAAGAATCTAAAAACCCATTTTTTTCAGAATTCCTATAAGTGATTTGATCTGAAAAAGCGCTGATGAGCAGTTTACTGAAATTAGCGCTATATAAATCCATATTATTATTATTATTATTATTATTAAAATTATTTTCCAGTGGCATTTCCCATATGGACATAACTGCACTCCAACAACGATATTAACATGCTGGGATGGAAGATAATTTTCCAATGGCATTTCCCATATAGACATAACTGCACTCCAGCAATGATATTAACATGCCTGGATGGAAGATCATTTTCCAGTGGCATTTCCCATATGGACATAACTGCACTCCAACAATGATATTAACATGCTGGGATAGAAGATCATTTTCCAGTGGCATTTCCCATATGGACATAACTGCACTCCAACAATGATATTAACATGCTGGGATAGAAGATCATTTTCCAATGGCATTTCCCATATGGACATAACTGCACTCCAACAATGATATTAACATGCTGGGATGGAAGATCATTTTCCAATGGCATTTCCCACATGGACATAACTGCACTCCAACAATGATATTAACATGCTGGGATAGAAGATCATTTTCCAATGGCATTTCCCATATGGACATAACTGCACTCCAACAATGATATTAACATGCTGGGATGGAAGATCATTTTCCAATGGCATTTCCCACGTGGACATAACTGCACTCCAACAATGATATTAACATGCTGGGATGAAGATCATTTTCCAGTGGCATTTCCCATATGGACATAACTGCACTCCAACAATGATATTAACATGCTATGATGGAAGATCATTTTCCAATGGCATTTCCCATTTGGACATAACTGCACTCCAATGCTATTAATGTACTGGGATGGAAGATACTTTTCCAATGGCATTTCCTATATGGACGTAACTACACTGAAACGATGACATAATATTAACATATTTGGGATGGAAGATCATCGTCCAATTGCTTTTCCCACATGGACATCACTGCATGGTCTGCAGACTCTGCACCCCAACAATGACATTTTATAATTTATCATACTGGGTTAGGGGATGATTATCCAATAGCATTGGTAATTTAAATTACCCCAAATGATAGAATCACCTGATAGCGGTGATTTTATCTGTATAATATGACTTTAGGAATATTTCCAGACTTTAGGAATATTTCCAACTGATTTGCTAAATTATTTTCTTTGGATTTCTTATGTTAAAATAAATATTTGATTGTTTCATTTGCAGACATGTATGTATTTTTAGCTTCTCTCTGACGTGAACATGACCATTGTTATAAATATAGCTATAAAGTTAATTTAAGTAATTCTTACCATGGTGGTGAGTGATGACAATAATCACATCACAAAGCTGATTGAACTTAAGATTGGTACTTTTCTCCATGCATGGTGCATACCTAAAATAAATCTAAGGGCCTTTTAAGGCATTTGGTGGTCCATAAGAGACAGAAGAAATAGCTAAACCTACATCCAAGAAAATTGACATAACAGGCAGTATGACCAGTAATCCAGTATACACAATAACATGTGAAAGTTAAATGTTCAGACATTCCAAAAAAACTATTATAATTCCAAAAACTTAATACCTTTTCCATCAATGACAATGACCATCATGTTTTATTGTAATCTTTTATTCCGTCCACTCATGTGTAGATATTCATCTTTCCAAATAAAAGTATTAAAACCAATCAAATCAAAATTAGTGAAGACCTGACCTATCATGGTAACTTTAAAGTAAACAGCAATAAATTTAGTAATTAGCAACATAGGCGGTATATATAAGAGGTGGGGGGAGGGGGTCCAAAAATTTTGGAAAATCACTTTTTCATGCACTTTTGGCGGGAAATTGTGTGAATTTATTTTTGGGACTATTTGGGCAATTTTTTTTGGGCAGCCAGCCCCCCCCCCCAAAATTTATGGACTTCCTACGCCTATGAGCAATAGGCTAATAATAAATTTAGTAATAGGCCTATAATTTAATAGCAATAATTTATTTTAGGAATTTTTTTTAAAATTAATTTTATATCTAGATCCCCCCATCCCGGTCTTTTGACATTTTCTGGATCTGCCCCTGGCCCTGTAGTGTTGATTATTGGAACTTTATCCCATTCCCAATTCCTTGTGCATTTTTGTAACCCATGGGTTCTTTTTTTTCATCCAAGGATACATTGCAATTCTTGCAGCTTGCAATGCAGCATAGAGCTCTTCAATGCCAGTGAGTGCAGTCAGTCTGAGCCTCAGGAGCCAAAAGAGGGAGGGGTGACGTAATTAATTGGCTGGCCAATCAGAGGCGAGGATTCCCTCATGCCTCTAAACCGGAAGTGGAGAGAGGCCATCTTGAGCAGGGAGAACAAAAGCCAAAGAGCGGCTGAGTCCGGCGAAGGGACTTTATTCCATCTGAAGTAACATCTACAGCCATGTCCGACACGGAAACAAAGGCGGAGGAGAAGCCGGTAGTCAAGGAGAAGAAAGTACTAGGTCAGGATTTGCCCTATTTCGCGAGTTTTCTCTCAATTTCCGATCGCAACTCTAGCCAGTCAATGAACCACGCGCATCAAGCATGGAGGCCGACCGCGTGGTTTCTTGCACTCGGCAAACCGGCTTGTGCATTGATTGATCGGGCTCATATCGACTTCTAACCTAGTTTGTATTCTTTGCAGCCACCAAAGTCACTGGTACAGTAAAATGGTTCAACGTCAAGTCGGGCTATGGCTTCATCAATAGGTAAGCAAGCCGCTTCTCTCAGTCTGGTATTTAAATGACAAGGTCAAGTAATTTGCATAACGCGCACACGTGATTTTGACAGCTTCATGTTTCAGCCTTTTAAACAAGGGATTTAATTAATTGCACTTGATAAATCCATCCTGAGTTGTGATTTGTTTGTGTTTTCATTGAGGTTTTCATTGTTGAATGGATTGGGCTTTTGTCTGCGCTGGACCCACGTGTTTCTCGTAGATTAGACATGTCTGGGGTGATTAGCATTGGTGGAATGGAGGCTGCCCCCTCCCCTTCCTGGATTCCTGCTAACTTAGCAAAGTTCTTTGTGAGTTAGTTTAGTCAAGGCTATTTGGCAGGAGGTACTTAGCTGGGGTGCAGTTCAGACTTTGCAGTGCAATTGCTTTGTCTGCATTTAGAATAAAAAGAGAAAAGGAAGAATTCAGCCATCCAATCAGTACAAGGATAGCTACATGTAAAAACAATTTTTCAGCAACCAAATTTATTAAGAAAATTTAACTAATGCCAATTAGTTTAACTGAAGCAATTACTTACCTGTAATCATCTGAAAGACATTCTCTAGCTCTAGTTTGTCTTCAAAATCCCAATACACAAAGTATCTAATTTACATTGTATACGAAGGTCAATACACGTTTGACCAATTGATAGTTGATTTTGTCTAATTAAAATTCAATTGATAAATTTTTGTGCTACATTTTGATTTTTGAATCCCATTTCAAGCACATATCCTGTCAGATTCATTTATCAATTATTTATGGCTGCATAATAAGCCTGATAATTTGCGTAAGTTAGCAAATTGAAGCAATTAAATACTTTTAATGATTGTATTGAGGAAATTTCAGCGAAATTACAAGCTGGTCTTTGTCAATAGCCAATGTACCGAATTCATGATAGACCTTGGTACATTCAGCTGAATTGTAAAGTACAATATGCATATAATTTTAATGTATAATCCATACACAAAAGTGGATTTTCAGGGTATTTAAACTGCATTTAGATGTGGCTTCACAGTATTCAGCTATGAAATCCTGGATTTAGGCATATTGTGGCCCAGATGTTTTTGCTGTAAAGACTTGACACCATATTTTTCGCTGTATTGTCGTGTTACTGTACTGGTTGAATAAAATTAATGTATTTTTGGGCAATTTTCTTTCAATATTGTGAGTTGACTTCAGATTTAATTGCTGCAATTTGCCCTTAAGTTGCACCAAGATATTTGCCATGCTTGAGTGATTGGCTATTATGAGACTTGCTGAACTGCTTCATTTCTTAAATATCCTTAATAATTGCCCTTAATTTGGGCTTGAATACATGTTTCTTCTATGCCTGAGGGGTTGACCAATTAAGCCAGTTAAATGTAATTCATTGAGAGTTCACTCTGTCTTTACACAAATTGTATAATTTGACACTAAACGGGGTTACTTAATTGACTATGAAAAATTACGAAGTTTTCGCCTATATTTAAAATTGAGTCTAAAATATTAAAGGGTCATTGCATGGAGCCTGGGGGATTTCTGTTTGCCAATGGCATTTCTAGCATTAGATTGAATCACTACATTTCTACCCCTTTGGTTTGTGTATTGCCAGTACCCCAGCTTTGGCAGTATGGGGTACTGGTATTGTTAATGGTAAGGGGGGGGGGTGGAGTGAATAGGGTGGGTCTAGCACATGACCTGTGGAATGTCAGTTCTGGGGATGTGTATATGTACTCTGTTGTAGGGTGCTATATCCCATTCTCAATCCTTGTGTCAAATACTTGTGCCAATTTATTATGAGTCACCTGGACTTGTGCACGTTGTATATTATATTCTGACTAATGTGGCTGTTGACAGGGAGGAAGGGTGTTGAAAAAGAGAGGGGGTCTGTTTGGAAGAGGAGGGGGGGGGGGGTGCTGTTCAGGAAGAGGAGGAGGGGGGTGTTTGGAATGAAGAGGGGTTTTGGAACATGACCCAATTAGATAGTTTAAGTTTAATTTTGAGATAGTGTTTGATTGGAATCTTATGTACCCTAAGCCAGAAAAGTAAAGCTCTCACATGTTACGTTATGCAAATATTATCATCATGACATTCGTGTGCACTTTTACCAAAAAATTCTTAAATTTTGCTATTCTCAGAATAATGTTTGAAAACTACTAAATTGAAGTTATGTCTTTATTTTTCAGAGATGATACCAAGGAAGATGTGTTTGTCCACCAGGTGTGTGTTCTTGATGTGTTTATAACTTGAGAAGGTTATATGCATTGCTGAATTAAAAAAAAATAGTGGAAAAACATTTTTGGAAAAAAAATTATAATTTTTTGGGTGTTGGGGAAAAAAAGTACTCTGTAGCCTTACTTAGTATAACAATGTAAGTTCATTGTGCGAATTTGGTGGTCGGGGAATAAAACTATAGAAACCGCCTTTTATACAGGAACTCAGCTTTAGCTAGGTGATGAAGCTGTTTAGCCACATTTGTTGTACTCCTCCAAAGTTGTTTAGCCAAATAACAGAAATGAATAGTATTTTTTGCTAATTTCTTTAGCCAGATAAGAATTTTGTTAGCATTTTGCTGTTTGGCTGATAGCCAGCTACTCCCTAGCTGTATTACAGTAAGATATATTTATCATAATTCTGTGAATAATCTCGTTCCTCCGCAGACTGCGATCATCAAGAACAACCCCCGGAAGTACCTGCGAAGTGTCGGGGACGGGGAGAAGGTGGAGTTCGATGTGGTGGAGGGCGAGAAGGGCAATGAGGCCGCTAACGTGACCGGCCCCGGGGGCACCCACGTCCAGGGCAGCAAGTACGCTGCTGACAGGCGCAGGTTTAGGTGAGCATCTCATCTGACTTACCA
Source organism: Platynereis dumerilii (assembly GCA_026936325.1). NCBI lineage: Eukaryota > Metazoa > Annelida > Polychaeta > Phyllodocida > Nereididae > Platynereis > Platynereis dumerilii. The sequence goes on along the minus strand of JAPTHN010000017.1, from coordinate 7,227,348 downwards.
GTGTTCCAGCTCGGCCATTTGAGCATGGCGCCGCGCCACGCCCGACCCTCGTCCGCCATGCCCAAAAAAAAATAAAAAATTGAAAAAAAAAAATTTTTTTTGAAAAGTGCCCTCATTTCTATAAAATTGTATGCCCGAATCAAATCCTAGCTGGAACACTGCTTACAGGCTAACTTATTGTAGGAGATATTGTTAATAAGTTGATATTTGTGAGAAACTTCAGTACCTCTAAATAGCCCACACTGATGGCTTAAAACACAAACTCAGTGAAAAGAAACTGTATGAAGTTTTCTTTCTCTTGTATATAGTTATACAGTTTAACTTAGAAAGGAAGAATAGCCTATTTGTCTATGTTTCTGAGCATATGTAATTAAATTGGAAATTTGAGAACTTTGCAGTGCATTAGTCATTTTCTCTGTGATTAACTTAATTTATCCTCTTAACTCTTGATGATAAATTATAATATAAAAGTTTATAAATAATATATTTACAATTGTGTCCAAGCTCAAGCTGTATAATCATTTAAATCTGCATAATGTCTTGTTTTTTGTTTCATTCATGTACATAATCGATATTGAAATTCCTATAATTGTAGTAGCCCTGGAAATTTCAGGCAGGGGTGGTACCCGAGAGGCAGGGGGGGCCGAGGTGGCCGAGGCGGAGGCCGAGGACCCCCCATGGAACAAGGAGACGGCGACCAGGAGGAGGATTATGATCAAGGTGTGTTGCAAGACAATAGCTTCAATTCTTGATGTTTTTAAAGAAGCCAGTAACTTTAATCCAGACAAATTCTGTGTTAAATAATCAGTGCATGATAAAGTCATTAATGTTCTAGATAGCCATGAAGTCACATTGTATTTGGGGATTAAATGTCGGTTTTGCTGTTGGTAGAGGAATTGATCCAGCTGTACTTCATGCATTTTTGTTTGTGAAAATTTATAAGGTTTAGTCGGCAATATGTACTTTATTTGATTCAGTCAGATGACCAAACATTTTGAAATAAAGATCGCATTTAATGAGTAGGCTAGATTAAAAAACTTTTTTTGCATTGCCTTTTCTTGTAAATAATGATTCAAATTTCACCAGTTTGTAGTTTAATACGTCTATTTAATATTTATGTGAAGCTATTTTGTCATCAATATGCAATAATATGAAATTCTATAATTCCGTGAGATTTCACCAGCATTGCAATCCTTGCTCTGTGGCTCATTATTGAACCTTTTATATACTTGGTAATATTGATAATTTATAGTTCAATGAATTCATGAATACTTTTTTCAGGTGGCCCAGCAAGAAGGCGGCCGTTCTGGAGGCGCAGGCGATACTGGGGACCCCCCAGAGGAGGCCGCGGTGGATTCCGAGGCAGGGGGAGGGGCGGACCACGTGGACCACCTCAGGTAAACATCCTTTTAAAATATTTTCCAATTATAAGCATTTTATAAGGACAACTTTCAATGGTGGTTGTCCTTGGTGAGTAATTTGTGTATTTCGTATTTGTTATCAAGAAGGATTGTCTTCATAAATAACACTTTATTCATCTGGTTATGGAATTTCATAGTTTATGCGTGTTGGTGTTTGAAAAGTTAATGCTATTTGCAATTGCACAATGCACATGGTCATGGAGGCTCGGGTTCCTGGCCATTTCCGTCAAATGTCCTGTTATATATAAATTAATGAATATTTTTTAATATAAACAGATCTAGATGGCTTCTCATTCATATAAACTTGAATTTCTTTTGAACAGTACTTCGGTGACCAAGGCATCGAAGGAGGAGATGGCTACATGGAGCCCGCCATGCGCGGTGGTGCCGGCCTAAGGCGCCGACCGAGATTCTACAGGTATTACAACCGTCCCACCCGTTACTACCCCAACCAGGGTGGACCCCCTGATGGTGGCTTCAGAGGGCGTGGCCGTGGAGGCTTCAGGGGGCGTGGCCGAGGAAGGGGGCGTGGCGGAAGAGGGGGACGACCCCAATCCGACCGTGGAGACCACTCCGGAAATGAAGATAATGGCCAACAGGTGAATATATGAATATTTATGAGTTAGTCCTATTATTAGCTCAGAACCCAACTGCTCCGGAACTACTTTCTCAAGTTCTGCATCTACATACATGTATCTGGATTTTTCCGTATTTTGTAGTCGTGAAATTGACTCCTTTTGTAATACGGAGTATGTGTAGGCGGGTGTGGATTGACGAATAGTTTGCTGTAGCTTTTAGCTGACATAGTTAGGCTTCAGTTTTAAGTAGTATAGAAAATGATAACATGCATGATTGATATAAATTCCCTGACTGTAATGTAATAATGTAAATAGTTGATGTGCTCTGTAAAGTAGTCCTGGGACAGGGACATGGGGTTAGATGTCAATCACTTGATTTTGCTAATTTATTACTATCAATTCACAGGATTCATAATAATTAGCTAATAATCCTAGACTCTTAAATATCATAGACTCAGCATATAACAAGTTTGGGATATATTTCAATGATATTTGTAGATGGTAGATGACGAACAACCCTACCGTCAGTATGTACCTGACAACCAGCCTGCTGCAGAGCTTGAAAAACCTGCACAAAAAGTGGAGCCAAAACCTAGCCCCCCTGCAGGACCAGTAGCGCCTACTCCTGCAGTGCCTGCCCCTGCAGCGCCTGCCCCTGCGGCACCTGTGGCGGCTCCTGCAGCGCCTAAAGTGGCTGCTCCTGCGTCTGCTACAGGACCTAAAGTGCCTGCTGCCTCCCCTGCTGTGCCTGCGGGACCCAAAGTGCCTGCTGCTGTGCCTAAGGTGCCTGCAGCTGCCCCACAGCCTGCACCTGCTGCCGCAGGGCCTAAAACACCCACTGCTCCTGCTGCAGGACCTAAGGCAGCAGCCGCTGCTCCTGCCGCAGGGCCTAAAGTGCCTGCTGCACAGCCTGCGGCTCCTATTGTGCCTACGCCTCCTGCAGGGGCTAAGCCAAAACCCCAGGCCAAGGTAAAATAGTGAATTAAACCAGTTGGTTTCACTAGTTCCTAAGCATCTTGTGTTGCTCTCCCTATATATAAAATTATATAATCGTGTGTGTCCTGGTCTTGAACCCTGCACTCTGTTCACACCACCTTCTTGCAAGTTGAATCCCTTCATAATATTTCAAGTTTTCACAATAACCTTTAACTTGTATTTATAAATATCAGCTTTAATCTGTTCTGGGAGATTTGTTTTAAGAGCTTAGATGCTAAGACAAGATTTTGTTTGGTGGCCAGCTGTTTTTGCAAAATTCTGCAAAACTAAACCTTTGCTTTTTCATTTATTTCTGGTCATTCACAGACTCACAATTTCAGAATGACTGAATGGATGTTTGTTATGTTGCCTGAAATGCATTGACAGGCTAATGACAGCAGCCTTGTGTATGCCTTCATTCAATGCATTGCATTCATATGTGTATGTCCAGTACCTGCCTAACCTGACCATAATTGTTTCTGACCCCCTCTTGTTTGCCCAAAAGAATGACTTAAATTATGAGCCATTGCTTTCTTCTAATTCATAACACCGTCATTAATTTAGGACATATTCTGAAGCTATCTGAGTTGACCTTGTCAAAGTATGTTATCTACGATGATTAGGTGCAGATAGGTGGCAGCCTGGACTGTGATGACGGCATTTGCGACAGGTGCTGTCATCTAGTGTCTTTGTTTTAAAGTATACTTAATAGATTTATTCTTCAACGTGTGGTATAAGACATATTCGCGAATCATTGGGAAGGGTGAGCTCAGTGGTAGCGTGTTGAGCTGCCAATCTCTGGGTCCAGGGTTCGAATCCAGCTCTTGTCAGATCACCTGGTCCTATGTCTATGTAAGACCACAGTTTCAATCATCCTTCGTCTCATTGCTGTGTCCTCCTCCTGTCCTAATTGGCCTAACAAGTACATAAATGCAGGTTGTAAAACCCCAGTCATCCATATATCTGACCAGAATAATATAACAACTTCCAAAATGAGGGTTTGGGATGTCAATGTCATCTTCCTAACATAAATGACATATATTTCTCATTTATGTGCTGCGTTGGTTACACAGTTTACTTGGTTAAAGTTGGTTTGGTGGCTAAGTTTCATGTGGTTAAGTTTGAAATAAGGCAATGATAAATTATGAATTGTACGTTATGGCACTCAAATCTTCAAACATACCTGCCAATTCATTAAAGTTTCACTGCAAATATTTATTCAACGGAACAGGGTAATGGTATTATGGGGTTTATAGGGATAGAGCCTTAAGGTGCAGTTTTGGGTTTAAGAGATAAGATTTATTTAGTTAGATAATTTTGGGTATGGGAAAGTTTGTGAAACTTAATTAGCATTCTGAATGATACCCCTCTAATAGTTATGCACGGTTTTGTACTTGTAGTGGCTCTTAGAGCTTATGTGTGATATTGTTATAGATGCAATTTAATTATGTGTTGGTTGCTGTCTTCCTGGCCTATTAATATTTTAACTACTGCTTTAATATGTACCTGTTAAATTATCATAGTAGATTCTTTACAAGTGCTGGAGTTTATTAGAGAAAAATAATTTAACTGCAGAATAATTTTTAAATAATTTTGATATGTAACAGCTCTCAAGATCAATTTAATATTCTAATATTTATTTTTGGAAAATAGATGGAAAACACACCTTGAAAAAAGTTTCAAATCTATAAAATTACATTTTAAGAAATGTTGGAACTATTAAAATATCTTGAAGCCAAGGTGTCTTATATCTTCAGTACTTCCTGTAGCAGTCCGCACTCTTGTCAAATTCTTTATTTGGTTTATTTTTTATGTTTCAGGAGAAAGACATGCCTGTAGCCGACGTCACCGACGGCCAATCGTCCGTGTAAGAAAGGCGAGCGTCATCAGCAGTCTCCCGCAAATATCATCTCATCATTACATCTCCGAAAAGAATTAACAACACCAAGAAAACATCCTTAGTGCAGCGCCAATACACCAGGCGGCGCTGCACAAACCGGCTTAGTTTCTTGACACCACAAATTGCATCGCAGACTTTTAAGTTATCGCTAAGAAGAACTGAAGTCTATCATCCTTAATATCTTGAAATAAATGAACGAATTGTTGTGGCAATTAGGTAGAAATATGCTTTAGAACTTGCAAAAATTGTAAGACATCACTTTCCGAGTCCCCCGTCTTTATAATGATAAAAATAAAATCAAAAATTCCAAAAAAAAAATCGAATAAGAGCTGAATTTACATTGAAAATTTACATTGTAATTACATTGCGAAAATGTGAATGTAAGGCAACAAGTGTAATTCATCATCTATTTTTAGATCCGAAATTTTCTGGTAGCAATGTATTATTTGTGCATGATAACCATTCTTCGCAGTAGGTTTTGAAGTGTGAACCCAAAATTCTAGCAAAGATGGTTTGATTGACGGAAACACCACGTCATCATCTCTGCTCTGATTGGCTAAACCAACTGGACCAATCAGCAAGGGGTTGACCTGGTAACCATGGCAACATCTAGCTTGGTAACCATGGCAACATCTGTCAATCCTCCCGTCTTGCCCCAACCCCTTATGAAAGAACTTCTCATTGGCATAACAAAACGAGTGTGAACCATTGATTTTTCAATTGCTTTTCAAATAAGTTGATATCAAATGCTTCGATTTATTTATATATCATGTGTTTATTAATGACTACTTTAAAGATCGCATTTTCATGCAAATGTTTTTGCTCAGTTTGGAGGAAAAGGCCTCGTATTAACTTAACCATTAATAACGGTGGCTGCCATTTTGTAAAGAGCTGCTTTTTGTACTTTTTAAGGTGGAGTCAGGGTTAGGGTTTTCACCCTCGGTTAGTTCTAACATACAGTAAGACTCTTTAAAACTATTCACCTGGCATTTTGCAGATTTGCAACCAGAAAAGACAAGCTCTGCATCTCTTTGCAGCTTGGTCTTTCCTGGGTGAAATGTATCATGAACCAAATTAAACTCTTGTGGAAAATGTCATCTTTTATCGCACTCAATAAAAGCCAGCCCAAACATCAGGGAGCTGATCGATCTACAATAATAATCTCGTGTTTGCATAATGATTACGTAAATATCTTAACATTTTCTAGGGTATGCCTATAATTAGTAAGGACGAAACTGGTTGAAGTGTTTGATTTCAAAATAGATTGATTTCCTGTGATGGCAGATGCATGGAACAATGGTTAGTTCCGAGATGCTTCTTGAGATTGTTTTCCTGGCTCAACATTTTTGTGGCAAATTCGGTTTCTGTCCGAAATTTTAATTTTCCTGGTGGTGGGCCAAATGTGCCACATTTTACCAGAATATTCCTGAGAGTTAAATGAGCGAAAGTTTGGTCTTCGACTTTTGTGAAAAGTGGAGATATTGCTGAGATTTCGAAAGGAGCAAAGTATTTTTTAGGTGTGAATTTTGGTTGTCTGAACAGTTGTTGATTGGTCCCACGATTCCCTATCAAATGGCATAATGTAATAGGTAATTATAGGTTAGTCAAATAGTGTCTGTGGGTTGGTCTCAATAGGGCGGGTGCTCTTCAGTTGCGCCCAGAGAATCCACAATGTAATTATTTTGCCATGCCAAATTGCTAATTGGATTTCCAAATATTTGGCTGAATAACCTGAATTTATTAATTGGGCCACAAGTCTTGAACAGATCAGGCTCATCTGTAAGCAAAGAATATTTCTGGAGCATTGTCAGCAGACTTGACCAGACAGGGGTGCCAGTGCTGATCATCTCACTGGGCTGTGGAGTGACTGACTGGCTGTCCTCATTTGGCTGAGGGTTTCCAGAACATTGTAGCAAAAATCAAGCCATCTGATTGGTTGAGAGGGACACACCTCTAGATCATTGCGCGTCTGGGTGATTCGGTTCTTAGTTGAGATAAAAACAAAATCTAGGCAATAATATGCTTAGAGAAGGTTTGTGGCGGACAATATATCGAATATCAGGCTATGGTGATGTCCAATATTGTGTACTTTTGAGCAGATGCCAAGCTTAGCACGGACTACTTTTTTCTTGCCCAGACATAAAGGGCACCGGCTGAGTGGTGCGGCCAGATTGCTGAAGCAGAACGATTTGGAAACTGAGAAACTGTGAAAGGAGAAACGCAGTAAACTGGAACAACATGCTTGCAGTCAGGAGGATGGCACTGGACTTCTCCAGAAGGTAAAAGATGCTGCCCTGATCTGTGTCCATTTTATGTGAGAGCACATGTTTTCCTTTCTCCTTTGAAATGCCCAAATCATGGCAAAAACGGGCACTCATCAGGTCATGGCACTGCACTGTTGCCAAGCTCCCGAAGTCTTTCTGCTAAAATCTGACTTAGCTGTACTGCGTTCTTTTTATTTTGCATAAGAAAATAAAAGAAATGTAAACAGTTGTGCACTGACAACGTTTTTAAAAAGTATGAATGTCAACACTCCTGTGGCAATTTAATGTTGCCCAGAAAAACATACAGTCATTCCAGAATCAAAATGATTCTGAATGCCAGAATTGTGTCATTGGAACATGCACTGACTGAACAGAACAGATGATGGCATTGATGCACAAGCTCAGTTGACTGGTTGATGCTGCTGTGCAGCTGATCCATACTTGTTCAGTGATAGTACACTGCTAACTTCCTAAAAATGCTTGTCATAAGCCCACATGTTAGAGCTTGTGTAATTGTGCAATTCCCAATTAATTAACTCGGTATATTCTGATCTACTGGATCTAGGCCTGGGCAATTGAGATTTTGAGTTACTAAGCGTACTACTACGTTACTGAAATTTTCAGTGAAGACATTTTTAGTTGCAGCAATTTATTTAGGTGGTGTGATATCAGGGACATATCTAGAAATGGCCTAAAGGGGGGGCCTAACATGGGTTCAATACGCGACGTTTAGCGGCTTTTCCCATGTTACTTTTGGACCAAGGGGGGGGGGGCATGGCCCAATGGTTTCGGTGACAAAGTCTTCACTTGAAAAAAAGAAGTTCAATCGAATTTCAAATGGGAAGTATGAAAACAGTTAGTAAATAGCTGTAAATGATTGTATTGAATGTTTTGTGTATCATGGTAGGCTTATGGCTATGTCAGCTATGTGTATTGAATAATAAATTTGTTGATTCCCAAAATAGATGTGCCAATTTGCACAAATTGTCAGTGTAAGTCAATGCCCCTTTTAAAAAGCTGATAATTGCTAAAATTAGAATTAATAATGTTGATTATTAAAAGTGATTCGGAGACTGAGTGCAACTATTGGTCTATTACTCAACATCGCCTTGACAAGTAAATTGTGTAATGTTGCAGTAACCAATGTATTGTAATAACTTTTTACATCATTTTGATGGTCTGTACTATGGTTTATGTGCTTGTTGTTTGTCAATTCTAGGCTGCCGATAAATACAAATAATGGCATACACAAACATGACATTTATTCAACAATTCATTGATTTGATATAAAAAGCATTACAAGTGTTAATCTTGTGTGTTCTCATGCTATTTTATTAATAAATAAATTCAGTTTTTTAACCTTCTAATTGGAAATGTCCTCCTGGCCTTATGTTAATTTGTTTAGAAATCTGAATATTAGCAGCTGTTAGTAAAGCTAGAACCAGTTATATCAACATGATTCTGTACTCCCAGCTAACATTGAGGTCATCATGTGAAATTTGATGATTATAAAGTTGATAAGAACGCAAACAAATTGTATTATTATACTTGGCAATTTGTTAGTTTATACTTCTTAGACTATTGTATTTCTGTATTTTCTGAGCTGTCTTAGGTCAGTTGGTCACGCCAACTGTGTTGTCAAGTTGAACTTTTGCTTTTCTTTTGTAGTTGAGCGCTAGGTCCAGGGTTCGAATCCGGCTGTTGCCGGGTCACCTGGTCCTATGTTGGACTGCAGTTTCAATTTACCTTTCCTTATTGTCAACTTATGTCAAGTCCTCCTCCTGTCCTAATTAGCCTTCCGGGTGCATAAACACAGGACGTAAAGCCCCACTCATCTATCCGTCTATTCGTAGTTGGTTGTTATTAGAATTGCACAATCCAAGTTAGACCAAGTAAGAATGTCAAAAGTGTATTGTTTAGCTTCATAAGCAGTCTGCGAATTATGTTATTTGAGTATCAAGGCCTAGTTTTGTTACATTTTGATGATCGCAAATAGACATTTGTGTACCTGAAGTGGAACGTTGAATGAAGACTTCAAGTACTTTAAATTATAATTCTAGTTTGTGAAGTAGGCCTACTTAAAATATTTCATTCCATATGATTAGATCGGTTTCAGGGGAGTTCATACAAAATGAAACATAAAATGAAAGTTTTCAAGGGCTTTAAAATTACTATTCTAGTTTTTGAAGTGTCTCAGATTTCCATTGTCCTAGGGATCAGCTGGCCATTAGCCAAATAGCAAAATGCTAACACAATCCTGATCTTGCGAAAGAAATTATAAAAAAATACTATTCATTTCTATCATTTGGCTTTAGAAACAACTTTAGAGCAGTACAATGAATCTGGCTAAACAGCTTCATCACCTACCTAAAGCCTAGATTGTCTAGTAAAGAACTACGTTCTAAGTTCAAACAATAAACAATACACAATACTTGCAAGATAATGTTTTGTTTCAAGCTGCATTGTTTCGACTATCAAAAGAATCAAAACACAATGCTTATTTTGCAATTTTGTCATACCAATGCCACTAGACATAGTTTTCTGATTGACAAGAATTTTCTAGGATTAACATCAATTGATTAGCTTCACAATGCACTGAATGCAGGAAATTGTTCAATTGTTACTTTGAAAAGCCCTCGAGATAAAAACCTCATTGAAAGCCATTGACTCAGTTTGTTGTTAGATAAGGATCTCGAAACAAATGTGTATTATCACACGTAGTATGTGTTTTTGGATTGTTTTTGGTTGTTTTTAAGTTCAATAAGGGGTTAATGATGTTTGAGTGCCTCGTCCTTGTAGTAAGATTAATTTAGCACCATAACCCAGTAACTCGTTTCCACACCTTTTGAAGACCTGATAGTGAATTAACGTCAATTTATCAGCTGATCATATCTTCGCGACTCATCAAATTTGGTCAAAGCTGACATGGTCGGTCGAGAATAACAACCTGGTCAATCCATTCAATTGTAATTCAAAATTGCTCCGTATCACGACTGAGTGTTCTTTTGGGAAAGGATTCTAAAGATGTGGGCTTCCAGTCACTGGGCTTTGGGGTTGGTTCCAGCTCTGCCGCGTCATCTGGACTTACATACATAATGTAGGGATGTCATCGAAAACTACATTTTTTCGATCCAATAATCAACAAAAACTTTTCCGATGCATCGAAGGTATCGATACCCTTTAATATTGTTCAGTTATCAAAAAATAATCACAAGATTTCCGAATTTTCATCACCCACATCCGCCATTTAGAATCTCGTGGTCTCGTTTGCGATACTTGCGGAATTGTATCGATGCGGTATCAATTCGGACAACTTTTCCGGTTCATCAATTCTGGCTGTATCGATCACAATCATAACGTAATGTATGTTGGACAGCACTTTCAATCGTCCTTTGCCTCCTGCCAGCCCTTGTCATCAATCCCACCTTCTGATTGGAGAATGGCAGAGTCTCTTTTCCACCCTACATATAATAAATTCTTATTAACGAATTATTTCGTTCCATTCCGCATTGCAATAAGATCACAATCCATATCCATGATCATCCTCATTTTCATCTAATCAATATTGTTCTATTTATTTAAGATTTATAATCAATTTTACATAGTAAGTTGGGGCAGCAATCCTATAGTTACTTGTAACTCCGCTGTTACCCTTTGATGCATTTGTTTGTTTTAAAACTATCGGGTGTATTGTATGAAATTATCTAGAGGTTACTGTATTTACATTATGCATTCATAAATAAAATAACTCTAACTCTAACTCTAACCAAGTCTAGTTCCCTTAATAGATTTGCCGAATAGAATAGTGGATTGCATGGAACTTAACAAGTTGAGGGGTAAATTCATCAAATATGGATTCAAAAATCAATAATTTTGCTCTAAAAGTTAGGTCCATTGCTACAACAGAAATGTCACAGTCAGCTTCGAATCATTGTGTCAAAAAAGCTTTAATTTGTATAAAAATTTTCTTTTATCGTGAATAACATTTATCGTAACTCAGTAACTCTTTTAAAATATCCCTTTATTGGGATGTACTAACAATAGAAAGTGATAAATCTAACAGTGATCACATTTTTGATGCAAATAACAGCTTGAATGCTGAATCAAATGGTAATAACAGTTTGAATGTTAATACAAGTAATACTGACACTTTGAATGATCAAAATATTGAACTCCATGAATTGTCATGTGTATCTAAGCAAGGTTTTTCTGACTCTAACTCTGCAATAAATGGCGATGATGTAAATGTGATAAAAACTATTCATGCTAAACCTAGTGTAAACTGCTATGAGGAGAAGACCAAGCAACTTAAATTTATTGTGTGGAATGTACATGGATTAGCCAATAAGTTAGACTCTAAAGACTTTGTAGATTATGTAAGTAAGTTTGATGTAGTGGTTTTTCTTGAATCAATGAAACGTGATGTCACCGCTGAGCTTTTAGCTTCAGAGGTGTCTTCATTCTTTCCTCTTATAGGAACTTTCCTCAAATCGCCATGAACCTCAAGACCTTAATTTTGTAATATCATTTGTATTATTATTGTATAGAAGTAATATGATATATTATATTATTGTGTAATGAGATTCGATGATAGCAACGGGGTAGAACTCACCCCATGTTTCCATGGCAACAGTTACCCTGGTGTTTCTGCGCAGCCGCAGAACACCCTAGTAGCAATCTCTGGGGGCAAGCTTGTTTGCCCAGCCAGAACAGAGCCCGCTTCCCGCTGAGGCAGCAGCAGGGCTACCTGTCTCCCTGACGGGGTGACGATTCGTCAGGTAAGGGTATTGTTGTTAGAGGTATGATCAAGGGTTACTCTTAAAGGAACCTCAGGTCATGGTTGATTGAGATGGCATTAGTTAATGATGTATGTAATTCGTTAAGATCATTGTTTAATGTATTGATAAGTTGGTTACCATCGGTTCTTCGAATGACTCTTAATGTAACTGTTTATGAATTGTGTATTAAATGGATACGTGAAACTAAACTGTCGAGCCTCTGGTATTTCTTGAGTAAGGTGTTTCGTGGTGGCAAGTGCTAAGGTGTCTCCCGCAGGATCCCCGGCGATGAGTCCATCTACTCGATTAGCTACCTCTCACAAAGATACGTGCGTTAACATTATATGGGGGGAATTAGCTAAAAGATGGCATGGTGAGAGAATACCGGTCTGCGGCTTCTTGGCGCTTGTCTGCTGTGTCACACTGTCTCTTGATTTACTACGTTTTTCAAATTTAAGGAATAGCAAACATATTCAGTTCTTGTACCATTACACGTATTGACTTATCAACGGTAACGTAGGCATCGACAACACACGTCGAACTGTAGAAGCAGAACTCTCTGAGATAGCATAGGAATAATTCTTTATATCTGTAAATGATCATACATAGCAACTCAATGTTTCATGTTTGTACGATGTAAGATTCACATTTAGTGACGTTTCTTCCCGAAACACTAGCCTTGCAATGCTATAGGCTATGGGCCTACGGTTTCTTCGCATGAAGAAAGTCCACTTCCTTGATGTGGAAATTCGATTATGTCACAACTTCATATCATGCATAGCGGGTTCGCCAGCTATGGCTAGAGAGCATTGGTTCAACGCCATGCCATTAGTCGCTGTTTTGGTTTCCTAATTAGCTATTGTTCTGCTATATCGTTAATTAAATTGATTAGTATGCTCTACTAAACATGCAGAGCCCAAAGCCTAAAATTAAAATTCATAAAGTTTTACAGAGCCATGTTATCCCACCTTAATTCATCTACTAGTATAGGGGGCGCAATTTTCTTGTCAGGTAGCTCAGGGGCTTCGCCCATATCTTTATTTGGTTACCTACTAGCTCATGTTCAGCTTCGATATGCCTGCCTCTCATCTTCCACACCTCTCACAACTTTACCTACACACCTCATCCAGACCCGGACCAGACAACGCACTCAAGTCTCTGGGGCATCTCTCGCATCATTAGGCCTTCCTGGCAACACAGCACATCTTCCAATACGGTAGGAGCTCATTTTGCAAACATTAATAGGAAAGGCACTTGATTCTTATTTCCTTAATTTATTATGTTTTCTTAGGCTATCTGTCATCTCCTCTTATACTTTAATTTTTGCATTTTAAGGTTACATTACCAATATGTCTGTCTGTTTCCAAACACATAGCATACTATTTAGATTTTATATACACGGCACTTAAGGTCTAATAGCCTGGTCCCATGGCCACGCTATTCTGCCTTCCTTTTTCCTCACTCTGCAACTTAAATATGTCACATTTCATTACTTTTAAAATTACAAATTCGCTATTGCCCGTCCAACGAACACTCTGGAGATTTTGATTATCACATACTGATTGTCATCCCATCATTGCTTTCTTGAGTAACAGCATGCTCTTCTTCATTTATGCATGTTTCCATTCATTTATTGCCGTTGTGCGCATTGATCATTGATAGTGTATCGTGTTGTATTTTGTTGTGTCAGGTCTATTGTTCTACTTTTAGCTAGCCAAAGTTAGTTAGTTTAGTTTCTTATTGACTTGAAGGGACAAGTCGACATTTTTTCTTCATGTATGGTGACGTGCTACAGTTAATCCTGCATTTTATGTATATGTATTTAAAGCAAGATAGGTGATTACTTATTTCATTATTACTGATATATGGTTTTCGAGTGATGTCTTCATTTCCTTATTCTTCGGGTCGTCGGTTGATATGTGTTACGAGTTACATCCACGTTTATTGCAAGGAATTGCTGTGGCACATTTTGTAGCCTTTACCCTTATTTTGATTTTAGGCTCTCTTTTTATACGTAATCTCCCTCAAATTAGTTATATTTTTGCTCTGGTAAGTGCTAGTATGCACGGCACGCTTGCACTTCTTACATCTATTTTTGCTCTGAATGTCTGTCCCGTTGACACAGTTGACACTTCAGCAGTGGTTACTTAAGTTCCGTTTGGAAGCTCAGACAGCGGTTGATAAGGGATATTTGTCTGCTCGTGCTTCTCGTTATATCAAACATTACACCCCTACTATTCTCTTTAATAAATGGTTATTGTTGGCTGCTAATGATAAGAACACTCAATGGCATGTCTATGAGTCGATACTAGATCAGCTAGGTTATTTGTCTCTTCCCTTACCAGAACTTGCTCTGTTTCGTGAGGCTTCTTTTGTTCGTTATAAAACGTATTTGAGAAAACCTACCAATGTATGGCTTTACCCTCTTACCCTCATGATGTCAGAAATTGACTCATCCTCTGCTAGTACAAGTCAGGGCGATAAGGGACACATCGATATAACTGACGTTTACACTGATACATCGCTTTCAGGTGAACAGCCTAATACCTCGGGCCAACACATTGCCCAACAACCAGATAATTCTTCATTGACTGTTCCTTTACATGTAAAAGTTGGGGATATTATTGACGGGTCCCGTGTTTCCACACCTTCTCATGATAGCTTAAAATCTCGTGAGGAATCACCTGGCCGACACGATTCTGATTCTGACGAAGACAATTCACATCTTGCTCTCAAGACTGCTAGGGATAAGCTTGATAATTCCGATAAAAATATTTCTGCTGGCCATACTTTTGATAGTGATAACGCTGATAAACAGTCTTTTGGTGGAAATAGATCTCCAGCTCTTTCTGATTCTGGAAGTCACGAACATCCATCTAATATTACCGGCATTCCTGCAAATTCCAATAACGCCGAAACAGGTGAGGATAATTCTGCTTCTCAGGCTGGTCAGTCTGACGCCTCTCTTATACATCAATTAGATTCTCAGCAACCTGGTGCATCATCATTTCATAATACTGGTCAACAAACGCCTGTTTCACAGCCTGGTGCTACTGCACAAACCCCTCCTGTTACGTCTACTGTCAACAGCAGTGAACACCCCCAATTACCTCCTGTTTCTCCTAGTCATTCTTTATACGGCTCTGATAATCATCACCATCGCACCCCAGACGACAGTCCACGATCTTCCCCCCGCCATCAGACCCCTCCACGTGAACCTGGATCAGATTTGAGCGACGACCAAATTCCTTCATTGGGAGGTCTCCGTCATCAGCATCAAGTCCCTCCTCCCGAGGACCCTTCTGTGTTTGATAACGTTTCCAACAACGCCTATCAAAACCAGGAATTCGACCAGTCTCTTAATAACTTTCAATTTAATCACTCTTATCAGGAGCCTCCATCTCAACAACACCCCCCATCGTTTCCCCCGGGCCACGCACAGCAACCTTCCCCGCGGACTGACACGTCGCCCAGCACCACCCGGCCTGCTCCAGGACCCTCTGCTTTCTCTGTACCCCCCGTCCCATCTCATACATCTACTCAGGGAAGCCAGCCCGCATCTTTCACTCCTGCACAGACTTCTCTTACGAATACAGTTCAGTCTGCTACAATCTCATATACTGTAAATACTGTCACTAGACCACGTACAGCTAATACAACCACTCAAGTACTGTTCCCTTCTCACACTCCTCACCCTAGTCGTAAGCCAGTTATAGGTTACACTGATCCCAGCCATCAAACACTTTTGCATCGCCTCTCTGCTCAATCTCCCTCTGGCTCCAATATGGCTTCGAATAATCACAACCCGGGTGTGACCACTCCTTCTAATTACAATGCTACATCGGCCGCTTTTTCTCATACACCTGCAGTTCGCACTGGTGATCAATTATTATTCGAACATGCTAATCAGCCTTCACATTTTTCTCAACAGGTTACCCAGTCTCAAGCCTCTTCAGCCAATCAAACTTTTCAAGATCTCCCTAACTTTGATCCTACTTTTAATAATCTTAATTCCCAGGCTCGATCCCAGCCACAAGACCTTACTGGCTTGCGCACATCCCTGCCCTGTCCACCTTCCTATCAGGATTCCAGAGATGCGTCTTACCGAGCTACTCAATCTATTCACGGTCCAATTTCTACGTCTCGTTCAGGTTCCCTGCCTTCTTCTTTTTCTGCAGCAGCATTTAACACCCAAATGCCTGAGACACAGCCTAGAACTAAGCCTCTTAATTTTTCAGAGATGAAACCTCCAGTATTTAATGGAGAATCCGATAGTTTGACACCACAGGCATGGATCACCAAATTCAAGGATCATGTCCAATTACATAATCTAAATGACCAGCAGATATTGCATCGCCTGCAGCTGTTCACTGAAGGACATGCTCGCAATTGGTGTAATGCTTTGAAGCCTATGACTTTGGCTAAACTTGAGAAGTTGTTCTTAGATAAATTTTCATTGCTTAGGAGTCGAGCATCTATCCTCGATGCTTTGTCTCAGAAACGTATCACCTATGGTGATAGCGTTGGCAAATACTTGGATGAGATTAAGGAATTGGTGTCACGTTTAGGTCTACCTGAATCAGTTGTGGCTTTATACTTCCGTAAAGGCCTACCCTTGACCTTGCAGCATTCTCTTCAGTTAATCGATGATAACAAACCTCTTGATGAATTACTTCCAATAGTCCAAAGCATTATGGAGCGCGAAGTCATCGCCCAGCACGTTGACGTCACTAAAATCCCTAGTTCAAAATTCGACACAGGTAATTCGCAGTCAACTTTGCTCACTTTACAGGAATCCATGGGCGCTTTGAATCAATCCCTGCAGCAACTGCCTCAAATGCTTGCACCTCGCGATGTTCCCATGAATGACACTCAACCCCAATATGTCTCTCAGCAAATGCCTTATGGTCAATCTTCTTTTTCTGGTCTTACTTGCTTCCGTTGTGGACTCCGAGGTCATATAGCTACTCATTGTCGTCGATTCATTCCCAATCAGCCATATAGTCTACCAACATCTTCTGATTACCAGCCTGCCGGACGTTCATACAATCGTGACAATTCTACAAATGACGCCTTCAATCAACGATATAATCGACCTAGCAGACCCTTTCCTAATAGGTTCGGTAACTCGAACAGGAACCTTCCAGCAAATGGATTTGCTAATTCAAACAGATCTGGTAACAATAGGCCATTCTCCCAGAATAACCAAAACTTCAATAATCGGCAGCATGACAATGCAAATCTCGCGCAACAGCAGTACAACAGTAATGCCCCTAATAACTCACGTGTTCAGCACCCTAATGGCATTAGAACTGCTTACCGCTCCCAGAGCGCTGGCCCTTTCCCTCGTAATCAACGACCTCCACCTCAGAATCGTTCACAGGGACCACCACATCAGCAACCACGACATAATGGATCATTCTGACTGTGCACAGACACGGCCGTGTCTCGTCCTAACTCAACACCTGCCATTTCTTCCGATTCTCACCACTTGTCTCCTATCGAATCTAATGACCTTACCAACTCTACTCCTTCCCAAACTTTTAATACTTCGGTGCAGACTTCTCCTTTTCATGATTTTTCTCATTCCGATACTATTGTTAGGGATGACTTCCCTGACATCTTATATGCAGTACTTCAGCCTCCTACTCCTCTTACTCCTTTATCTATTAAAATTCATGATTGTAACTTTATTCCATCACTTTTGCCCGATGGCACCAAATTCTTTACCCTGTTTGATACTGGCAGCTCACACAATTTAGTTAGCACGTCTCTTATCAAACGTAGTCCCTTTTTGCAGGGCCTTCCTCGTGTTGATGCTGATCCAATCAAGCTTATGGTCGGCAATGGTTCTTCTATTTCCATTTCTCAATTTATCTATTTTGTCATTCAGTTTGGCGAGTGTAAAGTTCCTATTAAGACCTTTATTATAGATGTGGCTTCACCAATTGATTGTGTTATGGGCTTGGACGCTCAAATTAGATACAAATGTGTTTTTCGCTCAGCAGAATCACGCATGGATATTTCTGTCGACCAAATTTTACTTGTCGTACATAAGTCGACCACTATAACACCTAATACATCTTGCGATGTGCCAGTTCGTGTAAATCATTTGGCACAATACTTTAATGGTCCATTTGAGGTTAACATATCTCGCATTATTTCTGAAAAGAACTACAAGGCACTTGTCGATTTGCGCAGTGGCTTTGGTTCAATCAGAATTAATAATGTAGATTCTGAAGATATACATTTGCCTGCTGATATAATTCTAGGAGCACTAGTTATGGATATCCCATTTACAACAGCACCTTCTGTGGTTCAACAGCCTGATACCAAATCTGTTGATGATACTTTACTTGATAACACTAATTACGTCATCATCGATAATGGCCCTAATGCTATTTCACAGCTTTCATACCCAGATTATGATGCTATGGATCCTGACACTCGTGCTCAGACTAGACTACGCAATTATCCATGGCTTCAACCTGACGATCCAACTATACGCATGACTGAATTCGATATAGTTAATCAGCAATTGAAGCTCGATAAGTGTGCACTTCAGCCTAACGAAGTAGATAAGCTTCGTGAGATCATTTTATCGCACACTCCAGCTTTTAGTTTATATGGTCAGATAGGAACCATCACCCGATACGTTTGTGATATCACCCAACAGCTTATCACTGATTGTTCTTTTAAAGCTCGCCCTTATATCACTTCCCAAGCTGATATCGCCTACGTACGTAAACAGGTACAGAAGCTTTTGCAGTTGGGAATTTTCAAAAAGGAACTCACACAAGCTACCAGTGCACTATTCTTAGTCCGCAAATCACGCACGGACGAAAATCCCCGCCTGGTCGGAGATATGCGTTCTGTCAACAAAGCCTTTCAGCTTTTACAGAGGCCTTGTGCTAATATTGATTCCTTTAAGCAACAAATGGGCAGTCGTCCTTTTCGTTTCGCTACGGCCATTGACTTAAAACAGGCATTTTTTGCATGTCAAGTAACTCCTCAGTCTCGTCAGTACCTCGGCGTCGTTACATTCTATAATGCAGAGTCCATAACCTATACTAGATTACCGATGGGATATATCAATTCGGGAGCGCTATTCGCTGAAATAATGACTTTAATTACTGAAGAATTGCCACGAATTTATGCAGAATGTGTTTACAACTACTATGATGATTATTTGCTTCTTAGTGAATCCTCTGAGGAGCATCTCGCTCTCATTGATGCTGTTCTTGCTCTTTTTCATAAACACGGCCTGGTTCTTAACTTGGCTAAGTGTTCTTTTGCCTCTAATTCTACCTTTCAATTTCTTGGCTTTGATGTTGATTTACAGGGACCTAATGGACCTACTTTGCGTATTAGACAGTCTAGAATTGATGCTATTATGAACTTGCAGATTCCTCAGAATAGGAAACAGATTAAATCATTCTTAGGCTCAATTCAATTCATTTCTTCGTTTATACCATCTTATCAAAAGACAGCTGAACCTTTGACGCGCCTGTTGCGCAAGGCTAACGAATTTCTCTGGACTGATGAACAACAAGTTGCCTGGGATGCCATTAAGAAAATTCTTACATCACCACCTATTTTGTCATTCCCAAGACCTGAAGGTGAAATGATTCTGGTGTCTGACGCATCCAGAACCGCCTCCGGTGCAGCTCTTTATCAGTTACAAACTAATGGAATTGATGATACACCTAAAAAAGTTTTGTTAGGTTATGCTAGTCGATTACATGGTAATATTGCTACCCATAATTACAGCATTTCGGAATTAGAAATGATGGCAATTTACTTTGCTGTCCAATCATTTAAATATTTTTTAGCTGGACGTGGTAGGTTTACGATCCTGACGGACCACGCCCCTATTGCTCAAATTCTTAAATCTTCCAGTCATTTTGTAACACCTCGCATAGCAAAATTCTATTGGAAATTACAAGATTACCCTTATCGAATTTATTATGTAAAACCAACCACTACTGAGTTAAAATTGGTTGATATGTTATCTCGTCATCATAACACCCAATGGCCAGCAGATGCTGAACCCATTATTCCAATAGCAGTGGCTGATAAGGATAGGAGCATTAATGACGAAGAACAACATTCTTATTATAATTTCCTGGATACCAATACTCATCCTCTTTTGACATCTCGTCAAACTTACTATGAGAATCTCTATGCTAATTTTTCGGGTTATTCTCTATTTTGTGTTACAACAAGGGCACAGGCCAAGGAACACTCAGATAATGGTATCTCCCACCCTACCCCACAGCCCACAAAGCCTATAAAACCGCTGTCACATCTTACCAGTGAATGTACCCATACCACTGGACCAGTCTTACCTATTACCGAAATGAAATACAAGACCATCGATAGTAGTCAACCTACTATCTTGACTAAAATGCCCCATCAAGCTGACTTAGAACCAGCTATTCGTAAATACATCACAGATGCATTTCATTACGTCAAGATACCTCATGATAGAGCCCAGCTTATAAACGCCCAAAAGCAGGATTTGTATTTGGGACCGGTTTATAACTTCATAGCATATAGTACGTTACCAACTAGTAAGCAAGTGGCAAATCAAGCAGTTGTATTATCTAATCATTTTGCTTTAATCGATTCACTTTTATTCTATGTTCAATCTAGTCCTAAAAGGCATGACGTCATTCTTAAATTGGCCATCCCTAACATCTATATTTTCGACATCATTGAATTCTTTCATTTAAATTTAGGTGCTCATGTAAAGTCTAATAAATTGTATGATGTCATTACATCAAACTTTCACATTAAGAATCTCATGAAATACATTTTGGATTATGCCAGAACATGTTTGATTTGCCAGCGCTCGTCTCAGGTTATTGAAACAAATAAGCAAAGGGAATTCGTTCCTAGATTGCTTACTGATTGTACTCCCTTTGTGCATATACATTTTGATATCAAAACCTTTCCCCATGCTACTGCTCAAATTATCCATTGTCTCATCCTACAAGATGTTTTCTCCCGTTATGTCGTAGCCATTCCGTTACGCAGTAGAAAAGCTGATGAGATTGCTAAGAAATTTATTGAGCATTTTTGTTTACCATACATGATACCTCATAGGGTTACTTGTGATAAAGAAGCTTCTTTCGTCGGTAAAATCATGACAGCAGTGTTTAAATCGTTGAATGTTCAGGTTCACCTTGTCCCTACAATGATACATTCAAGCAATATGGCTGAAAGGGCTATTCAATCTGTTTCCAACCTATTGTTAACTATGATAGAATATAAGTATTCCCAATGGCCTTCCCTTATTTCATATGCTTGTAAAACATATAATTCTTTACCTCACGCAGTTACCAAGTATTCCCCTAATTTCCTTGTTTTCCTTAGAGAAGACCGCAATCTCGTGGATATTAATCCCGAGGCACTTTCTGTGGTTGCTACTTCTTACGATCAGTATGTATCTTCGATTAGAGAGAAATTGCGGTTTGTCAGACAACAAGCTGTAGTTTCTCATAATAAAATTAAGATTAGACAGACCCAGCAACACGCAAAACGTATGCCAAAACTACATTCATTTAAGGAAGGAGACCTCGTCTTATTACTGGCACCTAAATATACTGGGGTGCAATATTCTACCAAATTAAGCATTAAGCTTATTGGCCCATTGTATATTGCATCAGAGCCACTTTTGAATCAATTTTTGCTTAAGACAATTGATGACCGTACTTTACCAGGTCTATTTCACATAGGTAGATTGAAGCATTGTATGGTTCGTTCTAAGAATGGTTCACCAATTTATAACCAGCAACAATTGCGCATTCAAATTCTGTCCGAAAATCTCAAGATTGATGATGTGGCTGCAGCCACTATGCAATTACACAGCGACGAATCTCGAGGGCCTCCATTACAAGTCCCTACCCCATCTTCACAGGTCAACCCTGGCTCATTGTCCCAATCATCGCTTGATTCCCATGACCTTTCCCACCCTTCGCATCAATTACCCCAGCCTTCTTACAGTATGTCAATTCCTAACCCTGACGCTCTTCTTTTATATTTTAACACTCGGCAAGATGATACTCAACCAGGCCCTGGGTCTGCACTTCATGAATGGCCCTGTATTCTCGATGATGACAGTACAGTCACCTCAACTATAACATCAGCCCGTTGGCGTGACGGTCATCTCCAAGTATATATCAACTATCCATCTCAGATATCTTGTGTATCTGCTTGGCATTTTGTGTTTCAGGAATATGGTCTGTTTCCATTGTTCGACTGCATTTCGAACTTGCGACCTACAGGCCGACCTTTCTTCCCTATGAACTAAGTTATTTAACCATGGTGAAGATGAGCTTGAATACCACCGATATATGATTTAGTCTCTATTAATTGGCTATTGATGGTGCAGCCGTTGAATAATCTTCTCTTCTTTGCTTGGCTTTGGAGGTGACCGAGACCCTAGGACTCTCTTATCCCACCTGATACCTCCCCTATTGACCAATTGCTAATTTTATTAAACACGGCAATCATCGTGTTTAATTTTTTTTCCTACACATCCATCTAATGTATATATTTTTTCTGTAATACCTTTATGTTGACAATTTATTGTGGTACCATATTGTATAATGATCTCTAAACAATTAAGTCTCATTTTCAATATAACCTTTACCCTATTATACCATAGCTCAGATTTATAGCAAAGTAAAAAATTCGAGAAGGATATTGACCTTTCTTCCTTCCTGTAAGTCATGAACATACCTAGAACTACTCTCTAACTTTTTAGCAAGGAATTTGCAGACTTTTCAGAATCTGCTTACGTAAGTAAAAAACACCACTCCAGGTAGTGCTCTAAAACGTTCCCATTGCTCTCCTTTCACAGGAACGGCACACCTTAAACAAGTTTCTCCACCCCTCCTTCCAAAGTTGCTTTCTATTTATCAGATTTAGTAAGCTAAAACGTTTTCCTAGCCAAACCTACTTGAGAAACGCCTTCCCCCATCCCTCATGTTTACTTAAGCTAAACTTACTGTAGTTTCGTTTGTCCATTTGCCAGACGATACTTCATGTCTTGCATTTTACCTCCTCCATGTGTTTATCCCACATGACACATTATTCCTTCCAGAACACATATCGGCTACAGACACACACTTTATAGTGTCTCACCAGTCACCTCCGAGGTATGTGAATAACACACCAGTCAGACTCCTCAGTCAACATTCCTTGCATAGTCAACTATAGTCCTTGTTATCTGCGATGCCACCTTGTGTTGGAATTACACATCCCTAAGAGTAATTGCACATTTACAAATCCTGACTTAGACATCAAAAGTCAAAAATATCAAAGTAAGTTTTCAAGATAAAATAACGACTATAAATAAACTACTCCTCAATCATGATAATACGGCAGGAGCCAGAAAATATTAGCTGAGCAAAAATATGTCCAGATAAATAAAATACATCTAAACATGAGAAACAAAGAATCTGGTCAACGTTAATATAGAAATCTCATAATGGCTGCAATGACTGTTGTTTCCAGTAAAGTTTTTGATTGCCATTTCTGCATGTTTCCACATGCTGCCACATATGGTCTCATGAATGTCCAACATTTCTTCCATAATTCCTTATCTATAACTTATGTCATGGTCCCCCAGGCTTTCATTTTGCAATAATACCTAAGTAACGCCACGCGGTCTGATGCAACTTCAACTTTGCCTAATGAACAGGCGCTTGCATCACTTTCCTGGTCTGTTTGCAACTGATCTTTCCTTGGGACATATCAAGCCATATGGCGAATTCAAATCACCATAGACGCATATCAATACGCACAGTTGCCACCGCACATGCCTAGGTGCACATAGTCCATTATGACTACCAAAATATCAGTGACAACCACTGACTCATATGTAATCCTCCAATGCCGATGTCCACCACACTACACATATACCACTGCCTCCGTCGTCGTTATTAAATATGATAATTAATGATAATGAATGATAACTTCTTAAGCCTCAACGCTGAACAAATGAGTCATTTGCACACAACAACGATCTCCTAAAAGTCGCATCATAAAACCATGGATGCATTGGGTTATTCTTTCTTGTTTTCTCAAGGCTTATACGATGCACTCCTCCTTCCTTGTTTCAGCTTTTGAGTATGTAATGCATTGTCATCGTCTGGATTTTCCTTCATCCACGCTTGGCTTGGTCATCGTCCAAAAATTTCTTGTGCACTACTAACAAGACCTCAGCCTCCAAGCTTCATCAAATAAAATATCCTCTTCATAAAGCTTCACTATAGCATTCTTCCATAGTTTTCCATTTACAGATCTCTGACAATGATTTCCTTTTGGACCTGCCAGACAGGGCGGCAGTCATCCTACAGTACTTTCATCTTGTCTTTTGCCAATTTGATAATAGTAGTGAGATTGGATCCGACTATGTTCAATCAGTGATTGGAGTGCCTGACGAGTCCTTTGGGCAATCACACCGTTTCATCCTTTTCGGTATTGTCCTTGTTCTGATTGGAATACAGATTCACTCTCCTTTTGAATCGAATGCTTCCAAGTTCCCAACAAAACAAGTATACAGCTCTCCACCGATATAATTCAAGATCATGTTTAGGATCTTCAATTCTAGATTCGAAGAGAAATTAATTAAAATACAGTACTCAATATACGGACAGTGCTATATCGACAAAATGATAACAGAACTGTATAATAGCAGTGTTAACTTAACCTTCATAGTCCTACTCTGGAATCTATGTATGGAACAATAAATGTATAGCGGTAAAGTGAAGTCTCCACGTAAGTACTTTCCCTCAATTTTCACAAGTTTTCTTTTGTGCTGACCATTCACAAATGTTCATGGTTACCAGCATACAAGAACAATATTCAGGTATTCTTTCCTTTCGTTACAAAGCTGACCATCGCGTTACATGATAGTTAGCAAACAATATTACATATTAAATTATATCACTTAACTCAAATGAGACTACTTGAGGCAGGTAAATAGGCAACTATATGATCCAAACTGGATAACAGATAGGACACTTCTGAGGTGAAAACCTCGTACATCTTATCTCTTACCATTCAATAAATACATTATATTCCAATTCCAATTACAAGTCATTCTTTATATGAAGTTCATTGCAGTGTCCCTGCGATTCGAACTCGCGACCTCGCACATACCCTTTCTTCCTACAAAATCAAAACCTTAACGTTAGTGTCCGGACGCGCTACCTATGTCGCCACCGAGTCCACTGATTTGTAGCTCTTATAATTGCATCAAATTAATTTCATCTTTTCTTCCACATTCAGTGTTGTCATAAGCTGACAAATGCACGAAGTTTATTGTATCTTCTTAGCTCTTTTAATATCATATCGACCAACCTGTTCGCATTAATTTCCTCTCTTTTCATATAAATACAATATTTAGATCGTTACAGCACATTTATTTTGGCCACGTGCATGAATCATTACTCGCTATCTTCAGTGTCTATTTTTAGATCACTCTCTCAATCTGAAATGAAAACGAGGCTCTCCGCCAGCTCAGCAGCATACATAGGTCACTAGAAGTCTTAAAAATATGCTGTTGGCCGGTTCGGCCATGGTCTAGGGGTAAAGTCTTCGCGTCTTAATTGACCAGCCAGCTCTCTCGCAAGACGGAGTTGAACTTCGTTGCTTCGAATCCCGTCCAGGACAAGCTTCCTAACTCAGAAGCCAAATTCTTAGACACGGAAAAAATCCGTTGTCACTTCGTCCTTCCCCTCAATTCATGAGGGATATCACTGGGAATTCGAGTACGTAAAAAGAAATAAATGGCATCAATATAAAGACAAGCAATGGCTCAGTGAGTTACGCTTGAAGATAAACACCTCCTATCCTCCAAAAGTCCGAACCAGGCTTTTGTGTTCATTATTGTGTCTTGTTTATTTCAGTGACAATATGACAGAAGGTTTCCTTCTTTCATTTCCTTCACTTTCTCTCGTGTAACACAATTGTTTGCATTTAACCTTCTTCCATTATACAAGTAAAGCAGTTCTATAGAAGAAGAAATTCACTTATGAATAACACTGCCTAACAAATGGATCACCCATCATCCATACTAATATGTCAGACAATACAGGGGAATCTACAGGAAAATCTCCTGGCTCTTTCGTTGTTAAGTGTTGTAGCTCTGGCTATGAGTTGTCACTTTGGCAATTATGTCCATTTGCATATGGTATATCCACATGCATATCTTCAATAGTTCGATTGGAATTTCAGTTATTATAGACATGTCAATAAATCGGTAGACACAAGACTCAATTTAATTTTCCTTGAGTTACTTCAAGATGATCCTAGGTACTCCAAATACCATTGAAACACAATCCTATGACATCAGTGTCTTATTTTGGTACTTTGATGCCTACTCTCTTCTGCACAATACTGACCTTAGGTCAACATGATTAAGAAAAAGAATTACAAGTCCTCTAATGTGAATTATGGATGATACCTTTGTATGGTGCATACCTGTATGTCAGCAAAATCATGCATAGGTTGCTTATTATCGCCAAATAACAACTGAAGGGATCACCTGCTCGTGGTCTATTTCCACCTCACTGGAAAGTATCATCAGTAAGTGTCATACTGACAGTGTCTTGCTTCAATAGTCCTAACCTTTATATTTTGTCCATACACAATTTAAAGGGTCGTCCGCACTTAGCATATTGGCTATACCAAAATGCCTAGTCTCTTGATTTCATATTTACATATATTCCATGATAATCTTTTATACACAATATACCGTATATTCCATATAAATGTCAATACAAATACTGCTAAGTTTCCTTGCTCCAAGCCTTCCTCTTGAGACGCACATATCTCTCAAAGATCTCTCAGAGATTGTCTCCTATCATAGGATCATCTCCTTCCTTTAGGACATGTTTTCCTCAAAATCTCTTCCGTCAAGAAGTATCGGAGTGTGTCGTTATTGGCATTGTCTTAACCTGCTACATTACTAAATTCGATTGTGGCTCAACATCCGATTGTGGCTCAACATCCTGTGCATCTTTTCGACGTTTGGTTCCTTAAGCACAATGCCAATCATACAAGGAAAGTTCAAACAATGATTTGCGTGTCCTGTTTCGTCGACATCCTGCCTCACAACTCATCTCAAATAAATAACAGATATTTCAATTAATATCCCACATAATTTCACAAGCTTTTCTGTCCATAAATAGTTGGACTTATTTCAGTTGACTGTGGACTGATAACTTCCGTTCTCGTTGAATGAATGTTTCTTTAACATCTAAACGTTATCATTTCAGTATATTAGCTATCACCCATGAACCCATGGGAGCCCAACATCAGTTTCCCGCACCTTATCAGTCTTCTCTTAAGCTAATAATTAGTTTAATAATCACTTATGAATAACTTTCTCCTTATGCCGTATTTCTCTTTCGCACATATTCATGCCACATGTCTCTGTGTGATACTTCATGCGTTTCTCATGGACAAAATTGGTTATCATTCTCCTCTGTTATGCAGACTTGTACTTGCCTTTAAGATTTCATCTGGTTTAATGAGACACATGAATTCATGACATATGAATTCATTACTCCAACCGAGCTGCCAGCAAGCAGTGACGGTCACACACACAAAGGTGAAAAACACAGCTTTCCAACAACATTCAAGCAGTTTCATCCTGATTACATAACCCGACCACATGTGTAATCACTTACACCTAAATTAGTCAGACCTATCTTCACACCATCTGCAATTCCTCACTTATACCCCCCCCCCTCCCCCTCAGTGATACTCTACCCCTTGTTTATGGCCCCTCCATCATTTGGTATTTGTCTTCCATTGACTCAACTACTGATCCTCAGTGTATTTGCAACAATGCATCGAAGGCGAATGTCGTATCCTCCTTCACACAGTAATATGGAATGGTCTACAGCAACTCGTGTGAATGTTGCTCAGCTGCAGCAACTTCCTCAGTTCCAGGGACCTAAGCAGACGGTTTCTGTTGCTACTCAGACCGAGGCTACATGCATCTTTCATTCACCTCCAACCCTCGATATTGATGCTTTTCGCTCTGCAGCCAATTATGTGGCTTGCACTTATGCTCAACAGAAACCTCTAGTCAATGGATGGGACTCGGATTGTCCTAGTCCTACACAGACACCGGACTCATCATGGTCAACAGACGAAGATCTCCCGGGCTATACCATGTCAGCCGAAGCAGCTGCCCAGCCTACACATTTTTTGCCACCATTGCGTCCAAAGCCTTTTCACCATCGTCATTTCTTTGACAATGAACAGGAAGTACGCATGGTTCCATCACTGCCAATGTATACGTCAACTCCGGTGTCATCACCCCCACTGTTGATGCTTTCTCAGCGTCTCCATTACATACAGGAATTACCCGAAGATTTCAATGACGCAGACGACCAACAAACCGAATTGAAGTCGACTCTACAACAACAGTAATCAGGTTATCCTTTAACCTTACGAACTAATGGACTCATTCAAATCTATTTACTTCTCTAAAAATATAGACTTCAATGTACCAAGAAACAGTTTGACCCATCGAATGCCTTTCTCCCTGTTAATCGAACACTTACGCTATATAATGAATGCTATATAACTAACTTTTGTGTTACCTACAATGCTGATTTATACACCTATTCATTAAATTTACAAATTTTACCGAATTATATTCTTCGTCCATTCTTCATAACCAAATAGTCTTCGAATATTTGCATTAGCACACCTTAACAGGCCTTAAACCTCAACAAGAGTTCTCGACTCGCACATTTTAATACATGTGCGATGATATCTTGCATTTGTTGCGTCGCCAACTCCTTGCTTACATGCCACCAGGAGGGTGTAGTACCTTCATTTCGTTCCCAGACCAATACGGTTATCCACCGTTAAGTCTTTTCTGTAGCTCACAAGCATTCAGTCGGATTATTCATCTGCTTTGAGCCCACCAACAACGCTCTTAAACCTTGCCATTCTTCGTTGAGAATTGTTTTCCATCTCTTATCACTGTGTTCCTTGTGATCAATCGATAGTATTTCCATACGTTGGCCACTGTCTCCTCGCAGCATTGACCACGTATTCCCTTGTTCTTTGCATTTGATTGCCTTCTTGATATAGTACTTTATTGGCTTATCATTTCATCCTCGGTAAACACCATTATTTGGTACGCATATTTCGGAGACAGAGAATCTCCACAGAGATCCATCACGATCCTTTCTTAGTAAATCTGGTTGCCATTCTGCCTTCAATTGCTTTTTATAACCTCTCGTAACTATTTAAGACTTGTTTCTTACCTATCTTTTAGTTCTGAAACTATTTTTACGATGATATTTTGCATGCCACCGATAAGGTTTTGTCTATTATTTGCACCTCTCGAATAATACTTGATACACGTGAGTGTAGTCTTCTCCTCTTCTCATCCATTAGCTTACCGCGTTCGTATCATTAGCATTTTGTACATATTCCATTCTGCATTTTGTAGATATTCCATTTTACTTGAATAATTACTGACTAGTTTCTTTTTCTGCATTTCCTGCTCATGTTGTGAGTGTCGTTTATTGCAGATATTAGCCGTCAATCATCTTGCCAATTGAGAAGTGATTATATGCCATTGTTGATGGACTGTTTTCTTATAAATTATCCACTACCTTTTCCATCGTGACATGTTGGTACTACTTTGATTGAGCATTACTATAACTGCTCTGATACAGTATTATCTTTGAGCATCCTTTCTTATAATTATTGTGCAGCATATTACGTTGAGTAAGTATCTCAGTATGTTGCAAGTTCTCTGCCTGTCGGACTGGGAGCCCGACCATAATTTGGGGATATCTTGTGCTATTTCATGTGTTCCGGCTCAGCCGATGTAGTTATGTTAATATGTTCCGACAATGTGGTCGTGAGTTTAATCTTAGCACATAATTTTAAATGCGTTTCTGTGGAATTTGCTCACCCAGTGATTGTAGCATCGCTTCGCATTTTGGGGAAAGAAAAAACTTTTTTTTTGTAAATGACCAACTCATTATATACAAATTATAGCTAGCTAGCTAATTCCTTTTCCATAGTTCATTATATGGTATGGCATCACAACATAGCCCGGCAGGGGGCGCTTTCTGTGTTGCCATGGCTTCACCGAGACTGCCGTGGGAAGCAGTTTCTTGTTGCTTTGGTAGCACCCTTGCACCTTATATGGCACGCTACCTGCTGTAAAATTTTCGGCTCAGCCCACAGGGCCCAGCTCTTGCGGAGCCAGTAAAACCTTAGCTTACCTGCTCTAATCTTTACACCTGTAGAGAGGCAGCAGTCCTACATACAGCTTGCAACATTATGTAAGTACACCCTTTTCAATGAGTCATTTACCGGTCATTTAGGACCACTAACCTGCATATACGTTTACTAATTAGTAAACCGGGAATTTCTATAGGCATTGAGTATTGTTGATGAAGTATCAAGTTGTGTTATATTGAGATAAGTTCACAGTAATTATACTCCCAATTTTTCTTACACGCGTGTAATCGTGGGAAGGTACTTTATTAACTTATATTTCTTTGACGACAATTGTTATATTTTCAGGTCTGGTCGAGACTCTCGATTTCAGTAATTCAGTATGATCTTAGAGTATATCTCTTGCATTTTCTGTCGATATACACAGCATTCTTTCATATGATAGGCAAAGTAGTTGGAAAACTCGTCTTGCCTAATTGTTATGAATACTTATTTCCGTTGATAATTATTTGTGTATTGATAGTCGTATTCGTTTTACATAGGATATGTCGACCTGATTGATGAATTTTGCACGCTTACTATGCTAATCGTTACCATTATGTCTCTTCGTGGATGAACTTCTTTTACCTGTTATCTTCGTTAATGTGCATGTCTACAT
Source organism: Platynereis dumerilii (assembly GCA_026936325.1). Taxonomy (NCBI): domain Eukaryota; kingdom Metazoa; phylum Annelida; class Polychaeta; order Phyllodocida; family Nereididae; genus Platynereis; species Platynereis dumerilii. The sequence goes on along the minus strand of JAPTHN010000017.1, from coordinate 7,196,537 downwards.
TCAGTTAATCATGTCTTTCTCACCACCTTATTGGTTAATAGTTATAGTAATACCTGACTTTACTAGTGATGCTAAAACCTTTTAGCCAATTATATACCTTGCTACCTCATTATAAACATTACAATGACGCTAATTGTCCTTTTTCCCTTCCTCCTCCTTCCCTTGGTTCCAGCTCAATCACCACCTCCATCTGATTTGCAACGAATTGCTGAGCAAGACGCTTTTCTTTATAAGAATTTTGGATTTACCATTAATCCAAACACGGCCGCCGTTTGGGCCAAGCGTACTTTGCTTCAAACACAAGATCAACCTATGGCTTCTTGTAGAGTTTCTATGTTTGGTGAATGGTGTTCTCGCAAACGAGACATATTCACATGTGATTTGGGAGCAAATTTTTCTACACCTCCATGTGTATGGCCTCCCGATTCACCTCGTATCACAAAACTGATTCTTTCCTCTGGCGCACTTACTAAGGACATTATCTCTTTCTTCACCACTATGCCTTTCATGAGATATCTCACTTTACAAAATCTTACTTCTGCAGTAAGGTTTCCTGATGTTATTGATTCATTTCCCGAGATCAATTTTTTAGATCTGCCAAACACTCAAGTTACTCATGTACAATACGTCCAAGCACGTTCACAGTTACATGCTATTACTAATTTAGTCCTTGACGACGCCTCAGTCTTCGCTCCATGGTCTTCCCTTTATCGTTTAAGACGTATACAACTTACCTTACTTAGAGATTTATCGTCTCCTGCCTTACCTTTATTACCACAAGCTCAATTAACTCATTTAGACCTTACTATACACGGTTCAACATCCTTTCAGTGGAACCATCTCGGCGTTTCACAAAGTAAACTGATATCTCTTAGACTCCATCTACCAGATATGACCCGCCTGCCATCTTCTATGCCTTTCAATAATATACAACAATTAAAATTACAAGCTTCTAATGTTCCTTTCGAAGTTTCTAACCTCTTGCCCAATCTATCAGCACATCAATCTTTTAATTTTACACGACCAAAACCATTTCTCCAAACACTTATTCTTCAGGGTTTCTATTTTCAGAAAACGCAACAATTTAATGTCTTAAATTTAGCTAAAATAGTTATACTAGACTGTATTGGCGGAATACAGAATCTTCATTATCCAACATCTCTTAGAGTACTTAGACTCAGAAATATTACTACTTCAAGATCATTAAGAGATCCATTAACAAACACGCCTAATCTGCGCACTTTCGAACTAACTCATTCTAAGCTAACACATATTTCCAGAGCATATTTTAGATATGTCGATCAACTTTACTACTTAAATTTATCCTATAATAATCTTCATACCTTTGAAATTAGACATAGAGATATCCGTCAATTAGCTGTAATAGATCTTAGTTACAACTCCCTGTATAGAATTTCTGGTCCTTTCTTTATTAGAGACCATCTGGAATATATATTTTTGCAACGTAACAATCTGCAGTATTTAGATGGCGTTAACAAACAAATTTACTTTCCTTCACCCGAAATGAAAGAACTTGACCTAACATCTAACCCCCTTAATTGTAATTGCGATTTGGCAGTCTTCCTGAACACGTTGCCTGATACCACTAGGATTTCTGGTACTTGTCAAAGTAACGTGTCTTTCCCAATTCAAAATATGACATTCGAAGCATGTGATTCCATTCCCTTACTCCGTTCATCCCGTTCCCTTAGAGACCAATTACGTCATATGCAGCTTCTCGCATCTGTCAATCACAAGGATGCTCGCCCACTCACAAGCAGCTCTGGCCTTTTTCCACCAGACGCAGCTTCACGTTGGAGCTCTGCACCCGCACAGCTTCTCCGCCCAGACTATGGCGTTGGCTATAGTTATCGAGGACAAATTTTTCCCAGTGTTGAATTCTTTATCATCAATGCAAATATTTTCTATCCCGATTTCCATATTCCCACATTCACTTGGGACCTCACAATGTTTGAAGACATGTGTCAATCCCCTGATGATTTAATCGCTGCAATATGTTCTGATTTTGCTCCACTCTTAAAGAATACTATCGATAAAGTTGATTCTTATAAAACAGCTTTAAAGGCTAAACTAGCACACATATCGACTATCTTCACTCAACAACATTTCGAAGAATATCGTCGACCTCCTCCAACTCATTCTACCCCCATTGCCCCCCCTCCTCTTTCAGCAGTCCACCACCACGCTAAGAGGGCAGCTCCCGATCCACCTTTTGCGCATCCCACATTCTCATATTCCCCTCCACCTACCATGCCCCCCTTCTTTGATCAATACTCGCCACCCAGTCGTCCTAAACGAGCGGGTCGTACACCAACACCTCGCGATCCCCTTGCCTTACCTAATACCGATGATACATCTAATACAACTAAGCAATTAATGCAATCTACTAATGAAACCTTCCGTGTCAATATTAATACCCAGGATTGGCAATCCGAAGACAGTACCGCTTTCTGGCTTTCAGTTACTATCCCACAAGCCGGAGCAGGTATGTCTGCTAATATTAGACGACAGAGAGATCAAATTTTTGTAAATACTATTGAGTCTATGTCTGCACGTCAGAATCTTATGAGGGACGCTTTCCTTGAAATGCGTTCTGATTTAGTTCTAACTATTGACGTCATAGCCAGTACCTTCACCAACACCTCCAGAAACATTAAATTAATTCATACACTTTTAAATGAAACTAATCAGGAAATTATTTCCCAATTTGCTGTGGTTAGTAACGCTATCAACGCATTACAACGTAAGATTCAAGCCACAAGGATCCTTAGCTTGCTGACCTCTAAATATCTCAGGCTTTGGTCCCAACAAATACAGCAACTTCATATCCTCTTAAATGAAGCTGATAAATTAATTACAGCCTTCCACGACTTGGCTGCAGGTAAAATCTCTCCACATGTTCTTCCAGCCTCATATGTCCATAAATTAGTTCACAAAGTATCAACGGTATTATATTCATGGCACAACAGTTATCAATTAGCTTTTACGGATTTGGCTCATATCTATCAGAAATCACAACCAATCTTTATGCCTACTAGACATGGTTTCTTACTCCAACTCCTATGGCCAATCCAACCTAAGAATTCAAAACCCTACACTTTGTATCACACAGAGTCACTCCATGTACCTGTGGTAGCTACTCCTGCTTTCCAAGACCGCGAGTCTAACCATGATTACACTCGTATCTCTATCCCAAAACCTTTTCTAGGAGTGCAGCACGATTCCTTCTTGGAACTCAGTCTTGAAGAGCTCCAGGAATGTCTCAACATTGACGATCAATTTCTTTGCACAGAATCAACAATCCAAATCGATAGCTCGCAATTATCCTGCAACACTGCAATATACACGAATGCTACCGCAGACGTCATTTCTGAACTCTGTCAAGTTGATTATTTCTTCGAACCCTTTCGTGCAGCACCTCGTGTAATAGACGCAGGTAACCAGCTTTTAGTTACTGGCTTATCACTCCCATGGACTCGACGTTGCTCCAATGATCGTGTGGCACGTCCCGTTCCTGGTAGCCTTTACGCTGTGCTTCAGCGTGGCCAGTTTTGTTTTTGCGAATTCTCCTCCCCTTCAGGTTTCATTCCCAGGCGTATTACAGGATGTCCCGCATCCGAAAATAATCAATATAAACCTTTCTTAATCAACTATACGATTAATGCAATTGCGATGCATTCTTTTGAACGTGAATTCAACTTCACAAGTCTACCACCATATGAATCTTATGGCATGCCAAATTTCACCTTGCCTAAATTTGCAGTGGCTGCCAGAATAGCAAATACCTCACTTGCAAATATGACACATGGCATCATTAAGCTTAAGGAACTTAGTCGCCTTATTCAGCAAAAGGGTGACGATTTTATGCTTAAATGGGCCGAGCTGGAAGCTTCTTTCTATCTTTCAGCTTGGTTCAGCCTTCGCCATTGGATCCGTGGATTTGCCTTCATCGGTTCCATAGCTGGATATTTGTCTCTAATTTTGGTAATATTTATGTATTGTCGTGGTAGATACCTTAGTGGCCTTTTATCCTCTATGGTTATGGCTACTCATTTTAAACCATCCCACGCCAACCCAGTCATTCCAGGACGTCCTCTGCATTGTGATTCAGTCAGCTACGTAATTTACCCTGTTTCTATAAGTCCTGTCAGTCTTATACATATCACTACCCTTCACCTTCTTACTATTTGTGTCTTTTACATGGTAGTGAGCTTGGCTAAGCGTTGTCTACATAAATGTTGTAGGGATTTCAGAGTGATGCATCGTTCACCCGAAACCCGCAAATTTCCACAGATCGAAATATTCATGGAATTGAATAGTGGACACCAGCGCTTACTTCTATATGTTCTTACTATTAAGTCCCACCTTTCTTCACTTTCTCTTAAAGGTGTCATTTGCCCTAATAGTTTCAAGTGCGACCATCATAGATTATACAGTATCCTCAAACCCAACTGGGATACTGCACTATGCTCTTTGCAGATTGACTCACTTAACGTAGAACTCCCTAGACTCATTAATGTTCCATTATACAAGCAGAAAAAGTTACAGCAAATTATGCAAGGACAGTTTGCGGTGACCATGCTCGCATCTGACTCAGTTCACCTTTACAAATTGGGTCATAACATGCAAGAAGTTATTAATACTCAAGAGCTTAATCCTTACTCAGCTTTAATTAAAGAACTTCGTCAAAGGGAGATGGAATTTCGGTCCACCAATGTTATGGAACCGGATACTACCCATTCAGTACAGATAAAACCTTATGCCACCACTTCTGGCCTGGCCGCATCAAAGAAAATGACCCCCCCTACTCGCATACCGACCCGTACAACCCCACCAAGGCGGACCACCCCGCCTCGCCGGTCCACCTCACCCCGGCAACCATCGGCCCCTCGCATGGGTACCCGAGTTGATACCCCCCCTAATCGCTCAGTAGTTGATATCGAGTTGGAACCACGCCCCACTCGTCCTACGTCACTGTTGCTCCGCCCAACTTTCCCCCCTCCCCTTCCACCACCCCCCTCTCCTGACGATACCAGTACCAGCGTCTGATTCTATTTTACTGCATGATTATGATTACTTATCTTTGCACTGCACTTTCGTGCAAAAACTTTTCCTGTACAACTGCATTCTGACTGCATTTCTTTTTCTCCTTTTATCTGCATGTGTATTTTTTGCATTTAACCCTTTTTATTACCACGCTTGCATACCCTTATATTTAGTCAGTCTGTGAAGAGTCACACCTTGTTCGTTCGATTGTATGGGTAACATTAGGTAACATTTTACTGACATATGCTTGAAGGTATGCATATATTCTGTGCATAAGCCTTACGCAACACCTTCTCATCCTAAAATTTCATAATCTTATACTCAAGTTGCACAGTGATCTTCTTCCTTTATTGATGTGATTCATTTTGATCTTGGGGAGCTGATCACCATGATGATGCATCAAAATTTTGCCGTGATTTGCTACCTTTCTATCTACATTTAAACATCTCTTTTACCTTTTAATTATACACACTTAACGACCAGCATCTTGCTGGGATTCACATTATTTATCTAAACCAATTATGATATTCCTTTTATTATCTTTTATTTAACTTATTTTATATTTTATATATATATATCACGTGCCTTTTCTTACATGTTGTTTGCAGCAACCTTATTGGTTGAGCTCCTAGCCTGTTTCTTAAAGTAATTTCAGTATGATTATTGCATACCATTTTAATGCTGTGTTGTCACATAATTTGCGGGAATGTCTCTTTGATCACGAGTTGCTGGTCGGGCTGGTCGTCAAACATCAGTGCAAGACTTGCTGTGGGCACCTATGATCAGAGACACATTCGATGCATATGTTCTCTAATCTTTGATCTGAGTCAGTCGTTACAGAGCCTGTGCTTCCATTGTGACTTCTACTGTCACGGGCACCCTATCAAGAGACACATCCGATTCAACATTCGGAAGTCAGTCGATTGGCGCACCACCTCCTTGGGCACCATGCTCGCGTATGGGATCACGTTCCGACAGCACATGCGACTACTTCGAGTCGGCCGTATTCCTGTCGTCATCCCATGGCAATATGAAGAGGGCACCATTTCGGGGCGACCAATAGTGTGAACACTCCGTTTCACTCCATTTCCGTCGTAACCACGGCAAGCATATCGTTGCCTTGACCTGGTTCCAACATGGGGCTACATTACTGCAGAACTTTCTTTGAACTTTTGTGTCTGGCTTGGCATTGTGCAGTCTTCGTCGCACATGTCACCATTCACAACCGAGCTCACATTGTATGATGATATGGTGATGTCATCTCCTGCTTGGCTTCTTAACAGTCGGCTAATCTGGATTGCCTCTGTTTCTACAGCAAGCATCAACGAACACTTGTGCTTGAAGAGCATGGCCTCATTTTTAGTTAGTGACTAATATGGATTGTCTCAACTACCTTCCGGCCTGCATCTTCTTAATGACACTCTTTTCCTCTGGGTAACTACTTTATTCAGGTGGCTAACACGGATTGCCCCTGCTATCAGTTACCGTCGACAGACACTAATATGGATTGTGTCTAGTTCAGAAGAAGTCTCCTCACTACGCATCCCCTAGCGTTCTCGCACAAAGTTGTGCTCGCACACAAAACAAAATAAACATTGTGATCTCAGAAAGTGCATACACGAAAGACTCATGACGACGTCTTCATCTCCATGACCCATCAAGCTCCACCCGATATTGGGATTGTCTGAATAAAAACATGAAGGTCGTGTCGAACGAGTCACGTCCTCCTTCGCCAGACCCCAACATAAGGTGTGAGTAACAGTTCAAGATGTAGATCAGTCCACCTCCTCCTCCGCCTGACCCTAACCTGGGTTAGTCACGCAACGAGGCCGGACTGGCGAATCTTCGCAGTACTGCAGCTATATCAGTCCCTCGAGTCTTCAGCATAGTTACCAAAATACCAGTTACTCGCTCAGAGCGTTTCCTGTCTCCGCTAAAGTTGTCGTGCCTATGGCACCACATCAAGCTATTTCCACCACTCCGGTTCGCACCTCGCCTGTGCTCCATTCACAGAAACAATATTCCTCCGAAATGACACTGACTGTCGTGTAATGGTAGTCTCTCATGGCTTCCATTCACTTCGCCACTTCGGTACAGCTGAGAATGATGGAAGGACCACTCATCCAGGTTGACATTGTTGTTCTGTATCTGTTAGAACAGTAACAACCCACTCATCGTTTTGGGTGGATGGTAATAGGACCTTGAACTCTCGCAGCTCGTCCGTTAGGTCCACGACGTCCGGCATCTTTCACGTTGCCAGGCCGAACACCCCGTTCGACCCTGAGAAACACATCGCTGTCGACACCTCGTTTGCCCTTGACAAACACATCTCATGTGGACTTGACAAGCCACTCGCTGCCAACGTCTCACCCTCTGCACCACGCACCGAGCGTCGGTGTTGCCTCCTTCGCCCTATATCAATGACTTATATAACTGACTCCTTCAATCAATGATTCTTCCAATCTTCTCGTCTACACGTATACAGATCATGTTATCTTTGACATCATGTATTGACTCTTGACTAGTATTGTGTAAAGCGCATCACTGATTAGACATTTATGCATCAACCAATACATTACAATTAACTTAGATGATATATTCCAAATTTTCATTGAAATTGATTAATTCAGTAATCAAACTTTTGCCACTGAGTATGTCTCAACGTGTCCACGAACAGTTATCACAAGTCAACTCTTGCACTGAACTTTCTCTGTAAACATCTGATCTCATTTCTTATAAGCTTAACATCAAATACATTTATGCTTTAATCTTATTTGCTAATTATTCTGGTCTATGCATTATGCATGCCAGCCTTCTTATACAAGTTTTCTCAGGTGTATTAATATGTACCTATGTTTTCACTATTGCTCCACTGTACCAGTATACTGTTTACCTATTTTCGCATTGTTTTCATTTTCTGTACGCCTTATGCCTACAGTTCACTCGGATTGTTTAGAGTGTACGTAACAAGTTCTACGAAACCATAGTCCACTATTGACCTCTTTATCTCCATACTGGACTGTTGTTTTATCATTTTGATTATTATTCCGCTACTTGTCGCTTTTAAATTAATACTTGTCACTTTAATCCATGTTATTGTTGATATTCGTGATTCGACTACATTTCGTTTATGATTTAATCGTTGCTTTTAAAATCGCTTATCGCTTATATGTCATTTTACTTGCTTACTTTTGTAGTTTAGGGTATCGGACATACCAGCCCATTTAAAATTATAAGGCTGTCCTGTCTTAATGCACTTCATGCTTTTGGTTTAGCTCTATGCATATCCAATGACACGCAAGGGATGATACCCGTAACTGCCCTTGATAAAAACGGCTACTTGACTCGCCTGGTGCTTGAGTCTCTTCTGCTGAGGAGCCATGTAATTAGCGGCTCTATTTCCAAAAATAACGTTGGCCGAACCCAACGATTCATAAAAATTGAAAAATTTGACAAATAGGTCATAAGAATAACTTGTCCTTTTCTGTCAATCATTAAAATTTAGATTTCACTTTCCTATCTGAGCTCCCCTTTTCAGCATCTCATTGACACCATTAAAAGAACTGTCATTCAGTTCCTCTCCTTTTCACAGATGCAAGTCATATTCTTGCTTCCCTTTCAAAATTTTTCCTTTTTCCGAATTGTTTTTCATGGGCTTATTGCACACGCCCGCTTTTATCTTAATATTTTTCCCCCCCTACCGCCTGCCCGGTGGTAGTGGTTACATCATCCTGATGTCACCACAACTTTCATTAAAGCACTCACAAAATTCAGGTGCAATGAGACGCGTTTTCTCTGTCCGTACCTAAAATTGGTATCATGTACAAAGTCGATTAACAACCCTCTCAATAGTTACACAAATCTATTTATGAGTTTTATATCGTTCTGTTAATCAGCATGAAGCATTCAGGCTTCTATCTTTAAAAAGAAATACCTTTGCTTTTGATGAATAGTTACGTTATTAGTCACAATGTATATTAATTCGTTATTACGTGAATGTAATTCGTATTCGATTGTAAGTTTAAAATAATGTTTTCTTCAAACCGGAGAAAAACTATCTTATAAAAAAATCCTCGATCGGTCGGGATGTCACCGCTGAGCTTTTAGCTTCAGAGGTGTCTTCATTCTTTCCTCTTATAGGAACTTTCCTCAAATCGCCATGAACCTCAAGACCTTAATTCTGTAATATCATTTGTATTATTATTGTATAGAAGTAATATGATATATTATATTATTGTGTAATGAGATTCGATGATAGCAACGGGGTAGAACTCACCCCATGTTTCCATGGCAACAGTTACCCTGGTGTTTCTGCGCAGCCGCAGAACACCCTAGTAGCAATCTCTGGGGGCAAGCTTGTTTGCCCAGCCAGAACAGAGCCCGCTTCCCGCTGAGGCAGCAGCAGGGCTACCTGTCTCCCTGACGGGGTGACGATTCGTCAGGTAAGGGTATTGTTGTTAGAGGTATGATCAAGGGTTACTCTTAAAGGAACCTCAGGTCATGGTTGATTGAGATGGCATTAGTTAATGATGTATGTAATTCGTTAAGATCATTGTTTAATGTATTGATAAGTTGGTTACCATCGGTTCTTCGAATGACTCTTAATGTAACTGTTTATGAATTGTGTATTAAATGGATACGTGAAACTAAACTGTCGAGCCTCTGGTATTTCTTGAGTAAGGTGTTTCGTGGTGGCAAGTGCTAAGGTGTCTCCCGCAGGATCCCCGGCGATGAGTCCATCTACTCGATTAGCTACCTCTCACAAAGATACGTGCGTTAACATTATATGGGGGGAATTAGCTAAAAGATGGCAGTGACTCATATAAGCCAGTTATACGTGACTTTGAATTTATGCACTTCCAGCGAAGATATCAACATCATCGTGCACGCAGACCGGCAGGAGGTATTGGTGTTATGATACGTTCAAATTTAGCAAATAGCAAAATTGTAACCATTGCAAAGAATTCTGATTTCAGTGTATGGCTAAAGATTAAACAATATGATGATCTAGACTTATATCTAGGAGTAGTTTATATACCACCTCTTGATTCAACTTCGACTATATCTAGTTTTCAAGACAATAATGCTTATCATCTCTTACAAGATGATGTCACTCATTTCAGTCAAGTAGGACATGTTAGTTTATGTGGCGACTTCAATGCTAGAACAGGGACGCTCGTAGATTTTGTAACAACATCTGGAAAGGATGTTCATGATTTGTTTATTCCACAACTCAACAAAGTAAAATATAAATTTCATGATAGTTCTCGTCATTCTGATGACAAAAAATCTAATCGATATGGTAAAGAGCTATTAGAACTTTGTAAATCTTGTGAAATGAGAATAATGAATGGCTATTTTAACAGTGATCATGCAACAGGAACATTCACATGCTATACTGCGAATGGAAAAAGCCTAATTGATTATTTAATTTGTGATGCGTATACGTACACGATACTTAATGATTTTGTAATTGATCCACTGATGTCTGATTCTGATCACAGACCACTTACCTTCTCACTTAGTATCTCTTCTTTTAAGACTGACAAACCTACTAATCCGATAGTGAAAAGCAGTAACAATAAATTTTATAAGTATATTTTTGATCCGAATAAGGCAACGGGACTTATAGAAATGTTAGAGAGTGAGGTGTGTGTTACCATGCATGACAAATTCATTGATTCAATTATTTCAGACAAAGGTGTTAACTGTGCAGTTAGAGATGTATACACATTGCTTGAGGTAGCTATTTCAGCAAACTTTCCGAAAAAATTTCAAAAATCTCTTGGTGACACCTTCCCTAGGAATGAATGGTTTGATTCAGAATGTAAAGAGATGAAAAGACAATTAAATGATTTTTCTAAAACCCATGATCTAAATCTAACAATTAACTTTAACTACTACCATAAAATAAAAAGGGAATACAGAGCAATAACACAAAGGAAAAAGAGAATTTATCAGAATAAAGTTAGAGATGATCTAAGAAATATGCAGCTTAGTAACCCACAGGAGTATTGGAAGTACTGGGATAAACTTAAGAAAAACAGCTCCAGTACTGTAAGTGGTACCATATCGCTTCAATCATTTGATGACTATTTTAATGGTATCAAATCCCCACCAGAGAAAGCCAAACTTAATTTTGATATGAAATTTTTAGAGGAAATTGAAGTGTTTATGGATAATTTTGATAAATACTCCAATGAAACATGTATGACTGACGCTCCTATAACAGTCCAAGAGGTAGAATTGGAACTTAAGAGTCTTAAACTTGGCAAGGCCCCAGGTATTGATGGTATTAGTAATGAATTCTATAAATATTTATCAAAACACATGACACATCCTCTGACTGTCCTGTTTAATTACATTTGGGAAAAAGGAACTTTCCCGGATAAATGGTCAGAAGGAATAATTCAGCCCCTACACAAAAAGGGCGACAGAAATGAACCTGATAACTACCGTAAATTGACTCTTATGGCTTGTATGGGAAAGATATTTGAATCAATAGTTAACAAGAGATTAGCCTTTCAATGTGAAGCAGATAATTTGGTAGATCACAATCAATTTGGCTTTTCAAAAGGCTGTAGAACTAGTGATAATGTCTTCATTATTGACACCTTGGTTTCTTATTCTAAATCCAAAAAGAGACCTCTGTACATTACATTTATAGATTTCTCGAAGGCTTTCGACTTTGTCAATCGAACTTTTCTGTATTACAAACTTATTAAACAGGGATATGGTGGCAGATTGCTTAGAATAATTTGTAGCCTATTCTCTAAATCTAGTGCCCGTGTCAGATGGGAGGGTCAGCTGGGATCCAAAATTGATAGTACATTTGGTGTCCTCCAGGGTGGAATCATTAGTCCAAAACTTTTTAATGTATTCCTGGCCGATATGGATGAATACCTTGACCACAAATGTGGAGTGACTGTAAATGGTACAACATTCACCCACTTATTGTATGCAGATGATCTTGTGTTAATGTCTGAAAATGCTCGCGACATGCAAGTGCTACTAAGTAACCTTGAGGCATATTGCAAAAAGTGGCATTTACTGATTAACTCTCAGAAAAGCAAAGTTATGGTTATTAATGCAAAACGCAGAAGCAATATGTCAGATTATGAATTCCAAATTGGAGATGAGAAACTTGAAGTAGTTGACTCCTACAAATATCTTGGGCACATAATAAGTAACTCTTCTAATATCCACAAACTCATGTATGACCATCTAGCATCTCAGGCTCAGAAGGCAATGCATGCTCTTAAAGAGAAAATAAAATCTACAGTTGGGTACCTTCCACCCAGCCTGAGCTTAAAAATGTTTGACACTCACATATTGCCTATTTTAGAATACAACAGTGAAATTTGGTTCCAAACTAAAGAGATTGACATTTTAGAAAGAATACAACTTAAATTTCTTAAAAACCTTCTAGGTGTACGGAATCAAACATCCACAATTGCTATCTTAGCTGATACAGGAAGATTCTCTCTGATACACAGACAGCAGGCTTCAGCACTTAAATATTGGCACAGGCTTAAGAGTAATGATGCCCCCAAACTTCTTAAAACATGCTTCAATATCCAGGTTGATCTAAATGAAAGAAACCACCAATGCTGGTTAGCCAAACTCTGTATAATCTCAAATTGTCTAGATAGTGCAGGCATTACAGTTGCTTCTATGAATGAATCTCTATTTAAGAAAGCTCAAACAAAAATAATGCATGAAATAAATGACAGTGACTCAAATCCTAAACTTCGAACTTACAAACAATTCAAAATTGATTTACGATTAGAACCCTATCTTAATTTCAACCTGCCAAAATCAATCTTCCAAAGTATAGCCAGATTTAGACTGAGTTCCCATAACTTACATATTGAACTAGGTCGACATAAGCGACCTTACATCCCTGCAGAGAATAGGATATGTAAGAGATGTGATTCTAATTGTGTCGAAGATGAATTCCACTGTTTAATGTTGTGTAACCATTGGAAAGACGTAAGGGTAGAACTATTTGAAGTAGCAAATAAATGCATAGAAAATTTTTCAGTGCTTAGTAATAACGAACAGTTCCTTAGACTTTTAACACATAAAAATGAAGATGTTTTATTCGCTCTAGGTAGATTCTTAAATACTGTTTTAAAAACTGACAATATTATTTAAATAAATTTAGCTCCCTCCAAGATGGATGACTAATGGCACTGACACTTCCCTCGCATGACCTGTGGTCTATGCTGCTGTGTATATATCATTGTATAATTGTGTAAATATCTTTGGTAATATTGTTTGGTTGTCATTGTCTTTTTTTGTCGTTTACAGTATTAATACTTGGTGCTCTGAATCCAAACACTGAACTCTGTTTCTAATGCTTTATCTTACAGACGTACAAGATGTGCTACATTTAACCTGAATGTGTGCTGATTATGTTCTTAACTTATATCTGATATATATCGATGACTTTAAAATGAATTGTACATATGATTATATTTTGCTTGTATATCCTGGTAGCTTGTAGATTTTAGATTTCATGCTTTTTCATATTATTCATATATCGATTTTTTTTAAAATTATTATTATTATTTATTTTATTTTTTTATGATGACATATGTATCTGTTTGATGCTTTTGATGTCAATAAAATTCTATATATATATATAAAATGTGTTCACACTTCTGCTCTTTTCTGTTGTATTGTAAATGTTTATTTATAGAGAACTAGGTCGTATATCGTCTCTATGTAGTTTTTTGGTGCCATTAAAAACTACCCATGTACTTCATTCATTCAATGGACTAATATGTGGGTTTCGGGGAACAGTTGTGTCAAAGTAATAGAAATATTCAGAAATAATACGGGCCATTTTCTCAGGTTGCTATAATATAGAATGGAATGTCTGCTACGAAAGATTTGAAAAGATGCAAGTCTGTCATCAGCTTCCACAGTGTTCCACGATAGGCTTTATAAATTTGGGCTGTGTTTGGATCTCTTTTTATAAGTCTCTGTTTTACTTTCTCAGTCTGTGTAAAAGGCTCATTGTCCATTGGGGGACGGTGAGCTCTGTGGTAGTGTACTGGGCTGCCAATCGCTGGGTCCAGGGTTCGATTCCAGCTCTTGCCAGGTCACTAGTTGGACGGTTTCAATCATCCAACTCCTGTCCTAATTAGCCTACCAAGTGCATAAATACAAGATGTAAAGCCCGAATCATATATCCATCACATTGTCCATTTCTCAATTAATAACCAACTTAATAACCCAAGTTTGTCTACTGAACTTATTTTATGAAAACTATAGGTGAAAATTGGAATGATTGTGATCCTGAAATGCTTTGCTATCTGTCTTGAATTGATGTCAACAGCAATGTAGGCATGTTTATTATAATAATCAATTGGAGGCCTAGTTACAGTCTCCTTGACCTGTTACAGTACTAATTTGACACTCCATTGTTTATTGGAGTGCTTTGTGAGCTATACTGGGAAATATGCTGAAAATGACATGTGTTAGATAGGCAGCCAGACTTAGGCAGACTGGCCTGAACTGGATTTTCTGGTGAAATTACTCTGAAATTGGATGCAAACAACTCCCAAATAAGCAACTAGTGATCTGCTAGTTATAATGACAGTTAGATATAACATGTGCATATTATCTCCCATGAACGTACAGTGTAACTTTTAAAAGTTGGTAATAGCTGGTATGAATTGATGGCCAATCAAAAATTAATTGACAATGCATTGCGAGAGTGACCTTTGTATTTATTATGAATAGCGACCATTCGTTTGGATATTTTGTCATTGCCTGGCAATTCATATTTTGTCTTGCCCTAATTATACTTGTACTTTTGCAGGATGACAACGTCGTCCGCACTGAAGAACTACAAAGCAGTGAATGAACCAGTCCTGGAATATTTGCCCGGCAGCAGTGAGCGAAATCAACTAGAGGCTAAACTGAAGGAGTACGATTCTAAAGTGCACGAGATCCCCATAGTTGTTGGAGAGGAGGAGTTTACCAATAATGATGCACATTACCAAGTCAGGGTGAGTTTGATAGTTTGATAGGATCTTTCTTAATTTAGATAATTACCTCATTACCATGGTACCCTTCCTGTTGTAATTTAAAGCCTAATCAGTGCATGAATTCATGATATGAAGCCCCATTGGCCATTCCCTTTCTCTCAATTCAGACCAATGGTATGTATTTTGAAATTTTTCATAGCTTGGCCGGGGGGAGGTCTAGCGGTAATGCATGTGCTAGGCTGCCAATCGCTGGGTCCAGAGTTTTGAATCGAGCTCTTGCCGTGTCACCTGGGCCTATGTTAGACGGCTGTTTCAATCATCCTTCGCCTCATTGCCGTGTCCTCCTACTGTCCTAATTAGCCTGCCCAGTGCAGAAATACAGAATGTAAAGCCCCAATCATCCATCCATGATAGCTTGGTCAATTGACACGTGTGGTGGATATGTACAATGTAAAAAATTCCGAATTTGGTACCCCAGTACATGTGTCAGTTCAAATTGGCCACATGCTAAGTAAAGCTAAAATATTTCTTAAAATTTTAATAACAGCTCAATAATCTGGTGTCGTCTTTATTTTTTGCAGCCATTTGACAAAGCCAACAAGCTCGCCAAGTACTACTACGCAGATTCCGTAAGTTGTTCTTTTGTATATATTGAATAGTGAGAGATATTTAGTACTTCATGCTATGTGATTTTGATGGCTTCCAATTTGTCCGTTTTTGACACTTTTTAGTTACATCTTAGTCTCGTTATTTTCTCAGAAACTCATCCAGAAGGCGATCGACGTCAGCCAATCAGCTCACAGGGATTGGGAGCGCACGTCTATCCAGCAAAGAGCAGATATATTTTTGAAGGCGGCTGATTTAATCGCTGGAAAATACCGTATGGACTTGATGGCCGCCACCATGTTGGGTCAGGTACGATAAATTTAAAAAAATTATTCAGAAATGAAATTATCCCGTTCTGTTTTGTGAAAATTAATGTCTTGTACTGTTTGTAAATTCTTCGAAGTAAGTGGAGTTTCTTAGAAATTTTGGTCGCTGTTCATTCATGTGTCTGAAGGAAATATAAAAGTTGAAATTGAATTAGAAAATTTCCTCTGTGGTATTATGTTTCACAACACTCTCCTTAGCACACTTGCAACTGATTCTAATAAGGCCACACATAATTGGTTCTTAGCTTCGTGGACCCGCCGACTCAATAGATATGCTGCTGATGGAAAAAAAAAATTTAAAAAAAAAAAATTTTTTTTTTTGACATTATAAAAAATTTTTTTTTAACTTTTTTTTTTTTGTCCTACCGACCGACCCTAGAAAAAGTGCCTTGAGAGGATCCGAGAAGCTGAAGATCAATTATGTGTGGCCTAAGGACCATTTACAAGGTTTTGCAGTAATATGAGTTTTTGAAGACATTTATTTCAGTTGCTGTCCTTCGTTTTTTTTTTGCAGGCGAAGACCATAATCCAGGGTGAGATTGACACGGCTTGTGAATTGGCTGATTTCTACAGGTTCAATGTCCAGTGGGGATTGGTAAGAATTCATTGATCCGTCTTCATTTTGCCTATGAGAATAATATGATAAATAATGATAATATATAGTGCCCATTCCAGATAAATACTGGAAAGCAATCTTACCATTATATATAGAATGCTTAAATACAGGACTTAAAGCCCCAATCATCCATTCAACCATTTCGTAAATGTCAAAGAGACTGCTGAAATTTAATGAAACACAACAGATAAATATATCTTGAACACCCGGTAGTTAATAAACCATTTTCACTTTCCCTTGCAGGAACTAATGAATGTTCAACCCTTGAGTTTCGAGACAGTCACCAATCAGCTGAGTTACCGAAGTGTAGAAGGTTTCTGGGCAGCTATTGCTCCTTTCAACTTCACTGCCATTAGTGGACATTTGGCTGGAGCTCCTGCTTTCATGGTAAGTTGTTTCTAAAAGTTGCTGTTTACTGTGTTGAGTGTTCACATAATAATGGACAAATAATTTTAGAATCGTTATGACTTTAATCGGTGGGTCCAGGGTTCGAATCCAGCTCTTGCCTCGTCACAAGGGCCTATGTCACCTGATTGCCAAGTCCTCCTATCCTAATCAGCTTGCCAAGTGCATAAATACAGTTGCTAAAGCCTGAATCATCCATCTATCCATACATTGAATGATAGATGAACTATTAGTCCTCGAGGAAACTAGGCTGAGGAAATTTGTATGGAGTATAGTTATCTCTTTTTTTGAAAGCTATTTGGAATAGTATGTTATAAAATGTCTTCAAGTAGCCTTCTAGTCCAGGAGCCAAGGTTGGAACAATCTATACGTCGTTGTAATCCCAAAATTGTGTAGATTTTGAAACTGGGGAGTGCAATTGAGAAAAATGTTGCAACTTTTAAAAATTTGGTTACCATGGCAACCAAGTCATGAGAAAGAAACTTCATGCATTGATGTGAAATTAAGTTGAACAAGACTTACTAAGAATGAAATCTGTTCTAAAATATCTGGACTTCAAAGAGACTGTTGTAATAATCTATTTGTTTTAAGGGGAGGTATGGGTGAGAAGGGCACTTTTCTGCAATTTCAAGTTTAATGAACAAATTTTGGTATAAAAAGTTAGGTTTTAGTTAAATTAGATGATTTCAGGTCATTTTGCATTGTTAGGATGAATGGTTGCCATGGTAACCAGTTTAAAAGGCGAAAAAAGGCTGATTTTTACTGCTCACGGGATGTGAAATTTCTGAAGTTACAGACATGATAGAAAAATTTTGAAAAAATTTACAAATGAAGACAGAGAAGACGCAGGGAATTACAGAGCGGATTTTTGATATTTCTTTTCATAGTGTCAGAAATTAGGGTAAAGTAGTCAAAAGTCATTTTTATTGAAAAATTTCTCGTTTCTATTGCTACGATGTCATATAATTTTGCAACGAAAAAAAATTTTAAAAATCTGGTCTGTAATTCCCGAGACAATTTTTCTCGGATTCCGATGATGTATCCCACAGGTTCCTACGACAAACGGTTGTCAAGATTTTTCACATCCCGTAGAGGGTAAAAGTTGATTTTCACATGTTGCAGAAAATGGCAAAAACGTGACGTTAACGTCATTTCAGGCAATTGACCACTAGATAAAATATTTGTGGCTATTTCTCCAAATCTAATGAAGCTACAGGTACAAAATTTTGCAACGATTTAGTTATCATTGTTATGTTTCACCACAGTAAATTCCATGTTGCCATGGTAACTACTTTTTTGTGTGGACATCTTTGAAGTGACACAACGACACTATTTACTCACTAAAATTTGGCGATAATTTGGTATTTGACATGGCTTTAAGTGATGATAGAGACATATTTTAATATAATTGAAGCTTGGACTGGCTGCCTGAGTTGGTGTTGGTCAAAGATGTGCCATAAACTGAATATGTGAAGCTTACATATTTTTGGGGAATTTCTCACCCATACCTCCCCTTAAAAGAAAACTTCATCTTCTGCTTCCAGGGTAATGTTGTCCTATGGAAACCCTCTGACACCTCCATGCTCTCCTCTTACGTCGTTTTCAAAATTCTGCGTGAAGCCGGAGTGCCCCCTGGTGTTATTAACTTCCTTCCCGCTGACGGACCAGTTTTCGGAGATGTCGTGACCAAGTCGCCTCTGCTCGCTGGCATCAACTTTACTGGCAGTGCTAGGTGGGTAATATTTTTGCTTTAATCACTTTCATGATAAAAAAAGTGTTTTGATCAATTTATGATGGCGCATTGTCTGACTGTCACTGATTTCTTTGAATGCTTGATCATTTGCAGGACATTCCACGTTATTTGGCAAGAAGTGGCTAAGAATATTCAGAATTACAGAAGTTACCCAAGGCTCATAGGAGGTAAGCACATAATGGAATGGTGCAATGATAATGGTTGGGCCCTATATAGTTGGAATAAGTGACTGTGCCCACATAAGAAAGTCAGGGAAAATTTGAAAATTGACTTCGAACATCTCGAAAAAACAACTTGCTGACACATTCGTACAAAAGTTTTCACCAATTTCACTTCACAACTTCTCAAATAAATTTGGTGCTCGGGTGAAAAGCCTGTTGTTGCTTCTCACAAGTGAGGCTCTGAATGGTGGATTATGGCGTTAGGGCATTCAGAAGGAAAAAAGTGTAGTACTCAACATTAAAAAAAAAGTTTCATTTTTTCAGAATGCGGAGGAAAAAACTACCACTTCGTCCACTCTTCGGCGGACGTTGAGTCCGTAATAAACGGCACAATTCGCTCAGCTTTTGAATACAGCGGACAGAAGTGTTCTGCCTGTTCCCGTATGTACGTTGCTGAGTCTTTGTGGAACCCCATCAAGGAAGGATTAATCGAGGAACACAAGAAAATCAAATTGGGAAATCCCCTGGAAGCCGACACCTACCTCTCTGCTGTCATTGATGATAAGGTGAGTGTTGGAGATGGTTGAAATGGGTCATAGAAGCCCAAGATTTCAGCTGGTCAGGAATCATTTGGTTGAAAATGCCATTAAAAATATTCTTTAAAAATACACTGTATTATTCGAAAACTTAGGGTGTCTGATGTTATGTTCTTACATTATAAATTTGCTAAGAAGTAAGGGAATGTCAGATCCTGATTCTTTCTTTATCATAATATTATTGTGAAATATCTTTACAGTCTTTCAATCGCATCAAGGGCTACCTGGACCATGCTAAGTCTTCCCCTAATACTAAGGTCTTGGCTGGAGGCAACGCTGACGACAGGTATTACATCTTTTATAAAAATGGATTTTTTCAATTGATTGATTTAATTCAGATATGTGTATCATTTGCTTATTCGGTAACTAATTTAATTGGTTAAGCCTGGCTTGGTCATGTCACCTAGGCCGCGTTTTTGTTTCTTAATCCTGTCCTTACTGGCCTCCCAAAATGCTTGACCACAGGATGTAAAGCCCCCATCACCCATCCATTCTTTGGGGCAGAACCCAGTTGTTGATATTTTTGAATTTCTAAATGCTATATATCATAATTTTGCAGCAAGGGCTACTTCATCGAACCCACCATTCTGGAAACGAAGGACCCCAAAGACAAACTCTTCCAAGAAGAAATCTTCGGCCCGGTGTTGTCCGTTTACGTTTACCCAGATGACCAGTACAAAGACGTCCTGAAACTCATCGACACCACCTCTCCATTCGCCCTCACTGGCGCCATCTATGCCAAAGACGAGTAAGTGGAATGTTTTCAAACGGTTCTGTGATAGAGTAAAACAGTGCTGTCCACTGGTGGGAAGTTTGTGATTTATTTCTGAATTTAGAAATTTATCTTAAATCCACATTATGTGGTGGCATTGTGGCCAGTGGCCACCTCACACTGAATTTAGAACAATAATTTCAACATTGTAAGCAAACTAAATTATACTCATGCTTTCTCAAGCAGTATGTTGATGTTAAAGAAGATACTACGGTATTTCTGTTTCTTTGCCGCATATGAGAACCAATCCGACCCCCAACCTTCACAATATTATTGCTGTTGCACTATACAACGTGCAATCCTGTTAGGGGATAGGGGTTAGCTTTCATTTGCCAGGTCCTGGATTTGATTCTAGCTCGACCTATGCTGGATGGTGGCTTCAGCTGTCCTTTGCCTCATTACCATGTACTACTCCTGTCGTATTTAGCTTACCAAGTGCATAAATTCAGGACGTAAAACCCCAATCATAAATCCATCCAGTACAACTTTTGCATGCATGTTTCTTATTTCTTCTTTGCCCCATTTCAGAAATGTAGCAGCAGAAGCAGCGGATACTTTGCGGTTTGCCTCAGGCAACATGTACATCAATGACAAGTCAACAGGATCAGTCGTAGCTCAGCAGCCGTTCGGAGGAGCCAGGAAATCAGGTGAGGGGGATTTATCAATTATTTGTGAAAAAGATTTGTAACCTACTCCAACAAAATGAGTCAGCCCGCTATCATATTTAGTTGTGACTTTATTCTGCTGGAATTATGCGCAATGGAGGTCTTAATGGGTTGGTTTTGGATGATGGATCCCTGAAAAATTTCTGATGTGATATCTTGGTAGTTCTGAGATAAATTGCCGAAAATTTATTTGATAAATCGGTTTGCGAAATTAATTATGCTGGTGAAGTGGTTGTAGATTTCGGGACTAGGGTTGGTGAAATGGAATGATTTGTTACTGGCATGGATATTGGGAGAAACAGGTGTGCGTATTTTGCCTGGTATGTGAAAGTTTCGATGTTAATGATTTGGCCTATTATTTGGCTGTTATAATATTTTGTGTGAGGACCTTTTGGGTTAGCTTCAAATGGTGACAGCTTTTCAGTTTTGTGTCACTGCAGTAAAAGTATTGACGCAATTATTTTGGATTATGTTATGCAATTTGCAATGTTAAATTTTGCCAGGCACGAACGACAAGGCAGGCAGTCCTCACTACCTGCTTAAATTTGTCTCTCCGCAATCTGTGAAAATGACCGAGGAGCCGTTGAAGGAATGGGATTACGCTTATATGACGGCATAGTGAGTCAGTAAAGAGAGTGATTAGTGTAAGAGTTACTATGTAAGTTGTGTAGACACTAGACAGGTTAATTTGATGGTTAAGGTGTTTAAAGCAAGATGATGATTTTGCTACAAGCGTTTATCTTGTTGTCATATTCTTCCCCCTAATTGATGTGTCCTGTCCTAATTAGCCTACTGATTTGCATAAATATGGGATGTAAAGCCAATCGGCCCATGTCCTTATGTATTGAGAGTCTCGAGGGACCGTTTTGGGAAAAAAATCTGTTGATTAGATTATTAGTGGTGCTTAAGACCAAATTATAGACATTAGCCAAATGCAATGAATTAGATATCTTAAGGCTCCCTTTACATGTATTTCCTTGTGTGAATTCTCACCCAAACTTTAGACTTAGTGTTTTAGTCAAGAGTTGTAACTTGTTGTACAAGAATGAAAAACTTATTAAAAGTCAGATTGAAAAACAGTTGCAGACAACAAAGGTAAGCAGTAAGGTTGACTAAGCTGATAGCACGAATAAAGAAAAAGATATGGTGAAATCAAAAATCTAGGTAATGATTGGAAGAAAGAATGTCATGTTTGAACAAAAAATGTATCGTGACTAATTTCTATTTCACATTAATGGGCATTGAAACAGATATTGTAAATTTAGGATAGCTGATTGTATGATTGCTTGGTCCCAGGTTTGATTCCAGCTCTGCCAGGTCACTTGAACCTGTGTTGGACAGCAGTTTCAATCATCCTCCGCCTTATTGCTATGTCTTCCTTCTGTCCTATTAAACCTACCACAGTATGTAAATACATGACGTAAAGCCCCAGTCATCATCCATGCATCTTTTTAATTACCCGGGTACTGAAGTTCTTAATCTTTTTTTTCCAGGGACCAATGACAAAGCTGGAAGCCCTCACTACCTCCTCAAGTTCGTCTCACCACAAGCCATCAAGCAAACATTCGTACCGACGAAAGAGTGGACGTACCCTTACATGAGTGCCCAGTCTTAATCGAGGAGTCCTAGAAATAAGAATTTCAAATCTAGGCAATTTGTAATCTGTACTATGTACAGTGATGTACATAGTATGTTTGTTGTTGGAATTGTGTTACGTTTGTTTGGAATTGTGTTATGCAGAATTTTGCATATTAATACATAATCAGGCGTGTTCAAGTATGGATGCATATTGAATGAGTAAAAATAGTTCCAGTAGGTGGAGCTAGAGAATACCATACTTGTGTATTTTGATGATGATTAATTAAGATCATATTCAAATTGTGTCTCGAGTTTTAAAGTACACATGTATTTATTGGGCTTTTAATCAGAATTTGTAAATATTTGAACAACAAAATTGTACTTCCGAGATGTTTTTCATATGAATGAATAATTGTTATAATAACAGATCTTCAGAAAATTTGTTTAGAAATGCAGGGCAGCTGATTATTAATCCACTGTAAAAAAGTTTAAAATTAGGTAATGCGAATATTTCGTATGAATAGACAATTGAAAATGTTCCAATCTGGTCTTTTGTCAGTAAAAAACACTTGATAGAAAGTTTGTGTCTAAATGTTAAGAATGTTTGTTAATTTTTTCTTTGTAACAGAAGTCTAACTTCTACAGTATTGTCCAAAACTGACCTGGGGCAAGAAATGCTAGTCCGGGTCGTAGTCCCGATATTTTCTTACGGGTATTTGTTTGGAAAGATCTGGATCTAAAAATCTGACTGAAAGTCATAATATTACTTCCGAATGTATGGAAATTTGTCATAAAATCTTCTTTTACAACAATTTTTACCAAAATCGTGGATGTTTTACACACATTTTAAGAAAAAATCACTTTTAATAAGAAGAAAACAAGTGTGGAGTATGAAAATGTAAAATGAATACTGCTGAGTTATGAAGTTTTTCAATGATGAGATTTCTTTTGATTGTTGGTTTGTGTCACAAACATCTATGCTTACTGTATATTTGAGGTATTTTTATCAATTTCACCTACCCACCAAACTGAAAACAAAATGGTTAAAAATATAATTTTCTGAAAACCGTTGACTTTAAAATTGTGTTTGAAAATTACAGTAACATGGAGGGATTTTGGTTGTATTTTTTTAATGGTAAAGAAGCAGCATTTTAGCCCAAGCTATTCAAATGTGTGTTTCCTTCAATTTTTGGTTCTGATAAAATGGGAATGGAGGAAATATTTGGGGTGAAATACAGTAATTTTGTTGTGGGATTAGGTTGTTTATGCAATATACAGTATTCAGAGTACTATTTCTTTCCACCGATCTGTGTGATGGATATATGCACTTCAGTGATAAATTTACATCTGTAATTGTTTTCAAAATGAATGTTCCACTTTTCTGTAACGGGATATATATTTTCTTGCTTTCTAACGCTTTTGTTTGAGAGATGATATGAATTTATGACAGTATTATATACCAAGGTATAATTGATCTGCAAATGGTTCATTGTTATGTATGGCAGCTATCAGTGATAAATTTTAAAACTAACATAAGCCCTAACGATAATTGAAAATGTGTGTAATTTTTAGCCATGTAATTGTAACCATGTAATTGTAACTATGTAATGCTACTCTCTAATGCTACCATGTAATGTCAGAACTGTTTATGTGAATTTACCACCTTAGTAATAATGTAGCAAACTTTTTTAGCATTTTGAAAGATTGACATATTTGCCCTTAGGGGATTCCATTTGATTGTTGAAATGTTGCACGATTTTGAAGCTGTGCAAAACACAAACTCATACACTGTATGTCAATTTTATGAATGATAAAAGAATTTGCAGCTTAAATATTTAACACTGTCTCAATATTTTGGCATTATGCTCCAAATTTCTGCAAACATGTCTCAAATCTATACATCTGCTGCAGGGAATGTAATATGATTTTATCTGATTGTAAATAAGTTATAAGCTGTTTATACGAGGACATCTTAATGTACATAAATTATGTATTTAAATGCTATTCAATGTCATGAAGTACATAGATGTATTATAAATATACAATCAGGAACATTATGTGTGCCAAAGGCCCGTACACTCTAGTTAATCAGGTTTATTTTGCTGAATTACACTGTACAGGTAAATCAATCAGGTGAAATGTGTGAAATAAGATTCAAAATTTACGGACATGTACCCGGCACATGTTACAATTGTGTTGATTGCATCTCATGCAAGCCAAGCTTGAAATAAATAGACGTGGTGGGCATTACAAGTTGGCACAATATTGTATACCGTTATCATTTGAAAGTCTGTATCATTTGTGATTGAAAAATCTGTATCTTTTGTGATTGAAAAGCTTCCAGTCGTATGGTCACTGGCTGAAATGTGAATGAATGGTTCTTCCGTAGGTATTAATTGTTGCTTTTTGCACAACCACGAAATGTTTTGTAATTTCTAATGGTTGCTAGTCATGATTGACTGTGAATGCGTAATTGATTTCTTTTGATTTCATTATCATAGAATTTAGTTTAAAGGGTTTGTATCTTATCATCCATTTTAATGAAAATTACTGAACTACTGCATTCGAACGGGAATTATACCACCTAACATTTTAAACGTTTTTGTGCACTGCTTCTAATAATCAAATTTGAGATATTATTTTATTTCTATTATTGTCATATTGTTTAGTTTTGAGTTTTGTTTATTTAGAATACTGCACCCTTCTCCTCCAGATGTCTGTGTCTTCCGTTGTTTGATGATGTCATCACTAGAACACTTCAAACAATGACAAATAATGAAGTGACATCATCACTTTATGTGCACTTCTTTGTTGAGGTGACCTCTGGAGGCAGAAATGTGCAGTTTCCATACAAGCAGTTTGTTTTAGTTTTGAAAAATGTTTTTGTATGAGTTTGTTTGAAAGTGTTATGTCTGATGTGTTAAAGCCTGGATAATCTGATGACTGATTGAATTATGTAGGTATATTTGATTGTTTTCCCCCCATGTGTGACTGAATGAATTTCTACACCAGTTATGAATATCAAGGGTGTAAAGTGAGTGTAGTGAATTGTATCATTGACTAATGAAAACATGACAGGTCAGTCAGGGTTCCCACAGTCTTAGAAAGTCGTGGAAAAAATTGTGGTCTTGGAAAAGCAACAAGTTGTCATGGAAAATTTAAAGTTTGGCCTTAATTCTCGGTAAAAATTTTTGGATTTCGGTGGTGATGGCACTTTAGGTGTACTGTGTGGAGACAGATGTCATGTCACGAATCTGTTCTGGGGCGCATCTCGACTATAATAAGTAAAGATTTGGTCAGGGACAATCCGAAATGTCTTCATGGAAGGTCATACAAAAGTCATGGAATTTCAGCCTTAAAATTTTGTGGGAACCTTGTAACAACGGCAGAGGATAGATACTCCATCTAGGAACCCTGCATGGTTGCTGAGGGTAAAAATGGATGTCATTTGCATCTTCAGTATAATTGATTTAATCCTGATATGGCTGCATAATTTAATTTAAATTCAATTTGCTTGTGTGAAAGTTTAACTGCGCATTTGTTTTCCTGTTCAATTTGTGTTCCTTGCTGGTGTTCACTTAGTGGGTTATACCATTGATAAATTTGTACGATATTTTTAAATAAGAATTTTATAGTGAAATAAACTTACATGACATTGTATTTCTTCGTTTTTGTATCTTGAGTCTGCTTTGTTTTATTTGGTGGATACATGTTGAAACTGTTGATATTAAATTGCTTTCACTGTGTCCCCTGTGGCAGGCACCGTCCCATGAAAAACTGCCTGGAAGAGTCCTTAAAAAACAGCAAAAATCGGGTGGTACTGGAATCCTGATTATTTGCAGAAAAAAAAATTAAAATCCATTATTTTGTGCATGTTGAGTCATCTCGAATGCACAACGAATGTTCTCAAAAGAAACGGCATTAAGTACATGTGTTAGAAGTTTTTAAAAAGTCCCGAAATGTCCTTGAATTTAGTTTTGAGGTTGGAATGGGAACTCTGTTTGCGGTTTTCATATTGAATAAAGATGAAAAATGCCATTGAGAGACCATCTTCTCACTATAGAGACCACCCCCTTACCAGAGACCACTTTATGCTGTAAGCATTGCCTGTCGCAGGGATAACATTGATTAGCATGTGAATTTCATCAAAAGGTGTAATTCAAAAATACTTGTCACTGGCAAAGGAATTTCTTAGAAACATTTTCCAAGTTAATCACTCTACCAACTGTTTCTGAATGCATGCTGATTTTATTTGGTGTTTTCAAAGTTTGTTATTTCATCTGTTTCAAAATGCTTGTAACTGGCATGTCAATTTCATAGCACTGTTTTCCAAATTAATCACTCTACCAACCATTTCCAGAGGCATGCTGATTTAATGGGGGTGTTTTCCAAGATTATCATTTCATGCTTTTCAAAATGCTAGACACTGGCATGTGAATTTCATAGAGGTGTTTCCCAAGTTTATCACTATTCCATCTGTTTTGGAATGCATGCTGATTTAATGAGGCGTTTTCACAGCTTATCATTTTCATCTGTTTCAAAATGCTTGTAACTGGCATGTGATTTCATAGAAGTGTTTCCCAAGTTTATCACTATTCCATCTGTTTCGCAATGCATGCTGATTTAATGAGGCGTTTTCACAGCTTATCATTTTCATCTGTTTCAAAATGCTTGTAACTGGCATGTGATTTCATAGAAGTGTTTCCCAAGTTAATCACTATTCCATGTGTTTCAAAATGCATGCTGATTTAATGGGGTGTTTTCCAAGTTTATCATTTTCATCGGTTTCAAAATGCTTGTAACTGGCATGTGATTTCATAGAAGTGTTTTATCACTATTCCATGTGTTTCAAAATGCATGCTGATTTAATGGGGTGTTTTCCAAGTTTGTCATTTTCATCTGTTTCAAAATGAATGCAACTGGCATGTGATTTCATAGAAGTGTTTCACAAGTTTATCACTATTCCATCTGCAAATGCATGCTGATTTAATGGAGTGTTTTCACAGTTTATCATTTCCATCTGTTTCAAAATGCTTGTAACTGGCATGTCAATTTCATAGCACTGTTTTCCAAATTAATCACTCTACCAACCATTTCCAGAGGCATGCTGATTTAATGGGGGTGTTTTCCAAGATTATCATTTCATCTGTTTCAAAATGCTTGTTAATGGCATGTGAATTTCATAGAAGCGTTTTCTTTTCCAAGATACTCAACCAACTGTTTCTAAATTCATGCTGATTTTATTTGTTGTTTTCCAGGTTTATCAGTACATTTTTTTCAAAATGCTTGTCTCTGGCATGTGAATTTCAAAGAAGTGTTTTCGAAGTTAATCACTCTACCAACTGTTTTCAAACCCATGCTGATTTTATATGGTGTTTTCCAAGTTTATTATTTCATGTTTTTCAAAATGCTTGACACTGGCCTGTGAATTTCATAGAAGCATTTTCCAAGTTAATCACTCTACCAACTGTTTCAAAATGCATGCTGATTTTATTTGGTGTTTTCCAAGTTTATGTTTTCATCTGTTTCAAAATGCTTGTAACTGGCATGTGAATTTCATAGAAGCGTTTTCCAAGTTAATCACTCTACCGACTGTTTCAAAATGCATGCTGATTTTATTTGGTGTTTTCCAAGTTTGTTTTTTCATCTGTTTCAAAATGCTTGTAACTGGCATGTGAATTTCATAGAAGCATTTTCCAAGTTAATCACTCTACCAACTGTTTCCAAATGCATGCTGATTTTATTTGGTGTTTTCCAAGTTTATCATTTCATCTGTTTCAAAATGCTTGTAACTGGCATGTGAATTTCATAGAAGTGTTTCCCAAGTTAATCACTCTACCAACTGTTTCAAAAGGCATGCTGATTTTATTTGGTGTTTTCCAAGTTTATCATTTCATCTGTTTCAAAATGCTTGTAACTGGCATGTGAATTTCATAGAAGTGTTTCCCAAGTTAATCACTCTACCAACTGTTTCCAAATGCATGCTGATTTTATTTGGTGTTTTCCAAGTTTATCATTTCATCTATTTCTAAATACTTGTAACTAGCATGTGAATTTCATAGAAGGGTTTTCCAAGTTAATCACTCTACCAACTATTTCCAAATGCATGCTGATTTTATTTGGCGTTTTCAAAGTTTATCATTACATCTGTTTCAAAATGCTTGTCATCGGCATGTGAATTTCATAGAAGTGTTTTTTGGTCTTCAAACTTTAAAAAAGTGCATGCTGATTTGATGGAGTGTTTTCAAAGTTATGCAGTCTTCCTGCTGTTTCGAAGTGGTTTATCTTTCAAAGTTTCATGAGCATTTTACATAGAATTATTTTTCAAGTTAATATCACTTGCAACGGTTTCCAAATACATGTAGATTTATGGAGCGTCTTCAAAATTTATCATTTCATCTGATTCAAAGTGTTTTTCATTGGCATGTGAATTTCATGGAGTGTTTCTGCAAGTTAATCAGTATTCCTACTGTT
The DNA here is from genome assembly GCA_026936325.1 of Platynereis dumerilii. Lineage (NCBI taxonomy): Eukaryota > Metazoa > Annelida > Polychaeta > Phyllodocida > Nereididae > Platynereis > Platynereis dumerilii. The sequence goes on along the minus strand of JAPTHN010000017.1, from coordinate 7,167,517 downwards.
TCAAATTACATGCAGATCTTATGGGATGTTCTCTTAAGTTTGTTAGCTCATCTGTGTTGAAATGCTCTTTACTGGCATGTGGATTTCATACAGGTGTTTTCTAAGTTATTCATTCTACCAACTGTTTATTTGGTTGAAGTGTTTTCTAAGTTAGTCTTCCAAAGTACTGTTTAAAATGCATGTTGATTTGATGGGGTGTTTTCAAAGTCTGTCATTTCCTCTGTTGCGAAATGCTTGTACTGGCATGTGATTATCATACCACATTTTCCATATTAAAAGCACACCCCTTAATAAAAGCCCACCCCCTCCACAAAGAAACAATTTTAATCAAAATTCAATTAAAATATGACTTTCTCCTAGGTTTTTAACGAAAAAAAAAAATCGCCCCCCTCATCAAGTGTTTTGCAAGTTAATCAGTATTTATGAGGTCATAGACTATACTTGCTGTGCTCTCAGACTTGGAATGTATTTATTTGACTCGAAAGGAAATTTTACATATCAAAACGAATGACCGACTGAGTATCAATGAGATCATAAGGCCACACATAATTGATCTTTAGCTTCTCGGATTCCTCTCAAGGCCCTTTTTCTAGGGTCGGTCGGTAGAAAAAAAAAAAGGTGAAAAAAAAATTTTTTATAATGTCAAAAAAATTTTTTATTTTTTTTTCCATCGGCAGGAAATCTATTGTGTCGGCGGGTCCGCGAAGCTTAGAATCAATTATGTGTGGCCTAAGTTTCTCAATGACAAGTTGACAGCTTATTTCTGTGTGTTTGATAGGGCTTGTTGTGAGGTCATTGATGGCCACCAACAGCTTTTCTGTAAGCACCCATTCTTCATTTATTGTAACGTGTGCATTTTGCCATAATGGCGGATTGGGGACGTCATGTTAAAAGGGTGCCTCAGTAGGCATTTCTAGGTTCCAATATCTCGCTATATTGGTACAGTAATTGACTCGAAGCTAAATTGGAATACCAATGCGGATTATATTCGCAAGAAAGGCCAGAGGCTCTTGTACTTTCTGAGGTGTCTGAGACAGTCTGGTATTGACACTTTTTTCAAGGTAGGAAAGATTATATGGGATGAAATCCACATCCTTCACTCCTGCTATTTGCCATCATTTTATTTATGATCGTGTTACATGGGATATCTTCTGGATGAAATACTTCAAGTTGGGAAAAAACTGGTTTGAGGGCTCTTTCCATAGCAAGCAAGCTGACACAGTGTTATATAAATTATGAAAAATAAATCAAATTAGTAGTGTCATCAAAATTACTTATTCAATACATTTATATTTGCAAATTTGTAGAATGCTGAGGGTGGCTTTACCAAATCAATCTAGAAATTTAAGATGAATATACAGTGCCGCCTGAAAGTAAGTGAAACGCATGACATTGTGCCATTGCATCAATGCTAAACATCCTCAGCCAAACTGCTTGTGGAGACATGAATTTTCATCGGATGAAAGGGAAACAAAGTGGGTCATAAAGGCCGATGTGTGAGGCAAGTGGGATAAAAATAGCAGCCCATTTTCGTCGCTGTAGTCGGAGTTAGGTATGGGTCAAAGTCTTTGGTAAGTAAGTGAACCACCCTTCCCCATGTTTTAACATTGGACCTGCATTTCACTTACTTATCAATGACTTTGACCCATACCTAACTCCAACTACAGCAAAGAAAATGGGCTGCTATTTTTATCCCACTTGCCTCACACATCGGCCTTTGTGACCCAAAATGTTTTCCTCTCATCGGATAAGAATTCGTCCTTCCAGAAGCATTTTGGTTAAGGATGTTTAACATTGATGCAATGGCACAAAATCATGCGTTTCACTTACTTACAGGCGGCACTGTATGTGGAATCATGAAATATTTTCAAAAAACCAAAATTCCCTTTCGACCACTGCTTGTTTTGCCCACTCCTTGTTTTACATCTGATTTACATTCCGCCATTTTTCAAATCAATATCTAGCCATTATCTATGAAGACATTTACTCTCGCAAACACTTTGTACTTAGCAATTAGCATGATTCACTGCTCTTGGTGCATTTTAACAACAAAATAAAGAAACTTTCTATTTGATTAGTTGTGATCAATATTGTACCTGCTGTTTCATGACACTAAGTGGTTTTGAGCTATTAGGAATTAGTTTTGTAGCACCTGAAACTAATTGATGTTGACATGGAAAGACAAACAGTTGCATCAACAAGAGGTTTTAATTTATTTTTAGTGTCAAGTGACGCAAAAGTCTAGGTTCATGTAAACATTTGTTTGTGACTGATATGAAGGCTTACGTTCATATTCACTGGATTATAATTGAAATAAACATGTATTTGTAACGGATATGGAGGCCTAGATTCATATTCACTGGATTATATTTGGAAGTAAACATTGGTGATTCATTAACAATCCATTTTGTTAATTTACGCAGACTTCAAACAGAATACTTAAGAGAACTTATTGTGTGAAATAACTGGAGATTTATTCAAGAGCAAAATGTAGAAGCTTATATCTAATATTGTGTTGTTTGTCGTCTGCATCTTTGGAATTGTTAAAAGTCAGGTGTACTCTCGAAAGTCCAAAGGTCTCACATCCATACCAAATAACGTAGATGAAACTGCAACCAGCGTTGATTTGTCACACAATGCTATTACATCCATCCCAAGTGATGCATTTACCAATATGACCAGGTTGTATAAAGCTGTATTGTACCATAACAAGATAGCTACTGTTTCCAGTAATGCATTTCATGGCACCGTTCTACGTCTTCTGTATATTTATAAAAATCTCCTGACGACAGTTCCATTCTTACAACATGTGGAGAATAGCTTGAGAGACCTTATTTTGGACCACAACTTGATCACAAATGAAACATGGGACCTCATAGTCCCATACTCCAAGTTGACCTTTCTATCCTTATCATACAACAAACTAAACCATCTCCCAGACCTCAACAAAACCAAATCAACTCTAACTGTTCTTCGTTTGGAAGAAATCAGTATCACAGATATAAAGCCGGGTTACTTCAATGGATTTGTCTCTCTCAAGGAGTTGTTCATCAGCAAAAACAAATTTCCAACAATTAAGGACTATGCTTTTATGGGACTGAGTAAGCTTACCCTCATCCGAGTTGGACAGAGTCAGATCCTAAACAAGACGGAGGAAAAAGCCTTCTATGGATTGGTATCCTTGAGAATCTTCTATTGCGTAGATTCCAAGCTAGCCAACTGGCCATGTGTGACGCCATATGCCCCGAATGTCATTGACCTCTATTTAGACGGCAACCAGATTAAAAACGTTCCTCAGAATTGCTTTAATATAACGAGCCTCACTCTTCTCCAAATCCCACGAAACCCCCTCAATTCTCAGTCTCTCAATCAACTGCTGCTGACAGGGGTTAGACTACAAAGACTTGTATTACAAGATGTACCAAATCTATGTCTGGAGTTTGATGCAATGGCTTCTCTGAAAAGGCTTTATTACCTCAATCTGATACACACTAATTTGAGGCACTTCCCTGCTAAAAGCTGCAACCCAAACTCAACAGAAACGGACACAAGGCCGTTAGACCTCCCTGACTTGCATGAATTCTACCTGGATGAAAACCAGCTGACGACATTGCCCAACTTGACGTTGATGGTCAAAGTGAAAATCATGAGAATGAAAAAGAATAAAATAAACAGTTTGCAAAGCAAGCCATTCCTCAAAAATGTGCTGACCGACCATATTTATCTGGATGAGAACTGGTTGACCACCGCCCCCAGTTTGTCTGGAGTATGTGACAACTTACACTTCCTATCCTTAGTCACCAATCGCTTGACATCCCTTCCTCATGACTACTTTGAAGGCTGCAACAGATTGCGTTACATATATTTGGCTAATAACTTCATTTCTGCAATTCCAAACTTCAGTCCGATGACTGTAACTCCTTACCACGTTGACCTGACTAACAATTCACTTAAAGGGATCATCTCAAGTAATTCCTTCATAAATTTCACGAAACTTGATGTTCTGGTTTTGGACAGAAATGACATCAGAGAGTTCCAGGTGCAAGCGCTTCAATATATGCCTAATCTCATCCGTCTGTATTTGAGACATACCTTGCTGACTTCACTTGGTGATCCTTACAGGTATTACTGACATTACGATAACATTTAATCATTCTCAAATAACAGTCTGCCACTACTTTACAAAGTCTCTGCTTGATTTGGTAATATTTGTGTTACGGTTTTCTTTCTAAGAATTTTCAAGAAAGTTACATTTTACTTCAGCACTACATTACATTTTCAATAGGGACTTTTAAGGCATTGTCATTTAACACATGTTATAAGTAAATACATTAAATATATATTTGTGTGATTTTATTAGGCCTATATATCTCTCAGCTCAGAAGCTCCTATGACCTTTTCTTATTATTTTATACCCCCCCTCCGACAGATATGTATTGATAAAGATATTGGTACGACAAGTTTTTTAATCTATTCACAGGTATTGCAGGGGAACTTCGTGTGAAAAGCTGGTCATATACCTTTCTCATAGTCCTACAGTTTGTGACGAAAGATTATGCTGGGCAAAAAGATTCAAGTCGATCGTCACTCATTTGGAAATGTGCTTCGGAAAATATTGGTCAACTATAACTCTGGCTGACCTAGAGTGCCCAGGTATAAACAGGGATAATGAAAGCAAGGGGGAACCGTACAGGGCACTTTGAGATGCTTTGCATGTTTACTACTTTTACTCCATGCTGAAAATACTGAGCAGCTCAGAAGTTTGCGTGAACATCAGCAAAACTATAAATCTTCAATCCAAGGATTAAAAGATTAGATTGCTCCTGTTCTGTTACAGAAAAGTGTGATGCGATCACAACTATCCTAATGTGCCCCGAAAAAACTCTGACAATATCCCAGATCTTTGTCTGAAGTGAATATTTTCTTTAGTATATATATGATAAACTTGGCATGGCAAAGTTTTGCCTTGGGATTATTTTTGATGATATTCTTACTGAGTGAAATATGCGCCAGAAAAAATGAAGGATTTCAGGACTGGCTTGGGCATCCTGTACATGTTACAAAAAGTAACCTTATTGGATAATAATACTGCTCTGCCAATGGGCAATCCTATGTTAAACTTCAACAGCTTTGTGCAACCTCTAGATATTAATTAATTTTGCTGAAATATGTACACATCTTTATTTCCAGAATCGAGACTCATGAAGATAGCATCAAGGAGAAGAGAAGCAGCAATCCTGAGGGACTCTGAACCTGTGGAGTCCTCCTATGCTAAGTCTCACGCTGATCTACCCACTGAGAAACACTGTGCTTTCTGGTGTCTACAGAAAGAAACATGCATCACCTTCGAACACACAAGGAACACTCTGGCCTCTGAAGAGGGGGTCTGCACCATCAGATATACTTAGTCCTCCTATGCGAAGTCTCATGTTGATCTACCCACCGAGAAACACTGTGCATTCTGGTGCCTACAGAAAGAAACATGCATCACCTTCGAACACACAAGGAACACTCTGGCCTCTGAAGAGGGGGTCTGCACCATCAGATATACTTAGTCCTCCTATGCTTAGTCTCATGTTGATCTACCCACTGAGAAACACTGTGCGTTCAGGTGCCTACAGAAAGAAACATGCATCACCTTCCAACACACAAGGAACACTCTGGCCTCTGAAGAGGGGGTCTGCACCATCAGATATACTTAGTCCTCCTAGGCGAAGTCTCATGCTGATCTACCCACTGAGAAACACTGTGCGTTCAGGTGCCTACAGAAAGAAACATGCATCACCTTCGAACACACAAGGAACACTCTGGCCTCTGAAGAGGGGGTCTGCACCATCAGATATACTTAGTCCTCCTATGCTTAGTCTCATGTTGATCTACCCACCGAGAAACACTGTGCATTCTGGTGCCTACAGAAAGAAACATGCATCACCTTCCAACACACAAGGAACACCCTGGCTTCTGAAGAGGGGGTGTGCATTATCAGATATACTTAGTAGGGTGGTCCAAAGAAATTTGTCTTAATTTCATTGATGGTACCCCCTAACTTTTTTCCTTTGACCATGTGGAAGAAGTCTGCAAATTTTCAGCCAAATTGATTAATATTTAGAGGTGGCTCATCAAGGTTGAATTTTTGCTATATTTTGCATTAAAACGCCCTTATCTGAATAGTGAAAATTGTGTAAAATCATTATTTTCCTTTCATTTGAGACCTATTAAGGCATTTGCCAACTGAGGAAAAAACAACATGACACTTGTTTATATATCTTCCTCGCCCTGTTTAAAAAAAAGTGATTCGTCACTTATATCATCAAAATTGTCATGTTAGTTGATGTATATTGGGTGAGAATTTGGCAAAAATGGTAGACCAATATAGATTTATTTATAAATATAAAAATATGATGGAAAGGTTTTTGGATCATGACTAAGTTGTACCATACTACTTTCACTAAATTAATTATGATTTTGAAATTGCCGCAGAAGTTTCAGTGTGAGTTGGCGAACAATTCTGTGTTGACTTGGCCATAGGAATATTTGTCTTACCTCGTCTTGTAAATTAGTGTCCTTCAATTGTCCTGTTAAGCATCCCATTTTAAGAGATATCCTATGCAATCTATATCGTCCATGAACAATTCCATGTGGATGATTGGATGCTCAAATGTTTCAATTATTATGTCTTAGGCAATAAGTCCCTGGCTCTGCCACATATTCTTAAGATCTGCCACATATTATTATTGGGGTTGAGACGATAACCAGTATTCATACCGTACCGCGGTATTTCGGGCCAGATATCATACCATCAGGGTCCATGTGCAGTACTCACTGTAATACCGGTTTTGCTTCATACCGTCATTAACCGGCACAAAAAAGAAGAAACTGCTAGAAATCCACACGAGTCCATGTTGTTTTGGGCCCCGGGCGCCATGACACTTCCTTGTCGGGCTGGACGAGATTCTCGCTGGGAGCATCTGCTTAAAGAATAGCGAACGAGGGTGGCACGAAATTAAGAATTTTGGTTTTTTTCCTCAATTTCGGACGAATTAAAGCAGTAAAGTGAGTAAACAGCTGAATAACTCTTAGGTCGATATATCGTGTCACCGCGGTATCACTTTCAATCGATATCGTGATATCAAAATACCAATATCGTCCCAACCCTAGTGATTATTCAAACTGGTTCACGAGAAGTATAAACTATAAAATCAGTACACAATTTGCATAGAAGCAAAAAATCAGTATAATGGAGTACATTTGCAGCGTGGGTCTACGTACTGCTTTTGTACTGATTTTGTACTTCCTCGCTTAGAAGCTGTACTGCTTAATGTTCTTTTTTGCTCTGGAGTGTTACAAAAAAGCAAACTGGATTATCTTATTTAGCATTGTTTGGCATTAAGTGTTTGTTGTGATCACCTGTCTCGAACCTTAGGTCAGTAGAGTGCACCAATTTGAATTGAATTGCATACCAATGGTGAATGGTTGTTGGACCATGTATGTGTATGCATTGCATGCATTTCATCCAAGGTTGGCAAAAAGGCAGCTGTAAACTGTTTTAAGCACGGCATCTGCCTTAAACCGCCGTAAACCGCCTTAAAGCGGTAAAAACCGCCTTTTACTGCTTTAAATGCCTTTTACCCCAAATTGGCCATAATTTGGTCAGTCCAAAAACCCAAAAGTGGGAAAATATGCCTTGTAATGATGGAAATGTAGATTATTTGTCAATAGAAATTCTATCAATCAACACTGCATGTAAGTTTTGCAACAATTAAGAAATAGGAATATCTTCAATTTTTAGTTAAATCTACACAATCTAAAGCAAAATTTGGGATTTTGAGCTAAATTCTGGCTTTAAGGCAGTTTACGTCAGAAAAGTGCCTGAAACTAGTTTTCGTCAAAGCGGTTTTTACCAGTTAAAACCACCCGGTAAAAACCACCTTGCCGTAAACTTGCCAACCCTGATGTCATCAAAAGGCGGTATTGAAAGGCTTTGTGATCTGTAATTGGAATGGGTAGTTTAGTTACATTTTAAAGACAGAATTGGGGTTTTTTGCCAATATCATTGAATAATAACTTAATTTTAATCATTAAATGAATTTTTGTACAAAATGAAATTCAATTCAATTCAATCATCAGCTGATCATTGTTAAGCAAGTCAATCTGTCCTCCAAAATGCTGCTCTGACTCTGAGATTGGATTAGGATGTCAGATAGGCTTATTATAATTGCCACAAAATAACAACAAATAATGCATCTTTTATATTTATCTGTTTATTCAAAATGACTTGAATATATATAAATATACTTATTAACAATATTATAGGGTGGTCCAACTTCCTATGGAAAATAATAAAAGTGTAAAATTTGGTGATGGTACCCCCTAACTTTTTTCCTTTGACCATGTGGAAGAAGTGTGCAAAATTTCAGCCAAATTGATTAATATTTAGAGGTGGCTCATCAAGGTTGAAGTTTTGCTATATTTTGCATTAAAACGCCTATATCTAAATAGGACAGGCTTTAAGATCTTGGTCAGGAATTACTGCCAAATTCACAACTTTCTAGCTTACACAACATTTATTTCAATTTTAGCCTATCTTGTGTAAAATTTTGTCAGGAATTCAATTTTGAAGAAAAAAATGCACCCACTCTTTTATTTTGGAAGTTATACCCCTATTTGTAAAGCCCCCCTTAGTGGGGTGTGCCAGATACCCCCAAAATATTATAAATTTGTCTGTAGTTCTATGGCTTCAGTAATATAGCTGCTCTTCTATCACTTATTAATTTACTTGAATTCTATGATGGTCCATCGAAAACTACGATGACTACATGGGTATACATTTTTTGTTGAAATGGCAAATATTTTGTGAAAGTAAGTCGCGGTTTCTTATATTTCGCTTAATTTTCACTTCACATGCATCATTTTTGCACCATCATTCTCAGCAGAAAATAAGCTTCAATTTGAGTACCAACAACCTATATTTCCGATAAGTTTAACCCGAAGCAAGGAATTTTGACTTTCAGAAATAAAATTCTAAATAACTTGCATTTTTTTATGGAGGCAGATATCGAAAAACTAACACAAACTCGTTTAAATATAACTATCTGGGCATAACGAGTTTGACTTTCAGACCTGCGTGACAAAAATTGACGAAATGTAAGTTATTTAGAAAAATGACATATTTTTTTCACACACCTAGAAGTGAAAAGCAGCGGCTCCATCTTTTGTATGTGTGAACCTAATTATGCAAAGCAAGGACTTTTTTATGTAGTCTATTGCCTTCGTCTAGTCCTTCTGAAAATATTGATATGTAATTCATGTCCATAAATATCTCAGATGACGTTGCAAAAAAAAATCAAGTAGGAATTTCATTTCATTTTTATAACTTGTTTTTACTTTTGTCACCTGACTTTGTTTCGATATCCTGTTCACAGAGCAGCATATATTGAGACAAATTATTAAAACTGGGTGTCATTTTAAACTTTAGACAATAGGGAATGCCATGGTACCCTCAATTATCATGAATTCTTGATTTCTACCAAGGAAGAGACAGTCAAACTTTCATGTCTGAAAAATGTGTCACACAAAATTTGCATTTTTCGCACGTTTTTCCACTTAAATTGTGAGATAGCGACTTGGACACCACTATAAAGACACTTTAAAAGGTCACCATCAGAAAGAGCACAATTTTTTACACAAGATAGAATATATTTTAGAATCTGTGCTACATTTTTGTGGCATCAAGAATTTTTTCACACTCGTGGCAGTAACTCCTGACTAAGATCTTGAAGCCTGTCCTAGTGAAAATTGTGTAAAATCATATTTTCCTTTTATTGGAGGCCTATTAAGGCACTAACCAACTGAGGAAAAAGCAACATAACACTTGTTTGTATATCTTCCTCTCCACATTAAAAAAAAAGTGATTTGTCACTTATATCATTAAAATTTTTATGTCAATTGATGTGTATTGGGCGAAAATTTGGCAAAATTGGTACGCGAATATAGATTTATTAATATATATATTGAAATTTAATGGAAAGGTTTTTGGATCATGACTGAGTTATGCCATACTACTTTCAATAAATTATTATAGTCCAGCATGAAAAAGATGTTGAGAACATCACACTATCAAAAGTCATGGCAGCTTTCTATTACACAGTACATAGAATCCTTCTGATGTCTAGTGAATTATCTCCTCTGATTAGATCCCATACGGTCTTCTCAATTTCTGGCCAAGTGCTATTTTGACACATACTACAGAAACTTTTTAAAAAGAGGTGAAGGTAGCAATTCCATCTTTCTCACAAACATGTTCCATATTCAATATACCAGTATGCAAATGACCTATTAATATTTCTTCAGGGAGATCTTGGACAAATGACTAAGTTTTATGTGCCAAGTAATTCATGCACCCCTGTGGAAAATAGAGATACCCTAGAAAAAATCCTGTTGATTATGAAAAGATCCCTGCTCAAAAGTACTCATAAAATCAAAGTTAGTTCTTTGATAATAGAACAGAGTAAGTCATCATTCCCGAACAGGTATCCCTCCAAAAGATAAACTGCCTCAAACATTGTACTGTACATAACTGAATAACAGGGGAAAATCGCTGTTGGAATATAAGAACCCCTTTCATAACTGACTTGTCTCACAAATTTAATAAGGTGTCAAACAACTCAAATTGTATTGGCATTTTAGACAAATTAATCATGTTAATGTTGACATCTGACGGTTCTGGAAATGTGAAACTTCCAAGACTGGCTCATCTGAGGAAAGGGGTTATTTAAGTCAATTACCAACGAAGAGGATGGGATTTACATTCTTTATCAATACTGGACTATAACGATTTATTGAAAGTAGTATGGCATAACTCAGTCATGATCCAAAAACCTTTCCATTAAATTTCAATATATATATATTAATAAATCTATATTCGCGTACCAATTTTGCCAAATTTTCGCCCAATACACATCAATTGACATAAAAATTCTAATGATATAAGTGACAAATCACTTTTTTTTTAATGTGGAGAGGAAGATATACAAACAAGTGTTATGTTGCTTTTTCCTCAGTTGGTTAGTGCCTTAATAGGCCTCCAATGAAAGGAAAATATGATTTTACACAATTTTCACTATTTAGATATAGGCGTTTTAATGCAAAATATAGCAAAACTTCAACCTTGATGAGCCACCTCTAAATATTAATCAATTTGGCTGAAATTTTGCACACTTCTTCCACATGGTCAAAGGAAAAAAGTTAGGTGGTACCATCAATGAAATTAAGACATATATTTTTTTGGACCACCCTAATCAATAACAATGTTCTGAATAATTTGATAATTCTGGTGATCCTAGCAAAAATAATTTAAATTCTCATTTGTGTATACCACTTAGGCCACACATAATTGATTCTTAGCATCCCGGACCTGCCGACCCGCAGACACAAAAGATTTGCTGCTGATTGAAAAAAATAATAATTTTTTTTTTGACATTATAAAATTTTTTTTTTCACCCTACCGACCAACCCTGGAAAAAGGGCCTTGAGAGGATCCGAGAAGCTAAAGATCAATTATGTGTGGCCTTAATTGTTATTGAATAAACTCATACTTATTTCATACCAAATGTTTGTTTTGCTGAAAACAGACAAAAACACTAAAAAATATACAGTCTGTCCAGATCTCATTTCTAGAATGGGTAGCCATGGTCAGAAATCTGATAAAAACAGCACCATACAACATCACAAAAATGTGATTTATAAACAAATACAAATTAGCTCACCTCCCAATGAGTGATATATACATACATGTATTTCTACAGTTTGACCTCTAGGTGAGGAAAAATGATTCACATCAGACCAAACACCAGTGAATAAACCCTGCTTTTCCTCCTATAATACAATATCATATATTATAAATATAATATAATCATTTTTTGCACATTAATTTAGTGGTTTTTATGGGGAAAGATAAATTTCGGAGGTATTCATCCTTTAACTTCAATGAAAGACCAAATAATTCAAAAGTTGACCGTAGTTTTACTGCCTGCAGGCTAAATCACTGAGATATTTTATCATGAGTCACATAGTTTGTCACATCAAGCAGAGCACAGACGTTTGGCCAGATATCTCAGCAACCACAAGCCCCACAGGAGAAATAAACCCACCTATGTATAGCTTAGCTCTGTTGTAATATGAATATCACATTTTCACAATGTTTGGGTGCTGTTTTTGTCCGATATTTGCCAATTTATGGAAATGGCAGTCCAATTTTGCAAATGTTGACATTTGTGATGCCATCAATCTGACACACAAAGGGCAGTGACGTCACAAAAGTGCATTGCAGTGCCACCCCAGACTTTGTTCTAGTCAATTTGGCATTTTCTGAATCTCCTATCTCATTGTGTTGAGTTTTACGCACTGTACCAACAATGCTAAATTTCTGTCCCAATGCTTGACATGACAAACTGTAACTTGATGAGCGCATTAGCCTTTCTTGGATATATATTCATAAATTGCAATCAATGGTTCCTATGATGTTCAGTATAGTGTGTTACTGGTTCTGAGACATCCACGTGTTAATTTTAATGATTTGATGCAAAGGCTTTTCTTGAATAGTCGTACACTACAAGTTCATGGTCCATAGGTTATAAGTACAAAAGGTTTTGGAGTCATGCATTGCAGTTTTTGGCACAAGGGCCTTTCTTGGATGATACATCCAAAATTCATTGTTAACAATGTCAACAATTTATTTAAAAAATATATTATAAAACAAAATACAATTCATCACCAACCATCATGTCTTTAAAATAACTATTTCATTTCATCAAATTACATCATAAAATATTCCATTCATCTTCCTAAATAAAGCAAATAAAAACAAAAAAATATTTCCCCATGAGTTGACTAATGTCCGTGATTTGGCATGCATATATGTTGTACAGGCCTTTCTTGGATATATATTACATTCAATGCTGCTTAATTCCTCGGAGAAGTGTTTCCTTGAGTGAACACAGTGATTTCCATAATTTGGCATGAACATCAGGCCTTTCTTGAATATTATATAACTATCACATTCAATGTCAATGTTTTTCAATTAGTTAAGTAAGTTAACACATTCATTTTCATGATTTGGCGTGTATACATAAAAAGGCCTTTCTTGGGTATATATTTATTACTTTCAATGCGGATTGATTCCGCTGAGTCGTGTTGCATCATTTGATATACCAGCCTTTCTTGGATATAAAATATGGATGGATGGATGATTGGGACTTTACGTCCTGTATTTATGCACTTGGTAGGCTAATTAGGACAGGAGGAGGACACGGCAATGAGGCGAAGGATGAAACAGCCGTCCAACATAGGCCCAGGTGACCCGGCAAGAGCTGGATTCAAACCCTGGACCCAGCGATTGGCAGTCCAGCGCGCTACCACTAGACCAACCCTCCCCCCCCCGGATATATAATATGGAGTAGAGGCTCTGGTTGGGGTTTTGTGTCCCTCTTTCCCTTGACCATTTTACTTTTGAATTCCCCGTACCTTTGCAATTTTTCTAATTGACTTTTAAAATCCGTGTCCCTCAGCTCCAGAAACGGTTTTGTGTCCCCTATGTTCCTTGGCTATTTTACTTTTGAATTCCCTGTCCCTTGGCCATATTACTTTTGAATTCCCTGTTCCTTGGCTATTTTACTTTTTAATTCCCTGGTTATTGTAAAATGATATTATGGGGATCGTAAAATTGTTAAATTATGGGAATCGTAAAATTGTATTATGGGAATTGTAAAATTGTATTATGGGAATCGTAAAATTGTGAAATTATGGGAATTCTAAAATTATGTTATGGGAATTCTAAAATCATGTTATGGGAATCGTAAAATGATATTATGGGGATCGTAAAATTGTTAAATTATGGGAATCGTAAAATTGTATTATGGGAATTGTAAATTGATATTATGGGAATTCTAAAATAATATTATGGGAATCGTAAAATTGTAAAATTATGGGAATTCTAAAATTATATAATGGCAATTGTAAAATTGTATTATGGGAATCGTAAAATTATATTATGGGAATCGTAAAATTGTAAAATTATGTGAATTTTAAAATTACATTCTGGGAATCGTAAAATTGTAAAATTATATTATGGGAATCATAAAATTGTAAACTTATGGGAATTGTAAAATTATATTATGGGAATTGTAAAATTATATTATGGGAATTGTAAAATTATATTATGGCAATTGTAAAATTTTATTATGGCAATTGTATGACCAGCAGGCAAAATGATGAGACATCAATAGAGGAGGCAAGAGAATCTCATTGGGCCATGTGATTATGCGTGGTTTCGCACAGTTGTTGTGACTTTGCAAACCAGCCGCCATTTTGTACCATAGTTGAGTCAATTTAGCTGCAGCATGGCATTTCGGGCTCCAGAACATTTTATAAATCTGTCAAAACATCAAAGACTTGAATAACAGAGTCTTAAATGGAATGTTTGCCGTATATTCCTGTAGCTATCCAGTTGATTGACGACATTTATCTTCTGTCATAGCCCGGTTAGGTCCGGAAAATTTGACGGGCATCTACAGGCCAGACGGACTTTATCGTTCAAATATCTAGATCAACCACACATATGTGTCGTAAACTAGCAGGATACATGAGTAAGATACACTCAGTTGGGCTAATCCAGTGTTGTTATTAAGCTGATTAAATTATGTTACGGAGCTCGAAAAAACCCGGCCCCAATCATGATGTGTACACAAGCCCGTTGTTAAGGGATGTTTCTGGAAGTAGTTTTAATGACTACAGGGTTGCCGAAGAATTTGAAGAGTTCCACTATTAAACACCCTAATGTCAGAAGGCACCCTCTTTTGTATTTTCATCTACTAACAGTTTTTCAATGAAGACGTTTTCTTGTAACATTTATCAGAAGATGGACGATAAACACCATGGTAACCACGTTCTTTGCTTCCACTGTTGTCCCACCTGCAGATACGAAACTCTCTGCAAAAAAAGAGAGATAATTGGCGTTTACACCTTACTTTAACTTGAATTTCAGTGGTACTTAAAAAGAGATTTCCTTGTAATTCAGTAAGATTAAATTGCTTTTCAATTATTTTTTCTCGAATTTCACAGTTCAAGATGTGCTTCTACTTGATTTATCAGTTAAAATTTTTCCATAGTGTTTGGGAAGACCATTTAATAACCCGGGGGGGGGGGGGGGGGTTGGACTTTTATTTTAATAACTAATTTCTTGCTGAGTCTTGGTGAAATAAATAGATTCTTTTTTGGCAGCCTTCAGATAAATTATTCCTGGTGGGGGTTTTTCTTAAAAAGATGTTCCTTGATTAAGAAATGTATATTCGGTGACTTTGCGCGCCTGGAATAAATAATTACTGCCGTTACCATGAGATAAATAATTTCCCACCGAGTAAACTCCAAGTCCCCCTGATTATCAAATGGTCTGATTATTAGATAGTCGCCCTCTTATTGAAGTTAATAAATATGTCCTCGTAGATTAACATCAAAAGCCAAAAACAAAATCAATTCCATACTAAGATAATGTTGATATTGTTTGACTGACATGAAATGAAGCTTTGTTGTTTTGTATTGAAGCAAAGTGAAAATCTTCTACACTTTCTCTTTGCTCAGGAGTGTAGTTCACTTTTTCGCCCTAAAATTTTTATAGGCAAGGACCACAGATGCTCTGGATGCCAGTCTCCTTCAAACCACCCATTTCGAGGCGTTTCGCCACCTCTATGCCAAAGTGTTGGTTTTAACTACAAGGACAGAAGCACAGCAGCAGAGCAGCGCGAGGTAACGGTCGTACAGTCAATTTCAATGCAAAAGTCTGGCAATAATCGGTATAAACTGCCAGAAATCCAATAAATATGTAATTTACTTATGCATACAGGCTGTGTCCATCATCCTAGCAATTGAGACATTGAAACAAATGGCTTAAAGGGAAATGATACAGTTCAGAACTAACCATAAAAAGTTAATGAGATTTTGTGATAAGCATGCTATGACTATTAGAAATACACAGAAAAAATAAAAATGGGGGGGTCACCAGCATTTTTAAGGAACTACTGACACTTTAATGCGCCCTCATTGGTCGTTGGAAATAACATTGAAAACATAGGGAAAATGAGTTTTTCTTTAATTTGCGGGCTTATAAAATGAAAATTACCCATAAAAATGTAGTAAAACTTGGTAATATTCAAGCTGAGGTATGAAATAGCAATTTTACTTTAAAAAAAGGGGGGGGGTCACCATGGTCCTTTACAAACTATAACCTGTTGTAAGCAGTGGGCGGATCCACCGACGAGGGGGGGGGCATCATGTCAAAAAATGTTCCGAAAAAAAGTTTAGAATTCAATTTTTCTTTAAGTTTCTACAGTTTAACTGAATTGTTTTAGAATGTTTTGTGACAAAACAAAGCATATTTTCTCAAATTTTATTAACACTAGGGAGCACTGTTGTGAACTGTATCATTTCCCTTTAAGTCCAATATCTGGATGAGTAGTTCCAGTAAAACTCTTTACTCTGTAAAATCATTGCAGCACTATCGTTGTCATGACGTCACATGGGGGCTGCCACCCTCCAATCTGGGCTCCACGGTCATTTATGACCTTAGGCACGTAGTAAGTTATATCACAAAACATTTCTCAATCGGTGACGTCACTTAGATTGTTTTCCAGACCAGTCAGAGCGCAGAAAGCAGTACTCCCTGCTTGTCTGTAGAATCACAGACAGGAACTAGATTGCTCAAACCTCTGGTCATTGGCTGAAATGTATATAACTAGAAATTGCCCATTGTATCATCAAAAAGAGAAAGGTAGGCCAATATTAATTTGTAAATACAGTAAAATAGAGCATGAAAATACGAATTGAGTAGAGAACGTTGTGGAAGGTAAATTATATTAAAAGACCTATATATCTGTGACAGTGGCAGTTCAATAGGAGTGAGATTGTGAGACAGCAATACCAATGAGAGGTAGTTGTATTCACAGGCCAATGATAAGTCAATGGCAAAGTGACATGAATGGATGATCATAGAGCTGTGGTAGTAATTGAGTAATTAAGCAGTTAATGTCACTTGATCATTGTTGATGGCAATCAACAGGTAGATTGCTGAATTGGCAATACTGCAGTCCTACCAACCGACCCTCTAAAATAGGGTTTTCCCCCTTTTTTAGCCTAAAACCCTCTGACCCTCTTTTTAATGCAAAAACCCTCTTTTTTGACAACTTAAAATCCTCTAAAAAATTACCATTAAATGGTGATTTCATTATTTTCTGTCCTCCGAAATTGTTGAGCTGGTATGACAAACGGTCAAAACTGCCCAGAATAAAGCTTGAGGAGGATGCTCACTGCTCAACTACTGTTATTGATCAGAAGCGGTAATTTTAGCCTTGAAATTATAAACTACAGGAAGTGCATTGTAAAATCTTTTCAATTGGAAGTTTTGGCTATAATTGCGTTTTTCTCAATACAGAAATTTTGTTTATTATATATCTATTGGACCCCGATTTTTTTGTAAAAACCCTCTAAAAAGGAATGCGGAACCCTGGAACCGACGTTCATGAGGTTGGGAGGTCTGTTACTGGACTATGGAACTTGACTTGCATGTTGCCCGTTGCCCCCTCTGGTGGGAAAGGGTGGAAGATCACGGCAATTTGATAAGATTCTGCTGTTGGAATGATTCATTGTTCATTAAAAGTGATTTGATGTGATTTGGTTGATATATAGTACAGAAACGACATTTAGAATTTGTGGATAACACATGAAAGAATTAATGAAAGGGTGAGGCATTATTTAGACTGTGGTGCAGTGGCATTGGTCAGTGGTATGACATGTGTCAAGTGTGCTTGAAATATGCATATCATGCAATCCTGGTGGCCAGGATGAGGATGGACACAAAAATGGACAGAAAACTGTTAAATAGCATAAATGGACGAAAATGTGAAGTATTTAATGTTAAAAGAAGAGTAGGAGAACATGTTAGGTGCAGGGAAAGTGTCTATAGCTGGCAATGGGGATGGTCATGTGACTACATTTTTAACTCAAATGTTAGGAGGATTATGATGATATCACCAACCAAACAACTTATTCTTACACCCTGGAACTACTCGATCCGGATACTGGACTTGAACCAAACAAATGCCCAGGTTTTGAATCCTCAGATTCTTGTTTACTTGACTTTCAAAGATATATCCTTTCTCTTGGATTTCTACAGCTTTTCACTTACTTGAATTGCAGTTCGACCCAGTGAAGCCAGAACTGCACTGACAACGATATCCGTAGTTGCCCACTCCTTGACATGTGGCCCCGTTAGCGCATGGATAGGTTGAACAACCAACATCTGCAATTCAAATGTGCGAATCTCATGATTTTAAAACAGTGTATAGGCCTATGGGTCTCAAGACGAAATACACTGAAAGACAAAAGTTATGCATATGTTGTGCATTCAAGAACCTCATCTGTGTAGCAACTCAATACATGTACAATGTATAAGGTTCTGCCCAACACAAGCTTTTAATAAAATGAAGTCTAAAGATAATTGTCTTGGGGTTCATTGGAAGGTTGAGATGTCCTCTCATCTGTATAGTATCGCCTACAACATCCAGAAACATGCCTTCATTGCAATGGAGGGTATCTTGAGTTCTGGTTGTTTTTCTGGGTTCAACACCTCTTTGTTTATTCCTGGTCTACCCTACCTCCCTTTAACAGGCAGCTATCTTTGAAAAACTTGACAGGTGAACATCATACACTATACAACATTAAGGTGGGTTTTCAAACCTGCACCATTCCAATAGTTTCATCGCCGTCATATTCTGTAATTGGGGACACCATAAATTCAGTTGTAAAATAATTGTGTGCAACTGTGCATGAATGTTTAAGGGTTCATTTAAGCTCACATGAAACTGCCTACCTGCAAATGGCATGGAGTCAACAGCAAAAAACTGTTTTCTGAAAACTCCCCTTTGTCAGCCATTTTTAAAAACGAAAATGTTTCCCGGATCAGTGATGTATTGTTTGTGACCCTGTTTTCGGGTGTCTTACCACGTGGAGCCATCAATGCCCATCATATTGACCAATGACCATACCTCTCGAACATCTTGCTCTCACAACATTTACATAACTTTTGTCTTTCAGAGTACATGCACAAGGTCTGATTTTTAAAATGTTATTTCATGTCACACAGTAACACCCGAAGAATCACCAAATATCTTCTTTTAATTCATCTGCAAAATTATGCTATCACAATCTAATAGGAAAAGGCAAGGAAAGTTTTTTAAAATTGGAATTAAAAAAAAGCAACTGCCTCAATGGTGAAACAAATTCTGGATGTCGATATGCATGATGGTTTTCTTTCACTGGTACGAAATTTGGTATGCAACTTCCATAATAGTAATTGCTAATATTTGGGCGAATTGCCTTTTTTGCAATAATTGGAAAAATATTTGCAATTATTATTTAATCGTGATGTAAATATATATTCTCATAATTATGAAAAGAATAAGAAGCACCATAAAAAATTGTACGAAAATTGCAAGAACAGTGTACTAAATCAAGGAAACTTTT
Organism: Platynereis dumerilii; assembly: GCA_026936325.1. Taxonomy (NCBI): domain Eukaryota; kingdom Metazoa; phylum Annelida; class Polychaeta; order Phyllodocida; family Nereididae; genus Platynereis; species Platynereis dumerilii. Next base: position 7,147,948 of record JAPTHN010000017.1, on the reverse strand, counting down.
TAAGTATAATAATCATGCTTTTCTTTATAATAAGATAACAACAAATAACTCCACAGATATTTCTGAGATAATCGAATAAATTTTGACAATCATAGGATATGTAACTAAGATTTTTGAAGAATTTTGTGAAGTCGAGATGATTGTCTGATTTTTTTCATAGAAATTTTTATGATTATTGTTGATTTTTTACCATTGTTGCACTTATTTGGAGATTTCTTAGAAAATGAGTATGCTCAGAATCCATAAAAAATCTCTCATAAAAGCATCCCCAATGATGGTGCAAGCTTAAGAATTGGTTGCAAGTTGGTCAAAAGGCCGGTGACTGTTTATTCCTGTGACTTTTCACGGGATTCACCCCACGTTCATTCTCCTATAGTGTTTATAACTGTACTTACGCATTTCACACCTGGTTCCACTGTACGGAGAAGCACATTGGCAGTATGAGGAGTAAGAGGTTGTGACGCAGGTTCCTCCGTTCAGGCATGGTGTAACGGTACAGCCTGTACCTGATTCAAAACGTAAAATTCAATTGCAATTAACACGATAAACAGAAGATATTGGACAAAAGATAGAATTACGCCATTGGTACGAAGGAAAACTAAAGAAGATGCATTTTAATTGTAAAAGAGACATAATTATATCTTATAGCCTAATTGATCATTTCATCTGAAGAATTATTTTAGCTTTTGGCTTACCTGTTTGGCAGTTGGTTCCAGTATATTGTGAAGAGCAAAAACAAATATACCCGTTTGTGTAGTAACTTCGCACGTAACAACAGCCACCATTCAAGCACGGACTGGAGGCACAAGCAGTTTCTGAAGATATTATTAAAATAGGTTAATATTATTGATCATTGCCTTGGCTTTTAGTGCTCATGGATTATTGTTTTGTTGTCTTGGATTGTTGGTTCGGGTTGTAACCCATTCTGGACCAAGTAAAATATTTTTCAATCTTCATCCATTTTGAAACAATTTTGCATTTTATTAAGTTTTTGTTTGTTTGTTTGTGTTTTACGCCTCTGCAGCACCTTAGTGGGCTATATCGAGGCAGGCGATCGCCGTATGATGATGAGATGAGAAAACTGTGAGTCTGGTACATACCCTATTAATTCAGGGATGCCCAGGGTCTTTCAGTTGCCCCAGCATAGAACACTGGATACAACCCGCCTCCATTTAATGTCCCATGGGCTCGGACTAAATTGAGTTCCGGGGTGGGATTCGAACCCACGCCCTCTGAGCCAGTGGTTGTGCAAACAAGCACTCTTAACCATTAGGCCACAGAGGAACTATATTCAGTTTTTGAACCAAGGTAGGAGTTTGGAATGGTGTTTCTTGAATTCTTTGACCCAAAAACATAATTATCAACTTTCAAATTTTTGATTGGCCTATACCATGAATACAAGCTGAGTTATGAAGAAAAACATGATTGGCGGCCATATTGGACGCCATGTTTGAGTTTACCCATTCAAATGCCTCGAAAAAAAAATGGCACCATAATATTATATTTTCTGAAACTACACATTCCAAGCTTCGATCTGATGTATGATGCTGTACTACTTGCTGGTTGTGGCCCAGGTAGCACACTCAGACAGCTGGGTGACTAAATGTGTTCCCGTGCTCTCAAGGTTAAGGTCACTTATCCACTGGCCTTGGTTCAAATCACACCCCGGGAACTCACTTTAGTCCGAGCCCATAGCACATTAAATGGAGGTGGGTTATATCCAGTATTCTATGCTGGGGCAACCAGGGTATAAAATAAGAAAATTTGATCACTGCACATATTGTCTCGTGCGAACTTAGGGTGACCAATCGGCGTTCTCAAGTGCCAGCGTTCGTGCATGGCTCAATTGAAAAATGAAATATCATCATCTAAAATTGTGGAATGAAATATCAGCACATGTGTTTAAACAGCTTATTGATGGGCTTTTGAAGATCTTATTTTTTTAATTGTGTCCGATTGAGCTCTGCTGCTTACATTTCTATACTTCTGAAGTAAACAAACAACAAACTGTCTTTCTTCTGCAGTTAATTAAATGTCAGTCCAAAATTGAACATGACAGTAGTACTTTAGTTGAATAATTTGAAATGAAGTCTATTTATCACCCTTTGTTCCAGTACAAATTGAGGAGACACATTTATTTATGAAGCTGTTTGGAAGCTCCGAGAAATAACAAAATATGTTACTGCATGCAGTCATTGAAAGACTATTGGTAATTCAGTGTCATTTCATTAAATTTCAGAAAATTTTCCCACTCGACTGATTCACAATGCTGAAAATTTACCAGAACAAACGTTTCTCAAAGCAAAAATCCCAAGTTATACAGTGATATCTTGAATAGTTTCTCTGACAAAAAATTGAGATTTTTGTGAAATTTTTGTAAGTCCAGATATTTGAGGCAAGTAACTCAATCAGAGTAAAACCTAGAGATTTGCAATTAGCCAAAACAAGTTTTAATGTCCAAGTGTTATAAAGCATTGATTCAGCCACCTCAGTGCATTTGCATCCATTCCACAGGTTGTCAAAAAAATCGGAAAATTTCAGTTTATTATATTTTCTTCCTGAAATTTCCAAGATTGTATTATTTGGGATTTGTGCCTTCTGGTGAGAGACCTTGATTCTGGTAAATTTTCAAGGCTTTCTGAATCAGGAAATTAATTTTTAATGCCTACCAAAAGTTTCAATAAAATTTCAAGTCTGGTAGCAATTTAAAATTGCAATTAACATGGCAAGTGATCAAACATTTTTAGGGGCAATGTGAGGTCTGTCTCAACATGGCCAAATTTTGTCACAATTTAAATTGATTGGGAATGAAGTGGCGAACTGGGCAACCGGCTTTGGTTTGTGAGACTACAATCTGTAGTCAATACAAATTTTCAACAAGTACAGAGAAATCACAGTTTTGTGTCACATGAAGTTGTGTTGAGGGGTCTTAATTTTTGCTATTATGCGGAACCCTTTGATATGTTAAGCTTGCCATGTTGCCCCTCAGCTGATCAATAAGAAATAGTAATGCGGTTGGTAAGGTGGACCATTTTGAGATGGGAAAACATTATTTTGTTAATTTCACATCGCATACCCTCTCATTTGATGAGGTTAGGTATAAAACAGGTGCAGGTGAAATTTTAAAGAAATCCAACAAGCGGAAGCGGTCTCCCAAATGCCTTGAAGTTTCAATGTTTTTTAAATTTTCGACCATTTTCGCCAATCCGCGGTTCTCTATAACTTCGTCAGTATTAGGCATACATCATTCTTATTGCTATGGTTGGAAAGCTCTCAAAAAGACCTACATTTTGCATACCAACATCAATGGTCTAGGACGATATCTTGACTCCCATTGACTCTTCGGCCTGCACTTTTCTGAATGAAAATGTTGCTTACTGTCTAACCCTATTAAAAAAAGGCGTTTGAATTTTTTTCAATGATAATTGCTGTGATTCACATTCTTCAAGTTCCAGAATAAGTAAATAAAATATTTTTTTAATTTTTGGTCAAGGAAAATCCTGCTTTATAAGCTTGGAAGTTTTAATGCAAAATTTCGTCGGAATTATTGAAACAATTTATGGAGGGACTGTTGTAGCCCAATAAAGTATTGCTGCCAAGCAGAACTTTTGAGTTATCATTTCCCATAGGTGGCAGAGTGCTCAACTGGAACTAGGTCCAGTAGAGGGCTTTGACACTCAGATTGCATGCTTGACCGATCGACCAGATCAGAGCAGACACAGCATTTGAAGTGAAAAGCAGCCAGCTACATTCACTGCTGTAATTCATGACTTTGGATAATATTCACAAAATTCTGGTAGGTGATATTTTATGCTTGCATATTCACACATCACACATTTATTATTTAGTCGTTACTCATAAAAAAACCACTTTACTTATATTTTTAATATATTCTTCTTTAAAGGGATTCATATGTGTTGGAGATTGGAGTTCATATATTCTCATAGGCATAGGACCCCAACTAGGGTATTCTGATTTTCTATATTCTCAATGTTATTAATTCATATTCATATGTTAAGTCTATTGCTTAATAGCATATTACTATGTGTGTAACTAATACATGTATACCAATTCACAGTAATTGATTGTTTATCATTGTTTGTAAAACTTATGACTTACTTGGATGTTCTATGGTAAACCATCATAGATTGATTCTTAATGAGAATATGTCACTAATTATTATGTTATGTTAGAATCTATTTGGTTCAGTAATTTATCATGTTTTATGAAGCTCATTATGTATATTTACTCATTTATATTGTTTGACTCATTGTATATATTTCATATTACAGGGTCATTTATCTGGAATAAATTTGGGACGTAAAACCCGTCGTTTCTCCTCATTACCTCACCTTCTAACACTGTTATATTTCATATTTTAACTTCCCAAGAATTAAATTTAGGACAACATCATTGGTACCATGAGAATGCTAAGAGTATTTTCTTTCATTTGGTACCACTCATATTGCCCTACAATAAATTCTGATGAAGATATTATATGAAATGCAACAGACCCCATCTAACATTTTACGATTTTCAACTAACGTTAACATTAAAACTTCATCACTCACAAGCCAGGCACCCCCATGGTAAAAATCAAAACGTTTTTTGTATTTGGTCATCCTAGAACTATGAGAATGTGAATCACTGTAATTATCATTGAAAAAAATTCCAAAGCCATTTTTAACACGATTAGACAATCTGCGTCATTTTCATTCTAAAGAGTGCAGGCTGAAGGGCTAATGGGAATCAAGACATCGTCCTAGACCATTGATGTTGGTATGCAAATTGAAGGTCTTTTTGAGAGTGTTCCAACCATGGCAATTAGAATGTTGTATGACTAATACTGACGAAGTTATAGAGAACCGCGGATTGGCGAAAATGGTCGAAAATTAAAAAAACATTGAAACTTTAAGGCCTTTGGGAGACCCCTTCCTCTTGTTGGATTTTCATAAAATTTAAGCTGCATTGTTTTTGCACCATTTCTCACAAAATGGGAGGGTATGCGAATTGATATTGACAAAAAAAGTTTTTTGGACCACCCTAGCGCCGGTTGGCTAATGACTATTTTAAAATTCATGTACAGGATGGTTTTCCTCTCAAACGAATAGTTTTTAAGAGTATGGTTTCAAAGCAGTTGTACCTACTGAACCAGAATCAGATAAAATTATCTTTCCTGTCGCTTCTCAGGCACAGGCATTCTGATCATTTGCCAGCCCTCCCGGTCTATAGCCTGCATGATGCTTACCTCCTTAAACAATGAAAGGAAGGTGGGTAAGTCTGGGCAATCAACAACCCTGCATGGCTGTACCCCATAAGTACAACATTACAGCAGAGTGATCGATTCTGGGGATTTGCCAACCTTGATGTGTCTGTAGTGGTGATGAGCACCAGGCGCAAGAGTCTTATGTAGAAGTGTTGTGAATAATTGTAGTGCTTGTGCTCTGAGGCAGTGTTTCAAGATTTATATTTTTAGCTATCCATGAACAAGAATATATTCTTCTTACATCATGACATTGTATCTAGAAAATCTGATGAAAGACAAACCAGTGACATAGGACTGTCTTTGAGTTATCAAGCAGTACAAATTGCCAAAACTATCAACAGGCGGGCAAAAGTATGACATTTGTTGAACATATATTTTGAGCTTTATCAAAGTTTATGCAGTTCACCATAATTTAGCATTGAAGGGCGAAATTGATCACTGCACAAATTCAGATTGATCACTGCACATTTCAGATTGATCACTGCACATTTTGGGATCGTTGCACGCTTATTTTATATCCTGGGGGCAACCGAAAAACCCTGGGCATCCCTGAATTTACAAGAGTATGTTCCAGACTCCGAGTCTTCTCATCTCATCATCATTAGCAGTGACGGAAATGGAAAATTTTCATTGGAGGAGCTCTTGGCTGGTCCGGCAGCATAGCACCATTCCAAATTTTTAAAAGGGAAAAAATTCCTGCTGACAGAGTATATTTTGGCTTATAGTACTTGGTGGACTGAAAAAACAACCAATTTACAAAAAACTTCAAGCACGTTTGTCTTTGTACATTCTTGTACACACAAAAAATTGCCATGGGATTATAATAGGGTGGCTTCTTACCTGATGGGTGGGGTGAGAAGGCCATTTGCAATTTTTACAAAAACGATCATAATTCCTATATTCAAATTGGTAGACACTAAGTCTTTTTTCACTAGTTATAAATGGAGTCAAGTGATCCCTTCCTGACTGCATTTATAAGCATTCAAATGATCGACCACAAAAAGTAGGTCAAATAACACCTTGAAGTTAAGGGGGGCTGCATGCCCCGCGCTACACTACATTCAATATGAGCATCTGTAATATTGAAATGGCACAAAAATACATACTGTTCTCGCAATTGGTTCCGATGTAGTCTCTTGCACAGTTACAGTAATACCCATTGCTGTTGTACGAACTCAGTCTGCAAGTCCCACCATTTTGGCATGGATTGTTCTTGCAGGGAGTTTCTGAAGTCACAGGATAAAAAAATGAAATGGGGAAGACAATTCGGAACAATGCTCTGGAGAAGTCGACCCAAAATGTTCATTTGCCCCCTGTTACACACTTCTTGTTTTGAGGGTATGGGGATATACACGACAAAGGACTCCATACTACACAAAGCCGAAAAATCCAAATATCCACTGACCTGTCTCGCAAGTGTCTCCTTTATAGTCAACAGGACAGTAACAGCTGTATCCGTCTGAATCAAAGCGATTTAAGTAGCATGTGCCACCATTCTTGCAAGGGTTGGTAAAACACACTGACTCTGAAATCAAAGAAGAATCCATGGATTGCAAGATGGAGGGTGACAATGAGTGCAAAAATTCAACACATGCAACTTGTCATGTACACAGATTTCACTTCAGCAAAGCCTTCAGTGAATAAGTCAGACACACAAACAAACCTGGCCAATGAATAGGCCTCCTTATTCATGTAATGCAAGTGAGGCCGATTTCGTTCATTCACAGACTAACGGGTATGGTAGAGGTTAGCAATTACTGTAGTAGAAAGATCTCTCCGAGATAGGTCATAACCTCTGAGGCTTGAATAGTTTTTATGGAAATCGCCGGTAAAGTTTTGAACTGGAGAGAAATGCTGCTCGTTGATTGGCTGTGACGCTCTGATGCAAAATCTTATGATAATGTACGAAAATGGAAGGATTCGTCCAGGGTAGGCCTACATTCTCTCAGTGAAAAATTTATGTCTTGAAGAAATTTTACGAATGTAGGTATCTGTGATTTCACTGGTTATACTAGTGAGTCAAACTAACAAGTGAATTGAACTGAAAGCAAAGTGGCGGATCCAGAATCACACCGATGGATATTTTCTTCAAAATTATATTTTACATCTGGGCAATTCCGTAAAGTGCGATTTACAGATTTGACACTTTAGCAGATTGTGTAGCCCTACCATTACCTCTCCGCTACTTCATTGTTAAACAGCGATGAGGCCAGGTAAAAGGGGTATCAGACAAGCCATCAACCAAAGCTCCTAAGTGTAACAGGAGCTAAGCTACAAAACAAAATGTCACCGTGTCGGATGTACTCACACGATGTACGTCCGACATGATGACTTTATGAAATAGCTCAGTTCCTGTTGCACTTCGAGCATTGGTTTATGGCTTTTCTGATACCCCTATTACCTGGCCTCATGCCTGGATAACAATGAAATAGCTAAGGTATAATGGTAGAACTACACAAGCTGCTATATTGTCAAATCTGTAAATCGGACCTTACGGAATTGCCCATCTCAGAGGTCTATAGGAGGGGGGGGAGGGCCCTGGATCCGCCACTGACATTCTTAGGAGTAAATCCATCGGAATTATACTTGGGGAGCTCTACTTACGGGTAGTGCAGTTCTTGCCGGTGTAGCTGTTGGTGCAGGTGCAGATGTAGCCATCAGAATTATACTGGTAGACTTGGCATGTGCCTCCATTCATGCACGGGTTGGTTGTGGTGTTGCAGGGAGACACTGGAAAATTAATTGCTTAATTATAGCTATGTTGCTTCCCAATTTAAAAATTGCTTAAAAGAAAGAATAGAGTCTTAGTTAACTTATCTAGCTGATCAATTTATCTAATTGCCATGCTATAGTTTTGCCATGCTATGTAAACTATATTTATTGTACCTCCACCATGAAAACAGAGCTGTCATTGCCTGAGAGCTGGTCACATGTCAGTCATTATTTTAGCATATTGCCCTGGACTGTTACCCTACAATTTTTAGTTTCCAAAATTTTTTTTCCCTTTTCTTTTTTTCACATTTTTTTGTGAAATAGTTTTCACTTACACACCCTCGAGGGAAATAGATTTGACTAATGCCCTCGAAATCAGTCAATATTTGTATAATGTTAAATTCCTTTAAAAAAAGTATGCATAGTTTTTAATGCCTTGAAAAACCCTTGTTTTGTCTCTAAATCAAGCCATGCTGGGCCGGGTCACCTGGAGTATAAAATTAACTTAATTACACATTTATTACTATTGCCCGAGGGCATCAGCCTCACGCCTGAGGGCCAAATAGTTTGCACTAGTGCCTTAATAAAACCAGTCAGTAATTGTTTCCCTACACCTCCCATTCATCATGCAAAACTTTCAATTTTTTGAACCATAATAGTGCTATTTTTAGTGTTAAGAAAAGCCTTGATCATAATATTAAAAGTTCAGGAAGAACGTCAAGTGTTACCTGAAATAACCCCCAAATTTCGAGATTGTACGAGGAGTAGTATCATGGCTTCAAAGTTGGCATGTTTTGGGGAAAAACACTAAACTCAGAAAGTCATGGTGTCACCATTTGACCTGCCAAGCTTGTGACATCTTCGCAACAGTGATGACAATGCCATCACTGTTCTTCAATAGTTTGTACACTATTGACCTGTCAGTCAATCAGTCTACCAATTTAACTTAACTAGAAATTCACATTGATGCACATTTATAGGGAGACGAAGACCGCCCCCCTCCCCCAGCGACCCCGTCCATGCCTGAAAACAGACGTTGATGCTCTGTGGTATGCCAATGTTCAGGGTAAGTGCCAACACATTGATGAAACAGAGTTGTTTTGTAGTAATTGTTGACCTCTTATTATTTTATATAGATAGACAGATAGATAGATAGATAGATAGATAGATAGATAGATAGATAGATACTAATTGTTGACCTCTTATTCTTTTATATACAGTAGTCAACTTTCGAAGTGGATCAAAATTTTTCATATATATATTAACACAAAAAAACATGAGTAAATAATCTTAGTGCAGTATGTTTGTGTGATGTTTTGGCAATGTTTTGACCGACAAAACTTCATGCTTCACTAATTTTTTACCCATCAAAACGATGATTGTTTGTTACAAGGTGCAAAATGGTCTCTAACACTAATAAGCAATGGTGACCTTAATTGAAAACAGGTTATCATTTCTTTTGTAACTGTGCAATAAACCAGGCTTTATTTTGTTAACTCAATTGAGCTCAATTTTCGATTTGACGTTCCACATTCACTGTTTTCAAAAATCTGTGGCTTTTCCAATGGATATGAACAATTTCACCCAAGCAGGGGAGCCACAGGCTGGGGCATACTTACTTCATCAAGTGACTGGAGAAAATGTGTTTTTCAATCATATTTAGTAGACAATTGAGGACTTCTTTTTTTAACATTTTCACAGTTTAGGTTCCTTCGGTCCAATTCGGCATTGTTTGAGTGACCAAGGTTCTTAAATCACCACTCCTTTTTTGGTGCTATGTACAGTGTATTCACTAGTGTGTGACAAATCGTTTTGCACCTTGCTTCAAACAATCGTGTCTGGTGACCATCAAAGTCACTGAAGCCTAACAATCTCGGTCAAGCATATTACTAAGATATCAAAGTTAACATTTCACGCAAAACTATGCTGCAACAACAACTGATGTCAGAATTGCTTCGAAGTAAATTCTTGATCCACTTCGAAAGTTGACTACTGCAGATGGATGACCTGATACCAACAATCAGATGAAGCCAAAAGCGCTCAACAGGCCCATAGACTCATGCTTATCAAAGCTGAAGTAACTGAACACTAACACTTGCATATCCTCATTTCACAATAACCGCTTAAGTCATTAAAAACATTTCTAAATGAAATCAATATACTCACATCTATCGCAGTTTGTGCCAACATAGCTGGAATAGCATCTGCAGTAGTACCCTGCTGTGTTGTTCACTTTGTTGCATAAACCATTTATGCATGGGGAAGTGGCACAGGGTGTCTCTGAAATAGGAATGAATGTTTTATGAATAACTAGAAAAACCCACAATAAAAGAAAGAACTATAATGGGGAAGATCATAGGCCTATGAGGGGAAACCAAATTGCCCGTGCAAAAACCAAATTGCCCTAGGCAAAAATAATTTGTTAATTTCAACAAAACTGAGGAAGAAATTATTCATTAAGAAGAAGTGGAAGGCTCCCCCCCGGATATTTAAATGTTGAAATGTTTAGTCAGCTCCAAATTAAATGTTTATAGATATAATATAACTCAAATCTATGGGCAGCAACCAATCAAAAGAATCTTCGACTAAATAATAAAATTATTTTCCTAAAATTTAAACCTTATTTGATACCAATCAACAGCAAAATTCCATCCAAACAACTTCATATATCGCTGACTTATCGCACAACGGTCAATATAAATTCTCTACTACAATGTACTTGTCTGCACTTGTCCCTCGATTTGTGTCAGATCTTGTGATGTTCACTTAATGACTGACTTGTCTGGCAGAAGCCTCTCTTCTTGGGAAGGTAACTATTTAATGACTCAATTGTAGGACAACATTCCCTCACGTCAGTCTGGTGAAAATGAGAACTGCATGCTGCTGCCCCCTGGCACAAAAGTTGATTTTGTATGCTACAGCATTGCTGTCCCAAGAAATAGTTCCTATTTAATTGCACATTCACAAAATTTCTATTCAACATTGATGTATACCAGAGTCAGACTCGGCAATCACATTCTCTAAGGAAGTAGACAAGGCCATCAGCACACTCAGAAACAGCCCCGGTGTCCATGGCCAATTGTGCAGCGTACGTAAAACATACGGTGCTCTTTCTTGCGTATTTCGGACATAAATTGACTCTTTTCACATATGAAATACGTATGAAAATGTACGTACGTAAAACATACGTAAATTTTTGTATGGATTTCCTTCTTTTTAACTTGGTTTTCGGGCTTTTTATTTGATTTTTTTGCTGATTTTTTTTAGATAGATCAATGCAAGGTCTTAACTGGTGATAACCATATTGCACCAAAATTGCCAAAGTGAATGAAAAGTCCTGCCAGAAATTTATATGAATTCGTACGAATTTCGTACGAAAATGTACGTACTTACTACGGATCGGCTCTTTTTTGTGAGTTTCGTGCGTAGAATTTATGTACGTAATTCGTACGCTGCACAATTGCCAGTGTCTTCCAGACAAAATTGTGTGTGTTCTTCTGATCGAAATAATGTGGACGCTCGCAGGAGCTCGCGGAATAGCACACTAATCACTAGGATCTCTCTAGCTGTCCCAGATGTACACTAAATGACTCACTTGTCCGGCAGTTATCTCTCTAGCTGTCCCTGATGTACACTAAATGACTCACTTGTCTGGCAGTTATCTCTCTAGTTGTCCCAGATGTACACTAAATGACTCACTTGTCTGGCAGTTATCTCTCTAGCTGTCCCAGATGTACACTAAATGACTCACTTGTCTGGCAGTTATCTCTCTAGCTGTCCCAGATGTACACTAAATGACTCTCTTTTCTGGCAGTTATCTCTCTAGTTGTCCCAGATGTACACTAAATGACTCCTTTGTCTGGCAGTTATCTCTCTAGCTGTCCCAGATGTACACTAAATGACTCACTTGTCTGGCAGTTATCTCTCTAGCTGTCCCAGATGTACACTAAATGACTCACTTGTCCGGCAGTTATCTCTCTAGCTGTCCCAGATGTACACTAAGTGACTCACTTGTCTGGCAGTTATCTCTCTAGCTGTCCCAGATGTACACTAAATGACTCACTTGTCTAGCAGTTATCTGTCTAGCTGTCCCTGATGTACACTAAATGAATCACTTGTCTTGCTGTTATCCCTCTAGCTGTCCCAGATGTACACTAAATGACTCACTTGTCTTGCAGTTATCTCTCTAACTGTCCCAGGTGTACAATAAATGAATCACTTGTCAGGCAGTTATCTGTCTAGCTGTCCCTGATGCACACTAAATCACTCTCAAGAGAGATTGTCTGACAGTTATCTCTGTAGTTGTCCGAGATGTACACTAAATGAATCACTTGTCTGGTAGTTAGCTCTCTAGCTGTCCTAGATGTATACCGTGGTCTCTCCCTGTCCTAATTAGCCTACCAAGTGCATACAGAACGTAAAGCCCCAATCATCCAACCGTCCATCCTAGATGTATACAAAGTGTAGTAAATGACTTACCTGTCTGGCAGTTGTCTCCGGTATAGTTATTGTTGCACAAACAATAGTATCCCTTTCCTCCAAAAGTTCGGTCAATGACACATGACCCTCCATTCTGACAGGGATTGCTGGACGCACACGGGCTCACTGCAAATGGAATTCCGCAGTACTTATAATCGGCTTCTACAGTCTACACAATCGAGTGTACAAAACAAAACAATCGTCAATCATTACAAAATCATTACTCGAGGGTCATTCCATGCCAAATCACCCAGAACCTCGCACCTGACCATGTCAGATTTTACTGAAAATATTCACAAATTGTCAGTGTCTGTGGTCGGCAAGGAAAGGATCCCTCACATTGGTAAATGTGTAACATGTTGAGGACTCCTGCTTTCTCTCCCATCTCATCAATCAAGCCTCGTGAGCGCCTAGAACTGGGTTTAGAGGGCTGCGCTTACCATTTCTATCTATCTATCTATCTATCTATCTATCTATCTATCTATCTATCTATCTATCTATCTATCTATCTATCTATCTATCTATCTATCAAATGTTGTTACAAGGAAATCACCAACCTGTCTCGCAATTTTTGCCCAGGTAGTACGATCGACAAGAACAATAATAGCCGTCTGGATAGTAGGAGGTTTCAACGCAAAAGCCACTGTTCTGGCAGGGGTTGTTGGGAAGACATGGTGATTCTGAAAAAGTAAGTAGATACACTGTAAAAAATAAAGTTTGTGCAAAAACCCTTGATTTTTTAGGGCTTGTCTTCAGCATCACTCCAATTAGGCTTTTGTGGAAATGCTGTACATTGCTGCCAGCAAGTCAGTGAAGTGGTTGATTTTCTCCCATTGCCGCAATGCTAAACATCCTCAACCAAACTGGTTGTAGAAGCATGAATACTGTTTCGGTGAGAAGAAAACGTTCTGGGTAATGAAGGCCGATATTTGAGGCATGTGGGATAATAATGGCTGCCAATTTCCTTTGCTGTACTTGGAGTTAGGTACACGGGTGGATTCGCCTATGTATGGGCCTCTCATACCTAATTGATTAGAGTCTGAAACAAGTCCATTAAAAGAAGTAAACAAAAGGACTTCTGAGGACTGAACATGATGTTTTAACCATGTTTTGCACACTACCTGCAGTGTTTCATGATCCTTGCAGTCATCCCTCACCATCTGGCACGCTGGTTGGAGCTGACACATCAGTAGTTCCATAAAATCCATGAATTTTTACAGGTAGTTGCATTATCTCTATAGCAATGCACCTCGATACCGATCAGCTGTTTCAAGTGGGTCAAGGCCTTACACAGGTCATTTGACCATCAAGTTTTAAAATTACAAGAGAGGGCAGCACCTGAAAATCACAGGACTCATCCAAATGAAACATGGTCACACAACCAATTGCTTTGGCAATCACATTTCAAGTGTGGACTCTGTTGACCTGAGGTGCGAAACAGGTGATTATAACAAACAGTAAATGCCAAACAATGCTAAACAAGATAATCCAGCCTGCTATTTTGTAACAGGGCCTCTTGAAACACTGTCAGAACATAAGAATATGTGTCAGAGACATGCACTTTTTGCCAAAGACTATCTTAATTGGACATTTTAACATCCATTTATCAACATGGGACTATCTACTTATTAAACCTTCTTTGCAAGGGATATACCTGGAGAGGGCAAATTAAATATATTGCCCCGTAGATGATAAAATGCAAGGTAGAGATTGAAATTCTCCCAAAACCATGTCAACACAGAAAACTTTGCCAATTCACCTGGCAATTTTGAAACTCTTTCATTCAGTATCAAAGAAATCTGAAGGTTTACTTTTGCATAGATATAGCCAATAATGACTGCATAGACAGTTCTGCATGGTGTTATGTTGCTGACAACAATTAGATTTATAGTAATTTTGCTTTTTTGTGACATGTGCTTTTCTCAAGACATTGTTATGATCAAACAGGAAGTGCAACAACAGTGCCACCTTACCTACACATGTGAAAGTACCAATGAACTGGAGAGTACTGGGCACTGCTTCCCTCTGTGGTAATTTTAAAACTTGATGGTCAAATGACCTGTGTATAGTCAGGGAGTCACAGAGGGGAGGTGTGACATAGGGTATGATTACAGTTTTTTTGCATAAAATGATGCATGGGGTGCCCCAGATTAAGAATCAGGCGGGTGCCGCTCCGGCACCCTTGGGCATTCCATTCTGGTGGCCATTTTCCAAAATGGCCGCCAAAACCCTATTTTTGGCCGTATATCCTCATATAATTGTCATAGGCCCATGAATTTTGGGTCTAAACCTAGGTTTTCTGGTATAAGGAATTCAATGAAAGTGGTTTTGATGATGCAAGTTCAATATTCTGGCAGCCATTTTGGAAAATGGCCATCAAAACCATATTTTTTGCCATATCTTCTGATATAATTGTCATACGACCATGATATTTGGGTCTAAACCTAGGTTTTCTGGAATGGGGAATTCAATGAAAGTTGTTTTGATGACATCAATGCAATAGTTTGTCCTTTAACCCTCTCCTTAATGCAAGATGGCTGCCATCGAAACTCAAATGTGGCATTACTACTCACAACATTCTCCGCTATCTTGTCGATTTCAGTCGCCTTCTTTTCTTTTAGTGGACCAGCCAATATATCATTCTTTACTATCAAAGGCATTTCTTGTTAAGGGGAGGAACCTAATGCCTATTAGATTTTTTTTTAAACAACAGCCAATATTAACAGGAGTATAAATGTCCGATGGGGTTTTTATAGCAGGCCATTTTAAATTGAAGTTGACAGCAGAAAAACAATTCCTAGAAATTACTAGTTTAGTTCAGTTTAGTTATCTCAAGAAATATCAACAAATAATTAAGGTTTTAAATGAAGGCTGACACCAAGAGCTTGATGTCAGCTTTTATTTAGCTTCTTGGTTTCCTTTTAACTACAACTTGTCAGCCCTCCAAAAGCTAAATTAATGTTGCCGTCACTATCGAAAATGTCCTTGGAAACTCAAAATCCTGCCATGTATTTTCAGTTCGACTCATTGTTATCACTAGATAACTCACTTCTAACCAATCAAAATGGATGTGGATGGATATAGCCCTTAATGTCAGCTTTCATCTGGCACCTTGGTTTCCTTGTTACTACAACTTTTAATCTTCTAAAAGCTAAATGAATGTTGCTGTGATTATTGAAAATATCCTCAGAAACACGAAATTTTCCCATGTATTTTTAATTTCACCTGTCCTTATCACCAAAAAATCATTCCTAACCAACCAATATGGATGTGGTTGGATAAACCTTGATATCAGCTTTCATTTGGCACCTTGGTTTCCTTTGTACTACAACTGTTAATCTTCCCAAAGCTAAATGAATGTTGCTGTCATTTTGAAAATATCCTTGGAAACGCGAAATCCTCCCATGTATTTTTAATTCCACCTATCCTTATCATTAGATAAATCATTCCTCACCAACCAAAATTGATGTGGTTAGATAGCCCTTTATGTCAGCTTTCATTGGACACCTTCGTTTCCTTGTTACTTCAACTGTCAATCTTGCAAGAGCTAAATAAATGTTGCTGTCAGTGTCAAAAATCCCCTCGGAAACACAAAATTCTCCCCTATATTTTCAATTCCACTTACCCATATCACCAAATAAATCATTCCTAAGCAATCAAAATGGATGTGATTGGATAGCCCTTGATATAAGCTTTTATTTGGCACCTTGGTTGTTTCCTTGTTACTGCAACTGTTAATCTTCCTAAAGCTAGTCAATGTTCCTGTCCTTATTGAATATATCCTCAGAAACAGAAAATCTTCCCATGTATTTTTAATTCCACCGATTCTTATCACTAGATCAATCATTCCTAACGAACCAAAATGGATGTGGAGAGATAACCCTTGGTGTCAGCCTTCATTTGGCACCCATTTTTCCTTGTTATGACCACTTTCAACCCTCCAAAAGCAAAATAAATGTTGCTGTCATTATCAAAAATATCCTCGGAAACGCAAAATTCTCTCATGTATTTTCAGTTCGACCTGTGCCTATCACTAGATAACTCACTCCTAACCCATCAGAATCCATGTGGATGGATTGCCCTTAATGGCAGCTTTCACTTGGCACCTTGGTTTCTCTTGCTATTGTATACAACTGTCAATCTTCCAAGAGCTATATAAATGGGGTGCATATTGTATTACATGGGAGGATTTTGTGTTTCCGCGGGGATTTTCGCCACTGACAGCAATATTTATTTTTATTTTGGAGGGTTGAAAGTTGTAGTAACAAGGAAACCATGGTGCCAAATGAAAGCTGAAATCAAGGGCTATCCCTCCACATCCATTTTTAATGGTTAGGAATGATTTTTCAGTAATGACAGCAACATTAATTTAGCTTTTGGAAGATTAACACTTGTAGTAGCAAGGAAACCAAGGTGCCAAATGAAAGCTGATATCAAGGGATATCCATCCACATCCATTTTGAATTGTTAGGAATGATTTATTCAGTGATACGGATATGTGCAATTGTAAATACAGGAGAGGATTTTGTGTTTCCGAGGAGATTTTTGACATTGACAGCAACATTTATGTATCTCTTGCACGATTGACAGTTCTAGTAACAAGGAAACGAAGGTGTCAAATGAAAGCTGACATAATGGGCTATCCAACCACATCAATTTTGTTTGGTTAGAAATAATAAGGACATTTTCAATAGTGACGGCAACATTACTTTAACTTTTGGAGGGTTGACAAGTTGTGGTGAAAAGGAAACCAAGAAGCTAAATAAAAGCTGACATCTAGCTATGGTGTCAGCCTTCATTTAGAACCTTAATTATTTGTTGATATTTCTTGAGATAACTAAACTGAACTAAGCTGGTAATTTCTAGGAATTGTTTTTCTGCTGTCAACTTCAATTTAAAATGGCCCGCTGTAGAAACCCCATAGGACATTTATACTACTGTTAATATTGAATTTTTGTTTAAAAAACCTTCTGATAGGCATAGGTACCTTCCATTAACGAGAAATGCCTCTAACAGTAAAGAATGATATTTTGGCTGGTCAACTAAAAGAAACGAAAGAGACCGAATTTGATTAGATAGCGGAGAATGTTACAAGAAGTAATGCCACATTTGAGTTTTGATGGCAGCCATCTTGCATTAAGGAGAGGGTTAAAGGACAAACTATTGCATTGATGTCATCAAAACTACTTTCATTGAATTCCCCATTCCAGAAAACCTAGGTTTAGACCCAAATATCATGGTCGTATGACAATTATATCTGGAGATGTGGCCAAAAATATGGTTTTGGCGGCCATTTTCCAAAATGGCTGCCAGAATATTGAACTGGCATTATCAAAACCACTTTCATTGAATTCCTTATACCAGAAAACCTAGGTTTAGACCCAAAAATCATGGTCCTATATGACAATTATATGAGGATATATGGCCAAAAATAGGGTTTCGGCCATTTTGGAAAATGGCCGCCAGAATGGAATGCCCAAGGGTGCCGGAGCGGCACCAGCCTGATTCTTAATCTGGGGCACCCCATGCATCATTCTATGCAAAAAAATTGTAATCATACCCTATGTCACACCTAATGTACAGGATCAATAGGGCTGACTCCCTGACTAGTAAGGCCTTGACCCACTTGAAAACCACTGATCCGTATCGAGGTGCATTGCTATACGTAGATAATGCAACTAACTGTAAAAATTCATGGATTTTATGGAACTACTGATGTGTCCGCTCCAACCAGTTTGCTAGATGGTGAGGGATGACTGCAAGGTTCATGAAACACTGCAGGTATTGTGGAAAAATTGGCTAAATCACTGTTAAATATAGTGGTCAATCCCCCAAGGCCTTTTGTTTACATTCCTAGTTTCACACTCTTGATAATTTTGTACCATTACAGGCCAATGTCCATCAGTGACTTCACTCGTGGTTAGGTATGGGTCAAATTCTGTGATTACAGAAAGAAACTTGGCTGCCACTGTTATTCAACATGCCTCAAATATTGGCCTTCGTGACCCAATACGTTTTCCTAGCATCTGATGAGTATACATGCTCCTATAAGCAGTCATGTGGAGGATGTTTAGCATGGCAGCAATGGCAAAATGTCGCCAGTCTCACTAACTTACAGGTGGCACTGTACAGCTGTGCCGGTGTCCGGGCCCCCTAGCCCCCCCCCTGGATCTTCCGCTGACCAACCAACTTCATGATGTTAAATATACTCACTATATTGGCAATGATCCCCTCCTCTGGATCTGCCACTGACCAACCAACTTCATGATGTTAAATATACTCACTATATTGGCAATGATCCCCTCCTCTGGATCTGACACTGACCAACCAACTTCATGATGTTAAATATACTCACTGTATTGGCAATGATCCCCTCCTCTGGATCTGACACTGACCAACCAACTTCATGATGTTAAATATACTCACTGTATTGGCAATGATCCCCTCCTCTGGATCTGACACTGACCAACCAACTTCATGATGTTAAATATACTCACTGTATTGGCAATGATCCCCTCCTCTGGATCTGACACTGACCAACCAACTTCGTGATGTTAAATATATACTCACTATATTGGCAATGATCCCCTCCTCTGGATCTGCCACTGACCAACTTCATTATGTTAAATATACTCATTATGTTAAATATACTCACTATATTGGCAATGATCCCCTCCTCTGGATCTGCCACTGACCAAGCAACTTCATGATGTTAAATATACTCACTATATTGTCAATGATCCCCTCCTCTGGATCTGACACTGACCAACCCACTTCATTATGTTAAATATACTCACTATATTGGCAATGATCCCCTCCTCTGGATCTGACACTGACCAACCAACTTCATGATGTTAAATATACTCACTGTATTGGCAATGATCCCCTCTTCTGGATCTGACACTGACCAACCAACTTCGTGATGTTAAATATATACTCACTATATTGGCAATGATCCCCTCCTCTGGATCTGACACTGACCAACCAACTTCGTGATGTTAAATATATACTCACTATATTGGCAATGATCCCCTCCTCTGGATCTGCCACTGACCAACTTCATTATGTTAAATATACTCATTATGTTAAATATACTCACTATATTGGCAATGATCCCCTCCTCTGGATCTGCCACTGACCAAGCAACTTCATGATGTTAAATATACTCACTATATTGTCAATGATCCCCTCCTCTGGATCTGACACTGACCAACCCACTTCATTATGTTAAATATACTCACTATATTGGCAATGATCCCCTCCTCTGGATCTGACACTGACCAACCAACTTCATGATGTTAAATATACTCACTATATTGGCAATGATCCCCTCCTCTGGATCTGACACTGACCAACCAACTTCGTGATGTTAAATATATACTCACTATATTGGCAATGATCCCCTCCTCTGGATCTGCCACTGACCAACCAACTTCGTGATGTTAAATATATACTCACTATATTGGCAATGATCCCCTCCTCTGGATCTGCCACTGACCAACTTCATTATGTTAAATATACTCATTATGTTAAATATACTCACTATATTGGCAATGATCCCCTCCTCTGGATCTGCCACTGACCAAGCAACTTCATGATGTTAAATATACTCACTATATTGTCAATGATCCCCTCCTCTGGATCTGACACTGACCAACCCACTTCATTATGTTAAATATACTCACTATATTGGCAATGATCCCCTCCTCTGGATCTGACACTGACCAACCCACTTCATTATGTTAAATATACTCACTATATTGGCAATGATCCCCTCCTCTGGATCTGCCACTGACCAACTTCATTATGTTAAATATACTCATTATGTTAAATATACTCACTATATTGGCAATGATCCCCTCCTCTGGATCTGCCACTGACCAAGCAACTTCATGATGTTAAATATACTCACTATATTGTCAATGATCCCCTCCTCTGGATCTGACACTGACCAACCCACTTCATTATGTTAAATATACTCACTATATTGGCAATGATCCCCTCCTCTGGATCTGACACTGACCAACCAACTTCGTGATGTTAAATATATACTCACTATATTGGCAATGATCCCCTCCTCTGGATCTGCCACTGACCAACTTCATTATGTTAAATATACTCATTATGTTAAATATACTCACTATATTGGCAATGATCCCCTCCTCTGGATCTGCCACTGACCAACCAACTTCATGATGTTAAATATACTCACTATATTGGCAATGATCCCCGAAGTATCCTGACGCACAGCCACAATAAAAGTTTGTTGTGTAATAATCCTGGGTGTAACATGTACCATTATTAAGGCAGATATTCTTCGTGAAGCAAGGCGATTCTGAAAAAAAAAAGTATAACATGATATATAGTGAGTCCAAGTCATGTAGTTTTTTTACACACAGTTCCATATAATATTTTATAGGCCTTGAAAATTTGTTTAAAAAAATTCATATTGAAGAGGTGCATCACTGGTTCCCGGATGGGTAACCCACAATTTTCAGTGAACCTTAGTAAGCAGAATCTTGGCTTGACGTAGTTTGAGATGAGACATTGAATTGGTGGCCTCTTGTATCAGTGTCTATGCTGGGCAAGTATGAGATCCCTCACACGGGGTAAATGTGTAACATGTTGAGGACTCCTGCAGTCCCGCTCTCTCTCTCTCATCTCTTCAATCAACCCTTGTGAGTGCCCAGAACTGGACTTAGAGGGCTGCACTTACCATATCTATCTATCTACCGTCTACCTAGTTTCTGAGAAATGCAGAAAACAAGTTTAAAAAGAGCTAAAAGATAATAATAAAAACAGTAAAATAATTTCAAAATCATATTTATTACGAGCATAACAGATAGTTTTATAATTAGTTATGCTGGTGAACGGTTTTGGTGACTGGTAAGTCTTGTTCTAGATTTCTATTGGAAGCGAATTACAACTTTTTGAGATACAATGCCGCCTGTAATTAAGTGAAAAGGGTAATGTTTTGCATACACCGTGTGAGTCTGTCTAACACCATGACATTTTGCCTTGTAGCTCAGTTCCTGTTGCACTGGGAGCTTTGGTTGTTGGCTTGTCTGATACCCCTATTACCTGGCCTCATTCCTGTTTAACAATGAAATAGCTGAAGTGTAATGGTAGGGCTACACATTACACAAGCTACTGAAGTGTCAAATCTGTAAATCGGACTTTACGGATGTGGAATTGCCCAGTGCTGAGACCCCTCTAAAGAATTTAATACTCACGGGTTTGGCAATGTTCGCCAATGAAGTCAGTTGGACAGTCACAGTAATATCCTTTGGATGAGTAGTAACTCTCAGAACAGGTACCTCCGTTCATACAAGGAAAAGTGCTGCAGATACTTACTGAAAAAAGGAAACGGGTTAACTTAAAAAACAAAATTATAATTATTATGTGAACTTATTACTCAAGGTTGCCGGACCATTTGTCAATGCCAAACATTATTTAGGTAGCTAATTTTCATCAACTGAACTCATGTTACATCATGACAAAATTTTTTGCCAGTACTAACCCACCCTGTAAGCATGCCTCGGCGGTCCAACATCGGCCGAGCGTCAGTCCGATGTCAGCAGCAACGGACCAGCTTCGGGCCGACGTTGGACCGCCGAGGCATGCTGATAGGGCAGGTACGTATAGAAGATAAGTTATAGGAGTCAACCACTTCGTGAACTGTTTTGGGCGTTCACTGCCGTTCAGCCGTTCATACAATCTGGTACTGAAGTCAAATTGAGTCAAAATGCTGTGTCTAATTCAGTGCTACTAGTGAATTGATAAAGTACCTTCACACTGGGGGCCAGCATATGTTATACTACAGGTGCAGTTGTATCCTGTTCCATTCTCCGGTATACTGCAAGTCCCTCCATTCTTGCACGGATCACTGGCACATGCAGTGGCTGAAATAAAGGTAGTGCACAGTAAGTTCAAGAAAATATGAAAACCCAGCTGTTTCAGATGCTTGATAACTGAATATAGTCAATATACAATAGTCTGACTGAAATTAGAGTTATATAGGGTAAGGTTCCTTGAGTCAGATAAGGGAGAGGGTTGGACTCTGGAGTGGTAGGGTGCTAGGCAGCCATCGCTGGGTCCATGGTTCAAATCCAGCTCTTGCAGGGTCACCTGGGCCTGTGTTGGATGGCTTTTTCAATCATCCATCACCTCATTGCGATGTCCTCCTCCTGTCCTAATCGCAGCCTACCAAGTGTATAAATACGGGACGTAAAACCCCACTTATCATCCATCTTCCTTGAATCAGACACCTGAATTCTGCACATTAAAAAGGACATTTACTGAAAAACGAAAATACCGATTTCCGTGGAATTGACCTTTATGACCTTGTTTGGTAAACTAAAAATGCAAACTCACCGGTCTGACAATTTGTGCCTGTGTAGGAGGAGGGACACCGACAGTAGTGCACATAATTGTCTTTTGGAGTAGTAGGGGTTATTGCCTGGGTAGTAGTGGTGGAACTGTAGTAGTAGTAAGGCCAGTAGGTCGTACTCCAGGGGTTGTCGGAACCTTCTCTCGCGTAAGCACACGACCCACCGTTCATGCAAGGCCTTGAGTAACAAGGGTTAACTGGAAGAAAAGGAGCGGACTGACAGATAAGAGGTTAAGAGGGTAAGATAGACAGATAAAATTCAGACAACGCAAAACAGGATTTACCACACACTCTAAAAAATTTCAGACAAAATTGGTTTTTCAGATTCAAAATGGCTTTTTGAAAAACCAAATTTCAATGCAATAAACCAACATGGATTTTTTTTAAAATCCATGTTAGTTTTGCATTGAAATTTGGTTTTTCAAAAAACCATTTTGAATCTGAAAAACCAATTTTGTCCCGACATTTTTTAGAGTGCATACGGTGGTACCTTCAGGGGTGCCGGAAGGAAACGAGGGCGGCAGGGGTGGTCGGTCGAGAAAGGGAAAATTTAATTCGCGCGACAAAAATTTAATGCAGCGGCAATAATAATTTAGAATATACTTGAAAATACTACCCTAAATCCACTGTAAATTAAGGCTTAATAATGTTTTTTTCTTTGAGATCAAAAGGGCAACATTGCCCCCCTGAGCCTCCTGGCCAAGGGCAGGAGGGGAAATTGCCCCCCCCTGCCCCCCTGTTCTGGCACCCTTGGGTACCTTCATTTTGAGACCCCTCATTGTCAGATCGAATTGCCCTATGTGACCACCTTCCTCCCACACTAAGTAGTATTTTTGGTCCATTTCGCACCCCGACGAGAGACCGCACCCCCACGAGAGACCACTTCATGACCGCAAATGGTGCAATCTTATAACACAGGGACCACTGTAAGCTCAATTAAAGTTCCCCTCAAACAGAACCCCCCCCCCCCCATAATAGAGCCCCTGGGTAGACGCTAATACATATTATAAAGGCCTTCCTCAATTGGAGGCCCTATTTTTGTACATCATTTTAATTAGCAGTTAATGTTTAAGGCTGCTTACGAGAATTTTCATTTCTTCTGTCTACAATAGAGGCTCATTTGAATGGAGGCCTCCTACAAATAGACGCCCTCCAGGAAGCTCTACTCGAAAAAGAAGCGGCTTCTAATTGAGTAAATACGGTACTTTTATAACTCAACATTCCGAAGATAGTAGATACCACAGGGGCTCCTTAACATGACATTAACGTGGCATTTTACAGCCAAACACTTTGGAGTGGACTGTGGCACTGTGAAAATGGCACTTCGTGTGGCATCATGCTGATGATTTGTCAGGATCAGACCCAACACTTTTTTTTTAATGTTAATTTGATTGAAGGAGACTTATCCCACTTGTTGGTGACAGCCAAACGAAAGGATTATGCATCTGATTTTCATTCTAAAATCCGTTATGAGAAGTCAAATGGCTTTCTCTTGATCATGACTATATAATCAAACAGCCTCTATGTTTCCCATGTTGAAAGAAGAGAAGAACACATTTCATCGGCTATCATGAGTCACAAAGTGCCATTTTCACAGCGCCACAGTCCACTCTAATTCTATATTAGAGTGTTTGGCTGTAAGGGGCCGACCAGATGATCTTTGGGGGGGGGGCTATGGATATTTGGTGAAAAAAAAAATTGTTTCCCACTTGACACTGAAAAAAAAAGTTTGTTCAGCACATGGATATTAAAAAAAAAGTTTGTTTCCACCTGTAGCTCTGGTACCGTAATGTTAAAATTCCGATAAAAAAGTTTGTCGCGACTGCGTATGCGAAAAAAATTGTTCGTCGATGCGCCGCGAACGAAAAAAAAAGTTCGTCCCCGGGGTAAAGTCCATAGCCCCCCCCAACTATCGTTTGGTCGGCCCCTAATGTTATGATATAAATTGTATTCCGTAATGTATGTACATGAACTAGATTGAGGAGCATAGAAATACATAGAACGGACATGAGGCTGTATGAAGCTACCTCAAGATGAGGTCACCAAATCCGCCATATTGGAACTGCCCTGAGACATGACGTCACAATAGACTAATTATGATGTGACGTCATGCCATTGTTATAAGTGACATCACTGTTATTGGTGACGTCACGGTTACATTGTGTCAGGATACAGGGCAGTTCCAAGATGGTGGATTTGGTTGCTTCATCTGCCAGAGCCTCATGTCCGTTCTATGTATTTCTATGTTGAGGAGCCCGTGTGGTTGTTACAGTTTTAAGGAATTCAGGAATCATGAGATTGTGTACTTCTTCTACAGTGACTCTGTATCAGTGTCTGAATATGACTTTGCTAATCAATGAAACTTGTAAAATCACAGAGCGTACAGCAAAGAGTAGGCTTATGGGCTTACCTTGCTGACAATTTTTTCCCAAGTAAGGGTAATTACACGAGCAATAGTAATAATCTTGTTCATAACTTGACGTGTAGCAGTAGCCGTTGTTGAGACAGGGATTGTTGTTGCATGGGTTAACTGCAAGAAAAACAAATTCACAATAAAATTCACAGTAGACGAAAAGCGAGTCCATACAGAATTGGACTGAAATGTTCCTTGTGAGGTCATAGCCCTATCCAAGCCATGTTATTCTGTATGAGTCATTGATAAATAAATGAGGCCATAGCCAATACTACCAATGCTATCAAAACGATGACCAACTGAGTATCAATGTATCACAAGCTGCTCAATGACAAGTTGACAGCTTATTTCAATATGTTATGTTTAATAGGGCATGTTGTGAGGTCATTGATGGCCACCAACAGCTTTTCTGTAAGCAGACGTTTTACGACTACTGTAAGTGTACTCTACCGGTTTCGCACTGCTTGCCCACATGGGTGGACGGGCAGTAGCATGTGTAGTATGTTCTCCTGTCAACACAGGTGCCTGAATTCTTGCACGGGGAAGAGGCACACTGGTTTACTGAAAAGGAAAAAAATCATATTCCTTAAATTTCTCAAGAGAGCCCTGCAAAGCGTGAAATGTAAATCAAAACACAG
Source organism: Platynereis dumerilii (assembly GCA_026936325.1). Classification (NCBI taxonomy): domain Eukaryota; kingdom Metazoa; phylum Annelida; class Polychaeta; order Phyllodocida; family Nereididae; genus Platynereis; species Platynereis dumerilii. Next base: position 7,122,050 of record JAPTHN010000017.1, on the reverse strand, counting down.
CTTTTTGACAGCTTTAAAAAGTATTTGTTGATATTTTTGTATATTCTGCATCAACATTTTAAGGCCAATCACGTAGCAGGAGATCAATCACATGACATGCCAATAAATAACGATATTGGTGTCTTAAAAGTGTTATTGGTATGTGGAGAGTGATATAGGTGTGTCCTATAGCAGCAACCATGCACTTAATTGCCTGTTACTTAAGGGAAGACCTTGATAGGAGGAAACCTAACTTCTTGAAATGTCAATCTATCATTTTATAGATATGCTCATTGTAAATAATGGAAAAAATTAAGTATATTTCATATAAACAAAATTAAGTATCTTTAGAAAAACCAATATTTTACAAATAAGTATAAGTCTGAAAATTGCGGTGCAGAATATATGCAAATATAACAACGGCTTCGACCAATATTACTGCTTCGGCCAATAAAACTCAATATTGTTCTACTCACCATCCACTATCTATATAATATATTTCAAATATACTTGTTACTTTTGTTATAAATAAGTCTTACCATATTGACATATTTCTCCTGTGTAATTTATCGTGCAATTACATCGTTTGCTTGAACCGGAACCGGAGCAGGACCCGCCATTTTTACAGGGGCATGACAAAGCTAGGGGTGAAAACAAGAAAAATATTGCATAACAAGAGTGTATTGTATAAATAATAATTTGCAAATAAAAAGGTGAGACATCATTATAGTCTCATTTTGGTCAGTAGTTTAGCGAAGCATTGCATTTTTAATATATTGTTACGCCCAACCATGGGGTAACAATAAAATTATTATTCAGGATGAAGACTTTCTTAGGTTGATCATTTATTGTAGATACATCAATCTCTTTGTGTAGAATCAATGTAATTTAATGTTAATTAATTGAATTTCTTTAACGTTGTTCAAATAATAAGAGTCAATAGTTCACTTGACTTTTGATGAGGAGCATATATTTATGCACCGGGGTGATTATTTATATGCACCCTGAGTGTCAGTTCACTTGACTTGAGATGAATATCGGAGGACTTGACTTTCGGTGGGGTGTATATTTATATGCGCCGGGGAATATTTATATGCACCGGGGGAATATTTATATGCACCGGGTGATATTTATATGCACCGGGGTGATATTTATATGCGCCCTGAGTGTCAGTTCACTTGACTTGAGATGAACATCGGAGGACTTGACTTTCGGTGGGGTGTATATTTATATGCGCCGGGGAATATTTATATGCACCGGGGGAATATTTATATGCACCGGGTGATATTTATATGCACCGGGGTGATATTTATATGCGCCCTGAGTGTCAGTTCACTTGACTTGAGATGAACATCGGAGGACTTGACTTTCGGTGGGGTGTATATTTATATGCGCCGGGGAATATTTATATGCACCGGGGGAATATTTATATGCACCGGGTGATATTTATATGCACCGGGGTGATATTTATATGCGCCCTGAGTGTCAGTTCACTTGACTTGAGATGAATATCGGAGAACTTGACTTTCGGTGGGGCGCATGTTTATATGCGCCGGGGAATATTTATATGCACGGGGGAATGTTGATATGCACCGGGTGATATTTATATGCACCGGGGTGATATTTTTATGCGCCCTGAGTGTTAGTTCACTTGACTTGAGATGAATATCGGAGAACTTGACTTTCGGTGGGGCGCATGTTTATATGCGCCGGGGAATATTTATATGCACCGGGTGATATTTATATGCACCGGGGTGATATTTATATGCGCCCTGAGTGTCAGTTCACTTGACTTGAGATGAATATCGGAGAACTTGACTTTCGGTGGGGCGCATGTTTATATGCGCCGGGGAATATTTATATGCACCGGGGGAATGTTTATATGCACCGGGTGATATTTATATGCACCGGGGGTGATATTTATATGCGCCCTGAGTGTCAGTTCTTGAATCAGGTGAATATTGTCACTTGGCTGGATTCTTCATTTGGGTGCATATTTGGGAGCATATATTTGTCCAGGGATGGATATAAATATTTTCTGGAGATGTGATCAGGATGGTGACTCGATCAAGAGTGACGAAATCAGTGTGATGCGCCTCTATTTATCAACTTTTGGAACTCGCGCATGCCCAGTGTTGCGTAATCTGTCAAAATGGCGGTTTGTTTGGATCTTGTTGATCACTCGCGATCGTTTTTACGATCGTTCGGGGGTCGGACGGACGATTTAAATCCATGGAATGGTCAAGAATAGTCTGTGAGTAGATAGAGTATTTAATTCTGAGTCTAACAGTAAAAAAATCATCAAATTCGGGCCAGAATTGGCTTCGGGAGTGGCCATTGAAGACATTTTGCACAACTGTCAAGACTCGGTCTTTTCGACGGGTCTTGCAGGCCCGTTTTAACACTGGAATGATCTCGTCGACCAGATACGATGAAAGTATGTTCATTTCCGAGTCTAATGATAAAAAAATGAAGAAAATCGGTTAGGAATTGGTCTCGTAATTCGCCGTTGAAGATATTTGCATTATTGTTCAATGTTGACAGCGCTCGTGGATTGTCAAAATTTTGACGGCGCTAGCTAGGTCGTCACATTCCCCCCTCCTAAAATTATACTTCGGGTGAAGTATAATTCACAAAATTATTCTCCTGTTCTTGGGGGTCAAATTTGTAATGTCATCTTCAGAGTTGACATATTTTCCATTTCATCAGTGACTTGCGGGTAATGTCAATTAGTGAGTTGACATATTTTCCATTTCATCGGTGACTTGCGGGTAATGTCAATTAGTGAGTTGACATATTTTCCATTTCATCGGTGACTTGTGGGTAATGTCAATTAGTGAGTTGACATATTTTCCATTTCATCAGTGACTTGCGGGTAATGTCAATTAGTGAGTTGACATATTTTCCATCTCATCGCTGACTTGCGGGTAAATGTCAATTAGTGAGTTGACATATTTTTCCGTCTCATCGCTGACTGTTAGGTATTACACATGAATGTCAATTCACTAAATATATCATATTGCGAGTTACAAATATGATTCAGATGCTAATTTTCAATTCATTCTTTCTTTTCAGATTTCTGCATCCAAGACGTTAATTGAAGAGTATTCAGATGATTGGATGAACCATGTGCATGCATTGTTCTTTGAAGAAAATTTTTGATGGATTTTCATAGAAAGTTCTGCATACTGTAATTTGTTTTTCAGGAGATTCCATGCAGATATTGTTCATAGGACCTCTTGTTCTTCTTTGAATTAAGTTGTATTGGTTCTTCATCACTTAAGCCCAGTGATGATACTTCAGTGTAGCGACCGACCATTCTTGATGATGAATAGACTACCCATCTTCCATATCAGAAATCGATGCCGGCCTGTAATTTCATCAACATTTTCAATTTCACCATGTTGATTCAAAGTCATTGTTTCTTTCAGAGGATTTAACATGCAGACATCTAGATTTTGAATCTGTCTTCTCTTCATATTTCGTCAGAGGCCCATTCACAACTGGATGATCAAGTTCCTTGAATTTCCCATTCAATGTAACACCCTTCACTTGTTCTAATCCAGGGATAACCTCCACTTCTCGGATTTTCTGAACTTGGTGTAGTAATGAACATTCACTTTCAAGAGTCTCTGTACGACCATGATTGAAGACCGCATTTTTCTGTTCCACAGATTCTTCCAAGCGATTCCCTTCTGGAGCATTAAGTGGCACTTTTCTTCCCTTTAGCTGGAGTTCATCTCTCACAATGTCAATTATGCATCCATGAATTTTCAGAAAATCATATCCGATGATACCCTCTTCAGATATTCCCGCAACAACAATTTCATGCATGACAGCGACTGATCCCAACTGAACTAACCCATTCAGTAATCTCAGGACAGGCATTGGCGCTCCATCAGCTAGTTGCAATTTTCTGCCAGTTAGTACCCCTAACTGATAATTTTCATCCCTGCATAGTTCTCTGTACATTTTCTCTGAGATGATAGTGCATCTTGCACCAGTGTCAACAAGAAAGTTCACCTTGGTAACCCCAATCTTCCCTGTGACAGTCATTCTTCGCTCGAATCTGTTGATGCTGCAAACACCAATTTCCTCAGTCAATGTTCTCACGGTCACCTCTTGGCCGTCAGAGATGACCGTAATTAGTTTAAATGTTCTTGACAATTAATTTTCAGATACACTTGCAGAAGCTCAGTGAGATTCGTCATGGCTTCAACGATGTCTTGTCTACTTTCAGCTTCTTCAGTGTTTATCATGTTAATTTTCGCATTTTCTTGCAGCTTCTTTTCTTGGCAAATAATTTCCATATTTTCTTGCAGCAACTTGGAGAGATTCACAACTGCTTCAGCAATGTCCAGTACTCTTAAATTTCTTCCTGCACCTGCATATTCAGCGCTTTCTTCAATATCTTTCAAGTGGTGAACTTCTTCTTTGCGTTTTCTGGTCTCATCACGCTGATCTGAAGAACATGCTTGACTGTTTCTTCTTTTGCTGCCCTTTTCTCTGTCAAATCTTCTGTAATCATTGTACTCATTAACTAGGTTGACAGCTTGATCAGTAGATTGTGGGGCCTTCAGGTACTCTACCTAATATCGTAAATTGTCATCTTCAAGACCAAAGAAAAACTGTCTCATCATCATTTCTTCAAGACATTCTCGGCTAATTCCTGATGGATAGGCTTCGTGGATAAGACGCTTCAAATCAGCAGCATATTCTGGAATACTCTCTTTTTTCTTGAACCCTCTTATGTAGAACTGCCTGATCTTGGTCTGCCTGGTCTCTTGGATTTCGAAACGTTTCTGCAGCTCATCAACTAGATCATCATATTCTTTCGTCACACTTTCTTTCAGGTTGAAGACAAACTCAGCAGCGTCGTCTTGAAGGCACGTCAATAAATGCTTTAATCTTGTCTCATCGTTCCATGTAGCTGTTACTGCTTCAAACTGGCGAATGAAAGTTCTCCATCTTTTCTTGCCATCATAGGTTGGAAGCTCGGTCTTGAAGGTTGGGACATCAGGCTGATGACTTGTATACGGGTGGTGTCTTCTGAATCTCCCCCACTGTTCTTCTTTTTCTTTCATTTTATTTTCCATTTTCTTGATTTTCAGAAGTAAGTCAGAATATTTTGAAAATCAATGTTCTTGTATTCTGTTATAACCAAGTCAATTTCAAAAGCTTTGTAATTTGAAATGTTCAATTGAGTCAATAAAGTTCAATTAGTTGATCGTTGGCATCCATGTACAGCTACAAGCATTGCGTCAACCTTGTCTTCATCATGTTCATCCAGTTGAGGATCGTCTTCATATTCTCCTCCAACCATGTTTATTCCTGTCAAATGTTCGGTTTTTAAGTTTCAATAAAGTTCACGGTTCGTACCGCTGAATCCAATTTTCAATGTTAAATGTCAATGTCAATTGGATCCTGTCGACTGCGCCAAATGTTACGCCCAACCATGGGGTAACAATAAAATTATTATTCAGGATGAAGACTTTCTTAGGTTGATCATTTATTGTAGATACATCAATCTCTTTGTGTAGAATCAATGTAATTTAATGTTAATTAATTGAATTTCTTTAACGTTGTTCAAATAATAAGAGTCAATAGTTCACTTGACTTTTGATGAGGAGCATATATTTATGCACCGGGGTGATTATTTATATGCACCCTGAGTGTCAGTTCACTTGACTTGAGATGAATATCGGAGGACTTGACTTTCGGTGGGGTGTATATTTATATGTGCCGGGGAATATTTATATGCACCGGGGGAATATTTATATGCACCGGGTGATATTTATATGCACCGGGGTGATATTTATATGCGCCCTGAGTGTCAGTTCACTTGACTTGAGATGAACATCGGAGGACTTGACTTTCGGTGGGGTGTATATTTATATGCGCCGGGGAATATTTATATGCACCGGGGGAATATTTATATGCACCGGGTGATAATTATATGCACCGGGGTGATATTTATATGCGCCATGAGTGTCAGTTCACTTGACTTTAGATGAACATCGGAGGACTTGACTTTCGGTGGGGTGTATATTTATATGCGCCGGGGATTATTTATATGCACCGGGGGAATATTTATATGCACCGGGTGATATTTATATGCACCGGGGTGATATTTATATGCGCCCTGAGTGTCAGTTCACTTGACTTGAGATGAACATCGGAGGACTTGACTTTCGGTGGGGTGTATATTTATATGCGCCGGGGAATATTTATATGCACCAGGGGAATATTTATATGCACCGGGTGATATTTATATGCACCGGGGTGATATTTATATGCGCCCTGAGTGTCAGTTCACTTGACTTGAGATGAATATCGGAGAACTTGACTTTCGGTGGGGCGCATGTTTATATGCGCCGGGGAATATTTATATGCACCGGGGGAATGTTTATATGCACCGGGTGATATTTATATGCACCGGGGGTGATATTTTTATGCGCCCTGAGTGTTAGTTCACTTGACTTGAGATGATTATCGGAGAACTTGACTTTCGGTGGGGCGCATGTTTATATGCGCCGGGGAATATTTATATGCACCGGGTATATTTATATGCACCGGGGTGATATTTATATGCGCCCTGAGTGTCAGTTCACTTGACTTGAGATGAATATCTGAGAACTTGACTTTCGGTGGGGCGCATGCTTATATGCGCCGGGGAATATTTATATGCACCGGGGGAATGTTGATATGCACCGGGTGATATTTATATGCACCGGGGGTGATATTTATATGCGCCCTGAGTGTCAGTTCACTTGACTTGAGATGAATATCGGAGAACTTGACTTTCGGTGGGGCGCATGTTTATATGCGCCGGGGAATATTTATACGCACCGGGGGAATGTTTATATGCACCGGGTGATATTTATATGCACCGGGGGTGATATTTATATGCGCCCTGAGTGTCAGTTCTTGAATCAGGTGAATATTGTCACTTGGCTGGATTCTTCATTTGGGTGCATATTTGGGAGCATATATTTGTCCAGGGATGGATATAAATATTTTCTGGAGATGTGATCAGGATGGTGACTCGATCAAGAGTGACGAAATCAGTGTGATGCGCCTCTATTTATCAACTTTTGGAACTCGCGCATGCCCAGTGTTGCGTAATCTGTCAAAATGGCGGTTTGTTTGGATCTTGTTGATCACTCGCGATCGTTTTTACGATCGTTCGGGGGTCGGACGGACGATTTAAATCCATGGAATGGTCAAGAATAGTCTGTGAGTAGATAGAGTATTTAATTCTGAGTCTAACAGTAAAAAAATCATCAAATTCGGGCCAGAATTGGCTTCGGGAGTGGCCATTGAAGACATTTTGCACAACTGTCAAGACTCGGTCTTTTCGACGGGTCTTGCAGGCCCGTTTTAACACTGGAATGATCTCGTCGACCAGATACGATGAAAGTATGTTCATTTCCGAGTCTAATGATAAAAAAATGAAGAAAATCGGTTAGGAATTGGTCTCGTAATTCGCCGTTGAAGATATTTGCATTATTGTTCAATGTTGACAGCGCTCGTGGATTGTCAAAATTTTGACGGCGCTAGCTAGGTCGTCACAATATTTATCAATTATATAAGAGTACATTGAATTTTTAACTTGTAGAATGGCTCATTGGTTAATAATTGTGTCTAAATCAAATTTTACATGAGTGTAGGGGACACCGGAGCAAGTCGGTCCAATTTTTATTTTTTGCTCTCAATCAAAAAAATTTACCGACTGATGTAAAACATTTTACAATACTCTTTTACCAAACCGAGTCTTTCTACATGTGTAGGCCTAGTTGCAAAGTTGAATAGATAAATAAGACTAAAAAAAAAATGTATATACTTTTTTAATAAACAAGGAATTTTACCTGTTTGACATTTTGTCCCGGTATAAAAAGGAGTGCACACGCACTTGAATTGAGCCGTTGTATTTGTGTTAACACACGTCCCTCCATTGTCACACATCTCCGTTAAACATTTTCCTTAAAATAAAAAGACAAACATAAATGCAACAATTGTAACAAAACCAAGGAAAAAGTATTGTATTGTATTGCATTGTGATTTTGTTAGCCCTCAAAATGAATTTTTTTTTTGCAAAACCATAATTGCATTTTTTTGTCCAGCTTAGCCGTCCTCCAATTGCAGCGTTCGTTTACACTCACCCCACCGACAGACTACAAAATACTGAAATGTCCTAATGCATTATCAGATTTTCTTGAGGTACATATTTTTCAATATTTTGTGAACGAATTTGTAGAGCTGAAAAAAAAACTAACATATATACACTAATTTGGTATTCGTGCAAGTGCCAAATATTGCCTTTCACGAATTTGTACAGGTGCAATTACGAATATACTAATCCTGAACTGGCCTAATAAGATAAAAAACTAAATATAGCCCTAATTCTAACCCTAAATCCTAATTATCTAGCACTTCGACGAATGTTAAAAATGGCAGTTACACAAACGAAAAATGCAGCACATACACGAATGTCAGTTTTTACATATACACGAGTAATCTGCACGTTTTTGCATGTCCACAAATTCGTTCATGAATGTTCATTTTTACACCTACAGTCCTACACACATTCGTGTACATGTGCCAAATGTTGAAAAAAATATAAAGGCCCAACATGGATTTTTTCCCTACCTATTAAAATTTTTGTTAGTGGTTTTCTTCACAAGAAAGTCATTGAAACAACAATAAAGCACTCAAGCATTCATTCAATTACATGCTTTGAGAGATCTCAATCTGTTTTAATTATGTGTGTCACACCGGAGGGAAGGTTATCTTTTTGTCACAACTTCATGAATAGAAACAGTGGTTAGTGTTATCAGGGTAGGGGGGAGGGTTGGTCTAGTGGTAGCGTGCTGGACTGCCAATCGCTGGGTCCAGGGTTCGAATCCAGCTCTTGGCGGGTCACCTGGGCCTAAGTTGGACGACTGTTTCAATCATCCTTTGTCTCATTGACGTGTCCTCCCCCTGTGCTAACAAGGGCAGGTATACTGCCTCCATATCCCCCATGCCCTACACATCTATTCCCCTACTCCCTATTTTAGTAGTGCCAAATATTTCCAGCAGGGGAGCAATTGTGCATACATGTATGCATGTGGCGACACCTATGGGTGAACTTTGTTTTTGAAAATAAACATGGCTGCAGGCCAAAAGCACAGCAACCGCATGAAAAATGTATTTTTGATGTGGAAATGGCTATGATATATATGAATTATTTAAGATTTGACAAGTTTTGGGGTGTATTTAAATGTTGGGAAAGGGTGAGCATTGAGCGTGGCGTGGTGTTTGAGATATTTGATGGATGCCATGCGATGTAGACTAAAAGTAAAATCCCCCATAGCATAGTATGGGGGATAATTAGTCTACCAAGTGCGTAAATACAGGATGTAAAGCCCCAAAAATCCATCCATCCATGGTTATCATGGTAGGATTACACTAGAACCTACTAGACTGCTCTTAGAGAGGTGAGGAAGAGCTGAGAGCTGAGCTGTTAGTCCGATTTGTAAAGCAACTTACCATACAGCTCCTGTATGCCGGCAATATCATCATAATGGAGACCTTTAAAAGGGTCTCCCCTGCCGTGGTAGGGCCACATGGTTGCTCCGTCTACATCAGAATGGCCGAGGCCAAGGGCATGTCCCAATTCATGCACTGACGTCCATAACAAGCTGAATTCTGCAAATTATAATAATTGATGTATTGACTGATGTATTGATTGATGTATTGATTGATCTACATACTCATCGAGGGTGCCAGATCAGGGGCGGGGGGCAATTGCCCCTCCTGCCCTTGTCCAAGGGGGGCAGGGGTGCCCCTTAGATCTTAAAGAAAACAACATCATTAGGCCTTATTTTACAAATTTTAGGAAAAATTAGTGAGTGTATATTCAAAATTGTTGACTCTCTATTGAAAATTTTTCATGCAAAATTGGCGTGAATATGATTTGCCCTTTTCATCTAATCGCCCCTGCCACTCGGTATTCCTTCCGGCACCCCTGCTCATACAACAAAAATAACATACAGTGCCGTCTGTCAGTGAAACACCAGCCCAATGTTGTTTCAATGGGAGGGGTGGTTAACTTACTTATCAAAGACTATGACCCATACCTAACTGCCAGTACAGCAAAGGAAATTGGCAGCCATTGTTATCCCACATGCCTCACATATCGGCCTTTGTGATATTATTCATGGTGCATAACCGGCTTATACCATGAGACCAACACTCATTGACTCAAACACTCATTGACTCGATAAGTGGTCAACAAAGAATAATCATAGGAATTATCACTCTGAAATACTGGCATGTGATTGGTTACCGGAGGTGTTGAATGGTATAAATATATCTTATCGTATTAGAGAGACTTACCTGAAGATTCTGGAGGTTCTACGGTTGAGAATTTATGATCGAGGTTAAAGTGCATGTCTCCTGCTACGTCACCCGATGACGCTAAAGGATAGAAGGCGTGGGCTAAAGTGGATGAAGAAAAAGGATATTTGCCGCCATGGTTACCAGAGGAATCTGGCCTGAAACATATGTAAAGACATATTTTAAAAAAGGTAACAGAGTATTGAAATATCTACAGTAACATACGACAGTCAACAGATTGCACCAATGCCCCTTCTCTCTTTTAAGAATATAGGGGAGAGTGGGGCCGAATACTAGTCAACTAGTAACCACGCCAAGTCGTAACCAAACCAACTCGTAACCATTTTTCACTTTCCCCAACCAACTCGTAACCAAGAGATCTTGTAATTAAGTGACCATGACCAAGTAGTAACCAAAAAATAAAAATTGTATACCAACTCGTAATCAGTACTCATCACCAACTCGTAACCAGGGAAGACCAACTCGTAAACACGAGTCACGGCAGATGGTGCATTGCTTGATAGCCAAGTAAATGTGTAATTGATGTGAATCATAGAGCTGTAATCGAAGTTAATTGCTTTTGAGATTCTTATTGCAATCAAGTTTGACACCAGACTTAATTCATCCTTGATTGCCATCAATTCCCTCTGTGTCTCTTTACTTGGTAGGACGCACAGTTTATATAATATAATAACTATATAAAATATTAAACAAATAATTGGTTCAGAAACCCCTGTATAGGGCCCTCCCTGATAACGACTTGGTAGGCCTTGGTTACGACTTGGTAGGGCCCTGGTTACAAATTGGTAGGTCGGTTACTAGTTGGTAAGGTCAGTAAACTGATTTTAGTGAGTGGTTACCAGTTGGTGGCCCACAAAAAAAGGATGGTTAAGAGTTGGTAGAAATTTTGGTTACCATTTGGTTGGTAACCATTTGGTTGGTTACCAGTTGGTTTGGTTACCAGTTGACATGGTTACCAATATCCTCACCCAGAGTACCTTTCGACTGTCATTAAGATATGGAGTTGGCCCCTGCCTGAAGGGCAGAGGCAAGTGTGACAGCCAAAAGGACTAGGGAGGGCAACAGGGGGGGGGGGAAATAAACCACAACACACCCAGCGCATCTGTGTCACCACAGGCAAAGCACCCGCTAACCCAAGACTTAACCTCCTTGTCACGCCTACGAGAAGAGAGTGACGTCATTCCAGTCTCGCGGAATCTCGCTGAGGATATACCAATATCCTCACCCAGAGTACCTTTCGACTGTCATTAAGATATGGAGTTGGCCCCTGCCTTACGTATATTTTCTAAGTTTAGGCCAATCCATCATTTACAATAATAATCTAAAATCAATCTCCTCCAAACCTCACAAAATGGCGAAACAAATGGCAAAATTACAAATTTACAACATGTATTCAATGTAAGCCAAACATAAACATCCCAATAATGACAGTCGAATATAAACATCTTAATGACAGTCGAATATAAACATCTCAATAATGACTGTCGAAAGGTACTCTGGGTGATACCCAAAATTACCAGACATAATACATAACATGATAACATAACCTCCACACAGATGATATATTGAAATATGGAATGTATTTCATAAATACATAGCCACCACAAATTGGAGGCATAAGAGACAGTCGATTGGTACGAAGCGAGTCACTGGTATCCAGAGACATGAAATATCAAACAATATAACATAAACATTCCAGACAAAAGGAAAAACTGGATAAATTTCCAAGACCATACAGATTACAGAACCAATTGAAAAGTGAGATGCACAATTCCAAACCATCAACCATATGTAGGTGGAATGACAGATATGACACAAAACAGTCCTTAGAGAAATTTCGGCAAATTAAGGCACTGAAATCCAGAGCCGCAGAGCCGAATAACATGAGTAAGATTGGATGGAATCCGAACCATCGAGCTTTAGATAAGACTCATCAGATATCAACATGATTTGCAGAACCAAACCAAATAAATTGCCCCTCAACTAAAAAATCACACCGTCGCAATATGAATAGGCACTCACAACACCCCGTATTACATAATTTTGCCACCTTCATAGAAACAACAAGAGTCCAGTACAGCCAAAGGCATAAGAAATTGCCAACTGTCTGGAGTACAATAGTACTTGAAGCAGTCCAAGCGTCAAAGAGCATCAAAATGCCCCTGACAAGCTTGTACGGTCATGACAACCATCCCCTGTCAGAGCATTGGGGTGAAAATTGGAAAACACCATGAGGCATGACTATGCATGTGCTACCACTGCAAACCACAGCCAGACAATCTGCCAATGGACCAACAGAATTGGTGGCTCATCCAGCCTCAAATACCAGAACAAGAAAATTTTTTCAAACAAAAAAATAGAGGCGATTTTTCGAGCTAATTCAGGTTGTTCATCCAATTTGACCCCATCCCCATTTTTTAAACGCCGATCCCGCAAAAGCTGATGCATCGTCTCTAAAAAAATGGATCTCTCATGGTCTCAGATACCAAGTTTGTGTAATTGGCTAAAAATACCCATCAACATTCGTTCCAGGGCGAGATCAAGGCATAAGAAATTGCCCTCACCCTATAGCCAAAATGGCTGCAGACTTCCAACATGGCCTCAGACGCCATCAAACTTAAAACACCAAAATCGGCCTCAGACGCCGTCATCCATAATTATTAAGGGCCTCAGACGCCCAAACAACATTTGAACAAACAAAATAACAAAATCTCGGCCTCAGTTGCCGGTTTTAAGAACTCGATTATTAAAGATGAAAATTCGTGTTTCACCAGACGCGTCTTCCCGGCTGCATACGAGAAGAGAGTGACGTCATTCCAGTCTCGCGGAATCTCGCTGAGGATATTACCAGTTGACTCACCCTTGATTTTTCACCAGGTGGAGCAAGCATAGGAACATGCATACAACCCTGTGTCAGGCCTTATCAGGTTGGTCTTTTAGTCTACATGTGGATCTTTTGGCTATGAGAAACAATCACACTTTTTTCATTTTTCGCATGTAGATTTTAGTTTGTCACGTTAGGATTGGAGCCTTCATAGCATTTAAATGACTTGGTGTGCAGGGATGTCATGTCATCATAAGATAATTTATTATGTGTAGATGGAAACCCACCTCCTTAAAATGGTTTCCCACAACAAGGGTGCAGCCAGGCTATATATAGATACATGGAGGTCCAGGCGGGGCCAGTTGAACCAGAGGCGTTTATGGCTGTTTATTTATTTATTTTTTTAAATCAAATTTTTCATAAAATACATTGACAATTAGAGGTACTATTCAGTAAAGCTGTTTTTCTAAGTGACCCATTACAATTCAAATACATAGAAAAATTCATTGTCAAAGTTTAAATGTCGACTGGGTCAACTGGCCCAGGCTATTATTTGAACAGAAGGAAATGTGTGAGACATGTCAAATTTAGCCTAAACGTGCTATAGTCCTAGCTGAACTTGTTAGCAAAAATAAAGGACTGCAGCCCCACACTTCACCCATCATCCTTCCAATGGTTCAACTGGCCCCAGTGGATGGTTCAACTGGCCCCGAGGGTGGGGCTAGTTGAACCAATTTATTTTTTGAGGCTCATATGTTAGCCGTGGTAAGATATACACCAAAACCTAAAGTTGGGATGTTTAGACAACATTTTAAACTACGTTTTTCATCTTTGTCCTCGTTGAGAGCTGTAAAGGTATGCACACAGGAGAGCAATTTCTAAAATGTGGTGCAACTGGCCCCACTCTCCCCTAATGTTGCCACAATGAATAGGCCTTTATTGTATTATTAATTTACATGACACGTTATATTATACACAAAAATTAATGCTTGACCATGATTATTTATTTTGATCCTCTGACATCCTATATTTATATCAAAATCAAACAAGACACTGTTAGAAAACCACCCCAACCATATTTCACGAATGCTGAGAAATAAATTATTTATTTCACCAAAATGGGTGTAGAGATTATTATGTTAAAATCGCATGCACTCACACAACAAAGTTGACTAAAATCTCAGCCGTCGAATCAGTTGATTTTGTTATTTTTATTGCCGACATGTATTTCTGCCACTCCTGAAAAATACAAATTAAGTTCAGTTCAATTCATGGAAAAATGTGGTATACCTGTAAACACAGACAAATGCTGCATAGATTCATGGAAAAAAACATGGAATAGTTTGCTACACATACATAGATAGATAGCTAGATAGATAGATAGATATTTTGGTAGGTGCAGACCTCTAAGCTCAGTCCTGGGCACTCATGAGGGTTGATTTATGAGATGGGATAGAGTGGGAGTCCTCAACATGCTACACATTTACCCTGTGTAAGGGATCTTTTACCAGAACCAACACTGATACAAGGGGCCACCAATTTAACGTCTAGTCCGAACGACATCGGAGATGACTTTGCTCAATAAAAATCTTTTATTCAAGAGAACAGACATCAAATTCCAGCTGGACATCGTTAGGACTAGTGTAACCCCTGGCAAACCTCACTTTGAGTTGTAATTTCGCCAGCCAATGTTTTTGTGATCATACAAACTTTCATATTTTTGTTGTTTACACTTGAAAAATGCTGCACTATTAGGGCGGTCCAAAAACACTTTCTTCAGAATTTCTCTGATTTGAATCTTGCGTTCTAATCTTGTATGGATAGAAGGTATTGTGTGAAATTTTCAGTAAAATCAATTAATATTTAGAAGTGGCACAAAACCGTTGAAGTTTAACATGCGATTGCCCATCGGCAGACCTCTAAATATTAACCAATTTGGTTGAAATTTTGCATGTGTTTGTTTTACTTATGTGGTCATCAATTTCCACTTTCAAATTGGGAGTTTTAGGAGATTTGATTTTTTCCCATTGAAATGTGGACCACTCTATGCACAAAGGGCGCGGGGAGACCTTAGAACAAAAATTCATGGTTCTTACAACCGCATTATGTCCTAAGGATGGAAGAGCGTTAAAGAAGAAGAAGAAGTTGCATAGTACTTACTGCGATTGCCTTGGTCAAGATAGTATCAGCGTCACTTGCGGGGATCAGGGGGTTCGTCCAATTGATGTGCCACTTTATGTCTTTATTCCATTTTGCTATTTAAAATCAAGCAGAAAATTAAATTAATGTTGCTTGATTAATGCTCATCATCGTACCGTACAATGGAATGACTTTGAAACCATGTCTGATTAGTGAACCCGGCACAGTTCTCAGTAAAAACTGGCCTTGAAAATTTGAACAAGGGAAATTTCAAAATGGCCACCATTTGTTATTGCCTTCTGCACATGCTCAGTAGGTCTGGGAACTGGGTCACCTCTGGGCATGCTCAGTGCTATCTTGGTCTGAGCAAATTTTCCATTGCATTTCTGTAGTGGTATAAATGTTATTTACCTCTTGCATCAAATCTGCCCACAGCAGGAGTCGGGTCCTTCACATCGCATCGAAACTTTCCCATGAGGCCCAAGGTCTCCGGGTTCAATGTACCTGAAAGACCAAGGGAAAATTACAGATGGTATTACAACACATTAAAAGCCAGCTAACCTGTTGATGGGGGAGGGTTGTCTAGTGGTAGCGTGCTGGACTGATTATCGCTGGGTCTAGGGTTCCAATCCAGCTCTTGCCGGGTCACCTGGGCCTATGTTGGACTGCTGTTTCAATCATCCTTCGCCTCATTGTCGTGTCCTCCTCCTGTCCTAATTAGCCTAACAAGTGCATAAATACAGGATGTAAAGCCCCAAACATCCATCCATCCATCTAGCCTGTTGAGCTAAAGGGTTGGCCCCCAAGCCAAGTGCTTAGGAGCAACCTATTATACCCAACTGACTACACTGTACTGTATTGTCCAAGCATTAATCCTTAGTAACAAGACTCCATGGTTTCAAATCGGCCTTTGGCAATTTTATATTGGGGTTGAGATCATGAAGAGGGTGATTCATATATTATTGCATGGAATGTTGTGTATTGACCCAAGCAATGGTTTTATTCCATGACCACTTGACCGGCCATGTATCTATATTGGCTTGATAAAGATGACATCATAAATTTTTAACAGTCAATTTCCGCCAAAACTTTACTATTCTGTACATTACAGCTCTCGCAATTGCTCTGAAGAAATCAATTTTTTTCATAGTGTGGACCTATGATGTCAAAGCTGGAGACTCCATTGGAACCTATACAACTCTGGTGCAAGCTATGATGTCATAGGTAAAACTGGCCAATAGTATTTCATGTAGACAGCTGCATCATAGCCTTGCAATTATGTCATGGCCAGATGAGCCAATGATACCACTGCAAAAACTCAGGTGTTACTATGTAAGTGGGAGGGGGGATTGTTTATTATTTGGTGATACCAAAAGTGCCTGAATTCAACCAAGCAATAGTTAATAGGATAACAGGAAATTAATCACAGTTGCTCACCAACATGCTTCTGATCTAAATTGGATTTGATATAGAGCTGTCAAGTCAAGCATTTTGTTTACTGTTTGCAGTTTTGTTGGCTGCTCCTTTTAGTGTAAAACTACCAACAATTACTTTAATCCTATATTGTTTTATTGGTTAACGCAGTTCACAGGAGTTAATATGGAGACATAAGGATCAATTGACAGCTTTTGAGCAGAGTGCCCACTCCCCAGGAGTAGTCCAACCTTGCACCTGAGTTGTTGTTGTGATATTATTGGCCGCTCTGGCTATGATGTAACTGCAAGGCTATGATGAAACTGTCCACAACAGATGCTATTGGCCAGTTTGACCTATGGCATCATTGATTGCACCAATTTGGCATATCCTCCAGTGCTTGGCAATGGAGTATCCACCTATGACATCATAGGTCCACTCTGGCACTGAAAAAAAAAACTGATTTCTTCAGATCAATTGCTAGAGCTGTAACACAAGAGGTTTCTGTTGGCAACTTATTTTGAGGGAAATAGGAGTTACAGTCCCTCCACAAGTATTTCCCTGGATGGGTCTGGTGTTATATGGGACAATACATGGCTGGTCATGGAATAAAGAAACATTATAATAATAATAATATGGAGTTATATAGCGCTAATTTCAGTAAACTCCTGATCAGCGCTTTTTCAGGTCAAATCACGTGTAGGAATTCTGATACAAATGAGTTTTTAGATTCTTCTTAAAGTTTTCTAGTGTCTTTGCAGTTCTCACTTTTTCAGGCAGACTATTCCAAAGCTTTGGTGCAGCATAGGAAAATGCCCGGTCTTCAAACTTATTTTTGTTGCATAGGGCAGGTTCTGCTAACAGCAATTTGTTGTTGCTTCTGAGGTTATGTTCTTGTTGAGATTTCAGTTTAATGAGGTCATGAATGTATCGTGGCGCCTGATTGTTTACTGCCTTCCATGTTGTCGTCATCAATTTGAACTGAATTCTTTCTGAGATTGGTAACCAATGCAGTTGTTTCCTACTCTGACTGACACTGTCATGTTTTCTCAATCTCTCAATTAATCGAACTGCCGAGTTTTGAGCTACCTGAAGCTTGTTCAACAATCGACCGTCTGTGCCATACAGCAGTCCATTTCCGTAATCCAAATGAGGAGTGACAAGAGCATTTACTGCAGTTTTGACAACATCCTTGTCTAGGGTTTTTTTGAGTTTTGATAGGTTTCTTAAGTTGAAGTATGCATTCCGACACATTTTGTTGATCTGTTTCTCCATGGTCATATTTTTGTCAAAGAGCACACCTAAGTTGCGGACATCATCTGCTGTTTTGATTTCAACATTATCAACATTGATGGATGAAATGTGAAGTTTCTTCAGTTGGTTTGGTGCTCCAATCAGAAGAAGTTCAGTTTTATCTCCATTGTTGCACAGCTTGTTGTCATGCAAGAAATTTCTGATTTCAGCAATACAATTTTCCATTTTCTGTTTTGCCTGTTCTTGACCCAAAAAGGTTGGTTTGAATGAAAGAATAAGTTGCTCATCGTCAGCATACTTCTGATCATGTACTTGATTTCTTTGAGCAACTTCACTGACTGGGGCAACATAGGAGTTGAATAAGATTGGACCAAGTTTGGAACCTTGAGGAACTCCAAAATTTAACGGAAGTTTTCTTGATGTTTTGTCATTTATAACCACTGACTGTGATCTTTCAGAAATGTAGGTTACAGATACAGTTACAGATACAGGACATGGCTGAAGAATGAGAAGGTACAAGTTGATAGCTTACCCTGAAACTTTGGGCACTTACAGGGACAAGACTGGGTACACTGTCACTACATAACACATACAAAACCTTGTATATACGGATGTGTGGGACTTACGGGATTAAAAGGGGACCCTTAGACATCCCACTTTAAACAATACAAAGAGATACCGGTTGCGGAAAACTTATATAAAAAAGTTTAAAAGCCATTGTAACCCAACACGCCTTTTAGATTTTTAGTCAACACTTCTTTTAATTTTTATTGTTAATCTTTCATGGAAGTGGCATTCTTCTTCTTTTTAAATAATTTTAATTCATTTTAACTATGTCTTGACTTTTATCTACTTGCTAGGAATTTTGTTATAATAGGTGACACTAGTTTAAAAAAAAAAGTCACTTGTAAAAAACAAAAAAGATTCCAAATAAAAATGGTCTATGTCTAACTCAGTGGCTTCAATTGAACTAACATGGCAATGGATGACTGTCATGTAGACCTCTTTTTTAATTTTTTATTTTTTTAACTTTTTTGCTTTACTTTTTTCAATGTGTTCAACTGTGAGTGAAGGCTATATGCAGTGCACACGAAAGCATATTGACTTTGGTCATAAAGGTCGATATACATGTGAGGCATGATGTGGGATAACAATGGCAGCCAATTTTCTTTGCTGCAGTTTAGGGATGGAAATCGTTTGCCCAGTTCGATACGATACGTACCGTCGGTTCTTTTTTTCG
This sequence comes from Platynereis dumerilii, assembly GCA_026936325.1. NCBI lineage: Eukaryota > Metazoa > Annelida > Polychaeta > Phyllodocida > Nereididae > Platynereis > Platynereis dumerilii. The sequence goes on along the minus strand of JAPTHN010000017.1, from coordinate 7,102,800 downwards.
GTTTTCGATTCGTATCGCGATCCGCAAATTCAGCCAGATCCGCAAATTAGTGATTTTCGGCAAAATACGCAAAGCCGAATTCCGTGTTTTTGGTCCAGAAATTCACCAGTCCGCGCGTGGGCTGCAACCAGGGCGATGGTCCGGTAATGTTTTTCTCGCGAATTTTGCATTTCTTGGCTTAATAAAGTCATTTTTGACCATTTTACATGGAAATTAAGCATGTGGAGGGTAGGAATGGATCGAACCGAAAGTTTATATCATCGATTTCGGTTATCAAACCGGCAGAAAGAACCGGTACGATCGATATACCGTGAACCGGAGTCCATCCCTACTGCAGTTGGAGTTAGGTATGGGTCAAAGTCTTTGATAAGTAAGTGAAACACAGGCCCAATGTTATTTAATAGGGAAGGGTGGTTCACTTACTTATCAAGGACTTTGACCCATACCTAACTCCGTCTACAGCAAAGAAAATTGGCTGCCATGGTTATCTCACATACCTCACACATCGGCCTTTATGACCCAATTTTGATCTCATCAGATGAGAATTCATGCTTCCACAAGCAGTTTGGTTGAGCATGTTTAGCACTCATGCAATGGCACTATATCATGCGTTTCACTTACTTACAGGTGGCACTGTATGTATTTAGTGGCCAAGAACCTCCGAATTGCGTTCTAATTAAATCGCCTGTAATCAAAATCATCACAAACCTGTAACTTCCAGCCTGAAAAACTTCTGGTAGGAAACAATTCCTTCCACAATTTCTTCTCTAGACAGAGTTGCTCGCTGCTCTTTTCCCGGGGCATGGCCAGTATTTTGAAGAAAATCCTGTAAAAGAAAATCTCTTATATCACATTCTGTCACTTTGATATAGAAAACGAGTGGACTAATTAGTCCGATTTTTAACTTGCATGACTAAGAATTTCTGGCACCATCAAATGATTAACCTAATAAGTCATTTTGACAAGATGACTTGTCAAAAAGATTTTCATTGATATACAGTGTAAATTGTAGAGAGATTGAATATCTCTTGGACTGCTATTCATTGAGAGTTGAGTCATACAGGCCTGCCCTACTCCATACCTTGCACTGAGAAGCAAAACTACGCAGATTGACGGTCCACTGGAAAAATTATTTTCTCATTTTCGATTTGCAAACTGACTTTGCCGCGTCATTGACAGCTTCTGCTGATCTCCTAATCTTCTTATTTGATGAAGTACCTTATGTTGTTTAATTAGTTTGTTTATTGTCACCTGTGATATGATAAGCATTGAATCGAATGATTAATCATAGCTAACAAAAACAAAACTTTTTAAGCCACTGACATCACACAACCAAGTTGAAAGTTAATTCTGAAACTGTTTGGGCCGCTAATCTGCAAACTGCTCTAAGAATGGACGGTTTCAGTTGCTCTATTTATTTGGTCTGTTTCTAGTGAAAAGATGTTGTTGTCTACTTTACTTTATTGTCAGGGGGCGACCATTTCATTACCAGGGCCAGGGGGGGCTTGGAGTTTTATTTATTTCACGCTGATGACTGCAGTATTTATTTTACGGTGACAGAGCCTTGCGAAGTGCCCGAATATTGATTCCTAAATCAGGCAACACCTTATTAAGAAATACCCATGGCAGAAATTATTTATTTCAAGACTGCCCAGAAAGAATTTATTCATTTAAAAAAAACGGAGCAACAAATTATTTATTTTAAAAAACTCCAACCCCCCCCCCCCCCCCCGCAAGATTAAATGGTCTCCTCCTTAAGTACTTTTTTCCCTGTTGGCAGCTTGACAAAGCCCAAAAGAAGGAGTCTAGTTTCACCTGAACACTCTAAAAAATGTCGGGACAAAATTGGTTTTTTAGATTCAAAATGGTTTTTTGAAAAACCAAATTTCAATGCAAAAAAAATCCATGTTGGTTTTTTGCATTGAAATTTGTTTTTTCAAAAAACCATTTTGAATCTAAAAAACCAATTTTGTCTGAATTTTTTAGAGTGAACTTAGTGAAGAGTGGCACTGCGACTTAGAGTGCTAACTGCTTGTTCATTTATTCTTCTTATTTTATTTATTTGTTTATTTATTTTATATTTTGTTTGTGATCAACGAAGCAGGGAGTAAAGGTTTCTTTAACTGCTAAAATTTGATTTACTGGTGTCCATTAAATTTTGGTTCATAGATTTTTTTTGTATATATCTTGCAGAGATTTATATTAGTAAATTTATGTTAGTTACAATATATCAGTGCGGTGCCCTTGCAAGCCATTTTTTGGTGCCTTCTTTTTTCGACACCAAATTCTAATATCAACTTTGGACGATCCAGATAATAAAACCCTATCGTGGTATAAATACATTTATAAGTCCTTGGCCTTGGGGTCATTTGTGTGACCGAGAGACACAAAAGCTAAATGCTAGCACGTGTAAAAAAAAATGCAGCCCCATTGGTAGCTGTATTGAATTTTTTCAAAAATGCAAAAGGGCAGTAGTTTTTTTGCTTCCAAATAAAGATTTTTTTTTTTCAGGACTTCACAGCAGTCTTACAAGCAGCAATCATTAAAAATTTTATGTGATCAAAATGCAAAAATGTGCCAGGCTTCAAGCATGCTTATTTGGATGCAACAACCCAGAAAACTCCTATTTTGGTGCCTCACATGCCCATATAGCGTTGGTTGTGAGCAACAAGTGCATTTTCTGATTACTTTATAGTAGCCATATCAGTGGCAATCTTGAGGATAACTTCATATACAAGAGCAAGAGGTTCATTTGTGCATACTGGGACTCTGCAAACCAAAAAAACCCTGTTTTGATGTATCATGCAATCATTTTGTGTTTGCTGGAAGCAACACAGTAATTTTCTGACAACTTTGTGGCAGTCACATCAGTGGCTATCTTGGATTTCTCAATATTGAAAGGAACAAGAGGTTTTATATGGACATATTTTGACTCAGCAACCAAGAAAACCCCTATTGTTGATGTACTACATATGCCTTTGTGTTATTTATTGCTGAGCATTGCTGGTATTTTTCCATTTACGGCAGCCATGTTGGTTTAATTTTGCTACTATCCTGATTATCTCCTAAGAAAACACCGTAAGAGGTTTCATTTGTACATAGTTGGACTCAGCAGCCCAGAAAACCCCTATTTTGATGCATTACACAAGTCTGTAGTGTCACTGTAGGCAATTTAACCAATTTTTCTCATCACAGCAGCGATGTTGGCGGCCATCTTGGATTTCTCCTAACCTGCCATGCCGCCAGATGTCTAGTTTGTTTACCCTGACTTTCCTTGAAAGCCAGACTATATAGTAACAGAATATGAAGTCAAACGCTCTCCCTCTCTCGGTCTCACAAATGACCCCCAGGCCATGGACTATATCAATTGTATTTATTTAGGCCATTGTTGAAATAATTTGTTTAGTCAGAAGGTCCTGAAGTCAGAAGGCCCAGTAATCAGAAGACCCACAAGTCAAAAGGCCCGCAAGTCAGAAAATAAACAGTAAAAAAAAGAAGGCTCACAAGTCAGAAGGCTCACTTGTCAGAAGGCCAGCTGGTCAGAAGGCCCACTAGTCAGAAGGCCCACTAGTCAGAAGGCCCACAAGTCAGAAAATAAAGAGTAAATATAATTTATTTTCTGACTAATGGGCCTTCTGACTTCTGACTAGTGGGCCTTCTGACTAATAGCTACTAATGGGCCTTCTGATGATAGGGCACGCACCCCCCTGTTTCATTTTCTTAATTGCATATTTTGCCAGAAGATATTTTTAGTAGTCTGGGAATGTGAAAGTTAACTCAAGGGTGAAATTGACATTTTTGTGCCCTCTTTTCTGTTTTTGCAGCCAGCTTGTTCGACGTAGCATTCAGAGCAAAGCAACAAGTGTAAAACTTGTTGTTCAAAATTAGTTGCCCGCAGGCTACTTCCGGGAAAGAGAAAGTACTTTGTTCTATAAATTTTGAATTTTTGATAGAAAAAAATTATAATTACAAATGTACCTATATAGGCAGCATCCTTATATGAAAGAAAAGGTTCATAACTTCATTCTTATATCCTTTTCTGGTAGTTTGGTATTTTTATCGGTCATACTATTAAATAAAGATTCGGATTTCTTTTTTCATATAGGGTAATGTTCTTTGAGTCGGACACTTAGAGGATGTTACCCTGAGTCGGACACTTTTTGTTGGGCTGTATTGGCCGACTGAGAGCTCCTATACCTATGCATGTAGTACCAGTCTTTAGCTTACGTCTTCCTTTTAATATCTGTTCAGAAAGTCTCAGTTTGATACTAACAAATAAAGTGGGTTTTTCATGGTCCTATAAATGGGGTGAAAAAAACAGTTTTTCTCTCAATTTTGTGTGAGAAATTTGTGAATTTTAGTAGAATTTTGTCTAGTTTAAAGCATCTTTTGCTGGCCTATGGTATGGATCTGACTTCAGTTTCTTTGTCATTCACTAAGGAGTAAGCTCAACCTCTTCTGTGCTCTAATGTGGGCTTTTTTAATTGACAGGAAGACTCTAAAGCACCTGTATCTTTGATGTCATGTTTTTAGAACACAGGTGTCTGACTCAAAGATGCCCTAAGTCTTTTTTGATTCAGAAATTTTACCAATAATTAGGTCTTATGTTGTGCAAGTTCTCAATTTTCTGTTAGATTCAGTAAAAACGTTTAATTTGAGGCCTTGGTTGATAATAAATAACTCATAGGCCAAGCTAGATATCACTTTTTAAAATGTATGTACAGAATATTAGTGTCCCGACTCAAGGAACCTTACACTAATATTATATTAATTGTTAATCCAAAGGCTGGAATATTGTTCTTTTGTAAACCAATTTACTGATATGGCAATTGATCAGTTTACATGGTTTCTGTCAATAAAAAAAATACGCTGTTGGCTGGTATGAATTGTTACAAAATAATAATATTATGTGCAATGGATGACTAACCTTGGAAGACTTACTGAATGGGCTTCTTGAACTTGTGCAATGATGCATTGACATTCTTATTATTGAGCAATATTATATATAACTAGAATTACCCAGTGATAAATGAATTAAGGAGGAGGGTTTTAATGAAATTTTTGTATGTGGTAATGTTGCAGAGATACACAGTAATGTGACCGAGAGAAGTGGTGACATGACTGCAGTCTGGCAGCGTTAAAGCTTAATAAATGTGCCACAATATACATATATATTAGGGTGGTTCGAAAAACAACAATTTTACCGAAGAGGGCAAGACACCCCCTCATTTTGTTCCATTTGCCAAATGATACACCCATGCAAAATTTTGGACTCCTAAGTTAAATAGAAGTGGGTGCTCACAGAGCCTGAAGTTTTAGCCGAAACAGCAAAAGGTTGTTAATACGTGAATGCGCGGTTTGGCATAACTTTGTCAGTTTTAAAGCTACCATTTTTGGAATGGCCACAAAAAGACCTTTCATTTGAATGGTAACATGATGAGTCTGCAAGGATATTGAGTGATCAATGTTTTCTTAAATTTAGTTTTACCAGAAATTAAAGTTTTCCAATTTCATATATTGCTATAATGATCATTTTAGTGCTTAAATTGGTTTTAATAAGACATCTTGCATATATACTAGATATAATTTATACCTAACTTCTTCATTGTATGATACTTCAGTTGCTGGGGATTGTGGGAAGATTTTTTAACAGAATGAAGTCAGAATAGTTAATAAGGGGGATTCATTCTTCCATATTTTCGCAACAGGTTCACTGATTCAGTAGTACAATCCTCATACACTCATTTGGATTTAATCTTAATGCTCAGGAACATTATTTCTAAAATAAATGCCATTGAGATACATGATCTGGTTATTAATAGTATGATCTAATGTTTTTGTACTAATACTGCTAGGGATCGTGAGTATTGAAAACAAAATTGTGCAAGGAGCTTAACACTTGAACTTAGGTCTACATACTTTGATGATGTTACAATGTGAATTAATACAAAATTTGTGTATGTGATTGACCTAAGTATGTGGGCTTGTCTGAGACTTAATAAAAAATAAAGAACTGATAAAGAACTGTATGGTCACATCCTTCATACATAATTATCTAGAATAGCAGGGTAGAGAATTTGAGATCTTTCATCTTCAGTAACAGTTAATGATTGTCACTTAGAAGTGTGCAGTGGTTCATAATTTCCAGTGATTTCAAGACAGACCTTATCATGAATAATTGAATATTGATAGGTCTGATCATTGGCATTGTTTTGTATTTTGAGCACATTCACATGTTATACTCCAACATTCCCACAGGTTCCAGGGAAACACCCAGAAGTGACAACAATCTACCAAGTGACATTCATCAAATCTATTGCATTTTTTACTCTGCATCTAATTTCAGTTAATTCAACTGCAAAATTATTTTCTTCTTGTTGTATTGTCTCTATAATGACGCATTTTGATGACATCACCACAGTGTACATTATAAAATGTTGTACTCATTGGGATTAAACATTATTTCATTTTTACGTACTCAAGTATTAAGACATCACATCAAGGAAAACAGTATGCTCACTGTTCATTATCATTAACATGAGAATGAATCTAGAAATAGATATATCTTTAAAAACAATGAGGTAAAGTATTAATTTTCCAGTCAAACAAAGGTATTTGCCTCTAAACCTGCATAAAGGACCCATTCTTGACGTAAAGGCGTTTGAATATATTTCATTAATTATTTCCACTGTATTCTGACATTTTTTACATTATTCAAATCGCTATCAACCACAGTAGGCTTATCATGCTGCTATAGACCAAGGATAAAAGATATTTAGAGCATGCTGGATGTTGTTTAAGCCAATCTTAGCACTCAATTGATGTTAATAACAATTTATGAAATTCGAAAACTTTTTTTCATGTAAAATGAAATTTAAGAAAACGTTGACCACTATATTTTCTGGTAGACCCATCATGCTACCATTCATATGAAAGGTCTTTTTGTGGCCATTTCAAAAATGGTAGTGAGAATTTTGTAGCATCAAAATTGACAAAGTGATGCAAAACCGCGGATTCGCGAATTAACAATTTTTTGCTGTTTTGGCTAAAAGTTCAGGCTCCGTGAGCACCCACTTCTATTTAACTTAAGAGTCCAAAATTTTGCATGGGTGTATCATTTGGCAAATGGAACAAAATGAGGGGGTGTCTTGCCCTCTTTGGTGAAATAGTTGGTTTTGCGAACCACCCTAATATATATATATATATATACATTAGTTTTGGGGGCATTTCATGTGATGACAGCGGGGCTGGAAGGGGGGGGGGGAGTTGTTCTCCGCATCTTCCACCAAATGGCAGCCCTATGAGAGATAGTGGCCATAGATATCTTTATCTTTATATTTTCATGTGGTTTATCTATCTATCTATCTATCTATCTATCTATCTATCTATCTATCTATCTATCTATCAATATATCTATGTATGTAGGTTATTTATGCGTGTGTGAATCTATTCATTCATCTGTTCATACATAGAGCAATTGGGAGAGAGTGGCCAAAAAGTTGTATCTATGAATTTATCTATCCTAGGGTATCTATCCATCTATATATCTGTGTGTCTGTCTGTCTGTGTTAGGTGAAAGGGAGGGCTTAATTGGGTAATTGTCTGAATGAGGTTTGACTTGTGTATTGATAGGTTTTAATGTGAATTGCACTTGACACAGTGAGACATTTGTGTAAGTGGCATGGAGTAAAGGAATATATTCATTAATTGGGGTAAGTTTAATTGACCCTGTGAAAGACAATCACAAAGGTATGTTGCAGTTTGGCTGCCTTGAATAAAATACATGCAGGCGTAACGGCGCGAAAATGTCGATCTTTGGATCCCTTTAGTTTCGTAGTTGGCTTATAAATGATATAAAATTAAGTAACACTAAAAATAACGAATTTGGCCAATAAAACAGCCTTAGATAGCGGTTTAGAGGTTGACAAAGTTTGAGTGGTGTACTTTAAAAAATGAAAGCAGGAGAAGGTTTTTTATGAAACATTTTAAGAAGTGGGCATGGATTCCATGGAAGACACATACATGGCCACCTGATTTGTGGAAAGGAGTGGATGGGTGTTTGAATCGAAGGAAAAGAGACACCAGCAATTGATTGCTGAGTGTATTCATCAGAAGGGCATGTATGAAAAAAGACGAAATTTGCATAATTGATTGGGTGAGGATAGGCAGGGTTGTTGAAAGTGTTGGACAACGGAGGACACTCAGGACAGTCAGAGGCTGATCTATAATGGAGAAGTGGGGGCTGAATAGGGGAGTGTTAGAAAGGAGAAATTTGGGTGGTATGGGTGAGTATGTTACATGGGTATGGCAAGTATTCATGTTTTAATGCATATGGAGGATGGTGAATGGGAAGGAGGTGAAAATGGGGTGATTTCGATGGTGTCGGAGGTGGGACCCCAAGTGGCGAATATGCCACTGGCATTACACTTTTATTAAGATAGATGTATAATTCAGAGCATTTAGTTATTCGCAGAGCTTGGCTTACACTATACACTCTTAATCAAAATGCTGGAATAATTTGGATTTTCAAGGTGTCAGAACTTCAAAGTTCTAAAATTGGTGATTGAATGTGAGGAATCGCAAAGATTTGTTCCTGAGACATTAGATTTATGTATAAATGACATTTTAAAACATTTTTGTGGCTAAAAATTACTTGAAAATTTTTGCTTGGTGACCCGGAAAATTTGATCATTTTTAGTAAAAACTCATCAAAAATTGTAATATGGCCCAACAACATAAAATTTCAACATATGCAAAAAATACCAACGTAATCTTGATGTGTACAACCAGAAACACAATGTCATGTTGAATGCCACATTCATTGACCTCTGTCTTCACTTGACTTGACATGGATTCTGCCAACCTGTCTTTTTTGCTTCTTATTGACCATTATATATAGCCATTCTTTACTAAAGGTCTCTTGCACCTGGTCCAGATCAGTTGGCTGAACCACCATCTTGTGTGCAATATGGTCCAAGATGTCCCTGTAGTGTTATTTCAGCCCAAGTCTGGTAAAGTTGCCAATAACGGCAAATTCTCAGCCCTTTACTACACTTTGCGGCGGTCGAATACCAACCCTAAAGGGTTTATTGTGCATGTTGGTTGCTCCAACTCACTGATTTGTGTAGTATGTTTGTTTACAGGGGTGCCGGAACAGGGGGGGGGCAGGGGGGGGCAATTGCCCCTCCTGCCCTTGTCCAAGGGGGGGGGCAGGGGGAGCAAGGGTGCCCTTCAGGTCATCAAGAAAAAAACATTATCAGGCTTTATTTTACTACTTTAGGCACAAATTAGTAATATATTCAAAATTATTATTGACTTTGTCACACGAAATTGGCGTGAATATGATTTGCCCTTTTTCGTCTGACCGCCCCTGCCGCCCGCAATTCCTTCCGGCACCCCTGTTTGATTAAACACATTATGTTTCATTTTTCGGTGCCTGCCATCTCTCCTTTATTTCTCTCTAGTTCTAGCACCCCTTTCGAGTATACACAACTATCTGCCAAGCTCTCTGGCTTCATTAAATTTATAGGACTTGATCCCTGATATGTACACTTTACACTCTTTGAGAGCGGGCTCTGCCACCACAGCCGCCGGCTGCTCTAAAGCTGAAATCCAGAAACTTGGCAGTTGGGCTTCCATTTGCTACCGTCAGTATATCCATACTATATCCGTCCCACTCGGGAGGCCCAGGCTACATTTGCACCCCGTCTCGCACTATCACTGTCTCCTGACCACTTCGTCTCATGTTCTATGTTAACTTTGTGTTTCTGCCGTCCTGTCTTGTCCATCTTCACATCACCTGCTGTCTCGTCGGATGAATGTTTATGTGTGTGCCTGTATAACTGTCTTGTGATTTAGCCTAATAAATAGGCAATGTATCCAACCTTCTTGAAACGTTCGAGTTGTTTGTTGAGTTGAGTTGTCTATTTAATTAATTTGGATTGTACTGTAATGCTAATTTCACTTTTCAGTGATAAGGGACCGTTCAGAATTTATGACTGGGGGGGTGGAGTTTTGTTGGAACTTCCCATCAAAAATTGATATCCCCCCTTGAGTTTCATTCGGATTTTTGGTACCCCACCCTTAGGCTTCATGCGTATTTTTAGTACCCCCCTCAACATACAAAGCAATACATACATTTATATATACTGTTATACACGGCCACGCTTACTGATTCGCGGGCTTTTGCAAGTAAAAAATTCCAAATAAAATGAGTTTATGCGTGTTTTTTAACATTTTTTCTTTGTTAAAATTTTTTGGAAGTGTTGTCAAAAATTAGTACCCCCCTCGAAACACGTGTGAAAAGTTAGTACCCCCTCGGCCAAAACTCCCACCCCACCAGTCATAAATTCTGAACAGTCCCTAAAAAATTACAAATACACGTATAGGCCTACACCAATATACAATGCCATGCAATTCAATACATTTCATAGACCTACCTGCAATCCTTCTCTGGTGTTCAGATTGAGGGCAGCGGCATCAATCAGACCAACGCTAATTGAAGTACATGCCAAAAAAATGTAAATGTAATTTGTGTATCCCATGTTGCTTACAAAACCACTATAGGGTTCTTAATGTTTGAACAGTGCTACTTTAACTACTAGTATCATGGCAAAACTCGGAAGTTTTAACACTCCAGTTAACATAATAATAGGTTAGTGATTTCCCAATAGGCCACAACATTATGTAGACCGTCCCATTGAAAATAATACAAAGCAAGCTAAACTTTGCCTGAAGAAATAGAGCAGTAAAGGAAGCGAAAAAATTGAAAAGTGACGAGTGCAAAAAGATGTGCAAGACAGGGCCGGGCGGCACAGGTCTGTAAATCTCAGGTAGACCGGAACGCTATTCGGGAACTGCAGATTTGGGAACTGCAGGATACTTTGTAATTAAACATGATGCAACTCTTTAAATTTGACATCGAACGATCATCAAAGTTTATTCACAAATAGTTGGGAGTAATCATGATTTTGAAAAGTTAATACAGAGTACAGAGTGAATAAAAATTGCATAGGAAAGTAAAAAAAAATTTCCAAGTACAATTACAAAAAGATGTACCTGTAGTTCTTAGGTGGGCCGGAGTTCGGAACACTATTTGGAAACTGCAGGATATTTGCCATTATTTGGTGTCAGTTGGGGCTAGAGCGGCAGATGTCACACCATTTTTTTGCTCGAAAAGGGGTAAGAAAGTTTTTGATATGTTCATTCAGAAGGATATTTTACTAATAAACTTCACTCTAAAAAATGTCGGGACAAAATTGGTTTTTTAAATTCAAAATGGTTTTTTGAAAAAACAAATTTCAATGCAAAACCAACATGGATTTTTAAAAAAAATCCATGTTGGTTTTTTGCATTGAAATTTGGTTTTTCAAAAAACCATTTTGAATCTAAAAAACCAATTTTGTCTGACATTTTTTAGAGTGTTGATGCACCTCCAGGGGCCTTGATTTTTAAAAATATGGGATTGAATGATTTTTTATTACATCCATCGAAGTCTTGACTCCTGGAAGGGTGTCTGGTTGGCACACAGTCTATTGAAAATTTCCTGTCGTGAAAAGTTGATTTGACCTGCAAAAAGATATGGTTAAAAATATTGTGTTAGGATAAATTATTTTCCAATTCCAAATATAACTAAAATCTAAATGATAATTAGGCTTTGTATGTGTATATGATTAAGATATATGTATTTGACGACCCTTATTGAAAGAGATTTTAACATAATTAATATTAAATTGTATATTTTTCAAGCCTTTTTATATTATTGTTTTTTGTTTATTTGTGACATCTGAAATTCCGTATTATCTAATAAGAGATATATATATGTTAAGTTGTTAACCTCTGACTCCTGACTCCGACTCCCGACTCCGACTCCCGACTCCGACTCCCGACTCCCGACTCCGACTCCCGACTCCGACTCCCGACTCCCGACTCCGACTCCAAAGCCCTGGTAAGGCTGCTGGTCTACTTTGTTATCTTCATGTGGGACCATTGTAGGTCTATACTATTGTGTCTTAAAACTGCAATAAGGCCTAATACAAGTTTCTTAAATTGTACGGCAACCCTGTAGACAAACAAAAAAGCCTTTTAAAATTGATAACAATATAAATATATCATGCTCATAGTTGTGTCTATTGTACAGTGTTGAACTTGTACATAATGTACATATCTATACTACATCAATAAATGGTATGAAAATTCATCCTAATTTGCTTTTGCTTTTTATTGACTGACCAGGCACAATGTCAAAACCTCCACCTCTTTTTGAAGCCTATATTCCACCACGGGCAGTTTCTGAAATTTTGTAATAATGTTCATCAATATTGCAAGTGCCTTACAGCCAGGAAATTTGATATGTGAAAAGAGTGGACTGCTGCAGTGTGAAAATGGCACTTCGTGTGTCATCATGCTGATGATTTGTCATGATCATACCCAATACTTTCAATGTTAATTTGATTTAAGGACTAATCCTGCTTGTTGCTGACAGGCAATCAAAAGGACTAAGCATCTGATCATTACTACAAAAATCAGTTATGAGTGCCTTTTTTGCAGTGCAACAATAAATATTTTTGCTTATCAAATGTCCTGACTGGAAACTGCAATTTCCAAATCATTTAATTGATCCACAGGCGGAATGATCACAATGGCTTACCAGTTCTAGAGATAGAGAGGAAGGTGTATGGCTCAAGTGCCGCCTGGTGGAGTGCAAATATAGAAAATTGATTAAAATTGCTCAAGGAGCAGCCTTTCACAACATTCTTGTTGGTTCTGTGAGATAATAGTCTCTCAGCTGCACTTAGAGATGATTTTCACCCACTACATTGCATTTAGACTCGCATTAAACCTTGTTTGGCCAGTCTTACCTATGTGTGCACCCATATCAGCATACATCACAAGGGAATTCCCTTTGACAGCCAATCAGAATTTAGGAGACCACAGAGCCATCTCTTGATTAAATTGGAACCTCAGTCTGCCCTTTGGTGAGCATACTATAGCCTGTTTCCCAGCCACCACAAAACAGGCCTGGTGGCCATGGGATATCCCAAGAATACTATTTATGGCAACTTCCGCAAATATGACCGCACACGACGACTGTCATTTTCCCATAGGGGGAGCTTGAGCAATACACCTTGGTATAATATAACAGAATAAGGGCAAAGCATGTGAACACTGCCTGTGATTGATCCAAGCCGAGGTGACCTATATCCCGAATTTGCACTCTTCTGCTGTATAAAAATAGCTGTGTGCATTTTTGGCAAGATTTCAAAATTTTTTTTGTCGTTTTAAGACAAAAAAAAAACATTCATTTTTGTAAGCGAAACAATGTGTGTGTGTGTGTGTGTTTGTTCTGTACGTCTCATCAGCACCTTGTTGGGCTATATAGAGACATCCTTGGTTTGTAGCAAGGGAGTTAATAATTCAGTTGGATTGGTGTTTGGTAATTATTTTGTTTTTCCTGTCTTTGTCTTTGTGTTTGTTTGTCTTTTATTTGTTCTTGTATCACTTTCGTAGCAACAAACAAAAAATCATGTTGAATCAAACAATAAGAGCTCCATAAAAATCGTCAGTGAAATCATACTGAGTGACTAGATCAAGTACGTCTTTTTTTGTTGCAAAGGTGTCTGGTGGCCAACTGTACATCTTTTCTTTAGTTCGCTCCTTCAGTTTGGCACACATTTTGTCAAAGCCAGGCATTGGTAGAAGATATGCAGCTGCCAGATTCAGGTATTTTTGTACAACCATTGGTCGTTGAATGTCTCCATTTGGTACTCTTCCTTGAAGGAAGCGGAGGAGATATTCTTTGTAAGTGATCTGTTCTGGAGGTGGCTTGTCTTTTCTTTCGTCAACGGGTTGTCGTTCCTTTTCGTTAGTTTCTTTCTTTCGTTCTGCTTCCTTGTCTGGTGAATGGTCTTCCCTTACTTCCTCTTGACTCTCGGCTGTTTCTTCTTCCTGTGGATTCTCTGGACCTTCTTCTTTTCCTGCTCCCTGTGGAACCTCCGGAACCTGTTCCTTTTCTGCCTCTTCATCTTCTGCTTCCATGGATTCATTGTCGGGTGTTGTGCTTCTGTCATCATCTGAGTCTTCATTGTCCTCTTTTGTGTCTGTTTTAGTTGTGTGTTCTTCGTCCATTGCTACCTCATGAGGAGCTGTGGTGCCAGCTGATGGGTGTGGTTGTTCAAGGTCTGCCTGGGAAGTAGGCCGTTGTGTGGTGGAGGTTGTCTGTGGGGTGGATTTTTCAGTTGTTCTTCCGGAGTGTCTGTTTGTGTCTTCTGTGTTCTCTGTGTGTTGTTGGTGTGATCTGTTGATGCTGTGTTCTTCGAGTTGTAGCCGTCGTCTTGGGGTCGCATGATGTTGAGGTTGTGGATAACCCGCCATGTCCGCATAGCTGGGGATTCCTGCGTGCTGGTCCACAATCCTTCTCGCCTCTGGAAAAGATATCGCGTGGGTTGCCTTCAATGTGAGGATTTCTTTTTCTTTCGTCCATTGTTTACACGTTTTGCTGTAAGAGGGATGATCTTCCTTACAATTGACACAAAGAGGAGGGGATGAGCAAGGTTGGTCTTTGGATTGGATGTGGTCCTGGGATCCACAGTGGCCACACACTTCTTGTCGTTGGCACCACTTGCTCAGATGACCAAAACGCTGACATTTGTAGCATCTTCTTGGATTGGGTACTTTAATGCTTTCAGGAAGAGTTGTGTCGGAAAAAGTCAAGATGAGCAGCTCTCGATTATCTCTCTGGGGGATTCTATGAAATTGAATAACATCAGTGAATCAGTGAAAGTTTCAAACCATTCCTGTAAATCTTCGTTCGAGTTAAAGTAGCTAAGGGAGGAGAAAACCACTCCCTTTGAAGTATTCAAAGTCCGATGTGGCTCGATTATTGCCGGCGTACCTGCAATATCTTTCAGCCTGAGGAGTTTCCGAGTCTGGTCGTCGTTTCTGGTCTTAAATAGAACAGTTCCATCTCTCTGCAAGGTTGTCTCTGCAGCTTCACCGACTTCTTGAAGTATGGTCTTGTAGATGGCGAAGGGAGATAGCCTGGTCGATGGTTTGAACACTGTGTATCTGTGTCGGTACTCTGACTTCCGTGTTGTCGTTTGTCGATTTAGAAGTTCCAGGTCGATGCAGTCATCCGAGGATGACCGCTGCTGTTTTGGTCGAGACTGTGAATTTGGAAGAGAATAAGCCATATGAATTTTGGTGATTCATCCCCCTAGTCCAGCAGATTGCTGAAACCATTTTGCACTTCGTGTTACAAGCATGAAATTTGGCACAGATGATCTTCTGAATATACTCTAAAAAATTGGATATGGAGCCATTCTGAAAAATCGCACTTGGAGCTTTAATTTCAATTAACTGTGAATTACATGCCATATGATAACTGAGAAGTCACATATGTGGCATAACATGGTCAAAAACATCAAGTGATAACATTATGAAGGCACACACATATATCTGATGTAATTCAATAATGCCGTGCTATCCTTCAACTCTACCACATCATGCAGCACATCAATTTTGGGGTTTTTGTATCAGCAAAACCCATTTCTGTAGTCATTTTGTTGATAACTCATCAGTCATCATTTAACTAAGATAGGAGGTGCGGGTATGATATAGTGTTTGGTAAGCCCAGTCACTCTGCTGTAATGGTTTGCAATTCTTGATACGTAGTCTGTGGGATGCTGAAAAACTTATATTCCTGTCCCCTGAAAATGACCTACACATACTGGCACCAATGGCCAAGGGGCCCAAGCGCTCTCAAGAAGCAGTTTCTGACATCTTCTTGGGAGCATATCATGCCTCCCAGAGTGCTCAAAAAGATGTCAACATTTGCCATTCTGTCCTTCCTACTACTGTTTCCAGATGACTGTAAACAAGCTGTCGTGATTGTGCATGGAATGAGTTTTAAAAAGAGATCAGCAGAATTGGTAAATCCCGGCCATGCAGGTTCCTGTGCTGGCAGCAAACCAACAACCTTTCCCCTGAGTAAAACAGATTCATTGGTCATTCCCTGAATCATATGAGGAATCTTAATTTATTATCAAACTGGGAAAGTATGCATGTGCAGAAAGCTTCAGGCCAGTGGCTGCTAGAAGGAAGCAGATGGGTAGAAAGTCTCATCGATGCTGACCGTGCCCTACATACGATGTAGTTGAGGCGAGTCCTTCCTTAAAGTATGTACACACTCCTTCAGGGATCCCTATAAAGTATGCATACTCCTTCGGGAAACTTACAAGGCTTACTATTACAGCCATGGCCGTAAGTTTTCAGTCATCTGCAATACTGCACTATGGTGCAATTATTGTGACCAATCATAACAAAGCAAATACTCGCTCAATCTTCACTAAATCGTGAGCAATTATAGTTTGTACAGAGTAGAAGGTGTTCTGGTAGAAATAATTGCATTAAATGATATTTTCACAGCAATAGTGAGGCAAAATAATGAATAAGTTGAATTTTGAGCATAAAATCAATTGTGATGCTATATGTTATTCTTATGGTAGTAACAGCCACCAAAGTTTGTGGATGTGTTGTGCACACATAAAATTAAGCATTCATGACAAAATTACTATAAAATACATGGTTGAATTTTTCGTTCATCGAATTTTACTAGAACTGGTTTTTTCTTTAAATATGGCGAAATTTTATGTAGGTGTAGGAAATAAATGCACTTCTTCTTTTGAAAGAAAATTGTGTCAAATGCTTTCCATAGATGTGGAATTTTATGAAACAAATTAAATTTCATAATAAGAAAAACAATTTACTACTTTATTCTTACATCAGAAATTAACAATTTTTCTAATCATAAACACATCAAGCGAAACCCGATCAAGCAACATTAAAGTCGCGTATTTAATTGTAATTTTGTCATGAATGTTTAATTTGGGGTGTGCCCAACACATCCAGACACTTTTGTGAATATTACTGTTATGTAATATGAGGTTATATCATGGGTAGGTGCAGTACATCCCTAGTATACTCCCCGAGACCCCAGAATATACTGGGGTCGAGGGGAGCATACTGGGATGTACTGCTCCTACCCATGGTATGACCTTTTTATCCCACTACTAAGGGGTGCACTATGGGGCCTCTTTGACCTTTGTGACCTTTGTCCTAATTATTCTAATTAATTCCCCCTAATTAATTACCCTAATTAAATACCCTAATTAATTACCCTAATTAATTACCATATTTGACCCTTAATTAACCCCTAATTAATTACCTTATCAACACTTAATTAATTACCCTATTTACCCCAAAATTAATTACTCTAATTCTTTGACCTTTGTGACCTTTGTCCTAATTATTCTAATTAATTCCCCCAAATTAATTACCCTAATTAAATACCCTAATTAATTACCCTAATTAATTACCATATTTGACCCTTAATTAACCCCTAATTAATTACCTTATCAACACTTAATTAATTACCCTATTTACCCCAAAATTAATTACTCTAATTATTCTAATTTTCTAGGTCAGTCATAATTCACATTATTTTTAGGTCAGTGACTTTAGTTCAGTCAACATAATTGACCACTTGACCTAGTTTTGACTGTATATTACTCGGATGTTGCACCACAATGTGGGTGACTCATCACTATCTTACTCATCACTTCCAGTAGGGAGTACCAATCTCCATTTTGAGTGATTTATGGACATGCACAGGTGATAAAAAACAAACAACAGAGTTTCAAGTTCAAATTTTTATTACATAATGTATACAGCTCTTCATGTACAATTGTCAAAATTTCAGTATACAATTCTATCTTGAAATACATAATTCATTTACAATGTACAGCTTTGGACATAATGTATAAATATACAAGATTATTACATTTACCAACAATTTGTAAAATTTTACAATTTATCACATACAATTATGTACAATTAATTTTCAATGTACAACTTCAGACATAATTTATCTACAGTCATAGTCTTCATGTACAGTTGTCAAGATGTCATCATAAATACAAATCATACAATTTTATGTACATACATGTATACAGAACTTTAGACATATCCATAGGGTAGGGTATCAAAATTATCTAGCAGTATTCTTTTGGTGTATACTAGTCTAACTTTCTTCCTCATTGGTCTATTGTAGATTCCTCCCCTGACCTTGTCCCTCACAAAAAGTTCATAGGGGGGTAACATGATCTCCCTACCCTGAAAAATTATTTCTTTTATACTATTGAAATTAACAAATTTGGAATTTATCTTGTTTATTGTAATCCCTTTAAATTTCGTCTTTTCTTTCTCATCATCCTGTTTGTAAGCATAGGATTTTGGACCAGAAGAAATGAATTCCTTGATGTATCTACCGGGAGGTAATTCATCAGTTAGCTCCCCCAAGTAATCCCCCAAAGGTGGCATAGGGTCCCCTTCCTTAGCTCTAAATATAACAGAGTCGGTATCCATGTAAAGAACCCTTTCTCCCAGGAAATCAACTACATCATAGAGTTTCAGTCTGGCCCAACAGGTAGTGAAACAAGCAACTACTTCATTCGTTTTCAGATTGTCAGGTTCGAAAGTTGATTTTGAACTGTATTCTACAGAGAGGCATGAATCATTGATTTTATGTACCAGACAGAGTTCTTTGGTAGGATCATTGACAAGCATTCTGAACTTTGTAGCATCAGTGATATAAGTACTTTTAGTTTGATTTGTCTTTTCTCCAAATTTTCCCCAGAAACTATTTAAGGCCAATTTGGCAACAGCTCTCAGTCCAGGGTTGTGTTTGATATTCTCTTTTATCAATTCAATACCTTCAGCCTGGTGATACCTTCTGATGTATTCATCTTTGTCTTCCTCACTATTAACCCATTCCGGATATCCAGAAGATTCCTGTTTAATTCTGAGGAAAGTATTGACGTATTCGTCAAATAATTTTGAAGATCTCCCCTCCCAGTTGTAAACCTCATAAATTTTGATGATGGTATAGCCTTTTTCAAGAGCTTTCAGAATTTCGGGTGTACAGAATGTTCCTACTATGGATCTATCTTCATCAGTACATTGGCAAGGGTCTAGGGACTCTAAATCAGCACACCTTCTACATAGAGGAAATTTCAGTTTTCCATTTGATCTATATGGTAGCACCGGATGATAGAGAGATTTTGGGGGTAAAACTTTCAGTTTAGCTAATCCAAAGTAGGATTTCATTGTGTAGTCAAAATCTCTAGTTATGATGGTAGGATGTCCTGTGGGCAGTTCTTTGTATTTATTGACATAAGGATAAAGGGAAGTGAAATCGTAATAGAAAATTTGTTCTCCTTCCTTGGCCTGATAGTGTAGTTTTATGGCATTTACTCTACCACCAAAAAAGGCATCTCTGATTTTCAACCTCTCAGGGACATCAATACCGTTTACAAAATTAGCCAAATTTGGGTTAGTTCTGACCATCAGGTCAAACTCGCATTCCCAAATGACTTTTACGTCTTTCATTCTGTTTCTCAAATATTTCTCTCTCTTCATAGTTTGGGCATATATTTCAGCCATGGTTTGACCCGTCTGAGGGTCCTTGGCACTTCTGTCAGGAAAGCATTTTGGACAAGCATGCCATCGGCAGCCATTGAACTCATAAGCTATATTGTTTCTCCTGTCGTACCCATCTAGCCTGAAATTTCCAATTTTATATTCTCCCACATTTCTAGCGTGTTCGATGAATACACCAGTTGTATCAGCAACAGACTCTAGCCATTGAATTGATTTGTAGCTATGGTTGTGTCTAGCCACATAACCCTGAGGTGGTACATGAGGAATATCCGAATCTTTAAAAGTTTTGTTTGTCACTTCATTGGAAGGTATTTCTTCCCCATCCTGATAGAAATTCCCTCCCTTTTTTTCAAGAATTACTCTATGACCATTCAGGTCATCCCCTTCATACCTCTCTTTCAGGAAATTCTGTCTGTAAATTCTCATACAAGTCGACGCAATTGTCACCTGGCAGAAAGGGTCAACACTTTGGATACCATCCTCTGTCTCTATTGATGTAACTTCCCTAATCAAGCTTCTAAATTTCAGGCAAGCTTCTTTCAAAATCAGGACATCATTTCTACAGTAAGAAAGCATGTCAGCATACATGTCATAGGGACCCGTCATTGACTCATACCAATCCCTATCTAGACTCTCCCCGTAGTAATCAACTTCCGGATATTGAGAAAAATATCTTTGGTTGAAATGGGCTCTAGTGTTAAATTTGTGTGGAAAGTCCCCCTTCTTCAAATTTGTTGATAACCCCAGAGTTTTGGGTAGTTTACTTAAAGCCATTGGGAGAAAACTTAATGAATCCACAAACCTGATGTCTAAAGAACTGTACACATGCATGTACATAATCTTGGAACCTGTCCAAGTGATTTCCGGAAACATTCCGTTATTAATTAGGTAATTTTGAAGGAATATATAGTCATATCCTCTTCCATTATGGCCAATACAAGTCATCCCCTTATGTCCTTCCCTAAAGAGCCATTTCCCAAAATTATCAACAGTGTCAAATCCTGAGAAGCATACCTCCTTCTTGAAACAGTCCGGGCAGCTTTCTCCTTGTTCATGAGAGGTACACCTTATTCCACAAGATTTACAGTGGGAGTCATCATCTTTACAACTGTCACAGCACGACGTAGCCACAACCATATTCGGAAGATGTTGTTTCAGTCCGCAGTACCAGGTTTTACAATTTTTACATTTTCGACAAACCGAACAGGTGTAATCTTCAGCACAGTCCGGACAGTCTTCTCTCTTCTGACATAGATAGCCTTCATAGCACTCTGATATTTCGTCCTGGGTGGATTCGAAGTCAAAGAAAATGAATTTCCCATTTGATTTCTTGGGGCCGGCAGCTCTCATGTAGCAAAGATGTTCCCCCACCACATAGTCCTGACAACACTGGCACATCCACTCATGACACTGATGGTCTTCCCTCAATCTCTTCTTGGCATCCAATGATTTTCCACAGTCTTTACACTTGTAATATTGTTGGCATCTCGAAGACTTGTCTTCTCCCTTCCTCTCCCCGGCTTTGTAGGTTGAGGTCTCTTTGTGGACCTGGAAGCATTCATCATTTCTACAAGTTCTGTTACAGTCAGGGCAGTGTATCTTCTTTTCCCATTTACAGTCCAACCTGTCACACAGGTGACATTTCATTTCACAGTGATGAGGTCTTTTCCGTTGATAAAACTTCAGACATGTCGTACACACCTCCTTACTGACAAACAGTCCGTGTATGTTGGTTATCGAGTGAAAATGTTCACCCTCTTTCAGTAGGAATATCTTCTTTTCTCGGGCCTCACCGGCATAGATGATGTCGTAGCCGGTTCCGGCATCCAGGACCACAATCTGAACATCCAAATGGTTTTCAAACTTGTAGAAATCCCGGACATCGACAGCTTTATCATGAGGTAGTCCGACTTGTCGGAGTAGGTCAAGAGCCCTCCCCTTCTGGGAGTTACTTCCTAGTCGGTGAGCTCTTTTGGCCTGTAGTAGATGGTTCAGATTAGGGTCATTGTTCAGTTTAGCCATACACACCGAAATGGCTCGGGCAGCACAGGTCTGGTCATTCTTCAACTCGGGTATCACTGTCACACATCTTTTCTTGATGAGAGAGTTATTCTTGTCCTTTATATCGGTGTTGGTGACAGCTTTCCTTCCTCCTCCTCTGTCCGATCTCAGTAGCCCAAAAGAAATTTGGAAACTATTGTCAACACTGAGCTCTTCATCCGATTGTATGACCTTCTCTATCCTGGATAGGATTGAATCTACAGAAATGTCTCTGTTCCTTCTCATATGGATGGTGATGGGTCTTCTCAAATTATTGTGTTCAATCACAATACTTGAACGGTCCTCGTTCCCATGGTCCCTCAGGGCTCTATCTAGGACTTCTTGAAACATTTGTCTCAACTGTTGTTGAACTTCAACCAGTCTTCGGCCCATATATTCTTTCTCAAATTTCACTTTGAAAGTTCTTTGTTCGTATCCGTATCTTCTGGGCATGACATCTCGACTCTCTTCAATATGGTAGGCAGGAGGATCAGCATCAGCAGCATCCATGTCAGCAGCAGCAGCAGCATCCATGTCAGCATCAACAGCAGCAGTAGCATCAGCAGCATCAGCAGCAGGTCCTTGAACAGCAGTAGGACCTTGAACAGCATCAGCACCCTGGTCACCATCTTCAATGTCCATAGGTTGTTCAGCATCACCAACTAGAACACTATCCTGGTCAGTAACACCAGCCTGGTCAGCAGCACTCAGTCTTGGTGACTTTCCATCAGGTCCAGCATAATCCGTAGATAGTTGTCTTTTAGCCATGTTGTCTGTACTCTCACCCAGTGAGGAATGAATATCTCAGCCAAAGGCCCCTCCTTTATAGCCCCTCCCCAAAGTGGCCAAGTATTGCACAACAACCTGCAACCCACAATGGGGAATACCAGGTCTAAAAATAGACACAACAGGTGGCCAAGTATTGCACAACAAGCTGAAACAGGCACTGGGGAATTCCCCAGGTCTAAAAATAGACATAGCAAGTATTGCACAACAAGTTGGAACATGTTGCAACATGTTCACATACTGTAGTATGGCATCGCAGGAAGTATTGAATGACCGCAAAGTGTGAGCATGCCGGCCCCCCATTTTCAGACTGCCCCCCCCCCGCGCCCCCGAATTTTTTTTTTTCCAAAATTTCTTTTTTTTCCGAAATTTTTTTTTCCGAAATTTTTTTTTCCGAAATTTTTTTTTTTTCCGAATTTTTTTTTTTTCCGAAATTTTTTTTTTTCCGAAATTTTTTTTTTCCGAAATTTTTTTTTCCGAAATTTTTTTTTTCCGAAATTTTTTTTTCCGAAATTTTTTTTTTCCAAAATTTCTTTTTTTTCCAAAATTTTTTTTTCCCAAATTTTTTTTTCCGAATTTTTTTTTTTTTCCGAAATTTTTTTTTTCCGAAATTTTTTTTTTTCCGAAATTTTTTTTTTCCGAAATTTTTTTTTCCGAAATTTTTTTTTTCCGAATTTTTTTTTTCCGAAATTTTTTTTTTTTCAAAATTTTTTTTTTCAAATTTTTCAACTCAAATTTTTCAACTCAAATTTTTCAAAAACTCAAATTTTTCACAAATTCAAATCTTTCACAAATTGAAATTCTTCAAACATTATTTCACCCTTAAGTTTTTTTTGTCCCAAATGTTTGTTCCCACACACTATTTGTAAACAATTTCTGGAACATGTCTCAACATGTACAGATTGGGACATCACAGAATGTATTGCAAACAGGATGTGATTTCAGACCGGAAGTAGAATCATGATATTGACCAATCACAAGCTATAACATGCAGTGGGCATTGTCAAGATTATTGCACAATCAGACATGTCTAGACATGTCATGGCTAAAAATAGAAACAACCCCTGTGCCAGCAAATCTTTTTGGCAGGTCACATGACCAAATGTGGCTATAAAGAGCAGGCCAAAAGACACCACAGCATCACTTCTGACTGGAAAATGAGCGGGCTAACGTATGACCACACTTTGAGTGATGATATCACCAGGGTCCAGCTTCTCGAATATAAAGGGATCAAACAGCTACATTTGAGAGTCTTCTACAATGAGAAACCGACTCAGAGCGGAGTATGGCTACACGAACGGGATATCCCAAAGTTAAGGGACCTGAAACACGAAATCGACAGGGCCTTCAATCAGAAAATGGAATGGAGCTGCCCCTTCAATGACTACTGGTCCATAAGCTGCTCAACCAATGGAACCGTTGATTTTCGATATACATTCCGAACAGAAGAGGGACGTCTGATTTATTCTCGGAAAAAAGGAGTTACCTTGGACAGATTTCTGGTTGAACAATTCTTTGACATTCTAGCTAAAGAACACCGAATAAGCTATTAAATGAACATTATGTGTGAAACCTTACATTTTGTGTTTAAAATGTGGTACTGTACATTCTGTGTTTAAAATGTGATGCTGTACATACTGTCATTGGTGAAACTGTACATTCTGTGTTTGTCATGATTAAAAGCTTAAAAACTGTCAGTTCAGTGTCTGTTATATTATTTTCAATTTTATTATAAGAAAGATCAATCAGCACTCCAAGAAAACAAATCTGCACATAAGTAATGCCAATTAGCAATTTAGGAAGTTGGATTAGCAGTTCTAAAACTAACATTTACATTTCTTAAGACCAATTCTGCAAAAGTATAATGTATAAGATAGGGAAAAAATTGACCAATTAGCACTTTCAGAAGAAAATCTGCAAAAATAAAATAACGATCAGCAATTTATTAAACAGCATAAGCACTTACAAAATGAACATTTACACTTTCTAAGACCGACTTTTCATGTTTGTTAAATCAGTTTTGTTCTAAAAAGACCATCTTTTTTATAACAACTGAGTAACTTGCATGTCTGGACTACATGTCTGGGCTGCATGTCTGGACTACATGTCTGGGCTGCATGTCTGCTCACTGATAATACATAAAGTTTGTAAGGGTTGAGTTTTTTTAGCATTAACTCAGGAAGATGTCAGAGTAAAGTACTTTTAAGACAGAATCCTCACATGTTTCTACAAGTTTTGGCTTGCAGCCCCATCTGGATATGGCCAGTGGTATTAGGTAGGGTTATAAAAGAACATTTCTTGACCAATTTTCAGTGTTGGTTGTGCTGCTGAACTGTACACACATGTTGAAGGAAGAGGAGGAGTGTATCAGAAGACACTGGGTGATCTTGTCTGAAGAGACCCCTTTTGCTGAAATATTGAATCACCTATACCAGGAAAGGATCTTCAGTAGGACAACTGTTGAGGACATACTGTTCGAAAGACCTACACAGAGAAATTGGGCTTTCTTCGATGCTCTTCGGAGAAGCGGTCCCAGAGGTTACAACGGATTCATCTCAACCCTGAAGAAGTGTAGGAGGGAGGACTTGGCCAGGCTTCTTGAAAATGGCCTTCAGGATAGAGAAACTGTTGGCTAACTTTAATGAATATTTCGGCCTGGATGAGAGGATATTCCGTGCTCAGTTTGAACCGGACAAGATGAACTGTGGTCCACACTTGATGGACAGACTGCTGACTTTTGAGAGAGAGGTGAGAAGGATGTTCAGGGCTACTATAAAAAGAGGGTTTGAAGGACACGGAGATGAGGACAAGGCCTGCCTTGTGATTGACCACCCAGACCTGAAGGAGGATATAGTTATCACTTTAAGACAGTTGAACAGTTTCTCGGAGGACACCATATTGAACCATATTGATGAAGAAAGATTGGATGCTTCCAAGCCTTTTAGAGTTAAATTTACAATTATTTGTAGTTGTGATGAATAAATATTGAAACATACGAGAGTGTTTGTCATTTGTTCTCTGGACATGGAGGATACAACATCTACCCAAGATTGGCAAGTTTTGGGTTTCAAAGTACCTAAAAACGAAGTGGTATTTTTCAGTCAAGTCATCATACTGTACATCGTTGTAATAACTTGTATTGTTAACCTGAGTATCAGACAAGAACACAGTGAGGTCTGGATTGGTCTGCTATCATCCTCAATTGGATTTTTACTACCTAATCCCAGTATCAAGAGAAACAAGATCGTTCTTAACAATGTCTGAGAAGTATCTTGAAAGGCTTTATTATGACCCAAAGAGAGGTGGAAGTTATGGAGGTATTACCGCATTATGGAATGCCATAAAAGCTGATGGAAATCCTCACAAGCTCCGATACAAAGATGTCAAGAAATGGCTGAATGATGAGGAGACATATAGTCTACATACACCTTATAATGACAAGTTTAAGAGAGAGAGCATCATTATGGGAAACATGGACCAACAATGGGATTCAGACCTTATGATCTTGGACAAAATTGGCGGATATAACAAAAGTTACAAATATCTGGCAGTTTTCATAGATCTGTTCTCAAGGTATTTGTGGATCCAACCTCTCAAGAAAAAGACTCCTGAAGAGATGGTAGGAGCAATGAAGAAGATTTTCAAAGAAGGAAGGAAACCTCAAGTCATCAGAACTGATCAAGGTGAATATTGTTACAGAGATTAGCCTTTTGAGAATGTAAGACTACAACAGTTGTTAAATTGTAATTTTTTTAATTTCAGGAAAAGAATACACAGGAAAAGTTGTACAACAGTTTCTCAAGGACCAGGATGTGACCCATTTCATAGCATACAATTTGTACCACACAAATTATGCAGAGAGAGTCATCAGGACAATCAAGGGTAGAATCTTCAGATACTTTACAAAACATCAGACTTTAAAGTACATCGATCACCTTCAGGACATTGTTCAGGCCTACAACAGCAGTCAGCATTCTTTTCTGAAGATGGCCCCTGATCAAGTCACAAAAGACAACCAGCAGGAATTGTACGAAAAGCTGTATTTACCAATGGAATTAAAGAGGGAAAAGACACCTATAGTTTACAAATTTGAAATAGGTGATAAAGTAAGGATCCCGACAGAGAGGAGTCCATTCAAGAAAGGATATGAACAGACATGGACTGATGAATTGTTTGTCATAGACAAAAGGGTAGCTTCTCACCCTCCGAGGTACAAACTGGTGGATTTAAACGGCGAGGACATCAAGTCTAGTTTCTATGAGCAGGAGCTACAGCTGGCCAAGGATGATGGGGTATATAAGGTGGAGAAAGTGCTCAGATACCGCAGAAGGAAAGGAACCAGAGAGGTGCTTGTACGGTGGAAAGGCTACGGACCAAAATTTGACTCTTGGATTGAGGCAAAGGAATTGAAAGACATTGAATAATGTACATCTATGGAAACAGCGGGATCAAAGTACCCTTCCCGGACAATGCTGCAGACAATTTCAGAATTGATCTTGGTACAACCTTGGAGCTGGATGGTGAATGGGAAATTGCTATTTTGGACATAGATCTTCCAACTATGATGCCAAAATACTACCCACAGTTTGTTACCTTGTACAGTAACATTTGTGCAGAAAGCATAGTAGATTCTGTACAAAAACCAGTGCTATATAGATTATTCAAATCCTATTATAGAGCTGGTAATTCGCTTATCATCCCCACTCCTCGTTATGTACCAATCAGTGTGAAATCAATGCGAATCATTGAAATCTACATATTGGACCACAATGGAGAAAAGCCAAAGTTTAAAAATGGTTGGACGGTCTGCACCCTTCACCTGAGGAAGAAATAATGGCCCCTATATATTTGGACACAAAAGGAGAAAACCTTCATTTATACCCGGACCGACGACCTGTAAACATCATAACAATGGCTTCTCTGGACTACAAGGCAATTTTGGATCACTTCAGGAGACAAGCTGAAGGAGGCTCAAAGGTCATCAAGAAGAGTGGGAAAACCAATTTGATTGTAATTGATACCAAGAGGAAGACAAAGGAAGATATGCCGAAGTTACAAGTTGTTATACCAGCTGAGGCGGCTACCAAGAGAGCTGAGTCTGAACTCAAAGAAGATATAAAGGAGAACACAAAGAAAATTAGTCAGTCTAGCACTAACACTGGAAGAGGAAGGAGCTCTGTAAAGAGAAAAGCTAAATCGGAAGTGAAGGAAGCTAAAGATATCTTCAATCCAAAATGGCGGAAACAATGAATGAAGTGGCTTACCCGGACGAGCTTTCTATATTTGAAAAGCCGGTTTACGATTCTGGAGTAAAACAGGCTAGGTGTATTACTTATTATCCGGTGAATGATTTTAGTACCCAAGGAGTTATCCAGTTTAGAATACCAAACAATAGTGGGGCTTATTTAGATTTGAGGAGAACTAAATTAAATGTGAGTTGTAAAATAGTGCACAAAGATGGGTCACCCCTTGTATCATTTCTTGAAGAAAAAGAGAAGGCAAACATGGCGGCCTTGCGGGCAAAGGGAACTTCACAGGAGGGGGGGTCAGAAGGTAACTCTCCTGGGGACAAGCCTCAGGGAGATGAGCCAGCTGCTGAGGATGATTTCAAAGCTGATATAGTACATCCAGTAAATAATATCATGAATAGTATCTGGTCAAGGGTAGATATAGCTTTGCAGGATAAGATTTTGACCAACTCGGATGACTGCTACCCTTATGAGGCATACATAAAAACTCTTCTTATGACAAAGAGGGAAGAAAGAGTGGCTCTTCAGAGTCAAGGATTCTTTGAAGAGACAGAGAAATACGAATTTGCCTGGGCTGTTTCCAAACCAGAAACATCAAATTATAAGAGAGGAATATTGTTTGACAAATCTAGGGAGGTGGATCTTTCAGGGCCATTGTGTTCCTCTGTGATGGAAATTCCTAAGTTAATTCCAAATGGAGTTCCACTTTCAGTCACTTTACACAGAAGTAAAGATCAATTCTGCCTATTCTCTCCAATGAGAGAACCAAAACCAGATTATAAGATTGTTATAACAAAGGCTTCCCTTTCTGTATGCACTGTCAATATTGCACCAGAAATAGCTATAGCTCACTCAGAAATCATGGCTACAAAACCTGCCATGTTTCCTTACACTAAAACGGAAGTGAAGAAATTTACACTAGGTAGGGGGGTGTATTCTGGGTCAATTAATGATCCCTTCCAAGGAAGAATTCCTTCTGAGGTAATCATAGGTATGGTGAAAGACAGTGCCCAGAATGGGTCCTCCTATGATGATGACCCGTTCTTTTTCGAGAATGCCAAACTAAATTTCATTGGGGTGACAGTGGATGGCCAATCAATGGGTATTGATCCATTACAACCAAAGTATGGTGAGAAACCAGAGGAGGGAAACTATGTTGAGGCATACGAAACACTAAATGGCATTTGCCAGGAAAAGGTAAATCCAATTACCCGAATGGCCTACCCTAAAGGTTTCACTCTATACAGATTTCATGAGGAGTGGAATGAATCATTACAAGTCAAGAAGATGGGAAATATGTCCATTTCATTGAGGTTTGATGAGGCCTTAAAGGAGGGGATGTGTGTCATTGTGTACGCGAGGTTTCCTGGCGGGATAAAGATTGATAAAACCAGGGCTGTATATGAAATGTAGTCATTATCCAATCAACCATCAAGATGTGCACTTTACCTTTCAAAATGCCCACAAATTTTCTAGTGGTAGGAAGAAGTAGGTCGGGTAAATCGGAATTCATTAAGAGAATGATATTGGAGGCTGAGAAAATGTTTCAACCACCGCCTGCAAGAATTTTATATTGCTATTCAACCTGGTCAGATGGCTATGAGGATTTGGAAGGAAATGTTGAGTTTAGAAAAAACATACCAACCAATGATGAGCTGACTGAATGGTGGAGCGAAAACAGAGGAGAGACCCTTTTGATAATTGATGATTTCATGCATCTCATAAATGAAGAAATTTCAAAAATATTCTGTGTAACTTCCCATCATGCCCACGTCAGTTGTATGCTCACCCTACAAAACTTGTTCCATCCAAATAGACACATAAGAGAGATAGGTTTGAACACGGATTGCTTCTGTTTATTCAAAAATAGTAGAAGTGCCCAACAGATCAAAACGTTGGCTTCTCAGATGTATCCGGGAAAGGGGACTACTTTATGGGAAGCTATAATAAAGCTGTGGAAAGACCATATGGGTACCTAATTGTTCACCCGGATAATGAGTACGCGCTAAGAACCTGTATATTCCCTGATGAGGACACAGTAGTTTATCTTCCAAAATAGTATAAATTGCCACAACAAACATCAGTATTGTCATTCGAAATAGAACTTCAGAATGGATCATATCTTGAAACATATTCACTTCCTGGAATTGCTGGCCAATCCCTCTTCTCAACAACAGGCGAAAGCCTTGATATCAACATCATCTCCAGATCAAATAGAAATCATTTCGGAATTGGCTCTCAACCTACTCAAGGAAAGGATTGAACTTAGCCGATATTATAAAGACAAGCTGATGAAGGGGGCTGCGGTCATTCGTCAGTTAGCCGACAGAGGGCTAGGAAGTAAGAAGAGGAAGAAGATCGCCCTGACAAATACAAAGACACTAGAAGTACTATTGAAGGCCTGCTTAAAACACATCAGGGATGGCTGAGGATCATATACTCCTTCCTAGAGAAAGGTACCAGAGACTTCTTAAGAAAATTGAAGAAAAAACATCTAAACATGGAAATGAGAAGACATTGAATGAAGAACCAACAACTGAGGTGCCAAAAAGAAGACCTGCTAAAGGGAAAAAGAAATTGGAGAAGACATACCCCCTCAAGAAAACTCTGAAGAAAAGTGGAGAATCTGCTGAAAAAATCAAGAATGGAAGAAGGAAACCTGGTGACCTACCTGAAGAACCTGCTGGAAGAGTAAAGACGGATGGGAATGGTGACCACAATTTAATGGAAGAAAGACCTCCGGCTAGAAGCCCTCCTGCTGTAGGGCCTCCTGTTAGAAGACGTCCTACCCCAAGAAGACCTGGGGTTCCAAGACCTCCTGGGATTCCTGCCTTGAAGAACTTAAAACAATGGATTCGATTTTGAAATAATATATTTGTTGAATTATATTGTATGAACAATAAAAATTTGAACTTGAAACTCTGTTGTTTGTTTTTATGAATATCAACTATTATTAGGAATAAGCTTTGAATATACATAAATCACTCTATGCGGAGATTGGTACTCCCTTCTGGAAGTGATGAGTAAGATAGTGATGAATCACTCACATTGTGGTGCAACATTTGAGTAATCTACAGACAAAACTAGGTCAAGTGGTCAATTACGTTGACTGAACTAATGTCACTGACCTAAAAATAATTTTAATTATGTTGACTTAAAATAATTAGAGTCATTATGGTAATTAAATTTGGGGTAAATAGGGTAATTAATTAGTTTAATTAGGTTTATTTAGGTTATTAATTAGGTCACCTAGAGACTAATCTAGGTCAGGTCTAATCTAGGTCAAGTCTAGGTCATCTAGATCTAGGTCAAGGTGTCTAATCTAGACCTATGACGTCACTGAATAGCAGAAAGGGCCCCAAAGTGCACCCCTTAGTAGTTATCCCATGTCTAGGCACATTTTTCAATCTTTTTTATTTATTGAAATTATAGTATCTACCACTGTGCAATAAACTATCATCCATCTATCTGACAATATCCCTTGAACCTTACAGATTGTGACTTATATCAATCAATCAATCAATCAATCAATCAATCATTCAATCAACCATTCAACCATTCAATCAATCAATCAATCGATCGATTGTTAAGTTTTTTAAAGCCTTGTGACTGAGTGGGCATAAAGTGCTTTTGAACTGCCCACTATTTTTTACATGACAGTAAAATTTTATTTTCAAAATTAACCTAATATTTAAGTTATTAAGTCTGCTGATTCTATTTACAATTCAACTATCAGCCTGAGTTTAATATTATCAATTAATAAATTTAAAGTATTTAATTATACTATTCTTTTTTTGACATTTTCAATTCAAGGTATTTCTGTAAAGTTGCAGCAGTTATTTTCTGCGAAGTTTGACTTTTCTTTATATCTTTAAATTATTAAATCTACATTTATATATAGAGTGTCTAATCTATTCAGACTAGCAATTCCAATTGCTTTAATTAAATTACACAATTGTTAGCACAGTAAGCACACTCCTAAAAGTCTAATCCCAAAAATGAAAACACAAAAAAAACTCTGCTTAGTGCTGGAGTGGTTGATTATTGATTTTTTTGCTGTGCACTCATGCATGAAGCTTGGCAAGGCAGAAAGTGGGTGTGGCCGGTTTCTGCACTGTGATTGGCTTATCACTAGAAAATCAGCACACTCCCTGGCAAAAAAGGTCGTATACAGGTCATGTGACTGTATACTGATTTTTTCCCCGATACTGACTTTTTCCCTCCTGTATTGGCCAGGGAAACAACACAGTATTAGGGAGAAAATGTGCCTAGACATGGGATAAATGACAATATAGGATCAGAACTGATCATATACTTAAATTTCAACTAATTCAGTATTTTGTCTCACAGCTATTATGTAACATTATTCCATTCAACAATTTTTATCAGAACACCTCCAGGTACATACTAACTATAATTCCTGACATTTTGGTGAAGATTGAGCAAGTATTTGCTTTGCTTTGATTAGTCACAATTATAGCACCATAGTGAAGCATGGCTGCTGAGTGAAAACTTATGGCCATGGCTGTATATCTTAAAATACTGAGAGTGTGCTTGCAATCAGCAAATGGTGTGTGCAACAAATGTCGACGTTTCCAACTTTTCAATGCTGGAAGACAATACATGTAGTTACTCCTACTGGTATAAACTCAAAAAAAAATACCTCAAAGGAAACTTCATTATGAAAATACTTTTCAGCCCTTCCATTGGATGGTGCCCATTACCCGAGAACAAAAGAAGAAACATATTTGGGCTATCGGCAAAACCCCGCATAATTATTTGGATATATGCAATTTATACATACATGGCCAGTTGGCTGTTCTGAGGTACAGCCCATGCTTTTCAAGATTTTGAATCATCTCTCGAGCAATTATGATAAAGTGGTCAAGCAGCAAAACTGCACTATACGAACAATCCTCATCCAGTCTGCATTCCTGAAAGATGTACATGTATTAACCCCTCATAACCTAATTTACTTGTTGGGCAATCCCTTTCTTGAGCATACCCAGGATCATTAATCCTGCAATAACAGAAAGCATCCAGTCAATTGTGTCAAGATAATAGTCTTTGGACTCCTAGCATTATCACTACTGAAGAAATGAACAACATGCAGCAGATTGGATCCTTGACCAAGAAACTGAATGAAAACATCATACCCAACAAACTGTAATTACTGTCAATCCCTTTCATCAATATACTTTCCAAATAAGTGTGCTCAGGCAAGGACATTATCAATTTGCTACATCGGAAGTCAATGTCAGGAATATACATATTTTTGCCCATGAAAATGAATCCCACCGCATGTACTCTATTATATTGGTAATCTTCATGTTTATCATAAATTTCAACTCATTCCATGCATTTAAGACTCAAATACAAGCAGATATGCCCAGAGTTGATGCACTGACTATTGATGGAGCAGCAAAATGTCCAAAATACTATACTACCACTAAGAACCTGCAAATTGTCAGGATTACCGAAGAAATATGTTTTTGCCTTGTCTGGGAAGAGCATTGGCCAACTTAGTCTTCACTTGGACATTGTGTTTGAAGTCTTCTATGTATATTATCTTTGGTTAAAACCAAAGGCTCAAATAATCTATCTTACTTGACATGTACTCAAAGCCTAGAATATAGGATGTCAATTTGGCAGCACATGTAGAAACATACATTATTTTTGCACAATTTTAATGCAAACAAATGAAGCTGCATAAAGTTGACCGTCATGATTGACACAGTTGTAGTTGTGTTGTCAGTGTCTACAGCAGCAATTCTTCAAGCAGATGAATTAATTATGGATTGCATTTGAGATTTGCACTGCATCATTTCCACCTTCTGGAATGTCCAAAAGACAACATCTGACACTGAAATTCTGCAGTGCTTCAGTCCTGTTGTATGACAAAAAAATGGATACATCAAGTCCATTCCCCCAAATCTTGGTGCTTTCGACTGCTTTGACTTAGAACATTCATAGAGCTGCTTACCAAGCTGGACCCACAGTGGATAGGTGTTCATTACTTTTGATAATCCTGATGCTGGACAGTGGACATTGGTGTTGTAAGTGAAATCAAGCCCATTATTCGAAGCCTCTGTGGACAATGGATGAAGATGCTTCATCCACATGTATCGAGTTTGTGCCTTGTGGTAACAAAAAATGCTGTTGTTGTTAATGCAAGTGATTAAGATTGCACTGAAGTGCACAGAATTGAAACTAAATGGGACTATCATTGCAAAGGCCTTTGTCTTCTTTGGTACATCATCTACTAGCAGACGAATACATGATAACCCCAAATAATTGACTCACCTTCGGTTGTGTTTCTGGTTACAGGTTATGATTGATGATTATACCTATTTTCAAGACTAGTACTAAATAGATATTTTTAGGTCATCCCTTGTTCATTTCTTTAGCTATCAGGCTTATAGTCATGTTTGAAAATGGATGCTTTATCTTTTGTCCCCTTTGATAAAATAATGACAATAGTACATGTAATGTCATTAGTAGAACGAAAAAGAAATCTGACTTTACTGGCTTGACCCTAAGCCATATAAGTATAGGTTATTCACCTAGGGAGAGGCAATATGTGATTTATCAAGCGAGGGCGTTAGCCCGAGCTGTGATAAACACATATTGCCGATCCCTCGGTGAATAACTGGCTTATACCATAAGACAAAACTGAAACTTGTCATTTGTTGCTGTTGTTTTTTCACAGCTTCACTTATTATTCTCCCATGGGAGGATAACTGGACAAGAAAGAATATGGGTTTTATTGCAGTGAAATACTGGCTCATGACTGGCTGACAGAGGTGTCGAATGGTATAACTTGACTTCTACTGAACCTAGATGGACAATTTTGATATCAAATGATCCCTTGTTTCACATACTTTACACTATATTACTACTTTGGGAGATTTGGTAGATATACACAGGTTGTGGTAAACTTTACTTAATGATTTTGTGAAATTATATGACGATGTTTGTGGTGTCAAAGTTGATCCTATTCAAAATATTTTAGCACAATAATAAAACTTCAAGCACACTTAAATGTGCTTTCGAATGAAAGTAGAGAATGTTAGCTTTAATTTGGTTGGTCAATCAGTAATGTGGAGCTATTCTTGCAGCAGAATGATGGGAATCAATATATATCTACACAGACGGAAATTTCCAGCGTCGGTTTGCTAAGTTTTTGAGTAGTCATATTGGAACAGCTGCCATATTGAATATGGCCATATTTGAAAATGGCTCCATATCCAAAAAAACTTGTTATGCCTTAGAGAAACATTGTGGAAAGTTTCATGCTTGTAACAAAAAGTGCACAAAATGACCAAAAATTGTCGTTTAGCCGCTGGACTACCATGCTACCCACCCACCAAGGAGCCCAACAAGGGGGACTAATATGAGTAGGGCTGCGCCCAGTACTCTAGTCCAGGGATACGTGGGGGATATACTCGTAGAAGGCTTGGTAAGAAATACAGCTGCAGTCATATTAAAAACATGGCCAGCATGTAGACTTGGTCAGAACCTTTTTTGATTGACCCATCAGCCACGGCCAAATAGGACCGAAGTCCTAATGGCAACATGACAAGCCGATTGACTGGACCGGGCCAATCCAGCCTCCCGTCTAGGAGAAATCCAGGCCAAAGTAGTATATTGTATGGGAGGGACCAAGTTAGTCCCAACCATCTCAACTACCAGGACCCCTTCATCCTCCGACACGGGTCGCAACCCATGGCAAACAGGTTGCCCCATTTCCGTCGGGGAGACGTGTGCTTGCGCACTGTCTCGTGTTGGCCACAAGAGATAGAGGACTTCACTCTTGTGTTACCACCCACCGCCACGAGGAGGCCCGAGACCTGCGGGGGCGTAAGCGAAACAATCATCGTTCCCCTAGTG
Organism: Platynereis dumerilii; assembly: GCA_026936325.1. Lineage (NCBI taxonomy): Eukaryota > Metazoa > Annelida > Polychaeta > Phyllodocida > Nereididae > Platynereis > Platynereis dumerilii. Next base: position 7,067,338 of record JAPTHN010000017.1, on the reverse strand, counting down.
CACATGTATAGGTTGAACATGAAGACTGTAAACCGCAATATCCAAATCATTTAGTTGATCCAAGCCAAGGTGACATCATGTAGGCCTGTATCCCGAATTTGCACTCTTCTGCTGTATAAAAATAGCTGTGTGCATTTTTTTTAAGATTTCAAAAGATTTTTTGTCGTTTTAAGACAAAAAAAAATCATTCATTTTTGTAAGCAAAAAAGTCATCGTTCCCCTAGTGCACATAGGTTAGAACATGAAGACAGTGCAGCACCAGACCTTATAAAATCATTAAAATGAAAAGATTTTCCTGTTATGGCATTTAGTACTGGAAATTGATAAAATTGATGACAGGCATTTGATATACTTCAAACAGGATCTATACTTCTTTGCTGCTGCATCTCTTTTACACGACTTTCTAGTACGTGTACTTAATTTAACAAAAAAATCAAGTAAGTACTAGGTACTAGTTAAAGAGACCCATTAAATTTTTTCTGCCATGTCGAGTAAAATACTGTTTCTTTTGAATTTTGCTTTTCTGCTTTTCTTTTTCAGGAACATTTTTTAAACTTAACTTTCCAAAATACATACGTACCATACAGTCTGTCTCATTTCTAGAACGGACAGTCGTCGTCAAAAATTGGCAAAAAAAAGCACCAAAATATCACAAAAATGTGATAAAAAGGTTACAAATTGGCTCTTGTATCCATTAGTATGCGTATTTCTACCGTGTGACATGTAGATGAGGAGGAATTAGACCAAACACCAGTTCGCATGTTGTGAGACAAGCTGTATAGGGGAAGCTTGGGAGAGTTGGGCCGCAGGGAGAGTTGGGCCACCCTGATTTTTGAGGAAACTAAAACATTTTTGAGAAAGCTGCAGCCACCAAAATTTTATAAAAATAAATATCTTTTAATGGATGTAACATACTTGGCTAATTTGCTTGTCATGATCTTTAGAGAGAAGAAAATTCGAATTTTGATGAAAAACGGAAAAACTGAGCCATGTTATGAGTTTTTAATTGTCAGTCAGACAACAAGGACTAAGAAAATTTTCTCCAGCATGCTTGATAGGATTGACTATTCAGTTGTTATTGACATATTTTGGAAAATTATCAGACAACCAGTTTTGTCATAATTGGGATTAAGAAAAAAATGATGGAATGGGGGAGAGTTGGGACAGTGCCACGACTGTCCCCACATGTGTTGCATTTACCCAGATTCATTTTTATTAAGACAGAAGAACTTGCCTAGAACAATTTTCAACAGAGACTGAATATTTTTAGGCCTTATTACATTTCATGGTCCAATAAAATTAAATATCAGGAAATCTAGATGGGGAGAGTTGGGCCGTCACGGCCCGTCAGGCCGAGGCTTAAGTCTGACAGCAAACTAGTATTGCAAGAGGCCTCAATTCTGGATTAATGACTTCTATGACCACAATATTACAGGTTAGAAATATATGACCCTCAACTTGGCCTCAAGTACAGCTTTACTGAACCAGGCATATTACAGTGGCCCAAGTCTCCCCTCTGAATGGCCCAAGTCTCCCACTTAATGGGGAGAGTTGAGCCAAAATTTTTGCAATTTTCATAGGGCTATAGCTCATAAATCCTTGCGCATATATCAACGCAATCCTACAGATATATTCTTAAATATTTCTAGATGCAATACATGCCCTAAGCATCTTTATATAATCATTACTGTCAGCAGGAGGTGCAAGAACGTAAAAAGTGGCCCAACTCTCCCAAGCTTCCCCTACATATATTAGGGACCGTTCAGAATTTATGACTGGGGGGGGTGGGAGTTTTGGCCGAGGGGGTACTAACTTTTCACACGTGTTTCAAGGGGGGGTATTAATTTTTGACAATACTTCCAAGGGGGGGTAAGAAATTTTAACAAAGAAAAAATGTTAAAAAACACGCATAAACTCATTTTATTTTGACTTTTTTACGGGCAAAAGTCCGCGAAATGACGCAAATCTGTACACGTGGCTGTGTATAGCAGTATTTATACCATACTCGCTGATAAATCCTTCAATATTTACCATGATATATATCGCCATATATCACGTATATTTAGTGGTCACATGACCAGTGGTGATGTCACAATGCACAAACACTGAATCAGCCAATGAGAAGCCAGCATTTGAATCATGACGTCATGACAGATGCCATTGAGCCTCACTCTGGAGTTTACAGGAGCTTTAGCAGCTTGAACATAATTTAAGTTGCTGACACTAGAATATTGATTTAAAAAATAAGTTATTAATTTTGTTAAATAAAGAAAAATTTTATGACCATTTTGGTATCTCTGGTAATAAAATAGAGACATTTTTAGTAAATCGGTCTTCATCTCTAAACACATGATAACAAAATAATCCTCTGAAACAGAGAATAATGGTATAAATCAGTTATACCAAAGGCATATTTGTGGTATACGGGATATATACAGCCTCGGTGGTAAATATAACCCTCGGGCTACGCCCTCGGGTTATATTTACCACCTCGGCTGTATATATCTCCGTATACCACATATGCCCATGGTATAACTACTATGTATGTGTGTATTGCTTTGTAAGTCGATGGGGGGGGGGGTACTAGAAATACGCATGAAACCTAAGGGTGGGGTACTAAAAATCCGCATGAAACTCAAGGGGGGAGTATCAATTTTTGACGGGAAGTTCCAGCAAAACTCCCACCCCCCCCAGCATGTATATATTTTTCATTATTTGGCATGTTCACGAATTCGTGGAGGTGTAAAAACGAGCATGTACGAATTTTTGGACATGAAAAAACTAGCATAGGTGCTCATGTACATGTAACAACTAACACTCGTGTATGTATTTTATTATTCATTCGTGTATCTGCTATCACTAACATTCGTGGAAGTGTTATATCATTAGGGTTTAGTGTTAAAATTAGGTTTAAAGTTAGTTTTAGCCAAGTTTAAGGTTGCAATGTTCGTTTTTGCACCTACACAAATTCGTGAATAGCAATATTTCACACATACACGAATGCCCAATTCGTGTATATGTTTGTTTTTGCAGGTATACAAATTCGGGAACATGCCAAATATTGAAAAATATATACCTCCCCCCAGTCATAAATCATAAATTCTGAACGGTCCCTTCTTCTTCTTCTTCTTAGGACTTCCCGCCTTTCGATAGGCGCACCTCCCTGAAGGGAGTTAAAACACAGTCATACAACATTCCTTACATTGTTCATGGTAAAAGAGCTCCTATATCTCTCGATATTTAGGCAGAAAGCCCCAGAGATCTGGCTAATGACACTGAGATCCTGATTATTATATGAAGTCAGGTGCTTCTTCTTGAAACGTCCTCCATTGAGGATTGCTAGGCAGAGCTCCTCCTTTGTGCTAGGTCCAGTGATATTGTTTCTTCTGTAAATATCTTCTAGTTTCTCAACTGTAGGTCTACGGATGTGCTCTGTAGCCGGGCATATTGCAATGACGTGGAGAATGTCTTCATCTGCACTTTTGCACATTCGACACAACGTTGAATGGTCCGGTTGAAACTTGGCATTTAAAGTCTCACATCTATACCTCCCAACCAACATGCGAGCTCTCACCCCTGCTGCCTCTGTCTTCTGGAACCCAATATTGTACCAGTTTTGATGCAGCGTGGGATGTGTGTCATGGATGAGAAGGTATTTGAGCGATGTCTTCTTGGCTGCTGATCTGCATTGTTCTTCATGGCAGTGTTCTTTGATGGATTGGCGGATGTATCTTTTCCAAGCTATCTTTGGCCATGGGTAGAGGAGCTGCTTCTAGATGTTAATGTTGTACCTTTCTCCGATGTTTACGACGAGAGACAGCCAGCTATTCTTCATATCCATTCTAACCGCCAGTTGTCTCCTGCACTCTGAGGCAGCCTGCAAATGCTTCCAAACAGAGTGAGTACTTTCAGATGATATTGAGACTCAATTGTTGTGGCTCCCAGAAGCAGGTATATTGCCTCTTTGGCTGTACTTTCAGGGAGTGACATAGCAGCCTCCTGAAGAACGATTCTATCATGTCAATCTCCTTTTTCTTCAGCACAGTGGCCTCAAGACCATAGAGGAGTTTTGGGATTATGTATGTTTTCACCAGTTTGAAAGAAGTGGCCGGACCAAGGCCATCCACACCATGCAAGCCAACCTTCATAAGCATGTATGCAGTACGTCTAGCGCTCTGAATCAGTTTAGATACATCGGGGGCAGGTCTCCCTTTGACCCAATTCAACCCCAAGTGAACAAAGCTCTCTGAATTGGTTACAGCCTTATCTCCCAGATGCCATTTTCTTTCCTCGATGTGTGGTAATAGATGTTTCTCATCAACCAGAGTAGTAATCATGGTTTTCTGTGGATGAATCTGGTACTTGTGTCTCTCTGAGTATCTGAAGGCGATGTCCAACATCCCTTGGAGCTCAAAGGGGCAGTTACTCATTAGTATGACATCATCAGCACATGTTGGACTCCCTGTAAACACTGCGCCTATATGCGTTCCCTGACCTGCTCTCTCCAGACTCTTCAAGAGGTCGTTCACGTATACTTTGTAGAGGGTCGGGGATAGGATACCACCTTGTTTTACACCCTGCTTTACTCCGTATCGACGACTGTCAGCACCTTGCCACCGGATGACCTCTTCACAATTCGTGTAGATGCTGTCGACTATCTGCCACATGTTAGGACTAACTTCCAGGCCGTACAGTTTCTGCATCATCAGATCTTGCGCGACAACGTCGAAGGCCTTACGGGCGTCGAGACTGGCTGCATAGAGGGGGATCTTGAGGTGTTTAGCTTCTGCCAATGATTCCGTGATCATCAGGCTGGCCATGCTAGGCGATCTGGTTTTGGTGAATCCAAACTGCAGTGTACTGCAGGCTTTACTGGCTGCCGGCTCCAGTTCATTTTGTAGAAAGACACTCTCCAGGACTTTGAGAATAATAGAGGCAATAGTTATGCCTCTGTAGTTGTCTTGAAGTCTGTTATCCTTGCCTTTTTTGGGAATTGGTAGTTTATATGCTATCTTGAGGGCATCAGGTACCTTCCTTTCCTTCAGAATTTTGTTGATGATTAGGAGTAGTTTTTCCATTGCTTCCTTAGAGAACATCTGAAGTTATTCAGCGTAGAGTCCTTCCAGATCTGCGGCCTTTTTCTTCTTCATTTTTGAAACAATTCCCTCTAGCATCAGGATGTCAACTTCTATTGGGATGTCTTGTTTAAATGAGTTTATGACTCTGATCAATTCTCTTCGGGGATCCACATCTGTAGCATCTTCAGTTGGTGTCGCCAGCTTCTCATAGTATTCTGCCCATGCATTTCTTATTTCCTCCTCATCTGGGATGACCGTTTCTTCAATTTTCAACACTGCTTTCTTATTGATCGCTTCACCCCTTTTCTTTATCAGCTTGTGAAAGAGTTGTTGGTCATTCTCTGCTGCTTCCTCAATCTCCATAATTACTGCATTCCTCTCTATTGCTTGTTGTTTTCTCTGCACCGATCTTGTACGTCTCTTTGCTGTTTTCTTCTTTTCCCAGAGTGGGTGATCACCCCTCGGACTCCCAGCAGTTTTCCAGTGGTAGTGGGCAATTTTGGATGCTTTAACACTCTCGGCAAGTTCGGGCACCCAAGGTTGCTCTCCTCCGCTTGTAGACTTCTTCCCGGATTTCCTTATTTTCGATTGAGGGGTGGAGTCAATCATGGCAGTCACAATAGATTTCTGGAGAACAGTAATTGCTGTTGCTGCATCCAAAAGTTCTATGTTAAAATTTTCCAACTCCTTGTCCAGCATTAACCGAAAGGTGTCCACATCAGTCCTACCTCTAATGACCTGCTGCCTATCAGCTGATCAGGCATTTCCAAGAGCAAAATCGAAACATTGTAAACCTGGATGGAAAGACTGGGTAAAACCCTTCCAAGATGAGTGCAAATGGTGGTACGCTACATGGAGAGAGTGTGGTTCACCTTCTACTGGAGCCATTTATGACAACATGAAATACAGCAAGAGACAATACATGTATGCAGTGAGGAGGCGAAAACGGCATGAGAGGGAAATAAAATACAACAAAATGGCAGAGTGTATTACTCAGAATCGTTCAAGGGACTTCTTCAAGGAAGTGAAAAGGATTAATAACAGTAATCCAAGTGATGTTATGCAAATTAATGGTGAGTCTGACTCTTTAAAAATTGCAGATTTGTTTGCTGAAAAATTCAGAAATCTGTACAATAGTGTACCTTCTGATGATAAACACTTGAAGGATATTACAAAACATAGGCTGCGCAGCAGCAAACCTTCAGCGAATAACACATTTAGAAGATTACAATAACATCATAAAATTGGTGTGTTTACCAAATTCCGTATATTATAGGTATGCAACAGTGGTCGAGTAATGGCATTCTATTATCTGTTATTTGCCTGCTGCCCTGCGATCTACCTGTGTGCTTGCCAGGGTTTGTAAAAGCAGGGAAAGGCCTTATTATACTAATTTACTTATATTATGGTACGGTTTTATGCATGCACCAATTTTTTTCCGATCATTCAATACAAGTCAAAAAGCACTGCTACATTTTATAGGTGATACATGTAGGAAATGGCATTGCTGTATAATAGGGTGGTTCGTAAAACCAACTATTTCACCAAAGAGGGCAAGACACCCCCTCATTTTGTTCCATTTGCCAAATGATACACCCATGCAAAATTTTGGACTCTTAAGTTAAATAGAAGTGGGTGCTCACGGAGCCTGAACTTTTAGCCAAAACAGCAAAAAATTGTTAATTCGCGAATCCGCGGTTTTGCATCACTTTGTCAATTTTTATGCTACAAAATTCTCACTACCATTTTTGAAATGGCCACAAAAAGACCTTTCATATGAATGGTAGCATGATGGGTCTACCAGAAAATATAGTGGTCAACGTTTTCTTAAATTTCATTTTACATGAAAAAAAGTTTTCGAATTTCATAAATTGTTATTAACATCAATTGAGTGCTAAGATTGGCTTAAACAACATCCAGCATGCTCTAAATATCTTTTATCCTTGGTCTATAGCAGCATGATAAGCCTACTGTGGTTGATAGCGATTTGAATAATGTAAAAAATGTCAGAATACAGTGGAAATAATTAATGAAATATATTCAAACGCCTTTATGTCAAGAATGGGTCCTTTATGCAGGTTTAGAGGCAAATACCTTTGTTTGACTGGAAAATTAATACTTTACCTCATTGTTTTTAAAGATATATCTATTTCTAGATTCATTCTCATGTTAATGATAATGAACAGTGAGCATACTGTTTTCCTTGATGTGATGTCTTAATACTTGAGTACGTAAAAATGAAATAATGTTTAATCCCAATGAGTACAACATTTTATAATGTACACTGTGGTGATGTCATCAAAATGCGTCATTATAGAGACAATACAACAAGAAGAAAATAATTTTGCAGTTGAATTAACTGAAATTAGATGCAGAGTAAAAAATGCAATAGATTTGATGAATGTCACTTGGTAGATTGTTGTCACTTCTGGGTGTTTCCCTGGAACCTGTGGGAATGTTGGAGTATAACATGTGAATGTGCTCAAAATACAAAACAATGCCAATGATCAGACCTATCAATATTCAATTATTCATGATAAGGTCTGTCTTGAAATCACTGGAAATTATGAACCACTGCACACTTCTAAGTGACAATCATTAACTGTTACTGAAGATGAAAGATCTCAAATTCTCTACCCTGCTATTCTAGATAATTATGTATGAAGGATGTGACCATACAGTTCTTTATCAGTTCTTTATTTTTTATTAAGTCTCAGACAAGCCCACATACTTAGGTCAATCACATACACAAATTTTGTATTAATTCACATTGTAACATCATCAAAGTATGTAGACCTAAGTTCAAGTGTTAAGCTCCTTGCACAATTTTGTTTTCAATACTCACGATCCCTAGCAGTATTAGTACAAAAACATTAGATCATACTATTAATAACCAGATCATGTATCTCAATGGCATTTATTTTAGAAATAATGTTCCTGAGCATTAAGATTAAATCCAAATGAGTGTATGAGGATTTTACTACTGAATCAGTGAACCTGTTGCGAAAATATGGAAGAATGAATCCCCCTTATTAACTATTCTGACTTCATTCTGTTAAAAAATCTTCCCACAATCCCCAGCAACTGAAGTATCATACAATGAAGAAGTTAGGTATAAATTATATCTAGTATATATGCAAGATGTCTTATTAAAACCAATTTAAGCACTAAAATGATAATTATAGCAATATATGAAATTGGAAAACTTTAATTTCTGGTAAAACTAAATTTAAGAAAACATTGATCACTCAATATCCTTGCAGACCCATCATGTTACCATTCAAATGAAAGGTCTTTTTGTGGCCATTCCAAAAATGGTAGTTAAAACTTTCTAGCTTTAAAACTGACAAAGTTATGCCAAACCGTGGATTCACGTATTAACAACCTTTTGCTGTTTCGGCTAAAACTTCAGGCTCTGTGAGCACCCACTTCTATTTAACTTAGGAGTCCAAAATTTTGCATGGGTGTATCATTTGGCAAATGGAACAAAATGAGGGGGTGTCTTGCCCTCTTCGGTAAAATTGTTGTTTTTCGAACCACCCTACTGTATATGCAATAGTGGGCACGTTTTGGCTCCTATAAGAAAATAAGTATTTTTAATATTTTTTCTCAATATTACAAAAAGTACAGAATATGTATCAGTCAGACCATGAAAAGGCACTACTAAATCACATAAGTCATATTTGTACCAAATTTTATGCATGTACATGCAATAGTGACCAGGTCTTGGGCCAGAAACAAAAAATTTATTTTTTCTCTTTTTTTCAATATCTCTAATAGCATTTAATATTTTCCACCAGACCTTTCAAAGGGCACAACTAGACCTTATAGGCCATGTGTGTACCAAACCTTATCCATTTACATGCAATAGTGACCGAGTCTCAGCCCAAAAAACTAAAAAAATACATATTTTTCTATTTTCCTAATTTTTGCAAAAATTATAGAATATCCATCAATGAGACCATCAAAAGGCACAACTAGAACATATAGGCCACATCTGTACCAAATTTCATAAGTGCACATGCATCATCCATCATGTTACCATTGAAATGAAAGGTCTTTTTGTGGCCATTCAAAAATGGTTGTTAGAACTTTCTAGCTTTAAAACTGACAAAGTTATGCCAAACCGCGCATTCACGTATTAACAACCTTTTGCTGTTTCGGCTAAAACTTCAGGCTCTGTGAGCACCCACTTCTATTTAACTTAGGAGTCCAAAATTTTGCATGGGTGTATCATTTGGCAAATGGAACAAAATGAGGGGGTGTCTTGCCCTCTTCGGTAAAATTGTTGTTTTTCGAACCACCCTACTGTATATGCAATAGTGGGCACGTTTTGGCTCCTATAAGAAAATAAGTATTTTTAATATTTTTTCTCAATATTACAAAAAGTACAGAATATGTATCAGTCAGACCATGAAAAGGCACTACTAAATCACATAAGTCATATTTGTACCAAACTTTATCCATGTACATGCAATAGTGACCAGGTCTTGGGCCAGAAACAAAAAATTTATTTTTTCTCTTTTTTTCAATATCTCTAATAGCATTTAATATTTTCCACCAGACCTTTCAAAGGGCACAACTAGACCTTATAGGCCATGTGTGTACCAAACCTTATCCATTTACATGCAATAGTGACCGAGTCTCAGCCCAAAAAATACATATTTTTCTATTTTCCTAATTTTTGCAAAAATTATAAAATATCCATCAATGAGACCATCAAAAGGCACAACTAGAACATATAGGCCACATCTGTACCAAATTTCATAAGTGCACATGCAATAGTGACTTAGATTTGGCCCGGAAACGAACAAAAATAATTTTTATTTTTTCTCAATTATTTCAAAAGGTATTGAATATCTATCAATTAGACCATCGAAAGGCACAACTAGACCATACAGGCTATATGTGTACCAAATTTCATCCATGTACACTCAATAGAGGCCGAGTGCTGGCCCGGAAACGATCTATCCGCCCGCCGCCCGCCCGCCCGGCGGACGGACAACATTTTTACCCAAGTGATTACAATACCTTCTTCGAACTTCGTTCGCTGAAGGTAAAAAGGTTCAGAATAGCCTTGCTGAGGAAAACTTCACAAAAGCTCTAGTTAGCAAGGATATTGTTATGGAAGCAGTGAATAAACTTAAATCTGAAAAAAGAGATGGTGATCTAGGTTTATTTTCTAACCATGTCTTATACGCTTCAGAAAACTTTTATCATAAAATTGCAGGATTATTTTCTGCTATTTTAATGCACGGTTACCAGCCTGGGATAATTTTACGATCAACCATAGCATCAATTCCAAAAGATGCAAAGGGCAATTTATGCATTGACAGTAATTATAGAGGAATAGCACTTATGTCTTCTATTACCAAGCTTTTCGATTATGTCCTATTATTGAGAAATAGTGACTGCTTGAAGACATCTGACTTACAGTTTGCGTTTAAAGCAAAACATGGGACTACTATGTGGTCTCTTGTTTCCAAAGAGGTTATAAACTATTACATGTCAAATGGAGCCAATGTAGCAGCCTGTCTACTTGATGCCACAAAGGCATTTGATCGCCTCAGGTATGACAAACTTTTTCAACTGCTCTTAGATCGCAATGTCAATGTGATTGACATCCGATCTCTGATGGATCTCTATTCCCGTCAGCAAACCAGGTCCTGCTGGAAAAGTCAGCATTCAGATTACTTTCACTCCACAAATGGAATACGGCAAGGTGCAATAGCATCGCCAATCCTGTATTGCATATATATGGATGTATTATTAGAGAGACTTAAAAATGAAGGCCATGGATGTTGGGTTGGTGAACATTATGCAGGATCAATTTGCTACGCAGATGATCTCATGTTGCTTTGCCCAAGTTTTTCGGGATTGCAAAAGATGATACTTATTTGTGAGGAATTTGCCACTGAGTTTGGGATGAAATACAACCCAAAGAAATCCATGTGTATTTTGTTTTCAAAAGCAAAACACATAGCAGCATTTCCTAAAATTAGTCTCTGTGGTTCTCAGTTAGAATGGACTTCTCATGTGAAACATCTAGGTAATCATTTACTGCACAACCTTGTTGAAACTCAAGAAATATTGAACAAAAAAAGGAGACTTTATTGGCAGGGTAAATACTCTCATTGCCAATTTTCCAGTTTGTCCAGACTCCATTATTCTACCCCTATTCCGTTCACAGTGTAACCATATGTACGGCTGCCAAGCATGGAATTATACTGACAGGAAAGTGCAAGACTTTCACAATACATGGAACAGAGGGGTACGCAGGCTGCTCGGTATCCCCTACACAACACATAGACGCTTCCTCCCACATTTGGCAGGAATGCCTAATTCAGAATCACAGGTGTTCAGACGCTTTACTAAGTTAACTGAGAGCATGTGCATCAGTGACAATGCTATTGTGAAGTAAATGTTGACACTGTTATTGGCCAGAATCTTAGACTTATCAGCAGATCTTGTGGGATCGAGATTCACAAACTTGTCAGGTCTTCGAGGATGGTCAATATGCAACTCATCTGCTCTCTTGGTGATATGTGTGCCATCAAAGCCATTCAGGACATCAGGCAGAATCGTATTGATAAAGACTTTATTGAATTTATGAACTCTCTTTGCATTGAGTAACTTTGATAGTATTTTTTACCTTTATGTATAACTTCAAATATTATCGTTTTTCTACATGTAAATTCAATTTTCACTTACATGCATGTACACCTTTTTAAAAGTGTGTGAAATAAAGATATATATATATAATGAACTTTATCCCCCTGCTTTCGCTAGTCCGCTTTTTCTTGTCACTTGCTTTACTTACTTTGCTCACTCATACTTCTTTTTTTAACTTCCAAGCAAATGGATTTCAGCATTTAACAGCATTTGCTTCCAATCCTTTTGCATAACAAATATCCTGGCTGTAATCAGTTACTGATTTCTGATTATGCTTTTAAAAAAAGTAATCTTCACATTTTCACGTCCTTCAAACCAGAAATTGGCCACAATTTTAATATGTTCACCACATATCACACCTTTACCTTACTTATTTTTATAAGATATTTTATTCGTCACATGTATGTTGCATTTCATACCACATAAAGATATTGCATGTAGCTCAGCGCTCAGAGCCTCGGACATTATAACTGCTTATAACACCGTAAAACCTGCTAGGTTACTTTGGCTCAAGTCCAATATACGGATAAGAAGTTCCAATGGGACTGTTTACTCAATAAAATCATTGCGTTACAACCGTAGTCATGACGTCACATGGGGGCTGCCGCCCCCACACCCCCGCTGATTGGTTGAAATTGTTGTTATGATGACGTCATAACCAAATTACACACTTATTGTTACACTCTGGAACTATTTGGTCCTTATATTGGACTTGAACCGGTTACTTTTACGTCAGCTACCGTAATGTATATATAGAAAAGTTACATTTTACGGCAGAAAACCATTGTTTTTATGTAGACCCCGAAGTCAACTACAGAAAGTCGACTAGTCAAGTCATATAGTTAGCTTTCCGAGCAGCAAGTTGAAGTCCACTCAAGACAAGTCAGACTTGAGTCAGCTAAAGTCAAGTCATTGTTGCATAACTTGACCAATTTTACCTCACAGAAATGGTTTTGGTATCATTTTGAGCAGCATAAGGAGCAAAGCACACATTTCATACTATTTTAAAACTTTTTATAGTCTATGATACATAAAAATATCCCAAAATATCTCTCACATTTGTTAACTCCACAATTCTCGGAGTGCACAATTTTTTAAAATTGCGAAATTATGATGTAGTGTTAAAGAATATTTAACCAAAGGCCCTAATAGATATAATTAAGATGCTGAAGTTAATTGAAGTCAAGTGAAGTCAGAGTTGAACAACTAAGCTGACTAGTCAGTTGAAGTTCTTGCCAAGCAAGTCAGAGTTTTCACTCTGACAGACTTTGGGGTCTATTTTTACAGAATGAATAGGCCTAGTGTTGTTTTAACCGTAACTGCCGGCAGCTGGGTTTACTGTGTACATTATTCAGCTACGATATGCATGGAAATTCTAATTTCATTGACACAGATCTGTATCTATACAGAAATTCCTAAAATACACAATGTTCCGGACATTTTTATGACTCACCATCGCCAGACCATATTACGTACATATTCTACATTTGTATCTAAGAGTCCTTTCATTGTAAAAAAAATTCAGCAATTTTATTTTGCTGGAGTTTTTACCGTGCACTTTTTTTACGCTTTACTTAGTTAAAATATGTAGACGCCCTCTGAAATCCTATACCGTGACTGAAATCATGTACACATACACAAGAAATATATATATATATATATATTCCCGGAATTTAAAACGCTGGGTGCAAGGTTATGGCTGAAGGTAACTCCGGGAAATTTGCAACTGGTAAAGAGGGCAATTGCTACGCCGCAGGCCAAATGTCTGCTAAGAGCAGTCAACTTGTGCTCCCCGTCAACTTGTGCGCCCCGGTGTCATGTATCGAAGAAATTTTCTTTTCGAAAGCTAATAGCCCCCCTCCTCCAGTTTCATCTGGGTGGTCCCCATTAAACATTTTGTGAAAATTGAGTTACCCCCCTCTTGAAACACATGTGAAAAATGAGTGCCCCCTCTGGCAACTCCTATTCCCCTATATAGTCATAGATAGATAGATAGATAGATAGACATGGTAAGTGCAGCCCTCTAAGCCCAGTTTTGGCACTAAGGAGAGTTGATTGATGAGATGGGAGAGAGAGCGGGAGTCCTCAACATGTTACACATTTACCCCATTTGAGGGATCTTTTACTTGCCCAGCACAGACAGACATTCAACGTCTCATCCGAACAAAATCCAGTTGGGATTTTGCTCATGAAGGTCCACTGAAAATGTTGCCTTCCCAACCAGGAGTTGAACCCATGCCGGCAGAAGACATTCAGTGGAGCAGGTAGGCACCTCAACTATCTGCCACCCAGCTGCTAATAAATAAATAAATAAATTCTGAAAAGTTCCTAGTCTTTAAATTTCCTTTCATTTGGGGGATCGTGATTTATGATTGGCGAAATTCTCACGCCATACTAATGTCACATGTATGGCTTATTTTTTATTTATTCATGTCACATGTAGCAAAATTCTATAAGTATTATTATTGTACTATTTTTGTGAATTTTTAAGTTGAGACTCCATGTAACTGCCTCAATGAATGCCAACCATGCAACATGCCCCACTTCTTAAAAAAAAAAAAATCACGGAAATACCCTGTTATTTGTATGCATGAAAAGATATTCGGGAAACGTGCAGAATAAAAATAAGTTTTTTTAACGGATGAACACTCAACGCTTATGTTAAATAGTAGTCACTAGTTATAAATGGGACGGTCGGGACCAAAAATAGTGGTCTTACAGACGTCTAGAGTGTCTCCAGCCATCACTTTAAATTTAGTGACCTCTTGAGAAGGCCAAACTAGAAAGTCTGGTAATCATTAATTTCTTTTTTTTTCAAATGTGGTAAAATGTCATTAGAGGTTCATTTTAGAGCAATAATTGACATTTTAGACGTCTGGAACACTAGAAAATCGTCGATATACAGTAGTCAACTTTCGAAGTGGATCAAGAATTTACTTCGAAGCAATTCTGACATCAGTTGTTGGTGCTGCATAGTTTTGCGTGAAATGTTAACTTTGATATCTTAGTAATATGCTTGACCGAGATTGTTAGGCTTCAGTCATTTTGATGGTCACCAGACACGATTGTTTGAAGCAAGGTGTAAAATGACTTGTCACACACTAGTGAATACACTGTACGTAGCACCAAAAAAGAGTGGTGATTTAAGAACCTTGGTCACTCAAACAATGCCGAATTGGACCGAAGGAACCTAAACTGTGAAAATGTTAAAAAAAGAAGTCCTCAATTGTCTACTAAATATGGTTGAAAAACACATTTTCACCAGTCACTTGATTAAGTATGCCCCAGCCGGTGGCTCCCCCGCTTGGGTGAAATTTTTCATATCTATTGGAAAAGCCACAGATTTTTGAAAACGGTGAATGTGGAACGTCAAATCGAAAATTGAGCTCAATTGAGTTAACAAAACAATGCCTGCTTATTGCACAGTTATAAAAAGAAATGATAACCTGTTTTCAATTAAGGTCACCATTGCTTATTAGTGTTACAGACCATTTTGCACCTTGTGACAATTAGTGAAGCATGAAGTTTTGTCGGCCAATAAAATGAGCCTTTGCAGACGTCTCAGTGACCCTAAACAGAAATGTCAGAACACCAGCAGACGGTCTAGATATCCAATAAAATGAGCCTTTACAGACGTCTCAGTGGACCATAAACAGAACTGTCAGAACACCAGCAGACGGACTAGATATCCAATAAAATGAGCCTTTACAGACATCTCAGAGGACCCTAAACAGAACTGTCAGAACACCAGCAGACGGACTAGATATCCAATAAAATGAGCCTTTACAGAGGTCTCAGTGACCCTAAACAGAACTGTCAGAACACCAGCAGACGGTCTAGATATCCAATAAAATGAGCCTTTACAGAGGTCTCAGTGACCCGTAAACAGAACTGTCAGAACACCAGCAGACGGTCTAGATATCCAATAAAATGAGCCTTTACAGACGTCTCAGTGGACCCTAAACAGAACTGTCAGAACACCAGCAGACGGTCTAGATATCCAATAAAATGAGCCTTTACAGAGGTCTCAGTGAACCGTAAACAGAACTGTCAGAACACCAGCAGACGGTTTGGATATCCAATGAAATGAGCCTTTACAGAGGTCTCAGTGACCCTAAACAGAACTGTCAGAACACCAGCAGACGGTCTGGATATCCAATAAAATGAGCCTTTACAGAGGTCTCAGTGACCCGTAAACAGAACTGTCAGAACACCAGCAGACGGTCTAGATATCAAATACAATGAGTCCTTACAGATGTCTCAGTGGATCCTAAACAGAACTGTCAGAACACCAGCAGACATTCTAGATATCCAATAAAATGAGCCTTTACAGACATCTCAGTGAACCCTAAACAGAACTGTCAGAACACCAGCAGACGGTCTAGATATCCAATAAAATGAGCCTTTACAGACGTCTCAGTGGACCCTAAACAGAACTGTCAGAACACCAGCAGACGGTCTAGATATCCAATAAAATGAGCCTTTACAGACGTCTCAGTGGACCCTAAACAGAACTGTCAGAACACCAGCAGACGGTCTGGATATCCAATAAAATGAGCCTTTACAGACGTCTCAGTGGACCCTAAACAGAACTGTCAGAGCACCAGCAGACGGTCTGGATATCCAATAAAATGAGCCTTTACAGAGGTCTCAGTGACCCTAAACAGAACTGTCAGAACACCAGCAGACGGTCTGGATATCCAATAAAATGAGCCTTTACAGAGGTCTCAGTGACCCTAAACAGAACTGTCAGAACACCAGCAGACGGTCTGGATATCCAATAAAATGAGCCTTTACAGAGGTCTCAGTGACCCTAAACAGAACTGTCAGAACACCAGCAGACGGTCTGGATATCCAATAAAATGAGCCTTTACAGACGTCTCAGTGGACCCTAAACAGAACTGTCAGAACACCAGCAGACGGTCTGGATATCGAATAAAATGAGTCCTTAATTGTTGCTGTGAGGTAATTTTGAAAAATAAAAATTTTGTAGTATTTACAAAAAATGCATGTTATTCAAACCTCAAAATGACCTGGTTGACAGTTACCAAAATTTTCAATTTTGTGCAGAGACCCATGGTGATAATTTCTAGAACTAACAATGACTGGTTAGACAGTACTGCCTCCTAGTTTTCCAAAGTAAAAAGTGAGACAACAAGCCCCGGTCTCCCCTACTGCACTTATGGGGTTAATACCCTGACCAGAAAATGGTTTGCCATGATATCCACCCTATTGGCTGCACGTTATATACATGGTATTTATTTGGCAGATATTATTTTAATGAAATTTACAAAATATCTTCCATATAATTTTTTCATTTCAGACATTTTAAAAATTTCACACTGGAAACACAACAAAAAGTAGGAATAATTTATATAAATTTAATAAACAGTTTGCATTCAACAGACAGGCTCTCATGAAATAAATACAAAAATTGAGAATGAATAATTTGTGATACATCCGTCAATTAGAAGTTAAAAAGATACACTCATGAACACAACACGCAACCATGCCCTAACGAGAAGAGCACAGAGTTAATTGGTAAGCAAACACAAAAAGCATCACAAATTTTGCAACACGTCAACGGAAAAATACTAGCCCTACAGGCCTTGAAACCGGTACAGAAAACTGATTTGTTTATTATGGCTCATTACAAACATGGTTAATTAATATATTATAGGCTAGGCCTGTGGCAGAAGTACAAGCAAAGTAAAGTTATTTAATACTATAATCTCATTCAATATAATAATCTGGCAAAGGAAGAAATTGCCGTCCGTTCTCCCGTCTCACATGCATGAGTTTTTCCACTCAAATTTTTACACTAAATTCAAGGACTATTCCAGGGTGAAAATTAGGCCTATCAATTTTAAAGGACCTTGTGCAGCATTTTTGAAGAATTTCCTCACAGACTTAATCCGTTTGTTTTGAGATCACTGGCTGTACATTTCAAATCACTCAACATTCATGCGACAATAGATTTTCAAGGTTTTGTTCAGCCGATATTTATTGCATGACAGTCAGGATTCCAGGACTACTTTAAGGACTTCTCCAGGTCCAGCACCACTTATTTTTTACGGACTTTTAAGAATTATGTGTTTTACAACTGCATGAGCTCCTCCAATGCCCGTCTGTGTAATATTACTAATAAGTTATTGATAAAGACATTTTTGGCAATTTTTCGGGCAAGGTTTATGATTAAAACAACTAAATTAATTTCCATGCATATTAATCACATCTTAGGCCTCTCAATCTCTCATCCTACCACAATGCATTGAATGCAATAACAATTTAGCACCCCCCCCCCCTGCAAAATTAGAATTTTTAAATCAAGGCCCAGCCAAGATCTCCATAAAAAATTGAAATAGGCATTCTCAAAAAGTCTGTCACTGTCTGCAAACGCCACCTGCTTCACTCTCTGGGTGACGGTGCCTGGATGGTGCCTGGATCGTTCACCAAATTATGCAAAATTTATAAATTACTCAATGACATAACTAATTAATGTATAAATGAACATTTTCTCATTGAAAAAGTATGCAAATGATAGGCATAAATCAACACAATAGCCAATATTAGCCATGAAGGAATACAAATAAAATACACAAAAGAATGACTAATTACAATGCACATGTTATGCTGTACAAAGAGAATAAAATTCAAATGCAACATATTTCAGGCAAAACATTGAGAAATACAATTTAACCTAGGCTAAATGCATTCATATTATATATTAGCTATACAATTCCCAAGGACAGCAGAGTCCCAAAATAGCAGCACTTTGAAAAATAGAATAATTCACATCAAAGCTTTTGTTTGAATAAGATCTATAATCAAATGATAGTATCAACAAGTTTAAAACACAAAATAAATAACATGCCCAAATGTTGCAAGAAGAAATTATGAGAAATCCATACAAAACGGAAAGAGTGATTGGGCTCAGATCACAAAAACTTGACAAAATAAATTAGAACTTTTTTTTTCTTTCGCTAATTGATTAATAGGCCCTAGACATTTTAGAAATAAAGAGGCCCATTGGACAAGATCTATTTACAATGGAGTGAGTGAGCGAGTTTGTGTTTTATGCCCCATCTGCACCAGTGTGCGCTATAAAGAGGCAATCTATTTACAATTTTACATTATAAAGATGAATTCAGAATTGGCTCATTTCACATAATAATGGCACACAACATTGAACATTGTTTCAGACGTTTTGAGAGCTTTTAAAAATTTTTCTCACACATAACCGCATAAAATTTCCGACCGCTGTTTTTCGAAGTCTCCTTTCAATTCACTGATGTCCTTTTCAGCATCGATTACCTGTTTAAAAGAAATTATAATTTAAAAGTTACAATATTCATGATGCACGACGTGATAATAACAAAGAAAATCAGTGGCGGATCCAAAGGGGGGGGGATATACGGCTAGTAGCTGACAATGAACTGAAAATATCACTTTGTGCAGGAGGAAGGAGGTCACAAGTGGCAACTTGCCAAGGGCTCTTTACCCGGTCTTATTTATATTAATGCAGAGACTGAGGTTTGCACTGAGCCCTTCCCGGAAATGAACGTTTTTTTACATGTCCACGCAAAATTTAATTTAATTATTTACAAGGCTTTAGCCAGGTGATGAAGCTGTGTTTAGCCAGATTCATTGTACTGTTCCAAAGTTGTTTTGCCAAATAATAGAAATGAATAGTATTTTTTGCCCATTTCTTCAGCCATATCAGAATTGTGTTAGCATTTTGCTATTTGGCTAATGGCCAGCTAATCCCTAGATTTATTAAACCAAAATGTGATCAGTTTCTGGTCACTGATTATATGTTTGAATACTAACCAACACAGGAGCAGGGACGGGGAATTTGTCTCCCGAGATCAACCAGTCTTCATGGAGCTGATGGAGGTCTTCCAAATATTCTATCGGAACGCATGCCTCTTCTTTCCGACTTCTCTTTCTCAATCGTTCCAAGCAGGTGTCTGGACTAGCGCGTAAGTATACTGAAAATTAAATGGAGATCAAATTATTAAGATGGACTTGTTCAGGGCAACAAAAATGTGTATTTCCAGGCAATTTGATAAATACTACAAAATTCCCCTAATATGGTTGAGTATCAGCTTCCAAGTCAGAAATTTGGACAAAAATTTCCAGAGATTTAGAATTTCTATGCGATGACATGTCTGAATTCCCAACTTTTTCCTGCCATGAATGAAAACCTCACAAAAAATTGAAAAAATCGATCTAGTTTATTTGAAAAATGAGTCAAATTTTATACACAATTCAAAATTTACTTATTAAATGATTCAGTGTTTATTTTTTATTCAAAACTCACCAATGAGATCTATGCTAACTCGGCAATTTTTCGTCATCCAATTAGGGGGGGGTGATAATTCCAAAATGTTTCTGTGTGGCATTTTTTGTGTGACCTGGACCTAGTTAGGCAACACGGTTGCACCCGTTTGTCAATATAAGCCGAAAACCCATATGGACGGAGCCTTTGAAGGTTGACGCGAAGAAATAATGACGAAAATTACCCAAAAAAATCATATCTCGAGAACTATTGGTCTTAGAGACTTGTGAATAGGCTCAAATGAACCGGAATCCTCACTTTTATATCAGTGTTTCATAGTAACTATAGGCCTAAGGGCAATACTTTTTTTGTTATTGGACAAAAACCGATTTTTTTGCTCTTTTCCGACAGTATACAAGTGTAAACTCGCATTGCAGACTGTGTGTGTAGTGTTAGAGCCTAAATAATTGCAAAAATTGCTCAATCTATGTTTACATTTAATATATATATATATTATATATATATATATATATATATGCATTTGACAGTTCTATTCCATATTATTAATTACTGAATCATACTATACCAAGTTGTTGCATACCGTGCACAGATTATGCTTAAATTGATTTGATCAGTGAGATACTTGATTTACTTATGACAATAACATTAATATTTAGTTTCCTATAACTGCGTGGTATTCTGTGTGGAGCTATCTTAAAAGTCTTGAGGTTCACTGACAAGATCTTTGACAAGCTTAAAAAACAAGTGACATTAACAACACCATAATAATTCTATTTCACATGTGAGACAGCAGTAATGCCAGTAATGGCATGAAATTAACTTGAAGAGGATAGCATAAATAATGAATCTATTAATACTAAAAGTCAAATACTGGAAAATGACATCCCTGATGGACAAGTAACTCTAAAATTGATTGTTAATCAGATTCATTTGTTTCCTATGCTCATCTTGCAGTAACAGGGGCATCAGTTTCATTTTAATGTGGTGAATCAAGTAGCCATCACATCTTTGTGGAAGATGTCAGGGGAAAAATTATAAATTTTTTTGATTCAGAAACATGTATACTTTGGTCAAAAAGTGGTGGGGCAAATGCTTCACCAGCTCCACCTACAATGATGCCACTGTGCAGCAATGATAAATTATAAAAAGAAAATAGAGGATTTTTCAAGAAGTCTTAAGAGAAACAAGAAGATGAGACAGGATCTAAACATTTTTAACAGTAGTATGACTAAACAAAACAATTTACAATGTATTGACTGTGCCTGACATCTTATCAGGAATATTGGTCCATACCCTCAAAGTTTGGGTTTGCATATAGCTCTGAAAATAGAGTAAGCTGTTTCTCCGAGGAGAGAAAGATTAAGCTGAAACATCTACCTCAGCCAAGTGACCTTTTGCCAATCCCAGGAACTTCTTGAAAAATAAAGTTCTTTCTCCAGCACCCCCTTGCTTAATTCTGTGGTGAATGCCTTCAGTGACATTGAATTCTCCAGCATCTTGTGACTGAGCACTTTGTTTCTAGCACTCTTTATCTCGTTGAACCAACTGACTTTTGACCAATGAACAGGCAACCAAAGAAAAGCAAAAGTTACACAGACAACAAGTGACAAAAGATGACCAGGAAGTACTACTTGAGGAGAACAAGTCATCAATTTCTTGTTCAGAAACAATTTCAGGCATGAAACTGGGATGTTGACAGTCTCTGTAAAGTAGCAAACACTAAAAATTGAAAAAAAAAAGTTTTATTCGTCAGGTTACGTTATTTATTTAGTCAAATCAAGTCTGTTTGAAAAATGGCTACACTGTAAAGTGGATGTGGCTTCACAGTAAAGAGAAAAATGTTACGCATATGTATAGAATTATAGACAGATTGTAAAATTTGAGATACAACATGCCAAAAATACAAAATTTCTCAATTCCTAGAATTTGTGACATGTTTCTACAGTAGGTGGAATAAACATAAGCCTTTTTTGCGAACGGGAACTTAATATTTCTGCTTATCAATATTAGTTTGAAAATTCAAGATCACCTTTGTATATCAGAATATCTGATCCATCACCACCATAAGAAGTCACACATTCACAGCTTAACCTTGATAATGCTGCTTCAGTTTGCAAAACCTGTCAGTGTCCTCTAGATAAGAAAAGAAACTAACCAAAAAGTAAAATTACAAATATAGTGAAATGTACTGTCCCCAGGAGACTTCTTACATTTTCTTACATGAAAATTGGTAAACAAAATTAGGCCTACATTTCTTCACCAAACACACACTTTAAAATATGAGGAAATGACTGAAGACAAATAAATCTCAAGTCATTATAGTGCTGACGAGGATAAAACCAGAACACATACATCACCTAAGACAAAGATAGACACTGTTACACAGAAAGACTTATTTGGCTAAAACTGCAACATCAATCTTCAATGTTTAGGATGATACTTCAATTTTTGGATGATAGAGCAAGTGGAGCAGAAATTTTTTATTTAAAGCTAACATTCTTCAAATTAGGCCTATAAAGTTCCAAAAAAATCGAAAATATAAGGTTTTGCACAAAATCAAGGTTTTTTGGCTATATCTTAAAAAATAAGGCAGATAGGCATATATTTACTATGAAAGACGAATATAAACTTAGGGATTGCGAATGATTTGAGCCTATTTTGAAGTCTGTATGTGCATTGGTTCTCGAGATATGGCATTTTCGGGTAATTTTGCAGTCGGTTCAAAAGCCGTTATCTTCAAAGCCTCCGTCCATATGGGTTTTTAAAACCAAATAATGCAATTGAGGTACCTTTGGGTTTCTTTTGACCTATATTTTCATATTCCATCCACACAGGTATGATTTTCTAAAATTTTTAAAATAACACCCCCCCCTAATCCAATCAAACCATTCGGATAAAACAGCGTGGTCCACTGACGGTAATCTTCCAGATTTGAACAAATTCTCGATAAAACAATATTTTCCGCTGTACAGAGAGCGTTCCATCATTTTCACAGGGGCAAGCTGGAAAGTAAGACGATTTTTTAAAATCATTATTATATAAATATGAATTCAACAGAATTTCTATATATATAAGAAGTTATAAAATTTGTCTTCCTAGATTAAGAATACAATAATAACATGGGTGCATCGTATAATAAAGTTACTTCTTCCTTAGCAGACAGGTGAATTTAGAAATGAAAATTTTAATATTAAAAGTTTGGAAACTTGACAAATTTTGTATAGACCATATTTTTTTTTGAAAACTGAGGGTATTCCTGGACTTTATATAAAATTCAATACTTCTGGTATGTTGCACAGTTCATTCGTAGTACCTCAAGAGTTTCGAAACACCTTCAACTTTCAAATTTTTCTCCCATAACTTTTGCCCCCATTTTAGAGACGGTTTTAACATTTTCTCCCAAAAGTTTTACTCCATATTTACCTGTTTGGAAGAATGTGACTGAAGCATGGTCAGCTGAACGTAGGACTGGAAAGTTAACGCCCACCGAGATGGATCTTTGTACATCATTTCCTAAAGGAAAAAATGAATCATTTAATTATGAGTGAGTGAGTGAGTTTGTGTTTTACGCCCCATCAGCACCGTTCATTTAATTATGAACGTATATTTCCAAATATTACCATCATATGTTACATTATTAAATATTAAGTAATTAACTGTGATTTAAGCACTTACCAATGTATTGTGACCTCTCACATCTTTCCACAGCTCGACTGGTTCAGATAATACCTGCAAAGTAAAATATTACAAATTAGAAAAGTAAAAGTAAAGTAAAATACTGAACGCAGGCTTCTGCAGAAGCCTCTATGTTCAGATCTATGTAAAAGTTTGTGCTGCGGTGATAACTAGGTATTGTTCTTGAATAGTTGAGTATCTGGACTAGGTAATATACTTGAAAAATGGACTAGGTAATGTACTTGAATAATGGACGAACTAGATATAACAGTCCAAAAATAATAATAATGGACGAACTAGATATCAGTCTATGAACATATATACAGTAACTACAGTAATATAAAAAACAAGTCTGTGAGCATCTCTTTCATATAATAAACAAATCCAATAGATGAGCATCTTAGGTATGGTATCCTTTGACAGGTAAATACACAGCTGATCAGAGGAAAGCTGAAAGTTAAGGCCTCTCACGATGCCTCCACCGTATTTAGCAATCCCTTAAAAAGTCATTGTAGTACGTAGATCATTTGGCATGTTATCGATCCTTTGGCATATTAATCCACAGGGTCTGGGTTACATTTATTAGTCCCTAGCACCTTCAAATTATTAAATAGTAATTTCTAAGGTGAGCTAAGGCCTCTCACGATGCCTCCGCCCCCTTTCCCACTAGCTCAAGCTATGTCTGCTTCCGGATCATAAAACACTGGGTGATTTACCCAGAACTTATCTAAACGAGCTTTGAATGAATCCAAGCTCGGGGCACATACCACATGTTCTGGCAGACTGTTCCATAAACTCGGTATCCTATTTCTGAATGAATGTTTACGAATATCCAGCCGGTGGGTCCTTTCAAGGAATAACTTCAGTCGGTGACCTCTCGTTTGTTGATTTGCTCGTTGTAAGTCAAGTGAGACCTCAGCATCGTATATATTGTGAATAATTTTATATGCCTCAATTGCATCCCCACGCATTCTTCTAAATCGAAGAGTTGAAAGTTTGAGAGTTTTCAGTCGCTCTGGGTACGACAAATGTTGGAGGCCGTTAACTTTTTAGTTGCAACTCTTTGGACTGATTCAATTTTCCTGATGGTACCTTTTTTATACGGACTCCATACAGCTTGTCCGTACTCCAAAATTGACCTTACCAGTGTCACGAAAATTGGCTTGAATATCTCCGGCTCCAATTTGTCAAATGTCCTCCTGATAATACCCATCATTCTGTTTGCTTTGTTAACTATGTTGGAAATGTGGCTCTCAAAGCTCAATTTACTATCAATTGTTATTCCTAGATCCTTTTCCTCTTCAATTCTCTCCAAATATGAAATATTTCCTGTTGCTGTCTTGAGGAAGAGACTTGACGGCCGTGGGTCATCTTCATGTCTTGACATTACCATGCGTTTACATTTATCGGGATGAAATTTGAGAAGCCACTTGCCAGTCCATTGCTCTAATTTGTTCAGGTCATCCTGTAGTTTGTCTTGATCTGCCGTTCCCGGGGTCCATTTTGAGAAAATCTTTGTGTCGTCAGCAAATAGATAAATGCTTGAAGAAATATCGTCAGGAAGGTCATTTATAAATATGACAAATAATATGGGCCCCAGCACTGACCCTTGTGGGATCCCACTTTCAATCACCGAAGGGGCGGATTTTACTCCTTTAACCACAACTCTTTGCGTTCTGTTTGTGAAAAAGTCTCTTAACCAATCACTCAATAGTCCATCTATACCATAGCTTCGGATTTTGGCTAAAAGCCTCTGGTGTGGTACAGTGTCAAACGCCTTTTGAAAGTCCATGTATGCTATTTCAATAGTCTCTCCCTTATCCAAAGCTGCTGTCCACTTGTCAAGCACTTCCAATAGCTGCAGAACTGTCGATCTTCTTGGGATGAATCCGAATTGCTTCCTCGAGAAGAGCTTATTTTCCAGCATGTAATCCATCAACTCATCTCTCACAATGCTTTCCATTATCTTACACACGACGCTAGTCAAACTGACTGGCCGGTAATTATTGCACAATTTCTTGGGGCCCTTCTTGTGAAGTGCACAGACCTCCGCTTCCTTCCAAGCAGCTGGAAGTTTGCCTTGATTGAAAGAGTTTGTAAATATTATACACAAGGGTTTCGTTATGAAGGAGGACAGTTCCTTAAGCACTCTCGGATGAATTTTGTCGGGACCAGCTGATTTGTTAATCTGTAATTTGGCTAACTTCTTGGCGATCTTCTCCCTCGTAAATGTAACATTGTTGATACTGGATGTCGATTTCCTCTGAAGTTCCGGCACCTCGCCTTGCGGTTCTTTTGTGAATACTGAAGTGAAATGGTTGTTTAATGCTTCAGCCTTGCCCAAATTTGTAGACACTGCTCCCGATTCGCCTTCAAGGTCGGGAATTTCATGTTTTATCCTGATTTTGCTATTTACATATTTCCAGAATTTCTTGGGATTTGTTTTAATATCCCTGGCGATGTCCTTTTCCAATGCTGACCTCGCTTTCCTGGTAGCCTTGCGAACTTGGTTCCTGCATCGCTTATATTCTTTGAGTTTATCCGGAGATCTTGTCTCCATGTATCTTCGCCAAGCTATATTCTTCTTCTTTATTCTTGATATGACAGTGTTGTCTAAGGGAACCGGCTTTGGCTTGAAGACTGTGCTAATTCTTCCATGGGGTATGCAGGAATCTTGCGCTTTGGCAAAGATTTCTTGAAATATGTTCCACTGCTCATCCACGTCATCCATATTCAGAATTTGTTCCCAATCTAAATCCATCATGGATCTAAATTTTGCATAATTCCCTTTGTTAAAGAAGTACTTCATACACTTTTCAGCACTATCCAAGCTGTAGCATTTAAAATTGATTAATAGTGTGCAGTGATCACTACGTCCCAGTGGGCTGTCATATGTTATCGATTCCACCATTTCTTCTTCATTTGTAAAGACAAGATCTAGCAGAGAAGGGTTGTCCCGGCCTCTGCTTCTAGTAGGTTCTCTGATATGCTGTGTCCAGTAAGTGGAAGTAACTGCATCAATGAATGATTGGGCATGTCTATCTCTTGTAGAAATATTGTTCCAATTTATGTTTGGGAAATTAAAATCACCCATAACGATTTTGTGGGATGCGTTTAGTTCATCCAATTCCTTGATATACTCATTTAGTGCCTCATTGTTTTCTTCGCCAGACGATGGGCTTCTGTAGATAGCACTTAGCAGGAGTTTGTCGCTTCCATTCAGCTGGATGGTGATGTTTAGCTTCTCACCAAAGTGACTGTTGATGGACAGCTCTTGCGCTCTTAGAGTCGTTTTAGCGTAAATGCAGATGCCTCTACCTTTGTTAAAATCTGAGCAGTGTAGATCAAAGCCGTCTAAACACAATTCGGCCTCTGTTGGTGAATAACGCACATTTTTCGGCCATGATTCCGTAATTACTATTATATCAACATCCATATTTGCCAATCTTGCTTTCAGTTCAGTCAGTTTCCCCAGCAATGAGTCTGCATTTGAGTACATGATTTTTAATTGTTTTTGAGTGGTTCCGTTCGTTCTGGCATGGGCCGTATCACACTGCCCTCCAGTACTACTAGGTCCCCTATGAGTACCTACCTCACTGGTTTTTGAAGTGGCAATTCTGGCATGGGCCGCATCACGCTGCCCTCCTGATATACCATAATCTCTGACTACACCAAGATGCCCTTGATTTAATCTGATTTCTTCACCTCCTGAACTTTCCAAAAACCCGGCATTCCAGTTACTCTATGTTTTGTCCCACCAGCAGATTTTTCCTTGGCTTCCTTCAGGTGTACTTGAAGCTCCAGTCGCTGCTGCTTGGTGAGATCATGACTGATTCCAATGTCTTCATACTGGCTGCCTTTCAATTGTTTTGATCCTGTCAGAATTTTCCCTTTTGTTTCTCCGTTCTTTAGCTGGATGATGATAGGTCTGGGCCTGGTGTTGTCAGCTTTCAATTTACCAATTCGAATGTAATTGGAACAATCGGCCATGTCGATGTCCTTGTGGACAACTTTCAAGAGAGCCAAGCATCTGTTTTTGTCATCTTCTTTCTTCTGTTCACCATTTTCTTCTTTCGACTCGCTTAGACCATGAATGATCACGTTGTTCTTCCTTCTCTCGCGGTCTTCAATTTCTCTAACGAGCGAGCTGTATGACTTGGGCTCTTTTAAGACATCCTCAGCTGACTTAGTAGCGATTTCCTTGACTCTATCTTCATTTGTCTGGAGGGCTTCTTTCTCAGCAAGAGCTGATTCAATCTTCATGGTTACGGCAGCCATCAAATCTTCTTTCAATTTATCTTGAGACGCAACCATTTTAGAACTGACCAGAGTTTCCATCTTGTTTTCCAACTCACTCTCGGAGGTATTTACCCTATCTTCGAGCGCATCCATCCTCTTTTCCACCCGAGATAGCTTGCCTTGCATAAATATCATTTGCTTGTGAAGGGATTCAGCACCAACTTTGCAATTTTTACAGTACCAGTACAACTGGTCAATTTGTTTTTGCAGGGTTGTGTATTCCGTAGTTGTAATGCTTTGGCACGCAATGTGCGACTTTCCATTACACACACCGCAAGTAAGGATACTGTCCCGGCTCGAGAATTTCCTTGCACAATCTATACAGGCATCCATGGTTAAACAATTAATGCACTTATGTAGACGGACTTACTTCAACACTGATAAGAACTTGTAGAAGTAGCTGACGGCTTCGATGGTGCTTTGTATCTCTTAAAGTTCCACTGTTCTGTGTCAGATTCTTGCGACTCTGGTTCCGACTCTTGGTGTGATTGAAGGGCAAGCCGAACGTCCTTTTCTTGTTCGCAGAACCTGACTAAAGAGTCCCACGTAGAGAATTCCTCATTGAATATACTTATTACTAATTACACTATAATATATGCCATGAATACAGGGCTCGACATTAACACCTGTCCTACTGTCCTGGACAGGTAAAAGTGCCTGTAGGAGCCTGTAGGACAGGTAAACCCATCCAGTGACCTGTCCCAGTGGACAGGTAAGAACAAATCCTCAAATTTGTGACATTTATTTGCCTAAAAACATGAAGGAAAAAGAAGTTTTGTAGGCACACAAACTAATTTATAGTTATAATAGAGGACACAGTTAAATAATTTAAATATTTTTCAACTCCTCAATTCGGAATAAAATGCGCAAATTTATGATTAAGGACAGGTCACACGGATTTTCGGACAAGTAAAATCTTGCCAGCACCTGTCCCATGGACAGGCAGCTCCATTTTCTTAGTGTCGAGCCCTGCATGAATAACTTATTGTGACATTATATTGACAGGTTTTTCTTATTGACCTACCTCAACATTTGAAGAATTTTTGAAGTACTTCAGGAATGTGCTTTTTCCGCAACCAATGTTGCCCTCAACTGCCACCTGAAAAGAATTTAAAATATCGGTCGGTCAAAAATAAATAGACTGAATATTAGTGAATAACACTGATTCTAATTGACTCAAGTTGAATTAAATTTACTCATTTGATAGAAATTGTATCCCCCCTTGAAATGCTTGTTTTAAAAGTAAAAGAAAAGTTAGTACCCCCTTGGGCAGAAATGGCCCACCTCCCCAGTTGTAAATTCTAAACGGTTATTAATTATTTTCCCAAATTTACCGTAAATTTCTTCTTTGGTTTGCAAGGCCATGGAATAGTTGTGTCATTGTAACATTCTGAAAAGAAAAAGAAATGCAACAATTATAAGGGCCCAATAAATAGCAGGTGAGTTGACTGTAGACCAGACGTGCAGACGGCAAAGCCACTTTATCAGTTTAATCTAGATTGTCATTCGTCCTTATTTGAGTGCGTCACCATACACTGAACAAAAATAACATCCTGAAAAGCCTGAAATAAATTTATGGACGGCAGCACAGTAAAACTAAAGGCATGAGTCACAATTTTTTTTTACACTTTTCCTTTCCAATTAGCTAGCCTACCATTTTGAGTTGGTATTCTTAGTCTACGGTCTAGACCAACTGTTACACTGGAATATGATTTTGGCATTTCACATTTCAAATTTCAGCCGCATATAGTATGTTTTAGAATCAATTCATTCCTTTTGTTTGATAAAACAATTTGCCAGATAATTAAGATAGGATATGTATCATCATTCTGTTTGTAGCCTTTTGTATATATAGTAGGCCTACTAGTACTGACTGCAACTTCAACTTTTTACAACATTCATGATTCAACAAGGCTCATTCATTGCAGCTGCAGTTCCACTTCAGCTCAGAACTCCAACTGGACAAAAAATGGGGGAAGAAACACAGGCCAAGAGCTTGCCTGGTGTCTCTGACTTACCAATACTGTTCTCAGTTCCAATACTGCACAATCCCAACATTTTGAAGCGAAGAAGACACAAATTTCTCAAAATTTTGAAGAACTTGACAGAAACTCCCTCCACTGCCTGCAGCTTCTTGTTGTCAAATCTTCCCGCGTAGATCGGCCAATCAGAGAAAAGTAGGTCGGCGTGGCCCAGTTAAAATTAGGTCAAAACGTTGCGCCCTCTATCAAACGAAACGCTTGCAGCAGCAAACCCTCACCCAATGTAAAATGGCGGGAAAATGAGAATCAAGGTGTTTGACGTCATTTGAAACTCAGTCTTATGTTAGGATCATTAGACTAAATCAGATTTTCAGCTAGAATAAATAAAATGCATCTATGGCAACTTCATTGGAACCATTTCAATTGTAGTTTGACCCTAAAAAGGCAGGGTCTCTGCCACTATTAACTTTTCCAGATCTATAGAAAAAAATTAAACAATACAATTTTATTTATTGATCCAGATATTAGCCTAAGTAGAGGATACACTTATAGCAGCTTCTAAGCAGCACAATTAAAAAAAAAAAGAAACCATGCAGTTTTAAATTATCTGCATGGATCTGGATAGCACCTTAATTACCATCCACACAATTAAGGGACCCCTTCTTAGTTCTTACCAAAAAGATGGTTCTAAAGTGAGTGAGTGAGTGAGTTTGTGTTTTACGCCCCATCAGCACCGGTGTGAGGGATGGTTCTAAAAAGCAGGGAAATGGGAACACTGCAACAAATCAAACAATACAAAAAATAACTTTTTATCTTGGTGATTTAATGTCAACAATTTTTGTCACAACAACAACAACATCATTACATTTAGACAAGAGCCATTCACACTTTATCGAGGTGAAATTGATGCAATTGGTTATAAACTATTTCTAACAACATTTTTCCATTCATAGCCCATAGATACACTCATAAAACAACAACTATAACATTCGCATACATCCACCCTAGAAAATTGCATATAAATAGATCATCCACTGACTGTCCTGTACATAAAAAAGTTGGCCAGTTACGTAATTATCTGTAGAATGGCCGAGACTCCGGATCTGACGTCACTTTTTTCAGAAAATGACTCTCTGTAATACTGACTAGATGAAAGTGGAAGTAAAATTACCAAGGATAGTCTAAAATTTACACAGAAAATATTTTTTACTATAGCAGGTTAATTAATAATTAAATATTGTAGAAATAAGGCAATTCATTAATCACTATGAAACAGGAGGAAAATTATCCAAAAAGATACCGTTAATTAGGCCTACTGTTGAATAATTTAGGCCAAACTTCACTAAAAAGTAAGCCTGTTTAACCTTAAATTTAACTGGCAGATTAAATACCAAGGTCACAAAACTAGCAATATTTTTAAAATTTTTACTGTCAGCTTATTTGACAAAAATAATTAACTAAATCTAATATGTGTAAATTGGGTTGCACAAACTGTACCAAATAAGATATTTTTGAACGCATTATCATCACAAAAGTTCATGCACAAAATTTTGTTTAAAAACAATCATAGGCCTACATATATCATCGCTGGTACTCCCAATATTAAGCCCAGGGAAAAATAACAACAAAATGCATAAAAACATATTCAAACAGAAAATAATTATGTCATATTGAAATCAACTGACTGCATGAAGTAGAAAACAATTGAAATGCTAATAAGGCAATTGTAAACAGACTTACTGTACGACAATTGATCAGGTACAGCGGCATGTTAAAATTATTCTGAAGGAAAGCATGAAATTTAGCACAGTGAGAGAACACGAAGAAAAGGAAGATTTTGAAATATAGCTATGAACAGACATAAACTTTTGTGCTTCTATTACAATATTTGTCCTCATTATTTGGCGAAATAAAAATGTTAATACTTAAATATCTACAACGTAACAACAACAAATTAAGGTGGACAATTGTAACCCACAGAAGATTTGTGTCTCATTGCATTGTCCATTGTCGTGACATACAGATTAATCTCAGCCGTATCAAGAGCCATATTGCATCATCCGTCCAAATAACAGAAGAGTCACAACAGTCAAAAGGAATAATTGTCCTACTTGTAACCGTTGTAACTTAATCAACAGTATCCCAAAATAATCACACTGTAATACAATGTCCTCTTCTACGAAATTGGTTGAAGACAAGCACAACCAATTTTATCTTGGATGATTTGCATGTATGTTGTGATGCAGAGTTACACACATGTATACTTTCTTTTTCTCTTTCTCAAAAAAAAAAAAATATATTATAAGTATGTTATATTGTCCCAGATTTCACCCACAGAATCAACCTGGCTTTACTCAGAATTCTAGACTAAATCATTTTTCAAGCATCATCTTTCTCACTTTTGACTTCATAGTGTAATACTTATTATTTAAGTTCTCATTTATTCACCAAAATACAACCAACAAGCTAAGTGTATTATTATTCTTCAGTATTAGTTTGCAAGACTACATCACTGGCAGTGTCTTCCTAGCTATTAATATCCATACGAGGGGCGTTCAGAAAGTTCTGACCAATTTTTCTGAGAGATGCTTATATTTGATCTAGAGTCTTCAAATTTTCAGGAATACATCTTGAGGTATCAGGGAAACAAATGGCCAAGCACCATTGAAACACAATATTTTTAAGTTGTTATTTTGTTACCATGGAAACGGCAAGATGGGGAACCCAGCGCAGCTCATTTTTCTAGTGAACTCAGCGTTGTGTTTTCCCTGAAATCTAGGGTCAAATTATGTTAAAAAGGACTACAAACCTGTGCAGGGCCTACTGGCAATTGTGATTGTAACTCTATGATGTCACAATGTTGTGCCAATCCATTGTTTAGCCATTTAAACCTGATTTTTGCACTATAAAGAGTGATTTTCGATGAGCATTTTACATGGACCCGAAACGCGATCAGAGAGCTTCAATCAAATTGTGTTTTCTCACAGGAAAGAATGGTACACAAACCCAGGATCTCATTAGGACAGCATTTCTAGATATCTCGGTGATGATTTAGCACCATGTGACTGTTGTTTATTCCCTAATCTAAAAGATGAGCTGCGAGGTGAAAGATATGCAACAAATCAGGACTTTTGACATGCCATTTTCAGGGCTTTTCTAAGTTTAGTTAAGACTTTGAAAATTGCTTCACCGTGTGGATTGAAAGGATGAAAAAATTAGTTTCATGCCACAGAGAGTACTTCGAAAAATTGTGAAACTGCTGGTGAACATCTATGTTCACAATTAATTGTGTATATGCAATACATTTTATGGCGATTTACACAGCTAAATTGTTGAGTTTTGTATGAAAAATTAAGCTGCGCTGCCTACTGCAAGGTGTGGTTCCATGGTATAAGAAAAGTAAGTTAAACATTGGCCACAGATGTAATATTTTCAGAATCAATGGTTATACACCTGAATTTTGTACTGTGAAAATTTCATTCAAGTACGTCAAAGAGAAAGGCCTGCTACAAAAATTGGTCAGAACTTCCTGAACACCCCTCGTATATATATATATATATATATACATATATGTGTCGATCACAGTGGCGTCTGTAGTGCCCCCATAGGGACGCCACTGTGATCGACACACATATTGGACCTGTGCCCCCCCCATATGAACTTTCCAACTGTGGCTAAAATGTACAGTCAGTATAGACGGTGCCCCCCAGAGAATCGCGTGCCACTCAGGTGCCTCCCAGTTACGCCACTGGTCGATCATACTGTACAAGTGTAGTTGGCTATATTTTCATACAAAACATCTCAAAACTGTTTCAAGTACCAGTTAAATGTATGCTAAGATAAACCCTTAAGTCAGGTGAATCATGCCAAGAAATTGGCAATACAATATATCAATAATTGGTTTATTTATCCCTATATCTTGCCTATTTCTTTTTAACATTTAGTCCCTACAGAAATAACCCCTCATTGAAAACGAACCTCTGGGTATATCCAGATCATCATGTGACATTTCACTCTGAAATTTTGAGGAGACTGCCCGGAAACAAATCTTGAAATCCAGGACCAGAAATCTTCCCCATTCCCACCCACCTCTAGGATATGAGCCAAGAACTAACTCTCTCTTAAATTTACAAGAAACTTTGAAAAACGGACAATATCAAACAGTTCAAAATGAATAAAAACAACAAATTTGACATATTATGTACACATGGAAACCAACAATTATGTCATATAAAATTAAACTGTAAGTTAAATACATTTAAATTAAGAATACTAGTAAAAGTTGAAGAGAAGAAACAGTGAAAAAACATGGCTGCAAGCCAGCATTTCAAACAACAGAGTCACTATATTCAGTTTTGGTGGAAAACGTATAAAATTATTTTGGCAAGAAATGTCAATTCAATAACTGATTGCATCACATAAGTATTAAAGTTAGACATTATGATCTCATGTAATACGTTAAGAAGACTGAAAAGTCTACAAAATACCTAGTTGCATAAATATCATATGTATCATATATCATACGCTAATCATCAATCTGTCAATAGCATAATCATTTTAAATACGGAGTTTGGGTTTTCACAATATTACAAATGGAAACCCATCCCCCAATATTTCATATTCCTAACATCTGTACATTTTCTTTACTTGGCAATAACATTCTGACGAGGTAGTCTCAAATGGTTTTCTGCAAAGAGCAACCACCCCTTGGCCAGCCTCTGCAGCTGTGATATGCAACCTCATACTTAGAATCTGCACCAAGACGTCTTTTACATAATAAATTTACTCCAGTGAGCACCCACACACCCATATGCCTTCAACCTTTATCATATTTATGAGACGGTAGAAGGGAGAGCTTACTTCTCGGATCCTCCTCATCACAGAGCCATCATTTATTACAGTTTGATAGCAAATTACGAGCTAAAGATTGTTTCAACCTGGGAAGATAACAAGTATCCTTGAATTATCTAAGTTTCTGAGGGTTATTAGTCATCACCCTGAAGACTTAGGTCAATTGAGCTTATAACTTAAAATCTGCAAGGTAGATACCGACTCTTACCATTTTGGCATTCACGAGTCATGACTTTAGAATATTGCACTCAGCCAGTGACTTATAGCATGTATAGGATAATTATAACTAGAAATAAATATGAGATATCAATATTTACATCTTTATCACACAGAGTTATTCCTATAAATGAAACATAACCAACTGAATGTCGAACATCCAGTAGCAATAAATAAATACTTATGTTGGATTTGATGACCATCATTCTAAGCCTACGAACTGGGCTTGGTATAATGTATTTAAGATGGTTTAACAAACACAACGTCATGCTCATCAAATTTCACATTTAGTCGATATAATATTAAAATCATGAAATAAATACTAACTGCCAATACGTTCTTTTTTACAATATTTACACAATGTAGGCCTACTTGACTTCTCTGCAATGGTTAAAAATCTGCATCATCATTAAATAACAAGAACCCAGGGGTTCAAAATGGAGGTGGTGTAGTGTCTTACTTTATATCCCCTGAAAAAGACTTAATCCCTGAGTGGCCAGAACCAGGTGCTGTTCATATTGTGTGCTAAATTTCAGAATTTTAAAAATAATCCATTTCAAGCAAAATTGTACACTAAACTATACAGGTATATGGATACAAAAGTAACTTCCTAATATGATTAAGTAAATATTTGTTGAAGTTCACCGATTAATTGCTTACCATTAATTTTTGAGAAACCTAAAATTTGAGAAAAATATCAGAAATCCTCCTTTTTCCCATTTTTTTGGTTTTTATGAAAATTTCATAAAATTGGCCCTCCAAATGAGTTTAGTCATTTAAAGAGGTATAATTTAGACATCTAAATGCAAAATTTCCCAAAAGGAACATTAAGGGTATTCAATGCATATGATGGCAGAATTTCATGCTGATAGATATAACTGTTTCAGAGTTCTGCTCTGGAAACGAAAAAAATTTATTTTTTTAAATTTTCAATATTTTATAAAAACTCTACCAATTGCTTAAATATGAAAACCAAAATGCACATATATGCTGTAAGACCCATTCATGTGCCAAACATCATATACACAAGTGCAATAGTTTAGGCACAGCGGCCAATACACAATGTGTGCAGCCGCCCCAGTGGATCCAAGCATGATATAAAAGGAAAACACGTCATGATTACAACATGCCTGGTATTCATTCCTATGCCAGATGCATGCTCTATAATCAAGTTATACATATCTCTTGACCCAAATATCCACAAACAAAATGGCCAAGACAGGGCCCAAAAGAAATTCTGAAAATCCTCAAATTTCAAATTTCCCGCCAAAACGGTCCATTTGTCACTGTGACTGCATAAATGGAGATGTGTACACACCTCCATTAAAAATTATTTATATATATCATTCGGATTTCAACTTATTAATCCTATTATAGTTCATGACTTCTCTGTGTATTCATCAACTGATTGAATCCTAATAATGACTCATGTGTTTAATAAGCAATTATTTATCTATATTTAATACCTACATGTATTTAATTTCCTATTATGTATCTTATACAATTTAAGCAGATTTTTCCGCCATAGACGGCCAGTTGTCCAGTCTGAACCTCCTCAATGATCCCTCACACAACCTATCCATCCAGTTGCCCAACCTTGCGAGTAAATCGCTTTCGAAAATTTTATCATCTAATGTAACCTCTTCCTCGGAATCATCGTCAAATCCCATAAAACCTCCGTCTAGCTTGGATTCTTTTTCTGCTCGCAGTTTAAACAGCTCCTCCTGAGCGTGATATATGCAGTAATACTTCCTCGGGCCGTTTATAGAGATGACAGTCCCGATGCAGTTCTTCATATTGATCCCGGAGAGGTCTCTTTTGAAGTCTAAAGTCTCTTCTAGCAATGAGCGGTACCACGGCAAGTAGTGCTCAAGCTGCAGGAAACAAAATTTGAAAGCCTCACCCCTGAAAAAAAGGCAAATAGACCATTGTAAATGTATCATTTATATTTTCGAATCTCACTGGTCTATCTGATAAGATTAAGCACAAAACAGCAGCTCTCTGGAATTGGCGCTCTACAAATTCAATATCAATGGTCAGTACAATGTACCTGCAGGCTGGGAATGGGAGACATTGCTAAGTGCAATCAGCTTTGACACCTTCCTTTAACACTTCACCCCACAGGGCTTTGTTGTTTTTCAATGGCAATTTTGGGAATTAGGGTGAAACCAAGCTGCACACACTCCAGAACTACCATTAGCAATATTAGACAGCTTCTATGATTAACCATATTAGGAGCTATTAGGCTACAAATGACTGCTGTATTGACACGCATTGCATGACGATCGTTGCGGACGAAACGCAAATTAATGCGCCTGACATAATAATGCGGATGCAACGTCGTGTAATGCTGAAAGGATGATCCCAATGACCGCCCTTATACTAGTACTAGTATAAGGCGATGAATGATGTGCTATCATAAATTATCAACTTCTCACCTGGAATAAGGTAACACAAAATGCGCAAACTGTTGCAATAATTTTGCTTTTCTTGGTTCGTCCACCAGAACACACACAACTCTCACACCAGGGGGCGACTGCAGAGCTAAGCGGTCAAACGTGTCCACACTCAACTCATGCATGTAGACTGTTGGTCTGAAAATGGAAAGTGCAAAATTTTTAAATACGGTAATGAAAGAAAAAGACTGATATCACTGACAAAATCTGAGAGAGGAAAAAAGCATATATATATATACAATGAGCTGTAAACCCCTTTCAGCAATTGAAATGTAACAAAATAAATTTTCATAATTACATAATTTGTAAGTAAATATAAAGCATATTATTTTGACAAAAATTAAAAAGAAACTCTGCTTTCTTTCACCGTCACTAGGAACAAATAGAGTGGATGATGGATGGATGGATGATTGGGCTTTACGTCCTGTATTTTTGCACTTGAAAGGCTAATTAGGACAGGAAGAGGACAAGGCAATGAGGCGAAGGATGATTGAAGCAGCCGTCCAACATAGGCCCAGGTGACCCGGCAAGAGCTGGATTCGAACCCTGGACCAAGCGATTGGAAGCCCAGCACGCTACCGCTAGACCAAACCTCCCCCGC
Source organism: Platynereis dumerilii (assembly GCA_026936325.1). NCBI lineage: Eukaryota > Metazoa > Annelida > Polychaeta > Phyllodocida > Nereididae > Platynereis > Platynereis dumerilii. The sequence continues at coordinate 7,029,206 of JAPTHN010000017.1, read as the reverse complement.
AATATAGAGTGGATGAAGTTAATTGAAAAATTATAGCGTGCCACAAGTAGCCAAATGGTAACGCTTCCCAGAAAAAGGACCTTTTTAAGAAAATTGAATTTTCCATGACTTTTATAAAGACTATTCCACAACTTTCCATGGCCACAAATTTTCCATGACTTTCTATCATTTCATTACTGTGGGAACCCCTAGACAGACAAGAAAAACATAAAACATTAAAAAGGTCGAGACAATAAATACTATCACATCCTCTTTACCTGACAGGCTGTACAGTCCTCTCCTGCCCATCCCTGTCACTCGGTCGTCCTCCCTTGTTTCTCACTCTTGCCTCCTCCATAGTGGACAAAGTGTGCATCACGAAACCAGTCACCAGAATGAGGCCCATTGTCATGAACATTGTGATGACGGTCATTTCATCCATGCTGAAATGAATTTAATACTTTTGATAGTAACTTGATACACAAGAATAAATACATGACAACCAGGCTTACGATTTCGAGCCATTCACATATATTTGGGTCCTCCCCTATCGGGATAGGACCTATCTCTATGAGCTCATGGCCCACAGACTTATTGTCACTCATCTAAGAGAGTGACAACGTTTACTTGTGCATATTTCATCTCAAACAAGCGTTTCGCTTGTTTTCGGCTGAGAAAAATTAAATTTAGTGCCAGGCCAGACCACGTGACCTTAGGTGACCTGCTCCCAGCATGCCTTGCGTCGACCTCTATTCATCGAAGCCATAGCGCACAGACAAGAACCGCCGAGGGGAGGCGGGTGGGAAGCTCAAGTAATAAGTCTGTGGGCCATGAGCTCATAGAGATAGGTCCTATCCCGATAGGGGAGGACCCAAACTCTATAGTCGCTCATGGCCCACAGACTTATTGTCACTCATCTAAGAGAGTGACAACGTTTACTTGTGCAGATTCACCAAGAGGCGGTGGGGAAGGAACCCGCGTGCCATAGAAAGAGGCATTGACACCCATAAAGGAGCAGGGAACGCTGCCAAGGGCGACCTCAGTGTGGTCTGGCTGAAGATCCAAAGTAGCCTCCCATCGAGAGCGACACCATGTCTGAGCTGAGGGAAAGGGAGTCCTAGAAGTGTCGTACGCCCAAGAGCCACGTGAGGGGGTTGGAGGCGAGACAAACAAGACAGGCACCAGAACCCGCAGGTGTAGGGGTGACCTGAGAAGATAACCGCGGGTGGCTTCAAGGAGGCACCACCAGACCTGCCAAAGAGCCGTGGGAAGGCGTCAAGGCAGGATTAACAAGAGGCAAATAGCCGAGAGGCGTATGGATGACTGCCGTCTGGGTGAGCCAAGGGAGCACCCATGGTCCCGTCTAAGAGCCGTGGGAAGGCGTCAAAGCTGGAAGAACCCATGTCAATGTAGCCCAGAGGCGTACAGACCAGGGCCGCAGAACCAGGTAGAAGAAGAGCCCCCACCCAAAGCCGTTGGCAAGCCGGCGGGGGCAACAAGGGTCCTTGTAGCCCAAAGGCATACTGCAGGATCGGAGAGGACACCTGTGTGTACGATGAAGGAGCACCCACGCCCCCCCCCAAACGCCCGAGAGAGGCGTGTGAGAGGCAGCAACCATGGTCAGCGGAGCCGGGAGGCGTACGGACGACCGGAGAAAAGGATGCGACGAGGGAGCACAACAGGACCCGCCCCGGAGCCCGTGGAGGGCGTCCGAGCGGGAGAAACAAGTAACTGGAGCCCAGTGGCGTACGGAAGACTGCAACGACAGCAAGAGGAGAGCTGTACAACAGGCAGCACCAGGATCTGCCCCAAAAGCCAAGAAAGGCATCAAGACGCGAAAGCAAAGGTCAAGGCAGCCAAGAGGCGTACAGAAGACCAAGAAGACAACCAGGATGTGTCCAAAGTAGACCACCAGGAGCCCGCTCCCAGAGCCAGAATCGACCAAACCCGGGGGGTAGGCGAACCGGAGGAAGCCGCCGGGAGCCTCTACCGCAGGAAAGAGGGCCACGGCTGAGCTGACATCAAGCGAGGAGAAGACCCAAGGCACAGGCAACGGAACCCGGAGGTGTAGGGGGCCTGGAGAAAGCCGCCGGGGCAAGCGGCCGCCGGAGAGAGAAGGCCATGCCGCCGTCAGACTCGAGAGATGGGCAGTGCCCAGCTACTGGAAGCCAGAGCGGGAGACTGAGCCAGAGGAGACGGCCAGGCGCAGCGAGACGCAGGAGCCGCCCACAGATGCTGGAGCCAGAAGACGTGAGGCGGCATGAGGAGGCCTGAGGTCGAAGGCCCCCCGTAGGGAGACGCCAGAATCCCAAGGAAAGGCACACAGAAGAACATGCCCAGAGGCAAGCCACCCAAACCAGGAGATCCGTGGAGGGTGGAAGCAATGCGGCGACCATCCGGAGGAGAGTCAGTGGCTACTGACAGAGGACTGCAGGAGACGGGACTGAAGATTGGGGCCCTCGGTGAAGAGGGACAGCTCGGGGAAACCGGGGTAAACCCGCGGCAGGGCCCGAGCTACAAGCCCCTGCAAGAAGCGAGGGGAGAGAAGAGCAGCCGTCCCAAGAGGAAGAGATCCAAAGCCCACAAGCAGCAAAGCCAGAGGCAAGCCCAGACGAAGGCTGAGGTCAGAGCAGTCCAAGCCAGACAGACGAGAGCCATCCTGAAGACACTCCATGAGGGCGCAGACGCCCAATCCCTGAAGGGGTCCTGGCCCGGAAGGAGCCAGAGCTGAGGAACCAGAGCCAGCCGTAAGCATCCCCCCCCTCCCCGAGGAAGGAGCGGAGGAGCAGACGAAACGACAAAACCAGGCCAACCAGCCGCAGGACAGGTGACAGCCAAGGTCAAGGCAATCCAGGAGTGCGAAGATAGTCCACCATGCAAGGGTACAGAGAAGGCATGGAAACTGGAGAAAATAACTTCCCGAAGAAGGGTCCGCTGTGGGCAACGCCCGACAGACGAGACCCCAGCCCAGAACAGGAAGACCGGTCGCATGAACGGCAGGACGATGAGGCCCGCGAAACCATAGCGGACGCTGGGCAACAACCGCGAAGCAGTCTAGCGTAGAGGAAGAGACACAGGCCAAGGAAGACCAGAGGGTATCGGTCGCCAGAGTAGAAGCCACCAACAAAATTCCTGTCCAGAGCCGAGATGTAGAGGCCAGGAGTACCAAAGCCCAAGGACGAAGGAGGCGTGCCAGAGTCCGGCTGGGCAAGTGATAGCCACAGGGCCACTGGTCCATTCCCACCTCCGTTGAGCCAAAGTCGCACGGATAGGGAAGAGGAAATTCCAGCGGTGGTAGAGGGCAGTCCAGGAAACCATCACTGGCCCAAAAAGGCGCAGTGTGAGAAGAGTCACTGAAACGGCCAGGGGTCCGAGTTCCAGGGCCAACAAAGACCGGGGTAGTGCAGTGCCAAGCGTGACACCCCAGAAACCAGGAACAATGCAGGAGCTGACGAGCCAGTGCCCAGGGGGCAACGGCTAAGCAGATAAGAACCCAACCCTCCGGAGAGCACAGGAGAGGGCCCCTGGGGGAACCCGCCCATCCAGAGCGCAGCCAATGCAGAAAAGAGTCCAGAAGAGGCAACGAGTAGTCTAGAAGAGGCCGCAAAGAAGTCAGAAGAGGCAGCAGGCAGTGCCGTCGAGCACGGCACTGGGCATCCCAGATGGAGGCCACCGAGCCCCAGGCCAGCCAAAGGCGTGGCAACCAAACATGGAGCGGCAGGACCAAGCCACTGAGAGCGACCTGGAGCAGTGCCGTCCAGGGCCAGAAGGGACTCCAAGAAGGCAACGGCGCAGGAGATATGAGCCAGTATCCAAGTCCGGAAGGAAAATGGCCCATCCACGGGAGTACGCCACCAGCAAGAAGATGGGGAGTCCAGGGCTGGGGACTTGTAGAAAAACCTCCAATCATGCAGGGCGGAGCAGAGCCGGCCCTACAGGAATAGTGCGGCAGAATCCATGGCCCTGCCCCAGGCAAGAACCTAGAGCAGTCCCACTGGGGCCAGAAGGAGCTCCAAGACAGAGGTCCAGAGCCACCAGACGGCGACGACGAGGAGACGTAGAGCCAGCAGTGCTGTGAGCCACAGCAGGCCCAGCAGTAGGGCGAAGAAGACACTGCCAGTGCCTGTGAAGGGTGGCCAGAGCCAACCAAAAATCGCCGGAAGCAGAGGCCCAGAAGGCAACCCGGAGCCAGAGATGGCGTCCGAGAGCCAGCGAAGGGCAGTCTGGAGGAAAGCGCGGCGCGAGGCAGAAGTCGACCAGATCAGGAGCGGAGAAGACAGGGCCCGGGAAAGGATGTCAAGCGCCCGTCCAAGCAGGCCAGAGGCAGGAGGCCGTCTGGCAAGGGCCCATGCAGAGCCAAGGAGTGTGCACCAGCCCAGGGTGACCAGATAGAGCCATGGCGAGGGTGTCTCGAGCCACCACGTAGGCCAGAAGACAGATTGCAGCCAGGAAGCCAGGGGAGCCAAAGTAGCGTCCCCGGCGAGCCAGGAAGGCGAAAAGACCAGGCTGGGCCAGACAGAGCAGGGAAGGGTGTCTGGAGTGCATCCATGCAGCCTATGCCAACCGGGAGGAGGCAGGAAGGCAGAAGCAGCAGAGCCCAGGACCAAGCTAGACCGCGTTGGCGCCGGACAGAACAGTAAAGGAGCCAGGAGAAGGTGACACGGCCAGGATGCACCGTAGCAAGAACCAAAACCTAGCCCATTGGCGTAGGCGTTGAACCGCAGCGCAAGAGACAAGAGCCAGAGACAGGGCTCAAGAGCCCACCAAACCAACCAAGATGATGTATGGGTCCGGAGCACCTGGTACACTCTTAGGCGACCCGCCGAGCTGCCGCAGCAGATCCCGGTCAAGCAGATGCCCAGGGAGAAGATCCGGTAGAAAAGGAGACACAGCGCAAGGATATTGAGAAATGGAGTGTGTCACAGCGTCCAATCCACTCCAAGCACTGGTAAGGACAAAACAGAGCCCAAGAGGGGGTGTCTACAGTGCAGCAGGAACCCAGGAAGAAGCAAGGTCCGCAGCATCTGGAACACGGACGAGTCCAAGCCCTCAGGACCCGAAGCAAGACCCAAGCCCCAGCCAAGTGGCGTAGGGTAGGGACAGAAGAGCAGGGCCAGACAGAGCCCAGGACGGGGTGTCGTGAGCCCAAGAGCCTGAGAAAACCAGGAAGAGGCAGGGATCCTCCGCAGATGGTACACAGATGAGTCCAAGCCCTCAGGACCCGAAGCAAGACCCAAGCCCCAGCCAAGTGACGTGGGGTAGGGACAGAAGAAAAGGGCAAGACAGAACCCAGGAGGGGTGTCTAGAGCCCATTAGGAAGACCAGGAAAAGGCAGGGGTCCTCAGCACACAGTACCTTGTGGCCTCCAAGCTATCAGGACCCAAGGCAAGAGCCCAGACCCAGCCAAGTGGCGTAGGTTGGGGGCAGAAGAACCGGGCCAGGCAGAGCCAAGGAGCGTCCGGAGCCCAGGAGGCAACTAGAGCCCAGGAGGACACGTCTAGAGCCCATAATGATGCAGTAGTCCTCAGCAGATGGTACACTCCTGAACTGATGAGAGGACATTGTTCCCGCGTTGGAAGAAACGCTGCTTTCGACCACGTGTTCCCGGAGGAAAACGAAGCAGCAAACGAAGGGGATGCAGGCAGGAACGAAGAAATACAGCCATCCACCAAGAAAGGAAGGGTCAGAGCGTAGTACAAGCGTCTGAAACCGTCCAAATCCATCCGTCCAGGACGTCCACAGCGCTGGAGAGCGCTGGCCGCCAAAAAGGTATCGCGGCGCTGGACGAAATGACAACTTGGGATTCGTTGGGAGCGTTGATTCCCGGAGGAAACGAACGCAAAAACGAAGGAATAACTTCAAATTAGGCTGTGAAATGAAGGAATAAAGCCACCAGCGAGGATATAAGAAGGATTAGAGCTATATACAAGCGTCTAAAACCCCCGAAATAAAGCTCGCCACATCGATCCAAGCACGAGGTCGCCATGATGACTGGGCGAAATGTGAAAAGACGATGTCTTCCAGCGTCGATTCCCGGAGGAAACGCATGGAATAAAGGTGGAAAGTCGATGATAAACGTAGAAATGGCACTGATATGCAAGATTATCAAGGTCCAGAACGAACTAGACGTGTAAGAACACTCTTCTTCTTCTTCTTCTTCTGGTGTGCATTCTCCCGGGTCGCCGGGTTAGCTCTACCCTGGATGGGGAGCAGCACTTCATGTCTTGGTTCCTAGTGGTTTGGTCATCGTTCTTCATGGTTCTCCTGGTTATTACGATTTGTGTGCTAGTTTGCTTGTTCCATTAGTGTTAGTAATTGGTTGATTTTCTGTGTCACCATTTTTTGTATTGTTATTGATTGTGAAAATAGCAGTTGTTTTGTAATTTGCAGATTGTGTTGGCTTGTTATTTCACATTGTTCCAGTAAATGTTCTTGTGTCTCTGCCTCGTTTTTGCATAGCCTGCACTTCTGGTCTGGGTATTTGTTTTTGTAGTTGCCTTTGAAGTCCGTCATTCTTGTTCTGGCTTTGAAAAGTATGCTTGTTTCTCTTCTTGTTAAGTTATTTGTGTATGTCGCTTTTTCTTCTCCAATGTATCCATCTTTCAGGTATACTATTTTACTTTTGGTGGTGTCTTTTGTTATTTCTTTTCTGAATTGTCGTTGAATTTTTCGTCGTATATACTTTTTTGCTGCACTTGGTCTCATGTTTTCGAGGGTTGTATGGTCCATATGGTATGTTTCCATTATTTTGTCTATGTTGTCTTTCCAGATGTTATTTGGTTCAGTTATCAGCTGTTTTGTTAGTTGTGTTGGGCTTTTAGTTGTTCTATAGTACATATTCAATTTTTTCTTGTCTATTATTCGCTGTATGTCTAGTAGATTTGTTTCTAGGTATAAGGCTTCTCTTGGCGTGCTATGCGGTGTCATGAGTATTCTTCTTATTATGTTGTCTAGTATCTTGTTTAATTGGTTTGTTTCCGTCTTGTTCGTTATCCATGTTTCGCATCCGTATGTTATGATTGGTATTATACATGTTTCCGTTAGTTTCCATATTGTTTTCATTTCTATTTGGTTGAATTCTTCATTTCCTAGTAGGCTCATGATTGTTTGGTATGCAGCTTCGGTTTTTGCATTTATGTTCTTGATCTGGGTCTTTAGTGTGTTTTCGGAGTTTATTGTTATTCCTAGGTATTTATAGTTGTCGACATATTCTAGTTCCATGTCTCCTAGTTTTAGTGGTTGTTTTATTTCTTTCTTCTTCCCAATTTTTAGGATGTTAGATTTGTTTTTTCCGAATACTATGTGGTATTTTTTCGCGATATGGTCCGTTGTTTTTAGTAGTTTCTTCATTTTGTTATGGTTGTCAGTTATTAGTGCTACATCGTCCATCCACAGTAGGATGTTGGTATCCGTTATATCTGGGGTTGGTTTGGTTGGTTATTCTGAGTATTGTTTTCTTTTGCTATTTCGTCCATCATTAGCGCGTATTGTATCACCGATAGTACTCCTCCTTGTCTTATACTGTCATTAATTTTTATCTTTCTTGTTGGTCCGTGTTTTGTTTCTATGTTGGCTGTTAGGTTTTTATTTAGTGCATTGATTATCTTCCAAAGTTTGTCTCTTGCTCCTTCCTTGTTCATTATGTACATGATTGCTTTGTTCCATGCCTTGTCATATGCCTTCTCTACGTCCAAGAATGCTATGTATGTTGGTTTTCTTTGTTTTTTGTTTTGGGCAACGATTGAGTTTAATATTGCTAGGTGGTCTGTTGTCGATCTGCCTTTTCGTCCTCCTGCTTGTGCATCTGTCATGTGTACCACTTTCTGTGCTCTGCTATTTATTATCCTCTCGTATAGTTTTCCTACGTTGCTGCTCAGTGTTATGCCTCTTTCGGTTGAGCATTTCCCTTTTTTTCCTTTTCCTTTGTAGATACGTATGATATTACTGTTCTGCCATTGATTTGGTATTTCTTCTTTTTCTGTGATATTGTTTAGTACTTTTAGTAGTTTCTTCCTATTTGTTTGGCTTAGTGCTTTTATAGCTTCGTTGGGTATGTCGTCCGGTCCTGGTGCCTTGTTTCGTTTGAGACTTTTTATTGCCTTATTCAGTTCTTTCATTGTGATTTTTATTGAATTATAGCTCGGCGTTTCACTTAGGGTCTCATAGGTTTTTTCGATCCTTTCCGTCCATTCTTTGTATTCTTCCGTTCCTTCTCTGGCTTGGTATAAGTTCTCAAAGTATTGGGCTATGTATTCTTTGCTCCTTTCTGGGTCCGTGATGGTGTCATTTTCTTCTGTTATGAGGTCATATTCTTCCCTGGGGTTTTTTAGTAGTTTTTTCCTTAGTCTCCAAAATTTGTTTGATTTTACGCCTCCTTCTCTTATTATTTCTTGGCTTATCTTTTTTGTTTTTTCTCGTTGTTCGTCTTCAATGCATTTTCTCAGTTTTGTTTTCTCTCTTCTTAGTTTTTGGTAAAGTTCCTCTTTCCTTGGTCCGTCTCTTCTGCATTCGTGGTTGTATTGCTTCTTTGTTAGTTTATTTGTCTTTTTTTGATCTCTGATGTCTTTGCTTTGGCATGGCTTTTTCCCACTGATTATGGTTTTCTTTCCTATTGTTTCTTGTAGCGCGGTTAATATCTGGCTTTCTAGTTTGTTGTATTGTCCATCGTCACTTTCATTGTTGCTTTGTTGTTCTATTGATTTGTTGTATTTTTCCCAGTCCGTTTCTTCGTTAATTTTCCATATTGATTTTTTGGATTTGTGTTTTCTTATTGGGACATTTGTTTTGTAGGTTATGGTGTTATGGTCGGTTTCGTTTTTTCCTTTCGGTCTCCTTTCTCCTTTTTCATCAATTTTTACTTTATGGTGGTAGTTGGCTAGTGTAGGTGATACTAGTATATAGTCTATTATTGATCTTTCATTACTATTGTTACGGTTGACTCTTGTCCATATTCCTTCAGATGCATGTATTGATATTGGGCTGAGATTTGTGGTGTCTAGCATGTTTTGTAGGATTGTTCCATTTGGGCTTTCCTTTTGCTTTGCGTTTGGTTTGTCTATGTGTAGTTTCGCGTTAAAGTCTCCTACTAGTATTATGTCGCCATCTTCTCTCTTTCTTAGGATTTCCGTCGTTATACTTGAATACTCGTCTTGTACTACTTCTCTTGTTTCGTTTTCTTGTTTTCCATAGAATGCGCCTAGGTGTATTTTTTGGGTGCCAGTCTTTATTCCTATCCAGGTTATTTCTATGTCATTTGGGTTGTTTCCCTTTTCTTCATATACATTTCCTGCTATATCGTTCCTCGCTGCTATCGCTACCCCTCCTGCTTTGTTTGGTTTGTGTGCGCTTATCCATTTGTAGCCGTCTATGTATTGTGGTTGTTTTGTTTTGGTCTCAGTAATTGCTATTATATGCGGTTGGTCCTCCTTTATGATGTTCTTTAGGCTTGTTAGTTTGGACGATATTCCGTTTATATTTGTATACCATATTTTCAGCTGTTTTGTTCTTTTGTTTTTGTACCTTCTCTTACTTGTCTTAACGCTAGTTATACTCACATTTTTTTCTTGTGGGACTCTTTTCATCACTTGGTGGTTGGAGTTGGTTCTGCTTTCATCGTTGTCGTGCTCGTTTGTTTCTCTTGCCACTTGTGTGCTGTCTCGGTTATCTGTAGGGCGGAAATTTGTTTGTGGGTTATTATTTGTCATTAGTCTCAACTTATTATTGGTCTGTCTTATTTGTTTACTTACGTTGTTGTTTTCGGTTGTTCTGGTTGATTTGTCACTTTGCGGTTGGTTATCCTTGTTCCCGGTATGTGTTTGTCTCGTGTATCGTTCTTTTGTCTCGTTCTCGCCTCGTCTCGATTCGTGGTTCAGTGTGTCTCGTCTTTCTTTTCGGTTATTTGGGCTGTCTCGTTCTTCATCTGCAATGAAATAGTATCTGTCAATAATCTTCATATTTACAGGTTGTAACTTGTTTTATGGTTTTGTGTCTTACTTTTGTGTCTCTTATAAGTTTATTAAGGTTTACTTACTTGTCTTGTTTTAGTATCTCGGGTGTTCTCTTGGTTTGTAGTCCGGAGATTTGTCTCGTTGTCGGGCTGATGGGCGTTCTCGACTTGATGATCTGCTTCTGTTGTAGTATCTTCGTTGTTTGTCCTGGTCTTCTCTGAATCGTTCGATTGCTATTCGTGCGTTTTGTACGTCTTGTTCGCTTCCCTTAATGATGACCTTGTCGTTTGTCGCCGCTATGTGTACGTCGTATTCCGCTTCCATGTATGCCTTTCTTTTGCCTCCAGTTCCTATTAGGCGTCCCACGTATACTGGTTCCATATATAGTATCGTTTTTGTAACGTTGTTGATGACTGAGTTGGGGATTGTATGGTCACGTATATCTTTTGCGATTTTCTCGGCTCCAGTTTCTGTATAGTGGTATCCGTCGTCTGCCAGGTCGTTGTTTGTCAGGGTTGTCTTGATTCTGTCTAGTCGTATCGTGTGTTTTCCTTGGTTCCTTAGTAGGGCGTTGCATCGTTCTCTGTTTCGTTCTATGTCTTGTCTGGTAACTTTGGTTGACATTGGTGGTATCTCGCATATCTTCGTCTGGGTTGCTGTCAGTCTGGTGATTTTTTTCGCTAAATCAATCAATTGTTCCGCTGCCTCTCTACCGTCGTCTCCTCTGCGTATGTTGTTGGTTCCGATTGCTATGATTATCTGGTCGCATTTGGTAAGTTTATGTTCTGTATCCCTTTTCTTATGATTTTCTTGAAGCTCTTCTATTGTTCTAATTCCAGTGATTTCCTTGAATTTCTTGTCAGGTGTTAGTCTCTTCAGATTGCTTAGTATCGTTGGTCCGTTGGAGTCCCCTATTATTGCAATTTTTGCTCGTCGGCATGTCGGTTCGTCTTTCTTCTCTCGTTTCTCGGGTGGTTGTGGTGATGATGTCAGTGATGGTCCTGGCGTGGTGAAATCCTTCGTGTCTCTTAGCCTTTTTGTTGCTGGCGCTCTTGCTTCGAAGACTTCTGGTGTTCTGGATGTTTCTTTGCTTGTTGACGGTGTTGGTGTCTGGTCGGCCGTTTCCACTTGCTGCTGTTTTTTCTGCTTTTCTAGTTCTTTGACGATTCTGTTTGCTAGTTCTTCTGGTGTTACTTCTTTGTCTTTTTCTTGTTGTGCCTGTTGTTGTTGTTTTCTTGTTTGTCTTCTTTCTCTTTCTTTTCTGTACATTTCCTGTATTTTTTCTTCTTGCTCTGTATTTCTTCTTTGGAGATCTGCCACATATCCCTGGTAGTTTTTAATTGCTCCGGTCGCTTCTTCCAGTTCTTCTAGTGTTTCGTTGTAGACTGTTTCTAGCTGCTCCACTTCTTCTCTGTGTCTCTTTTTTTGCTTCTCGTAGTCTTCTTTGAGTGTCTTGTATTCTTCCACTTGTGTCAGGTCTACTTGTTTTCTGATTTCTTGTCTCATTTTGCTGATCTCTTCTCGCAGTTCTTCGTTTTCGGCTCGTAGTGTTTGGTTTTGCTTCTCCATGGTGATTTCGTTGGCGCTGTATTCGATTATTTTGAATCTGAGTGCTTCGTTTTCCTTTTCTATCTGCATTTTCTTGGGGTCTTCTTTTTGTGTTGCTGTTAGTTCTTCTAGTTGCTCTTTTAGGTCGTTTATTTCTAAGTCCTTGAGGTTTATCGTCTTGCGTAGCTCCTGCAGTCTGTCTTCTATTAGCGGTTGGTTTATCTTCTTCGCCTTGGCTGCTGCCCTTGTGCTTGTCTTCTTTTTCTCTTCTTTTTCGCCTCCTTTATTCATCGTTTTGTAGTCAACCTTCTTTGTTTGTCTAGTGTTGTAGCTCTTGGTGCTGCGTGCGTCTCTTTGACTCGTGTTTTCAGGGTCTTGGTCTGCATCTTTGGGTTGGTTTTGGCCTTCTGCTTCTTCTGCGTCATCTTGTATCTGTAAAGAGAGGAATAGATTAGTCAGGTTCTTTTTGTCATTAGGTGTATTTTTTGTAGAGTCTCGTTTTTCTTTTTGCTCTTCTTGGTATTGTTGCTCTGGTTCCTGTATGTTATTATTGGTACTATTGATAATATTGGTATTACTGGTGCTCTTTTGTATTTCTTTACTCTTATGCTGGTGCTCGTTTTCGTCTGGTTGGGGGGTTGGTCCTTTTGTCATTACTCGGGGGGTGGTGGGGGCAATTACTGGTTGGGTGTTTCGTTCTGTTTGATCTGTTATTCTGAGTGCATTTTCTTTTTCATTTAGTGGATGGTCCTTTTTTGGTTTATTATTGTTTAGCTTTTCACTCACCTCCATTTTTTCCTCAGTGTCTAGTCTCCTCATGGAATGTTGTATTGCTTCGGTACTCGACTCCAATAGTTCATCGTTGATTTCAGTTGAATCGCATTCGCTTGCGGATGTATCGCTGTTGTTGTACCCTGTCAGAGTTAGGCTGTCGATTCTGGGATGTCTCGGTTTGTCTTCATCTTTGCCTTCTTCTTGGTCACTTTCCGTCGTCTTCTGCGTGGTTTGTTCCTGCTGTCTCGTTTCTTTAGGCTCTTCTTCAAGTGTTTTTGTCATAGTCACGTTTAAGGAGTTGTCTAGTGATGTGTTTGCTTCGTTTGTATCGTTTATTTGTCTGTTCGGGTCCATAACGTTGCCTTCATCCGCCATATTGGCTGTGCCTTGGTGGTTTTTCTGGCTCGTTTTTCGACTTGTTTCTTGTCTCTTTACGCTCGTTTTCGTCCTCAGTTTCGGTCCTGGTTTGTTGTGCGTGTTCTGCTTAGATATGTCGACTGCTTTTATGCTTACTTGATGTATTTTTGAGGTTTTTTCTCTGAAAATACGCTCTCAGTTTTTCGTTCGCCGTCCTGCTCGTTCGCCGGAAGTCACGTCAAGCAGAGAACATCGATGTGACAACGCCGGACGCCATGATGGGCGAACACGTTGACAGCGACGAACGATCTTTGAGGCGACAAAAATAGGGTAAAACCTACTTACCTGAAGGCGAGGAAGCCTGAGAGGATAGAAACCTATCCAGAAAACGTATTAAAACGTAAAATACCCATTGTCAATGCCTTAATCAACCAAAAACAAGCAGCCGGGTCAAGCACGTCTGAGCGCCGGCACGGCTGAGATGAAAAGAGGTCGACGCAAGGCATGCTGGGAGCAGGTCACCTAAGGTCACGTGGTCTGGCCTGGCACTAAATTTAATTTTTCTCAGCCGAAAACAAGCGAAACGCTTGTTTGAGATGAAATATGCACAAGTAAACGTTGTCACTCTCTTAGATGAGTGACAATAAGTCTGTGGGCCATGAGCGACTATAGAGTATATATATTATATTATCCAGTTATTTCAAATAGAATTTCACTTCTGTAATCCATTCGCACTTAACACGAGAGCTCGCTATATATATACGTTAATAGTGCGCTACTTTCCGTTGGCATGGCACAAGTGCTCACTGGAGAGATTAGTGCATATTTTAGGATTTAATATTTCAAAATAGAAGAAATTACCTCATGATTTTTTCCCATCCCATCTCAGCCCAGTCTTGCAGTCGTTGTCCAATTCTTGCGAGCAAATTCTGAAAATGGTAGTTTAATAAGTAATTTCAAAAGTTTCACAAGTTATCTCGCACATACGAAGTGACACCGAAGCTTAGGTTTTTAAATTTTTTTGTTCAAGACTCATTCTGCTAAATTATTTCTCATTTTTTGAAGGTTTCCAGCTGCCAAAATTCACCGCTTTCCCTAAACAATACTCAAATTTCTTTCAACAACGGAGCCGTAAATGAACAATGTAAACATTATTCCTGGCCCTTGCAGGTTCGTTATAAACCTTAGTCTTCATGTGTGTGTTGACTGTGTTCTACTCCTCTTCAGCACATTAGTACCTTAGTCTTCGTAATTTCATTACGCAAATATTCATCAACTGACCAACCATTTAATTTTCACAAAAATATCAAAGTTCTGTAAATTATATTAAAATGCAAATGTGTACCAAAAATATTTCAAAATATACTTACATCTGCTTGTTCATCGATCAGATCATGAGGGTAGTTGACATAAAACGGCAAAATTTCACTCCCAGACAAGAACCAGTCAACTAAACGATGTAACCTCCGACCACTTCTATTAATCTCCGACTGGTCGTTGGCCGGCCATCCTTCGTGCATGATTTCGTATCTGACTTTACCCCCTTGATCTGTTCTTGACAGAACTGCCACCTGGAGAGAAACAAAGTTTATTATTAAATGAAAGAACAAATTCCATCAATCATTCGTAAATGACCATAGAATTCCCACTTCAGCAAAGCCTTCAGTGAATAAATCAGACACACCCCAAAAGATGGCCAATGAACAGGCCTTCACGAGTATTTATGCAAATGAGGTTCTTTTGTAAGTTAGGATACTTTCATAAATCATAGACACACAATTCTTACATTTTTAGATAGGTCTCCTCCAAAAGTTTTAAAATGTGGCCCTAATACTTTTTTAAAAAATCGCTGTTAAACATTTGAAGTGGAAAGAAATACTGCACGCTGATTGGTAATTGTAACGTGAAATTAGGCCACACATAATTGATTCTTAGCTTCGAGGACCCGCTGACACAATAGATTTCCTGCCGATGAAAAAAAATTATCTTTTTTTGACATTATAAAAAATTTTTTTTCACCTTTTTTGTTTTTTTCGTCCTACCGACCAACCCTAGAAATAGTGCCTTGAGATGATCCGAGAAGCTAAAGATCAATTATGTGTGGCCTTATGATCAAATCGGTCTTGGTTAGATTCGGTGGGTGAGAATTTCACATACCTTCAAATTGGTTTCATTATTAATCCCTGTCCCCTTTGTAATTGAGTCCACAAAGTGGCCCTGCGTATCTTCGTAAATGTATGAGTATTTCACTCTGTCATTGGGATCTTGATGTCGTATGGCATACTGGCGGAATGTTTCTCGGTAGGGGTCGTGTTCCGGAATATTCTTTGTGAGGAGAACCACACATAATCTGGAAATAAACAGTTCACAATGCCAATGACTTGCGGAATAGAAAACTTTGAACATTAACCAATCACATTAAGCTATCAGCTATTTAAGGAATGCTCTATGGATTGACTTCAGTAATATCTGACATATTCTAGCTGATTTATTCATTTAATCGCTACAGTGTGAAAACTATTGTTTTATGAAAACTATTGTTTTTTTTTTTTAAATCAAGCAATGCTCTCTTGAAGTATAAAATTAACTAAGTTATGCATTAATTGCTTCTAGAGTACTTAGACATAATTCAAAATTTCTAGATCATATAGAAAATGTTGGATACAAGTAAAACAAACCAAAGAGAAATCGTTTGAATTTAAATCTGCTGATGTAAATGTAATAGCTTTATTTTCA
Organism: Platynereis dumerilii; assembly: GCA_026936325.1. NCBI lineage: Eukaryota > Metazoa > Annelida > Polychaeta > Phyllodocida > Nereididae > Platynereis > Platynereis dumerilii. Next base: position 7,013,865 of record JAPTHN010000017.1, on the reverse strand, counting down.
AGCACTTGTTTATCTATGAATTCTTATGACAAATTTTTAAAAGGACAACTTACTTTTTATTCTTCTTCATAGGAGACATGGGACAAAGTTGTAAGAAAACCTTTTGATTCGATAAACGAGGTAAACTCAGGAACTTGTTCGTCTCGTAGACTTCACTGATTGAAGAGTGTGCTAGTTTTGATGTCTGAAAAAATGGAAGCAATCATTTTCACAACAATTAAAGATGTTCTGACCCAAGTTGCTTGGATGCTGGCAGTGCCTTCGTGTCATGCGACCAATGGCGAGAAATCAATTTTGAAAATATACAAAGGATGGTAGGGTGATATGGGCTCTACGTCCTTTATCCATGCACTCTGGTAGGGCATTAAGAACAGGAGGAGGGCACAGAAAATCGGATATGAGGCAAACAATGATTTATGATTGAAAATGCAATCCAACATGGGTCCTGGACTCCTAGTAATGCAACTAGAATTGAAATCAAACCTGGGACCAGCCCAGAGTGCTACTAACTGAACCAAACCCCTTCCCACATTACATTATGGAAATTGGATTTAAATAAATAAATAAATAAATCATGAATAGATTTGCACTTACAGATAAAGTGACCATTGGAGATTTGGTGTCCTCATTGAACATCAGCAGTGTTTCCCTTCCAGCTGGGATGTTGAATTTGGCTTGAATTTGTCTGGATGATAAACTGAACAGAAAAAGGATTAAAGTTTAAGTTACCTTCTCAATGCTGACAATAATAGCTATATAACCAACAATTTAGTAAATGCCCGCAAAAATGCTATCACCTGTGACTCATTGTGTTCTCCAAAAGAATAACAACTTCCACTTGGAACTTTGAAGAGTAGAAATGACTGTTACTCGTATTGGAAGCTTGTACCCAATTTTACTAGAAACTTAATTCAGATAGGCCATGAACATAAATAATATAAATGACAAAACTGAGAAAGGGTGTAATATCAAAGTTATATAACTTAATTATATTTTGAAGTCTCAATGTGAACCATACAATCTCCTCGCAAATACAGAGTATATCACACATCATGAGAATTAACAGTACAATATTGTGAGTGTATTAAAAGTTTAAGACCAACTTACGAAGCTATATTGACGTATCCAACAGCAATCCTGTCCTTGAAGGCAAAAGAGGGCATCAAGTATCTCATCGTGACCTCCTCCCTCTCCGCAAAGAACAACGCCCTCACTTTGTTGTCCTTCCAGCCATTTAGGAATTCTGTGTAAGTCTCATCCGTCAGCTGAAAAATAACAAGGACATTGAAAGTGAACAGTTGTTTCTAGATCACCTTTTTAAGCTGTTTATTCTCACACAAATAAGGCTACTTGTAACTGCATAGTCCAGCAAAACCTGACTCAAAAGTTCAAAACAAACTGAAGTGGAAATCCTGCAAGGTTTTGATCAACAGTTGGACAACAACAGGGGCCGCAACATCAGGGAACAGATGATGAACACCTGACATTGGAAGTCCCCAAGTCCCTAACACTAGTGTCAATGCTGAGTATGTGAAATATCCCTAACGTGGGAGTAATAAAATAACATCTTATGGACTCCTGCTCTCTTGTTATAGTTGGCCTAGTTTGACAAAAATAAAGAAGTTCTACATATATCTAAAAATTTCAAATTTTGCGATTTTTCAGATTCTTCCACAGTGTGTACATGCTTTGAGAGCGCCCCCCTCCCAATAATTTAGCGCAGCCTTATAACAATCCTACTTACACCCTAGGCTGAATAAATAATTCACAATTAATAGCTTAATTCCAACTCTGTCCAGTACCTTTGCATTATCTACATTGATTTATTAAATTTTATCCAATAAAGCACCCAACATACCTTTTTAACGAGATCTTTTGGCAGTAAATTCCTGATGAATCCTCGGATGTTCGATACAGTAAACCTCCCGGAATAATAGCGCAATTTCCCGTTGATGGCAACAGAGAGAGTTCCAGGGGGACTTCTTGCTCTGTTTGCCAGTGCATGGTCTAATTGGACATGGATTGATGCTATACCCATGCCTGAAACAGAAAAAGATGGATGGATGGATGTTTGGGGCTTTACGTCCTGTATTTATGCAATTGGTAGGCTAATTAGGACAGGAGGAGGATACGGCAATGAGGTGAAGGATGATTGAAACAGCCGTCCAACATAGGCCCAGGGGAAAGAGCTGGATTCGAACCCTGGACCCAGTGATTGGCAGTCCAGCATGCTACCACTAGACCAACCCTCCCCCCAAAACAGAAAAAAGAAGAAAATTATTGAAAGATTCAACTATTTGCCTCTAATTCCATTCAGGAACAAATTATTTATTTCTTTGAATTCTGTGTCATCCTTCAAAATGACCGAACAAGAAGGAAAAAAACGTCTTAAGCAACATTTTCGCGTATTATCATATGATTATATACACGTTTCTATTGTTTTGAACTTAGAGGATAAATGAATTTGTTTAGCTAGCCCGAGGAGCACCGTTTTCTGGCAGGCATTAGTGTTAAGAGAATTTTAATTGCCCCAAATCTTCTGATACAATGACTTCTTTTGTATTGAAATTTCAAATTTCCGCTAAAATTCATATTTGCTTTGATCAATGCATTAACTCCCACAGGCCTACTTTAAACTGAAGTTTATTCCTTTCAATTGGTTTTTAATAATCTTGATAAAAACACTAACCCGTAGCCTCAGCGTCTGCCACCAGCCTATCCCAGATCATCTCTACCTCCATGCATTCATAGCAGAATTCGGAATAGGCAAATATCAAATATGGCCGATCTTTGCTCTCAGGTATCACATTAGACTGGAAGACTCTGGAAATGAAATAAGTATAAAAATTACAATCAGTTTAACTTCAAAGAAAAAGATGAGAATCTCCGAAATAGTCTTCTTTAGAATCAGTTTAATATTCAAAATCTAATAAAAAATCTAATTTGCAACATACCTCAAAGTTATACGATTCTTAGAAAAAGGACTCTCTCTGTTGCCGAAGTTAAACCTAAACCCTCCGAACGGTGAACCATGGAAGAATTCATCGAAGGGACTCCCTTGGCCAAAGGGATTCCCATGGAACTGTTGTCTTTGATCCCCATGGGCTGATGTCGTACCAAATTTATCATATTGGCTCCGTTTTTCTTTGTCGCTTAAAGTTTCGTAAGCTTCGTTGATCTTCATGAAGCGCTCAGTGGCTCCCTCTTCCTTGTTTTTGTCAGGGTGCCTGAAAAGATTTGAAATAATTATTAAAATGTATTAAGAACATTATATACTAGTCGGCGGTCCTGAGGTCTGAACCCAAGTTAGAAGATGTGACCTGCCAAAGAGACGCCATCAAACGAAAGTTTACGGCCTACCATTTCTGCAGTTCTAAAGCTCTTCAGTCTATGTTTTAAGTTTATCAAACCTTTCAACATAATTTCTTAACATGCTAAAATGAGAAGGTGGAAGAGATGGCCTTATGCACTGCATATTTGCACTGATTATATATGTATGTATAATTTAATAAGAAAGACAGGTACCCTTTGCACCAGATGAAACATTTGCCAATTATAGGTTCCCTGGACCAGGAATCAAACATGGGTCCCGGAGATTAAAAGCTCAGTATTCTACCACTGAGCTAAACGACTGGAGAGTAGGGGGGGGGGAGGAATTTATTGCAGAAGAGACAACATGTTTTCCTCAGCTCTTTGATACAGGAGATAGGATAATTCGGGTCAAATATTGATTAGCTGTGCTCATAATTAATGGCTGCATGTATCAGAGGATGAGATTAACTGTGAACTGGGCCAAGGGTGTGTCCCTTTGCATGTTTGTTGTGATCCACTGTGATCGTGATCAGCTGTGCTTGCATAAAGTACAAGACTAGTCTGATAGTGTTGTACAATGGCTCACAACAAAAGGCAATCAGAGCCATGCTTCTCAATTTCCTATTTCAGTCTAAATTTAATAGCATTTTTTCCATAACAGCTTAATGCAGTTGCGTATTTAAAATACTGTAATTGTTTAAAAATTGCCTGTTGATTTTTTTTTCACAAAGACTGACATAAAATAAAAAAAAATCACAATTTTTGACATTGTAAGACTTTGTGACCAATTAGATATTCGCTTTTTTTTTCTCTGCAAGTATATAATACCAAAATAAATTTTTCCTTTTTTTAAAAATATATTTATGATATAGCAAGACTTCATCTATTGCACCATTGCACGAATTTGCACCATAGCATAAATTTATCATCTCTTTGTTGTGACACAGGACTGCCTGTCAACAAGTCAGCATTTAAAAATATATCAGCATTAATCTTATTTATTTCATTTCTTCTTTCAAACATATTTCAACTGGGTGACACATCCAAAATAGATTTTTCATTTGGTCCAGATACAAATTAAATTCTATATCAGCAGCATAAAATTCATCAGAAAATGTATGCCAAATATTAAAGAATTTATTTGTACTGACTCAAGATTTCATTTATAATATTGTCACACAACCTCGCATAAATGTTGGCAGATTACTTTATCATAAATAAAAGCAGTTGATATGAAGGGAGACTCACTGAAGTATTGTACTCATTTGTACTGAAATGCGAGGTTTATGTTTAGACTAAAGTAATTACAATTTCTATACTGTAATAATTTTTCTATTTCGAAGATTCACTTTGAAGGTTTTAGTTTATTTACTTTCTAGTCAAGGCCGAAAATTAATACGAACAATCACATCAATCTAATATATATATATATATATCATTAATGTATATGTCACAATTGACTGAGAATGGCCAAATAATTATATTCAGAGAAATGACATTTGAATTTATCTGACATTCAGGACATGACCCACTTTCGTAGCAAAGAGTAAAAAGTTATAAATCGATGGTGAAAGTGCAAAACCTCGTAAGTCAAAAAAAGCTGTTTTTCAGAAATTGGAAAAAACTATCACAGATAATTTTTTATGGTAATGTTTATTTATATGCGAGTTAGGCTCTACGTGATTTATAGAAAGTGAGCCCCTGTTTTAGCATAATTTTTTGTCATAGGTCATTGACCCCTGCATTGATGCTACCATCAGATATGAATGAAAATGTCGAGTTACAAGGTTTTGCACTTTCACTTTTTGCAAGTTAGTGAAAGTGCAAAACCTCGTAACTCGATCATTTATCACATTTCTAAGCAACTTGCAGCATTGAATGTACTTCCAATCTATAGCTATACAGTAAAAATTATGATTTGACCATAATAAATAACAACTGCTAATTTTAATTAGTGGCTACAATAGCAAGAATGAGGAAAATAGCAATTTTTCAAATTTTCATGCAAATTTTTTTTCAATAGCCTACATCACTAAAACAAATATAGGGAGGTATAGATTTTTTAATAGGGAAATTTCCTGAGAGCCATAAAAAAGTGCCGCAATCATTGTTTTTCAAAAAAAGTTCAAATATCCGAAAATATGAGCTTCTAAGTTCTGATTTGAGTTACGAGGTTTTGCACTTTCACTTTTTGGAACAAATCGACATACAAGGTTTGGTGAAATCATTCTGTTACCAGTGTGTTACAGCTTCAAAAAACAGCAAACTGGCAAGGTGACCAATTGACAATATGTATTGCATATTGAAATAGTCACTCCACCCAAAATCTAAAAATGGCTAAATTTTGACATACGAGGTTTTGCACTTTCACCATCGAAATATAGCATAATTAGCATTTTCAAGAATCATAACCCATTTTTCCAAGCCTCAAATAGCTGAATAGGGCAATTGCGACATCATACAGATTTAAAAAATAACTACGCACTTGAGAGCATTTCATTGTTATTTCTTGGTATTTCAGATAATGGTCAGAATATTAATCGGTTCATCATGGTCATCAGTTCCCAGCAATACAATACAATACATGTACAATCATATTTCAAATGAATTTTGAAGACTTTTACCAAGACACCTCTCCAAAAGTCAATGACTAAAACTTGTGTTGCTTATTAATTGTGTCCAGTGGACACAATTCATAAGCAACACTAGTGTCCACTACTGAAAGTTTTTTTTAAAGACTGAATTTTGTTACACTGTTGCTTATTTGAGCAATGGTCCAAAGACCCATCCTCCTCCTAAGGCCAGACTTTAAAAATTTTTTTGATTGACCGACCCATCAGACTTTCTGCCTATGGAAAAAAATTGGGCATAACCAAAATTTTCTAACTGAAATTACAAAAAATTGAAATTTCACCTTTTTATTTTTGTACTACCGGCCTACCCTAGAAAAAGTACCTTGAGAAGATCCGAGAAGCTAAAGATCACTTAAGTCCCGCCTAAGGTAATAAGTCCCTCCCCCCCCCCCCCAAATCTGAAAATTGTGGACAATGCTAAAATCAACAAATCTCAGAAACCCTACTTTCCCCTTTCCCACCAGAAATTACATGTTTCCTTCTGCCCCCCCCAGCCCGTTCCAGACCCCCTAGATCTATGTTACTGTGTTCCCTAATTTTATTAAATGTTCCTTTTCAGTATTAATTACCTGCTGTAGTATCATATATATTATTTATATATTATGTCTTTACCAAATATACCAAATAAAGAAAATTCTGATTCTGATTCTATGCAGTGGGTTCTCCTCAATTTTCATACATGCCCCCCGCCCCATAATATGCCTTAAATAATATTATATTCAAGTATCATTTAAGTTATGCTGACTCCTACCATCATTCCATTATCATTTAGACCATGAAACAGGCTCATACAGTTAAGGATAAAATTATAAGCCTCCCTTCTGGACACCCCCTTTAATTCAATTTTTCTCCAAAATACAGAGTGACAAAGACAAACCATCTTTTCACCAAAACTGTATTTCTATGGTATTTCTATTATGCAAGTCGCAAGATCAGTTTTTCCCAAAAGCCATAATTTATCGAGCTAAAGATGGATGGATGATTGGGATTTACGTCCTGTATTTATGTACTGGGTTGGGGAAGGATGATTGAAACTGCCATCAAACATCGGCCCAGGTGAACCGACAAGAGTTGGAAATTGGAATCAAACCCTGGATTCAGCAATTGGCAGCCCAGCTACCACACTGAGCTAACCCCCCCCCCGTTAAAGAACTCTAGGGAGGGTTATACAAGGGGAGCAGGGGCAGGGGGACCAATCAGTCAAACAGTCCAGGAACTCTCCTTTAAAATATAAAGTAGTTTCAAGCAGATATATTTAAATTAAGCCTGGATTAAATTAAGTTTAACTTAAGGCGTGTTCGCTTTTTGTTTGAGACGGCCAGGAGTTGTGTGCCATGGTGATGTTCTTATTTGCAATTTTAGCAGTCTTAATTACCAAGAAATGGATCTCATCTAAGTCATCTGATCTCTCCACAGAGGAGGACCAATAAGATCCAAGCATCATCAACACTCACAACAGATCAAGTGACAAGCAAAACATGTATGGGCAACATACCACTCCCTTGCCATCCTCTTGTAGGCCTTCTTGATCTCCGCATCAGAGGCTGATTTTCTCACTCCCAAGATTCCATACAGATCTTCTTCAGTTGAACACAAAGACAGCAAAGTACTGAGGGTCACAATCACCAAAATAATCCTGTACTTATCCATAATTTGACAGTTTTCTAGCAAGTTCTTGACAGAGCAAATATTTTCCACTCCAACTTCAATGGCCGTGGCTGCAGATAGTTACAAAAATAAATCATATTTTGCAAAATTGCAGAACGTATCATGGTAAATTATAGGAATAAAAATTGGATAGAAAATTTATCATTTAATTTTTGAATTAAGAAATAGCACCTAAGAAATTACTGGATACAACAGAATTAATTTTTAAAGAAGTCATTTCTCAAATATTATATTTCCTGTTTTACAGCCTCTGCTGAACAGCATTTGTTTAAATCCCAAAATTAAAATAGTTTATAAACAATAAAGGCATCTTTAGACCAGAATTTCAACAAAAATTGGTCCAAATATTTTCGGTAAATAATAGACTAAAAATTTGTAAATTTTGACTCAAACTGCAATTTTTCAAAATTTTATTTCCAAAATTGTAACGTTACTTTCCGCAGCCTTGGGCAGAATTCTATTTCCGGCTTGCTCCAGCGTGGAAGAAACAAACGCGAATTTCAGTGAAATGGATGTGGAAGCGACCGTTAAAATAGTCCAGGAAGGGCTGGAAAAGGGCGATGTGACCATCATAAGTATTTTGGTAGCCGTTGCCGTCGTTTTACTGACGATACGTAAGTTTGATTGCCATATTTAGCCCGAAAAATGCATCTTAAAATGTGACAGCTGTCACCCGGCTGATTTGACAGCTGTCAAAAATGTCAAATGTGTGCAGTACTGCAGTAGACCATTATCTGTGTGTACATGGTGTAGTTCTAGTAGTCCTTGGTCTGGAAGTTTGTTAAGGATTAATTGGAGCCTTTGATTCTTCAAGGTTTGAAAGTTTTATTGATTTTGAAGTAAACATTCATTGTTATCAGTTGTTTATAAACACAGGTATGTCCCAGGCCTAACAAATTCATTGACTGTGATGGTGCTTAGTTAGTTGTGTTTGTGATTTTATGAATATAAAAGGGCAATAAGTCTTCCGGCTACTAAGTAGGCCCAGTGGCGTCCCTATGGGGGGGGCACGGGGGGGGGGGGGGCACGTGCCCCCATATTGGACCTGCGCCCCCCAGGTGCCCCCCCATATGAACTTTCCAACTCTGGCTAAAATATACAATTAGTGTAGTGGGTGCCCCCCCAGAGAATCGCGTGGCCCCCCCCCAGGTGCCCCCCCACTCGAGACCCCCCAGTTACGCCACTGAGTAGGCCTACTATAGATTAGTAATTTTGGCCAAAAAAATTCATGACTAAACTTATCATTTGCAATATCATGTAACATTCTGAAACTCTTCATCCATTAATTTATTGGAATTTTTCTAATCTGTTTTCCAATTGTACAATTCATCACATTATTATTTTTTTAACAGCACAATTTTGCATCAAATCCGTTTATGTAGTATTTTTTCATTCCAGTGATCCTTGCCTGCAGAGGAGGAAGCAACAAACGCAGAGGAGTATTGCTGTTGGGAATCTGTGATGCAGGAAAAACGCTCCTCTTTAATCAGGTATAGATTTGATGAAATACGTTCTAATCTTTGGAATTTCAGCTACCCGCTACACTAGATGCTCATGCTAATGTAATGTTGCATTGTTGTTAATTCCATATTCAAGTAAAATTTGTCTAGATGAAAAGTGAAATTCAAAAAGAAAAGAATAATATGTGAAAAAATTGTCCTTATCAAAAAAATTATTGAAATATCAAGGTTTACCTGAACGATTTTTGTATCACCAGCTCCCAATATATGCACACCCCCTCCTCTATGAAAGTGTGTGTTTTGAAGGTAATGAGTTGAACCTTTTAATCTTTTTTTCCAGCTGGTCTTCAAAAAGTTTGTTGAAACGTGTACGTCCATGAAGATCAATGCTGGATCATACCAAGTACCAAGTGTAAGCTCAAGATATTCATTGTTATCATTTTATCAACGTACTCTGATTAGAGTAGTTTGCCATATATGTTGAGTTACAGTCAATATGCTCATTGAGGGTTGCAGCTAGAAAGTGAGGGTTGCAGCTAGAAAGTTCAGCTGTTAAAGGGCTGAACTTTGCATGTAGATCTCTCTGTCTTTGATGTTTTTTCTTTTTTGCATCTTTCTTCTTCATGTAATTTATGGCCTTCAACTCTCTTTTCCATCATTTCATCGTAGCAGCGATATAAAATTTTTACAAAATGCAAAATGATGAATTTTATTTTTATTCAGAATGGAAAGAAACTGCAGGTGACTGATATTCCTGGCCATGAAAGATTGCGAAGTAAAATTCTGGATGAGCAGAAAAGTCTTGCAAGGTGATTATTTTTTAAAAAGAATAAAGGCCTTTCATTTTATTGGCTGTATTGTCTCTATTGTGTGTGTATAAATACTTATTTTCACATCAAAATTCAACTTTGCTATTTCACTAAATTATTGTTCTTTCCAAGTGGAGTCACGTTTGTATCACTGGTGCCAGTGTCAAGTATTGACTATTGTGCTTGGAAAAATTAAATGTTCCTACAAGCTCTATGTGCAGTTCAGCTGGCCTGTAATAAGACAGATTTTGAAATATTTCTGTTTTTCATAATTTATTAATTTTACCTTTTTCTTTTTCCAGAGGGATTATTTATGTTGTGGACAGTGTGGGAATTCAGAAAGAACTGAAAGACGTTGCAGAGTAAGTCAAACAAATGGCATCATGTTGTCATAAATAGACTTATGAATGAAAATTATATTTTCTCTCATTCTCAACCTCCTTCATCCTAAATTGGGCCAAAATTAATGCATGGATAGCATGCATGTTTGGATGAATGCAACTTTTGGAGGTCTTCAAAATTCTAAGGATGGAGAATGGAAATACCATTTGTACGATGTCTCATTATAATTCTATTCCACTTAAATGTCTTTGAAACATCAATGCAAAATTTTCTTTTCTACATCTCCCTCAAAAGCAACAGGAGGGTTAGCTCAGTTGAAATCTCATGATCTAAATGAAAATAAAGTGGAAAACAAAAGCTAATTAAATTATTTATTTGTTTATCTGTATATAATATATATTTCACTACAGGTTCCTCTATAATGCCCTGACCGACAAAGTGGTCTCCAACAACTGTCCTCCCATTTTGGTCGCTTGCAACAAACAGGATCGCATGAGGTCTAAGGGAGCCAAGGTCGTCCAGGAAATGCTGGAAAAGGAAATGTAAGAATCTTTGTTTAATATTTACTTCAGTCTTTCATTCATTTACTATGGATCCATATATTTGGCTGAAATAAATTAGCTTTACCGTACAGTCAGTGTCTGGCAAAATTAACATTTTTTTAAAATGAGATTTGTTTTTTTTAAAAACTGAAATGTTACTTCAGTGTAATGGTAGCCAATAAGTAAATAAATAATTATTATTCAAATATAATGGAGAATATATTCAATTCATATCCTTTAGAAAATGTTTAGTTCTGATAGATGTGATGAAAAATAGATGATCAGAGAATGTGAAAAAACATTCTAAATTAATTTCCTTAAAAAATGATTATCCTTCTGGAAATTAGAAATTCAGAAAAATTTTTATCGCTGCATATCTGTGTCTATTTTAAGCTGTCCACATCTTGCAAATATTTCTAAATTGCATTATATTTCACAAACACATTATATCTTTCAGGAATACTGTACGAAAGACGAAATCGGCCGCTCTTCTCAGCACTGACGAGACTGGGAACAACAATGCATTTCTTGGAAAACCTGGCAAAGATTTCTCCTTTTCTGACATCAAACCATTTAGGGTAGAATTTGTCGAATGTAGCGCTCTTGGCGAGAGTGGGGAGTGTCAGATTAATGAGGTTGAGTCATGGTTACAGAAAATCGCTTAGGTTAAAATGTTAGATGATTGTTTGGAAGCATTGAAAGGCTGGTTTTATGTTGGCTTGAGACAAGTGGTAGATTAAGATTTGGAGATAGAATAGAAGTTTTGAGATAAAATATTTGTTACAGCTTGTGTTTGAAGAACATTCTGAACAATACCAGAGAGGCTAAACTGAGTGGACTGCATTTTCTATTACTAATACTGATTAGCAGCATGCATCTGTGAATATGTAATAGGATTTTTTGCAGTGCTCAAATGGTATAAAATGTTACTTTTATCTGTCATTTGTACTTATTTCAGCATTTTAACTGATAATTCCATCAGTTAGTTATTTCTTTGCTATAATGATTAGGTCCTAAAAGGACCGTCCTATCACCCTGATTTATCACTTGTCTCAAGTTAATATTTTTTGTTATGGATGGATGTAATTTATTGCTTTAAATGACACTTCTTCTCAAGTTGAAAAAGAACTTCTTTAATTGTGTGTGAATGAGCGGACATGTATGAGAGATCTGAAAGTATATTTCAAGGTGAAGTCTGTCTTTAGTCCAGAACTTCGAGTGTTATGATATATGAATTTCAAAGTCTTTGGTTACAATTAATATTATGATGTGGAACGTTTTCCTCATTGCTTGTCCTTACCACCAAATGTTTCTTTATTTGAAGGAATGTGTTAAAACAGAGACAATACTCTGGTTTATAAATATGAAGAGCCCACTAATACTAATAGTAATACTATATTCATCGCTGTGTTAAAATGTTCGACAAGATAGCAGCTATCTACTATCACATTAAATGTATTCTTATTGTATTATGTGAAAATGTAATTTGTGTATGTTTTGTATATTACCATTATTGAGGTATCGGATATGAATGGGAGTTATTTGGAATGTTATTGATGTTTGTCATTTCGATGTTGGAATGTTTTAGCAAATAAAAAATTGGCTATCTGTTTATTTTAAAGAACTTTTGATTGTTCTTTTTCATAATTTATTTAGATTATTTTAACGTGAAAAGATATTAAAATGCTCTGATGTGAGAGAGAGAGATGGAGTTCAGAGCATGTGACTTTCATCAAAGTGTCTTGCTGAGTTGTGGTTATAACAGTTGGTTCTGATTCAAATCGTAGACATCAGTTTCAATCCATTAGGCTACCTCATGCCTGTGTCTTCTCATCCTAATTGCTAGTAAAAGGCGTACCATTATAACTAAGTATGGGACAAAAGGCCTCAATTTTTGTCAATTATCTTACCTGCAATCTTTGAGTATATGAAGGTGGTAAAAAGCGGAGATTAGTTTATTAAAATGCTCAACTTGAGCATGTGAATCTCATCAAATTAAGATGTGTATTACAGCCAAACACTTTGATATAGAATTAGAGTGGACTGTGGCACTGTGAAAATGGCACTTCGTGTCATCATGCTGATTATTTGTCATGATCAAACCCAATACTTCCAATGTTAATTTGATTGAAGGAGACTTATCCCATTTGTTGGTGCCAAACGAAAGGATTATGCATCTGATTTTCACTCTAAAATTCTTTATGAGAAGTCAAATGGCTTTCTCTTGATCATGACTAATCAAACCGCCTCTATGTTTCCCATGTTGAAAGTGGAGAAGATGACACTTCATCGGCTATCATGAGTCACGAAGTGCCATTTTCACAGTGCCACAGTCCAGTCTAATTCTATATCAAAGTGTTTGGCTGTAATCTCTAAATATATTGGAAGGTGTTTCAGCAGAGGTCTTCACAGTCCAGCAGAAAAAATGAAGGTCCCGGGTTAAATTCCCGATTACGGCGATTAGGGCGATTAGTGGTAAGAGGTCGTGAGCTCATGGCTGCTGCTCTTGAGGTCCTAGATGCAGTTCCTGCTTGGACGAGGATAATAGCATTGCAACTTGTTTTCATGAAGCTCCTGTCCGCAGCCTGTGGTTAACCTTGCCCCATTGTGAGGATTGATAACATTTGGCAATTCTTAATTTATTTTCCAATGTTAGATGCCCACACATGTTTTCTGGAATCAATTTTTATGTCTTATGTTTTATTGCTCACTAGCCAAAAAAGTAAAACTCAAGTCGGCCTACTTAGAAATAATTGATCTTTAGCTTCTCGGATCTGCTTGAGGCACTTTTTCTAGGGTCGGTCTGTACACAGTGTAGGAAAATAAAAGAGATTAAATCTCAAATTTTTAATTTCAATTTGACAAAACATATTTTTAAGCTCAATTTCTTTTTTAATTCATAGAAGCTAAAACTTAAAAATGTCTGGCCTAAGGAGTCTATGTATAATGTTTGGGGTTATAATTATTCATCATGTCAGCTTTCTGTCTTTATCATGCAAGGTAACATTAATGTTATCATGGTACTATCATATATTATATATTCAGAATTATGTGGTACATTTAAGAGTCAAGTAAATTTAATTTCTGTTGGTTTTCTTCAGCTCTCTAATAGACAGTAGTGCATACTTATGGAGATGGCCCTGGATAGCGTTTTTCTAATCATATAATTTCGAATGTTCGTCTGAAAATAAAGGCCTAGTTATTTGCAAACATGAACCCATTGACATATATATGCCTGCATAGCATGCAGTCATGCAATAGTCAAAATGTTTGGTTTAAAGCCTTATTCCAGAAAATTTTATGATATTCACATAGATCTCGATGTTGAATATTAGCTCTTTGGAGCTAGACTTTTAAAACATTTTTGAAATTTGGGTAGGCCTAACATAGTAGAAGATCTGGAAACTTTCTTGTGAAGCAACGTTGAGATATGACATTAACATGTGACGTTGTAGCAATGTTGTCACAATGTTGCAAAAAAGAAAAGTCAACGTTGTGTTCATGTTGTGGCTACCGTCTACAAGTTGACTGCTATTTGCTGCCACCTGGGTGCAAAATTTGCGAGCTCCTGTGAGCGGTCAACAGAATTTCAATCTCTGGAAGAAACCGGACAGTGTCTGGAAGAAACCAAGACAGTTCCATCATTTAGTAATGGTCTAGTTTATTTCCAAAAACTCTGTAAGTGTCTAATTTGACTTTGGTTGGATTCAATTTTAAGCACACAGTTTGTAAATACCAAAATAAGTTGGAACTATTTTTATCATTGAGGATGTATACATTGTAGCTCACATATAATGCCAGTATAGAGGGGGCCACTTGTGGCATGGACAAGACGTTCTGTTGAGTGTTACACAGCATTATGAAATTGTAAATTATATTGTTGTCCTAGTTAATAAATCTCTATAAAGTAACAGAATAAATACAAATGAGCATTTTTGATATCACAAAGCAAAAACATTGGCTTTGTATGGGCACATGAATAAGTGAGAGAGCATTCTTTTAGGACACTTTTCTGACCACAATTTAACATGCACTAAATGGCATAAGTAGATTGAATACCATCATACTTCTGACGAGTAAAATCATCCCTTTCACAGGAAAAGTTTATGTTTTAAAAGTTTCAAAAGTTTCTTTTTGTCTCATGATTTCCAAACATTTTCATTCAAAGCAGTGGACTTGATCTTTGCCAGCAACCGTGCATTGTGACAGTAGTTTGGCGTAGTAATATGGACAGCTGTTGTGCGACCTGATCTTGTGATCTGTCCAAAAGATATCAAATTGTTGTTGACCCAATTCGATTTTCCAGGGACTGCCAGCATTCTGCTGACACTTGTCAGTCCTGAACAGAGACAGTTGTGGCAATATAACTTTCTTCCTGATAATTGTATGTCCCAACAGAAAAGCCCTCCACCGTTTAGCAACGTTTTGTGCCATTACAATAAGGTTTTTAAAAATTCTAGCCATTCAAACTGTCAGGTCTTTGGCTTCCAAATACTGCCTCAAGTTTTTCATAAATGAATGAAGATATCATTTTATAAACTCTTTTGTTCCATAAGTTCTGTTCCATAAAACTACATTGAAATCATTCCCTTTAAAAAACGAAAATTCATTGATCAATGCTATTTCACTATTTATTTGTACCAGGCCCCAATGAATTAAGTGCAGAGTAACGCAAATATTAGATACAGTGCTGCCTGTAAGTAAATGAAAAGGGTGAGGATTTGCCATTGGCTCAATGCTGAACATCCTAAACTGAACTGCCTGTGGAAATGAGGTTGGTCATCCGATGAGAAGAAAACATTTGGGGTCGCAAAGTATGCTATTTGAGGTGTATGGAATACAAATTGCTGCCAATGTGACTTGCTACACAAACATATGGGTTAAATTTTTTGCCTCTTCCCATTGAAATAACAAAAATGGCCTCGTCTTTCACTTACTTACCAGAGACTTTGACCCATGCCCAACTCTTCAGTACAGGAAAGAAATTAGCAGGGATTTTTATCCCACATGCCTCAAATGTCGTCCTTTATGACCCAATATGTTTTCATCTCAATGGATGAGAATTTATGCTTCCACTAGTTGTTTGGCTTCAAGAGGGCTGCACTTACCATATCTATCTATCTATCTATCTATCTATCTATCTATCTATCTATCTATCTATCTATCTATCTATCTATCTATCTATCTATCTATCTATCTATCTATAAAATTCTGTAAGAAAATGCTACCATCCTCAAAGGTATACCAAGCTCAAGGAATTTTCACAACCATCCCAAATGAAATACCATGTTTTCTCAAGAAAATTTAAGTGCACAGAATCAAGCTTGAGTAGGCACAGTTGCACTCCTGCTATGCAACCATGCATGCATGAAGTCATTTAAGTTCACCTTTGTGAGACAACCCTATTTCAAGGTCTGTTTGTTCAGAAAGTAAATAGTTTTGAAATGTGAACTCCCATGCAGCCATGCAGGGAAGTTTAAGTTCATTCATGAATTGAGGCACATGTCAATTAAGTGTGTCAAGCCTGAGTAAATTTCAAGAGAAAGCAGAGTTGTAGAATGGAATCTATTGATAGTGACATGTTAGTCAACTATTAGTGTATTCTCCATGGTTGTCAAGTATCAATTTGGAGAAAAGTGTATCTTACTGATCGATTCTTACTGATCAACTCCAAATTTTCATCAGTTCATCACACCAGAACCATCATTTGATGATTTTGATGCATGGACTCTTCCTGGTCGTTCCATGGACCGTTCCATTTCTAGGAGGGGGGTCAGGTGGCTGATGCCTGACGTGTATGATCACTCCAAACATGGCAGCTTTCACAGTGGTGCATCTGTGCACCATATTGTTGTGTTATGTGGGCTTGACAAGCCAAGAAGCTGTAGCAAACACGGAGAGAGATGAATTTGACTTTGATGGCTTACCAGGGGCACAGCATGAGTTCAAAATTGACGTTCTACCGAACAGGGAAGAGTGTTTCTACCAGTTCATAAAGAGAACTGCTCAACTGCATATGTCCTTTGAGGTATGGTTGTGAATTGTGTTGATGCTGCAGAGCTACAGTTACTATGGTGATGTACTAGTAGTAGACCACTGATGGGTTAATCAATAATTACTAGTAATGACATTTTGTTTGATGTATAGATGTGATCTATAACATGTTAACTTGCTGAGTTATGTCAAATGTCAGATTAAAGTAATTATGTTGGCAGAGGTCTGACCATTTTAGACCCTCCTGTCAACTATGGATTGTATTGTCCATAAATATTTAATTGCCTTTAAATGATATATATTTGTAGTGTGTTTAAATTGTCCTTTATAGTGATATCTTCTGTGATGCATAATATGTCAAGACAGACATGATGCAATGGTTAACAATATAGAATTATACAACAGCTAAATAATGTATGTTAAGGTTAGCATCCCTGGTATTCTCACAGAACAGGCTGCTGGTTCTAAAGGCCTGTCTATCAATGGATTACATTGTAGTTTGATATAATGTGACATGTGTCAAAAAGTAATTGTCATAATTATTAGAGCTCTATAGAATGGTTCTAATTGTCTATGCCTGGCAGGCATAGTTGCCACAACAGGATGCTGAAATGTACCAACATGCTGTCATGCGGACAACTAATGAACAATAAACAAAAATAAGTTAAATGGCATCAGCAGATTTAACCAAAATTAAAAAAAAACTTTCCTATGCATGTATTTTAGTTGTGTCTAACATATTCTAGCAAGAAAAGGAGAGCCCTGTATGGCTTGATATGTAAACAAAACAAGGGGTTTTCATGGCATTAAAAAGTATTGGTGTACACTTTTAGATAAATCAATTAATCTCCATATAGTTCACACGCCATGGCAATTAAATCAATTGATCAGCTAGAATATGTTAGATATGTCTATCTGTAGAGCATCTTTTAAGTCTGCAGATTCAATAGCTTTAATATGACTTATTTTGAAATAATTTATAATTGAGATTTGTAGGCCTACAATTTTTGCTGAGACATTGGTGGGAAGAGACAGTATGAATTGAGCTTGTCCAAAACTCATTAAGTTAGCAAGTCATAATTGAAATTTGGCATTCAGAAATCCATGGACTAAAAGACTTATAAGTGCTTAGCAATATAATTATTTCTAGATTATTATGACGAGCTATCATTTTCTTATAGTGGTCATCAATCACACTACACTATGAAATACAATTTGTACATAACTGCAGCTGTTGACAGGGTCCATTGATATGTCTTATCAACAAGTATGGATACTATACAAATCTCATTATGTATGGACTAGGAGGACTACAGCTGGTAGTTTCACAGCTAATATTTCTAAGCATAAGAAATCAGATGTGACATCATTGACTGTGTAAATATTTGTCTATATTGTGTATAATTTAACATGTAATCAATAGTTAGATAGTTAGATAGAAGTCATTGATGCAAGCCTGATTTTACACATTGTTGGTTTGATACAATTTACATTGCTAATAAAAAGTAGGTGAAACAAGCAATGTTATTCCATTGGGTCAATGCTAAACATGATTAAACATCCTTAATCAAACTGCCTGTGAAAGTAATGATTCTCATCCGATGAGATGAGAACATATCATATCATAAAGTAAGATATTTGAGGCAGACGAATAGCTTAATTTTTCTTTGCTGAAGTGGGTTCTTTTATCATCTCCTGAATGGGCAGTGGGCGCAGAGTAGTAACCCATTTTCTAAAAGCAGTGATTTTGTAAGACCACTTTTATTTTACACAGTCTTCTCCACAGGGGTCCACTCAGTGATCTATTAATCAGTCACATTTCAGATAAAATAACCAGCTGCATGCAACTTATGTCACAACTAAATTTTGCAAATTTTAATCAAAAGTACTTAAATTTATGAATTTCAAATTTTAGTGTTATTTAATCGTGTCATTTAACGAGTTTTTCAAATTGGCTTCCCAGCGGGAAATTAAAATCAATTCTGCAATTGAAAGAGAATCAATTTAATCACCTTTCCCCAAAAGTAATTTGGATTTCTAGATTTTCAGATAGATTCTCACAGATAGATGGATATAAAAAGTTAAACAGGTAATATTTGCATTCCTTTCATTAAAAATGATTGTGGATAGATAGACTGATAGATAAATTACTTTATAGATATTATGCAGATTTATCTGGAATGGGCGCTATATAAAATCATACTATATTATTATTATTATTATAGATAGGGAATATTCAGCTCTCTCTTGCAAAATCGTGGTGAAAAAAAAAAAGCAGCATAAATACAGGAGGTACAACCTTAATCATTCAACCATCCATCCACAAAATATTTATACTTAAATCAAAACCCATTCCCCAACTGCCACATCATCCAATGTTATAACTTATAGACATAGCCATCCCATAATATGCTAATCCCCTAGGAATGACACTGCATACATCATAAGGCTCACTCTGTGTGTATACCTGCCAGTTGCATACCTTATATGGAAGAGACATAAGCTGTAAAATTAGTTAGTTTGACAAACACTCAACTTCCTGTGATTTTTCAGGCTTCTAACTCACCGAATAGCACCACCCGCCTGATTTTAATTCTATAATAATTTCAAATAGCATTCTGCATGTACCTACCAGTTGCATACCTTATATATATGGAAGAGACATATGCTGTAAATGTAGTTAGATCAACAAAGACTCCACATGTCAACATCCTGAGTTTATGCAGACTTCTAACTCACTGAATAGCATCAGAGTGATCATGTGCTTGATTTTAATGCTATATTTATTCCATAATAATTTCAGATAGCATTTTGCATGTACCTGCCAGTTGCATATCTTCTTATCTTCTTATCTTCTTCTTACTAAACAGTGTCCGGGGTTTATCTGAGTTCTTACTTAATGCCTGGCCTTCTAACTTTCCCCATGTGTTCCTCATACTCATAGGGTGCCACTGCCACCTTTTCATCCTAATTGCTTTCCTCTAAATGTCCAAATTAACGATAATTAGTTTTAAGCTGTTTCGTATACAATACACAAGAGGACAGCAGCTGCAAGATCTCTACCATCTTCCATTGACCCAAGGTTGTGATAATCCCATACATGCACCTAAAAGGTTACAAATCCTCCACTTAAAACTATTTACACGGGCACTTATTGCTAGTATCATATTAAAGAGCCATAAGCTGTAAAACAAAGACTCAACATACTGTGTTTATGCAGGCTTCCAACTCACTGAATAGCATCACATGCTTGATTGAAATACTATAATAATTTCAGACAACATGATTAATATGTAACGTTAAAGACCCTCAAAGATTGACAATACCTCAAAATAATAACTGACTGAAAATGGTTTCAGATGTTCAAATGGACAAAAAGTGTGTGTGAAGAGTGGTTGTTCTGCACCTCAAAATCCATACATTGCACCTCAAAATCCATACATTGCACCTCAAAATCCATACATCAAGTCAAAAGGATATTAGAAAGAAATAACTTTTTTATGACTTTTGCAAAGGACAGACTTGGACAATGGATTGATTATTTGCAAAATTGATTTTTAACATTTTATGAGGAAGTGGAGTAGGTTAGAAATTTAATAGTTGAATTGTGCATTGTTGTACTATATAATTGCAGCATATTGTGAACTGGTCTCTTTTTAATAATTAATTCACAGGAAAGAAATGGGTGAAGTTCATTCAATGTCACAGTGTTGACTGTTGAGATCATAGCCAAATCTAAAACAAGTGCCTGAATGGTCCCAAGTTATCCATTCAAGTATATTTCTGAAGTGGCTTTAAAATGTGGAGATAGCAAAAAAACAACAACAAAAAAACAACAACAACAAAAAACAATACACTGAGACCTAAAGCTTCCTGATGAATTTTAATTAAGATGACCTTCTGTCATGTGCTATATTGTAGGCTATTCTAATCTAGTAGCATGCTATAGAATCTAGTCATAAAAATCTGCCCCAAGGCAATACAACATTGTCACAGAGTCTGGTATTGTCTTATGTCCACAGATATGCAAGCAGTGTGGTGTATTGTCATATTTTGAATGTAGATTGTGGTTATATTAAAGTTATGGTGCAATATTGCATAATATATATCCTCTGCATGTAATGAAATAATTATAAAGATAAAGCTGTCACAAGGTGGCGACAGGTGCAAGTCAACTATGTTCTGCTGACAGTTGTTTATTGTCATATGGCATAGTATAAGGACGTTAGAGTCATTATGAAGAGAGCAGAAAGTACATGAAGACTCCAAGAAAGCTATGGGATACCAGAAGTGACAAACAGGCTCATGAACTGTTGTCTGAGAGGCAGTTAAGTGATGGTACCTGTATTATCGCTCATACACGTGTTTTGACCAATGTGGGTTCATGCAGCATGCTGACTGATTAATTGCTGTGCAATGAAAAGATTGACCTGCACCCACAAGTGATAAAGCTCTAGAAGGAGATCATCCGAACATTCTACCAGCTCTCATCAGTGTTGAATCATGGATGTGTGTGTAGATTGTACAAGAAAAATCACAAACAAGGACAAGCTCCTAACATGTGGTGTATGTTGCAGAAAGTCTCACATTTCGTGTCAAAACATTACCAAAACAGAATACACAACCTTGCAAAAGCAAATGGCTCAGCTGCATTGGTATTGTAAAAGTTGCAAAATCGGTGCCGAGTCTTTACATAAACAAATGATATTTATGCTTGGCAAGATATCTGAGGTCGAAAAGAGAATGACTGCCCTCGAAGATAAAATAAACGTGTCTGCAACCGAGATAGATAACAAAATAGATGATATCGTCAGATCCAAGCTCGACATGTCCCATGATAAGTTGAGAGAAGAAGTGATGGATGCCGTAACCAAGAAGATCGAATCAAACCTGGCTGAACGAGCTGAATTACAGATAAACGAAGTCCGGGTCACAGGAATTGCTGCTGAGTTAGCTAAGGATACAAGGAAAGGGCCTGAGTCATACACCATGGTAATTAAAGAAATTGAGGATCGAGAGAAGAGGAAGAACAACTTGATAATACATGGTCTTAGCGAATCAAAAGAAGAAAAGGGAGAACAGAAAAAAGAAGATGACAGAAAAAGATGTATTGAAATTCTTAAAGTTGTCCACAAGGACATTGACACCACGGAATGTTACAAATTCTATCGTATTGGCAAGTTTGACAATGAAAAATCCAGACCTATCATCATCCATCTGCAAAATGAGGAAATAAAAGGGAACATTTTGAAGGAAGCCAAAAATCTAAAAGGAAGCCAGTATGAACAAATAGGAATCAGCCATGATCTCACGAAGCAGCAACGACTGGAACTTCAAGAATACCTGAAAGAAGCTCGGCAAAAATCTGCTGGCGGGACGAAACACAGAGTTACTGGCATGCCAGGTTTTTGGCAAGTCAGGGAGGTGAAGAAAGAAACTTTAAAAAAATAAGAAAATTCAACACAGATCTGGAGGGCAGTGTGATACGGCCCAAGCCGGAATGCTGTTTCTGGATAGAGTGCTCAAATTGAAACAAGATCCCAGCAAAGTGTAACTGCAGGGCAGCGTGATGCCGCCCATGCCAGAAATGACTCATGATTTTAAGTAGCGCACATGATTTAATTAATATGGGATTGTCTGTTGTGGAGGCATCGTGAGAGGCCTTAACATACAGCTATCTCTTGAAATTATCTGGGGAAAAAAATGATACCAAGTCAAACTACCCAACAGGGAAAATTGTCGTTTTTCACGTTAAACTTCGTCCGTTTTATCAACCAAGTTCAAGTTCATCCATTGGATCTTCTGCATCAACATCTTCTATCATTAGGATCATCTACATCAGCATATTGGTTTCTATACCGTCGCACAAACATTATTTAGATCTGAACATAGAGGCTTCTTCCGAAGCCTGCGTTCAGTATTTTACTTTACTTATAAAGAAAAACCATATTTAGATAAAAAAAATTAATATTTACCATTTATTTTCAAAAATGGTCCTAAATAAAAAAAATATTTAAGAAACCCTGGGAACAAGGAGTATCTTTGTTGTGGACTCACAGCCTTATCATCTCATCATCATGTCTGCCTCTGGTAGCTGCTCATATAAACCAAATTACCTTCATAGCATTGACTGCCACATGTAGACTTGGCATGCCTACCGAGAAATCTTGAAATTGTATCATTAGTGAAATGTTCACAGAGGCATCAGATTTGGAAGTGTTGCTTACATATTCAAAAAGATGACTTTTACTATACTTTCAAATATTATTCAATTATTTTATTAGCTATTTAAAACATTTTTTGATTGAAATTCAACTGTACTTGACATTGAGATTAAATAGCACAATTTACTATGGTCTCTTCATATATATGAGGTTTGAAAACTTGACATAAATTGTGAACCCAGCCATATTTTTTAATACAAATATTGACAGATGTGTAAGTTTGACAAAAAATGTGGGACGCCTCTATATATATCTCAATTGCGTTGTCTGGTCAAAGAAGATATATGTTTTGACATTTATTTGTTCCGAGATATATTTGTTTTTTGATAAATAGCTGAACATGATTTAATGCACATGGATTGAGTCTTGATTCATTAAATATACCACTGAGTTTATACATAGTGTAGTGCATGTGTGTTGTTTTTGCTCGCTTTTTTTTTTTACATCATTCAGTTCTTCAACTAGAAATTGATCGAAATCTCGAGGGGGTCTAATTAATTTTGTCTGGTACTGTAATTAATTGTGTTGCCTTTTTCTTTTTACAGGTCTTGAGGGGTTCAGATAGAAATGTAGATGTCGTAATCAAAGCTCCAAATGGAAGAATCATAGACAAACATTTATGGACGAGTGAAGGAACGACAGACAGACAGATTGAACATGAAGGTAGAGACAGACACACAAATGAATTTTGTTGAGATTTAAAAAAATAAATAAAAATTTCTCCTAAGAGAGTTCTAAGTGTTGCTGTTTTATAATGCACACAGTTGTTAGTTGTTAGACATCCAGGTAGGATCTTACTGACAAGAATGCCTGTTTTAAATAAGTTTAAATGAATAAGGAGGGTCCTGGGGGGGGGGTCCTCGCTTACTTAGACCTCATCCTCTTATTTAATTAATTGCTAGAAATTCATAAGCTGTAAAAAATTCTGTACTGTAAGAATTTCTATCATGTAATGACATTCTACTTCTTGAAATTTTGTTTTTATCAGTTGCACATTCTTGTAGGGTAAAATGAATTTTCTTTTATCATTATTTTTCTGTCTGTTTCAGGAGTCTACGCCTTCTGTATCGGCAACTACAGCAGATTTACAGCAAAACTCGTCTATTTCTATTTCGTTACTTATATCTTAGAAGAATGGGAGAAATTCTCACAAGATATACAGAATTTTGATTTCTCTGTTGATAATGTCACTGTGAGTATACTGGCTAGAGTTTCTTTCTTCAAAATCTTCTTTGAATTAATCTGGCTATGATCAATGCTAGTTTCAGAAGTGGGGTGGAAGTATCATAAACGTTGTTTGATTTTGATGATTGATACTATATGGTACCATGCCTTGACAATTAATATTAATTATGATTTTGGCACTCAGTAAGTTATTGGATGGTACTTGGAGAAGTTACATTTAGGATGGTATTTGGCTTAAGTTACATTTGGGATGTAATTTGAATAAAGTTGCATTAGGGACTGTACTTGAATGAAGTTGAATTTGGGATGGTACCAACTTGAATGGAGTTACATTTAAAATAATACAATACTTGAAATAATGAGTTAGATTTGGGATGGTAGTATACTTGAATGAAGTGAATGAATTTACATTTAGGATGGTACTTGAATGAAGTTACATTTGGGATGGTACTTGAATGAAGTTACATTTAGGATGGTACTTGAATGAAGTTACATTTAGGATGGTACTTGAATGGAGTTACATTTGGGGTGTTATTTGATGAAGTTACATTTGTTATGGTAGTGTAATTTAGTCATTGAGTCAAGTTACATTTAGGATGGTACTTGAATAAAGTTACATTTTAGGATAGTTGCCAACTTGAATTAAATGAAATGTTGTTTTGTTGAGAACTAAAAATTCTTTAATATGAAAATATAAAACTATTTCCTCCAATTTATTTGCAGAGCTCATTGATGCACGTTGATGGCAAAGTTTTGGAAATGAAGAAAGTCCAAGCTATTAGCAGACAACACGCTATAACTGATTGGTATATTATTAGTGGTAAGTTTTCTCATTGCTTATTAGTTTTTTCTCTTGGGTTACAATTAATACCTACTATAAAATTTAAACTAATTAATCTATTTAGTGTACCTGTGTAGGTCCTACTCTTTGCTTTTCCTTGAATTTAATTGTTCGACATTGAACACCTGTCCACAGCTTTTATAGTGTAAATTTATTGTGCTGTTCAAACATAACGTTGTTGGTATTGAATAATTGATCAAATGTTAACAACTCAAGGCTTGCTTTTGACTCAGTTTTGAGACCCTGGGTTGCTTTGTAAATTGAGGGCAGACATCTATTGCGCAAAATATTGATAACTTTACAGCTATTCAGCGAAACTTGGGTAGAGAAGCCTTTATTATTATCTTATTGTCCATTTACTGATTGCTAAATTTGAATAGTGTTCTGAGAATATAGTTATCTGAGACTGTGTCAATAGGTGATTGACTTGAAAACCTGGTGAAGGATGTATTCTTTTAAGGAAGACCCCACTTCAAGAAGTTCAATTTAATTCAAGAATTCATTTGACAATATTTTACTTTGTTGATTGAATAATGTGTTTTGAATTTAAAAAAATATATTTCCTGATATTGTTTTTAATTCTAAAAAAAGTCCCGTTTTTATTAAATTTATTATTGACTGTGAATTTCATCACAAAAGTTGCTTTATAATCCATATTTTGTGGATAAACATTTGTAATCTTTTTTTCACAACCTAGATTACAAAAATAAAAAAAGCCAAACATTTCGCATTATAACATATTGTAACGTAATTTTATTTTTTGTATCCTTTGTATCTTTTCAGGTAACTTAGCGTATATTCAGAACTGGTCTCTATTGATGATAATCGTTACCATGGCAACATCTGGTGTACAAGTCATGTTTGTTCGTCGCCTTTTCAATTCACCGAACGTCACACCCAATAGCAAACCTCGAGCGTAACTGTTGCTGCCACCTGGCGAATCTCATTTCAGTTTTTGTGTTACAATTTTGTTAAAAACAAAAGTCATAAAAGTCAAATTGTTAGGTTTAAAAAGAATCACATGTTGTTTGAATGAGAATTTATTGAAATATTAGTTAAATGCTGAAGGTTTGTTGGGTTTTAGTACAAAGTTGCGTTGGCTGTTACAAAACAATTATTAATTATTTTGAAATATTGTTGAAAGTGATAGGATTCAAGTTTCAGCAAGAATGTTTAATTTAAGAGTGAGAGAATGTTACTTTTGTGTGTGAAACTTTCATTTAAAATTTAAAAAATTGAAGTCAATGCATCTTGAATCTGAATAACTTGAAAGATCTTATTGTGTTCAAAAGTTGTTTTAAGTTCAAATCATGTAGCTTGTTTATACATTATAATTTTCTCTACATGTAAAAATCAGTCCGATTCTACACATTGTATCCCATCTCTTCAATCTTCGCAACAGTCTTTAAGTTTTCCACCGCCATTTTGTTTCTGTCTTTAACATTCCTTTTACCTCTTCTTGTTTGTTTGGAGGCTTTTTGCCAAAGATGATCGTAGTCATATATTTATATTTTGTATGTTGAGTATATAATTGTGAGTGAAATTTGAAAAGTCTTGATTGCAATTGGAGAGTCTTGAGTGCAATTGGAAAATCTTGAGTGCAATTGGAAAAGTTTGAGTGCAATTGGAAAAGTTTGAGTGCACTTGGATAGTCTTGAGTGCAATTGGAAAATCTTGAGTGCAATTGGAAAAGTTTGAGTGCACTTGGATAGTCTTGAGTGCAATTGGAAAATCTTGAGTGCAATTGGAAAAGTTTGAGTGCACTTGGATAGTCTTGAGTGCAATTGGACTGTCTGGAGTGCAATTGGAAATGTCTTGAGTGGAACTGGAGAGTCTGGAGTGCAATTGGAAATGTCTTGAGCGAAACTGGAGAGTCTTGAGTGCACTTGGACAGTCTTAAGTGCAATTGGAAAGTTTGGAGTGCTATTGGACAGTCTTGAGTGCCATTGTAGGACTATTTAATGTGTTCTACATTGTAGGTTACAAAATAGGTTGTACCATATCTTTGTTATTGAGGAAATATTTCAATATTTTTAAATTTGTATTTTCTTTACAAACGCTACACAAATTACTTAGTTTATTTTACAGTCTGAATGTCTGTATAATTAAAGTAAAATTTTATTATTTTTTATTATGTTTCTCTCTTTATATTACTTGGAGGATGTCAAAACAAATATGTGAAATAGCTATTTTATTTCTGTGTTAAGGATAGTCAATTATCCGAAACATTGTATTTTCCTTTCTTCTCTCAGTGATATATATATATATACCCCACCTTTAAATATTTTAAAATATTTCATATTTATTTGTTTGCAATCATTGATCTTGCAATCATCAAAGAATGTCATTCTTAAATTTATCTGTCTATGTTGGATAATCCACACGTCTTTCATAATAACTAATATCTGTTATTCAAACATTGTAATTCAAAGTGATATTAAAACTTTTCAAGTGATACTTAATCCAAAGAATATGTCACATGGTATCATATATTTCATATAATATTTGTGTTGGTTACTGATCACAAAAGAGCTGGCCTATGATCGAGTACGCCTTTGTTAGTATAGGTAATAATGACCACTCCGTCATCTCCAGTATTTTGTGATTATATTAATATCATCGTAATTCATCATCCTGTAAAATGTTATCTTTAGCTGTTAACTATCCAAATTAATTGTTTGAATAAAGTCAATGTATACATTTTGAAATTGTGACTTCTTGTTGGTTTTATTGTTACAAAATGTAATTTAATGTGAATTGGTCAGATTGCAAGTTCTGACTTCAAGTAGTTTTCAAGACATGAATTTTCAGAAGGGTGTGTACATTATCATCAGTCCCTTGATCATTTGGCATAAATGCCGCATAATCCACATGCACTTTGATGCCGTTAATTAAGTAATTTTGCCAAAAAACCATAACTGAATATGGCTTTCCTTCCATTGTCTGGTAAAACCCAGTAGGTGGCTCTTCGTAGCTGCTACTAGCTGGTGCTTCCCCCTGCTCCTCTTACCTGCAGAACTGCCCAACGCAAAAAGGAGTACATTTGAAGCGCTCAAATTATTTAAATTACACTTCATTTATACTCCCTAATCCTATATCCAAATCCATATGCTCCAAATACGCTCCCTTGTAGAAAAGTATATGCATTTTTACAGTACAATCAGAGTACATTTGGTAATTTAAATAATTCGAGCGCTTCAAATGTGTTCTTTTTTGCTCTGGGTGATTTGTTCCTTTGACATGAGACTGGATCAAATAGGCCCATGTGTGGCTTTGCTGATTTATCAATCTGGCAACAGAATTATTACTGGTCATGCTTCTTGTTAGATGTTTGCCTTATTACCTTTTTGTTATGTACACTTTAATCCCAGCACTTGCATAACTTAGGGATCTTGAGTGGGCCGATTTACTGTAACGGACTATTACTTTCCTTCCGTTGTCTGGTAAAACCCAGTAGGTGGCACTTCATGGCTTGTGCTGCCCCCCTGTTCCTTTTATTTCCTCAATACCATCCTGTCCAATGTCAAGGGAACAATTGACGAAGTGAGAAGAACAGAAGGGCACTTCGACTTAGGGCAGCACAACTTGTGGCTATATAAATCGAAACGACGACTCTCCAATGACTTGAGATGATGAAAAAAACTCGCAAATTGGCCCCACCAAATCATTTACAGTTGGCGGTCTGGTCAGGTTAACTGCTTCTTCTTTTGTCTTTTCTCCTTCAGGGTCAGATCCAGACAATTTTGATGCGGGGGGGGGGAGGGGAGTCTATCGGGCTGTAGGCCGTGATAGTGGAACTCTCCTTTTTCCAGCTCTCCTGTGTTGAATAAAACTATTTCCGGGAACAAGCTGCCATTTTGTACCATTGCTGAGTCAGTGAAGCTGGCATTCCAGGCCCCAGGGCGCTTTTAATCCATTGAAAACATTACGGATTTGCATTGCTGAGTCTTAAATGGAGTGTTTAGCATGGATTGCCACCATATTCCAGTACTGTCAGGCTGATTAGACTTTGTTACGGACCTTAGAAACCCCGGCTCCATTGTAAATTCCCAGGCTGATGTTTCCGGAAATAGTTTTATTCTGCTCGTCAACACAGGAGAGCTGGAAAAAGGAGAGTTCCACTAACGCCCGCTATTGCGTCACTGAAAGCATAACCCTCATTGTTTATTGATAAGTAAAAATATGTAAGCCTTAACGGACCGGAACCACTTTTAAACCAGATGGTGTTTTTACCATTTTGTTCATGCCAAACCTTTTGTAAAACTTCTTGCAACTCCCAAGAAAAGAATGATTAGGGGATACCGGGACAAGTTGTCACACTCATATGGCCAATCTGACATCTCTTGACAGATTTTCTGTAATCCAAGCTTGCAATACATCGGATTCCTTTTGAAAAACAAAAATACACATCTTACGAAGACTTTGGATGAATGCCATCATAAGTCAGGGTGTATTTCTACCAGAAAATTGCTTCTCAAATTGGAGGACAATGAAATAATTGTAAAATTTTTGTTGAAAAAGTCATTTTTAAGAAGTCCACATATCACATGACAGATTATACTTTCTTGCAACCACATCACACAAAACGCTTTACACACAAACAGATCTTGAAATTTATATAATAACAACACAACTGCTGCCGCCTATAGCCAAGTTATAAGCACTGTGACAACTTGCCCCTGTGACAACTAGCCCGGCCTATCCTCGTCACAATCATGAAGTCAATCTGATATCTCGGTAATCAAAAGAGAATATATTCTGGTTCTACTTAGAAAACACCGACACATTGTTCACGGAGACTGTTGGGTTAATGCCATCATGAAGCAATGCCTTAATCTCCAAAAAATAGTCTAAAATTGGAAGATGATGAAAAATTTGAAAATGGTGAAAAAATTGAATTTAAGAAATCTTCGCATAGCGCATGACAGACTACACATTTTTGTGATATCATCATAAAAATATTCCCCATGTTAAAAAATACCAAAATTGATTTAATTGCCACGCAGCTGCTACCATCCATAGCTGAGTAATCAGCATTGTGACAACTTGCCCCTGTGACAACTAGCCCCGGTCTCCCCTACCTTCAATATCACAGAATTGTGAAATCTTGGTGTATTCTTGCAAATCCAATTAGGATCAGTTGCTTGGCATGGATGTTTTCTAAATGCAGAAGAAGACGAAAAAGTTTCAAGATGCAGAAATTCTTACTGTCAAAGTTGTAAGTGCATTAGCCTTTGATATCGCTGAGAGCATTGCTGTGTTGAAAGTTCTGTGTAATGAGTGAATTGTGTTTGATTTAATTGACGTTCCCATGGATTTTGTTCCTAAATTTTCATGTGCTAATTCTCAGAGCTTCTAATTCTCAGAGATTCTTGGGCTCACAAGTTGGTTTCTTAGAGATTTATGGTCTTGGGGAGAAAAAAGAAATGCATAAGTGGTTGTACACAAAATGTGTACTGCATTTTTACAGTATGTAGTATACGTAGCATGAGTCAATAATTTTGTGAATGATAGGCCTACTTGAAATATGATATTGCCATTTTATAACCCTTTGGGTAAAACTTACTGGTTCCTCAGATACTTCGTCATAACTCAATGATTTGATTTAAAATAGCTGTTCCTCAGTTTATGTTTCGTTCCTCACACCAAACGACCTGGGCCAATTACGAAGGCAATTAAGCCAGTGGGGATCAATTACACTGAATTTAAGTGGATGAGTATCTGAGGAAGAAATATAGCTAAATAGGCATTTGTAAACTTTCAAACTGGGAATAGTATTTCTGTTTCTATTCAAGTTTCTGATTAATGAGTTTAGTAAGAGGAGGAGAAGTGAGCTGTTGCTGAAAATGTGTGAGATGGAGGAGAGTTGAGTTTCTGTTTCATGTTTGGACAACCTGTCTGTCAAATTGAGTTTTTCACTTACGCCAGTGTCAGTTAGATTTCACTGCCTGGTGATTGATCTAGAATGCTCGAACTTGTCATTCTGTTGTATTCTTGTGTGTGGGAGATGTTTCAATTTAATCGGCTTAACAAAGACTGGGCAACACATAAGTGGTTGGAGTCCATACTCCCAAGGAAAGGATCATCAACTTTCAATATCGCAGAATTTTGAAGTACTCGTACTGTCCTACAAAGCCAATTAGGATCAGTTCTCTGCATGGATGTTTTCTAAATGGAGAAGAAGACCAAAAAGTTTCAAGATGCAGAAATTCTGACTGTCAAAGTTGTAAGTGCATTAGCCTTTGATATAGCTGAGAGCATTGCTGTGTTGAAAGTTCTGTGTAATGAGTGAATTGTGTTTGATTGACGTTCCCATGGATTTTGTTCCTAAATTTTCATGTGCTAATTCTCAGAGCTTCTAATTCTCAGAGATTCTTGGGCTCAAAACTTGGCTTCTTAAAGTTTATGGTCTTGGGGAGAAAAAAGAAATGGATAAGTGGATGTACAAGAAATGTATACTTCATAATAAGGCGTGTATGTATGTAGTGGAATTTTCTTTTTACTTTAGACTAATAGCTGATAATAGCCTTTTAGAGTAGAGCTTGGAATGCGACCACAATCCTATAAAAAGTCCAGAATGTCTACAAGGCCTAGTGTGCCCAGAAGGTCATATTTGGGAATGTCAAAATAGTACAGAATGTCAACATAGTCCAGAATGTCAACTTAATTAGAAGAAGAAGAATAGAAATTTATTTTCAACATCCACATAAATCAATAGCAGGACAACATATATAGTGAAATGTTATATAATGTGATGTTGAGGGGTGCCCATAGAAACTCTGCAGTTTGTGGGTTGGACACCCCTTAGTGAGATGAAATGAGATGAGATGAGATGAGATGGATGATTAATGGCATCTGTTATTCTGGGTGACAATAAAATATTCAGAAAATATGCAATAGCTTAAGAAAAAATACAAATAAAAAAAAAGAAAAAAAAAGAAGAAGACAATTAAGTAATGGTATAATTCAAATGAATGTTATGATCCTCAAAACAATCAATAGGTGGCATATTCAAATATAAAGAATATAAGATATAATAAAATAGATAGGCAACAATTACATTTGTGGTTATCCTATGGCAACATATAAAGATATACAGAATATTAATTATTTTACGTGATTTGTAAAAAGAGATAACACAATTTTTAATCTGCCCATAGTAACTGACTTGAAAAATATCTTAAAATATTTGAGCATAAAATTCAAATTATTACACACATACTTTGAATATAGGTGGGGGGGGGATTCTTATGTTATAGGGGAGGGGAGGTTGGATAAAAAAATAATTTTGATAAATTATTTTAATTCAGAATGTCAACTTAGTTCAGAATGTCAACTTAGTTCAGAATGTCAACTTAGTTCAGAATGTCAACTTAGTTCAGAATGTCAACTTAGTTCAGAATGTCAACTTAGTTCAGAATGTCAATATACAATGTAGTTCATAATGTCTGCTGAGTTCAGAATGTCTACATGACCCAGAATATATACTGATTCTTAACACAATGCAGAATGTCCAGATGGTCCATGATGTCCGCTTCGTCGGGAATGTCTGTTTGGTCAGGAATGTCTGTATACTTGTCCAGAACGTCTAAAAAGTTCAGAATTTCAACATAGTCCAGTATGTTACACACTTCAGAATGTCTATGTGGTCTAGAATGTCTACATACGTAGTCTTGAATGCATACATAGTTCAAAAGTTCAACTTTGTCCAGAATGTCTGCATAGTCCTGAATGTGTATGTGATGTGGAATATCTGAATAGCCAAGGATGCCTATAATAGGCCCTATATAGCAAAATGAATTCAACACAGTCAGGAATGAACATAGTTCAGAATTTTCAAGATAGTCTGAAGAATGTCTACATAGTAGAGAATGTCTACATGAGGTCTACTTCCTGGTTGACCAAAAAAAGGCTCTTAACCATCAAGCCACGAGTAATCATGGCATTGACTAATCATAATTGAGTGGTGGTATGATTCAATAATTTTGTAAATGATACTTAAAATTTCATATCGCTAATTTTATATCCCTTTTGATGAACCTAACTGGTTCCTTATTGAACCTTAGATACTTTATCATTACATGTGCACTGTGATTGGATTTTAAATTGACGTTCCTCAGTTTATGTTTCCTTCCTCACTCTAAAAGAGCTTAGCCAATTATGATGCCAATTAAGCCAGTGAGGATCAATTACACTAAATTTAAGTGGATGAGTATCTGAGGAAGAAATAGAGCTAAATAGGCATTGGCAAACTTTTCAAACCGGGAGTATTCCGGTTTCTATTCAAGTTTCTGATTAATAAGATTAATAAGAGAGGGGAAGTGACATGTTTCTGAGAATGTGTGAGATGGAGGAGAGTTGAGTTTCTGTTTCATGTTTGGACAACCTGTCTGTCAAATTGAGTTTTTCACTTACCCCAGTGTCAATTAGATTTAACTGTCTTGTGGTTGATCTTAAAGGCTCACTGTTGTCATGGTGTTGTATTCTTTCGTTGGGTATTGGCTAGTTCTCACGGAGACGTAACAGAGGGTTCTTGTCGCGTCGCTTCTTGCTTTTCCAGGAAAGAGGGAGGTTTTTTACCTACATTCAACAATTCGGCGACGATATTTTCGTCTACAGCGCTTCTTAAACTTCCTCGCCAAAAGTTCCTAGAAGTCACATGACCTTATAGTGAAGCAAGAACTTGCTTCACAAAAGATTCAACCTGTTGAATCTTTACGAAGGAAGAAGCCACGATGCAAAAGACCTGAAAGACCCCCAAAATGATTGGGCGAAGTTAGAGACAGCTTGGGCGAAGTTAGAGGCAGGTTGGGCGAAGTTAGAGACAGGTTGGGCGAGGCTACTTATCATTGAGTCAATGGAACTTCGGCGAAAAAAGACAACAACTCGCCGACACAAACAGGCTGTTGAAACGCCGAAACAGCTACTTGCTTGGCCGTAACAGGTATTTGCTTGGGCGTAATTGAACATTAGGACGAAGTAAGAGGATGCTAGGGCGAAGAAAGAGCATGCTAGGGCGAAGAAAGAGACTCCTTGGGCGAATCTAGTTTAACATTGAAGCAATGGAACTGCGTCGAGGCTCCTGACAACTCGCCGACACAAGTCTCTTCTTGCCTCGTCCGTAATTACGAGCGATTCGGCGTAAAAAACGAGTGCCTCGTCGTCCTAGGATCAATCTACGACGATGAATAATCTTTAATTGATTATATAATTGTCCAAAAATGGCTTGAAACGCCGAAATTGGGCGAAACTTGACTTCCTGGCACCTCTACAACTTCGCCGTCACTTAACCACGCTTGTGTGATCTAGGCATAAGCGTTATAGACTTGCCAAAGACATTTCGAAACATAAGTGGTTGGAGTCCGTACTTCCAAGGAAAGGATCATCAACTTTTAATATCGTTGGATTTTGAAGTCCTCGCATTGTCTTGCCAAGCCAATTAGGATCAGTTGCTTGGGCGTATGTTTTCTATATGAAGAAGAGGTTTGAGAAGTTTCAAGATGCAGAAATTCTTATTGTGAAAGTTATAAGTGCATTAGCCTTTGATATAGCTGAGAGCATTGCTATGTTGAAGTTCTGTGTGATGGGTGAAATGTGCCTGATTGATGTTCCAATGGATTTTGTTCCCAAATGTTCTTGAGCTAATTCTCTGAGCTTCTTCTGCTCAAAAGTTGGCTTCTCAGAGATTTATGATCTTAAAAGAATAATTAAATGTATAAATACATGTATAGTATACTGGACATGATTAGTAAAAATGAGAATGAGACATTGTCTTACTTGTTTGACAAGTGAGTGGAATTCGAATGAAAGATCCCAGAGTGGTTGCAATAACTTGCCAAGCAAGTTCTCTTGGCTATTTCCCTACAAGTATAGTTGGTATTGCATGAGTCAATAATTTCATGAATGATTTTTCAAATTTGATATTTCCCATATATTCCCTTTGATGAAACTAACTGGTCCTTATTGAATCCATATATAATCTTATAATTACTTTGTGATCGGATTTTTAATTGTTGTACCTCAGTTTATGTTTCCTTCCTCCCTCTAAAAGAGCTGAGCCAATTAGGATGGCAATTAAGCTAGTGAAGATCAATTACACTATCAAATTCAAATGGACGAGTATCTGAGGAAGAAATATAGCTAAATAGGCATTTGCAAACTTTCAAACTGGGAATAGTATTCCTGTTTCTATTCAAGTTTCTGATTAATGAGATTAATGAGAGGAGAAGAAGCGACATGTTGCTGAGAAATGGAGATGGACGAGTCTTGAGTTTCTGTTTCATGTTTAGACAACCTGTCTGTCAAAAATTGAAGTTGGATTTTTCACTTGGGGCCAGTTAGATTTTGCAGCCTTGTGGCTGATCTAAACGGTTCATTCTTTTAATTTTGTTGTATACTTGTGTCTGTCAGAGATGTTTCAATCTGAGAAAGAGACATAGGGACCACAGAGAGCCATTACAATCTCCAGGTAGGGTTTTTCAAATTATTATTGTCTCATCTTCTTAGTAATTCATTAAACCTTCAAAATGTCATTGTCATTAGATCTCTAGTTTATGTTTCAATCCGAAATTAAAAGATATTCAACATTGTCATTCAATTTGCTTGATTAACCATCACCACTTAGTAATTCATTAAACTTTTAATTTCTATGTCATCAGATATCCAGTTTATGTTTCCTTCCTCACACCAAAACAGCTGAGCCAATTAGGAAGGCAATTAAGCCAGAGAGGATCAATTACATGGAAAGGATGAGTATCTCCAGTGTCGATAGGGGTTATGAAACTGGGAATTGCATTGCTGGAAAGATGTTTCTGTTCAAGTTTCTGATTAATGAGATCAAGGAAATGAGTAGATTTGCCAGGTTGCTGAGATGGAGGAGCTTCAAGTTTCTTGTTCTGGTTTCTTGTTCAAGTTTCTTGTTCAAGTTTCTTGTGCATTACAATTTCTTGAGGGAGTTTGCAGCAATAAGGAAATTATTCATTTCATTTCGTACTCTGCCCTCAGGTGATGCTGATGGTTACAACTTTTCAAAATTTTTCACTAGGGAGATTTCAAAACATTGTTATTATCTTGCGGCTGCAGCAGTGACACCCAGTGTTGAGACCATTCACCAGGGGGGAAAGCTTTATTGTGTAATGTGAAAGGAAAACAGATAAAGGTAAATGTAATAGTTGGTTGATGGCTGGTCATTGAAACATTGCTGATAACTGATTTTTGAACTGAGTATTTGATTCAAATGCTGAAATTTGACATAGAACAGATGAAATTTGTCTTCTGATGTCACATACCACAGTAATGACCTTGGATATTTTAATGTTTGGACAGTGTCACTAAGGGGGGGGGGCTGGGGGGACTGAGCCCCCCCAAATGGAGCTTTCAGCCCCCCAAAAAATCTTAGGCAAAAAAAAAAAGTAATGTTCCTTGTATGATACTGGTAGTAAATGTAGTACGTTGTGCACTATGAGTCATAATTTTTGCAGTTTATCTGTTTGCTATGTGTGTATAGATCAGCAGACATCATAAATCTTTGGATTTTTGGCGGCTCGCGCTTCGATCCTTCGGCCCTCTGACAACGCTTCTAATCTTCAGGGCTTCAGCCCCCCCCCAAACTTGCATTTCTAGTGACGCCACTGTGTCTGGAGCTCAAAAGGATTCTGACATCTTTCATCTGAGTGACGAACTGTGAAGCCATCTTTCACTGACGTCCTTTCAAGGATACATGCACATCATCTGAGGTCATGTGATCACAAAGTCTCCTCTAATTGGTCGATGTCATTCAAGCCTCATTCTGAATGTCCTGGATGTAAGCAAGAACATAGGGGCATGTCACAAAGAGGTTGCCATGTTTGGGGATTTAATGATCAATTACTGAACATTTATGTCAAATAAGACTCACCATATCTTTTCATGTTGATTTATAAAGACCCGACATAAAGAAATTGAAAGAATAATGATTATTGTTTGACCTTGTAGCCATTACTGCATGAAAGATGCAAGGTCAAATTGCCAATTAATGTTTGTTTTCGTAAATGTAGTTTTTTTCCTCTTTTAATTGGTGGCAAGAAATGAAAACTGAATACGATTAGAATAATGTTCAGTAGCTACCTGCATACAATGAAATATGGAAAAATTTATGGTAAAAAATTGGCTCAACCATATTTCAGTTTAATAACGTAAAATAAACAATATCGTTAAATAACTATTTATCTATCCATCTGTCTGTCGAGTCGTTGGATTTCCTCTTCCTTTGTTGCTATTTTCCTCCTCTTTGGTGCATCTTGTCATTCTGTCAATTAATCAAGTTATCTGGTGATACTGTTGTTCTCAGTACTTTGTGACCTGGTATGTGCACTGGAGTCCTTCATTCGTTATGATCAAACAGTTCCGTGCAATTTTCATTAGTAGCTTAGTTAATACTAGGGTTTATTGAAGCCGGACAGGGGGCATGCTGCCGCACACTCTATTTTATTATGCCACTTTTGGCTACTGATTATTGATTTCCTTGTAGTTTCTAACTTGTCATATTGCCTTCTCGCCTTGGGAGGTTTTTGTGTTTTCTCACCTTGTGGATTCTCTCCTTATTTCCTTGGCACTGGCCATTTCGTTCTCAGTTTCTCTGGAGCTGTGAAATCCTTTTCTGTACTATAAAAACCTCTACTCTTTTCCCTCTGGGTCGAGCTTTTTTCTCAGCCTTTTTTCCTAGGTTTTTATCCTTGGTACCCTTGGTCTCTTGGTACAGTTCAAAATTAAAAAAATTTTCTACGGGCCTTTGCCCTCTAGGGAAATTCCCAAAAAATCTAAAAAATTTTTAATTGGCTTTTGCCTTCAAAAAAGACAACCAAGTTTCTTCATTATTCATGTTTCATTAGTATGATTTTATCTTTATCCTACGTTGGACCGCCGAGGCATGCTGATAGGGTGATTAGTGAGAAGTGACATGTTGAATGGAGATGGAGAAGTGTCAAGTTACTGTTCTCACTAAATAATGCAAGTTTGCACAGCTTGCAAAGGGGCAATGGTATTCTGCTTCTGTTCTAGATTCCAATTAGTTAGGCAAATAAGAGAAGACGAAGTGACATGTTGCTGAGAATGCCTGATGGTCACTCTGTTGGCAAAGCCAAACTTGTAAAATATTTATTGGAACTTCCAAGAAAAAAATCCCACAATGCGTATTTTAACATAATCATAACGTCATGATCAAAAATCTCTTGTGAAGCCAACTTTTGAGCTGTTGAAGATCAAATAATTAGCTCATTTGTAAACATTTGGGAAAAAATTGGAACATCAAACACATTTCATTCATCAGACAGAAATTTCAGGATAGCAATTCTCTCAGCTATAGCAAAGACTAATGCACTTATAACTTTGACAATAAGAATTTCTGTTTATCGAAACTTCCCCAATCTCTACTCCTTCAGAAAACATATGCGCCAAGCAACTTATCCTAGCCGGTTATGTAGAACAATATTACAGGATTTCAAAATCCTGTGATATTGAAAGTTGATCGTCATCATTGATAAATTATTCAAGGACTCTTGGTACATGACGTGTAATGATGAGAATGAGACACCGTCTTACTTAACGTCACGTGTTTGACAATTGCGTGGGATTCGAACCAAAGATCTAAGAGTGATTGCCATAACTTGCCAAACAAGTGCTCTTAGCTATTACCCAACAAGTATTGATGGCATTGTCGGTCCTTTGGAGTGGTAGCATGAGTCAATAATTTCATGAATGATGCTTCAAATTTGATATTTCCCTTGTCATATTCCCTTTGATGGACCTAACTGGCAGGGCTGTTAACAAGTACTTGAGTACTTAAGTACCTCTGTACTTAAGTACAATTTCTTGAGTACTTGGAATGTACTGGGTACTGGAAGTACTGAACCCAAAAGTACTGTACTGGTACCCAGTACTTTGCAAGAAGTACTTGAAATTTTAAGTATTTTCTAAGTACATTTAAAGTACTTTCAGTAAAAAAAAGCCAACATGACAGCTTACAAGCCATGTTGAGTGAAGTGCCAATATTTTCCAAGACAATTTGTGAATAAATGACACTTCATAATATCATAAATTTCATGTAGTCTGTAATAACTGTTACTTTATAAAAAGAATACTTTTAAATAATGCAATTTATATAATAAATAATTTATTTTGCCTCTTAGAAGATATTTATATGGAATACAGTTTCATTGGATAGTGCAGAAATATAGCAATTAGTAGCTATTAGTCAATTTGAATTTATGCTACAGAAGAACTCACACTTAAACCTG
Source organism: Platynereis dumerilii (assembly GCA_026936325.1). NCBI lineage: Eukaryota > Metazoa > Annelida > Polychaeta > Phyllodocida > Nereididae > Platynereis > Platynereis dumerilii. Next base: position 6,974,582 of record JAPTHN010000017.1, on the reverse strand, counting down.
TCAAAGCAAATTAGAAATGTGATTGCAATTAGACAAGACATTACAGAGTCATTATCCTGGTAGTCCAACTATGTTGCTGAACTAGCATCTCAGTTCTGCAGTAAATATATGATCAACATTTATATAATTTTCATTTTAATAACAGGTAATACAACTTTGATTATAAAAAAATAATTTATCCATAATGTATTAATTCCGTTTCACCTTTGTTTGGTTAACCTTTGAAGAATAAATATGGTTATGATAATTATTTGAGAAATAACTTTTTTTTCATGATGCATCACTTTGAAAGTATGCTGTATGCAACTATGCATGCATAAATTCAGTAATTATTCAATCAATTTCAATGCCATCTTTTGGAGGGGTTTTCCATGTTCATTGAGGCATGTAAGCGTGAATGCATTGGCCTATTGTCTTTAGCAAGGAAATTGGGTCACTGCATGTACCTGACTTGTACACAGGTGCGAGAATTACCCTCTTTACAATTGGACAGGAAACTTTCACAATATAATGTCAATGTTCATAACATAATCAGTGTCAATTAAATATCAATTTTCAAAAGTAACTGGATCAATAATAATAAATATTTTATTCATTAAAATAAGACAATTTCAGTCAAATAAATCAATATTTACAAGTAAAAACAACTATAATAACCTCATTAATTTCCTGGGTGTCTAATAAAAAGCAGTGGTTAAAATCTGAATATCTTATTCTGACTAGTGACTTAATTTGACAAGCATTCAAAATATCGCAGTCTGGGGCAGATCCAATTCACCCATTATTTTACAATATTATTAATGAAGTGCCTACTTCCTATCTATCTATCTATCTACCTATCTACCTATCTATCTATCTATCTATCTATCTATCTATCTATCTATCTATCTATCTATCTATCTATCTATCTATATCTATCTATATATATACCTATCTATCCAATCTATCCAATCTATCCAATCTATCTATCCAATCTATCTATCCAATCTATCTATCCGATCTATCTGTCTATCTGTATATATCTATCTATCGATCTATCTATCTATCCAGCGAAACTGTATTCCATGAATATCCCCATTTGCTTGCAAAAGAACATCAAGCTTTGTCAATTTATTTAATCGATGAATTATCTCGCAAGATTTTTTAGAGGCGATGCATCAGCCATTCGCTGATATAGTCTTAGTGACTCTATATATAGCCACTCGCCTCTGTATAGATGGCCACAGGCCTCCCGATAGGAGGCTTTTTCTAAGATTCAAGAATCAGCATGTGAATCTACGTCAGCAAAACGGGGACTAGCGTCGTAGTAAAATGCGGACCGGCCAAATTTGCGGACCGGCGGGCCGCGGGATTTCGTAATAAAACGCGGATGGGCAGGTGCGGAACGGGACGCTTTTGCGGGATCGGCGTTTAAAACATGGGGATGGGGCCAAATTGAACAAGCTGAATTAGCTCTAAAATCGCCTCTATTTTTTTTTTTAAAAAATTTTCTTGTTATACAGAATGAGTGTAATTGCTGATACACAATATTGATAAAGTGAAAAATTGTATGATCAGATAATAGTGTTAGTATACATCAGATTTTCAAAATAAAAATATTGCGATTTTGTTGTTGACAACTGTGATCCAATGTGAGACAAAAAAAAAGTACTGGTTACTGGACTTAAGTACTTTTAAAAGTACTGGGTACTGGAATTAAGTACAGTGATTAAAAAAGTACTGAGTACTGTACTGGGTACTGGGAACATTTGAAAAGTACTGTACTGGACTTAAGTACTTTGAAAAGTACTGATTAACAGCCCTGCTAACTGGTCCTTATTGAATCCATATATACTTTTATAATTACTCTGTGATCAGATTTTAAATTGTTGTGCCTCAGTTTATGTTTCCTTCCTCACTCTAAAAGAGCTAAGCCAATTAAGATGGCAATTAAGCTAATGAGGATCAATTGCACTGAATTTAAATGAATGGGTATCTGAGGAAGAAATACCTGTATCTGAATAGGCATTTGCAAACTTGCAAACTGGGAATAGTATTTCTGTTGCTGTTCAAGTTTTTGATTAATGAGATTAATAAGAGGGGGAGAAGTGAAATGTTGCTGAGAATGGAGATGGACGAGTCTTGAGTTTCTGTTTCATGTTTGGACAACCTGTCCAGATATCAATTGAGTTTTGTTTCAGCGTCAACACGATTTCTCGTGGTTTATCTTGAAGGTTCATTCTTGTAATTTTATTGTATTCTTGTGTATGGCAGAGATGTTTCAATTTGAGAAAGGGATTTAGGGGCCATAGACTCAGACTCAGACTCAGATTAATTTTATTTTCCCTAAAAAACTGTTATAGTAAATATATTTAACAGTACAGTTTTAGAAGTTGGGGCAGGGGAGACCTCTCAAAGATAGGTATCGCTGCAGAGAGGCCACCCAGTATATTGAAATACAAAAGTTATATGTTAATCTACATAGAATAAAAAAGGAAAGTTAAACCATTGAAATTATTAAAGAAAGAATCGAAATCGACTAATCACAAGAAATACAAGCACATGTTCGAGAATTTATGCCATTGCAAACTGCAGGAATGAACCGTCTGGAGGCAGTGAAGACACTAATGACCACAAATATAGCAATTTTGAATTCTACACTCTACTTGATACGAATTAATAAAATCATTCTTCACATACAATTTGAAGCCATCTAGGCTATGAGTATAAATTTTACTTTTGAAATTACATTTCATACTATTAAAGCAAGCTGGAAACCTGTACCTGATAGAATACCTTGCGAAGTCATGTCTCACAGCAGGCAAGCGAAAGTCTGTATGTTGTCTTGTCCGATGATGATGGAATTCTTCGTTTTTTTCAAAGATAGTGCTAAAGTAATTTGGAAGCAAGTTGTTCTCATATTTAAAACAAAACTTTAAGTCGTGTACCACAAGTATATCACTTACTTTTAATAATTTCAGACGCTTAAAAAGTGGTTCTGTGTGAGCCGTATAGCAACTATTTGTAATTAAACGGACTGCCCTTTTTTGTAATTTATAGATTCTGCTTAGCTGCCCACCCCATATAAGTATCCCATAGTTTATATGTGAGAGAATGAGTGCATTATAGATATTCAATAAAATTTCTGTTGGAAGAAAACGTTTCAGTCTGTTTAGAATTCCAAGTGTCTTTGATACCTTCTTTGAGAGAATTTCACCATGCACTTTCCATTTGATATTTTCATCGATTCTTATGCCTAGATAATTGAAATCTCTAACAAATTCTATTTCATGGTTATCTATTACCAGATTTGGATAGGACACTCTTTTCTGAGGCATGTGGAAAAGTATTGCTTTAGTTTTGGAGACGTTAAGTGATAGTTTGTTTAATTTTAGCCATACACTAACTAAACTAAGTTCTCTATTAAGTTCAGTCTCAAAGTTATAATTAGTTGTATTTAGAGTAGTCGACAGGGCAGTATCATCAGCATAGATAATGGCATCAAATAGATTAGTGGCTCTGTTTATATCATTAATGTATATTATGAATAGAAGGGGCCCAAGAATGGAACCTTGGGGAACCCCACATTTAATTTTTCCTAAATCAGAGTTAGTACCATCAAAGACTACATATTGCATTCTATTTGATAAATAGCTTGTAATAAGCTGAAGTGCTTTCCCATGAAAGCCATAATACTTCAATTTATAAAGAAGTATATCATGATCCAGTGTATCGAAGGCCTTCGAGAGATCTAAATAGATATTAATTGGAAGTTTGTTGTTATCCAAATCTTGAGTAATTCTATCAACAAGTTCAAGAGCTGCCAATTCTGTTGAATGATTTTTACGAAAGCCATATTGGCTATTGAAAAGTAAATTTTGCTCAGTGAAGTATTTGTACATTTGGTTATGCATGATTCTCTCAAAGACCTTCGATACACTTGGTAAAACCGACACAGGTCTGTAGTTACTGAACTCATCTACAGGACCCTTTTTATAAATAGGAGTAACCTTCGCTATTTTTAATAGGTCTGGAAAGATCCCTGAATCTATACTTTGATTTATTATCTTAGTAAGTGGAACACAAAGTTCATCTTTTATGTGTTTTAATAATTTGTTTGAAAGTCTATCACATGCCGTACTGACTTTGGGTTTTAGTGAATCAATTACTTTTAGAACTGCTGTATTTTCAACCTCATCAAATTTAAAACTACATTGATATTCTGAGTCTAAATAGTCTTTAAAAGTCTTATGTGTACTTATGTTTATCTTTTCTGCTAAGTCTGGACCAATATTAATGAAGTATTTATTGAATTCATTCGCAATTTCTAAGTTACCAGTAATATTGATTCCATCTACTGAGAATACTTTTGGTAAGTCTTGCTTTTTGTTTGTTTTATTTATAATCTGGTTAATGAGTTGCCAGGTTTTTTTTATGTCACATAGGGGGTCATTAAAATCTCCAGGTAGGGCAGAGGCCGGGAGTGTTTTTCAAATTATTAATTTCCTGCCTACTTTTTAGTCAAATAAATATACAGTATTCTTTCTGGGCAGTCTTTCAAAAAATAATATCTGGTGGGGTTATTTCTATACATAAAAAAAACTAATAAAACTGGCAATCTAAAATTAGTTGATATTCTACATTGCCATTCTATTTCTCCTGAATAACTCATCACTTCTTAGCAATTCATCACATTTTAAAATGTCTTTGTCATTAGATTCTGGTTTATGTCTCAATCTGAAATTAGAAGACATTCAAATATTGTCATTCTATTTTCCTTGATTAACCGTAATCACTTAGTAATTCATTAAACTTTTAATTTCTATGTCATCAGATCTCCAGTTTATGTTTCCTTCCTCACACCAAAACAGCTGAGCCAATTAGCAAGACAATTAAGCCAGCAAGGATCTATTACATGAAATTCCCATCAATGAGTTTCTCAAGTGTCGATAGGGGTTATGACACTGGGAATTGCATTAGTGGAAAATGTTTCTCTTCAAGTGTCTGATTAATGAGATCAAGGAAATGAGTAGATTTGCCAGGTTGCTGAGATGGAGGAGCTTCAAGTTTCTTGTTCAAGTTTCTTGTTAAAATTTTTGGAAGATATTTGAGTTTGCAGCAATAAGAAATGTATTCATTTCATTTTGTCCTCTGCCCTCAGATGATGTTGATGTTTAAACTTTAAATGTTTTCTAAATCATTCACCAGGAAGGTTTCAAAACATTGTTGTTATCTTGCGGCTGCAGCTGTGACACCCAGTGTTGAGACCATTCACCAGGGGGGGGGGAAGCTTTATTGTGTAATGTGAAAGGAAAACAGAAGAAGGGAAATGGTGATAGTTGGTTGAACGCTGGTCATTGAAACATTGTGAATGAACTGATTTTTGGAGTATTTGATTCAAGTGTTGAAATCTGTCTTCTGATGTCACATACCACAGTAATGAAACTGGATATTATAATGTCTGGAGCTCAAAAGCATTCCCACATATTTTGCTTTCATCTGAGTGATGTGCTCTAAAACCATCTTTCACTGACATCATTTTAGAATACATGCACATCATCTGAGGTCATGTGATCACAAAGTCTACTCTAATTGGTCTATGTTTTTCAAGCCTCATTCTGAATGTCTTGGATGTAAACAAGAACATAGGGACATCTCTACATCTCAAAAGTTGGCTTCTCAAGAGATTCATGATCTTAAGAGAATAATTAAATGTATAAGTAGATGTATGATATGCTGTACATGACATGTAGTGGTGGGAATGAGACACTGTCTTACTTAACAATTGAGTCAATAATTTCATGAATGATGCTTCAAATTTGATATTTCCCATATATTCCCCTTGATGAAACTAACTGGTCCTTATTGAATCCATATATACTTTTATAATTACTCTGTGATCAGATTTTAAATTGTTGTGCCTCAGTTTATGTTTCCTTCCTCACTCTGAAGGAGCTGAGCCAATTAAGATGGCAATTAAGCCAATGAGGATCAGTAACACAAACTTTAAATGGATGAGTATCTGAGGAAGAAATAGTTCTTGCTAAATAGGCATTTGCAAACTTGCAAACTGGGAATAGTATTCCTGTTTCTATTCAAGTTTCTGATTAATGAGATTAATGAGAGGAGAAATGGAGATGGACGAGTCTTGAGTTTCACGTTTGGACAACCTGTCTGTCGAATTGAGTTTTTCACTTACCCCAGTGTCAATTAGATTTAACTGTCTTGTGGTTGATCTTAAAGGCTCACTGTTGTCAATGTGTTGTATTCTTTCGTTGGGATTGTGTTATAGAGTTGCCAAAAACATTTCGAAACATAAATGGTTGGAGTCTGTACTTCCAAGGAAAGGATCATCAACTTTTAATATCGTTGGATTTTGATGTCCTCGCATTGTCTTGCCAAGCCAATTAGGATCAGTTGCTTGGGCGTATGTTTTCTATATGAAGAAGAGGTTTGAGACGTTTCAAGATGCAGAAATTCTTATTGTGAAAGTTATAAGTGCATTAGCCTTTGATATAGCTGAGAGCATTGCTATGTTCTGTTCTGTGGAATGAGGGAGATGTGTTTGATTGATGTTCCCATGGATTTTGTTCCTGAATGTTCTTGAGCTAATTCTCAGAGCTTCTTCGGCTCAAAAGTCGGCTTCACAGAGATTTATGATCTTAAAAGAATAATTAAATGTATAAATACATGTATACTGGACATAATGAGTTAGAGTCAATGCTGGTAAATCCGTCCAGGAGGGTAAATCCGTCCACCCCCTACTGTGTGTGTATATAAATACGTGTAACAGTTGTTTGAGTTTTAAAATTATGACAAAGTCGTTTTTAAACACTTTTTGCCGTTTTTGTTGTCTTTACATGTATTTAAACAATATTTCCAGCCTTTTTTAACAAGGCGGAATGAAAACAATCAAATCCTGTGACGTCATCACAGACATTGTTGGACTTGGTGGCCATACGGTGTAGGCCTATTCCTGTCAACATAAAATTAATTTAAAGTAAAAAATTATTTAAAATGTCGTAAAATTTAATTATTTTTTGTAGGATTTGTTAAATTTCCCCATTGTGAAATTTTAAAAGGAAATACAATGGAAATAAAAGTGGACGGAATTACCATCATTATTTCAGAAGTAGCTGGATTGAGGGTTTGCAAATCCGTCCACCTACATCAAATATGTTTTAGAGTACTTTTATGACTTTTAATATTCATAAACGGCATAAAAAAGATTACAGAAAGTAGATTGGAGCAACTATACCACTTTGTTTGGGTTAAAGGGTACTTTAAATGTAATTGAGGCTGTCAATTGAAATTCTTGCAATCTAATTGATCCATATTTTTTAATCACTGTATTTCTCGTTCTGTCATTGTTCCATTATTCTAAAATCAACACAAAAACGTTTGTGAGAGTTAATAAATTGCAAAACTGAAAGAAATAACAAAATATGATAGGTGTGGGCTGAATAATGCCCTGTGGACGGATTTACCATCCTTGCTGGACGGATTTAGCAGCACACTGGACGGATTTAGATGACCTACCCTTCAATTTTTGTTGCCATGGTTTTCGTAAGAATTATTTGAATATTTGACTTTTTTGGCTGCTAATGATAGTTCGGAATGTGTTCCTTCCAATGGACTAAATTATATTTCTGTATATATTCCCATTGTCCTAGAAATACAGTTTTAGCCAAAAGTGGACGGAATTACCATCCTTGACTCTATAATGAGAATGAAACACCGTTTTACTTGTTTGACAATTGAGTGGAATTCGAATGAAAGATCCCACAGTAGTTGCCGTAGCTTGCCAAGCAAGTGCTCTTGGCTATTTCCCTACAAGTATAGATGGTATTGCATGAGTCAATAATTTCATGAATGATTTTTCAAATTTGATATTTCCCATATATTCCCCTTGATGAAACTAACTGATCCTTACTGAATCCATATATACTTTTATAATTACTCTGTGATTGGATTTTAAATTGACGTTCCTCAGTTGATGTTTCCTTCCTTGTACCAAAACAGCTGAGCCAATTAAGATGGCAATTAAGCCAGTGAGGATCAATTACACTGAATTTAAGTGGATGAGTATCTGAGGAAGAAATAGAGCTAAATAGGCATTTGCAAACTTGCAAACTGGGAATAGTATTTCTGTTTCTATTCAAGTTTCTGATTAATGAGATTAATGAGAGGAGAAGAAGCGACATGTTGCTGAGAAATGGAGATGAACGAGTCTTGAGTTTCACGTTTGGACAACCTGTCTGTCAAATTGAGTTTTTCACTTACCCCAGTGTCAATTAGATTTAACTGTCTTGTGGTTGATCTAGAAGGCTCACACTTGTCATTCTGTTGTATTCCTCTGTGTGGGAGATGTTTCAATTTAATCGGCTTAACAAAGACAGTAGTCTAGTAGGAACAGGGGGTTCCCATGCACCCGAAAGATATATTTTTTTAACTTTGGTTTTCGGAATCCTCATAATGTATAGAAAATATTTTTTTATGTTCCCATCGCCAATTTTTGTCCCATGTCATCCGTACGGCGGCCATCTTGGATTAACATCGAAAAGGCCATAATTTTGACAAAAAATCACTAACTTCTAAACTACTGGTCCAAATAGGCATATGATACCATTTTTTCAGGGTAAATCCACCTGGAGAGTTGATTAAAGAGGTCTATTTTGTGATTTGTTCAATTCTAAACCTATAAAGGTAAATAAATAGGCAAAAATGGTGAATTTTTCACCAAAAAATCGATTTTTTTTTAATACAAGTAAAGACAATCTCTTCAGACACATTCTGATGGACAGATAGGTAAGAAAAGACTAGCTGTGTATAGATCTATGCAAGACGTTTAAAATGACACCAAAATAAATAGTTTACTATGAGTAGAAGTAATTCTAGGTCAAGATAACTGAATGTAAGCGATTCAGTAGCGTCGCTGACGGCACAGTTTTAAATCTCACCTGGACGCCACTTCTGAAGTACTTGTCATTTATTGGCATATGATACCACTTTTTCAGGGTAAATCAGTCTGGGAAGTTGATTAATGAAGCCCATTTTGTGATTTATTCAGTTCTAAGTGCATTAATGTTAAAAATTATTCAAAATGGTAATTTTCGTTTTTGGTTTTAACCAACCGTGCAATTCAAGAAACATCGATTTCTGCAGGCACCGCAAATGGTAAGCTGCACTTGAAAATGTTAGATATATTTGTATCCCATACAAGACATTTAAAATGAAACTGAAATATATAGCATGCTATTTGCAGTAGGGATTCTTGGTCTGAATCTATGTTGGTAAAGATCATCCATGGTGACGTTGTTATCAGTTTTCCTCGAAGTCACATCCAGGTCTGGAATTGTTGGTCTACATCAATGGTTGGACACATGTAAATCGAAATTTAGAGGATGTCTGGAAAATGTAATTTGAATTGGTCATAGAAATCAGATATGCAAATTAATGGTAATTATTGAATTTGGTCTTGAATATGTAAGGAATTTACTTTCTTGATTTTGAGACAGCAGCCTGAATCGTTTTCGGAAAAGGAATGTCACAAAGGCCTATATACATTATACAAAACTAAACTAGGAAATCGGAAGTGCTGCACGAAGGTAGTCAGGGTTGCATGTTATGGAGAAGTGTGATGTTTAGCCAGGTGGAAGTCCGGAAAAGGCTTGTTTTTTGTAGAGTAGGTCAATTATGAAGTCAACATACATTTTGTTGATTTCCTATGATGTCACTAAATCTAAAAATTGTCCCCCAGGACAAGATTCCTTGAGTCAGACATCTTGAAACAGCCAACTTACCTCTATTGGTTACCTATACCTGGATTTGGTACCAATCTTTTGCTTAAGACTTCCTCTATCCATTAAATATACCAGGAGATGGTGAAAGCGGGTAGGCCTGTTTCAGTGCCGCTAACAGGGACTGGAAACAGGGTGAGGCAAGAACCAATCAAGCCTCTTGGTAGGGAGCCTGAACTCAGAAGGTAGGCCAAAGAAATGCCATCAACAGAGCCACTGCGTTGCCGCCATTAATGCACCATGGAGGGGCAGCAACCTGAGCTAAGCAGAAAGACAGGGAACCTCTGAAGGGTCCCACTGCTACAGATGTCAAGGCACATCTGCCGAAATAAGGCGAAGTGAGGATGAGGCCAGGACCCGGACAACAGGGCAAGGATGACCATGACCAAACCTGCACTAGGTCCGTCCTCTGCCGCGCGTCTATAGGACCCTGGGTGCTCTCCTCCCCTCCCAGTGGTGGAGGCCCGCAATCTGGGGTTGTGGTCGGGTTCCAGTCTTCGATATCCTGCTGCCCTATGCATACTCTGTAGTCAGTCACTCTTCAGCTAGGGGTCCAGTCCATGCTTGGGTGATAGCAAGAGGTGGCTGACCAGGGCCCCTGGTCTCCCGCCTCCTGCTTAGTCAGGCCTGGTTGTGCCCTGGGCTTGGAAGTGCGAGGGGGGGGGATCCAAACGGGGAATAGCCTCAAGAAATACTTGCAGTACACCTTCCATTCTGGGGCCTCTGGGCTTGGTCATGACGAATGGGTTTGCATCTGTTTCGGGCTTCTTCACTCAGTTCAGCCTGCCTCGGCCGCCCTCCTCCTGCTTTGCTTTGAGGGTGGTCCTACTTCAGGCTAACGGGCTTTGGCCATTCCACCCTGCTGCCACCTCTGAGATATGATGTGCCGGCCATTGGGAATCCACCCGAGTGCCTTATCAGTGGATGTTCCTTTTCTGGTCCCTCAGGGAAGAAAATTCCGAGAGCCCATAAATTGGCTGGGACATGTGGCCTGGGATGTCCTCACAGGAAGAATGTTATATGCCATCTGCTGGGGCGGAGTGACCACAGGGAAGTCTGGGGAAAGAGGAATTTGGTCAACCAAACAGACCTAGCGGGGGTCCTGGCCAGAAGGTTCAAGGTCACACACCAGGAAAGTGCCACACTCGAGAAGAGGAGATACACGTACCACAACGAAGCAGAGGTACCAAGGACGATCACAGAAGGCATCCAGGAGTGGCTCAAGGGCCAACACTGCCAACAGTGTCAGTTCCATCGTCGCCAAAAAGAGGCAACTGACCATTGACAGCAGAAGGACCACCCTCAGAACAACCGTCAGGGAGACCAGCCCAGAACGGAAGAGGCAGGGCATTCTGGAAGGATAGTCCAAGACCAACTGTGCACCAAGGAGACTCCAGGAGATCCAGTGAGGCCCCACCAGACGAAGGGCGTTGGCACACTTGCAGCAACAGTGGCCATGGACTAGCAGGGAAATAAAGAGCCCAAGTAGGAGAGGAGTGGATAAATAGACAACAGGTCAAAAGAGGCCCCACCCAGGGCAAGTCAACAGCGTCAGAAGAAATCTCCCTACCCAGGCAAGGGAAAAACAGACAGGGCTTAAGTAAAGGAGACCTCCAGCAGCTGAGGGTGCCAGCCATCAGGAACAACACCTAGCAGGCCATCGGGGAGCCTCTGTGAGACACGGAGACCAGCCGGTCATGCCGCCAGGAGGGCCAGCATCTAGAGGCACCATCTGACTCGGGCCATGGGAGAGCCTTAAATGGACTAAGGAGAGGTATTGCATGATAGGGGAGGGGGTGGGAGGATTTCGAGGCAAAGTCACAAGACAGAAAGGCCAAGTGAGGAACAAGCAAAACAAAGGCCACCAGGCCACCCTAACTATCACCCAGGTGAGCAGTGCTACAGCGAAGTCTAGGTCCAGGACTCCACTTGCCAAGGGGAGGCTGCCCCAGAGCAGCTCAAAGGTGTGGGAGGCCGGAAAAAAAGCATGAAGCCCAGGTCCAATGCTGGGGGAGAATGGGCCATCCCCCAGCAGGCATGAGGGAGAGTACTTGCCTAGGCTGGAGTCCAGGGCAAGATTGTGAGGGTCGGAGAACCCACCCAATGCAGTAAACAAACCCCAGAGGGCAGTGAGTGTGTGAGTGAGTTTGTGTTTTACGCCCCATCAGCACAGGTGTACCCCAGAGGGACAGAAAATTAAGATGTTGAGACAGGGAGACATCAGGAGGAGCCTTGACAACCCACAACAAAAGCAATCGAGTCGGAAGACAACAGCCCAACACTCAACTGACATGAAAGATGACTCAGAAACCGCAGCTAGATGAAGAAGCAGCCAAGGAAGAGGCAGCCAGACGACCAGGCAGCCAGTGAGAGGCCCTCGCCCGATGTCCCAGCGGTACACAAAATACCATGCACACTGCACAGGGTAAAGCCACCACTGGCAACCCAGTCATATGAGGAGACTAGGACAAGGAAAAGACATGCCAGGGCGAGATTGGAAATTTGAGGACCAGCCAGGATGCTAGGACAGCCTCGACTCAAGACGAGGGATATGAGGGCAGCAAGAGAAATTCACGGAAGAGGGCCAGCTTCTGCGGAAGGAGACCAAGGTCCCCAGCGGTAACCACGATTAGTCTAGGGTGGAAGCCCACCTAGTGTGGGAGCCCACCCAGACGCGTGGAGCAGCCGCAACTCCAGGAGGAGCAAAAGGGCCAAACAGCCTGGCAAAGGGAGAACCTGACCAGCCAGGGAAGGGAGGCTCCACAAGATGAGCCTTGTCAGGAGAGAGGACCTGAACTTGAGGACACCTGCAGCTACCGAAGCCCACCTCCAGAGGTGGCACCGGGGGCCCTTCGACACCCTGAGCAATGATGCCCAAGGCAAGAGCCAAGCAGAACAGTGGTTGAATGGATGTCCCCAGAGCCATATGGGACCATGAGGGTGGGGGGACTCCCAGCCTGCTGAGGGATGGAGGGTTCCAGCCAACCAGGAGGCAGAGTTGGGAAATGAGTAGCGACAGAACAGTGGCAGGCGCAGCCCAGAGCAGATTCAAACAGCAGGGCCAAGGATAGGGAAATCCCCTGGATAGGGATCTCCCCTTGCCCCCTCCAAGGTGAGTCAATGTCTTGGAAGGCAGACAGAGCCAAAGCAGCATGGGGCCCTGGCTAGCCAGACAGGACCCGAGATGAAGAATGGTGATGACCAAAAAGTAGCCTGCAAGCCATGGGACCCAGAGTCTAGCAGAGATCGGCCCCAAGGCCAGAGTCCCCAACAACCCAGCAAACAAGGCAGCAAGGAATCCACGGAAGGAAGGTTTCATGTAGTAGGAAGCAGGTTGCACTGGCACCAATAAGCACAATATTAAAGAATAAGTACAAGGTCTAGAATTACTCAAATGCCCACGAAAATGTCGAAATTCATTCAATCAGCTGTAAGCAAGTGGCTGTCCAGCACACGTCTGACACGTTGAACAGCTGAGAAGAAAGAGGAAGGTTAAGCGCAAGGGACTGTGGGTATTAGGAGGTGTGGCAATGGTGCCAAATTTTAAATCTTGGCTGTGAAAAAGTGCGAAAGCTTGGTCGAGAAAATACACGCACAGGTAAGCGTTGTCACTCTCTTAGATGAGTGACAATAAAGCTGTGGGGCCATGGGTGAAGTTAGACATTACCATTTTTGTAACATTTGTTTACATTTATGCACTTAGGACTGGATAAATCACAAAATGGGCTTCATTAATCAACTTCCCAGACTGATTTACCCTGAAAAAGTGGTATCATATGCCTATAAATGACAAGTACTTGAGAAGTGACGTCCAGGTGAGATTTAAAACTGTGCCGTCAGCGACGCTACTGAATCGCTTACATTCAGTTATCTTGACCTAGAATTGCTTCTACTCATAGTAAACTATTAATTTTGGTGTCATTTTAAACGTCTTGCATAGATCTATATACAGCTAGTCTTTTTCTATCTATCTGTCCATCAGAATGTGCCTGAAGAACTTGTCTTTACTTGTATTAAAAAAAACATCGATTTTCTGGTGAAAAATTCACCATTTTTGCCTATTTATTTACCTTTATATGTTTAGAATTGAACAAATCACAAAATAGACCTCTTTAATCAACTCTCCAGGTGGATTTACCCTGAAAAATAGGTATCATATGCCTATTTGTGACCAGTAGTATAGAAGTTAGTGATTTTTTGTCAAAATTATGGCATTTTCGACGTTAATCCAAGATGGCCGCCGTACGGATGACATGGGACAATAATTGGCGATGGGAACATAAAAAAATATTTTCTACACATTATGAGGATTCCGAAAACCAAAGTTAAAAAAATATATCTTTCGGGTGCATGGGAACCCCCCGTTCCTACCCAACTACAGGGCAACACATAAGTGGTTCGAGTCCATACTCCTAAGTAAAGGATCATCAACTTGCAATGTCGCAGAATTTTAAAGTACTCACATTGTCTTGCAAAGCCAATTAGGATCAGTTGCTTTGTATAGATGTTTTCTAAATGGAGAAGAAGATGAAAAAGTTTCAAGATGCAGAATTTCTTATTGTCAAAGTTATAAGTGCATTTGCCTTTGGTATGCAGATGATACTATAATTTATGTACAAGATGATAATGTCAAAAATGTCTCCTCAAAACTAAATGACGAATTAGCTGATGTTTTTGATTGGTATAGTGCCAATAGGCTGGTTCTTAATGTAGAAAAATCAAACTCTATGCTTATTGGGCGAAATATAGATGATTCGCATAGAAATCAACTCTTTGTTAACTTAGATAATACTATTCTTGAAAATGTTCCATGTACTAAATATCTTGGTGTCTACATTGACGAACAACTAAAATTGGAATTGCATATCAATGAACTTATTAAGAAACTGTCTGCCAAATTATCATGGTTATCTAGATTACGAACTATTGTCCCAAAATCTATACTTTTATTAACATTCAGGACTTATATCCAGCCCATTTTTGATTATGCATGTACCATATGGGGCTGCTCAAATTCAAATATAAAACAAATTCAAAGGCTGCAAAATAGGGCAGCAAGAATTATTTGTTCAAATTTTGATATTATAAATATAAGAGGCATTGACCTAGTTAAGCAATTAAAATGGCAAACAATTTCTCAAAGAATAGATTACTTTCTGTCACATGGTCACACAACCCTTTGAATGAGAATCCAGTTTTAATCACATTTAAATGGGTGTCAAGTTCAGAGTCTATTGACCTGAGGCTCAAGACAGGGGATTATAGCCAGCAATCAGTGCAAAACAATACAACAAGATTAAAATTTTGTTACCTGTTTCTTGAAAGAGCCTCATGAACACTGTCAAAGTAGAAGATATCAGAGCTGAGCCATGGACTTATTGCCAAAAATATCTCAATTGAGACATTTTCAGGTCTATTTATCAACATGGAATTATCTATTTACTGAACCTTCATTGCAAGGGATATACCTGGAGAGGGCAAAATAAACGTATTGCCCTGTAGACGACAATATGCAAGGTAAGAGATCAAAATTCTCCTAAAACCATGTCAACACAGAAAACTTTTGCCAACTTACCTGGCAACTTTGAAGCCATTTAATTCAGTATCAAAGAAGTCTGAATGTGTACTTTAGCATAGATATAACCAACAATGATTACATAGAGAGTTCTGCATGGTGTTATGTTGCTGACAACAATTAGATTCATAGTAATTTGATTTTTTTTTCAAACATGTGCTTTTCACAAGACATTGTTATGATCAAACAGGAAGTGGAACAACAGTGCCACCTTACCTACACATGTGTCAGTCCAAATGTATAACTGTATTCATGGCGATGCACCTGATTATTTAGCAAATTCTGTTATTATGGCATGTGAGAGTAATGATGTACGCACAAGAATTAATGACACGATGAATACTCAGGTTCCAGAATGTAAAACTGATGTTATGAAGAAATCGTTTATTTATAGGGGTTCCATTACGTGGAACAATCTTCCGGTTGCCACACAAAATTCAGGGACATTGCAACAATTTAAAAGAAATGCTAGAGATTTTCTTTGTTAGTCGTTATATTTATCATGCATCTGTTTATTTTATATACTACAATATGTTGTACTTGTTTTATCTTATCTGGGCCACATGAAAAACCTTGTATGGATGTGTCACCCAGTTAAAATATTTTTAAAATAAAAATAAAAAAAATAGCTGAGAGCATTGCTGTTTTGAAAGTTCTGTGGAATGAGGGAGATGTGTTTGATTGATGTTCCCATGGATTTTGTTCCTGAATGTTCTTGAGCTAATTCTCAGAGCTTCTTCGGCTCAAAAGTCGGCTTCACAGAGATTTATGTCTTGGGGGAAAAAAAGAAATGTACTAGTGGATGTACAAGAAATGTGCTCTGCATATTAGAGTCTGTATGTTTGAAGCAGAATTTTTCTGTTTGCATATGCTCATTTAGCTGATTATAGTCTTTTAAAGTAGTGTAGTAGTCATACAGGGGTACCCCATGATCATGGATCTGTTATAGCAAATATCTATTATGAAGCAGGTGCCCAGCTGGCTGGCAGACTGTCATGTATGATTTTCCCAGCTGGCAATGTCACTGTGCACTAACGAGGGGGGTACCCTCGCCATCAGGGCAGCCATTGCAACTCTCGATTCAAAGCAATTTCTGATCATTCTGGGCTCATTTAATCAAATCCAAAGCCTATATTTGTCAAGCATGTGGCTTAGATGTTAAACTTACCCTAGGACACACTTACCATGCGTGATTTGACACAGAATTATCAGATTTTGTGCTTGAAATATATCAATAGGGCGAGGGTAACCAAACAAGCCTCTCGAGGGTAACCAAACAAGCCTCTCGAGGGTAACACAATTTCCAACGATTGCCATGGCGAGGGTACCACCTAAAATGACTGGTCTACAAATATTTCGGTTTTGCTGTTAAGCCATTGTTTAAGTGTGATATAAACAGCAATACTGATGTTACAAGATAAGACAGATAGGAAAGAAAGACCCCTCAAAATATGCCTGATAGCTAGACTGATAGACAGATAGACAGCTAGACAGATAGACAGATAAATAGATAGATAGATAGATAGATAGATAGATAGATAGAAACATAGATAGATAGATAGATAGATAGATAGATAGATAGATAGATAGATAGATAGATAGAAACATAGATAGATAGGTAGATACTAGATAGAGAGATAAATGAAAACTTAATCTGTCATGTTTGTCTCCATTTATACTTTCATTAGTAATATCGAGGCAGATTCCATTTGAATTTACATGTAGGCCTACCACCCATCATAAGTGAGTTTACATTTTGAAATGATTATCTACCTGGCTATTTTCGAGATGTCTCCTTCCATGACATGGAGTTTTGTTAAGGTGAAAACTGAAATATATGACTTTGAAAAAGTCTCCACAGTTGGTGATATCTTGAGAGTACTGTTGGACAATAAGCTATATAGGTATAATTGATTGACTGAATAAACTTAATTGAGCTCAAAACATGTTAGTATGGTACTTCGCTGTTGCATGATGCAATGAGCTGGGAGACTATAAAATGGGGCTTTTTTCACCACTCACTGATCATCCATAACCATAAAACATGAAGAATCTCACATTTAAAGCTTATAACAGGCATGTTATTGTCACCACATAAAAAACATGCAAAATACACCCAAATAAAGGAAGAGGCCATAATTACATTAAGAAAGTTTCACTGTGGATGGTATTACTTGCGAGAAGGGCATTTTGAGCAACTTCCTTAGATATAAAAACTATAGCGTAACTCTCCTCATGTCCTCTCTGTCTGCGAGCAACTCCTCTACCATCTAGGCAAACATATTCAGAGGTATAAATTGTGATACTAAATTTGTGATTATGATCCATGCTTATTAAGGATTATAAGAAAAAGTTTGACTTTCTGTCAGATTTTAGTGTGGAGAGGTTTAATTATGGTTTTAGCAATGGCGAACTCTCTTTTTCAAAGAGTTTATGTTGGCCTGACTGTTTATATATTAATCTCACTAACTTGTGTTTATATTGGAATTCATGTAGTTAAAGCCACAATTTGCAGACTTCCACATTGGGGTAGTACATAATATGCATTCATGGTGCGTATTGGGACGTTTTTTACTTTACCTGAGAGGCAGTTAATTAAATTGAAGATTTTCTTGTATTGATTGGGTATTGCAATCATGTTCTTGATTGGAAGTCCTGATTGCTTACTTCTGAATTACAATAATGTGTCAGCACATGCTGTGATCTTCCACAACAAAGAGCAAATTCATTAGGTGATCCATTGAATTTTCTACTTTTTCCGGTTTGTTTTGCATTTGTAGATGTAGGCCTACACCAAAATGTGTCAAATCTACATTGGACTAACTTCTGCAGTGGGTAGAATGAGTACGCCTATTTTTATGAAACTGTTTTCTCATTGGGTTAATTGATTTTAAGATTCTCCTTTATTGACAGGGCATTGCAATTCTGTTCTTGATTGGAGTTCCTGATTGGTAATTACTTCAAAAGTGCAATCATGTCTGCAGTTATCTATTGCAACAAAGAACAAATTGAATAAGCTGATTCATTGCCTTTCTTCCAAGACTGTTTGTTCAGTTTGCTCTGATTGCTCAGGCAATATCTTGCATTACCCTCGCCAATTTCTTTTTGGGTGGGTACCCTCGCCAACCGGAAGTGACCCTCGCCCAAATCTTGCAGTACCCTCGCCACTTCCGCGTTGGTACCCTCGCCAAAATGCCAGTACCCTCGCCAAAAATATGCTGGTACCCTCGCCAAAATGCTGGCACCCTCGCCCTGCCATTTTTCTTTTTTTGTGGTACCCTCACCTCGAGTGATTTCTAAGTTGAGGAATAACTTATTTAAACTTCCAAGTTCGAGCCTGGTACATGGCAATAATTTATTCCACGGGCCATTAAATCTACCATCCCAATTTGAAGGCCTCACTCCCCCAAAATCTCTTGCAATGTCACTTTGAAATCACGAATGGAGAATTGTAATGGCTGCCCTGATGGCAAGTGTACCCCCATCGTTAGTGCACAGTGAATGTTGTCAGCTGGGAGTCAATTTTTGGTGTTAAATCGACAAAATTTGCTCTCAGGTAATGAAAAAGCAGTTGAGGTGGCTGGCTGGGGAAAAAAGATTCATATAAGCTGGCTGGCGGGTGTTGAATGACGCTTGGGCTGGCTGGCAACCCAGCTGGCAGCATAACAGATATTTTCTCCCAGTTGCATAAAAAAATTAATCTAAATGTTCCAAAAGATGTGCATATCAGTGTAACTGTAAGGCATTAAAGTAAGACACTGTCATGAGGTGGCCCTGGTCATAGAACTGAAGGTCCCAATTGTGTGGCAGCACCATTTGATGATTTTAGTGAGTGAAACTTCAAATAAGCTATTGCCCAGTTTATATTCCTCTTAATCAACCTTACTGGTTCCTCAGATACATTATCATTGCTCTGTGATTGGATTTTGAATAGTATTTCTGTTTCTGTTCAAGTTTCTGATAAATGAGAAGTGACATGTTGAATGGAGATGGAGAAGTGTCAAGTTACTGTTCTCACTAAATAATGCAAGTTTGCACAGCTTGCAAAGGGGCAATGGTATTCTGCTTCTGTTCTAGATTCCAATTAGTTAGGCAAATAAGAGAAGACGAAGTGACATGTTGCTGAGAATGCCTGATGGTCACTCTGTTGGCAAAGCAAAACTTGTAAAAATTTAGTCGAACTTCCAAGAAAGGGATCTCACTTTGAATATTTTAACATAATCATAACGTCATGATCAAAAATCTCTTGTGAAGCCAACTTTTGAGCTGTTGAAGATCAAATAATTAGCTCATTTGTAAACATTTGGGAAAAAATTGGAACATCAAACACATTTCATTCATCAGACAGAAATTTCAGGATAGCAATTCTCTCAGCTATAGCAAAGACTAATGCACTTATAACTTTGACAATAAGAATTTCTGTTTATCGAAACTTCCCCAATCTCTACTCCTTCAGAAAACATATGCGCCAAGCAACTTATCCTAGCCGGTTATGTAGAACAATATTACAGGATTTCAAAATCCTGTGATATTGAAAGTTGATCGTCATCATTGATAAATTATTCAAGGACTCTTGGTACATGACGTGTAATGATGAGAATGAGACACCGTCTTACTTAACGTCACGTGTTTGACAATTGCGTGGGATTCGAACCAAAGATCCTAGGGTTGCCATAACTTGCCAAACAAGTGCTCTCAGCTATTTCCCCACAATTATAGATGGTGTTGTCAGTCCTTTGGAGTGGTAGCATGAGTCATTAATGCATGAATATTACTTCAAATTTGATATTTCCCTTTTCATATTCCCTTTGATGGACCTAACTGGCAGGGCTGTTAACAAGTACTTGAGTACTTAAGTACCTCTGTACTTAAGTACAATTTCTTGAGTACTTGGAATGTACTGGGTACTGGAAGTACTGAACCCAAAAGTACTGTACTGGTACCCAGTACTTTGCAAGAAGTACTTGAAATTTTAAGTATTTTCTAAGTACATTTAAAGTACTCTCAGTAAAAAAAAGCCAACATGACAGCTTACAAGCCATGTTGAGTGAAGTGCCAATATTTTCCAAGACAATTTGTGAATAAATGACACTTCATAATATCATAAATTTCATGTAGTCTGTAATAACTGTTACTTTATAAAAAGAATACTTTTAAATAATGCAATTTATATAATAAATAATTTATTTTGCCTCTTAGAAGATATTTATATGGAATACAGTTTCATTGGATAGTGCAGAAATATAGCAATTAGTAGCTATTAGTCAATTTGAATTTATGCTACAGAAGAACTCACACTTAAACCTGTCAAAGCAAATTAGAAATGTGATTGCAATTAGACAAGACATTACAGAGTCATTATCCTAGTAGTCCAACTATGTTGCTGAACTAGCATCTCAGTTCTGCAGTAAATATATATGATCAACATTTATATAATTTTCATTTTAATAACAGGTAATACAACTTTGATTATAAAAAAATAATTTATCCATAATGTATTAATTCCGTTTCACCTTTGTTTGGTTAACCTTTGAAGAATAAATATGGTTATGATAATTATTTGAGAAATAACTTTTTTTTCATGATGCATCACTTTGAAAGTATGCTGTATGCAACTATGCATGCATAAATTCAGTAATTATTCAATCAATTTCAATGCCATCTTTTGGAGGGGTTTTCCATGTTCATTGAGGCATGTAAGCGTGAATGCATTGGCCTATTGTCTTTAGCAAGGAAATTGGGTCACTGCATGTACCTGACTTGTACACAGGTGCGAGAATTACCCTCTTTACAATTGGACAGGAAACTTTCACAATATAATGTCAATGTTCATAACATAATCAGTGTCAATTAAATATCAATTTTCAAAAGTAACTGGATCAATAATAATAAATATTTTATTCATTAAAATAAGACAATTTCAGTCAAATAAATCAATATTTACAAGTAAAAACAACTATAATAACCTCATTAATTTCCTGGGTGTCTAATAAAAAGCAGTGGTTAAAATCTGAATATCTTATTCTGACTAGTAACTTAATTTGACAAGCATTCAAAATATCACAGTCTGGGACAGATCCAATTCACCCATTCTTTTACAATATTATTAATGGAGTTCCTACTTCCTATCTATCTATCTATCTACCTATCTATCTATCTATCTATCTATCTATCTATCTATCTATCTATCTATCTATCTATATCTATCTATCTATCTATCTATCTATCTATCTATCTATCTATCTATCTATCTATCTATCTATCTATCTATCTATCTATCTATCTATCTATCTATCTATCTATCTATCTATATATATACCTATCTATCCAATCTATCCAATCTATCAAATCTATCTATCCAATCTATCTATCCAATCTATCCAATCTATCTGTCTATCTATCTGTCTATCTATATATATACCTATCTATCTATCCAGCGAAACTGTATTCCATGAATATCCCCATTTGCTTGCAAAAGAACATCAAGCTTTGTCAATTTATTTAATCGATGAATTATCTCGCAAGATTTTTTAGAGGCGATGCATCAGCCATTCGCTGATATAGTCTTAGTGACTCTATATATAGCCACTCGCCTCTGTATAGATGGCCACAGGCCTCCCGATAGGAGGCTTTTTCTAAGATTCAAGAATCAGCATGTGAATCTACGTCAGCAAAACGGGGACTAGCGTCGTAGTAAAATGCGGACCGGCCAAATTTGCGGACCGGCGGGCCGCGGGATTTCGTAATAAAACGCGGATGGGCAGGTGCGGAACGGGACGCTTTTGCGGGATCGGCGTTTAAAACATGGGGATGGGGCCAAATTGAACAAGCTGAATTAGCTCTAAAATCGCCTCTATTTTTTTTTTGAAAAAATTTTCTTGTTATACAAAATGAATATGATTGCTGATACACAATATTGATAAAATGAAAAACTGTATGATCAGATAATAGTGTTAGTATACATCAGATTTTCAAAATAAAAAAAAAAGGTGATGTTGTTGACAACTGTGATCCAATGTGAGACAAAAAAAAAGTACTGGTTACTGGACTTAAGTACTTTTAAAAGTACTGGGTACTGGAATTAAGTACAGTGATTAAAAAAGTACTGAGTACTGTACTGGGTACTGGGAACATTTGAAAAGTACTGTACTGGACTTAAGTACTTTGAAAAGTACTGATTAACAGCCCTGCTAACTGGTCCTTATTGAATCCATATATACTTTTATAATTACTCGGTGATCAGATTTTAAATTGTTGTGCCTCAGTTTATGTTTCCTTCCTCACACCAAAAGACCTGGGCCAATTAGGATGGCAATTAAGCTAGTGAAGATCAATTGCACTAAATTTAAATGAATGCATATCTGAGGAAGAAATACCTGTATCTGAATAGGCATTTGCAAACTTGCAAACTGGGAATAGTATTTCTGTTGCTGTTCAAGTTTTTGATTAATGAGATTAATAAGAGGGGGAGAAGTGAAATGTTGCTGAGAATGGAGATGGACGAGTCTTGAGTTTCTGTTTCATGTTTGGACAACCTGTCCAGATATCAATTGAGTTTTGTTTCAGCGTCAACACGATTTCTCGTGGTTTATCTTGAAGGTTCATTCTTGTAATTTTATTGTATTCTTGTGTATGGCAGAGATGTTTCAATTTGAGAAAGGGATTTAGGGGCCATAGACTCAGACTCAGACTCAGATTAATTTTATTTTCCCAAAAAAAACAGTTATAGTAAATATATTTAACAGTACAGTTTTAGAAGTTGGGGCAGGGGAGACCTCTCAAAGATAGGTATCGCTGCAGAGAGGCCACCCAGTATATTGAAATACAAAAGTTATATGTTAATCTACATAGAATAAAAAAGGAAAGTTAAACCATTGAAATTATTAAAGAAAGAATCGAAATCGACTAATCACAAGAAATACAAGCACATGTTCGAGAATTTATGCCATTGCAAACTGCAGGAATGAACCGTCTGGAGGCAGTGAAGACACTAATGACCACAAATATAGCAATTTTGAATTCTACACTCTACTTGAAACGAATTAATAAAATCATTCTTCACATACAATTTGAAGCCATCTAGGCTATGAGTATAAATTTTACTTTTGAAATTACATTTCATACTATTAAAGCAAGCTGGAAACCTGTACCTGATAGAATACCTTGCGAAGTCATGTCTCACAGCAGGCAAGCGAAAGTCTGTATGTTGTCTTGTCCGATGATGATGGAATTCTTCGTTTTTTTCAAAGATAGTGCTAAAGTAATTTGGAAGCAAGTTGTTCTCATATTTAAAACAAAACTTTAAGTCGTGTACCACAAGTATATCACTTACTTTTAATAATTTCAGACGCTTAAAAAGTGGTTCTGTGTGAGCCGTATAGCAACTATTTGTAATTAAACGGACTGCCCTTTTTTGTAATTTATAGATTCTGCTTAGCTGCCCACCCCATATAAGTATCCCATAGTTTATATGTGAGAGAATGAGTGCATTATAGATATTCAATAAAATTTCTGTTGGAAGAAAACGTTTCAGTCTGTTTAGAATTCCAAGTGTCTTTGATACCTTCTTTGAGAGAATTTCACCATGCACTTTCCATTTGATATTTTCATCGATTCTTATGCCTAGATAATTGAAATCTCTAACAAATTCTATTTCATGGTTATCTATTACCAGATTTGGATAGGACACTCTTTTCTGAGGCATGTGGAAAAGTATTGCTTTATTTTGGAGACGTTAAGTGATAGTTTGTTTAATTTTAGCCATACACTAACTAAACTAAGTTCTCTATTAAGTTCAGTCTCAAAGTTATAATTAGTTGTATTTAGAGTAGTCGACAGGGCAGTATCATCAGCATAGATAATGGCATCAAATAGATTAGTGGCTCTGTTTATATCATTAATGTATATTATGAATAGAAGAGGCCCAAGAATGGAACCTTGGGGAACCCCACATTTAATTTTTCCTAAATCAGAGTTAGTACCATCAAAGACTACATATTGCATTCTATTTGATAAATAGCTTGTAATAAGCTGAAGTGCTTTCCCATGAAAGCCATAATACTTCAATTTATAAAGAAGTATATCATGATCCAGTGTATCGAAGGCCTTCGAGAGATCTAAATAGATATTAATTGGAAGTTTGTTGTTATCCAAATCTTGAGTAATTCTATCAACAAGTTCAAGAGCTGCCAATTCTGTTGAATGATTTTTACGAAAGCCATATTGGCTATTGAAAAGTAAATTTTGCTCAGTGAAGTATTTGTACATTTGGTTATGCATGATTCTCTCAAAGACCTTCGATACACTTGGTAAAACCGACACAGGTCTGTAGTTACTGAACTCATCTACAGGACCCTTTTTATAAATAGGAGTAACCTTCGCTATTTTTAATAGGTCTGGAAAGATCCCTGAATCTATACTTTGATTTATTATCTTAGTAAGTGGAACACAAAGTTCATCTTTTATGTGTTTTAATAATTTGTTTGAAAGTCTATCACATGCCGTACTGACTTTGGGTTTTAGTGAATCAATTACTTTTAGAACTGCTGTATTTTCAACCTCATCAAATTTAAAACTACATTGATATTCTGAGTCTAAATAGTCTTTAAAAGTCTTATGTGTACTTATGTTTATCTTTTCTGCTAAGTCTGGACCAATATTAATGAAGTATTTATTGAATTCATTCGCAATTTCTAAGTTACCAGTAATATTGATTCCATCTACTGAGAATACTTTTGGTAAGTCTTGCTTTTTGTTTGTTTTATTTATAATCTGGTTAATGAGTTGCCAGGTTTTTTTTATGTCACATAGGGGGTCATTAAAATCTCCAGGTAGGGCAGAGGCCGGGAGTGTTTTTCAAATTATTAATTTCCTGCCTACTTTTTAGTCAAATAAATATACAGTATTCTTTCTGGGCAGTCTTTCAAAAAATAATATCTGGTGGGGTTATTTCTATACATAAAAAAAACTAATAAAACTGGCAATCTAAAATTAGTTGATATTCTACATTGCCATTCTATTTCTCCTGAATAACTCATCACTTCTTAGCAATTCATCACATTTTAAAATGTCTTTGTCATTAGATTCTGGTTTATGTCTCAATCTGAAATTAGAAGACATTCAAATATTGTCATTCTATTTTCCTTGATTAACCGTAATCACTTAGTAATTCATTAAACTTTTAATTTCTATGTCATCAGATCTCCAGTTTATGTTTCCTTCCTCACACCAAAACAGCTGAGCCAATTAGCAAGACAATTAAGCCAGCAAGGATCTATTACATGAAATTCCCATCAATGAGTATCTCAAGTGTCGATAGGGGTTATGAAACTGGGAATTGCATTGCTGGAAAGATGTTTCTCTTCAAGTGTCTGATTAATGAGATCAAGGAAATGAGTAGATTTGCCAGGTTGCTGAGATGGAGGAGCTTCAAGTTTCTTGTTCAAGTTTCTTGTTAAAATTTTTGGAAGATATTTGAGTTTGCAGCAATAAGAAATGTATTCATTTCATTTTGTCCTCTGCCCTCAGATGATGTTGATGTTTAAACTTTAAATGTTTTCTAAATCATTCACCAGGAAGGTTTCAAAACATTGTTGTTATCTTGCGGCTGCAGCTGTGACACCCAGTGTTGAGACCATTCACCAGCGGGGGGGAAGCTTTATTGTGTAATGTGAAAGGAAAACAGAAGAAGGGAAATGGTGATAGTTGGTTGAACGCTGGTCATTGAAACATTGTGAATGAACTGATTTTTGGAGTATTTGATTCAAGTGTTGAAATCTGTCTTCTGATGTCACATACCACAGTAATGAAACTGGATATTTAAATGTCTGGAGCTCAAAAGCATTCCCACATATTTTGCTTTCATCTGAGTGATGTGCTCTAAAACCATCTTTCACTGACATCATTTTAGAATACATGCACATCATCTGAGGTCATGTGATCACAAAGTCTCCTCTAATTGGTCTATGTTTTTCAAGCCTCATACTGAATGTCTTGGATGTAAACAAGAACATAGGGACATCTCTACATCTCAAAAGTTGGCTTCTCAAGAGATTCATGATCTTAAGAGAATAATTAAATGTATAAGTAGATGTATGATATGCTGTACATGACATGTAGTGGTGGGAATGAGACACTGTCTTACTTAACAATTGAGTCAATAATTTCATGAATGATGCTTCAAATTTGATATTTCCCTTGTAATATTCCCCTTGATGAAACTAACTGGTCCTTATTGAATCCATATATACTTTTATAATTACTCTGTGATCAGATTTTAAATTGTTGTGCCTCAGTTTATGTTTCCTTCCTCACTCTGAAGGAGCTGAGCCAATTAAGATGGCAATTAAGCCAATGAGGATCAGTAACACAAACTTTAAATGGATGAGTATCTGAGGAAGAAATAGTTCTTGCTAAATAGGCATTTGCAAACTTGCAAACTGGGAATAGTATTCCTGTTTCTATTCAAGTTTCTGATTAATGAGATTAATGAGAGGAGAAATGGAGATGGACGAGTCTTGAGTTTCACGTTTGGACAACCTGTCTGTCGAATTGAGTTTTTCACTTACCCCAGTGTCAATTAGATTTAACTGTCTTGTGGTTGATCTTAAAGGCTCACTGTTGTCAATGTGTTGTATTCTTTCGTTGGGATTGTGTTATAGAGTTGCCAAAAACATTTCGAAACATAAATGGTTGGAGTCTGTACTTCCAAGGAAAGGATCATCAACTTTTAATATCGTTGGATTTTGATGTCCTCGCATTGTCTTGCCAAGCCAATTAGGATCAGTTGCTTGGGCGTATGTTTTCTATATGAAGAAGAGGTTTGAGAAGTTTCAAGATGCATAAATTCTTATTGTGAAAGTTATAAGTGAATTAGCCTTTGATATAGCTGAGAGCATTGCTGTGTTGAAAGTTCTGTGGAATGAGTGAGATATGTTTGATTGATGATCCCCTGGATTTTGTTCCCAAATGTTCTTGAGCTAATTCTGTGAGCTTCTTCGGCTCAAAAGTTGGCTTCTCAGAGATTTATGATCTTAAAAGAATAATTAAATGTATAAGTACATGTATACTGGACATAATGAGTTAGAGTCAATGCTGGTAAATCCGTCCAGGAGGGTAAATCCGTCCACCCCCTACTGTGTGTGTATATAAATACATGTAACAGTTGTTTGAGTTTTAAAATTATGACAAAGTCGTTTTTAAACACTTTTTGCCGTTTTTGTTGTCTTTACATGTATTTAAACAATATTTCCAGCCTTTTTTAACAAGGCGGAATGAAAACAATCAAATCCTGTGACGTCATCACAGACATTGTTGGACTTGGTGGCCATACGGTGTAGGCCTATTCCTGTCAACATAAAATTAATTTAAAGTAAAAAATTATTTAAAATGACGTAAAATTTAATTATTTTTTGTAGGATTTGTTAAATTTCCCCATTGTGAAATTTTAAAAGGAAATACAATGGAAATAAAAGTGGACGGAATTACCATCATTATTTCAGAAGTAGCTGGATTGAGGGTTTGCAAATCCGTCCACCTACATCAAATATGTTTTAGAGTACTTTTATGACTTTTAATATTCATAAACGGCATAAAAAAGATTACAGAAAGTAGATTGGAGCAACTATACCACTTTGTTTGGGTTAAAGGGTACTTTAAATGTAATTGAGGCTGTCAATTGAAATTCTTGCAATCTAATTGATCCATATTTTTTAATCACTGTATTTCTCGTTCTGTCATTGTTCCATTATTCTAAAATCAACACAAAAACGTTTGTGAGAGTTAATAAATTGCAAAACTGAAAGAAATAACAAAATATGATAGGTGTGGGCTGAATAATGCCCTGTGGACGGATTTACCATCCTTGCTGGACGGATTTAGCAGCACACTGGACGGATTTAGATGACCTACCCTTCAATTTTTGTTGCCATGGTTTTGGTAAGAATTATTTGAATATTTGACTTTTTTGGCTGCTAATGATAGTTCGGAATGTGTTCCTTCCAATGGACTAAATTATATTTCTGTATATATTCCCATTGTCCTAGAAATACAGTTTTAGCCAAAAGTGGACGGAATTACCATCCTTGACTCTATAATGAGAATGAAACACCGTTTTACTTGTTTGACAATTGAGTGGAATTCGAATGAAAGATCCCACAGTAGTTGCCGTAGCTTGCCAAGCAAGTGCTCTTGGCTATTTCCCTACAAGTATAGATGGTATTGCATGAGTCAATAATTTCATGAATGATTTTTCAAATTTGATATTTCCCATATATTCCCCTTGATGAAACTAACTGGTCCTTATTGAATCCATATATACTTTTATAATTACTCTGTGATCGGATTTTAAATTGCTGTTCCTCAGTTGATGTTTCCTTCCTTGTACCAAAACAGCTGAGCCAATTAAGATGGCAATTAAGCCAGTGAGGATCAATTACACTGAATTTAAGTGGATGAGTATCTGAGGAAGAAATAGAGCTAAATAGGCATTTGCAAACTTGCAAACTGGGAATAGTATTTCTGTTTCTATTCAAGTTTCTGATTAATGAGATTAATGAGAGGAGAAGAAGCGACATGTTGCTGAGAAATGGAGATGAACGAGTCTTGAGTTTCACGTTTGGACAACCTGTCTGTCAAATTGAGTTTTTCACTTACCCCAGTGTCAATTAGATTTAACTGTCTTGTGGTTGATCTAGAAGGCTCACACTTGTCATTCTGTTGTATTCCTCTGTGTGGGAGATGTTTCAATTTAATCGGCTTAACAAAGACAGTAGTCTAGTAGGAACGGGGGGTTCCCATGCACCCGAAAGATATATTTTTTTAACTTTGGTTTTCGGAATCCTCATAATGTGTAGAAAATATTTTTTTATGTTCCCATCGCCAATTTTTGTCCCATGTCATCCGTACGGCGGCCATCTTGGATTAACGTCGAAAAGGCCATAATTTTGACAAAAAATCACTAACTTCTAAACTACTGGTCACAAATAGGCATATGATACCATTTTTTCAGGGTAAATCCACCTGGAGAGTTGATTAAAGAGGTCTATTTTGTGATTTGTTCAATTCTAAACCTATAAAGGTAAATAAATAGGCAAAAATGGTGAATTTTTCACCAAAAAATCGATTTTTTTTTAATACAAGTAAAGACAATCTCTTCAGACACATTCTGATGGACAGATAGGTAAGAAAAGACTAGCTGTGTATAGATCTATGCAAGACGTTTAAAATGACACCAAAATAAATAGTTTACTATGAGTAGAAGTAATTCTAGGTCAAGATAACTGAATGTAAGCGATTCAGTAGCGTCGCTGACGGCACAGTTTTAAATCTCACCTGGACGCCACTTCTGAAGTACTTGTCATTTATTGGCATATGATACCACTTTTTCAGGGTAAATCAGTCTGGGAAGTTGATTAATGAAGCCCATTTTGTGATTTATTCAGTTCTAAGTGCATTAATGTTAAAAATTATTCAAAATGGTAATTTTCGTTTTTGGTTTTAACCAACCGTGCAATTCAAGAAACATCGATTTCTGCAGGCACCGCAAATGGTAAGCTGCACTTGAAAATGTTAGATATATTTGTATCCCATACAAGACATTTAAAATGAAACTGAAATATATAGCATGCTATTTGCAGTAGGGATTCTCGGTCTGAATCTATGTTGGTAAAGATCATCCATGGTGACGTTGTTATCAGTTTTCCTCGAAGTCACACCCAGGTCTGGAATTGTTAGTCTACATCAATGGTTGGACACATGTAAATGGAAATTTAGAGGATGTCTGGAAAATGTAATTTGAATTGGTCATAGAAATCAGATATGCAAATTAATGGTAATTATTGAATTTGGTCTTGAATATGTAAGGAATTTACTTTCTTGATTTTGAGACAGCAGCCTGAATCGTTTTCGGAAAAGGAATGTCACAAAGGCCTATATACATTATACAAAACTAAACTAGGAAATCGGAAGTGCTGCACGAAGGTAGTCAGGGTTGCATGTTATGGAGAAGTGTGATGTTTAGCCAGGTGGAAGTCCGGAAAAGGCTTGTTTTTTGTAGAGTAGGTCAATTATGAAGTCAACATACATTTTGTTGATTTCCTATGATGTCACTAAATCTAAAAATTGTCCCCCAGGACAAGATTCCTTGAGTCAGACATCTTGAAACAGCCAACTTACCTCTATTGGTTACCTATACCTGGATTTGGTACCAATCTTTTGCTTAAGACTTCCTCTATCCATTAAATATACCAGGAGATGGTGAAAGCGGGTAGGCCTGTTTCAGTGCCGCTAACAGGGACTGGAAACAGGGTGAGGCAAGAACCAATCAAGCCTCTTGGTAGGGAGCCTGAACTCAGAAGGTAGGCCAAAGAAATGCCATCAACAGAGCCACTGCGTTGCCGCCATTAATGCACCATGGAGGGGCAGCAACCTGAGCTAAGCAGAAAGACAGGGAACCTCTGAAGGGTCCCACTGCTACAGATGTCAAGGCACATCTGCCGAAATAAGGCGAAGTGAGGATGAGGCCAGGACCCGGACAACAGGGCAAGGATGACCATGACCAAACCTGCACTAGGTCCGTCCTCTGCCGCGCGTCTATAGGACCCTGGGTGCTCTCCTCCCCTCCCAGTGGTGGAGGCCCGCAATCTGGGGTTGTGGTCGGGTTCCAGTCTTCGATATCCTGCTGCCCTATGCATACTCTGTAGTCAGTCACTCTTCAGCTAGGGGTCCAGTCCATGCTTGGGTGATAGCAAGAGGTGGCTGACCAGGGCCCCTGGTCTCCCGCCTCCTGCTTACTCAGGCCTGGTTGTGCCCTGGGCTTGGAAGTGCGAGGGGGGGGGATCCAAACGGGGAATAGCCTCAAGAAATACTTGCAGTACACCTTCCATTCTGGGGCCTCTGGGCTTGGTCATGACGAATGGGTTTGCATCTGTTTCGGGCTTCTTCACTCAGTTCAGCCTGCCTCGGCCGCCCTCCTCCTGCTTTGCTTTGAGGGTGGTCCTACTTCAGGCTAACGGGCTTTGGCCATTCCACCCTGCTGCCACCTCTGAGATATGATGTGCCGGCCATTGGGAATCCACCCGAGTGCCTTATCAGTGGATGTTCCTTTTCTGGTCCCTCAGGGAAGAAAATTCCGAGAGCCCATAAATTGGCTGGGACATGTGGCCTGGGATGTCCTCACAGGAAGAATGTTATATGCCATCTGCTGGGGCGGAGTGACCACAGGGAAGTCTGGGGAAAGAGGAATTTGGTCAACCAAACAGACCTAGCGGGGGTCCTGGCCAGAAGGTTCAAGGTCACACACCAGGAAAGTGCCACACTCGAGAAGAGGAGATACACGTACCACAACGAAGCAGAGGTACCAAGGACGATCACAGAAGGCATCCAGGAGTGGCTCAAGGGCCAACACTGCCAACAGTGTCAGTTCCATCGTCGCCAAAAAGAGGCAACTGACCATTGACAGCAGAAGGACCACCCTCAGAACAACCGTCAGGGAGACCAGCCCAGAACGGAAGAGGCAGGGCATTCTGGAAGGATAGTCCAAGACCAACTGTGCACCAAGGAGACTCCAGGAGATCCAGTGAGGCCCCACCAGACGAAGGGCGTTGGCACACTTGCAGCAACAGTGGCCATGGACTAGCAGGGAAATAAAGAGCCCAAGTAGGAGAGGAGTGGATAAATAGACAACAGGTCAAAAGAGGCCCCACCCAGGGCAAGTCAACAGCGTCAGAAGAAATCTCCCTACCCAGGCAAGGGAAAAACAGACAGGGCTTAAGTAAAGGAGACCTCCAGCAGCTGAGGGTGCCAGCCATCAGGAACAACACCTAGCAGGCCATCGGGGAGCCTCTGTGAGACACGGAGACCAGCCGGTCATGCCGCCAGGAGGGCCAGCATCTAGAGGCACCATCTGACTCGGGCCATGGGAGAGCCTTAAATGGACTAAGGAGAGGTATTGCATGATAGGGGAGGGGGTGGGAGGATTTCGAGGCAAAGTCACAAGACAGAAAGGCCAAGTGAGGAACAAGCAAAACAAAGGCCACCAGGCCACCCTAACTATCACCCAGGTGAGCAGTGCTACAGCGAAGTCTAGGTCCAGGACTCCACTTGCCAAGGGGAGGCTGCCCCAGAGCAGCTCAAAGGTGTGGGAGGCCGGAAAAAAAGCATGAAGCCCAGGTCCAATGCTGGGGGAGAATGGGCCATCCCCCAGCAGGCATGAGGGAGAGTACTTGCCTAGGCTGGAGTCCAGGGCAAGATTGTGAGGGTCGGAGAACCCATCCAATGCAGTAAACAAACCCCAGAGGGCAGTGAGTGTGTGAGTGAGTTTGTGTTTTACGCCCCATCAGCACAGGTGTACCCCAGAGGGACAGAAAATTAAGATGTTGAGACAGGGAGACATCAGGAGGAGCCTTGACAACCCACAACAAAAGCAATCGAGTCGGAAGACAACAGCCCAACACTCAACTGACATGAAAGATGACTCAGAAACCGCAGCTAGATGAAGAAGCAGCCAAGGAAGAGGCAGCCAGACGACCAGGCAGCCAGTGAGAGGCCCTCGCCCGATGTCCCAGCGGTACACAAAATACCATGCACACTGCACAGGGTAAAGCCACCACTGGCAACCCAGTCATATGAGGAGACTAGGACAAGGAAAAGACATGCCAGGGCGAGATTGGAAATTTGAGGACCAGCCAGGATGCTAGGACAGCCTCGACTCAAGACGAGGGATATGAGGGCAGCAAGAGAAATTCACGGAAGAGGGCCAGCTTCTGCGGAAGGAGACCAAGGTCCCCAGCGGTAACCACGATTAGTCTAGGGTGGAAGCCCACCTAGTGTGGGAGCCCACCCAGACGCGTGGAGCAGCCGCAACTCCAGGAGGAGCAAAAGGGCCAAACAGCCTGGCAAAGGGAGAACCTGACCAGCCAGGGAAGGGAGGCTCCACAAGATGAGCCTTGTCAGGAGAGAGGACCTGAACTTGAGGACACCTGCAGCTACCGAAGCCCACCTCCAGAGGTGGCACCGGGGGCCCTTCGACACCCTGAGCAATGATGCCCAAGGCAAGAGCCAAGCAGAACAGTGGTTGAATGGATGTCCCCAGAGCCATATGGGACCATGAGGGTGGGGGGACTCCCAGCCTGCTGAGGGATGGAGGGTTCCAGCCAACCAGGAGGCAGAGTTGGGAAATGAGTAGCGACAGAACAGTGGCAGGCGCAGCCCAGAGCAGATTCAAACAGCAGGGCCAAGGATAGGGAAATCCCCTGGATAGGGATCTCCCCTTGCCCCCTCCAAGGTGAGTCAATGTCTTGGAAGGCAGACAGAGCCAAAGCAGCATGGGGCCCTGGCTAGCCAGACAGGACCCGAGATGAAGAATGGTGATGACCAAAAAGTAGCCTGCAAGCCATGGGACCCAGAGTCTAGCAGAGATCGGCCCCAAGGCCAGAGTCCCCAACAACCCAGCAAACAAGGCAGCAAGGAATCCACGGAAGGAAGGTTTCATGTAGTAGGAAGCAGGTTGCACTGGCACCAATAAGCACAATATTAAAGAATAAGTACAAGGTCTAGAATTACTCAAATGCCCACGAAAATGTCGAAATTCATTCAATCAGCTGTAAGCAAGTGGCTGTCCAGCACACGTCTGACACGTTGAACAGCTGAGAAGAAAGAGGAAGGTTAAGCGCAAGGGACTGTGGGTATTAGGAGGTGTGGCAATGGTGCCAAATTTTAAATCTTGGCTGTGAAAAAGTGCGAAAGCTTGGTCGAGAAAATACACGCACAGGTAAGCGTTGTCACTCTCTTAGATGAGTGACAATAAAGCTGTGGGGCCATGGGTGAAGTTAGACATTACCATTTTTGTAACATTTGTTTACATTTATGCACTTAGGACTGGATAAATCACAAAATGGGCTTCATTAATCAACTTCCCAGACTGATTTACCCTGAAAAAGTGGTATCATATGCCTATAAATGACAAGTACTTGAGAAGTGACGTCCAGGTGAGATTTAAAACTGTGCCGTCAGCGACGCTACTGAATCGCTTACATTCAGTTATCTTGACCTAGAATTGCTTCTACTCATAGTAAACTATTAATTTTGGTGTCATTTTAAACGTCTTGCATAGATCTATATACAGCTAGTCTTTTTCTATCTATCTGTCCATCAGAATGTGCCTGAAGAACTTGTCTTTACTTGTATTAAAAAAAACATCGATTTTCTGGTGAAAAATTCACCATTTTTGCCTATTTATTTACCTTTATATGTTTAGAATTGAACAAATCACAAAATAGACCTCTTTAATCAACTCTCCAGGTGGATTTACCCTGAAAAAATGGTATCATATGCCTATTTGTGACCAGTAGTATAGAAGTTAGTGATTTTTTGTCAAAATTATGGCATTTTCGACGTTAATCCAAGATGGCCGCCGTACGGATGACATGGGACAATAATTGGCGATGGGAACATAAAAAAATATTTTCTACACATTATGAGGATTCCGAAAACCAAAGTTAAAAAAATATATCTTTCGGGTGCATGGGAACCCCCCGTTCCTACCCAACTACAGGGCAACACATAAGTGGTTCGAGTCCATACTCCTAAGTAAAGGATCATCAACTTGCAATGTCGCAGAATTTTAAAGTACTCACATTGTCTTGCAAAGCCAATTAGGATCAGTTGCTTTGTATAGATGTTTTCTAAATGGAGAAGAAGATGAAAAAGTTTCAAGATGCAGAATTTCTTATTGTCAAAGTTATAAGTGCATTAGCCTTTGGTATGCAGATGATACTATAATTTATGTACAAGATGATAATGTCAAAAATGTCTCCTCAAAACTAAATGACGAATTAGCTGATGTTTTTGATTGGTATAGTGCCAATAGGCTGGTTCTTAATGTAGAAAAATCAAACTCTATGCTTATTGGGCGAAATATAGATGATTCGCATAGAAATCAACTCTTTGTTAACTTAGATAATACTATTCTTGAAAATGTTCCATGTACTAAATATCTTTGTGTCTACATTGACGAACAACTAAAATTGGAATTGCATATCAATGAACTTATTAAGAAACTGTCTGCCAAATTATCATGGTTATCTAGATTACGAACTATTGTCCCAAAATCTATACTTTTATTAACATTCAGGACTTATATCCAGCCCATTTTTGATTATGCATGTACCATATGGGGCTGCTCAAATTCAAATATAAAACAAATTCAAAGGCTGCAAAATAGGGCAGCAAGAATTATTTGTTCAAATTTTGATATTATAAATATAAGAGGCATTGACCTAGTTAAGCAATTAAAATGGCAAACAATTTCTCAAAGAATAGATTACTTTCTGTCACATGGTCACACAACCCTTTGAATGAGAATCCAGTTTTAATCACATTTAAATGGGTGTCAAGTTCAGAGTCTATTGACCTGAGGCTCAAGACAGGGGATTATAGCCAGCAATCAGTGCAAAACAATACAACAAGATTAAAATTTTGTTACCTGTTTCTTGAAAGAGCCTCATGAACACTGTCAAAGTAGAAGATATCAGAGCTGAGCCATGGACTTATTGCCAAAAATATCTCAATTGAGACATTTTCAGGTCTATTTATCAACATGGAATTATCTATTTACTGAACCTTCATTGCAAGGGATATACCTGGAGAGGGCAAAATAAACGTATTGCCCTGTAGACGACAATATGCAAGGTAAGAGATCAAAATTCTCCTAAAACCATGTCAACACAGAAAACTTTTGCCAACTTACCTGGCAACTTTGAAGCCATTTAATTCAGTATCAAAGAAGTCTGAATGTGTACTTTAGCATAGATATAACCAACAATGATTACATAGAGAGTTCTGCATGGTGTTATGTTGCTGACAACAATTAGATTCATAGTAATTTGATTTTTTTTTCAAACATGTGCTTTTCACAAGACATTGTTATGATCAAACAGGAAGTGGAACAACAGTGCCACCTTACCTACACATGTGTCAGTCCAAATGTATAACTGTATTCATGGCGATGCACCTGATTATTTAGCAAATTCTGTTATTATGGCATGTGAGAGTAATGATGTACGCACAAGAATTAATGACACGATGAATACTCAGGTTCCAGAATGTAAAACTGATGTTATGAAGAAATCGTTTATTTATAGGGGTTCCATTACGTGGAACAATCTTCCGGTTGCCACACAAAATTCAGGGACATTGCAACAATTTAAAAGAAATGCTAGAGATTTTCTTTGTTAGTCGTTATATTTATCATGCATCTGTTTATTTTATATACTACAATATGTTGTACTTGTTTTATCTTATCTGGGCCACATGAAAAACCTTGTATGGATGTGTCACCCAGTTAAAATATTTTTAAAATAAAAATAAAAATAATAGCTGAGAGCATTGCTGTTTTGTTCTGTGGAATGAGGGAGATGTGTTTGATTGATGTTCCCATGGATTTTGTTCCTGAATGTTCTTGAGCTAATTCTCAGAGCTTCTTCGGCTCAAAAG
Source organism: Platynereis dumerilii (assembly GCA_026936325.1). Taxonomy (NCBI): domain Eukaryota; kingdom Metazoa; phylum Annelida; class Polychaeta; order Phyllodocida; family Nereididae; genus Platynereis; species Platynereis dumerilii. The sequence continues at coordinate 6,937,736 of JAPTHN010000017.1, read as the reverse complement.
TCGGCTTCACAGAGATTTATGTCTTGGGGGAAAAAAAGAAATGTACTAGTGGATGTACAAGAAATGTGCTCTGCATATTAGAGTCTGTATGTTTGAAGCAGAATTTTTCTGTTTGCATATGCTCATTTAGCTGATTATAGTCATTTAAAGTAGTGTAGTAGTCATACAGGGGTACCCCATGATCATGGATCTGTTATAGCAAATATCTATTATGAAGCAGGTGCCCAGCTGGCTGGCAGACTGTCATGTATGATTTTCCCAGCTGGCAATGTCACTGTGCACTAACGAGGGGGGTACCCTCGCCATCAGGGCAGCCATTGCAACTCTCGATTCAAAGCAATTTCTGATCATTCTGGGCTCATTTAATCAAATCCAAAGCCTATATTTGTCAAGCATGTGGCTTAGATGTTAAACTTACCCTAGGACACACTTACCATGCGTGATTTGACACAGAATTATCAGATTTTGTGCTTGAAATATATCAATAGGGCGAGGGTAACCAAACAAGCCTCTCGAGGGTAACCAAACAAGCCTCTCGAGGGTAACACAATTTCCAACGATTGCCATGGCGAGGGTACCACCTAAAATGACTGGTCTACAAATATTTCGGTTTTGCTGTTAAGCCATTGTTTAAGTGTGATATAAACAGCAATACTGATGTTACAAGATAAGACAGATAGGAAAGAAAGACCCCTCAAAATATGCCTGATAGCTAGACTGATAGACAGATAGACAGCTAGACAGATAGACAGATAAATAGATAGATAGATAGATAGATAGATAGATAGATAGAAACATAGATAGATAGATAGATAGATAGATAGATAGATAGATAGATAGATAGATAGATAGAAACATAGATAGATAGGTAGATACTAGATAGAGAGATAAATGAAAACTTAATCTGTCATGTTTGTCTCCATTTATACTTTCATTAGTAATATCGAGGCAGATTCCATTTGAATTTACATGTAGGCCTACCACCCATCATAAGTGAGTTTACATTTTGAAATGATTATCTACCTGGCTATTTTCGAGATGTCTCCTTCCATGACATGGAGTTTTGTTAAGGTGAAAACTGAAATATATGACTTTGAAAAAGTCTCCACAGTTGGTGATATCTTGAGAGTACTGTTGGACAATAAGCTATATAGGTATAATTGATTGACTGAATAAACTTAATTGAGCTCAAAACATGTTAGTATGGTACTTCGCTGTTGCATGATGCAATGAGCTGGGAGACTATAAAATGGGGCTTTTTTCACCACTCACTGATTATCCATAGCCATAAAACATGAAGAATCTCACATTTAAAGCTTACAAAAGCATGTTATTGTCACCACATAAAAAAACACGCAAAATACACCCAAATAAAGGAAGAGGCCATAATTACTTTAAGAAAGTTTCACTGTTGATGGTATTACTTGCGAGAAGGGCATTTTGAGCAACTTCCTTAGATATAAAAACTATAGCGTAACTCTCCTCATGTCCTCTCTGTCTGCGAGCAACTCCTCTACCATCTAGGCAAACATATTCAGAGGTATAAATTGTGATACTAAATTTGTGATTATGATCCATGCTTATTAAGGATTATAAGAAAAAGTTTGACTTTCTGTCAGATTTTAGTGTGGAGAGGTTTAATTATGGTTTTAGCAATGGCGAACTCTCTTTTTCAAAGAGTTTATGTTGGCCTGACTGTTTATATATTAATCTCACTAACTTGTGTTTATATTGGAATTCATGTAGTTAAAGCCACAATTTGCAGACTTCCACATTGGGGTAGTACATAATATGCATTCATGGTGCGTATTGGGACGTTTTTTACTTTACCTGAGAGGCAGTTAATTAAATTGAAGATTTTCTTGTATTGATTGGGTATTGCAATCATGTTCTTGATTGGAAGTCCTGATTGCTTACTTCTGAATTACAATAATGTGTCAGCACATGCTGTGATCTTCCACAACAAAGAGCAAATTCATCAGGTGATTAATTGAATTTTCTACTTTTTCCGGTTTGTTTTGCATTTGTAGATGTAGGCCTACACCAAAATGTGTCAAATCTACATTGGACTAACTTCTGCAGTGGGTAGAATGAGTACGCCTATTTTTATGAAACTGTTTTCTCATTGGGTTAATTGATTTTAAGATTCTCCTTTATTGACAGGGCATTGCAATTCTGTTCTTGATTGGAGTTCCTGATTGGTAATTACTTCAAAAGTGCAATCATGTCTGCAGTTATCTATTGCAACAAAGAACAAATTGAATAAGCTGATTCATTGCCTTTCTTCCAAGACTGTTTGTTCAGTTTGCTCTGATTGCTCAGGCAATATCTTGCATTACCCTCGCCAATTTCTTTTTGGGTGGGTACCCTCGCCAACCGGAAGTGACCCTCGCCCAAATCTTGCAGTACCCTCGCCACTTCCGCGTTGGTACCCTCGCCAAAATGCCAGTACCCTCGCCAAAAATATGCTGGTACCCTCGCCAAAATGCTGGCACCCTCGCCCTGCCATTTTTCTTTTTTTGTGGTACCCTCACCTCGAGTGATTTCTAAGTTGATGAATAACTTATTTAAACTTCCAAGTTCGAGCCTGGTACATGGCAATAATTTATTCCACGGGCCATTAAATCTACCATCCCAATTTGAAGGCCTCACTCCCCCAAAATCTCTTGCAATGTCACTTTGAAATCACGAATGGAGAATTGTAATGGCTGCCCTGATGGCAAGTGTACCCCCATCGTTAGTGCACAGTGAATGTTGTCAGCTGTGAGTCAATTTTTGGTGTTCAATCGACAAAATTTGCTCTCAGGTAATGAAAAAGCAGTTGAGGTGGCTGGCTGGGGAAAAAAGATTCATATAAGCTGGCTGGCGGGTGTTGAATGACGCTTGGGCTGGCTGGCAACCCAGCTGGCAGCATAACAGATATTTTCTCCCAGTTGCATAAAAAAATTAATCTAAATGTTCCAAAAGATGTGCATATCAGTGTAACTGTAAGGCATTAAAGTAAGACACTGTCATGAGGTGGCCCTGGTCATAGAACTGAAGGTCCCAATTGTGTGGCAGCACCATTTGATGATTTTAGTGAGTGAAACTTCAAATAAGCTATTGCCCAGTTTATATTCCTCTTAATCAACCTTACTGGTTCCTCAGATACATTATCATTGCTCTGTGATTGGATTTTGAATAGTATTTCTGTTTATGTTTAAGTTTCTGATAAATGAGAAGTGACATGTTGAATGGAGATGGAGAAGTGTCAAGTTACTGTTCTCACTAAATAATGCAAGTTTGCACAGCTTGCAAAGGGGCAATGGTATTCTGCTTCTGTTCTAGATTCCAATTAGTTAGGCAAATAAGAGAAGACGAAGTGACATGTTGCTGAGAATGCCTGATGGTCACTCTGTTGGCAAAGCAAAACTTGTAAAAATTTAGTCGAACTTCCAAGAAAGGGATCTCACTTTGAATATTTTAACATAATCGTAACATCATGATTAAAATCTCTTGTGAAGCCAACTTTTGAGCTTTTGAAGATCAAATAATTAGATCATTCATAAACATTTGAGAAAAAAATTGGAACATCAAACACATTTCACTCAAGAGACAGAACTTTCAACACAGCATTGGTCTCAGCTATAGCAAAGACTAATGCACTTATAGACGGGACAAAGCCACCGGCTGACCGAGCGAAGCGAGGTGTCTAGAGCTCGTCCCTTATGGCTATCAGGCAAGTGGAGTGCTCCAGATGGTTCAATAAAAAAAAGTGATTCAGACATCCCATAATATGATCCTGGCACTTGCTTCTCGTCACGCGTGACTACAACGTGACTACCTTCTTCTTCTTCTTCTGTTTGATACCCCGCCAAAAAAAAAAAATTCCGAAAAAATAAAAATCCGAAAAAAAAGAAAAAATAGTGCTTGGCATTTTCCTATGAATATTATCAACCAATCGCCAATCGAGTATTTACAAGTCCCGTCTTCTATGCTGCGGCATTATCATATTAACTTTGACAATAAGAATTTCTGTTTATCGAAACTTCCCCAACCTCTACTCCTAACCGGTTATGTAGAACAATATTACAGGATTTCAAAATCCTGTGATATTGAAAGTTGATTGTCATCATTGATTAATGATTCACGGGCTCGTGGTACATGACGTGCAATGATAAGAATGAGACACCGCCTTACTTATAGCATCACCTAATTGACCAAAGAGTGGGATTCGAACCAAAGATCCCAGCGTGGTTGCCATAACTTGCCAAACAAGTGCTCTTAGCTATTACCCAACAAGTATTGATGGCATTGTCGGTCCTTTGGAGTGGTAGCATGAGTCAATAATTTCATGAATGATGCTTCAAATTTGATATTTCCCATTTCATATAGCCTTTGGTGGACCGAACTGGTCCTTATTGAATCCATATATACTTTTATAATTACTCTGTGATTGGATTTTAAATTGTTGTGCCTCAGTTTATGTTTCCTTCCTCACTCTAAAAGAGCTAAGTCAATTAAGATGGCAATTAAGCTAATGAGGATCAATTGCACTAAATTTAAATGAATGCATATCTGAGGAACTAATAGTTCTTGCTAAATAGGCATTTGCAAACTTTTCAAACTGGGAGTATTCCTGTTTCTATTCAAGTTTCTGATTAATGAGATTAATAAGAGGAGAAGAAGTGACATGTTGCTGAGAATGGAGATGGACGAGCCTTGAGTTTCTGTTTCACGTTTAGACAACCTGTCTGTCAAAAATTGAAGTTGGATTTTTCACTTGGGGCCAGTTAGATTTTGAAGCCTTGTGGCTGATCTTAAAGGTTCATTCTCGTAATTCTGTTGTATTCTTGTGTGTGGCAGAGATGTTTCAATTTTAGAAAGAGTCTTAGGGGCCACAGGGGGTCATTAAAATCTCCAGGTAGGGCAGAGGCCGGGAGTGTTTTTCAAATTACTCAGCTCTGTGATTGGATTTTGAATTGCTGTTCCCAAGTTTATGATTCCTTCCTTGTGCCAAAAGAGCTGAGCCAATTAAGATGGCAATTAAGCTGATGAGGATCAATTACACTTTATTTAAATGGGTGAGTATCTGAGGAAGAAATAGAGCTAAATAGACATTTGCAAAATTTCAAACTGGGAGTAGTATTCCTGTTTTTGTTCAAGCTTCTGATTAATGAGATTAATATGCGGAGAATAATTGACCTGTTGCTAAGAATCCATAAGATGGAAGAGCTTTGAGTTTCTGTTCAACGTTTGGGCAACATGTCTATCAAATTGAGTTTTTAGTGTCATGCAATATCAGTGTTTTAAATTCGATTTAACTGTCTTGTGGTTGATCTTAAAGGCTCGCTGTTGTCATTCTGTTGTATTCTTATGTGGGATATGCTTCTTCAAATTGGTTCACCAAAGATGAGTCAATAATTTCATGAATGATACTTCACATTTGATATTTCCCATTTCATATAGCCTTTGATGGACCTAACTGGGCCTTATTGAATCCATATATACTTTTATAATTACTCTGCTTTTGGATGTTAAATTGTTGTGACTCAGTTTATGTTTCCTTCCTCCCTCTAAAAGAGCTAAGTCAATTAAGATGGCAATTAAGCTAATGAGGATCAATTGCATTGAATTTAAATGGATGGATATCTGAGGAAGAAAAAGCTCTTGCTAAATAGGCATTTGCAAACTGGGAATAGTATTTCTGTTGCTGTTTAAGTTTCTGATTAATGAGATTAATGAGAGGAGGAGAAGTGACATGTTGCTGAGAAATGGAGATGGACGAGTCTTGAGTTTCACGTTTGGACAACCTGTCTGTCAAAAATTGAAGTTGGATTTTTCACTTAGCGCCAATAAGATTTTGCAGCCTAATGGGTGATCTAAAAGGTTCATTCTTGTTATTCTGTTGTATTCTTGTGTCTGGCAGAGATGATTCAATCTGAGAAAGAGACAATCTCCAGGTAGGGCATAGGCTGGGAGTGTTTTTCAAATTATTATTGTTTCAACACTTAGTCTTCTTAGTAATTCATTAAACCTTTAAAATGTTTTTGTCATTAGATCTCTAGTTTATGTTTCAATCTGAAATTAAATGATATTCAACATTGTCGTTCAATTTGCTTGATTAACCATCATCACTTAGTAAATCATTAAACTTTTAATTTCTATGTCATCAGATATCCAGTTTATGTTTCCTTCCTCTCACCAAAACAGCTGAGGCAATTAGGAAGGCAATTAAGCCAGTGAGGATCAATTGCATGAAATGGATGAGTATCTCAAGTGTCGATTGGGGTTATGAAACTGGGAATTGCATTGCTGGAAAGATGTTTCTCTTCAAATTTCTAATTAATGAGATCAGGGAAAGGAGTAGATTTGCCAGGTTTCTGAGATGGAGGAGCTTCAAGTTTCTTGTTCAGGTTCTTGTTCAGGTTTCTTGTTCAAGTTTCTTGTGCTTTAAAATTTCTTGAGGATATATTGGAGTTTGCAGCTATAAGGAATTTATTCATTTCATTTCGTACTCTGCCCTCAGATGATGTTGATGGTTGAAACTTCAAATGTTTTCAAAATTGTTTTCAAAATTGTTCACCAGAAAGATTTCAAAACATTGTTATTATCTTGCGGCTGCAGCAGTGACACCCAGTGTTGAGACCATTCGCCAGGGGGGAAAGCTTTATTGTGTAATGTGAAAGGAAAACAGATAAAGGTAAATGTAATAGTTGGTTAAAGGTTGGTATTGAAACATTGCTGATGAACTGATATTTGAACTAAGTATTTTATTCAAATGCTGAAATCTGTCCTCAGCTGTCACATACCACTGTAATGAACTTGGATATTGCAATGTCTGGAGCTCAAAGGACTCTGACATCTTTCATCTGAGTGATGAACTGTGAAGCCATCTTTCACTGACATCCTTTCAAGATACATGCACATCATCTGAGGTCATGTGATCACAAAGTCTCCTCTAATTGGTCGATGTCGTTCAAGCCTCATTCTGAATGTCCTGGATGTAAGCAAGAACATAGGGGCATGTCACAAAGACATGTTTGGGGATTTAATGATCAATTACTGAACATTTATGTCAAATAAGACTCACCAAATCTTTTCATGTAGATTAACAAAGACCTGACATAAAGAAATTGAAAGAATAATGATTGTTGTTTGACCTTGTAGCAATTACATGGAAAGATACAAGGTCAAATTGCCAATTAATGTTTTTTTTGTAAATGTAGTTTTTTTCCTCTTTTAATTGGTGGCAAGAAGTAAAAACTGAATACGATTAGAATAATGTTCAGTAGCTACCTGCATACAACGAAACATGAAAAAATTTATGGTAAAAAATTGGTTCAACCATATTTCAGTTCAATAACGTAAAATAAACAATATCGTTAGATAACTATTTATCTATCCATCTGTCTGTCGAGTCGTTGGATTTCCTCTTCCTTTGTTGCTATTTTCCTCCTCTTTGGTGCATCTTGTCATTCTGTCAGTTAATCAAGTTATCTGGTGATACTGTTGTTCTCAGTGCTTTGTGATCTAGTGTGTGCACTGGAGTCCTTCATTTCTCAAGATCAAACAGAAACGCGACGCAACATCAAGCAGCTTGTCAGTATTATTGTAAAGGTAGGTTATGTCACTACGTGCACTTTCCATCTATTTTTTTTTCTGATTGTCTGGTAGCATAATAATAACACTATCACTTTACAGGCAAAAGAGATGTTATAGAGTAACTGTCTATCTATATTCAAATGAAGTGTTGGTTCGCCCCCGGGCCAGCTGCCTTCTTCATCCTTCTTGGATTTATCCAGCAAAAACAATTTACGTAAGTACCAGTTAGTATCTCCATAGGTAAGTCTCAATGTTTTACCAACAATGTAAGGGACCGTTCAGAATGATTGGGGGGGGTGTGGGAGTTTTGCCAGAACATCCCGTCAAAAATTGTTACCCCCCCTTGAGATTCATGCGGATTTTTAGTACCCCACCCCTAGGTTTCATGCATATTTTTAGTACCCCCCCCTCGACATATAAACGAATACACACATATTTAGTGTTATACAGGGTCACGCGTACAGATTCGCACCATTTCGCGGACTTTTGCGCGTAAAAAAGCACGGATAAAGTTAGTTTATGCGGGATTTACAAAAAATTTTCTTCGTTAAAATTTATTACTCCCTCCTTGGAAGTGTTGTCAAAAATTAATACCCCCTTGAAACATGTGTGAAAAGTCAGTACCCCCTCGGGCAAAACTCCCACCCCCCCAGTCATAAATTCTGAACGGTCCCTAATAGATATGATGTTCAATTATCCCCAGAGGAAAGATGAACCTTTGCTCACTCTTCATCTGTTTCGCAAGTGATATTTCATTCAATTTTTTTTTGAGTAGAACTGGAGCTTCCATTTGTATCAAAAACAACAATTGGTCCAAGACCGATCCCTGATGTACACCACTAGCTGACCAGATAGCCTGCATAATATGTGAATATAAAAAAATTGTGTTTGTGGTTATTGTTTTTTTAGTTGATTTTAGAAATATTTCATATGATCATAACATATAATTATCAAAACGCACACAGCAAGAAAACTTATTTTATGGGGCAAACAATATTAAGAATAGTTATAAAAAATAATGTGGATCATGATTTAGATCACAAGAATTGAATGGCATATCTTTAGAACCTTGGTATTCACGAATAATTTTCATCATTCGCCCAAATGTTTAGCCTCCTTCACTAATTAAGATACTGCAAAAAAATGCTTGCAGCATCAGGCCAATGTTCATGCGTCAGCGATGCAAACGGGTATAGTGTGATTTTATAATTGGAACAGAACTTAATATTCTCTGTAAAAAATTCCAACTACTGGGAAACCTATTTTCATGTTCAATTAAATGATAGCTAAATGATAAAAATAATCTACATAGCATGCTTGAAAGTAATGGAGAATGTCACATAACAAAGTTATTGTCTTCAAATTTTGACAATTTCACAGCTACTGCAAGCTGGTCATCTCAAGAGAGCCCTGCTGATAAGAAGTTGAATTTGATGAGTAGCCGGATAAACCTGCTATTTTCCTGGATGTTGTGCAACAGATAAAATTCACAAATTGCTGTCTGAACCTCTGGCCGGATATCATGTAGAGAAAGAAGTTAATGGTATAGTTGATCACATTGAAGATATACACACTGTACATGACATTCAGAAAGTGAGGATACTTAGATTGGTGGATGACAACATGGTGTCTCATATAAAATCCATACATGATTGCGTATGGACCACGCAATGTGATGAACGCTAACGAAACTGCCACAAGTGCTATGGTCGTTTGGTTTTCTCGATGATTGTCTTTACTTTTTCTCTGGCCTTCTGTGTAATGACTCCGCCTTTTAAAAGCTCCCTTCAATTTGCGAATAATGAGGATGTTGAACACCAGGATGGTTAAACTTGGAATGACAAATTCTCCAGCGTACATGACCCCTATCGTCCACTTGATATAATCATTTATGAAATTTTTGGTTACTCCGCATTGTGAAAATGTGTTGTGTTGAGTAATCCCAAAAAATACGAAACTAGGACTTGAAAAAGCTGTGGAAACTCCAATCAAACTGAGAACAATGGCCTTAGCCTTTCGCAAAGTAGAAATCCTGGTTCTCTTAAATGGATACGCAACTATAATGAATCTGTCGAGGCATATAACGACGACGAGCCAAGATGAAAACAGACGACCGAAGTATCTGAAGAAGGAGAAGCACCTGCAGGCATGAATATTCCTGTCAATATAAGTCACTTCACTTACATTGGCAATTGAGGTCCTGGTTGTTGAGACGTACAAAATCTCTGCGATCAGAACTGCATTATCAGCGCACGCTAAAGTAAAAAAGTAAAATGTCGCCACTGACTTTTGAACTCCATTTTTCATAAACACTGCAGCCGTCAAGGTGTTGAAGAAGAGCCCTGCTGGAATTATGATAGACAGGACAAGAACTCTGGCATGCTTGACAGCATCATCCACGTCATGAAATGATTCTGTAGTGTTCTTCAGATCCGAGATGATGTCCGTTATATTGGAAGAAACGTTTGACGCAATCATGATTGATATTGTGTGAGTACTGTATGACACTGTAACTGACGCAAAGATATCTACCAAAGGCAGATATAATGATGAGATAGACTTGTAATTCTAATCCAATGCACAAGTTGTTGGTGCATGTAATCCATTTCACTCCCCAGTTCTAGCATGAGCCAACAGTGGCAGTCAAAAATCCTGATAAAAATGGCATTCTAGCATGGTATCCTCTTTTGTGACAACATGACACACATTGCGTACTCATCATTTGGAGTATAAGTATTAGGGGAAAGCAGGGTACTTTGAGCCGTTTCTTAAATTTTGCACCCGTGAGCCAGAAGTTGCCAAATTTTAGATTCACACTATATTTGAGATCTGCGAAGTCATATACTTGGAGCTGACTACCCGGCATCTGCATTTGTACTTGTAAAAAGTCATCCACTTCTGCACACCGTAAAGTTAGACTACTATCCACACACGCTAACGTAAAACAATTATCTTTATTTCAGTTCATGTTTAACGCCAATCTTGATATCTTCAGTCAGTTGTGTTTGCCAGTCGTAGAGTTTTTAATAAAGGAATAAGGAGGTGAATCTTTTATTAATATCTGTCAATATTGTATTTACTTATTTCACCATTTCACTTTCGACAGTTCAAAGTCACCCTAGATCATAGTCTAAAGTTTATTTGATTCATCTGATTAAATATATATTTAATTAAAAACCATTTTTCACACCTTGAAATAATTCTGAAATAGTGTTAATTGAAATCTTACATTTTGCTACTCTTCTACATGCACCATTCTGCAATTATCTTTTGCTAAGTATGAAGTGGAACAATCTCCTTCCACCATTCGCACTTTTTCTGCAAATTACAATTCTACCAGCAATTTCTCTAGATCACAATAATATTATTACTCCTACACATACTCACTGTGAAAAGCTTCTTCTGGTCTGTACAATTTTATAGCTTTCATTGGCTGAAGGTATTTTACATTGTATGTGTCCAGTGTGTGTCTATAAATTTTCACTCTTGCAGTGTTTGAAGAAATCGTTGTCGAGTTATCAGGGTTGACATTCCACTATAGAAATTTTGATAGTTCCGTTTTGTTGTAGTAAGCTCAAAAAATGTCAACTTTAGAGTTATCTTAAAGGTTTCCAAATTTGTCATCAGAGCCTGATTATAATAAAATTTGTATTCTTAACCATAAGGCCCTTGGGGAACTTACTGGGCGCAGTTGCCCCTTCTCCCCACCATTGCCCCTAAATGTGTAATTATTTTTGTAATGACCATGAGATAAATAGGCCTGATGGATATATGATATTGACAAATGCCACAATCATTTGATGAGCATGGTTGTATGTATACCGTATGCCGTTAATTGTATTTGCTTGTAATCACAATCATACAAATGTCTGTCACACTGGATTATTTGAGAGATACTTTTGAGCTGTTTCAGCTTGAATAGGGGAGACCGGGGCTGGTTGTCACAGGGGCAGGTTATCACACTGTGTAGAATTTAAACATGCTCTATTTCTATTTAAAGCAAGTAGGGGCACAGCCATTGTATATGAAAGTCAGTACAGGAGTAACTTAAATCTATCTGGTGAATATATACCTATGTCATTCGAAATCTTGATGTCATATTGGACATTTTTAAAAAATTCAGCACTCGGGGCAGGTTGTCACACTTTCGGGGCAGGTTGTCACACTTTTGGTTAAGAGTTTGAATGCAGGAAGTAAGACTCTGTAAGTCAAATCCTGCAATTTCCTTCCAAACTGCAGAATTTATTGCAGAATTGCATAATTCTGCAGTTTCACTCCCAAACTGCAGAATTGCAGAATTCTGCAATTTCCTTCCAAACTGCAGAATTTATTGCAGAATTGCAGAATTGCAGGAAGAAATTTAGATGTACTGGATTTTGCTGCCATGTACGTGGTTGATCTTGAAGGCTCCCTCTTGTTATTCTGTTGTAGTTATGTGTTCTGGGAGATAAGATGTTTCAATAAAAGGCTTACCAAAGAGGGCACAAATCATTGTGATTGGAGTCAATACTCCCAAGGAAAGGATCATCAGCTTTCCATATCACAAAATTTAGAAACCCTGGAATATATTGCTCTACGAAGCCAATTAGGATCAGTTGCTTGGCATGTATTTTTTCTAAAGCAGAAGAACATGGAGAAGTTTCAAGATGCAGAAATTCATATTGTCAAAGTTATAAGTGCATTAGCCTTTGATATAGCCGAGAGCTTTGCTGTGTTGTCACATATTGACAATTGTGTGAGATTCGAACCAAAGATCCCACAGTGGTTGCAATTACTTGCCGAGCAAATGCTGTTAGCTATTTCCCTACTAGTATAGATAGTATTGACGGTCCTTTAGAGTGTTAGCATGAGTCAATAATTTCATGAATATATCTTCAAATTTGATATTTTCTATTTCATGTTTCATTTGATGAAACTAACTGGTCCTTATTGATTCCATATATACTTTTATAATTACTCTGTGATCGGATTTTAAATTGCTGTGCCTCAGTTTATGTTTCCTTCCTTGTACCAAAAGAGCTGAGCCAATTAAGATGGAAATTAAGCCAATGAGGATCAATTACACTGAATTTAAATGGGTGAATATCTGAGGAAGAAATAGTTCTTGCTAAATAGGCATTTGCAAACTTGCAAACTGGGAATAGTATTCCTGTTTCTATTCAAGTTTCTGATTAATGAGATTAATGAGAGGAGAAGAAGCGACATGTTGCTGAGAAATGGAGATGGACGAGTCTTGAGTTTCTGTTTCATGTTCGGACAACACGTCTGTTAATTGAGTTTTTCACCTGTCGTGTTGTCAATTAGATTTCGCTGTCTTGCAGTAGATCTTGAAGGCTGACTTTTGTCATTCTATTGTATGCTTCATGGGTATGCGTTAGCCTTTGCAAAGACAGGTCAAAACATAAGTGGTTGGAGACGATCCTCCAAAGGAAAGGATCTTCAACTTTCAATATCACAGAATTTTTGAAGTCCTCACATTGTCCTACAAAGCCAATTAGGATCAGTTGCTTGGCATGTATGTTTTGTTGAAAGTTCTGTGTTATGAGTGAAATGTGTTTGATTGATGTACCTATGGATTTTGTTCCCAAATGTTCTTGAGCTAATTCTCTGAGCTTCTTCTGCTCAAAAGTTGGCTTCTCAGAGATTTATGATCTTAAAAGAATAATTAAATGTATAAGTACATGTATACTGGACATGATGAGTAATAATGAGAATGAGACACTGTCTTACTTGTTTGACAATTGAGTGGAATTCGAATGAAAGATCCCACAGTAGTTGCCGTAGCTTGCCAAGCAAGTGCTCTTGGCTATTTCCCTACAAGTATAGATGGTATTGCATGAGTCAATAATTTCATGAATGATTTTTCAAATTTGATATTTCCCATATATTCCCCTTGATGAAACTAACTGGTCCTTATTGAATCCATATATACTTTTATAATTACTCTGTGATCCGATTTTAAATTGCTGTGCCTCAGTTTATGTTTCCTTCCTCACTCTAAAGGAGCTGAGCCAATTAAGATGGAAATTAAGCCAATGAGGATCAATTACACTTTATTTAAATGGATGAGTATCTGAGGAAGAAATAGTTCTTGCTAAATAGGCGTTTGCAAACTTGCAAACTGGGAATAGTATTTCTGTTGCTGTTTAAGTTTCTGATTAATGAGATTAATGAGAGGAGGAGAAGTGACATGTTGCTGAGAAATGGAGATGGACGAGTCTTGAGTTTCACGTTTGGACAACCTGTCTGTCAAATTGAGTTTTTCACTTACCCCAGTGTCAATTAGATTTAACTGTCTTGTGGTTGATCTTAAAGGCTCACTGTTGTCATTGTGTTGTATTCTTTCGTTGGGTATGCGTTACAGACTTGCCAAAGACATTTCGAAACATAAGTGGTTGGAGTCCGTACTTCCAAGGAAAGGATCATCAACTTTTAATATCGTTGGATTTTGGTGTCCTCGCATTGTCTTGCCATGCCAATTAGGATCAGTTGCTTGGGCATATGTTTTCTATATGGAGAAGAGGTTTGAGAAGTTCAAGATGCAGAAATTCTTATTGTGAAAGTTATAAGTGCATTAGCCTTTGATATAGCTGAGAGCATTGCTATGTTGAAGTTCTGTGTTATGGGTGAAATGAGCCTGATTGATGTTCCAATGGATTTTGTTCCCAAATGTTCTCGAGCTAATTCTCTGAGCTTCTTCGGCTCAAAAGTTGGCTTCTCACAGATTTATGATCTTAAAAGAATAATTAAATGTATAAGTACATGTATACTGGACATGATGAGTAATAATGAGAATGAGACACCGTCTTACTTGTTTGACAATTGAGTGGAATTCGAATGAAAGATCCCAGAGTGGTTGCAATAACTTGCCAAGCAAGTTCTCTTGGCTATTTCCCTACAAGTATAGTTGGTATTGCATGAGTCAATAATTTCATGAATGATTTTTCGAATTTGATCTTTCCCATATATTCCCCTTGATGAAACTAACTGGTCCTTATTGAATCCATATATACTTTTATAATTACTCTGTGATCCGATTTTAAATTGCTGTGCCTCAGTTTATGTTTCCTTCCTCACTCTAAAGGAGCTGAGCCAATTAAGATGGAAATTAAGCCAGTGAGGATCAATTACACTGAATTTAAATGAATGCGTATCTGAGGAACTAATAGTTCTTGCTAAATAGGCATTTGCAAACTTTTCAAACTGGGAGTATTCCTGTTTCTATTCAAGTTTCTGATTAATGAGATTAATGAGAGGAGAAGAAGCGACATGTTGCTGAGAAATGGAGATGGACGAGTCTTGAGTTTCTGTTTCATGTTTAGACAACCTGTCTGTCAAAAATTGAAGTTGGATTTTTCACTTGGGGCCAGTTAGATTTTGAAGCCTTGTGGCTGATCTAAAAGGTTCAATCTTTTAATTCTGTTGTATTCTTGAGTCTGGCAGAGATGTTTCAATCTGAGAAAGAGACATAGGGGCCACAGAGAGCCATTACAATCTCCAGGTAGGGTTTTTCAAATTATTATTGTTTCATCACTTAGTCTTCTTAGTAATTCATTAAACCTTTAAAATGTCTTTGTCATTAGATCTCTAGTTTATGTTTCAATCTGAAATTAAAAGATATTCAACATTTTCATTCCATTTTCCTTGATTAACCATCACCACTTAGTAATTCATTAAACTTTTAATTTCTATGTCATCAGATATCCAGTTTATGTTTCCTTCCTCACACCAAAACAGCTGAGCCAATTAGGAAGGCAATTAAGCCAGAGAGGATCAATTACATGGAATGGATGAGTATCTCAAGTGTAAATTGGGATTATGAAACTGGGAATTGCATTACTGAAAATATGTTTCTCTTCAAATTTCTGATTAATGAGATCAAGGAAATGAGTAGATTTAATAATAATAATAATAATAGTTATTTATATAGCGCCTCTTCCAGTAAACTGCTCAGAAGCGCTTGTGGCAGATGGGGTTATTTGTAGAACATTTTAAACAAGTGTGTTTTTAGATTTTTCTTGAAGCACTCCAGTGTCTTTGTTGCCCGAACACTCTCTGGTAACTTGTTCCAGAGTTTTGGTGCTGTGTAAGAGAAAGCTCGATCTTCAAATTTGTTCTGGCTGTTTGAAGCTGGTTCTATTAGTAAGAATTTATTGTTGCTCCTCAGGTTATGGTCCTGATTGGGCTTAAGCTTGACAAGTGTCTGAATGTACAGTGGTGCTTGGTTGTTCAATGCCTTCCAGGTTGTTGTCATCAGCTTAAATTGTATTCTAGCAGGAATAGGCAACCAGTGAAGTTGCTTTCTATGTGATCTTACACTGTCTTGTTGTTTCAATCTCTCTATGAGACGAACTGCTGAGTTTTGGGCCACCTGAAGCTTGTTCACTAAATGCTGAGATACGCCAAACAAAAGGCCATTTCCATAGTCTAAGTGAGGTGTGACTAGTGCATTTACAGCAGTTTTGACCGCATCTTTGTTCAGGGACTTTCGGAGCTTAGAAATGTTTCGCAGATTAAAATAGGCATTTCGGCAAATTTTTTTTGACTTGCTTCTCCATTGTCATATTTTTGTCCATGGTTACACCCAAATTCCTAACATGCTCTGCTGTTTTGATAGAGACATTTTCAATACTAATTGATGAAACTTGGAGTTTTTTTAGTTGCTGTTGTGTGCCAATCAAGAGGAGTTCAGTTTTTTCGCCATTGTTACACAGTTTATTTTCATGGAGAAATTTTCGTATTTCAGTAATGCATTTTTCCATTTTCTTAACTGCATTTTCTTGACCAGTGAAAGTTGGTTTAAATGATATAATTAGTTGCTCATCATCAGCATATTTCTGATCCTCAATTTGATTTTGAGAGGCGACTTCGCTTACTGGAGCTATGTACGAATTGAATAATATTGGACCAAGTTTTGAACCTTGAGGAACACCAAATCTGATTGGAAGCCTTCCTGATGTTTGGTCATTTATCACGACAGATTGTGATCTTTCTGAAATGTATGACTTAAACCAGTTGAGAGCCGAGTTGCATACCCATATCTGTTTTCTAGTCTCTTCAGTAGAATATCGTGATCAATGGTATCAAAAGCAGCCGAGAGATCTAACAGACTAACAGTACAAGTATTGTTACTTCACCTTTGCTCATGTTCAACATGATGTCATTGTGGACTTTCGTTAGGAGAGTTTCTGTGCTATGAAATTGCTTGTATGCCGACTGTTTTTCATCATCAAGCTTGTTCTGAACAAGGTGGTTCATGTATTGTTTGATAACTGCACTTTCAATTATTTTACCAAGGAAAGACAAGTTTGATACTGGACGGTAGTTCTTCTTAACAAGGTCAAGTCCTCCTTTCTTTAATAATGGCTTAACAAGTGCATGTTTCAATTCAAGGGGCATTTCCCCGAGAGCTAGAGATATGTTAACAATATCAGTTACTAATGGCAGAAATTCATCTATGCACTCAGGCAGTAACCATGTTGGAATTGGGTCCAGTTGACAGTGTGTGACAGGCATGCTTTTAATCAGCTTCTTAATTGTTGTTTTTGATACGGTTTTGAACTGAAATAATTTGAAGCCTATAAAGTTTTCAATAGTTGAGGTGTTATTGCTACCAGAGTCCATTTGCGACCTTATTTTCTTAATTTTGTCATCAAAGAATGTATTGAAGTCATTTGCCATATCTTTGCTGTTTGTATGATTGGGTAGAGGCAATTCTTGTTTTCTGTTGAGGCTGGAATTAAGCACCTTGAACATGGCCTTAGAATTTCCCTTCGTGCTCTCAATCTTAGCTCTTAAATCATCAGATTTAAGCTGATTGAGCAAGTCATTTAAAGCATTTCGTTTCAGCTGGAAATCTTCCCAATCCTTTTCAAGACCTGTAAGCCTCCAGGTTCGTTCTGCTTTCCTTTTAGCTGTTTTTAGATTTTTTATATTGGCATTAGTAAATGGAGTCGGTTTGCGCAGTGTTACCTCCTTTTTAACCACTGGTGCATGTTTGTCAAGAACCTCTTTTGATGAATTGTATATCGAGACCAGTTTTGACAAACGTTCAGATGAGTTTTCCTTTCCAACTTTTTGTGACAAGCATTTGTTAATGTCTTTCTTAAAATCGTTCATATCAATGTTGCGCATTTTTCTGAAAGCTATTGTCTTTTTAGCACTTTTTCCTTTGCTAATTGCCATATTGAAAAGGACACAGTTATGGTCAGAGAGCAAGTCACTGACCTCACAGTTTCTCAGAGTTGAATTCCTACCAGTTATGACAAGATCTAGTACGTTTC